>CM054122.1:192236702-193536068 GCA_028751855.1 Ambrosia trifida | reverse complement strand
GGATGCTTGCATGATGATCGAGAACAACGACCTACAATGAGCCACTAGCTGTTTGAATATCCATATACAAAATCTATATGCTAATATACACTGATCATGTGATATCATCGTAGATTGAGTGTGACTTTTGTATGATCACAGATCTCTCAAAACTCGCGTCCACATAATGGTTTTGAAGTCTCGAAAATTAGAGAATTATACATGTTAGTGTGTACTAATTATAAATAGGGAAATTGGATTTTAACACCCTGAACAATTGACAATTGGCCGTTGACGCACTGAACTACAAAATTGACCAACATCGCACTGTACTTTTAACTTATTGGCACTTAATTTATGCTGACGTGGCATGGTGACGTGTCAATTTTTGCTGACGTGGCTCGTGATGTGTCCATGCCACGTCAGCTTATTCCCCATGCCACGTCAGCAAAAATGGACACGTCACCATGCCACGTCAGCATAATTTAACCATGGTTAGTCTGAGGGTGATACAGGCCAATAAGTTGAAAGTACAGTGCGGTGTTGTTCAACTTTGTAGTTTAGTGCGTCAGCGGCCAATTGTCAATAGTTTAGGGTGTTAAAATCCAATTTCCCTTATAAATATAATAGCCACTTGATTAATAATTATCTATGTAGCAGATTTAAGGCGGTGGAGAGTATTTAAGGAATTTGACTTGGACAACGACGACACTCTTAACAGAGGGGAACTAGTAAGAAGGGTCTGTGTTGATGACCTCTTAGATCTGTATGCAGAGTATATTGATGGTGAAAAGGGCCTTCCTTTCAACGCCTTTTTACTCAGCTTTCACCAAGTCGAGTTTGACTTGGACTTGGCTTTTAAGCGATCGAGGTTAGTAATCTTATCGCATTTAGTGCTGTTCTTTGTCTACATTTTTCTCTTGTACAAACAGTGGCGAAGCTTGACCCAAAGGTTCGGGGGGGTCGGAAGTTACTAGTTTCGGGGGGGGCGAAACCCTATATTTCCAAAATTTTCTATACAAATACTATATAATCGGAACTTTTGCGCGAAAATTCGGGGGGGGGGGGGGGGGGGGGGGGGCCCTCCCGCCCCTACAATGCTGCGCCACTGTGTACAAAATCGAAAGAGGGTCAGTAATATGAAAAAAGTGCTTTGTTCCTACTGCTATCAAAGTCTTAGGAAGTTATTCGCCTTTTTCGGTTCATATGTTATGAAACTAAACACCATTTTTTAAAACATTATCATCTGTTGACTCTTAAAAGGTCAAAATTAGACTATGATATTGGGACTTAGCCATGTAGTTTATTGGGATGTTTCAGAGTATGTTTAATTGACACGTTGGATGGTTAGTATAACAAAATCACATTCATACATATAAAACATAAAGCATGTACGTATGTGCTTGCAAATCAAGGTTCTAATTTATAATCACCATGATCCATTCAATCCTAATGAAGGATACAAATATGCGCTTGAAAGTCGCGTTGTTTACAGTCCAGTTCTCACACAAATATTTTTCATTATGATCTTAATATATGAGATCTTAAAAACCTTATGTACAAGTCCTTAAAAGAACATATAAGCAAAAAAAAGAAAAATCTCAATACGCATTAGAAGAATCAGTTTCTCTTGTCAAAATGGGTATAAACCAATATCAAGAAGACGATCACCTCATCTTGCGAGTAACTTCAAGGGGTATGCAGATCACGTATATGGTCAACAACATCGCGTGAACCAGTCAACCACTTGATATCAGATCTGTGAAGTACACTTGCATGGTCGCGAGCTGAGTCGTCTGATTTCTGCTCCATAGGCATAGGCCTGTCCGACAAGCTCTGGTTATGACGCACACGAACCCTATGACATTTCCTCTCTGTTGTACGACTCCCCCTCACTTCAACTACCAACATAACCTCCTTACCACGGACGTCTTCACACCAACTGTTTTGAGCGACACCATCTACGTATTCGTTTAGGGTTTCATATCCTTGGTGATGAACTGAAATCTCCACAATATGATTTGGCTCTATGATACCAACCGTCGGCTTCACCTGGTTTAATCCAAATCCAATGAATGCATCACAATAATGTAGTCCAAAATCCAAATAATTAACATTACAAGTGGCAGAAAATTTTACCTCGAGCCATCGTGGAAACCCATAAGAACCGCGTGGGTGGTGACTGGATTCTTGTTTTCCGTCTTTAATATTACACTGACCTTCACATATTACTTTAAATAAGGCTTTGTCCTCCCCACTTTTATTGGTGATCCGCAAGACTGATGTATCATCGTCCTGAAGAATTATATTGTTTGTACTGAGAATAGCTTCTGGAACATTGCATTGTTCTTCAAGAAGACGCCTAGCTTTATTATCAGATGAGATAATTTCTCCAAAAAGTTTTCTTCTTTTTGGCTCGTCTACTCGAGCTAGCTCCACGCTCAAGATGCAGCGCACGGGCTTATGATCACTATCAGTCACATCCATGCATGCTTCGTATCTGAAGGAAAACAAAGGTTTCAGTTAACAAATGATCATAAAGATAAAAATATTATATCTGTTATTCAACCAAAATGAAGTAAAGTACTAACTGCAAAACTGAAGAAACTACAGGACAGTTTTAAACTGCATATATCTGATGAATCTGGACGGTTGTCACGATACAAGACTCGGTCACACCATGCAGGGAATCCGCTTTTTTTTCTCCAGAATCGTACCCTGCGACAAGAAAACAATTAGACCCACGCATTAAGCAATTTCATAACTATTTGATAACTTGGCTTTGACTATATACCTGCTAAACCAGGTTGATGTCTTTCAAACTTGTAAGTGGGAGGGAATGTAATAACAGCTTCACGCATTCCTTGAAAAACAGTTCCTGCTTTCATTTCAATATGAAGCTGATCTTTCTCTCTAAGCCAATCAAAGCTTCTTTGAGAGATAAAATCTCGTGCTTCTATCATAAGAAATGTCATCAAGACGATAATTGAAGTCGCCTAAAAAAGACAACCATGTCTGCTTCAGATAACTCAGGCAACTCACTCACTGACAGGGCTACCCATAGCCTGCAATGGCATAACACATTTATTTGAAGTGTGTCAATTTGGATCCAATGGATAAAATATCAAGATTTTTACAACAGCAAGGAAACTAAATAAATGTACTTACAGTTTCAAGACGGGCCGTTTGGATAGCAGATGAGACTGCAGCTGCAAAAAGTAAGACGGACACCAAAGGAGAACCAGAGAGAATCCAAAATGAATAAGATGAGGTGGCAAGGAAGCAAGATAAAAAAAGGTATGGCAGCATACCAGAAGATGCATTCACAAGATTAGGAGACCGACTAAAGGGACATTGTCTTATAAACATGATCAAAATCAGCATTACGGCGGTTAACAGCTTCCAAATGTGCAGCGAAGTGACAATTCACAAAGCATATAAGCCGCCCATAGATTCGCATCCTCAAACCAACCGCTCCCTATACACACACAGTGAGTTATTAACAAGACTGAAATTAAACTAAAGATGTAATACCAGTAAACTAGCATATGATCGAATTGTAGCAGTTACCTTGTTACCGATAGCATTTCCGAATCCACATGGAACTGCTGCAACATCAATATCTCCAACATGACCTCTAATATTATGTCTGACCCTGAAATGACATTCGGTACCAAGTTAAGATTGGATAGAATTGTTAAACCCCAAAAGAATTAAACAACACTTACCACACACCAATAAGCATGCCAGCCAGCTGTCTAGAACCAACACGATGAAAACTAGAACCTTCGTCCAAGTTTGTCCCAATCATGTCTAGCCACCACTGGCCTGCAGAACTTCCCTCAAGACCTACCTGCATCTGCACCAAACCAAAACAAAACAAAAAAAATCAAAATCAAGATGTTCTCCAGTGGAATAAGGTGTCGTTCACAGTTCACTACTTTGCAATCCACCCAAATTAATCAAGAGAAAATAAATAATTATTCCTTTTAAAAGGAGAGGGCATATACTAGAAGTGAGCTAAATTCAAAATTTAAGAGATAACTTTCTTACAGTTTCTCTAGCAGCAGACATTGCAAGAAACCCAGCACCCATTTCAACCTCTTGCAATCCAACAGCAATGATATCCACATCTTTGGCTGCAGAACCCAGCCAGGATACAAGTGAATCATGTGTGGCTCTTCCTTGGGCAACATTCCATGTACCAGCCAAAATTTTAAAATTTTCAAGCCTTGTGTATAATAATTCTTTGTCAGACAACTCTGAAGATAATATTTTATCTAAAGGTCCCAGGTGTCAATATATTCCATCCACGTATACCACCGTCATTGGCCAATGTAAAGATATATCCGGGCCCTACAGCCATATCAATGATAGGACTGCCATGAGCAACCCACTCTCCAAGCAAATTACCATCAAGATCCAATACATGTAGTGTTCCATTTGCATATCCGACCCACACTCGTAACCCAAATGTACATAAGCAACGAATGGCATAGGGATGATGCTGGAAATCTTGCAACCGATTTCCATTTGCATCCCACTTCACAATTAATCCAGATGCAGATCCAGTCCAAATTGTTCCATCAGTTGTTATGATTAATGCTTCAATCCTTCGGCTATCATCAACATACGCTCCTTTTGCTGCAGCTCGAAGAACAGCATCAGCTGCTCCCATTATTGCATTACGTGAACGCTGAAAGAAACTCATTGAACTTTGTAACTTATCTTTCTTAGTATTAGATGCAAATTTCATCTTTGCTTCCTCTTCTGCTGTCAGATCTTGCATTACTGTCAAATTTTCAGTCAATCCATCAATATTGAAAACTTTCAAACAACTCTCTTGTGTATGCATCCCTGCAGTTAAGACATTTTTAACGCCTATGAATACAATTTCAGTTTATTGGGATTCCAGTTAATTAATTATGACAGCTCAATAGTCACTTACCATAATGCAAATGCCAAAGGGCCTGCACTCCAAACTTTTGCACCAGAACGATCAGATAACAAATATTTAACATCTGCTGAAAGTATGCTACAAGATATGCCATTTGCAGTGACTTGGTTCTTGAGATCAATGTATGATTTTGCAATGTCCCGAGATGCCAAGTGTTTTTCTTCTATTGGCAATAATAAAGCCTTTTCTAGAGTTTCCCATGGCCAGACAGTTATTGCTCCACCCTCGGATCCAGACCATAGGTCACCTGGTTGAAGTTCAGAATTAGATTGAACACCCTAGTTATTTAGAATCCATAATAGAGTACCAGAACATAAGCAATCTGATTACAATTGGACAAATATTTAGATCATGGTATAATTTATTAAACCTCTCTTAAAACTAACAAAAAGAAAGTTGCAGAGAATGACTTGCTTGTAAAGGAAAATGACTTGAAAGTATTATTAACATTTAAAGTTAATATCCTAACTTCGTAAGCATCCCATCGGAAGGAACTAAATTTATACAAGGTGGCAATAGTGCGTCACCAAAAACATACGCATTGCAGTGATTGTTCTACTACATTAAAGGACAAATTAGCTTATTACAGCACTGAGATATCTTCCAAAAAAGCTATCATGTTAAGATTGAACTAACTGGTATGAGAAAAAAAAAGACAAAATATCAAAAATTAGTAAAACAATAAGTCCTTCTGTAAGCACTTTGCTGTTTCAAATAGACTCGAAAACAATGAGACGTTTAACGTCTTTAGGTAGTTATTACTTATCAGGGGTAAAATATAATATTCTATTCTTCTGTAAATTTATTATCAGAAAATCTTTATAAGCGATCATGCTTTGCAACTGTTGTTCGTTAAGGGCATTCTTGGCATGGACCCATTTGACCAGAAAGCAAATGTCAAGGGCTGACTAGGTCTAATTACTTGTAATCCAACAATGGTAAAATGATTGTGATGCAATACAACTTATGTGAGAATTTGTAGAAGTGGCTGCGGATCACATATTGTTTATGACGGCATTTCAGTAATACCAAAATGTTTAGATATAAAGGAAACAGTAAGCAAGATTGCAGACCTATTTGATGAAAAACCAAATCGGTGTGCTTCAAGTACAACCTCAATATCCATAACCCCTAATATTAATTAGCACTAGTTTCTCCAAACATAAATAGATTAATCTAATTTGGGGAACTAAACCCAACAAAAGATGGACTTGTGCTTCAAGGGAGAGAGCATAATACTAATATAATATGTGAACATATCATTCTGAATATTATAAGCAAACACTATTTAGGCACATCGGTTCTGTATTCATGCTGAATTATGAATAAGATTCCTTGGGAGCAAATGGGCTAGCAATTTAAGAATGAATTAACTAGTATGAGAAAAAAAAAAAAAGACAAAATATCAACAATTAGCAAAACAATAAGTCCTTTGGTAAGCACTTTTGATATTTTCAAATAGACTTGAAAACAATGAGACGTTTAACCTTAACGTCTTTTAGGTACTAGGTAGTATTAGGCGTAAACTGTAATCTTCTACAAAATTTATTATCTCAATTTTTTTTATAAGAAATCATGCTTTGCACCTTCGTCAAGGGCATTCTTGGCATGGACCCGTTTGACAGAAAGCAAAATGTCAAGGGCTGACTAGATCTAATTACTTTTAATCCCAACAATGAGTAAAATGATTGTCATGCAATACAACTTTTTATGTGAGAATTTGTAGAAGTAAGCAAGATTACAGACCAAGTTGACAAAAAACCAAAGTCGTGTGCCTTAAGTATAACCTCAATGTTCATAAACCTCTGTAGTCCATATACAAGCATTAGCTTCTATAAACTACAATAGGGCAATCTAATTTGTACTAAACCAAACAGAAGATGGAGTTGTATTTCAAGGGAGAGAGCATATACTATATACTACTACAACATGCGAACATATCATTCTGAACATTTATAAGCTAACACAATTTAGTAGCATCGATTCTGTATTCATGTTAAATTATGAATAGGTTCCTTTGAAGTAAATGGGCTAGCAATTTTATACTACTGAGAGGATATACAAGAATTTACTTTTATTTTTTGTATTTCTTGCTAGTCATCAACCTAAGGTATTTTCATAAACGATATCCAGAGTGGCAAATAGACTAGAATGCATCAAACCTATGGTTGTCAACTAATACATAAGTACATAACACTCCAAGCAACTTCAACATCAATAGAAATCAATAAAAATTTGACAATCACAAGTTCCAGATATATTACCATAAGACGATATAACCAGCGACAGAACCGGTCCACGATGCGCCTGCCACGAAACATACTGTTTAAAAGGAACATCATAATCATCACAACATTGATCCATCTTCCAACACCTAATCCTCCCATCCTTATGCCCACTCCACACCATCTTATTCCCATCATCCACCACCAAACACAAAGTCGGTGACGTCCTCACCGACTCATAAAACGCCACCTCCCCCTCCTCCTCCCCTGCCACCCCTGCAGAATACATATCCTTCATATCCCAAACCCTAACCCCACACTCAGTTCCCCCCCATAACAGCCTCCCATCCCCTGTCCCTTCCAAAACCCTAACAAAACACCCAATCTGCGTCTCCCTAAGCGGATGCGGCCGAAACTCGAGACTCGGCGGCCGATTGGGATGCACCGCAGCCTTAACCGGCAACCGAAACATCCCACGGCCTCCTCCTCTACCTATAAACTCCGGCATCGCCTGTTTATTAACTTCATTATCATTCCCATCCAATAACTTCCTATCTAAATACTGCATCATATAATCCAACCGATTTCCAGCAGCATGAACTACAGAATTATTATTAATATTATCTCCTCCACCAGTAGTAGGGGTATAATTGTAAAATCCATCATCCGGTGATGAATCGTAGAACCGATCGAAAACCATAAGCGGTTTATTATTATTACTACTAGTAGTAGGGATATTATCGTAATCTTGCTCAACATCATCATCATCATCAAAACTTATTAAATTAGGCGAATTGTTACCGTGGTTAAGTTGTGGACTTGCTGGTGATGAGTTGAAGGATGAGAATAAGTCATCGACGGCGTGGTTGTTTCTGGCAGCCATGGATCAATCAATTGCAGTTGTAAATAAGTTGAAGATATGGATTGTATGTTGTTAATTATTTTGGAAATGAATGAATTACTAATAATATAATAATAATAATAATAATAATATGATGGTCTGGAAGAAAAACAATGAAAATGTAAGGGAGAGAAGAATATTATAATTATAATATTATTATATAGGTGGAAAGAATTTGTCTTCTTGTTATGAAATTATGAAATATGGAGATAACGTGGTAGCACGTTTTTTTAATTATGTAAATAAGTTTTACGAATTACCGATTCGTGTTTTTTTTTAATTGTGGTTCACAAACCGTTATTTGTAAACCTTTCATCTCCATTCTTTGACGCACCGGCGAACAAAAAATGTTCTTCCAATATCCAACTCCTTTGACGTGGTAGCATGTTTTTTTAATTGTGTAAAATAGCTTTTTTACCCGTAGTTGCGGACTTGCGGCGGCGGCGTAGGCAGGGGCGGATCTAGGGTCTACCGAACGGGTTCCCGGGAGCCCACTCGGTTTATAATATTTAGTGTTAATGTATATAGAAAATTAGAAAGGAACCCATAAGAAAATAATGGTAGGAACCCATTACTAAATCTTGGAAGTGCTCTAATGGTTTAAACAGTCGCAAACATACCTGAGGGTTCAGGTTCGATTCATGTTTCGGTCGACTTTTCGAATGCCTTCAACTTAGTTAACAGGACGATTCTTTTGCGGGAGGTGAGCGTTCGCTGCCCATCTATTTACCCTTGGGTTCAGTTTCTTTATGCCCAACCTGCTAGGCTTTATGTGGGTGATACTTGTATGGGGGCATCCACCGGGGTCCAGCAAGGGGACCCATTAGGGCCGCTTCTTTTCGCGCTTGTCCTGCACCCATTGGTTCGTCGGCTGGAAGAGTGTTGTTCCCTTCCATTCCATGCTTGGTACCTGGACGATGGTACGATTATTGGAGAGGCCAAGGAAGTGGCTAAGGCTTTTGATATCATCCGAGCTGAGGGACCGAATTTGGGTCTTACGCTTAATATTAAGAAATCTGAAGTTTTTTGGCCATCGTGCAGCGGAGCGAAAGAGAAGCCTGGTTTATTTCCTAGTGAGATAGGGAGACCAGAGGGAGGTGTTAAGCTCCTAGGAGGGGGCCGTTAGTCGGGATGAGGGGTATATTAGATCTTTGGTCATTAAAAGGGCTAAGAAGGCAACAGAACTAATGCTCTCTCTGCAGAAATTGAGGGACCCCCAAAGTGAACTTTTGTTGCTTCGTTCATGTATGGGCGTTGCCAAATTATTGTTTGGCCTTCGAACATGTCCACCGGCCATGGCCAATGAGGCTGTATCCATTTTTGACAAAGGCCTTCGTGAAGCGGCGGAAGATATTGTGGTTTGTGGAGGGGCGTTCTTTGGGGATTTTCAATGGCGGTTAGCGTCTTTGCCGATTCGGATAGGAGGGCTTGGTATTTGTTCGGCGGAGGACGTGTCTGCCTATGCTTTTGTGGCCTCTCGGGTGCAGTCCTGGGACCTTCAAGACCACATCTTAAGGAATAGCGGGTTGGTGGGGATGGACCTGGATTATGAGCTTGCCTTGGACAACATTCGCAGCTCTCTCCCGGACTTTGATTTGGGCGGATTTATGGATAAGGACACCGCCCCCAAAAAACCTCAAAATATTTTGGCGAGTGCTTTTACCGGTAAAACCCTTCAAACTATGGGAGAAAAGTTTTCCATGTCCCCGCGCCAGAAAGCTGTGCTTGAATGCCTTAAAGGAGCGCATGCCCAGGATTTCTTGACTGTCCTTCCCATCGATGGGCTTGGACAACACATGTCGGCTGTTGAATATCGGGCTATCCTTAAGTATAGACTCATGATTCCCATGTTCCCAGTTGATGAGTCGTGTCCAGTTTGCAAAAAGGCATGTTTAGACAAATTTGGGGAGCATGCCCTTCACTGTAAGGAGCTGCCAGGATTTAAATACAGACATGACCTGGTCAGGGATGTGACACCCGGCAAATTCTGGTTAACAACGTTGTCTAGATGAAAGTCTACCTTAGCGAGTCACGCGTATATTGTACTTAACTGGGTTAGTTAGGTCGGGTTATGGTTCGGGAACTATCGGTTTAGTCTAGAGGATCATTGGATGTTGGTCTAGAGGTTCATTAGATGTCGGTCCTTAACCAAGTGTACAAACGGTGACGATTTGTAGGATCGTCAGGACATACGGAACATACGAGTCTCGAGTCCCGGGAATTGGTGAACGAGTGTGAATATGTGTATTTACAAGTGTTATGTGTTTACAATCATTATGTGACTTGTCGGTATGTGAATATGTGTTAACATATGTTAAAACGGGGTTTAACGCACAAAACGCACGAAACCAGCCCCTATAGGCGATTAGGGAAACCTAATCGCCCATAAGGGAGGCGAGTAGGCATCATATGGGGCGAGTAGGGGACTGATCGCATGACTGTTCATGCGATTAGGCCCCAATCGCATGAACTTACATGCGATTAGGCTTCCTGATCGCGTGTAAAGCTGCATAATCGCGTGTTACGTGCTGGACGACTAAAAACGACTATAAATACCATACTTGACCTCATAAACTTCATTATACAAACCCTAGTCGTCCCATAACCTGCCCAACACACACACAACCTCTGGAACGCGATTTTTGATCAAAACGCAAGGTTTCAAGCTTAATCCTTCATTCTTTCACAATTCTAAGGTTTGGTTTCCATCCATGAATCTTTATAAACATTTTTAATCAATCCCTAATGGTCCAGACCTGTTCTAAAACGGAAAAGCTTTCTGAAAATCATTAATAAGTATTGATAATCGGATTCTAACTAATATACATGTGTTATGTGTGTTTATGATTAGAAAGCTAGGGTTTTTATGATTCAAGGTGAATGAATGATATGTTATTATTGTTAGATCAGAACAATAATGATATTATGATGATAAAATCTGAGAATTGAATATTAGGGTTATAGTTACGCATGTTAGTATGATGATTGCATGCTATGTGAATGGTGTTTGGATTACGTGATTGCATGCAGGGCTGATAATACGAGGCAAAACGAAGGGTTTTAGTTGAAACATGTTTAGAATAGTGTTTGGGATGATATTGGGTAGTTACACACGTTCTGGATCTGATTTGGAGCGTTAAACGCGCGAAAAACTGGAACAGCAAGGTTACAGGCGATTAGCAATCCTAATCGCCTATGTTAGAGGCGATTAGGAGGCCAATCGCCAGTCTTTCATGCGATTAGGGCCTAATCGCTAGTTTTTACATGCGATTAGCCCTAATTGCTAGTTTTTACATGCAATCAGCCCTGATTGCTAGTTTTTACATGCAATCAGCCCTGATTGCTAGTTTTTATATGCAATCAGCCCTGATTGCTAGTTTTTACATGCAATCAGCCCTGATTGCTAGTTTTTACATGCAATCAGCCCTGATTGCTAGTTATTACATGCAATCAGCCCTGATTGCTAGTTTTTATATGCAATCAGCCCTGATTGCTAGTTTTTATATGCAATCAGCCCTGATTGCTAGTTTTTATATGCAATCAGTCCTAAATGCTAGTTTACTTTTCCTAATCGCGTGTACTGCTGCTGTAAGTGTAAATTAGCATTCCGAGACCCGATTTGACATATAGTAACATGCTAGGAACCCCGTAACATATCTAATAACTTGGTAACGTATGTTTGGATGTAATTCGGTGATACGTGAACTATGTGCTATAACTTGGTGTGCGTTAACGTATGTTAAGTGTGATTGCATGATTGCATGTTTGAGAGCGTAAACATAACACGGGAGGTCTCGGGTCACCAATGGGATGTCGAGTCTTGTACTTTAGGTCAGTTAAACAGTCACGGTGTTTTCAAACGAACTTGGTCATGGTCTGGACATCTAGGGACTAATTAACCTGCGGGTTATTAGTCTAAGTACTTGTAACTGTCATATGTTAGGTCGCCGCTTTACGGGACTAGCATAGCAGCTGAGTTTACTCGGGTTAAGGAGTAACGCAACTTAAGGTGAGTTTACGGCCCCTCTTTTAAATTGGTTTCATACTTTCGGGGGAGAAAACATGTGTTAAAACGATTATTTGGTAACTACTGTCATACTATGGGTTTTTATTGTGTACTACACGATCTTTGGAAGTCCCGGGGGGAACCATGAATGTGCGGGTTTGCACAACGGGGAAATGTGAATAGCGCTATTGGGAGTGACCAACCCCGCTCGTCGACTTGGAGGGTCGGCGGGTGCATATTGTCTCAAACAGGAACAACAGGAACAACAGGGTTACTACATCGGGCACACATTTGGTATTCGAGTTAGTAATGGTTTTCCAATCGTGGTAGTAACAAAACATACGCCTAGCTAGCGTACACTGGTTTTCGATTTGTCATAGTATGGACAGGTGGACTTGGTACTTGGATTACAAAACCTGTAAACTCACCGGCATTTTTGTGCTGACGTAAACTTTTACATGTTTTCTCAGGTCGCTAAGGTAGCACAATGGAACTAGGGCGCACGCGTCTGCACGGCGTCTAGCTAGAGTTGCATGATTTTACAAATGTTGAACATTGGTTTATTATTGAATAATTATTTTGGATAAGCTTCCGCTGTAAACGGGGATTTTAAACATTGTTTTGAAATTGCATTATGTTCATGTTAGACTTGTTTATTGTGATCGTTGGTTTGGATCCTGGTTTGTCATGCGCCTCGCGGTAAAACTCCGCAAGTGGATTTTGAGGGTATGACAGATGTCTTATGGGACGTCTTACTAAGAGCAGGGATTTCAGCTAGGAAAGAAGCCCCGGTTAATTTTTTGACGGATCCACTTGAGGGGCGGTCCACCCTAAGACCAGCGGATGTCCTTGTGTTCGGGTGGGCGCAGGGCAAACACGCGTGCGTTGATCTCACAGGGGTGTCTCCTTTGGTGGGACTTCGGGATTCGGGGTTTGTGGCAGGGCAAGCAGTTTTTAAAAGCTGAATCCAAGAAAGTTGACAAACATGAAGCTGCTTGTCTTGAAAACCAACACGTCTTTTGTGACACCCCGCATTTTCAGGTTAAATACTTTTTACTGAACTCTAGTTAACTTACATGTTCATACATGGCTAGATACTTAACTAGGGTTAGTTAAGTAGGTTTAACATATGTTAGAAGATGCTAACATATGTTATACGTAGGAAAATCCTTGTTAAACACACACATGAGTCCTGTATCCCAAACGTTGGTGAATTATGTGACATACATAGCAATAATATATACAAGTGAATTTTGGTGAACATGAAGTACGTGCTTATGTGAATTACATGTTTTTGTGAATGATCGCCTAACTGAAAGGTAATGCGTAGATGATGTGCTCAAAGTGGTTTAATAAAAACTAACTAAATTAACCTAAACTAGACACTCTAAGTTTTAAATTTATAAACTAAGACTCTCTAAACCTAAACCACACAACCGGCAAGTGTACCGGTCAGTGCAGTACAGCTAAAGTAAGTCCGAGTATCGAACCCACGAGACTCTAATGGAAAACGTAAACTAGACTCGACCACTTATCTACAAACTGACTTATTGATGTTTTGTTGCTTAAAAGGGGGGGTTTTCTAATAAACTAATAAAAATAAATAAAATATAACTTAAATAAACTATAGACACAAACTGGGAACTAGAACTAAAATCAGGTGATGGGGAGGCACTACCTAGGCTAGAATCCTACACATGCATGATAAATTTCTAATGGCTATGGAACTGGTGTGGAACCGGGATCTTAAAATACTAAACATCAAGAATAAACTAGACACCCTCGACCCTTCTCAAGGGGAAACCCTAGAATACTGTTGTGCTGTTAAACCACCGGTTGAGAGGTTACCCTCACAGGCTTACCTACTCGAATATTAAAGTACCCGCTAGACAGTCTACCTCACAGCGCGAAAGTCACAATACACCCGAAAGTGCAAGGGGTAACTACAATATTTCTGATAAGACTTGGCCTACAAGGAATGCTAGGGAAACTAGGAAGATCTTCTCACAAAGCCTATAGAACTAGCAATTTAACACCCTAGACAGACCAACAATCTCGCACCTCACAGCTATTGAGAATTGGTAGAACACTTAGAATCATCTAACTAACAATTAGAACTCCTATGGATAACCTGCAGAAATTAACCATAAACTAGTTGCTAACACCCAGTCCGCAACCTAACCCGCATTCATACATGAAAGACATTCACAAAAACTCAAGTGGAGTTTATAAAAAATTAATTAAACAAAACTAAATACGCATACACACCAAACCAGAAAATAAAGAGTTCGTTACTTCAAAATTCAACCCACAACCAATAGCTCCAAAACCAAAAGAAAATAAATCAAACATATGCAATCATCTTTAACCTAGGTAGCGAAAAGGTCTAGCCAATAATTGTCATGAAAAAATCAAAACAATAAAAACTAAACATATTCATGGTGTTCACTACGGGTATGAATAAATAGATAATAAATAAATAAATTAGAACCGACCCGTGCTGGCACCTATACCTCCACCCTTGATCCTTGGCTTGCCTCCCTAATATCTTCTGTTATGTTCTGTGGAAGAATTATATTTTTTCTCTTTGATCGAAGTGCCCCTCTCCAACAAATAATGTGCGCCGCTTTTATAATATTGTCCCAAATTCTTGGAGCCTCCCCCCCTTAAAATCGTTCGCAGCCTCCTCTTTCTAATATTCCTCTCCTCTTCTTAATATGCGGCCCCTCACCAAATTAATAGTAATTCCCTGACAGGGTTGGGTTATTCTACAAAGGCTACAAAAAATGAGAAGGGTGAGAAGCCACTAGAAAATGACATGTGTCTAAAGGATTAACAAGTGGGAGGGGTAATTTTGTCAAAAACATATGCACATGCAAGTCACATGTCATTTCCACCTTCATTTTTAAATGTCCGTAACTTTTTTATACGTCATCCGTTTTTAAAAAAAAATTATACCATAAAATTGAGCGTCGTTTTATCTTTAATATGAGTACCATATTGCTATACTTTTGAAAAAAAAATCAAAACCCACTTGCGTAAGACACAATGGAATGTAAAACACAATGAACACCAATTAAATATAGGGTATAAAACATAATCAATAGTCTAGTAAAACACAATGGACGACATACTAAAAACACAATGAATAGAAGACTAAAACACAATGAATACTTTTGAAAAAAAAAAGTTGAAAACCCAGTTGCGTAAGACACAATGGATGACATACGAAAGACACAATGAACAAAAGACTAAAATGCAATGAATACTTTTGAAAAAAAAGTTAAAAACCCAATTGTGTAAAACACAATGGACGACATAATAAAGACACAATGAACAGAAGATTAAAACACAATGAATACTTTTGGAAAAAAAGTTGAAAACCCAGTTGCGTAAGACACAATGGAGATAACGTAAAACACAATGAGTACCAATTAAATATGCAATGAACAATAGGTTATAAAACACAATGAAACAGTCTAATAAAACACAATGGACGACATATAAAAGACACAATGAACAGAAGACTAAGACACAATGAATAATAGACTTAAACACAATTAACAACATGATAAAACACAATGTACGCCTAAATACAAAACTCATTTGCGTAAAACACAATTAAAAGCATACTAAAAACACAATGGACAAAGTTAAATCATGTGTAGACTAAAAAACATAAATAACATATTTATAAAGCACACATGCATACTATAACACAATGAACGTGCAGAAGACACAACGGAGAAAAAAACCCATTTAGCACGAATTTTTTTTTCAATTTTAATGTAGCAATGTGGTACTCATATTAAAGATAAAAAAACGCTCGTTAATATGGTGAAATTTTTTTGAAAAAAAAATGTCGTATGAAAAAGTTATAGACGTTTTAAAATGATGGGGGGAATTGACATGTGCATTGCATGTGGAGAGAGAAAGTCAACAAATGTTGTTTTCCTTTTATGCCCTTTCTCTAATTTATTATTTATTTTTTTCAAACAAACTAATCTCAACCCTTCAAATATATGATCAATGGATCACAATCTTTCTTACCCTTCCTAGAAAAAGTATCTTGTGTATTTGATCCTAACCCTTCCCTGACATCCATTTAAATGCGCCGCTTCAAATTAATAATTGATTTTTTTTTCATCTGTTGGGCTTTGGGCCTAAAAATGTGACTAATGTCACGATTGTTTTATTATTAATATTATTATTATTATTATTATTATTATTATACTATTAATATATATAGTATTATGGTATCGTGCTTTAAACTCGGTTGTTCTTGACTTGACCAAAGTTGCTCGTTTACGCTCCAACGTCCATGAACACCTAGCAAAATATAATATAAATACATAAGTAATAAAAATGACACAAAACTAATAAAAATATATAAAAACCTATACTAAACAAAATAAACCGGTACAAGCCTAAAACTAATAAAAACACTATCTAAACGACTCGAAAACTATACAAACTTTACACTGGAAATAGATGTATTTTACAATACATCAAATATCCCCACACTTATCTCTTTTTCGTCCCTGAAAAAGAAGTATGCTATGGAATCACAGTCAGGTTTACATCCAGTTTCAAAACATAGGTTACTTAATTAATAATCTACTAACGTGTTGATTGCGATTGCAGGTATACTGATCCTCTTAAACCCAAACCGGTTTCCAAGCCCTTTTTTATTTACGTTAAGTTCACGTTGATTAGTCTATCTAGGGTCTCACTCAAAGGAAGCCACAGTTCCTCCTAATCCCGCCTCAAGCTTATGAAGCTAAAGGAACGACCAATTTGACCATTTCCTAACCGTCTTATGTAGAAAACCAAGAGAATTTAAAATCACTTTTTTTTTTTTTTTAAATACTTAACTCAGAGGGTGTGACCAATCCAAGTCGCTATCCCAGTGGCCAGTCACCTTAAGTTTCAGCATTTTTTTTTTCAATCTCAGCATACTTAACTCAGAGGGTGTGACCAATCCAAGTCGCTATCCCAGTGGCCAGGCACCTTAAGCTTCAGTATTTTTGCTTTGATTTCTATTTTTTTTTTTTAATTGATTAGAAATTCTGACGGTTTTAAACTTATAACGGTGCTTCTTATACTATTTTTGGCGGTTTCAGTCTCCCCGTTTCTCCTAGATGAGAACCCACAAAATAGCCTAACATAATTAATTAATTACTTTTCAAAGAAAACCTTTCTACCGGTTGAGCCTACCCACATATCCCAAATCAGACACGCTTTAAATCAATTTTAATCTCTTATTATACATACTATTTGAAAACCGGACACCTAACTTTACCTATCATCTTCCATATTTTATATAATGCAAACTTCAAAATCAGGGACATTTTTTTTTCAATTTATTTTTTTTTTTTTAATTTTTTTAATAAAGACGACTCTATATACAGACTACACGACAGTTTCCCATCCCCACACTTAAACTTTACATTGCCCTCAATGTAGGAATAGAAAACGACTAAAAAAAATAAATAAATTCCGAATACAAAAATAAATACAAAAATAAAAAGACAAGGGCAAATTGGAGAGGACTTAGCTGGTTAATTAACGCGTAAACTCCAAAAACTCTAGTCCAATCCAGCTCGATCGTATAGCATTTCATTCGCAATCGGCTCTGACACAATGATAAACTCTCGGGTTTGTCTTGATAAATGATAACAGCTTCGGAATCACCCGAATGGAAATTGAGTACGGGCGGTGCAATCCAAACCTGCACAAAATGAAACAAACAAAACCCGAGCATAATACCGAACCATACAAAAATAAAAAGACTCAAACAACTAACTTACACTCATAATATAACAACAAACAAGAAGACGTACCTGCTTGGCAAAATGGCGGTGAATGGTGGTAGAACCAAATGGGTAGAAGAACACTTAGAATCATCTAACTAACAATTAGAACTCCTATGGATAACCTGCAGAAATTAACCATAAACTAGTTGCTAACACCCAGTCCGCAACCTAACCCGCATTCATACATGAAAGACATTCACAAAAACGCAAGTGGAGTTTATAAAAAATTAATTAAACAAAACTAAATACGCATACACACCAAACCAGAAAATAAAGAGTTCGTTACTTCAAAATTCAACCCACAACCAATAGCTCCAAAACCAAAAGAAAATAAATCAAACATATGCAATCATCTTTAACCTAGGTAGCGAAAAGGTCTAGCCAATAATTGTCATGAAAAAATCAAAACAATAAAAACTAAACATATTCATGGTGTTCACTACGGGTATGAATAAATAGATAATAAATAAATAAATTAGAACCGACCCGTGCTGGCACCTATACCTCCACCCTTGATCCTTGGCTTGCCTCCCTAATATCTTCTGTTATGTTCTGTGGAAGAATTATATTTTTTCTCTTTGATCGAAGTGCCCCTCTCCAACAAATAATGTGCGCCGCTTTTATAATATTGTCCCAAATTCTTGGAGCCTCCCCCCCTTAAAATCGTTCGCAGCCTCCTCTTTCTAATATTCCTCTCCTCTTCTTAATATGCGGCCCCTCACCAAATTATATATATCTAATAAGTTTACGACACTTGAACAGTGTCACCTAATATAATAATTTAATGTTTGTTTTTCGATTACTATACACGTGTTCTTTTCATATAGAGATGAGAATTGATTTCAACATTCCACTATTAATAATATATAATAATAATTAACTTTTTGTATAAAAAACCTGCCTCTGTTATTTACTTCAATTAATAGGCAAATGTGGACCTTATATTTGGTGAACAATTAATGAGCAAATGTGAGCCTCATATTTGATTAACAAGTAATGGGTCACGGTTATTGAAATACTTTGGGCTCCAGATCAAGTCAACAATAGGCAACCAAACTATTGTAATGTTAAGGCTGGTCTGCAAGGTGATGGTTTGCGAGTCATTTTTTTACGCCCACGCGAGAATAACAGTCAAATAATGTTATCCTTAATGTCCACGAAACCCTCAGCGCAACAGGAACTCCCACAGCGAAGCGCGATCTTTAACGTCCACCAAAC
This sequence comes from Ambrosia trifida, assembly GCA_028751855.1. Taxonomy (NCBI): domain Eukaryota; kingdom Viridiplantae; phylum Streptophyta; class Magnoliopsida; order Asterales; family Asteraceae; genus Ambrosia; species Ambrosia trifida. The sequence continues at coordinate 193,516,966 of CM054122.1, read as the reverse complement.
CCTCAACCCAATAGGAGCTCCCGCAGCGAAACAAAACCCGTGATATGGTACTACTTAACGTTAACATGTACGCACAACAGTTGCGCCCGCGGCGAAGCGCGGGCCAACTAACACCTAGTTAATAGTAATTCCCTGACATCCATTTAAGTGCGCCGCTTCAAATTAATAATTGATTTTTTTTTCATCTGTTGGGCTTTGGGCCTAAAAATGTGACTAATGTCACGATTGTTTTATTATTAATATTATTATTATTATTATTATTATTATTATTATTATACTATTAATATATATAGTATTATGGTATCGTGCTTTAAACTCGGTTGTTCTTGACTTGACCAAAGTTGCTCGTTTACGCTCCAACGTCCATGAACACCTAGCAAAATATAATATAAATACATAAGTAATAAAAATGACACAAAACTAATAAAAATATATAAAAACCTATACTAAACAAAATAAACCGGTACAAGCCTAAAACTAATAAAAACACTATCTAAACGACTCGAAAACTATACAAACTTTACACTGGAAATAGATGTATTTTACAATACATCAGTAGATTATGCAAATTACGTGCACAACATGAATGATATGCTATGTGATAATAAAAATAATGGTTTTTATATAATTTAGCATGGTTAATAATATTGGGTTTGGTATTGGGCTAGAACATGGTTAACGGGTTAAGTTAATGGACTAGAAGGGCCCTAATACCAATTGCTTGGGGAACAAGCAAAGCCCTTTTACAATTAGGAGGCAAGGAAAAAGATAAAAACCCTAACCCTTGCCCCCCTTGGTGCCGTGCGAAACCCCCCACCCCCCTCTCTCTTTGTTTTCAAGCAATCAAGCAATCTTTCACTAATCAAGCTAGTTCGGGTTTGATTTCAAGGCTCTAGGGAGTTTAATCTTTCACAAGGTATACGTTCTTACGATTTTTGATGAATTATAATGATTGAAAAACTTTAAAAACCCTAAAAATAATATATACAAAATCGCATACATGCATGTGTAGGAGTTCTTGAATGTTCTTGATGATTTGATGATGATGATTGTTATTAGCAGCCATGATTAGGGTTTTCACATGATAATATATGTGTTTTGCTATGATTAATATGGTGTTTAATCAGTACTATAGGTGTTATACATGTATTAGGGATGTTTATGAAGAATTAGGGTTTGTAGATTACTTGGGATGCAAGTTTCAGATTCTGACAGATTTGTTTGAACGTGTTGAAGGGGCTGTAACGGGTTGGTAAATCGATTGTTTTGATGATTTCTTTGCATGATTGTAATGTACAAGGTCTTAGCTTTTCATAATGGGCAAAACCATCGATTTTGGACACCGTATGAGTCGTTTTTGGAATTTTAATTGATTAGGGGTCATATCAGATTTTCGGATTTGTAAATTGGGCTAACTTTAAATGGTCATAACTTGAGATTTACAAGGAGTTAGGTTATGAAATTTTTACAGTAGGTCAATACTGGAAAAATAGAGCTTTTCCAGGTGGATTCATCTCGTTTGGATGAAAACACAATTTTTAAGAATTTTCCTACTAAACTGACCTGTTGAGGAAATTTTCTGGACACTGCTGTGTTGTACGAATTTTTATAATTTTTGTGTTTGGAATTAAGACAAAACAAAAATAGGTATTGTCGAGTGAATCCCAAATAAAATTCAGTAAAAATTTGGGACTCTAATTCATTCGTTAAGTATTTTAAATAAATTGTTTTTCACAGCGCACAATCTGTTCTAAAAACACAGATTGTGTACGGGGTCTTTAAGTGACTATTTGGAGTTCTATGTGGTGTGTAATTGACATGTACTTGTGTGGAAACTTGTATGAGATGTATTTGATTCATTAAACTGATAATAATTGCTATGATCACCAACGGGATACGTAGGACATACTTGAGCATGTAGAGTCATTAGGTGTCACTACACGGTTTTGAACATTTAAAGGTCTCTGATAAACGAGTTATATGGTGTGTTGGTTATGCACATATACTCACCTAGTGACACTTGTAATAGGGAGTCGGTAGCTCGTTACTGTTTGAGGGATTTGGATCATTCACGTGCAACCTAAGGTGAGTTTCACTACTCTTTTTCTCAAAAGCATGCGTCTCAGGTATGAGACACTTTACTTAACATTTTCTAGTCCGGTTTGGGACTACTTACACATCCTGGGTTGGGATGCCATGGATCCTTATGAGGGTCGGTCACTTTGCTAATTCGCAATTGTGTCCTTGATAAACTGAACCATTTCTATCATTTTGTAAGTCCTCACGTACCGAATGAGTTGCCAGGGTTGGCAAGCGGGTTACTAGTTGATAGCGCTATTAGGTTTTACAAACCTCACACCGGCTCGGGGAGCGCGGGCGTGAACTATAACTTACGAAACATTATCATTGTGGATAGACAATGATGTCAGGCATACGGCACACTTATGTGGCTACACGTACATAGCAGTTCGGTATATTCGGTTAGTTATCATGAATGGGTTAGCTACCCTTGGCATGCGATGAATTAGTGGTTACACGGTGCGGGGCACCAACATAACTTACTTACTTACGTGGTTTTGGAAACCAGCGCATTTGCATATTAAATTACTTTACTTTGTGAACTCACCAGCTTTATGTTGACACACGATTTACATGCTTTTGCAGGTAGTTAGCTTCCGGTGCCAGGATTAGAAAGCACTGTACACTTCACTGCATTTGGGCTCTCGGGCATACACATAAATTATATATTATGCTTTCGTATGGTTTTAATTTGAGCGCATTGTTTTGCGCATAGTTTTTTTTTAAAAAGGTTTAAATTTGGTTTACGCTTCCGCAGCTTAACTAAACTTGGTTTTTGAAAACGAACTAAATGGTTTGGGCATTTAGAGTTCGTTCATGTGACTTATGGCTATGGGATCCTGGTTTGTCATGCGCCTCGCGGTATAAACCCCGCAGTGGAAATTTGAGGGTGTGACATCTTTGTGCCCTTCGCTTTTGACACATTTGGGGGCCTTGCTCCCGATGCAATCCGGTTTTTAGATCGAGTGCAGAAGGTGGTGCAGAGTATCTCTCCTGCGGCCAAGGACACAAAGCTTTATATTTAGTAGAGTAGGCTTTGCTATTCAAAAGGGGGTTGCGGCGCAGCTTGTTGCCCGTCTACCCGCGCCTCACTTGTAATTCTTGTTGGTTTTAATAATATGACATAATTTATTGTTCTATTTTTTTTAATTCAAACCTAGGTAAAACCCAAACCCAATCTTGTGAGCAGCCAAACAAAAACATACAGAACCAACAGCAGCCCCAAAACTCTCCTCCCCTTGACCTCTGCTTGCCTCCGCCTCTTGCCCTCCGGCCCCTCCTCCTCCTCTACCGGCTCTTTTGCTTCTTTTTCTTTAACTATCTCTCTGTTTATAGCCAACACCTCATTACGTTCTTCAATAATCATTGTTCTATTCACTGTAAGTTATTCATCTATCCACTAATTTTGCTTATATGAACTCCTTTTAATCTCTCTAATGAAGCATTCAACAAAGTAAGTAAAGTTGACCATGTAAAGAACATGAAATTATTATAAGCTGTTAGCGGTGCTATTAATTTGTAACATCCCATTGTTTAGCTCTATATTAGCATGTTTACATAGCAAAATGATCGAAAACATTACTGCAACTTTCTTTTAATGTTAATAGTATTATCTTCATTTGTAACACCCCAACCGATGGCGGAATCATCGAGGTGTCACGTAGTGACGATTGTTCAAAAGCTCATGGTACTAAAATGTAAATATTTGATTATTGAATATTGTTTTACAACATGTGAAATTCAATACAATACAACAAAATAAAGATAATTGATTGATTTAATCTAAGTCCAAGGTCCTATGTGAAGCGTCAAGCAGCTATTCCTGAAACATGCACGAAAATAATTTTGTCAACATATGATGTTGGTGTAACATCGCAAAATTTTCCCCGAAATTTTTTTTTTGTAAACACCCTTATTATTATTACGTTTTAAAAATGTGACAACGTCTTTATTTTTCCTCATTCACAACTTATATATATATATGTATATATATATATATAAGTGCATAATAATAATAATAATAATAATAATAATAATAATAATTATAATTCAGTTTTTTTTAAAAAAAAAAATATATTTAGAACACAAATCAGATTTTGTGTTTTCCAGCCACTCCTATCTCAATTCCTTCTTTCTTTTAGGGCCCAGGTATCCGGCCCAATGACCAGACCGGCCCACCTGATACCCGGCCCAAGGCTGAAGACCCCCTCCCTTGTTTGCTGTTTAAAAATGAAAGGGATTTTGTTCCACCCGTGATTCGAACCCGAGTCACCACGCATACACACACGTTTGTTTCCCATCTGGTCCACACAACCTTTTTGATTCTTACCCAGCATTAATTATATTTAACACCACATTCAACTTTCCTTTTTCCTTTCCCTGACCACTGTTAGCGCGCAGCAGCAGAATTTTTGAGTTTCCAATTTTTAACCAATCAATTAACGTAATTAACGTGGAATTTATCTCAATTTGACTTATATACATGATTATCGGCCTACCAAGACTCATTAACGCGTTGATTTTCATCCAATTAACACCATAATTATCTAGAACACGCGTTTGACAATAATTCGTGGTCAACCTTCCAATTAACCAAACCCATTGAACCTCAGTATAAATAGATGATCCTCGAGCCTTAACAACTCGCTCACTCATCTCTCTTAACCCCCAATTCTTCTGAAACATCTCTATTATTACGAGTTTGAACGCCGTTGACTTATATCTTTGACCCGGCAATTATCCACGAAACAAACACTGTGAGTTCTATATTTTTTGTGGGTTTTGTTAGTCGGCAATCAAACAACAAAAGCCCCAACATTAATCGGGCTTAGTTTGTCTGAATTGTTTGATTGTAGAATCTAGGGTTCATAATGATTTGGGGTTTCATGTTAGTTGTGTATTAATATTTTTTGAAAGCAAATCTGAACAAGAATCTGGTCTAGACCAGATGGTCACGCGCACTGTTATCCAAACGAGGGGCTGCGGGTTCGAGTCCCAGCAGCAGCCTTTTTGTTCTTATTTTTGTTTATTTTGTTCAAACCATATATGTATATATATATATATTTACATTTAATCTTGTAAATTCATTTTTAATTATTAAAACTCTTTTATTTATTCTACAAAAATTATCTTGTGTTAATCTGATGTAATAGTTCAACTTACAATTTTTAGTTTTCAAAAATTTATTTATTTAATATATATAATAAATAAATCAAGTTTATTCTATTTTATTTATAAAAATCTATAAAAATATCGAAACGATCTTATTAATTTCCACAAAAATTATTTTAAGTTTTTATAACATTAAACTTTACTGAAATTATTTTTAATTCAGTAAAATCAATTATTTTATATTTTTAATCAATTTTTGTTAGATTTAATCATAATTAAATCATAATAAATTCAATTTTCATTATTTTTGCACCAAAATTTTATACAAATTATTTCTGATCATTTGGAACAGAAATATAAATTTTAAACTTCTAATTCTTTGATTTTAATATTTTTAAATATTAAAGTTAAGTTTTGACAATTTGTTATAAATAGATTTAATAATCTATTTTAAAGAAAATAATTTTATAAAAATTATTTTTACACTTTAAACACATTCTTGTAACCATCTTAAGTTTAAATTTCATAAAAAGATTTTTGGTTATTTACTAAATTTCTCTCAATTGGCGAACATTTTTAATATTAATCAAACGAGCAATTATCCCCAATTCAAAGCCCTAGAACTTATACATTTGTAGACTTGATAGACTTAGACATATTTATTACTTCATTTTAGGGCGATACTTGATACATTTGGTCAACACATTTCTCAACAGATATAACATTTTACCAAGGTGAGTTTTACATAGCCCCTTTTCTATTTATCACCATTTTTGGGGTGAAACATGTTTATAACATCATCATTGCAATTCAATCATCAATGTGTCTATGTGTTTTCTATGTTGCATTATGTCTTGAGCATGATTAGAGTAAGCACCATTCTAGCATAATCATTAACATTGATCCAGCCGGCGGTATACATTGATAGATCTATTGGACTGACAATCCCACCCGGATACGTGCCTCCTACAAAGGTTACGTGGGTGTTTGTTATCGTATAACATATTGGACCATGAGCGTATGGTATGTATCATTTTATAACAGTCATCAGGGTTGATTATGCACTCGATTTATTTCTAGTATGTTCTCACATATGGACTAGATTGACATGACACATGAATTGCACATCATTTTTACTCAATTATCAAAAACCTATGTAATTCTCACCAACTTTTGTTGACCCAAAACATTTTCAACTTAACATGTTTCAGGATCTATTTGCTTGAAGATTTGAATTGATGCTTGAAGATACGTGTATAGTTTTATTCAATTTGATGTACAAATTCTAGAACAATTGTATGTAAGTTATTTAAATCATTTATGAAACTTATTATTCACCATGAGCTAATGAACAATCATCAATACGTGACATCCCGATGTTTCCGCCATCGGTTGGGGTGTTACAGATTGGTATCAGAGCCATGGTTATAGGGAATTAGGTTATTAGAAAAATAATCTAGTCTATAACCATAGGATATAACCAGTACTTGATTCTTTTGCTTGCTATTCTCTATCTCCTACTTCTTATCCCTACTATCATCCTTACAAGAAGGTTGCTCTACATCATTGGATCTACTTTTAGATTAATAGGACAAAATCCTCAGGTTCAACCTGAACTACCTTGAGATCTCGTCGAAGTTCTAGATTTTAATAACGAACACGTGCAATCTGGAAGGGTGAACGCCTGTATTCTGAGTCTTCTGTCTAGGCTGGCATTGCGCATATATCCCAATCAGACGAGGGACCCGGATGCCTACCTGGGAATTCTCGGGATGAGTGTTCACTTATAGGCTAAAGCATGTCTCCATATGTTATTAGAATCTGGAGTCTTTGATAAGTCAACGTTTTCGTTTATTCGTTTTAATTAAAGAATAAATGATTACATTCCTTATATCACCTCATTCATTTCATGCCTTCATTGTGTCCCTTACGGATCATGTCTCCACGTCATAACAGTGGTGAAAACCGAGAGGAAAGTAACAACAACCACAACACCAACCGCAACAACAACAAAAAAAACAACAAAGGTGTTGATGCCCGACTGGCTGCAATTATCTACAACCTTGCTCAGGTTACTAATCCTAATCATCCTGGTAATTATGCTATAAATGTGGAAACCCAAATCACTACCGTAACCGATGCCCTAAACTAAACCGAGATCAAGACCCTCCAGCTACTTAACAGCAAGTCCCACCATTTAAATGTTGTTTACTTTTTATTATATGTATTGACACTTTTTGGATTCAAGTAATAAATTCAAGTATTATTATAACATCTGTGTGCATGCTTGCTTTAATATGAACTAATTGCTATATCTATGATCATACGTGCTTACTTGTACAACAATTAGTTGACTACCAAACAACCTACTTAACGATTGGTAGAGGTCATCATGTCCTTCCAACAGTCAGGAGAGGCCCTACCACCTGCTCAACGACTGGTGGAGACTATCAGACCTGCTCAACAGTCGGAAAGTCATAAAAGGACGCAAAACCCTAATGTAAGGTAAATTGGTTATTACGGTCCGGAACGTAATCGTGAATTTACAGGTACATTAAGGTAATGTGAAATTTTATCAAGAGTGTCGGTAGTCGACCAATTGCTAACCTAGTGTTTCTCTTAACTTCGGGACGAAGTTCCTAAAAGTAGGGGAGACTGTAACATCGCAAAATTTTCCCCGAAATTTTTTTTTTGTAAACACCCTTATTATTATTACGTTTTAAAAATGTGACAACGTCTTTATTTTTCCTCATTCACAACTTATATATATATATGTATATATATATATATATAAGTGTATAATAATAATAATAATAATAATAATAATAATAATTATAATTCAGTTTTTTTTTAAAAAAAAAAATATATTTAGAACACAAATCAGATTTTGTGTTTTCCAGCCACTCCTATCTCAATTCCTTCTTTCTTTTAGGGCCCAGGTATCCGGCCCAATGACCAGACCGGCCCACCTGATACCCGGCCCAAGGCTGAAGACCCCCTCCCTTGTTTGCTGTTTAAAAATGAAAGGGATTTTGTTCCACCCGTGATTCGAACCCGAGTCACCACGCATACACACACGTTTGTTTCCCATCTGGTCCACACAACCTTTTTGATTCTTACCCAGCGTTAATTATATTTAACACCACATTCAACTTTCCTTTTTCCTTTCCCTGACCACTGTTAGCGCGCAGCAGCAGAATTTTTGAGTTTCCAATTTTTAACCAATCAATTAACGTAATTAACGTGGAATTTATCTCAATTTGACTTATATACATGATTATCGGCCTACCAAGACTCATTAACGCGTTGATTTTCATCCAATTAACACCATAATTATCTAGAACACGCGTTTGACAATAATTCGTGGTCAACCTTCCAATTAACCAAACCCATTGAACCTCAGTATAAATAGATGATCCTCGAGCCTTAACAACTCGCTCACTCATCTCTCTTAACCCCCAATTCTTCTGAAACATCTCTATTATTACGAGTTTGAACGCCGTTGACTTATATCTTTGACCCGGCAATTATCCACGAAACAAACACTGTGAGTTCTATATTTTTTGTGGGTTTTGTTAGTCGGCAATCAAACAACAAAAGCCCCAACATTAATCGGGCTTAGTTTGTCTGAATTGTTTGATTGTAGAATCTAGGGTTCATAATGATTTGGGGTTTCATGTTAGTTGTGTATTAATATTTTTTGAAAGCAAATCTGAACAAGAATCTGGTCTAGACCAGATGGTCACGCGCACTGTTATCCAAACGAGGGGCTGCGGGTTCGAGTCCCAGCAGCAGCCTTTTTGTTCTTATTTTTGTTTATTTTGTTCAAACCATATATGTATATATATATATATTTACATTTAATCTTGTAAATTCATTTTTAATTATTAAAACTCTTTTATTTATTCTACAAAAATTATCTTGTGTTAATCTGATGTAATAGTTCAACTTACAATTTTTAGTTTTCAAAAATTTATTTATTTAATATATATAATAAATAAATCAAGTTTATTCTATTTTATTTATAAAAATCTATAAAAATATCGAAACGATCTTATTAATTTCCACAAAAATTATTTTAAGTTTTTATAACATTAAACTTTACTGAAATTATTTTTAATTCAGTAAAATCAATTATTTTATATTTTTAATCAATTTTTGTTAGATTTAATCATAATTAAATCATAATAAATTCAATTTTCATTATTTTTGCACCAAAATTTTATACAAATTATTTCTGATCATTTGGAACAGAAATATAAATTTTAAACTTCTAATTCTTTGATTTTAATATTTTTAAATATTAAAGTTAAGTTTTGACAATTTGTTATAAATAGATTTAATAATCTATTTTAAAGAAAATAATTTTATAAAAATTATTTTTACACTTTAAACACATTCTTGTAACCATCTTAAGTTTAAATTTCATAAAAAGATTTTTGGTTATTTACTAAATTTCTCTCAATTGGCGAACATTTTTAATATTAATCAAACGAGCAATTATCCCCAATTCAAAGCCCTAGAACTTATACATTTGTAGACTTGATAGACTTAGACATATTTATTACTTCATTTTAGGGCGATACTTGATACATTTGGTCAACACATTTCTCAACAGATATAACATTTTACCAAGGTGAGTTTTACATAGCCCCTTTTCTATTTATCACCATTTTTGGGGTGAAACATGTTTATAACATCATCATTGCAATTCAATCATCAATGTGTCTATGTGTTTTCTATGTTGCATTATGTCTTGAGCATGATTAGAGTAAGCACCATTCTAGCATAATCATTAACATTGATCCAGCCGGCGGTATACATTGATAGATCTATTGGACTGACAATCCCACCCGGATACGTGCCTCCTACAAAGGTTACGTGGGTGTTTGTTATCGTATAACATATTGGACCATGAGCGTATGGTATGTATCATTTTATAACAGTCATCAGGGTTGATTATGCACTCGATTTATTTCTAGTATGTTCTCACATATGGACTAGATTGACATGACACATGAATTGCACATCATTTTTACTCAATTATCAAAAACCTATGTAATTCTCACCAACTTTTGTTGACCCAAAACATTTTCAACTTAACATGTTTCAGGATCTATTTGCTTGAAGATTTGAATTGATGCTTGAAGATACGTGTATAGTTTTATTCAATTTGATGTACAAATTCTAGAACAATTGTATGTAAGTTATTTAAATCATTTATGAAACTTATTATTCACCATGAGCTAATGAACAATCATCAATACGTGACATCCCGATGTTTCCGCCATCGGTTGGGGTGTTACAGTTGGTGAGTACTACTTAGTTTTGTACATATAGTATAAGTTTAAAAGATAGTACAATTCATGTGTCTAGCATCACCAAGGCATTATGTAAACACGCAAGTAACCAAACAAGACAAAGATCAAATGTAAAGTTTGTACAATGAAATTGATAATGAGCACCTCAACACGTGTGAGTCTAAAAGAGCACCATAACACAAAGTTATGTCTAAATGAGCACCGTAACATAAGTTACGTCTGTATGTAAAGAGCACCATAACATAAGTTATGTCTGTATGTATGATTTTGTATGTAAGCTACGTTCATGTTAAAACATAAGCACAAGGATAAACAAGACACGTATATGAATTGTAAATGAATAAAATGTATGTGTAAATGAATATGAAGGTTTTGTATACTTGTGCATGAATCACCCAAAAAATTGTAAAAACGAAAAAGGGGATAAGTAATACTCACCTTAGCAAGGTGGTAAGTCTTGTGTAATTGAATAGGTATAATCCAACGTTGCCAAGTATCACCCTATGTATAATGTAACAAATAAGTCTAAGTCTATCTAGTTTATAAGTACTTTCTAGGGTTTCGAATTGGGGATAAACGTTTATTTGATTAATAAACAAATTGTTTATTAAATATAAGAAATTTAATAAATAAATAAATAAAAGTCTCTTTGTAAAATTTTAAGTTGAGTATAGTCACAACATAAAGTTTTGAGTATGAAAATAATTTTTATAAAATTATTTTCTTGAAAATATAATATTTAATCTAATTATTTCATATTGTCAAAATATGACTTTATTATCTAAAAATATTAAAATTAAAGAATTTCTAAATTAAAAATTGTATTTCAGTTCTATATAGTTAGAAATGATTTATATAAAATTTTGGTGCAAAAATATTGAAAAATGAATTTATTATGATTTATTTATGATTAAGACTAACAAAAATTAATTAAAAATATAAAATGTACGGTTTTTCTGAATTAAAAATGATTTCTGAAATGTTTATTGTCATAAAAGTTTAGTATAATTTTTGTGGAATTTTATAAAATCGTTTAGATATTTTTATTGAATTTTATAATTTTAATTGAATAAACTTGTAATATTTATAATATATATTAAATAAATTATTTTTGAAAAACTTTGGTTGATGAACTTTATCAGTGGAATAACATAAAATAAATTTTGTAGAATTTATAAAATAGTTTTAGTATTTTAAAACGATTTTTAAAAAAGAATGAAGATAATATAGGTATAAAGGGTAACAAAAAAAAATGTTTGTTCATGGTGGGACTCGAACCTGGGCCATAGGCCGGTTCAAGTCTTACCACAACTCGTGTCTACCAACTGATCTGTAGGTTAGTTTGTGATAGGATTTCAAAACAGTTTAGATTTAAGTCATGTCTGCGATTCATGTTCTTCCCCAAATTAATAAGAATTAAGCCCTAGATTCGCAATTGTTTGATTTACACAACAATAACCCAATTAATCAGAGGGTTATTGTTGTGTGAATGCCTATGAACAAAACCCACAAGAAAAATAAAACTTACAATCACGTTATCGGGTATAAAGGTTAGGTCAACGAAAAAGTCAACCGTGATCACAATAAGCTTCGTATGATGTTTGAATACAGAAATTGAAGGTGGTTGTGAGATTTTCGGCGAGTGTGTAATGATTTGGTGGGTTCAATTTATAGTGAAGGGTTCGGATTGACGGATTTGGTAAGTTTGACTCGTGGGTGAAGATGGCGCGGGTATTTGTGTAGAAATTGGAATGTTTGACCGTATTAATGTGGACAATACGCGTAATTGATGGGTTGTGATTATGCTCGATTAATTGTTGGTCAAAAAAATTCCATTTTAGCTTCAAAAGAAAAAGTCAACCAATTTATTTGGTTGTGTGTTCGAACAGCAGTGCAGGGAGGGCACAAGGAAGAAGACAAGTTATCCTTAGAAAGCTTTTTATATTTTACGGGTTGGGATAAGATCAGATTCGAGCCGTAGCTCAAATGGTTGTGGCGTGTGGGTGTGGTGTGGCCGGCTCCGGTACGAGTCCGGGCAGGGACAAAAGGCCTTTTTTTTTTAAACAGAGGAGAGGAAAGGGGATGGGCCAGACTCTATGTGACATCCGTCACTTTTATTTATAATGATAATAATAATAATAATAATAATAATAATGATAATAAAAAAATATTAGTCTAGACTAACCCTTAAACCCAAACCATTACCCTAATCCATTAAACCAACACAACCCAAACCCACTTCAAACCTTGTGAATTTTCGGGCCCACCAGAAACAAGATCCGGCCCATCAGCAGCCCAAGAAACTAAGCCCAACTTCCCTCTCCCTTTCCTTACTGTTTTAAAAAAAAAAATTTGTTTTGTCCCTGCCGGGACTCGAACCCGGGCAGGTGGCCGGTTCAGAACACAACACCAGCACAGCGAACCATCTGAGCTACGGCTCATCTTTGTTTCAATCCCAGCCAATATAATATTTAACCTTTGTTTCGCGTCCTTTTCTTCTCCTCTGCGCTGCTGTTACGCGACTTGGACCAGGTTTCCTTCAAAACTTACCTTTCAAATCAAGCTTAAACATGGCAATTGACTTGTATTATGGATTAAACAGCGCATTTCGCGTATGATACATGGCAACCCGGTCAAACATTCAAATCTTATACAATTATCACGTCAAAAGCTTTAAACGAGTCAAACGATTACCAAATCAACAACCAGACCCTACCCCTATAAATTGAACAGCTCCAAACCTTCACAACTCGCCACTCAATCTCTCTCAACTCTCAATTTCTTTTAACTAACCTCTGTTCTTGGATTTCAATTCGTTTCTTTGACCCGAGCCTTGAACGATCAATTCGAGTACACGACGTGTTTGTAAGTCTAATTTATTATATGGGTTTTAATGATCGGCCAACACTCAGTGTTTACCCCATGATTAATTGGGTTAACATTGTGTGATTCGAACGATTGAATAATCTAGGGCTTGTTCTTATGAAATTGGGGAAGAACACGATTTTTATATAATATATATATTAAACGAATTAAAACAAAACACAACCACTGGTCTGGACCAAGTGGTTGTGTCTGGTGCTTTGTAACCTGGACCACACAGGTTCAATTCCCACCATATGCATTTTTTTTTTGGCTTTTCAATTTGAAGGTTTAAATTACACAATTATTTACTTTAATTATTTAAAATACTTATAAGCCTTCAAAAATTCCCAAAATTTTACATAATGATGTTCAAGCCCTGAATATTATTATTCAGATTCTTATATCCAGAAATTTATTTATTTAATATTTATAATAATTAAATCAAGTTTATTCTATTTTATTTATAAAAATCCATTAAAATATCAAAACGATTTTGTAAATTTCCACAAAAATTATCCTGAGTTTTTATAACATTAAGCTTTTCAGAAATGATTTTTATTTCTGAAAAATCATTTATTTAATATTTTTAATCAATTTTTGTTAGTTTTAATCATAATTAAATCATAATAAATCCAATTTTTAATATTTTTGCACCAAAATTTTATACAAATTATTTCTGATCATTTAGAACAGAAATATGAATTTTAAAATAATAATTCTTTAATTTTAGTATTTTTGAATATTAAAGTTAAATGTTGGCACTTTGTAATAAATAGATTTAATAATCTATTTTAACGGAAATAATTTTATAAAAATTATTTTTATACTTCAAACATATTCTTGTGACCATCTTGGATTTAATATTCATAAAAAGATTTTTGGTTATTTATTTACTAATATTCTCTCATTTATTAAACAATTTTCACATTAATCAAACAAGCATTTATCCCCAATTCGAAGCCCTAGAAATACATATATCCTAGAGTTATTTCCCTTACACATTATCAATTACTTTAGGTTAATCAATTGGGAGTAATCTCGATTCATATTTCGTTGTCCAAGTTCAAATTCAAGTTAATACGTGAACTGTGAGTATTCCTATCCCCTTTTTGCTTTTATACATTTTTGGGGTGTTACATGTACACTATTACAAATTTCAAATACAATTTTACATTTTCACAAATACAATTCTAGTACTATGTGCATTGCTTACAACGTGCTTTATGCTTAGACAATACATGTGGAATACATTTGTACTTAGTGAAATCATTAACATGGTACAAGCCGACCTTAACATTGGATAGCGCTATTTGGATTGACAACCCGCCTAGATTGATTCTCCCCCTTTTTCATCGGAGAATCCGTGGCCAGTGTTAAGTTATCATCCATTTATTGGTTGAGTACACTACAGTTCATACAGTACATTATACAGTCACAGGGTTGATTTCGCTCATTTGTATGATACATAGTTTACATATTTGCACTGTAGCTTGCTCTTGAATTGTATAACTTTTTAACCTACTATATATATCAAATCTAGGAATGCTCACCAACATTTCAAATGTTGACCAAACCTATTTTTGTACATGTTTCAGGTGCGGTTTGATCTAGTGCTTTAGCAAGAGACATTTAGTGCTTTATTTCAATTCAGTTATTTCAATATTTACATTTCATTTAGACAATGTAATTTCCATTTTTATGTAAGACAATTTTGGTTTATTCAATAATATTTACATTTTAGTACCATGTGCTTTTGAACAATCGTCACTACGTGGCACCTCGATGATTCCGCCATCGGTTGGGGTGTTACACTCTAGGTGGGCCTCAGCTGGGTTGTGATCTGGGCCTGCTAGCTGTTGGGCTTCAGATTTGTCAAGGGATTGGGTTATGTTGGGTTCAAAAATAAGAAAAGAATGGTTAGGTTTAATGTTTAAACCAACATAAAATTTTTTTTATCATTATTATTATTATTATTATTATTATTATTATTATTATTATAAAAATAAAAGGGAAAGTGACGGATGTCACATCATTGTACTATTTTACTTGATTATGGTTAATTAGTTAAGTACCACATGTAAAATATATTAATATGGTATTTATCATGAAACTAATTTTGATAAAAAGAACATGAGAATATGATAAATGTTGTTTAGTAGAAAGTATTTCTTGAGGTACCATATATTCAGTGAGAAGTTTCAAGTCGTTTGGATTGTCTATTTTAGGGAAAAGCTAAGTGAACAAGCTTAGATTATTTTGGGACAAAGGGAGTATATCGATATTTGCGAGTGTCTATTTAAAATGATGTCAACCATAACCACCAAAGACGAGGAGACTCGGGCCAAATTTCGAAGTGTTCTTTGAAGGAATTCTCAGGTATTGCAGTTCAATGTTTGGCTAGTCGTCCAAAACGACGGCCAACAATGAGTGAGGTTTTAGGGATTAACGCGCTGTCATCTAATTCTCTTAAAGGAGGTGATGCTTCAAGGGTAAAATTGGAACACGTGTTTATGCTGGAGGTTGTGCCTACACCAGAAGTTGAGAATAAGGCGTCGCATAATAGAAATCCAGCATATGATAGCGGTAATATTGCGGCTGATCAGGTTCACACTGAATGGGTTGAAGAATATGAGCCTGGTGTGTATGTAACGCTCATGATTTTACAAGATGGAACCAAAGACATCTGAAGAATTCGCTTCACTCTTAAACATAGTTTTTGTTAATAGTTAGCATAGCGCCCTTTATAACGAATAGCGTAGCGTAGCGGCTAGCGCTCATATGTCGTTAAATTTTGACCTGTTGAAACCTAAACCGACCCGAACCCATGTACCGACCCGATTATTTTATGTTCGGTCATATGAAATTAGAGCATCTAAAAAGGGAACCCAGTGAAAAAAATTCCTGGATCCGCCACTGGGCGTAGGCGAAATCATAATGTATAGACTACAATTGATCAGACTCGTTTTCGAAGGTTGAGAAATCAGAAATCTGAGGTGGTCAAAGTGACATTTACAAAGTTATACGGTTAACTTTGACATTATAATAAAAGATTGGGAATAGAATAGGTTACTTGTCAAAAGTTTAAATGCGAGGGAGAGAAGTTATAAAGTATGAGGGCTTTTTTGTCAAGTTAAAAAGTAGAAATGCCATTTTTGTGAAGTTAAAAACTTGGTTCTTATCAAGTTAGAAAGACAATTTTGTTAATTTATATAAGTTAAGGGATGTTAAATAAATTGTTAAGTTGAAAAATTTAGAGGTGATTTTTATTAATTTATAAAAGCTAAGGAGAGTTAAATAAAAATTGTATTCAAACCGTTACTTGTAGCATTTGATACATGGATGCAAAGTTGTAAACCTTTCAGCTCCATTCTTTGTCTCACCCACAGACAAAATACTATAGGGTCTGTTTTGTATGGAGTAATAGAATGGATGAGGATATGAATGGACGAGGTATTGGAATGAACAAGGTAATGAAATACATCATTACCATTCTATGTCTTGTTTGGTTGCCATATTGGAATAAAACAAAACATTACTTTGGATAGTGGTTGGTGGCAGCGGTGATGATAGGTGGTGGTATGTGGCGGTAGCATGGTGGTGACGGAAATTGTGGTGAGTGACGGTGGTGGAGGCGGCGATGGGTGGGTGACGGTGGTGGGCGGTGTTGGATGGCGGCGGTGGTGGGTGGGTGGGTGGGTGGGTGAAGGTAGTGGACAGGGGCGGATATAAAAGTAATTGGATGGGTAACGTCTGTTACCCCTCAACTTTTCAGGTGTAGTGCAATTTTTATTTATATTTTTATGTTTTTTTGTATTATGTTACCTATGAATTTATATAACGTTACCCCTCAATTTCTTTTAAAAGACCCAAAACACCCTTAAAGTTTTATTATTAGCCCAGCAGAAAAAAATATACGCCTATAAATTCATAACCCATTGACCCATTTCATTTATTATATTTAAGATTGAAGCTCATAAGGCTTAACCCCTATTGGTATAGTTAAAGTCTAAATGGGAAAAAAAAACTAAGGGTGCAAACGAGCCAAGCCTGAACTCGACCAGGCTCGAGCTCACGCTCGTTTAACTTATGAAAGCATGAGCTTAGCTCGATTCGAGCTTTGTTCCTAAAGCTCAAGCTTTGCTCATATGTAGCTTTTTCAAGCTCGAGTTTGGCTCGGGCTCGACTTGTTTATTATTTAAAATGTATTAATTATAATTATCATCTGTATACTTTTAGTTATTTTTCATAATTGTATAAATATTAATTATTATAATTTAAATATATATATTTAATATATTAATTAAAATTTATCGAGACAGTGGGCTCATTTAGGCTCGCAAGCCGGCTCGAGCTCAATAAGCAAAGCTCAAGCGCGAGCTCTTTCAAGCTCGACTCATTTTGAAAGTGTTTATAATCAAGGTGGAACAAATACTTTTGCACAATGCACTAATTTGTGCGATCGAGTGAGAAACTTTTGACAAAGTAAAAGAAGATGATGTAATGGCTCGATTTCAAGCTTTCAAAAACCGAATGTGTTTAACTATATATTATTATTGTGTTTTTATTTTTGTTTAGTTTACATTATATGAAAGTACGGTAAAAAAAATTTTAACGTTACCCCTAAACTTTTGGTCTAGATCCGCCACTGGTAGTGGATGGCGATGGCTGGTGGTAGGGAGAACAGTGGTGGGTGGTGGCAGCAACACTCGTGGGCACAGTGGTGGGTGGTGACGGTGGTAGGTTATGGTGTTGTTAGTAAAGGGTGAATGCGGGATGGAATGAAAAAAAAACATGGGGTGGATGGAATGATTTTGAGGGAATGTAATGTCTTAGGGAATGAGTGATTTCATTCCACTAACCAACCAAACACACTATTTTTCATTACCTCGTAATGATCCATTCAATTCCCCCTTCAATTCTATTATACCAAATGCTACCCTAGACTTCTTGGAATATTTAACTGCTTTCTTAATAAAAATCCTTCTATTTTTCTTTTCACCTTTTTACAAACTAACAACAAAACGTGTAAGAATTTGAAAGAAAAAGTACAAAATCAATCAATTTTAAAGACAAATGACATTCTTTACAATCGGGTATAAAACTAAAGGACAAAACATGTAATTCAGTCTAATAATAAAGAAAAGGGCTACTCAGGAGTCATGGCTGTTGATTGTGATCAGGAAGAAGAAATTGTGAAGCACCGATTTGTTTGTTTATTGTGGATCGCCGGAGACACACCGAGAGAGAAAGAGAATTGGCCTGGGGGACACGTAAAAGGAAACGAAAGAAGCGAAAGACATTTGGTAAAGTAATCAACTATTTATTACTTTGGATTTGGTAAGGAAACGAACGGAGGTGTGGGATTTGGATAGGCTTTATTTGGACGTGCGTTTATTTGAATGTTCCATTCACAAAAAACGTGTGTTTAGATTGGGTGTGCGTGCGTTTAATTTTTTGTACGTGCGTTTATTTTGAAGTGAAGGTGCATTTAAATATTGGCGTGTGTGCGTTTATGAATGAATGGACCAAAACAACTCTTCATCTCTTACATTCTCTTCAGTATCATGTTCTTTTTTGTTATAAC
The DNA here is from genome assembly GCA_028751855.1 of Ambrosia trifida. Lineage (NCBI taxonomy): Eukaryota > Viridiplantae > Streptophyta > Magnoliopsida > Asterales > Asteraceae > Ambrosia > Ambrosia trifida. The sequence continues at coordinate 193,498,006 of CM054122.1, read as the reverse complement.
AAAACAGAGCATGTTTCAGGCGGTAGGTTTTTGAAATCAGTGCATTCAGTTACGTTTATACATTTCATCTTCTTTATTTACGTTCAGTAACCATGCTCTGTTTTCGGAATGATTCTCTATAATCGGTTTTATTTTGTATTTGATTCCCTGTTCTTCATTTACGTTCAGCAATCGGTTTTTATTTTGTGTATTTGATTGCCTGTTCTTCGAAAATGTATAAACGTTTAGTAATCGTTGGAAAAAAAAGTTTCGATTTAGTGTATGTTTAACAAAAAAAAAAAGTTTTGATCGTTTTTTTTCTTAATATACCCCTGGTCTGTTTAAGCCGACAATAATTAAGTTTGTTAATTACGATCTTATCACCGCCTAAATCTAATGGTTGTAAATTCTTTCTACACTTTCTACGTTAATAAGTCTTTGTACATTATCTCTCCCTCACTAATAAACACTAAATGATTAATATGATCCATTAATATAATGCATATACATAATACATGCATGCATACTCCAAAACATAAAATATAAATAATAAATGTTAAATAACTGGTTTCTAAGCTATAAAATATAAATCTTTAAAACCATACTATAAACTAACAAACATGCTTCAATTTGGGTAGTAAAAGATTTGAATGGTTTATACGTAACACCTCCGCCCACAATTTAAATCAAATATGTTCAAATAGCTTATACCCCGAGAGCGTCCCGGGTTGAGAAATCTAAGTAAAGTGAATAAAATTAGAAGTATCTATGTAACAGTACTGATTTCTGAGAAGATTAACATGGACCTTTGTATGATACCCTAGGCAAATCCGACATCGGCCGTGGACAGGAGAGATCATTGGTTCATTAGTAATCCAAAGCCTCTTAAATCACCAACGCGTTTTGGGCTTAATGCTAGTGGGTGAGAGAAGAACTCCACAGTTAAGCGTGCTCAGGTGAGAGTAGTATCAGGATGGGTGACCTCTTAGGAAGTCTCCACTGGGGCAACCAAGGCTTAATGCTAGTGGGTGAGAGGAGAACTCCACAGTTAAGCGTGCCCAGGTGAGAGTAGTATCAGGATGGGTGACCTCCTGGGAAGTCTCCACTGGGGCAACCAAAAACAAATCCGTAAGCTCTGGATGGGCAACCCATCGGGGCAAAACGGACAATATTGGTGGTGAGAGGGGCCGGATGTTACAATCTAAACTATAAAAATGGCATCTATGTATCAACTTACATTAGATACTTTAAAAAAATACCAAAAGATCCATTTCACTTTACAACATCAACACCTAAAACAGAATATTAAGATCCCAAGCACTTCAAGGGGACATAGATTGTTTAGCACCAATACATTCAGTCAAAGGTCTTTAACTGCATACAATAAGATTTGAGCTATTTCATAATATGGTAGAAAAAGAAAACATAGCAATTACCTGTTGGAGAGCGTCCCGGGTTGAAATATTTAATATGACATAATAAAATATCTAATATGACAACATAATTAATGACTTGACAATATATGATTAATGAATATTATTATTATTATTATTATTATTATTATTATTATTGTTGTTGTTGTTGTTTTAAACAAATCTCTGCCATAAGTTATCATATTCTAATATAAAAAAAAGGGTAATTGGGTCGGGTATCACATAATCCCAGGCCCGACCCAAACCCACAATTTTTTTTAAACTAATTCCAAACCTGACACAATACCTGTCGGGTTACAAAAAATAGTCGTTTTTTTCTCTGTTTTTTAAATAGCACTATGGAACTCGTTGGAAAGATAATAAAACGCTCGTTAATTGGGTGTAATTTTTTTCTTTAAAAAATCTCGTGTATAAAAGATATTAACGTTTAAAAGTTATGGGAGGAAACATTAGAGATAAAAATCAAATTTTGTTTTTAAATTTTAAATTATTATTTCCTAAAATAAAGGCATTGCCACATGGGATGACACATGACACACTCAATAAAGAGAATACACTCTTTGAATGCCATGTCATTAAAATGGCTTTAGTTTATTATATGTATAGATAGATATGTATAGATAGATAGATATAGATAGATAGTTTAAACTCATAAAAAGTTTACTTTCCACAAATTAATAATAACGAAAAACGACGATAACACACTTAAGAAAATTGGTTACACTTTTAAGTGTCCATCGTTGACTCTCGTTGAGTGTTTTAGCGTCTTATTTTCCATGTTTATTATATTTATTATTATTATACGATTTATTGTCAACTTCCACTATATTACAAGTGCTTGGGACCATTAAGACAAAAACGCATCAAATGTAACAACTCATCCTAGCTCCTAATTGAATGAGATTAAATTAGTATTTTTATTAATTATTAAAATTAAAATTAAAACATAATACATACATTTTGCAGATGAAGCCTAACTTAATTGGTAAAAATTAGGGGAGCTAGAGTGGAGGTCATGTGGAGGTTGATGGTTCGATTCTTGTTGGAGTCATATTTACCACATGTTGGGGTTCCACCTGGGGAGATTACCACATGTTGCACCACTTACCGTTAAAAAAAGAACATAATACAATAGTAATTAAAATTAATATAATAAATTACACGAGTTTAAAGGTAGTATATAATATCCTTTTTTTTGAACGTTGACCATTAATATAATAAATTACACGAGTTTAAAATCAATTTATAATAAATTACACGATAATGAAAGTCAATGTTCAAAAAAAAAAAAAAAAGAGAAAATTGCTTGAATGGTCCCGGTGGTTTACACAATTTTCACCTATAGTCCCTAAGTTTTTAAAATTACAGGTATAGTCCTTAACTTTTGGTGTTTCTTAACTCGGATAGTAATTGAAGTGGCTGTGAAATTACTAAATTACCCTTTTGATGGATGGAGGTTAAATAATTCAGTTAAGTGGATGTAAAATTACTAAATTGCCCTTACCCCAATAAAATTTAAAAAAAATCAATTAATTAATAAAATATAAAGAGGACCCACTTAACCCATAGCCAATTATTTTTTCCCACCTATTTTAGTAGGGCCCACCAACTTCATCTTCCCCATCCTATCACTTAAAAGTGTAACCAACTTCATCCACTTAACTGAATTATTTAATCTTCATCCATCAAAAGGGTAATTTAGTAATTTCACAGCCACTCCGAGGACTATCCGAGTTAAGAAACACCAAAAGTTGAGGACTATACTTGTAATTTTAAAAACTTAAGGACTATAGGTGAAAATTGTGCAAACCACAGGGATCATTCGAGCAATTTTCTAAAAAAAAAAAAAAATTACACGAGTTTAAAGGTAGTATAAAACTAATATCATATTGAAATTTATTTCTTTCCACCTATATTATACGAGTTTTCTTAGCGTAATAATAAAAAACCTGATTTAACGTGATTATCATATCTCGTAATGTTTTTATATCCTATCGTAAATTTCACATAACATTATTGGTCAACTAACTTGGTAGATGAATTTATAATATTTTAGCGTAAAGGTATTATATATTAAACTATACGTTGTAGATGGGTGAGCACCAGCGCGACTGCGCGAGCCACGGATCACTCCACGTGGCTCGCGTACACCGTAACAAAGCCGGGTGAGAGCTGGCGTGAGCGAGCCAAAGTGAGGAGCGTCACAGGACTAACGGCTCATTTGTCTTGCATTTTGAGAGGAGTGCGGACGAGCAAGGACTTTATTCAATGTTCACCCAACATTTATTATTAGATAAATTCGGATGATAAGGCTATGGGGTGTGAAGACATGAAAAAGTCATGTCTCCATGCCACCTTGGATGCCACCTCACCATTTTGGTGTCTCAAGCATTTTGAGACATGAGTGGGGTGTGGAGACACCAACACTTCCATGTCTCAAGCATTTAAAAAAAAAGAAAAAAAGAAAAAGAAAAAATCTCATAGGAGAAACAAACATGCATTTCAAAAAAAAAAAAAATCCCTATTGGTCAGGCCATCGCGTCCTCAGAAGAACGTGGGGGACGCGGGGGGGGGGGGGGGGGGGGGGGGGGGGTCTTGGACGGGGCAGGGGGCGGTGTGTGGGTGGGGGACGGGGCAAAAAGTGAGGGACGAGGGCTATGGGGCGTCTCCATACCTATGAGCCTAACCTTTACCACAAGAGGTAGTTTTTATTATTTGCCGTTAAAAATATCGTATGAGTGAGAACGTATTATATGCTATCGCTGAAATTAAGAATGCAGACAAAGAAGAAAAACGAAAGAATCGCCACCAACTGCAATTCACGAGGGTGGTGGTCCGCAATATAACTACATAAAGACCAATCACCACTCAAACTCTTATTACAATAATAATATTATTATATATTATAATAGTATGGGCGGAGATACTTTACAGATCTATAAATCTTCACCCATTTTCCCTCTCTCATCACACCATTACTCTCAACCTTTTCGTCACAGGTCAAATGATCCCCTTGTAGATTTTATTATTATTATTATCCTCATCATTTCACACTTATTATATGCTCTCTTTTCCATTTTCTATTTAATTTTCATTATTATTATTAATCTGTTATATACATTGTTTATTTAAGTTTTGGATAAATTATCAATTGAATGTGTTTTATTGCAGAAATTGTTGAGACGGAAAGATGATGTGGCAAACTATATGTTTAGGTCTACTGTTTCAATTGATATTGGTGTTTGGTAGTAACTATCCTAAGAATGTGAACATATGGCCTATGCCTGAATCAGTAGAATTAGGGAACCAAACACTTTTTATAAGTAAGGATTTTAATCTCAAGACTGATGGAAGTAAATACAAGGATGAGTCTGGTATACTGAAGGATGGATTCACTAGGTTACTTGATGTTATTACATCAAACAATGTTATTGAATATAACTTTGGAAAGGTTGATCAGTCTGTCCTGTTACATGGAATCCGTGTTGTTATTCGTTCGGAAGGCGATGAGGTATTGTTCGTTTGTGAATTTGGTTGGCGGTTTTCGAGCTTTTAATGATTCGGTTGTGGTTATGTTATGTGCAGTTGCAATATGGTGTAGATGAGTCATACAAGTTGAATATTTATCCGAAAGGGAATCCAATTTATGCATATATTGAGGTTAGTGTTAATGCTTGTGAGTATTTAACTATGTATGTATATAAGTTTTTTAATTGGATGAATCTTTGTGCAGGCAGCGACGATTTATGGAGCTCTACATGCGCTGCAGGTTACTCGTTATGTTATGCACTTTTAGATTATTATTTTTTATGTATCAAGGTTTGGAAAGGTTTTAATGGTGATGATTTGTTAATTATTTTGATGATAATATGACAGACATTCAGTCAGTTGTGCCATTTTAACCTTAACTCAAGAAAGCTTGTAGTTAGTCAGACACCAATAAGCATTACTGACCGACCACGTTTCGCATATCGAGGACTCCTGATTGGTAAGACGTTTGTTTCTTGTTGGTTAATATTTAATACTTTTTCTAACTAACTTTGTGGAACTTGGTCACATAATCTGAGGTATCAGGATATGCTTATTGCTTCCAATTATAGTTGGCTGCAAGACCTGTAATTATTAAGTATTTAAGTCATAAGCATCATGATTGGGATAATTATTGTTTACTGATACGGTTATACTGAGTTTTAAGTGACAACTGTGCAGATACATCCCGGCATTATCAGTCATTGCCAATGATTAAAAAAGTTATTGATTCTATGACCTATGCGAAGCTGGTAAGCCATATCTTGGGGCTTACCCCTAAATATGCTAAACTGCTGTCTTTATAATGGTTAACCTGATCACTGATTTCAAGTTTAACCCCTATACTGTTGACTTTTCTTTTGATAAAATTTATTACAAAGAAACAGTGACAAAGTCTATGCTATCAACATCTTGTAGTTATTGGATTTAAATGAGTTTGACTTAAAATAATTTGACTCATAATTAAAGATGTCCTATTCCTAGTAATTAACACCATAAAGTTTTTTTAATCTGAAAGAAAAAAAACATGATTATGAACTTTTTTTTTATTCAATGCAGAATGTTCTGCACTGGCATATTGTAGACCATCAATCTTTCCCGTTGGAGATACCTTCATTCCCAAGACTGTGGAATGGTGCTTATTCAAAACCAGAACGCTATACAGTGGCTGCTGCAGCTGAAATTGTGAGGCAAGAAATTTTAGTTTTTTTTTTTTTTACATATGTCAGAGTATCTATTCCTCTAACATGTATTTCTTTATTTCTGTTATATTGTGCAGTTATGCACAAAGAAGGGGAATTAATGTGCTGGCTGAGCTTGATGTGCCTGGACATGCTCGATCCTGGTAATCCTTACAGTTAAAATATGCTCATCTTCTTTAGGTGTCTGAGGCTTTTATTATGGTTATAATACAATAGTGAGTACTACGAAAGTTGAAAAACCTAACACTTGTCATCATTAGGGGCATTGGTTACCCTGAGCTATGGCCATCAAAGACTTGCCAGGAACCACTTGATGTCAGCAACGATTTCACGTTTAAGTTGATAAACGGGGTTCTCTCAGGTGCACACCGTCTTCTTGCTTTAAGCTGCATCAAGAGTAATTCTTTTTCTTGTAGCGAAGCTAGAAAATTAACCGATTATTTTTTTTATTGTTTCAGATTTCAGTAAGATTTTTAAGTACAGGTTTGTTCATTTGGGAGGTGATGAAGTTGACACCAGTAAGTTACCGATTCTCGTGAATATTTATTTTGCATCCTCTCATTCATAGTGTTATGCAGCATTAAAATTTGAATTCCAGATTGGTAATAATTTATAGCTAGGACATTTACCAAAAATTTACTTTTCAACACTGTATTTAATATCTCAGGTTGCTGGAACTCAACTCCTCATATAAGAAATTGGTAAATATTCTGCAATCTCTCTGTTTTTTTAATCCTTTTTACCATCTAAAAATTGCAAATGAAAATATTTAAACCAACTTTTTCTATTCCAGGATGAAACAAAAGGGTCTAAACGAATCTACAGCTTATGAGTATTTTGTTTTGAAGGCACAAAAGATTGCGTTGTCTCATGGTTATGAAGTTATAAACTGGTGTGTCATGTGTTCCTTACAGTCTGCTCTTATTACATCAATAGTCAAATTTACATCCCAATTTTGCTATGCTTTTACAGGGAGGAAACCTTCAACCATTTTGGTGATAAATTGGACAGAAAGACAGTGGTCCATAACTGGTATGTGTTGTAAACTTACATAGTAAGGAACTTTAATTAAAATTATTTATTGTTTGTCCTGAATCTGTTAATAGGCTTGGGGGTGGTGTTGCTGAGCAAGTCGTGAAAGCGGGATTAAGGTGCATTGTAAGCAACCAAGATAAATGGTATCTGGACCACTTGAATACTGATTGGCAAACATTTTATATGAATGAACCCCTTGAAAATATTACAAAACCAGAGCAACAAAAGTTAGTTCTTGGTGGTGAAGTATGTGCGTGGGCCGAACATATTGATGTGTCTGATATTGAACAAACCATATGGCCACGCGCAGCAGCAGCGGCAGGTAACTGAACTTCATTTCACATCACATATCATCTAAATTTTTGACCACATGCTTACAAATGTTCTGTTATTAACTTTTTATTCTTTTTTTTTTCCTTAAAGAGAGGTTGTGGACTCAACCTAACAAACTTGCTAAAGACCCAAATGATGTGACCTCAAGGATATCAAACTTTAGGTGTTTGTTAAATCAAAGAGGAGTTGCAGCTGCTCCATTGAACTTGCCCGGTCGTGGTGCACCAACCGGGCCAGGCTCATGTTACCTTCAGTAGTTCGATGAAAGTGGATTCTTCAATAATCATGGCAAAAATGCCAATTCTGACGATAATATCGCGTAGAAAAATGTAAGTTATATGACAAAATGGAAGTCTGTGAAGCTATGCCGATCATTGCACTGAAATAATAATCAAAATGTTTTATATGTATTGCTATCTATGGATCAAAATATTTATATGTATTGATATCTATGGACACAAATTCTGCCTTTAAAACGCATGATGAATTAGAAAAATAGACCCATACATTAAAAGATGATAAACAATAGTTATGTAAGGGTCAAAATGTCAAATTTAATTATCGTGTCGGGTCAAAATGTCAAACTTATTTATCATGTCGGGTCAAAAATGTCAAAGAATCATTTAGTGGATTTAGGTTGACCAGTAAATGTTGAAATATCGACGAGATGGTAACATGTTTCTTCCTATAACAAATTCATATTAATTAAAAAAAAAATTGAATGCTGAACTTCGTTAAAAACCAACCCGAAAACCGGCCCGTCACAACCACTACAATTCATATAAACACAAATTTACACCAATCCGTCCAATAATAACACTTCAATTTAGATCCACTTCTAAGCCAAAGAAACCCGAGCGACTTGACTTCACTAATGATTTCTTCACTTCATCCCGTTCCTTGTGCGCCAAATAATCCAACACCCTATGATAATAATGCCATGGAAAATATCTTTTGCCTTTCCTAACAACCCCACATGATTGTGAAGCTCCAACAAATCTCTAAAAGAGAAAACAAAAACCTTTGAACCCGACACCATGAGTTAATGTGGTTCCAAGGTAACAACGGAAACCAACATGAAGTAAACAAACGGTCAACCGATTCGTCTCCAAAACCACAAAGCCGACAAGACACATCAACGACAGGAATTAAAAGTTAATAAGTATGAAATTGATCCCTTTTTTTTCCTAACAAGCTTACGAATTAAACTATATCGTGAAAAATACTATTTTCTTTAAAGTATAAAATAAAGAGCACATAAACTTTAATATCATTACTTTTATCAAGTAAAAATAAAGTTAATTTCCTTGTTGGGCTGATTTTTTAATTAGAAATTAGACACTACAATCGTGAGCATTCAATCGCATTTCGAATACAAGAATTAATCAAATCGAATTATTCAAATTTTGAAGCTACATTCAAATTCTATTGAATTCGAAATTGATTATTGAATATAAATTGAATTCGGATTAGATTTGAAATTTTGAAGCTAGTTTTAAATACAATTTGAAATTCGAATCCAGCTTCAAATATTTAATGATGTCTAAATTCGACTATTGAATTTGATAAAGTCTAAATGAACTCAAAATTAAATACATAAACCGTAACCAACTTATTATTCTTCAATGATAGTGTGAACTAGAGTGGTAGGGTAACCAAATTAGGATTTTCTATCTAGAATGGGGTGGTGGCGCAGCTTGTTGTCCACTTACCTACTATCCTTATGTAATTTACCCTTTATGATATGAATAAAAGGAATATCAAAATTACATGTAATCACAAATTTGCATTTCGTTACTTTATTTGAACCGAATTCATATGGAATTTGAATTCATTTCAAATAAAATTTTGAGTTTTTTGAGTTCAATTCGAATAGTGACCCCTAATTCTAAATATTTACTGTTATAATTTTGTTCACATTTGCATTTTCTTACATGCAACCTAATAAATGCCATTATCGCCGCTACAACACATCCATTAAACACCAGACATGTTGGTTCAGGCCCCAACTAAAACACACACAACAAACACTTGTATATATGTAAATAAGTTGCAAAGGTTTTCAAGGAGAGATGGAAATGAAAAGGGTTGCATCTTTATTGAATAAACAATGAAGCTATATATAGCCATTCAAGTACAAACGTGGAACATGAATTTAGCAGTAAAATACTAACCTACCTAAGACCACCTGTAGTGGAAAACATACATAGCGCCCCTCTCTCCTCTCTCATTGGTGGAACAAATTTGCACACAAAACAAAGAAATTTGGGCGTTATATATATGACGCTGCACACCCAATTTTTCAATTTGTAAGTAATATAGCGCCCCATAAAGCCCCCCCGTAGCGGTGTTTGGGCGCTATTTTTCAATTTCAAGCCCCAATAACGCCCCACTACACATGGTCTAAAGAAAAGGAAAAGTAATAGACTAATTCTATACACACCAACGTACACTTACTCAACAAATCTCGGTCAAACCATTTACCAATTCTAACTTATTATATTATTAAATAAACCAAAGTATTAAACCACTTAGTCTTCAAATTCCACCCATGCACTCTACGTGTCTACGTGAAGGCTTATGCTTAATTGTTCCATGCATAAACCAAGACTAAGTAGATGATCCATAATCATCACCCGTGAACCGACAACGTGTCAAACCATGACCCGTGACCCGCGACCCACGAACAAACCCGAGTAAACCCAACAAGACACAAGTTTATTTGGACATTTCTGCCGTTAAGTAGCATGATGAATTAATTAATTAATTAAAGATGATAAACAATGGTTATGTAAGGGTCAAAATGTCAACTTTAAGTATCATGTTAGGCAAAAATGTCAAATTTGTTTATCATGTCTTGTCAAAATGTCAAAGGCGTTTGGTTCAGAACTCAGAAGTAGAGGAGGTTAGAGAAGCACAGAAATCGCCTTCTGATGACGTTAAGAGCGCGTTTGGTTCCCACCCGTACCGTTTTAACCCAACCGTTTCGACCTGAACTATTACACCCCGTACCGTTTTGAACCTGAACCGTTTCGACCCGTACCATTTCGACACGAACCGTTTCAGCTTGTGTCGTTCAGACCCGAACCGTTTTTGGATTAGATGGTGCATGTCGAAACGGTTCGGGTAGAAACGGTACAGGTTGTAACGGTTTGGGTAAAAAATGGTTCAGGTAGAAAGTGTACGGGTCGAAACGGTTTGGTCTGAAGACGGTAAGTTAAGAAAACGATTTGGGTCGAAACAGTTCGGTCCGAAATGGTACGGGTCGTAACGATCCAGGTCGAAACATTACGGTCTGAATTGGTTCAGGTCAAAACGACGTCAACTGATCGAATATTCCAATAAACTGACTTGAGTTCCTTTTTTTTTTTGTTCTTTTTTTTTTTGAAAGGTTTAGGGGCTGTTTGGTAGCCTCTTAATCAGCCTCTTAACCATTCAGGTCTGAATCATTCAGCATTCAGACTGTTTGTTTCAGCATCTGAATGGAATGATTAAGTGCTGAACCATTAAGCTAATAAGAGATGCTGAATGATTCAGCTCTTAACCATTAAGAGCCTCTTAACCATTCAGACCATCTTAATAGTTCAGCACTTAATCAACCAAACAGCCCCTTAGTTCAATGGAAATCCTTGTACAACCCTAACCTAGCAGTCCTAAGTTTGAATCCCTACCCACACACTGATGTCCTCCTTGCCTAAGCTCAAACCGTCACGGAGAATTTTTTTTATGGTGTGTATGGATCGAACCTGTGACCTACCCCCAGGACTTGAGTTCCTTCTAATGTTGAAAGGATTTTGAATTCTTTTAGTTAAAGGAATTTGAAGGAATTCATACTAAATTCTAATTCGAGTTTCTTTGTCAAATAAACACATCAAGATTGGAATTGAAATTACAATTCCAACAAATTCAATGAACCAAACTCCTTAAGAGTTGAAATTTAAATTCCAATTTCATTCAATTCATACGAACCAAACAAACCCGTAGAGTAAATTCATAAATAAAAGAATAAAGGTTTTCTCATCCACTTGATCTTAATAACTTGAGCAAACACACAGGTCAATTCATAAATAACTTCAACAAAAGTTAAGCAACTTGCGGGAACAAAATAAATGACAACAAAGCCATCAGGAGTAATTACCTTTTTCATTTTCTCAATAACATCACGAGTTATTAGAGACGGTGATGGGATGTAAAGACTACTAAATCAAATTTCTCATGTATACTAGTGATGATGTGGATACACACCCTCACGCTTAAACATATTCAAGAAACTATCAGGCTCATGTCAAGAAGTTGAGAAGCTGGAAGTTGGCGTAGAGAAGCTATACACATAAGCTCCTCAGCTCCTTAGCAGCGAACCTTCCTTCCACGAGGTCAATAATAAAGGTGGTTCCAACCTTATGGGCCAGCCCAGCTCATTACTATAAGGCCCGTTAGGGTTTGAGGTTTTACATTCTATAAATAGAGGGGTCACACCATCACTCAAACACATCTCATTTGTCTTGGTCTCAACCCAAGACATTTTACTTATCTTTTATCCCTCTCTTTCTAGAAATGTTCTCTCACCAATTAATTTGCTAAGCTCTCCTAGGGAAGCCTATGAGCTACTAAAGTATCACACCAGCAGCTCATAATTTCTCTATAATTACACACAACTAAACTGTTAAGCTCCTCACAGAACTCACGAGCTTCTCTAACGGAGCTCATGAGCTGTCATACCAACAGTCCATACTCCATAGACACATGGGTTCTAACAACCAACTTCCAACCACCCCGAAACCACCTCAGCTGCTAGCTAACCGTTGGGTTTCAACCACCACCTCCTATCATACTCTCGATCTCTCATTTACATGTTTATATTTCCTTTTGTGTACATTTCTTGGGATAAATAACTAATGTTAAGCGTCAGAGGGTGGTCTAGAGACCCCGGTCTCTGGTCCCCTTCTAACAAGTTGTTCATGGTCCAGGCACAAGCTTAGAATGTGATTGGTCCAACCCGAAGAGACGTCCATACCATCCCAATACCTTATCCTTGTTGTTTCAACAACCAGCAAAACCTCCCGTACACCTTTCCACAAACTCCAAAATAAATTGTTTCACATTAACCTGAGAAACATGAAATTCATAATGTTGGGTCTGCTGACCTGGAGAAGAACAGATGATTAGAAAGCCAAAACATGCTATCAGTTTGATCCTTTAATAAACAGTCTTTACAACTTGCTTCTCCCAAAAGACTGCTGACCCTAACTACTGTTCTATCCAAACAACTGCTTAACAACTGCTGATATAAAGAACTGCTGAGGAAACAACTGATGAAGAACAACTGCTGACCAAAGGTCTGATGAAGAGCAACTGCTGATACAAGTACTGAAGACCAAAGCACTGATGGAACCAACAACACTTAGGCTCCAGCAGTGGATACAAGACCATCAGAGTTTATCTTCAACAGCTGTTTAATATCAGTGCTTTCAATGTAACAGTAGTTTGTATAGCAGATGTTTAAGTTTGTTATTCTGTTAGAGGTCACTGTCTTAGGTGACGTCAGCCTAGGTCATCAGTGCTTTGAGTCTGTCTATAAATAGAACAGTGCTTGTACTGTTCTATTGCATCACACACAAAACATTCTCTCTGACAAACACTGTGTGATCAGGCTGAGGGGGAGTAATTGTACGATTGTAATCTTTGAGCTAATGAAAGCATTCGATCTAAAAACATTTACTCTCTTGTTTTGATTTACAGTTTATTATTCCGCTGCACTTTCATTCTATTTTCATTTCATTATTTCCATCATTTTGTTAAACAATCAAAACAAACAAACTCAGATCCTAACAATTGGTATCAGAGCTTGGTCAATTAAATTCGATCTAACAAATCAATTTAATAATCAGCTCACAATTATTGATATCGTTTGTCAGTTTGATTGAAAACAGAGTAATAGTTTAATTTCGCTTCAACCGTTGTTAAACAGACTTTGTTTTTTGATAAATCAGAGAATGGTTTCTATCAATCACGATCCACATAACACTGGCACGAACAACAAGCCACCGATGCTTGTCAGATCTGAATACAATATCTGGCAACGTCGGATGAGCCATGTTCTAGCTCAACAAAACACTGGGTGTTGGAAGTCGGTTATCTTCGGACCACATGTTCCGACTGTGCCGAGTACTGAAGATCCCAAAGTGTTTGAGCCAAAGAAACTTGAAAACTACTCCGACCAGGATTTTCAGAAAATTGAGTTAGATGCTAAGGCCTTCAGTATTGTGGCCATGGCTCTACCCAATGATATATATGCTGGGTTGTTACACTGTAACAGTGCAAAGGAGTTGTGGGATGCACTGAAAGAACAGTTTGGTGGGACTGAGGAGGTTATTGAAAACAACCGTGAAATACTTAACCAACAATATGAAACATTCAGTCATGTCAAAGGAGAGTCATTAACTCAACAGTTTGAGAGATTTAATTGCTTAATAAGTGAACTAAAATTGGTTGGTCTTACTTACCCTCATTCAACTTTGAACCATAGGTTTTTAAGATCATTACCAGACAAATGGGACACTATTGCTATTGTAATGAGAAACTCAATAGGATTTAAAGACCTATCACTGACCCAGCTTCATGGTAAGCTCTTGACCTATGAAAGAGAGCTTAACCAGAAAAAGAAGCTCCAGGACTCTGGAAAAGTGTCTGATGACTATGTGTTTGGGAATACAGCACTTTTGGGTCATGATGAGGTGCCTGGAAACACAAAGGATCAGAGTTATGATCATTTTATTGACATAACTTCAGGTTTTAACTCAGGTTTTAACTCTGATTCTTATTCACCAAACTATGCTTTCACAGCAAGTGGTGGTGATATACAGGCATCTGACAATATATCCTTTGAGTATGATGACCTGAAATACTTTGACCCTGATGATTTAGAAGAAATGGACATTATGCACCAATTGGCCCTTCTCAGTGTAAGAACTAATAATTTTTACAAGAAAACTGGGAGAAGGTTTCCAGGGTTGACTGGCAGATCCAAGGTTGGGTTGGATAAATCAAAGATCAAGTGTTATAAATGTCATAGGTTTGGTCATTTTGCTAGGGAATGTAGGGGTCAGCATGGTACACCTATGATAACCTATCCAAATCAAAGACCACAGACCAACACTTATCAGAATTCCTATAATACCCCTGGACCTAATGTGCAAAACACTGCCCATTTTGCACAGTCCTCAAACACTGTTCCTGTCCAGTATGTCCAAACCACTGTTCCTCAGATTCACTATGTGCAAACACCTGTTGCTCAAACACCTGTGCAAACGACTGTTGCTCCATCCTCTGCTCCTGCAGAGACCAGTCAACAGAGCTTCTTTACACAAGGCTTTGTTGATTGGAGCAGTCTACCTGATGAGCTAACAGATGAGAATTTTGCACTAGTTGCCAAAGCTGAAAATGAACCAGAAAATTTTTGTTTCATGGCTATGGTAGATGAGATTGAATCTGAGGAAGTGGTAACTGAATCTGATATTGTGACTGATGATATTGTTAGTGAAGCTGTTACAGGTGAAAAACCTGAAGAAGAGGTTGTGAATCTCTCAGATCCCTGGGGTGCATCTGATGATTGTGAGTGCAAGTGTGATTGTGCTTTGATGGCTGCTGCTAAGGTATCTCCTCAAATTCTTAAAGAGTTGTGTTCTGACAAATGTGTAATAGCATTTGCTAACATCAAAGAGGTGAATGAAAACCTTAGAAAGAAAATTTTGGATGATGAAGTTAAATTTGAAAAACTCACAAAAGATTTGAAAACAAGTTTAACTGCAAAAGAGTCTGAAATTAGCAGTTTAAAACATGAAGCAACTATAACCAAAGACCAGCTCCAAACTATGATAACTAAATATCAAAGTTGTAAAAGTGAGCTTGAGTCCACCCAAGTTGAATGTAAAAAATGGGTGGAATCATGTAGAGGATTTGAGATGCTACTCAACAAACAAACCAAAAGTCATGTGAAGTTTGGCTTTGGTTTTGCAACCACTGCTCCAGCTTTTGAAAACACTGACACAAAGAGTCAAAAGTCTGTTGAGATAGTACCAACAAACCTGCAGGGTCAAGAGATTAAAATCACTTAACCAAATGGTAAGAAAATTGTTCTTGAAAAACCAGAAGGTTCCTCATCTTTTGCTGAACTTGAAAAGTATGAATTTAAACCTACTTGGTCTGATGAGTGTGATACTCTTGAGAATTATAAACCTGTAGATTTTAAAACTCCTGAGGGAAAGACAGCTCCTCAGGCAAGGGTCATTCCCTTGGCAAAAGTCATTCCCCTGAAAGATTCTCCAGCAGATGCTCAAACATCTGCTGAAAAGAAGACTGAAAAGGGGAAGAAGAAAGAAAAGACTGTTAACTTGTTTTGTGATTTCTGTGAAAAGAAGAATCATGTCACCAAAAACTGTTTTCTTCTAAAAGCATATGATATCAACAAAGGAACAAGTGAATGTGATTCCAAAGCCACATGCTCAATATGTGGGAAAAAGAATCACAAGACCAAAGAGTGCTTGTATCTCAAAAATTTTGATGTAAAAATACAAGAATACAAAGCTAAAACTCTTGCAAACCCTGTGGTTAGTACTCCAAAAGGAAAGCCCAAACAGATCTTCACCCCTGTCCAAACATCTGTTACAAAAAGGCTTGAAACATCTGCTTCTAGAGATGTCCAAGTAACAGATGCTCCACCCACAAGCAAATACCCAAGAGGTTATGGTCAACCTCCATGTCACAGTCTGCTACATGTTTATGAGGAGCCAAAAAGACCCTCTAAACCAAGAGTGAACAGAAATCCATATGGGTATTATCATCTGTCAGGAAGTGATCAAACAACTGCTGCCCCAAGTGTTGACATCCAAGCACTGGCAAATGGTCAGCAGCAGTTGTTGACCTTAATTCAGAAATTGGTCCAAACCACTGATCACCTTCCAAAGCTTGAGTCTGAAAGGTCTGAGGACCCATCCAAAGCCAACTTGGCTTTTGTCACACCCTCAAAATCCACTTGCGGAGTTTTACCGCGAGGCGCATGACAAACCAGGATCCAAACCAACGATCACAATAAACAAGTCTAAATTATCATATGCAATTTCAAAAACATGGTTTAAATCTCCAGTTACAGCGGAAGCTTATTCTCAAAACATAATCCAAAAGTAAACCAAATGTTCAATGTTTGAAAACCATGCAATCCTAACTAGACGCCGTGCAGACGCGTGCGCCCTAGTTCCATTGTGCTATCTTAGCAACCTGAGAAAACATGTAAAAGTTTACGTCAGCACAAAAATGCTGGTGAGTTTACAGGTTTTGTAATCCAAGTACCAAGTTCAACCTGTCCATACTATAACAAATCGAAAACCAAAGTACGCTAGCTAGGCGCATGTTTTGTTACTATCACGATTGGAAAACCATTACTAACTCGCAAACCAGATGTTGTGCCCGATGTAGTAACCTGTTGTTCCTGTTTGAGACAATATGCACCCGCCGACCCTCCAAGTCGACGAGTGGGGTTGGTCACTCCCAATAGCGCTATTCACATTTCCCCGTTGTGCTAACCCGCACATTCATGGTTCCCCCCGGGACTTCCAAAGATCGTATAGTAAACCATAGAAACCCATAGTATGACAGTAGTTACCAAACATAAGTTTTAACACATGTTTTCTCCCCCAAAAAGTGAAACCAGTTAAAAGAGGGGCCGTAAACTCACCTTAACGTGCAAGCAAAGAATCCGAACAGCATGTAACATATGCTACCGACACCCTAATAACAGTGTCATTAAGTGAGTATAGGCGTAATATCATTACACCATATAACTCGTTTGTCCAAGGCGTTTTAAATGTTCAAAAGTGTGTATGCGACGCCTAGCGATTCTACATGCAATAGTAAATCCTACGGACCCGTTGGTTAAAATTAGTTTCTACATTCCGTATGTGTCTCAGACAAGTGTACTTCAGTTACATGTCAATTCCATACCACCTAAGACCTCAATTAATCACATAAGCACATAATACACAATCTGTGTTTTCAGGACAGATTGTGCGCCATCAAAACGAATTTATTTAAAATAGCAAATCAGTGAGTTAACCTCCCAAATTTTTACTGAATTTTCTTTGGGATTCACTTAACAATACCTATTTTTTTTGTCTTAAATCCTAACACAAAAATAATTAAAATTCGTCTAATACATCCATGTTCAGAAAACCTTCCTAACAGGTCAGTTTGGTAGATAAATTCCCAAAAATTGTGTATTCATCCAAACGGGATGAATCCACTTGGAAAACTCATATTACTCCAATATTAACCTTCTGTAAAAATTTCACAACCCAACTCTTTATAAAACTTGAGTTATGATGTTTCAAAGTTGACTCAGTTTGACACCCGAAATTCTGATCTGACCTATTTTCAATGAAAATTCCAAAAACATATCAAACGGCATCCAAATCGCACGAACTTACCCATTCTGAAAAGCCAAGATTATGAATAACATGTTCGAACTAAGAAACAATCAAAACAAATAGTTTAAGATCATGTTATAAAGCCTACAAATCGAACCATGCAATTTGTCCGTTTTTTATCAAGTTAAGATTTTATTATTAACGCATCCTATAACCATATTATCACCTAAATATTATCACAAACATGTAATACATCATGATCATACAACATAACAGCCTCAACATGCAAGTTTCATTACAAATATTGTTATCTATAAACCCTACATATTTATAAATAAAAACCATGCATTAACAAGCAACACACCATATAATAATCACAAAGCTTAATGTTTAACATGTTAATCTTTTATAAAACTCATATTTTAACCCTTATTAATTTACATTAGACCTGGACAAATCGAGTTTGTGATGTTTTAAAACATAAATAAAACATAGAAAAGAGATTAAAATACATGTAGAGTTTTTGTATACCTTATGGCCTTTAATCCTCTTAATCCTAAACCTTCTCAAGCTCCTAGGATCTTTAAATTATGTTAATGACAGAGGGTAGGGTTTAATTTTTCGTATTAGAGGCTGTGGAACCAAGATTAGGGTTGTTAATTATGATGGTTTGGTGTAAAAATCGTTTTATAACAAAAGCTCAACGATATGGGCCATAAATGGGCACTTGGACCTGCTGACTAATCCATGTGACGCAGCCCAATAAACTTTGGCTGGTCACGCGCGTCTGCTTCTTCCTTTCTCGCCAACAGTAACAAACATACTACATTGATTATTATTATTATTATTTTGTCGTGTTCTTGTTGTAGTCCCACCAAACCCCAAAACCCTTTTGTCCCATTAATATTGTTATTTTGGTGTTGACTTGGTCAAACCAAGTTGACGCTAGTTTTTTTTTTTTACTTATATATATATATATATATATATATATATATATATATAATCTATAAAATATTTAAACCAAATATTATATAATTAGTTTACGACACCCGGTCTTACTAGAGTTGGTTACGGACCCAGTCTCGCATAGCGCGTAACAGTTTCATGTCGCTTAGTTCTAAATAAATTCACGGAACAATTTATATTGACATCATAATAAATCTATAAAATATTTAACCCAAATATTTTATAACTTATCTACGATGCTCAGTTCGTCTAGTGCCTGTTACGGACCCAATTGCATATTCATCCAATAACAATTAATTCAACTAACTTCAAATAATTTCACATAAGCACATAATTGCAAATAATATCAAACGAGTTATTCTACAATTATTTGTTTTAATGTTTCACCAACGTTCAGGGTTCAAGACTCGTGTATCCAGTTGTCCACCTATAACCGTGTATCGTGTGACTCACTTAACTAACTCTAGTCAAGTAAAATGCTACCAATATATGTATAAGTTAACTAGAGTTTAGTAAAGTATGAACCTGAAAATGCGGGGTATCACATCATCCCCAAGTTGAAAAGAATTTCGTCCCGAAATTCAGCAAGTAAACAATAAAGCCAGTTATAAAAGTGTGTGCTTGGTTCCCGGATGTCACATCATCCCCAAGTTGAAAGGAATTTCGCCCCGAAATTCGCTTTTAAAGAGCTGCTTTTTGTTTAGCGTTCGATCTATGTTCAGGTTCAGGTTCAGAAAAGAGGTGTGGGTATTTAAGTCGCATTTGATCCCTGCGTTCCCACGTGTATTCCGGTCCTAGACGGGAATTCCATCGCACCTTAACAGTCGGTATGATGCTCTGTCTGAGTTTCTTGACGCCCCGCTCAAGAATCTCCACCGGTTTTTCCACAAACCGTAGCTGATCGTCCACCTGGATATCCTCCAGTGGCACCACCAGTGTTGTATCCGATAAACATTTCTTTATGTTTGATACGTGGTGTACATCGTGTACCCCCATTAAGTTCATTATGCAAGCTCAACCTGTAAATTACTGGACCAATCCTTTCGACAATCTCGAATGGTCCAACGTATCGCGGGTTCGACTTTCCCTATTTTCCAAAGCGTATCACCCCCTTCCAAGGTGACACCTTCAATAGAACCTTGTCCCCAACCTGGAACTCCAAAGGTTTCCTACGCTTATCAGCGTAGCTTTTCTGTCGATCTCGAGCAGCAACCATCCGGTTTCTGATTTGCACTATCTTCTCAGAAGTTTCGTGCACGAGTTCGGGACTTGTTAGCTGGCTATCCCCAACCTCAGTCCAGCAGATGGGAGACCTACACTTGCGTCCATAAAGTGCCTCAAGAGGCGCACACTGTATCGAAGTGTGGTAGCTGTTGTTACACAAGAATTCCATCAAAGGCAAGTGCTTATCCCAACTGTTGCCAAAATCCACCACACATGCTCGTAACAGATCTTCCAATGTTTGGATGGTACGTTCACTTTGTCCATCCGTCTGTGGGTGATAGGCTGTGCTCATATCTAAGCGAGTTCCAAAGCGTTTTGGAGAGTAGTCTAGAAACGAGAAGTGAATCGCCCATCACGATCAGATATAATAGAAGTAGGCACCCCATGCCTAGAGACTATCTCCTTGATGTAGAGATTTGCTAGTTTCTCCAGCGAGTCCGTTTCCTTTATTGCCAGAAAGTGGGCCGATTTGGTTAAACGATCCACGATAACCCGAATCATGTTATGGCCCGTTGGCGTCCTAGGAAGCTTTGTAATAAAATCCATAGAAATCCCATCCCATTTCCACATAGGTATTTCTGGTTGTTGGAGTAGGCCTGAAGGTTTCTGATATTCAATCTTAACCTTCGCACAAGTCAAGCACTTACTAACATAAGTGGCTATTTCAGCTTTCATGTTTGGCCACCAGTAATGAGTCTTAAGATCTTGGTACATCTTGTCTGAACCAGGATGTACCGAATATCGAGAGGTGTGAGCTTCATGAAGTATTGAAGACCATCCGTCTTCAGTTCCAAGTGCTTATCAGCACCATGTAAAGTTTCAATCCCGATGTTTTCTTCCTTCAAAGCCTCGCCCTGGGCTTCACGTATCTTATCAGGAAGATTAGAATGTATAGTGAGTTGTAAAGCTCGCACCCGTTTGGGTTTCGTTTCCTTACGATTGAGGGCATCAACTAATACATTAGCTTTTCCTGGGTGATATTTGATGGCACAGTCATAATCATTCAGACGCTCGACCCATCGATCGAATATGTGTTGGAGGCTCTTGTGGTCAGTGAAGATCGTACACTTCGTCCCATAGAGATAATGCCTCCAGATCTTTAGAGCAAAGGCCACTGCTCCCAGTTCCGAGTCATGGGTGGTGTAATTCTTCTCATGAACCTTTAATTGACGTGAAGCACACGCGATCACCTTATCACGCTGCATTAGTACACACATCCTAACCCTTGGATAGATGCATCACAGTACACCACAAAGTCCTCTGTTCCCTCAGGTAGCGATAGTATCGGTGCACTGCAAAGTTTTGACTAGATTCTTGGGCATCTCTCCACTTATAGGTAATGCCCTTCTGTGTCAAGGCGGTGAGAGGTTGAGTGATCTTAGAGAATCCCTCAATGAATCTGCGATAGTATCCCGCGAGACCAAGAAACTGGCGCACCTCAGTAGGAGTTTTAGGAGCCTCCCACTTTTTAATAGCCTCAATCTTGGCGGGATCAACATGTATTCCTGCCTCGTTGACCACATGTCCAAGAAATTGGACTTCTCGAATCCAAAAGTCACATTTAGAGAATCTTGCATACAACTGCTCATTTCTCAAAAGTTCCAAGATCAGCTGCAGGTGTTGCTCGCGCTCTTCCCTGCTCTTGGAGTAAATCAGTATGTCATCTATGAACACTATGACGAATTTGTCCAAATAGGGCTTGCACACATGGTTCATCGGAACAATGAACACAGCCGGTGCATCCAAATGGCATCACTAAAAACTCATAATGTCCATAACGAGTTCGAAAGGCTGTCTTCGCCACATCCTCCTCTCCGACTCTCAGCTGATGGTATCCTGACCTCAAGTCAATCATAGAATAGAAACTCGACCCTTGCAGTTGGTCGAACAAGTCATCATTACGAGGCAAAGCGTAGTGATTCTTAATCGTCACTTTGTTCAACTCCCGATAATCAATACACATGCGGAAACTCCCATCTTTCTTCTTAACAACCAGAACCGGAGCTCCCCATGGCGAAGAACTAGGTCTAATGGAACCCCTACCCAATAGCTCTTGGAGTTGGGTAGATAGTCTTGAAGTTCGCCTGGTGCTAGGCAGTATGGTGCGCGTTCAATTGGAGCTGCTCCCGACGCAAGATCAATCTGGAACTCCACTTGACGAACGGGTGGAAGTCCAGGTAATTCCTCTGGGAAGACATCTGGGAAATCTCGGACCACTGGGATGTCCTCAATCTTGATTTCAGTTTCAGCTCGAGTATCTGATATGTTAGCCAAAATGGCTGGACAGCCCTTACGAATACACTTCTGGGCCTTTAGATAGGAGATGATGCCCACCATGGCACCACCACGATCACCCTGTATAGATAAAAGTTCTCCACTTGGGAGGGGGAATACGAACAATCTTCTCCTGACAGAGAATTCCAGCGTGTTGCTTGGACAACCAGTCCATGCCTACCACAACGTCAAAACTACCCAAAGGTACCGGCATAAGGTCGATGGGGAACGACAAACCCGACAACTCTAGTTGACACTCCCGAAGGATACAAGTAGCTTCAATCTTTTTACCGTCAGCCAACTCAATTACATACTTAGCCTCTAATGGCTCGGGTACTACATCTAGCAGTCGACTAACTTCCATGGATGTAAAACTTTTATCGGCACCGGAATCAAATAAAACACTAACAGAGCGATTATTGAGAAGGAATGTACCGGTAACTGTGTCAGGATCCCTTCTAGCCTCTGCGGCTCCAATGACGAAGGCACGTGCATTCCTGCCACCGCCCCCGTTGTTCCCGTTACCGTTTCTCACATCCCCGCCCTGCTTCAGTTTCGGGCACTCCTTCTTGTAATGACCAGTCTCCCCACAGTTGTAACAACCTTGTCTTCCCGTAGTTCCTTGAGCAGTAGGAGGCGAGTTAGTAGTTGGGGCCTGGGTCGATGGAAGTGTCGCCCGACAGTCTTTAGCAAAATGTCCAAATTGCTGACAGCGATGGCAACGATTACGGTCGCAGTCCCCCTGATGATGACGCCCACACTTGTTGCATTTAGGTAATTTCCCCGCATAACCACCCTGTTTGTTACCAGCAGAAGAACCCCCGCTATCAAACCTCTTACCCTGTTGTGCTGGCACATACCCTTTCCCCTCATTATCCCATTTACGCTTGTTATTCTCCGGGGCCTTGACAGTCGAACCCTTAGCAGGCAAGATACCCTCATTCACCTTCAAGTTTGTCATCCTGTGAGCCGATCGGACCACCTCTGAGTATGTAGGAAAATTCCCTGCAGCCACCAACCCAGCGATCACCACCACGCCCACCAGCGCGGCCACCTCCACGTCCTCCTCGTACTCCAGACATGATTCTGACAAAAAGGACGAGAAAATCTAGTTTCACAGCTAATGGTAACCACTAGCGTTCACAAGATCAAAGCTAGATCCAATCCAGGACTATCCATTCAAACCCAGAGCTCACTAGGGCTTTCATGCATTTCGGTTTATGATTTTGTGTGCACCCAAAATGATAAACCGCTCTACATGGTCCTCCAAGTGTTCTCCTAGTTCAAAGTTCAAATCACCGAACATAGACTCTTAGCTATACACCGTAATGCTATGGTAGTTTATGACAAGTGTTTCTATTGGAGTATGAAAGGGAGATGTCCGAGCCTTGGACAAATCTCAAGAGTACACGATTTACCCCAATATACCACCCTGTCTAGAAAGCAAGTAACCCGACTTAGGATAGAACGGATGATGTAACATAGGAAGGTCAGATGATTTAGAGACACCCCGACAAGCCCATACGTAATCCACCATAATGTTTAGTACTAAGTGATCGTCTAGTGTGTGCGACTCGGCTATAGTCTAGACTCTACATGCAGTCCTAGTTCACTATAGCCATTGGCTCTGATACCAATCTGTCACACCCTCAAAATCCACTTGCGGAGTTTTACCGCGAGGCGCATGACAAACCAGGATCCAAACCAACGATCACAATAAACAAGTCTAAATTATCATATGCAATTTCAAAAACATGGTTTAAATCTCCAGTTACAGCGGAAGCTTATTCTCAAAACATAATCCAAAAGTAAACCAAATGTTCAATGTTTGAAAACCATGCAATCCTAACTAGACGCCGTGCAGACGCGTGCGCCCTAGTTCCATTGTGCTATCTTAGCAACCTGAGAAAACATGTAAAAGTTTACGTCAGCACAAAAATGCTGGTGAGTTTACAGGTTTTGTAATCCAAGTACCAAGTTCAACCTGTCCATACTATAACAAATCGAAAACCAAAGTACGCTAGCTAGGCGCATGTTTTGTTACTATCACGATTGGAAAACCATTACTAACTCGCAAACCAGATGTTGTGCCCGATGTAGTAACCTGTTGTTCCTGTTTGAGACAATATGCACCCGCCGACCCTCCAAGTCGACGAGTGGGGTTGGTCACTCCCAATAGCGCTATTCACATTTCCCCGTTGTGCTAACCCGCACATTCATGGTTCCCCCCGGGACTTCCAAAGATCGTATAGTAAACCATAGAAACCCATAGTATGACAGTAGTTACCAAACATAAGTTTTAACACATGTTTTCTCCCCCAAAAAGTGAAACCAGTTAAAAGAGGGGCCGTAAACTCACCTTAACGTGCAAGCAAAGAATCCGAACAGCATGTAACATATGCTACCGACACCCTAATAACAGTGTCATTAAGTGAGTATAGGCGTAATATCATTACACCATATAACTCGTTTGTCCAAGGCGTTTTAAATGTTCAAAAGTGTGTATGCGACGCCTAGCGATTCTACATGCAATAGTAAATCCTACGGACCCGTTGGTGAATACGTTGGTTAAAATTAGTTTCTACATTCCGTATGTGTCTCAGACAAGTGTACTTCAGTTACATGTCAATTCCATACCACCTAAGACCTCAATTAATCACATAAGCACATAATACACAATCTGTGTTTTCAGGACAGATTGTGCGCCATCAAAACGAATTTATTTAAAATAGCAAATCAGTGAGTTAACCTCCCAAATTTTTACTGAATTTTCTTTGGGATTCACTTAACAATACCTATTTTTTTTGTCTTAAATCCTAACACAAAAATAATTAAAATTCGTCTAATACATCCATGTTCAGAAAACCTTCCTAACAGGTCAGTTTGGTAGATAAATTCCCAAAAATTGTGTATTCATCCAAACGGGATGAATCCACTTGGAAAACTCATATTACTCCAATATTAACCTTCTGTAAAAATTTCACAACCCAACTCTTTATAAAACTTGAGTTATGATGTTTCAAAGTTGACTCAGTTTGACACCCGAAATTCTGATCTGACCTATTTTCAATGAAAATTCCAAAAACATATCAAACGGCATCCAAATCGCACGAACTTACCCATTCTGAAAAGCCAAGATTATGAATAACATGTTCGAACTAAGAAACAATCAAAACAAATAGTTTAAGATCATGTTATAAAGCCTACAAATCGAACCATGCAATTTGTCCGTTTTTTATCAAGTTAAGATTTTATTATTAACGCATCCTATAACCATATTATCACCTAAATATTATCACAAACATGTAATACATCATGATCATACAACATAACAGCCTCAACATGCAAGTTTCATTACAAATATTGTTATCTATAAACCCTACATATTTATAAATAAAAACCATGCATTAACAAGCAACACACCATATAATAATCACAAAGCTTAATGTTTAACATGTTAATCTTTTATAAAACTCATATTTTAACCCTTATTAATTTACATTAGACCTGGACAAATCGAGTTTGTGATGTTTTAAAACATAAATAAAACATAGAAAAGAGATTAAAATACATGTAGAGTTTTTGTATACCTTATGGCCTTTAATCCTCTTAATCCTAAACCTTCTCAAGCTCCTAGGATCTTTAAATTATGTTAATGACAGAGGGTAGGGTTTAATTTTTCGTATTAGAGGCTGTGGAACCAAGATTAGGGTTGTTAATTATGATGGTTTGGTGTAAAAATCGTTTTATAACAAAAGCTCAACGATATGGGCCATAAATGGGCACTTGGACCTGCTGACTAATCCATGTGACGCAGCCCAATAAACTTTGGCTGGTCACGCGCGTCTGCTTCTTCCTTTCTCGCCAACAGTAACAAACATACTACATTGATTATTATTATTATTATTATTTTGTCGTGTTCTTGTTGTAGTCCCACCAAACCCCAAAACCCTTTTGTCCCATTAATATTGTTATTTTGGTGTTGACTTGGTCAAACCAAGTTGACGCTAGTTTTTTTTTTTTTACTTATATATATATATATATATAATCTATAAAATATTTAAACCAAATATTATATAATTAGTTTACGACACCCGGTCTTACTAGAGTTGGTTACGGACCCAGTCTCGCATAGCGCGTAACAGTTTCATGTCGCTTAGTTCTAAATAAATTCACGGAACAATTTATATTGACATCATAATAAATCTATAAAATATTTAACCCAAATATTTTATAACTTATCTACGATGCTCAGTTCGTCTAGTGCCTGTTACGGACCCAATTGCATATTCATCCAATAACAATTAATTCAACTAACTTCAAATAATTTCACATAAGCACATAATTGCAAATAATATCAAACGAGTTATTCTACAATTATTTGTTTTAATGTTTCACCAACGTTCAGGGTTCAAGACTCGTGTATCCAGTTGTCCACCTATAACCGTGTATCGTGTGACTCACTTAACTAACTCTAGTCAAGTAAAATGCTACCAATATATGTATAAGTTAACTAGAGTTTAGTAAAGTATGAACCTGAAAATGCGGGGTATCACATCATCCCCAAGTTGAAAAGAATTTCGTCCCGAAATTCAGCAAGTAAACAATAAAGCCAGTTATAAAAGTGTGTGCTTGGTTCCCGGATGTCACATCATCCCCAAGTTGAAAGGAATTTCGCCCCGAAATTCGCTTTTAAAGAGCTGCTTTTTGTTTAGCGTTCGATCTATGTTCAGGTTCAGGTTCAGAAAAGAGGTGTGGGTATTTAAGTCGCATTTGATCCCTGCGTTCCCACGTGTATTCCGGTCCTAGACGGGAATTCCATCGCACCTTAACAGTCGGTATGATGCTCTGTCTGAGTTTCTTGACGCCCCGCTCAAGAATCTCCACCGGTTTTTCCACAAACCGTAGCTGATCGTCCACCTGGATATCCTCCAGTGGCACCACCAGTGTTGTATCCGATAAACATTTCTTTATGTTTGATACGTGGTGTACATCGTGTACCCCCATTAAGTTCATTATGCAAGCTCAACCTGTAAATTACTGGACCAATCCTTTCGACAATCTCGAATGGTCCAACGTATCGCGGGTTCGACTTTCCCTATTTTCCAAAGCGTATCACCCCCTTCCAAGGTGACACCTTCAATAGAACCTTGTCCCCAACCTGGAACTCCAAAGGTTTCCTACGCTTATCAGCGTAGCTTTTCTGTCGATCTCGAGCAGCAACCATCCGGTTTCTGATTTGCACTATCTTCTCAGAAGTTTCGTGCACGAGTTCGGGACTTGTTAGCTGGCTATCCCCAACCTCAGTCCAGCAGATGGGAGACCTACACTTGCGTCCATAAAGTGCCTCAAGAGGCGCACACTGTATCGAAGTGTGGTAGCTGTTGTTACACAAGAATTCCATCAAAGGCAAGTGCTTATCCCAACTGTTGCCAAAATCCACCACACATGCTCGTAACAGATCTTCCAATGTTTGGATGGTACGTTCACTTTGTCCATCCGTCTGTGGGTGATAGGCTGTGCTCATATCTAAGCGAGTTCCAAAGCGTTTTGGAGAGTAGTCTAGAAACGAGAAGTGAATCGCCCATCACGATCAGATATAATAGAAGTAGGCACCCCATGCCTAGAGACTATCTCCTTGATGTAGAGATTTGCTAGTTTCTCCAGCGAGTCCGTTTCCTTTATTGCCAGAAAGTGGGCCGATTTGGTTAAACGATCCACGATAACCCGAATCATGTTATGGCCCGTTGGCGTCCTAGGAAGCTTTGTAATAAAATCCATAGAAATCCCATCCCATTTCCACATAGGTATTTCTGGTTGTTGGAGTAGGCCTGAAGGTTTCTGATATTCAATCTTAACCTTCGCACAAGTCAAGCACTTACTAACATAAGTGGCTATTTCAGCTTTCATGTTTGGCCACCAGTAATGAGTCTTAAGATCTTGGTACATCTTGTCTGAACCAGGATGTACCGAATATCGAGAGGTGTGAGCTTCATGAAGTATTGAAGACCATCCGTCTTCAGTTCCAAGTGCTTATCAGCACCATGTAAAGTTTCAATCCCGATGTTTTCTTCCTTCAAAGCCTCGCCCTGGGCTTCACGTATCTTATCAGGAAGATTAGAATGTATAGTGAGTTGTAAAGCTCGCACCCGTTTGGGTTTCGTTTCCTTACGATTGAGGGCATCAACTAATACATTAGCTTTTCCTGGGTGATATTTGATGGCACAGTCATAATCATTCAGACGCTCGACCCATCGATCGAATATGTGTTGGAGGCTCTTGTGGTCAGTGAAGATCGTACACTTCGTCCCATAGAGATAATGCCTCCAGATCTTTAGAGCAAAGGCCACTGCTCCCAGTTCCGAGTCATGGGTGGTGTAATTCTTCTCATGAACCTTTAATTGACGTGAAGCACACGCGATCACCTTATCACGCTGCATTAGTACACACATCCTAACCCTTGGATAGATGCATCACAGTACACCACAAAGTCCTCTGTTCCCTCAGGTAGCGATAGTATCGGTGCACTGCAAAGTTTTGACTAGATTCTTGGGCATCTCTCCACTTATAGGTAATGCCCTTCTGTGTCAAGGCGGTGAGAGGTTGAGTGATCTTAGAGAATCCCTCAATGAATCTGCGATAGTATCCCGCGAGACCAAGAAACTGGCGCACCTCAGTAGGAGTTTTAGGAGCCTCCCACTTTTTAATAGCCTCAATCTTGGCGGGATCAACATGTATTCCTGCCTCGTTGACCACATGTCCAAGAAATTGGACTTCTCGAATCCAAAAGTCACATTTAGAGAATCTTGCATACAACTGCTCATTTCTCAAAAGTTCCAAGATCAGCTGCAGGTGTTGCTCGCGCTCTTCCCTGCTCTTGGAGTAAATCAGTATGTCATCTATGAACACTATGACGAATTTGTCCAAATAGGGCTTGCACACATGGTTCATCGGAACAATGAACACAGCCGGTGCATCCAAATGGCATCACTAAAAACTCATAATGTCCATAACGAGTTCGAAAGGCTGTCTTCGCCACATCCTCCTCTCCGACTCTCAGCTGATGGTATCCTGACCTCAAGTCAATCATAGAATAGAAACTCGACCCTTGCAGTTGGTCGAACAAGTCATCATTACGAGGCAAAGCGTAGTGATTCTTAATCGTCACTTTGTTCAACTCCCGATAATCAATACACATGCGGAAACTCCCATCTTTCTTCTTAACAACCAGAACCGGAGCTCCCCATGGCGAAGAACTAGGTCTAATGGAACCCCTACCCAATAGCTCTTGGAGTTGGGTAGATAGTCTTGAAGTTCGCCTGGTGCTAGGCAGTATGGTGCGCGTTCAATTGGAGCTGCTCCCGACGCAAGATCAATCTGGAACTCCACTTGACGAACGGGTGGAAGTCCAGGTAATTCCTCTGGGAAGACATCTGGGAAATCTCGGACCACTGGGATGTCCTCAATCTTGATTTCAGTTTCAGCTCGAGTATCTGATATGTTAGCCAAAATGGCTGGACAGCCCTTACGAATACACTTCTGGGCCTTTAGATAGGAGATGATGCCCACCATGGCACCACCACGATCACCCTGTATAGATAAAAGTTCTCCACTTGGGAGGGGGAATACGAACAATCTTCTCCTGACAGAGAATTCCAGCGTGTTGCTTGGACAACCAGTCCATGCCTACCACAATGTCAAAACTACCCAAAGGTACCGGCATAAGGTCGATGGGGAACGACAAACCCGACAACTCTAGTTGACACTCCCGAAGGATACAAGTAGCTTCAATCTTTTTACCGTCAGC
The DNA here is from genome assembly GCA_028751855.1 of Ambrosia trifida. Lineage (NCBI taxonomy): Eukaryota > Viridiplantae > Streptophyta > Magnoliopsida > Asterales > Asteraceae > Ambrosia > Ambrosia trifida. The sequence continues at coordinate 193,467,807 of CM054122.1, read as the reverse complement.
CAACTCAATTACATACTTAGCCTCTAATGGCTCGGGTACTACATCTAGCAGTCGACTAACTTCCATGGATGTAAAACTTTTATCGGCACCGGAATCAAATAAAACACTAACAGAGCGATTATTGAGAAGGAATGTACCGGTAACTGTGTCAGGATCCCTTCTAGCCTCTGCGGCTCCAATGACGAAGGCACGTGCATTCCTGCCACCGCCCCCGTTGTTCCCGTTACCGTTTCTCACATCCCCGCCCTGCTTCAGTTTCGGGCACTCCTTCTTGTAATGACCAGTCTCCCCACAGTTGTAACAACCTTGTCTTCCCGTAGTTCCTTGAGCAGTAGGAGGCGAGTTAGTAGTTGGGGCCTGGGTCGATGGAAGTGTCGCCCGACAGTCTTTAGCAAAATGTCCAAATTGCTGACAGCGATGGCAACGATTACGGTCGCAGTCCCCCTGATGATGACGCCCACACTTGTTGCATTTAGGTAATTTCCCCGCATAACCACCCTGTTTGTTACCAGCAGAAGAACCCCCGCTATCAAACCTCTTACCCTGTTGTGCTGGCACATACCCTTTCCCCTCATTATCCCATTTACGCTTGTTATTCTCCGGGGCCTTGACAGTCGAACCCTTAGCAGGCAAGATACCCTCATTCACCTTCAAGTTTGTCATCCTGTGAGCCGATCGGACCACCTCTGAGTATGTAGGAAAATTCCCTGCAGCCACCAACCCAGCGATCACCACCACGCCCACCAGCGCGGCCACCTCCACGTCCTCCTCGTACTCCAGACATGATTCTGACAAAAAGGACGAGAAAATCTAGTTTCACAGCTAATGGTAACCACTAGCGTTCACAAGATCAAAGCTAGATCCAATCCAGGACTATCCATTCAAACCCAGAGCTCACTAGGGCTTTCATGCATTTCGGTTTATGATTTTGTGTGCACCCAAAATGATAAACCGCTCTACATGGTCCTCCAAGTGTTCTCCTAGTTCAAAGTTCAAATCACCGAACATAGACTCTTAGCTATACACCGTAATGCTATGGTAGTTTATGACAAGTGTTTCTATTGGAGTATGAAAGGGAGATGTCCGAGCCTTGGACAAATCTCAAGAGTACACGATTTACCCCAATATACCACCCTGTCTAGAAAGCAAGTAACCCGACTTAGGATAGAACGGATGATGTAACATAGGAAGGTCAGATGATTTAGAGACACCCCGACAAGCCCATACGTAATCCACCATAATGTTTAGTACTAAGTGATCGTCTAGTGTGTGCGACTCGGCTATAGTCTAGACTCTACATGCAGTCCTAGTTCACTATAGCCATTGGCTCTGATACCAATCTGTCACACCCTCAAAATCCACTTGCGGAGTTTTACCGCGAGGCGCATGACAAACCAGGATCCAAACCAACGATCACAATAAACAAGTCTAAATTATCATATGCAATTTCAAAAACATGGTTTAAATCTCCAGTTACAGCGGAAGCTTATTCTCAAAACATAATCCAAAAGTAAACCAAATGTTCAATGTTTGAAAACCATGCAATCCTAACTAGACGCCGTGCAGACGCGTGCGCCCTAGTTCCATTGTGCTATCTTAGCAACCTGAGAAAACATGTAAAAGTTTACGTCAGCACAAAAATGCTGGTGAGTTTACAGGTTTTGTAATCCAAGTACCAAGTTCAACCTGTCCATACTATAACAAATCGAAAACCAAAGTACGCTAGCTAGGCGCATGTTTTGTTACTATCACGATTGGAAAACCATTACTAACTCGCAAACCAGATGTTGTGCCCGATGTAGTAACCTGTTGTTCCTGTTTGAGACAATATGCACCCGCCGACCCTCCAAGTCGACGAGTGGGGTTGGTCACTCCCAATAGCGCTATTCACATTTCCCCGTTGTGCTAACCCGCACATTCATGGTTCCCCCCGGGACTTCCAAAGATCGTATAGTAAACCATAGAAACCCATAGTATGACAGTAGTTACCAAACATAAGTTTTAACACATGTTTTCTCCCCCAAAAAGTGAAACCAGTTAAAAGAGGGGCCGTAAACTCACCTTAACGTGCAAGCAAAGAATCCGAACAGCATGTAACATATGCTACCGACACCCTAATAACAGTGTCATTAAGTGAGTATAGGCGTAATATCATTACACCATATAACTCGTTTGTCCAAGGCGTTTTAAATGTTCAAAAGTGTGTATGCGACGCCTAGCGATTCTACATGCAATAGTAAATCCTACGGACCCGTTGGTGAATACGTTGGTTAAAATTAGTTTCTACATTCCGTATGTGTCTCAGACAAGTGTACTTCAGTTACATGTCAATTCCATACCACCTAAGACCTCAATTAATCACATAAGCACATAATACACAATCTGTGTTTTCAGGACAGATTGTGCGCCATCAAAACGAATTTATTTAAAATAGCAAATCAGTGAGTTAACCTCCCAAATTTTTACTGAATTTTCTTTGGGATTCACTTAACAATACCTATTTTTTTTGTCTTAAATCCTAACACAAAAATAATTAAAATTCGTCTAATACATCCATGTTCAGAAAACCTTCCTAACAGGTCAGTTTGGTAGATAAATTCCCAAAAATTGTGTATTCATCCAAACGGGATGAATCCACTTGGAAAACTCATATTACTCCAATATTAACCTTCTGTAAAAATTTCACAACCCAACTCTTTATAAAACTTGAGTTATGATGTTTCAAAGTTGACTCAGTTTGACACCCGAAATTCTGATCTGACCTATTTTCAATGAAAATTCCAAAAACATATCAAACGGCATCCAAATCGCACGAACTTACCCATTCTGAAAAGCCAAGATTATGAATAACATGTTCGAACTAAGAAACAATCAAAACAAATAGTTTAAGATCATGTTATAAAGCCTACAAATCGAACCATGCAATTTGTCCGTTTTTTATCAAGTTAAGATTTTATTATTAACGCATCCTATAACCATATTATCACCTAAATATTATCACAAACATGTAATACATCATGATCATACAACATAACAGCCTCAACATGCAAGTTTCATTACAAATATTGTTATCTATAAACCCTACATATTTATAAATAAAAACCATGCATTAACAAGCAACACACCATATAATAATCACAAAGCTTAATGTTTAACATGTTAATCTTTTATAAAACTCATATTTTAACCCTTATTAATTTACATTAGACCTGGACAAATCGAGTTTGTGATGTTTTAAAACATAAATAAAACATAGAAAAGAGATTAAAATACATGTAGAGTTTTTGTATACCTTATGGCCTTTAATCCTCTTAATCCTAAACCTTCTCAAGCTCCTAGGATCTTTAAATTATGTTAATGACAGAGGGTAGGGTTTAATTTTTCGTATTAGAGGCTGTGGAACCAAGATTAGGGTTGTTAATTATGATGGTTTGGTGTAAAAATCGTTTTATAACAAAAGCTCAACGATATGGGCCATAAATGGGCACTTGGACCTGCTGACTAATCCATGTGACGCAGCCCAATAAACTTTGGCTGGTCACGCGCGTCTGCTTCTTCCTTTCTCGCCAACAGTAACAAACATACTACATTGATTATTATTATTATTATTTTGTCGTGTTCTTGTTGTAGTCCCACCAAACCCCAAAACCCTTTTGTCCCATTAATATTGTTATTTTGGTGTTGACTTGGTCAAACCAAGTTGACGCTAGTTTTTTTTTTTTTACTTATATATATATATATATATATATATATATATATATATATATATATATATAATCTATAAAATATTTAAACCAAATATTATATAATTAGTTTACGACACCCGGTCTTACTAGAGTTGGTTACGGACCCAGTCTCGCATAGCGCGTAACAGTTTCATGTCGCTTAGTTCTAAATAAATTCACGGAACAATTTATATTGACATCATAATAAATCTATAAAATATTTAACCCAAATATTTTATAACTTATCTACGATGCTCAGTTCGTCTAGTGCCTGTTACGGACCCAATTGCATATTCATCCAATAACAATTAATTCAACTAACTTCAAATAATTTCACATAAGCACATAATTGCAAATAATATCAAACGAGTTATTCTACAATTATTTGTTTTAATGTTTCACCAACGTTCAGGGTTCAAGACTCGTGTATCCAGTTGTCCACCTATAACCGTGTATCGTGTGACTCACTTAACTAACTCTAGTCAAGTAAAATGCTACCAATATATGTATAAGTTAACTAGAGTTTAGTAAAGTATGAACCTGAAAATGCGGGGTATCACAGCTTTGGACACTCACCAAAACTAATCATTTACTGATGTGCAGGGAGCTTCTGCTTGTTTAGATAGTCTTTGGTATGTAGATAGTGGAGGTTCCAGGCACATGACAGGATGTAGAGCCCTACTTCTGGACTTCTTGGCTCATGGAGGGGGTGATATATCCTTTGGTAATGATTCTAAAGGTAAGGTGTTGGGTTCAGGGACTGTACAGGCTGGAAAACTCAAGTTTGAAAATGTCAATCTTATTGATAATCTCAAGTTTAATCTTCTGAGTGTTTCACAAATGAGTGACAAAGGTTATGGCTCATTTTTCACAAAGAAAACTTGTAAGATTATTGGGCCAGAAGTGGTGAAAAAGATTGATACCATTATTGCTGAGAGCAAAGCACAGCTTGTTGCTCATAGAAGTGGCAATGTGTATGTTGTTGATATGTTAAAGGACAATCCTATGGCAAATGTCTGTCTGTTTTCTGCTGCCTCCACTAAGGAGACAGAATTGTGGCATAGGAGATTGGGTCATACCAACCTTAATACTATCAACACACTCTCAAAACAAAGCCTTGTCAGAGGTTTACCATCAAAAGAATTTAAATGTGATGAGCATTGTGTTTCTTGCTTAAAAGGAAAACAACATAAAAGCTCTTACAAATCCATTGATGAGTCCAAAACTAGTCAGTGTTTACAACTGTTGCACATGGACTTGTTTGGCCCTGTTAAAATCATGAGTCTAAGAAGAAAGAGATTTTGTCTTGTCATAGTTGATGATTTTTCTAGGTTTACATGGACTTACTTTTTACATTCTAAGGATGAGATTGCAGGTATATTGAAGGACTTTGTCACCAAAGTTGAAAAGCAATATGACTTGCCAGTAAAAGTCTTCAGGAGTGACAATGGAACAGAGTTTAAAAATAAGGAGTTTGATGACTTCTGTGTGTCAAAAGGGATTGTGAGGCAGTTCAGCATCCCAAGAACACCAGAACAAAATGGGGTAGTTGAGAGGAAAAATAGAACTCTTATAGAAGCTGCAAGAACCATGCTAGCAGATTCTGGTTTGCCACTGTCCTTTTGGGCAGAAGCTGTAAACACTGCTTGCTATGTTCAAAACAGAGTTTTGATCAACCCCAGACATCAAAAAGCTGCTTATGAAATTTTGTTCAAAATCAAACCATTAATCTCATTTTTCAAAATCTTTGGCTGCCCATGTTTCATTTTAAATCTCAAAGATTCCATTTCAAAATTTGCAGCCAAAGTAGACTGTGGTTATTTTCTGGGATATTCTTCTACTGCTATGGCCTACAAAGTGTTTAACACAAGGACTAAGACAATAGAAGAAACTCTGAATGTTAAGTTCAATGAACTTTCATCTCTAAAAATCCCTGCAAACCCTGCTGAATTATTTGATTTAGATAAATTCAAATTTGAAGATATCACTGTTAAAACTAACAATGCAGGTATTCCACAGTCTCCACAGCAAGATTACAGAACAGATGTTGTGATCCCCAGTCACTACAAAGTCTATTCTGCCTCAGAGGAAGCAGCTGTTCAAAACAATTGTCAAAACTCTGCCACAGCTGTGTCAACCACTGTTGGCCAGTCCTATCCTCAAACCTCTGCCTCACCCCTCACAATCACTGACCTATCATCTGCTGACAAAAGTCAATCATCTGTTGACAAAAGTCAGTCAAGTTTCACACCACTTGGACCCATTCCTCCATTACCATTTCAAACATCTGATGGCACTACAGAAGTACCAACAGATGTTACACCAACAGAGTCACCAAACCTCTGTCCATCACCTCAAAATGCCATTGTTCCATATCAAGGAGATCTTATTTACTTAAGAGCTCATCCACCAGACCAGATCATTGGCAACATCAGAGAGGGTGTGCTCACAAGAAGCCAATCCTCAAATATCTGTCTTTTTGCAGGTTTCTTATCCCTCACACAACCTGTCAAGTACCAAGAGGCACTGAAAGACAACAGTTGGGTAGAAGCCATGCAAGAAGAACTCCTTCAATTCAAAAGACAACAAGTATGGGAGCTTGTACCACTTCCTAAGGATGTTTGTCCTATAGGAACAAAGTGGGTCTTAAAAAACAAGACTGATGAAAGGGGTATTGTTGTCAAGAATAAAGCCAGGCTTGTGGTTCAAGGCTTCAGACAAGAAGAAGGAATAGATTATGATGAGACCTTTGCTCCTGTAGCTAGACTAGAGGCCATCAGACTCTTTTTAGCCTTTGCTGTCAACCACAACATAAAGGTGTATCAGATGGACATCAAATGTGCTTTCCTTTATGGCAAAATTCAGGAGGAAGTCTATGTATGTCAGCCACCTGGTTTTGAAGACACATTCCATCCTGACTATGTCTACAAGCTCAACAAAGCTTTGTATGGACTCAAACAAGCACCAAGGGCCTGGTATGAAACTCTTTCCACATTTCTCTTATCCATTGGCTTCACAAGAGGTAAAATTGACAAAACTTTATTTCTTAAATGGAAAGGGAAACACTTAATGATTGTTCAAATATATGTGGATGACATCATTTTTGGATCCACATGTAACCAAATGTGTGAAGAGTTCAGAAAACTCATGACAGCAGAGTTTGAGATGAGTGCCATGGGTGAGCTTCAGTGTTTCCTTGGTCTTCAAGTGAAACAACTGCAAAATGGCACATTCATTCACCAAAACAAATATGTAAAGAACTTATTAACCAGATTTGAGATGAATGATTGTAAGCCATGTAGCACACCCATGAGTACAGTCAAGCTGCTCACTATTGATGACAAGGATGAACTGGTTGATCAAACACATTATAGATGTATGATTGGGTCTTTATTGTACCTAACTGCATCTAGGCCAGACATTATGTTTGCTACCTGTGTCTGTGCCAGATCCCAGGCTTCACCCAGAAAGTCAAACCTTATTGATGTGAAAAGGATATTCAGATACCTCAAAGGTGCTCCCACACTTGGTATCTGGTATCCTGCTAATGGAAACATTGAGCTTTCAGGTTATTCAGATAGTGACTTTGCTGGCTGTCACACCACAAGAAAATCCACTTCAGGAGGGTGCCAATTTCTAGGGAATGCCTTAGTTTCATGGCAAAGCAAAAAGCAGGCAGCTGTTTCAACTTCAACAGCTGAAGCTGAATACATTGCTGCTGCAAGCTGTACAGCCCAACTCATGTGGCTTCAAAATCAACTACTGGATTTTGGGATAACTGCACTTAGGACTCCACTCATGTTGGACAGCCAAGCTGCTGAAAATATCATCAAGAATCCAGTCTCTCATTCCACTACCAAGCACATTGACATAAGACATCATTTTGTCAGAGACAGCTATGAAAAAGGTTTGATTTCTTTACACCATGTTCCAACAGAGGATCAGTTGGCAGATGTGTTAACAAAAGCTTTAGACACATCTACCTTTACAAATCTGATTTCCAGAATTGGTATGTTAAACATGGATTAAACAAATAAATTTTCTATAAATCATAATAAAATGTTTTAGAAAATCAATCTTTTTAAAATAGCTGTTTGGTTGAAAAGTCTGTTTCAAAACATCTGATCAGATAAAACAACTGTTAGTTGAAAAAATCTGTTTCAGAACATCTGTTCAGATAAAACAACTGTCCGCCTATATATATATATATATATGTTATATTCAAAAAAAAAAAAATCTACAACAGTTGGATCCATCAGTTGTTTGTATCAGTTGTTTACCAAAAACAGCTGTTCTCCACCAGATGTTACATCCATCAGATGATTGCCACGTCTGCTTATATAAGCAGAGGTTTGGCCACATCAGCGGTTTCATTGAGCCTATAAAAACCCTGTTTTACCACAACAGATGTTACACTGTCTCATTGTATTCAAAATACTGTAAACCGCCTTCTTCATTCTCAAACCCTTCATCAATCTTCAATCATTTTCACCTTCGAAATCCATTACAATGGATCTTCAAGCCAAAGCTACACACAATTGTCTCCCCTATCTGATTAAAACAGATGACAACACTCCATTTCATTCCACTATCGACATTTTCCTTAACTCCAAATACTTACCCATCCTAACCGCTAACGCCCCCATTTATCTTGATACACTCCAAGAATTCTGGTTGAATGCTGAGTTTCTACTACAAGACAAAAGGCCTACCTCCATTATTTCCAAAATTGGAGACACCAGTATCGTCATTACCCCTGAAATCATATCCACAACCTTCACACTAAATGACCTGGCAGGTAAGGATTCCTTTACTAAAACAGAGCTTCACACTGAGTTCCAAGAAAGAGGGTATGATGGTCAGATGATTGGATCAACTCTTTTCAAAAAGTTTTTCCCTCCAGTCATGAAATTTTTCTTCCATACTCTTCTTCTTTGTGTCTCTGCTAAGTCCACATCCTTTAATGAAATTCCATTGAGGATGCAATATCTGGGTTATGCTATGTTGTCAAACTCTGACTTCAATCTTTCCCAGGGATTGTTCATGGACTTGGTATCAAATGTGAAAGCAGTCAAGTCTGGGTCAAACAATGCTTTTCTTATTTACCCAAGAATTCTTAGTGTAATCTTACAAAAAGTATTACCAGAAAAAGTTTTCAAAAAAGGTGCTGCTATGCAAATGAAAAGCTTAACTGATGAAACTTTCACAAGAATGCTGGGTGGAAGCACCCAAGAAAAAGTGTCTAAAGTGTCAAAAGTTTCTAAAACACAAACAAAGAGGACAAAGGCAACAACTGTTGTCAAAACCTCTGTTGTTGAGCCCACTGCTCCTGGTGATCATGGCACTACTTCCAGTGCTGTGAAACCCACACCAGCCACTTCCAAAAAGAAACATCCATCCACAAAAACCTCCACTCAACCACAAATGAGGCTTCTGGATGATGAGGTACCAGAAGAAACCTCTGTTGCACAACAAAAGCAACCTGAAACCACTGTTGTTACTTCCTCACAACAGTTGGACATACCTCCACCTGACCAAACTCCTCATGAATCCTCTCAAAAGGATCATGTTGTAAGCCAAGGGGACACACATCATGATACATTTGAGTCACTTGACCATATGTTCACAAGCCCCTCTCCCAGGGCTAATTCTCTTCTTACTCCTCCACTCTCACCATCACATGTCCCACAAACAATGCAACCTCTGTTTGAAGCAATTGACAAATCTCAGGAAGATCCCAGTTCCTCTCTTCCACCTGTCACTGAGAGTATACTCCAACAAGTGACTGGCCCTGAGAATACTCAATCTGCTATCCCACAAACAGAAGAGGAGGTTACACCACCTGAGTTCAATGAAACTCTAGGTGAGTTTTCAAGTGGAGCAGCCACTACTGATGTAGAGACCACTGTCTCACATCAGGACAGTGATTACATAGCTAAGACTCCCTTGAAGGCAACAACTGTTGAAGCCACTATAGTGTCTCCAAAAACAGTTGGAAGTCCCCAGTACCAAGACAAAGGGGCATCTGATTCACCTATTAGGCCTGAATCAGGTAGAACTACCACTGGTAGGGACTCAGATGATCCTATTAATTTAGGAGATGGGTCAAAATACCAAGAATTGACGGACAGAGTTTCTGTCATTGAAACCTCTGTTGCTGACATCAAATCTGATGTCAAGCTTCTACTGAGCTCAATTGCAGATCTCTCCAAGAGTCAACCATCCACAGCTGATATAGCCAATGAGTTATGGAAATCAGTTTCCCCCATCATCATAGCTCACAGAAAATTGGCTGATCAGACACATGAAACCTACATGGCTGAGATCAGGAATATGGTAGATGCAAGGTACAAAGATACCCATGCTGATATCAAAGCCATCAAGGATCACCTGCTGAAGACTACTGGCTCTGCCCCTACCACCATCCTCAGGGATGAAAATGATGATGCTTTCACGGCTGATGATGCCAAAAAGGGGGAGAGTGGCAGAGATAGGCTACCAAAACTAGATCCTTTTGGTTGTCCTCCTTCTCAAAAAGCTCAAGCCAAGTCTGCCAAGAAACCAGAGTCTACCAAATCAGCTCCACAACAACAACAACAAGCAACACCAACAGCACCACCACAACAAACCACTGAGAAGAATAAAGCAGTAGATGACTCTGCAAACATAGAAGCTGAAAAGGCAGCTCAGGCCAAACAAAAGAGGGCTGACACCTTGGAAGCTAAAGCAGAGTTACTGGTGAATCTCAAAAGAGAACAACAGCAGGAGAAAGAAGATGTGGGATCCTCTAAAAGGATGAAAAGACCTGCCAAGCATGTTAGAAAACCACCATCTAAGTTGAAAACCTCTGTTGATAAAACCACTGCTACTGAAACCACTGCCACCCAAAACACTGAAACCACTGTACCCAAACCAACACACACACCTGAACAAACAACCACCAAACCTACATCACCAGCCAAAACCCCAACATCTGCTGGTTCTTCTAAAAGGCCAACAGATGTTAATCCAACCACTGCTACCAAATCACCTTCACCAAAAATCATGTACACAAGGAAGAGAAAATCAACCTTTGTTGTGCATGATGAAAATATACACACATCACCAACCACCATTTCAACTGCCCAATCCACTCCTCCCATCACAGCTATTCCACTCACATCATTCTCACCACATACATCCAAGTTCAAATCCCATAGACCACCACCAACCATTACACCATTGGTTGTTCAGTATCCCCTTGAACTTGATCTACTCAAGGGGGAATTACAATCCTTCTACAATACTGAACAGCCATCTGAAAGATCCTTCCCATCTCTCCCAAACTTCCCTGTTCCCCTCAATATTGATACTTATCTGAAATACAAGGGTGAGCAGGTGGATGCCATCATCAGGGAGAAATGCAAAGGGAAGGATGACAGGACTGCTCAGGGCATCCATTCAGCAGAGCTTAGCAAACTCAGAAGGATTGAAGATTTTGCTAAGACCCTGAGCAATTCCATGTCCTCCATGCCTCTCAGTGTAGATTTGGAAAAGGAGGTAAGGGAATCTCTTCTTGAACAGATAATGGCAACCAAGCCTTACAAAGCAAACAAAAAGCAGTTCAATGGTTGGACTACTCATGCTTTGAGAGAAGAACTGCTCAGAATTGAAGAAATGGCCAAAGACCCCAAAGCTAAAGTCTCCACTCCTAATTTTGGCAAAGGCAGAGACCCAGTCAGAGCCTTGAAATTCAAAAGGATGAGGCAGGAGATTGTAGCTGCCAACTATGGGGAGATGAGGTCTGTTTCCAGATGGTCTGAGTTAAGGCTGGTTGAAACCTACAAAAGTCTGGAAGAAAATAGAAAGAAGGATCCCAGCCTTCCAAGAAAACCAATTTACACTGATGAGCCAATGATGAAGAGACCCCAACAGACTTTTAATCTGGACAGCTTACTTGAAACCTCTGATCTCACAGCTGCTGCAAGTAGACAGTTCAAGAAGCAGAAGGAGATGTCAGAGGAAGATCAAAGAAAGTTTGCTGATACATTTATCAAGGAAGGGCTCTTCAATCAAATACATTATTTCTCTGATCCTACAACAGAGAAACTCAGAGAACTCATTGGAAGACCTCCTTCACCCAACTCATCAAGAATAAAGGTTCATCTCAGCAAATCCACTGACTCAAATATTCTAAAGTGGAAGGTCAACAAAGACAACCACGAATTGACATTGCTCAGGTCAGATGGAAGGGTTCAGAAGATCAGCATGGATGATGCTTACAGCCTATGTGCAGAAGATCACCAAGCATTGCTAAATCTGGATCTAGAAAGAGATGAAGAAGACTTATTTGCTCTAAACTTTGAACTACAATTCAAAGGTCAAATCAGAGAAAGTCTGATGAGGAATAAAGATCAGTAAATAAAGCTGAGTTTTGGCATCATCTGTTCTAGGGGGAGATTGTTGGGTCTGCTGACCTGGAGAAGAACAGATGATTAGAAAGCCAAAACATGCTATCAGTTTGATCCTTTAATAAACAGTCTTTACAACTTGCTTCTCCCAAAAGACTGCTGACCCTAACTACTGTTCTATCCAAACAACTGCTTAACAACTACTGATATAAAGAACTGCTGAGGAAACAACTGATGAAGAACAACTGCTGACCAAAGGTCTGATGAAGAGCAACTGCTGATACAAGTACTGAAGACCAAAGCACTGATGGAACCAACAGCACTTAGGCTCCAGCAGTGGATACAAGACCATCAGAGTTTATCTTCAACAGCTGTTTAATATCAGTGCTTTCAATGTAACAGTAGTTTGTATAGCAGATGTTTAAGTTTGTTATTCTGTTAGAGGTCACTGTCTTAGGTGACGTCAGCCTAGGTCATCAGTGCTTTGAGTCTGTCTATAAATAGAACAGTGCTTGTACTGTTCTATTGCATCACACACAAAACATTCTCTCTGACAAACACTGTGTGATCAGGCTGAGGGGGAGTAATTGTACGATTGTAATCTTTGAGCTAATGAAAGCATTCGATCTAAAAACATTTACTCTCTTGTTTTGATTTACAGTTTATTATTCCGCTGCACTTTCATTCTATTTTCATTTCATTATTTCCATCATTTTGTTAAACAATCAAAACAAACAAACTCAGATCCTAACACATAAAGATCCTCTTAAAAGTTCAGATTCAAACATCTCAATCAACGACATTTCAACACCAAATAAATCCATCATGTAATGAAGATTTAATGGATACCCATCAACACACACAAATTCACACTTAAAATCATTTTTTAGAAACTATAAGACTCCTCTAGCACCTACACCCCCTAAAAAAAGCACCTTTATTTTGCCTTTCTTTTGATATATATAAAAAAAAATAAAAAAACATGTTGCTTTCTGCCATTTTTCTAACAAAATGAATCTAACCCCTAAAATAATGGCTTTATTACGGGCTCTAAAATTTCATTAAGGTCAACAATGAAGCCAAATTTCTGGTCTCTTCTAAGCTCAACCTCCTACGCAATTCATATTTTCCCTTAATCTTGAACATTGAACATCTAATAAGCACTCATACCCAAAGGTTTTCTTAAAACTAAAAAATCATTGATATCAACAAACCCAATTTGAGAATTTTTGGAATCTAGAGGGTAAAGAGGTTTTAACAATTCCTTAACGCACACCTTTTCAATGACTTTATCATCATATGCGACTTTCTCACCATCATCAAGCCTAAAAAACTTATAAGAATAACCTCGTTGATCAGCATCTACAAAGTTGGAGACAATAAAAAGACGAGAAACATGAAAAACTGTGTGGAGAAGTTGTAACCTGCTAGATTTCGTTGATATCAATGGGTCATGTTCCCGTCCCCTATGGAGAATCATCACAACTATGATTGGAGGTTCCATCATTGAATCAAGAACCCTAATTTTCAAATCGGGAGTGTGAAGCCATCCATTCGATACAAGAGGATTTTTTTAAGGTAAAATGAGTATTAGCATTCGGATAGATTTTCTAAAAAAAATGATATTTGGAATGTCTCTTTATAATTTCCTGCCCATAAACATTTTATTAATTATGTTTCTTCATATAAAGTCAAAACAACTTTCCAAAATCAAGATGAAAAAATAACATTAAGCTTGGCTTCAAATTCTAAAGCAAACAAATTGCCCTAGACACAAAATGAAACACACTAGAAACAAGCAAACAAAAAATTTAACACCATTTCAAGTTGTTAATAAAATCAAGTCCGAAATGGCTTATTTAACTAGTCACTAAAAAACAAAATTAAACAATTAACCATCAAACTACAACCGATGTTTGAATGTATACTTAAGAATGTTAAGTATAGATCTTTTGTCAGAATTTTGACACAATAATTTGAAATGTTATAAACTATGGATCTTTTGACATTTCTACTTGGTTGTTTAGGTCATTTTTTTATACATGAGTTCTTATATGATCAAAGATAATTAATAAAGCTAGGTGTATTAATACGCGCGTTGCGCGTTTTTCATATGACGCGTTAATGCCAATTTTTCAAACTCAATATTTAAACAAACTTACTCAATTCCCAAACTCCTTACAAGAAACCGTAGCTTTAAAACTAATACAAAGTAAAAAATTTGTAAAAGCAACCAACTCTGAATTTGGATAACATCATTGTGAAAATCCACAAACGAAACCACAATTTTAAAAGAAACACAGAGTAAAAAACAAAAACCAATCGACTCAAAACCTGAATTAATTCATGGTTGAAACAACTACGGCTCAGTGTTAAGCATGCACCCAAAGTTACGATGCGTAAAAGCAGCCCAATATCATTGCCGAAGTAAAAAATGAGTGAATAAACATGTAGGTATGCGCCTTCTCTTTGTAGTTTGTACCAAATTAAGTTCACGCAACAATCTTTATTAGCTCATACCCATTCGCAAGTCTCTCTAAAATACAACCAAATAAAGCTTGGGTATAAGGCCAATCAAATATTTAAAGACTCGAATCATGTTGCACAAATATATTATATTTCCTCAAAGGCATGAGCACTAATTTCTAATACTTAGCACTAACAGCAACAAGATACCGAGCCATTGTCTAAATAGAAGGTGGTAATTAAAAAATAAAACATAGCATAATCGATAATGTTGAACATTATTCAAAACAACACAACCGAAAATTAAAAACCTAAAAACAATATCATATTTTATCACTAACGCGGATACAAGTTAAATCATGTTCAATCCTACAAAAGAATATGATACTTAGAGAGGGTGTGATCCTTCAGCTGAGCAAACAAATAAATCTTTCATGTCTCCCCAAACTCATGAAATATAGATCAACATACAATTACCAAAGCCAAAATAAAAAGTTTTAGAAATTCAAAGGCATGAGCACTAATTTCTAATACTTAGCACTAACAGCAACAAGATACCGAGCCATTGTCTAAATAGAAGGTGGTAATTAAAAAATAAAACATAGCATAATCGATAATGTTGAACATTATTCAAAACAACACAACCGAAAATTAAAAACGTAAAAACAATATCATATTTAATCACTAACGCGGATACAAGTTAAATCATGTTCAATCCTACAAAAGAATATGATACTTAGAGAGGGTGTGATCCTTCAGCTGAGCAAACAAATAAATCTTTCATGTCTCCCCAAACTCATGAAATATAGATCAACATACAATTACCAAAGCCAAAATAAAAAGTTTTAGAAATTCAGTGATAGTTAAGACTCGATTATTTGAGTAAAAGTGAGAAACTTCTTTTTCCTGTAATTTACCTTATACGATGGTGGACAAAGTACTCTGGAAAACAACCAACACCACTTAAAAGAAGATAGTAAACACCAATTATGTATAACCTGAAGCAAATTATGAAAAAAAAAAAGGTGACCAAAACAAACCTTTTTTAGGGCAACTCAGCAATCAAAGTTAAACAACCTAATCCCTATGATTCCCACTCTCAATATCTGCTGATTCAAATCTGCATTTCTGCATTCATCTCAATCTAATCAGTATAATTATAATCTTGTTTAGATACTGAGCTCTTCACGTTCTCCACATTGGCAACAACTTATTCTTCCAATATTCAAACATCAAAAATCGCTGTTAGACAAGTTTTCTTCTCCAATTTACTATCTATACTTTGGCAAATAAATTGAAAAGGAAAGTACATACCTCGGATCCCATAATTAGATCGATATCTTCAAATAACATGAAATCATCAATGGCAAGCAAATCAAAATGGGAGTCGGTGATAAAGAACATGCCTCTAGTAGAATCTGGTACAGTGGCGGACAAACCATCAGCTACAGACATGTTCAAAGTGTTTATAGGCGGAATTGTAGACTTGACAATAGATGAACTTTGTTCAGTCGGGTTTATTGTAGTCGGACCCTCTTGTTCATTATCCGACGAACTTGGAACAGTGACAGACATAACTTTAGCAACAACCATGTTCAGAGTGTTTATGTACGAATTTGCAGAAAACGTGACAATAGATTAACATGCCCGGCTTTGAACCGGTAGATTTTGGATTTGGATTGATAAAGATTAGTTTCCAAACCTCTTTGTGTCCAAAGTAGGCCAAGGTAAACATTAAAGGTGTACAAAAAGCGAATCTTGAATCGAAACAACCAACCCAACCCAACCCAACACAAACCGAAACTGGTATTAAAACCAGTTTGGGAAGAACCGGATAGGGTTAAACCAAACCGCCGACTATTTATATGATTGTAACTTGCCTTGTTCCAAGAGGTTTAACCCATATCGAACTTATTATAATAGGCAAATGAATCAGAGCCAAACAGATCATCAACACCGAAAAAACTCATAAGAAAATAAACTAGTATTAAGTCGTCCGCGTTGTCGCGGAGGACATAAAACCATACTAAGTAGCATCAATGCTACATTGTTGTCACCGATCATCAACACCGAAAAAACTCATAAGAAAATAAAAAACAAAAAGAATACAACCGAGTGAAATGTAGATGTAAAAACGGTGAACCATCTACATTGTTGTCACCATATACACCTAGTGCGGCGCAATAATGCGCAAAAATTAGTTGGATTGGAACGTAAAGCTAAAAAACTATTTAAGATACATGAGATAAAGTTTAAAGTAAAAAAGTGTAGGGGTTAAATGTAAAAGATGAAACTATTAAGGTTAAAAGTAAAAAAAAAAAAAAAAAAAAAGAAAGAAAAGAAAAAACAAAGTGCGGTACAACCTACATAGCATGATGTACAACATTTTCCTGCACAAAACACTTGTTAAACATGATACACAAAACCATGAAGCACAAACCATTTGTAAATTTACTATTGTTAATAGGTAATAAAAATGTCTATTACTTGCAAGAAAATAAATGTTACTTTAGATAAAACCATGATTAGTTACATAAATCCTAATTGAGCATGATACCAAGCTAATGCAAGAGTTAGGCATATTCGTAGCTGAATTGATTAAACAAAGACAAGAAACTAAGCATTTTTTTTTTGAACAGTGACTTTATTCAAAGCGGAAGTGGCAAAAGTTCATCACACCCGCCTAATCGGCCGGCCCTAACCCTTTCCACACGCCCAGACTATGTTGTCTGAACCGGGTCCACGCTGGCACGGTGGGGGCTTCGGTGTCCGCTCGGAAACCGTACTGCCTCCACACGAGTTTTACCTCGCTGGAGTAACAGCCGGATGAAAACCGGGTCAGCTTAGGATCAAACTTGCATCACTTGAATTTTGAATTGTTTTTTTATTATTGAAATATGTACATTTAGATTATTTTTTGAGTTGAAGCTGTATTTTATGGAATTATAATGTTAAATAGTCAACCTGGTTGAACCGTCTGGTACAACTCGGTTCAACTGGTTGAACCATTTCCGAGCCTAGCCCGGTATGACTTAAAAATCAATTTCTAAAACATTGGCTTTTGGTTGATTTTAATTCGGTTTCGTGTGTTTTTGTTTGATTTTAGTTAACGATTCAGTTATTTCTCGCCCCTAGACATTGTTAATCACGTAACATACCAATTTTTTTATTGGTAGCTCATTTGGAAGAGGCTTATGCCTTGAAGGGGGAAGCTTCTAGCTTCAAATCTAGGTAATGGTGTATTTTGTGTAAAATAAGATGGGGGTAACATTTGCCGTTCAAAAAAAAAAAAAGAATAAAATGCCCGTTTTTATAGTGTAATTTAAATAAAAAATATTAACGTACGAAAGGTCTTGGATGTTTAATAATCGTGAATACGTGAGTTGTTAGTTTTTATGTGCCCCTCCGGGTGCGCCAGGCTCATTGACCCTGTAGAACCATATGTGATTGTGGACAACCAACGCAACAAGCAAAAAGAATAGGTTACAAGAACCATGGCTCAATTCCTTACTCGCCCTGCGGTCCAACTAGGCCTTTGGAGTTTGGACACCAAAAAGCGCCCTCGGCAAAAAGTCAACTTATCAACTAAAAACAACTCATCACACAAGATACTGAAGACATAACCAAAGTTACTAATAGGCTTCAATAGGATTAAGTCAACAAACACCAATTATTATTGAAATCAATCCAAGCAACCATACACTTTTTGACAAATAACAGCAGCAACTAAAACATGGTTTATGGTTTAAAGTACAGACAGAAAATTTCAGGTTTTAACACACTGATTATGGAGATATAACATAAGATAGGCAAATACAAGACTGACCGTCTTATTCCTCCTCTTCCGCCTCTTCTAGCCACTTCACAAATGGCTCCAACGCCTTCACAAAGCTTTGCCTGCACCATATCAAAACAACTTAATAACATACATTCATAATATCTAAGTAAGTTCTTGTTCTTTATCGTTCTTACAATCATTATGCTCACATGATTAGAGGGTTTAAAAAATATATATATATATTACCTTCCTTTTGGGTTGGTTCCTTTACGGAACCAATGAAGTATAGTATCTTCAGCAAGCACATCTTGATCATAAAGAGACCTCACAATGTCAGGGAACAGTTTCATTAATTTTGTATCTTCATAACACTGAACTTGAACCTTGTAAAGCAGTTCTAGCTCGAGCTTTCCACTTGTGCAGAACGTGCTCAGTAACTTTGCCCATGTTTTCACCTGCATGAACAAATCGTTAAATTAAAAATCTAACAGAACATTGCGCCTGCTTTTTCATGCAAGATACTGTTATAATATACCTGTCGGAGAGCCAGGTTTACATTCTGCTGTTGGTTCTTCCCTGACCATTGAACAGCTTCCATCAAAACATCCCACAGAATCCTCACAACCTCAATTTCAGGTAACTTAGCATCTTTGACATGCTGTTTCACCGTTTCTATCACTTCAGAAAGTTCAGCTTCCTCTGCTATCTGAGTTGTTAAAGCAGTTTTCATTTCTTTCACCTTCACCTCAAATATCTTCTTGTCGTTATATTCCACTAAAGAACCCATGCCTGCCTTGCTGCAGTTTTAACATTACAAATAAATTCTTAACCAATGATACCCTTCAAAAATAAAAATAAAAAATACACGCATACACGCATACACGCAAACTTGAACTTACGTGAAATGCTCAGAGAAAGCTTCAGCAGATCGTTTTCCAGACGGAAAGAAATCAAGTAAATTGTCCTCCATTTTTCCACGTTTCAAGATGGAAATAAGATCATCAAGGCTATTATCAATAAGATATTCCTTGAAAAAATCTGTAATGAAAGTAAGAACCAGCCCTTTACCAACTAGGTTATCCTTAAGAAGTGGCTGGAAGACGGTCTCTGGTGGCAGACCAGAGAGCTTCTGGGAAAAAGCAAGTGCCGTAAAAATTGCCAGCTTAATTCGTTCATTTTCCTCAAAGAACTCAAGTGACTGAAGAAATCTTCGCATGACATTTTCAAGATTTTTTATTAGGAAAGGCCTTCGTCTCAGAATCTTCTGAATGTAGATTACAGATGGTAGTATTTCTTCGCGTTTAGCCTCACAGTCTAAAATAGAGTACGTGTGGCGCTCCCCCTCATCAGGCTTGGTTGTTCCAGGTTGAGTACGCCCTCCAGTGAAGACAACCTGAAAAGCAGTACAAGGCGGGCTCAATTTATAATTGAAGAACTTGATTCATACAGAGAAAATAGAACGAGATGAAGTTGGGATTCTTGCCTCAAAAAAGGTGTCACCATATCGGCTAAAGTTAAGGTCTGAAGATTCAATGCTCTTTGCAATTAGTTCCTGCAATTAAATAACGGTTTCATATAGCCTAATGGTGGTATAGTGTACCACGAAAGCATATAATACAGCTAACTGCGTAAAAATAACAATATAACATAATACCAGATCACCAGCATTATCCAAGTAAATCTGGACCACTGCATCCGCAAATGCTGCAGGGTCCAGAGGAGCTGCAATATTCCGTTTGCGGGTCTTGATCCGCTGTCCACTATACGTACAGATAAATGTGGTAAAGTTACGGAGAACATAAGAGTTAATTAGACGCCCAAACTAAAATTCTTATCATCTTCCACACATTCATCCTCCGGATTGATAAATTTATAATATCTTCATAAACAAAATGACAAAAAAAAGGTACAGCATCGCCTATTCAATTCTTTCATTCAAGAGTCAAGAGTGTCCATTGTTTTTTTTTTATTTAAAAAAAAGCATCAAAACTAAGGGTTGAGTTATTCTACAAAGGCTACAAAAAATGAGAAGGGTGAGAAGGATACAAAAAACACAATAGATCATGAAATATGACACAGTGAGCCACAAAATATAACACAGTGCCAAAAAATATAACACAATGTTGAAGAAAAAAGACACAATGAATTGAAAAAATGACACAACGATGAAAATAAGAAAAAGACACAACGGTACATAAAAGACATAAAAGACACAATGATAGAACGCATATTCTAAAAACTACAAGCTAAAACCCCAAAAAAACGAAGACCTAAAAACTAACGACGTAGGGTTCGATAAGACGATTCCAATGCCGCTTGAATGAGTTCAATTGGAGTCCGTTTGATACCCTTCCTACGACTTCCTATTTTTCTTTCACTGTGTATTTGATCCTAACCCTCAAAAGTAAAACCATAAACTTGATTCTTCAAAGGGTGGTAAAGATTTACAGCTCTAGTTTACGGTCGCATTTCAATCATATCCCAGTTCATTCAGATTAATCAAGAAAAAAAAAATCCAAAATTCAAAACACTAACAAGTGGTTAGATGATGTATAAACTAAACACTGACCTAGCAATATTAGTCAAATTCTGGATAATAAAAAATATAATAAAATACGTTGCATAAGAAAAAAAAAAGCCAAAAAAAAGGACCACAGAAAGAAGAACATGACGAATCAAAAGATAAAGTCAAAATTGCATTAAAGACACTCAAAAAGTGATAGATATATATTTAGGTCTAGTCTAACGAGAAACATCACAAGAAATAATTATCATTGAAATTGTTTTATTTAATTTATTTAGGTCTAAATAGCATATAAAAAAATATTAGGCGTACAAAAACAAAACAAAAAAAAAAAGAAAAAACACTTACCC
The DNA here is from genome assembly GCA_028751855.1 of Ambrosia trifida. NCBI lineage: Eukaryota > Viridiplantae > Streptophyta > Magnoliopsida > Asterales > Asteraceae > Ambrosia > Ambrosia trifida. The sequence continues at coordinate 193,446,574 of CM054122.1, read as the reverse complement.
TAGAGTGGGCTTCTCCTTCGAGCTGCAAAAAAAAGAACACAAAACCAAATATATTAAACAAGATCCAGACATACACAAAATAAAATAAAATAAAATAAAAAATCGCATTAAACAAAATCAAAAAGGTTTCATGAAACCCTTACTTTCCGTTTCAACAAGTAAACAATCACCAAACATCAAGAACGTTTTTTTTTTCTATTGAACGAATTGAAATCACAAGAAGAAAAAAAGAGCAGATCTAAAAATCTTGGAAAGAGGTAACAAGATCCAAAAAAAAAAAAGATTTATTTATTTATTTTATTTATTTATTGAATTGAAAAAGAGAATATTTATTTAAGATTAAGAGAAAAGGGGGTGGGGGTACCTCATAAACCAAGTCGGAGAAGAATCGAAGAACAGGCGAGTCTCTTTTCGACTCTCCGGCGATTATTATTATTATTATTATTATTATTCTTAATTAATAATCGGAAAACGGAGAGAGAGAGAGAGAGAGAGAGAGAGAGAGAGAGAGAGAGGGAAGTGAGTGGATTTGTGAGAGATATTTATTTTGGAGGTCAGGGGAGGTTGCAAATACATACATACAAACTACCTACACTCTTATTAATAACACTAACACACCCCTTTATTCTTTTTTCTTTTTTTTTCTTATTATTATTATTATCATTTTTATTTTAGCTGCACCGTTCAATTAACTAGTTGATTACACTGAGCGCGCGTTGCGCGCATTGTTATTCAGTTTTTATCAAAAACGCTAAGAAACTACTATCAACTAAAGTCCCAATTCACGATCCATTAAAGCTGGTTTAACAAAGACCAAAAGCCCTCTCCACTTAGTAGCTCTCCAAATGCCACTCTCTAGCGTGGAAAACATCACAACATTTTCTACCTAATGCACGATGAACCATACAAATTAACTAAGATACCAAATATGATAATAATAGAAAATAAAAAATACTTTTGTTTTAGTTTTCTATTGTGTGTACCTACCCATTTTTAAAATATTTGACACCTAAAGTCAGAAATGTTATACTTTTACGTGTCCACTAAAAAATTATTATATATTATTCTTTCAATAAAAAACCATGAGGCTCGCAAATAGTTTTTCCAGAACCCAATTTTTTTTACTAAACCACCAAGTCATCCACCTTCTGCTATTATTTCTATGTCTCTAAAAAGCCAATTTTTTATCTGTTTAAATAACCCGAACCCAGCCATGATCGTCGTTCTCTGTGGACAATACTCTTGGCGGTGTGCTGGATTGTGATTTTGTGGGTGTTGGGTGGTTGCTGAGGTGGCGGGGCGCCTTTAAGCATGGTCATGAGTGGGGTGATTTAAGGCGACGAAAAGTGGTGGTTCGGAGGTGGATCTTAGTGGAGGTGGCTGACGAGGTGGTTGCAGGCGGTAAATCGACCGGTGGTTTGTCCGATGGCGTGGGTTTTGTGGTCGTTGGGAGGCTCCGATGATAATGGTTTCGATAGGTCTCGGGTTCGGGCTGATCACGGTTGGGAGGGTCCGATGATAATGGTTTTGATGGATCTCGGCTTCGGGCTGCTCACGCAGCAGCTCAGTGGTTCAGTGGAGTTGGGTTATGGTCCGATTGTGTAAGGGTTTGGGTGGCTGATGATGGTGGTTGTTGGAAAGGGGACGGCGGAGAGCTAGTCGGTGGAAGAGGAATGGAGCTGGTCGGTGGAAGAGACATGGAGGTGGTCGGTGGAGCTGGTTGGTGAAATAATAGTAAAACAATGATACAAATACCTTTAAAAAACCTATATTTACATGTTTGCCATGTCACTATTCAAATATGAGAACTTTAAATATATAGTTAATGTTGGATCATTTCACTTTTTAGGTCGGTCGTCATGACTTTTACGTTTTCTTTTTCTTTTTCTTTTTCCCACGATTTTAGCTGTTTTTTTTTTTAATTCTCAACATAAATATATATATATATATATATATATATATATATATATATATATATATATTAAGACGTAAAATTCATCGAAAACTTTTTATTTAAATGATATATTAAATAACGAATACTTGTAACAACATAAGATAATTATTCTTATCTCAACTAAAGTATAATAACATCCGTACGAATTATTGAAATAAATTGATTTTAGTTCCATAATACATTTATTCTCAAGACTACACTACCTCACACGTAACACTTTGGTCACGCCTACCACTTAACGATATATACTATTAAATGATACAAACAACTTTGCCAAATAACTTTACGTTTTGTTTCATACGTGACATACACACATGAATTCACCAAAGTTGCTCCATGTAATAAATAATAAGTAGGAGAGGGGATGTACAAGAGGATTTTGCATAGAAGGGTATTATTGGGAAAAATTTCATGACATTTTGGGTGTGAAGCACTAAACTTTTCATATGCCATCTTAAAAAACATAGGAAATTACTAATGTAGTCATCTCTCCTACTTAATAAGGTAACATAGATATATATCTATATAAAGGGACTGGGCACACGAGGCTTGTAGCTTTGGGCTTCACTAGCTTTGGGCTTCACTAGCTAAGGGGCTACACGGTTCCGACCCTCGGGACTTCGATTTTTGGTTTGAGGGTAAAAATGACATGACATTATGTGATTGGTTAGGATGGGGCTACATGGGGCTTGTGCCCCTTCCCCCCCTAAGACCATATGTAATGGTGGCAAGTTTTGGGCGTTTTTGGGGCAAATAACGCCCCCAACCCAATGTAACACCGCCCCCTCCATCTAAATTGGGGCGTTTTCTTGCCCTCTATAAAAATTTCCACAACGTTTTTTTATTAGACTATATGGTGTGCCCCCCATTCCCCCAACTCCCCCAACTGCCACATCAGCGCCATGTCATTTCCCCCATTTTCTCCCCCAAACTTTGGAAATGGTTTCCCCCAACTCCCCCATTCCCCTTCCTTTTTTTATTATTTTTATTTAATCTATTTAATATTTTATATTTAAAAAAATACATTTCAACTAAAAAAATACACATAACCACTTCATCTTCATCAAGAACAACCATCATACCCACCTCCACCTCCACCTCCATCCACCTGCATATTCATCTCCTTTCTGCCTCCACCTCCACCTCCACCTCCACCTCCACCTCCACCTCCACCTCCACCTCCACCTCCACCTCCACAGCCACCTCCATCTTCTTTCTGCGGTCACGTCCACAGCCACCTCCACCTCCACCTCCACCACCGTCGCCAATCTCCGGCATCGGAGCCACCACCGGAATCGCCCTGTATCTTCTTCTTCTTCCTACTGCAAGAGTGTGTGTATATGTGTGTGTATATATATATTATAAAGTTTGAATTTTAAAAAAAAAAAAAAAAAAAAAAAAAAAAAACTCAAGCTCAACGTTTAAAAAATTGGGCCAATCAAATTGCTCGGGAAAGACGGGGCATTTTCACCGAAGTCACCGAAATTCGTTCGGGAGGGGCGGTGTGCCCGATCGGTGGCGTTGCCACCTCATCCTCCCCGACCTTCTCCCCGAGAGCATACCGTTTAGTCTTAGATGGGACAATGATATGCAAGCCCCATTGATTGGAATGGCTTGAAATTTTTTACCTTACCACTACACCCCATCCTAATTTGATTCCCTTAATGATCCCACATGCTACATGTCTATTAATGCCTCATAAAAAAAAAATTCACCTTACCATTACACATGTTCTAATAATAACATTTGTAATTTTAAAGGATCGGGTAGCTTTTTATAGAAGTCTCTTTATACAAGAAAGAAAAATAAAAGTAAGTAGCTCGACGACATCCAAATGAAACTTTTTATTTACATACAACAAGTTTACTTTTTATGATCCTAAAAATCTAAATAGTTGGTTACCACAAATATCCACTGTTTGATTGAGAGAAAACAACCATAGATATGACACGTGACACTCACTCACACTGATGTTCATAATAAACTTCACAAAAAAAATGCAAAAGCTTGTTGTACATAATAATAATAATAAAATCACAGTTTTTTCTTTCAACAACAACATGAGTTGAATTCAAAGTGAATCACACAATACAACAGTAATATAATAATACTAAATTAGCATGTTGATTAAGGAAGGATATGATATATACGTATATACAAATAATTATTAATTAATGCATAGGTTGTTTTGGTTTGGTTCTAACAACCATTACAAGTGGTACATTATCTACTAAACTAAACTCCCTCCTTAATAACTACTTTACTTGAAAAACAAACAACAAACAACCAAACAAACAACAGATTTCTTCTAAGTAATAACAGATATCTTGCAGCTTCAATTAGTATATCTCTCTACTAAAAGTCTGATTTCAAAAGCTTTGCCCGTGGGAATATATTTATGTTTTCATACGGATCTGCCTGCTCTACATGGATGTAATCTTTCGTCTTCAGAACCTGTAAAATGTGCGTTATTAAGTGGATCATCGAATGATAGTCGCAGAAGAAACTTATGACTAGCACAACGTACCAATGTTTCGAAGAACATTCTTGAGGCTTCCTTGCGTGTTTTGCCAACGAGCAGATTGTTTACCGCAAGCATATTCCTTCCACGCTCTCCTTCCTTGTCAAACATAATTTGGAGGTATTTTGCAACAGCCCTAACCACAAATTTAACTTGTCAAACAGGTTTTTGTAATAATGATAACTTCATTTGTTAATAACCCTAAGATTGACATGTGCGAATATAGGTATACGTACTTTGTACGGGTAGACCACCCACTGTTGTCTATAACCCGTGTGGCTTCCTCATCAGGCGCGTAATCACCACCAGCATCCCCCGCGTCATCATCAAGATCGTCAAAATTCAGGAAATCTGAACAAACAACCACCCACTCAAAAATGACTATACAATGAATACAGACACTTATTTATCTATGTTACCTTATTAAGGAGGAGACATGTCTAGAAAAGTAATTTTACACCCATTTTAAGATGGGATATCAAGAGACTCATGCTTTAACATAGATGTGTCATGTAAAAGTTTCCCATAATACCCCTTATTGCATTATGCACTTGTACTATAACTATATAATCAATTTAGAGACTTATTAATGTATTTGAATTATCACATTCATTACTATCATGTGAGTTGCTTTGAAGCTCCTAACCCTTATATGATTTCAATTAAAAAGACAAAGTGACCGTCTAGATCAATTGCAAAATGACTATAATATAAATATAAATTCTAAAATCATTATATTATACTAAGAAAGTTAAGCTTGAATGATTGTATGAACAGAATAAACATAAAAACATATGTGGGTTGTAAAAAAAACAAGAATTGAAATTTTGATAAATCTTAAATTTACTTTCAAAAGCCGTCTCTTATGAGAATGAGAGCGAGAAAGAGACATGCTTTATGAAATTTAGCCAAATTAGAATGCAATACGCTGCCATGTTTTTTTAGAATTTTATTTGCGCAGCGAAGCGCGCGGGCATAATACTAGTTCAATTTAATGTAACAATGTATTAAGACTGTATAATCAGTAAGAATGCAAACCTGTATCATTTTCAACTGCAGGATGAGTTAACTCCTGCACAACAAATGCAAAATAAGAATTTCCGATTAAGCAAGCATTCTTTTATAACGTTGAAAACTATCAAAATTTCACTTACATTATCATCAACCTTGTTATCAGCAGCGATATCTTCTACATTTATTTCAGTAGTCTCAAAAGTAACTTGATGACCTGCGTTTTCTCTTTCGTCCAATGAAACATTTTCCAAAACTGGATTGACTTCTGTTCCAAATTCTTCACCAAATATACCATTGTAAACCGAATTATGGATACTAGACTCAACATTTGAATCTAAGGCTGCATCCTCGTTCACAATAGCTTCTTCATTTTTCCTATATTCAACGTCTTGATCATGTTTTTCTTCTGATACTTCTTTAACAGGAGCAACATCAGCATTGGTTTCAGAAGCTATGTTACTTTCCAGATGATTAAAACTGTTTATATCCATTTCAACAGATTGTAAGTCGATTTTCTCAGTTGAATTTACACCTGGGGCATCGGTTTGCAGAGAAGCATCCACCTGAACCTCGCTCATTGCTGCTGACATGTCAAAAGCATTACTTGGAACCACATCAACATTTGTTGGTGGTTCAACCTCAGTAGGCATAACAGGAACTCCAATATCAGCATCTGGAAAACTTTTTGGATCAATTTCCATTGCAGTTCTCTCCCCAAAATGATCATGTTCTGAACTAAAGGGTTCTCCCACGTGTTCAGTTGCAGCCATCTGCGGGGGTTGATTTCCATAATCTAAAGTGGCTGTATTGTTATCACGTGTCTGATTGTCTGTCACCACAGGAAGCTCAATCGGCTGTGCAACAGGGTCAAAGTCAGCATTTTCTTTAGGAACATCTGGCCCAACTTGCGGTTGTTTGTCCTTTTCATAACTCTGGGAAATTGATATCGGGTCTTTTCCACCTTCTAACAAAGCATCATTACGGGAGACAACAATTTTACTTAGATTATATAACTGATTGTGCAAAGAAGCCAATTTAACCGACACCCCTGTAAAATAAGGCATTGTTAGTGTAGCAACCTAAAAACTCATAACATTTTTCGAAATGTTAAGATACGGTAAAATACAGAATAATTTAGACCGAAATGTAAATCAGCTAACATTGGTATCTATAAAGTAAAAGAAAAAAACTTAATTAATAGATCAGAAACCAAGCATCATGAACTAGTCAACAAAAAACTCACCAGTAAATATAGGTTCACTAAAAATGTCATCTTCCCAGAACTGTTTCTCCAGCATTGAAATTTCAGAACGAGTGCAGGGAGCTTTCTTTCTTAATCGCCGAATGTCTTCGGTGTTTGTCAGTTGCTGACGTATTGTGCTGTTTGAAAAAAGAAAAGAATTTTCATAAGTGTTCACAGACAACAATAAAATAATAAAAGAAAACCAAGTAATAAAACAATGAAATGGAACATACTCGCCATGCAAAACCATGTTATCATCCATGAGCACCTTTCTTTTTGGAACACCAGTTTTGGGTGCAGTAGCTCGTCTACGTTTTGTAGATGGTGTCGCGACAGGAGGACTGGGCTTCGTTTTCAATATTGAAGATTTTCTTCCAACTGAATAAAAAAGAATTCATCATTTAAGAGATAAACTCACAGTTATAGAAAACAGAATAGTGTGCTTACCTAATATTGAAGACAGCAAATCGTCATCATTCATAACAGATTGTCCCGTCATATTTATGGTGAATGGACCAGAAGACTGATTTAAATTTGAACTCTGACCAGTTGTATTTGTGGTGAAAAAACCCGAAGATTGATTTAAACTTAGACCCTGACCAGTCGTATTTGTGGGGAAGAAACCCGAAGATTGATTTAAATTTAGACTCTGAGCAGGCGTATTTGTGGTGAGAAAACCGGAAGCTTGGTTCAAATTTAGACTCTGACCAGTCGGTTTTGTGGTGTAAAAACCCGAAGATTGATTCAAATTTAGACTCTGATCAGTCGTGTTTGTGGTGTAAAAGCCCGAAGATTGATTCAAATTTAGACTATGACTAGTCATGTTTGTGGTGTAAAAACCCGAAGATTGATTCAAATTTAAACTCTGGGCAGTCGTATTTGTGTTGAATAAACCCGAAGATTCATTTAAATTTAGGCTCTGATCAGTCATTGAGCTTTCAGTGAAACTGCGTTTTGTTCCCGATGTTATGTCTTTTTCAATTGGTGTACTTTCTGGTACAAAGTTTTTGGGCACATCTGAAAGCCAGTGGGGTAAAGAGAGCCGTTTCTCAGGAGCAGGATAGTCATTAGCGTAGCTGTTGATGTTTTCTACTTGAACCTCCCTTTGATTTACAGGGGTAGAAAAGTTATTGCTATAGTTGTTGATGCTTTCTACATGCACCTCACTTTGAATTACATTATCCACCCGAACTTCGGAATTCTGATTATATTCAGCATGATGAATTTCTGGAAAGTTTTTATTCGATGCTTCAGTTGCATATGGTCCTTCAGCTGGAAATAATCACAACAGATTTGATGTTAGATTGAGAACACTGGACTATATATGTGTAACTTTAGCTTCTTACCATTAGTTTCATGGTTCGGGAAAGTGATGCATGGCCTAAGACTAGGAAAGTTAGAATCTGGCATGCTGTCATGAGAAAACAGAACCGGAGTTGCGGCATTGTTTGGATCGAAAGACGTATGATGTTGGGGAGTACCAACAAGATTGTCTTTATCAGTGTTTGATTCCAATTCAGTGGTAGGATGAAACGTATTCTCCTGATTTCCTGATGAATTAAGAGAAAATTGATGATACTCTAAAATAAACTTTATGAAACCACATATAGCTGGATCTACTTAAACTATACTAAACATGCCTTGATATTCTACAAAGTTTACATGGCGATCATTACTGGTCTGAACTCCAAGGTCCTGATTTCCTGCAAAAAAAAAAAAAAAAGTTGGATGAATTTCCAACATAACAACCTTCTGAAACCAGCTAGCATGACCTACTTAAATAATACAAAACATTGAAACATGTTAGCATACCTTGATATTTTACAAAGTTTTCATGGTTATCACTGGCGGTCTGAAATCCAGGGTCCTCGTTCCTGACATTTTGGTTTAATAAACCCTCCACTTTGGCAGGATCATTAGACACAGGAATAACAGCTCCAGTTGAAAGTAATTCTGTAAGAGGTGTTGAACCAAACATCTGTTCTGTTTCTGCAACGTGAGGTTGTGATTTCTCAAGCGAGTCAAATGGATTATGATGCTGTTCAGGTGGGAAAAGGTTTTCTAAATTCCCCTTCACTGAAGACTCAGTTATGGCATGATTTTCTGGTTCCTGATGATCATCACATGCAGAAGTTTCTTGAATGTTGGCCAAATTTGGTTCTTCCCATAGTCCTGGAGTACATGGACCTTGGGCGTAGTCAACTGGTTCATTATCTCCATCATACTCATCCAAATCCTGATATGAAAAAGAAACAACGATATTTTATGTGAGATTGAAAACACTCCAAAATCAAAAAGTATAATGAAAATAATGTCAAGTTCTGTTATCGACCTCATTTAGATTGTCACTAGCATCAGCATCGACAGATGCCTGGGGATCACCACTGACATTGAAGGATGTATTTATGTTAGAACATAAAAATATGATACCAAAATAAGAAGAATAGTTCATAGTAATATACACACACTAAGAGAGAGAGAGAGAGAGAGAGAGAGAGAGAGAGTTATACTCTAAATTTGATGCACCAGCAGCAAGTTCAGGAGTTGCAGCCTTCTCAGCCAGTAATTCCTGTTTGCACCAATTGTCAAAATTTCAAAACTTTTAGTGACGAATCCTATGTCATATTGTCATGCTCCCAATGTCTCAATTCCTAAGCAGTGTTGCGACTTGGCATAATTGTCAAATCTGGTTTTGAATCAATATCGATCAAAACCGTTGATCGATATTGAAACGACACTTATTGAGAATGTTTACGAGGGAAAGTAGGGTGGGAAAATAACTGAACAATAGGATATTGATTAACAAATGTTTTACCACCACCTATTATTTATACTTAGTGAACCGATATGATTCTAACTAACATGTTGGTTAGATGTTGGCATAACTGCCCATCTAAACGGTGCTTCTAAATACCAGCCTAAACTTAGGGCATACACACTATTTACATAAAATGTCACACATAAATAACACCTTAGATATGTACATAATCCTAGACTTAGGATATTCTATATGATGTTAATATTATTAAGGCTAACAAGCAGTACTAGGCGATTCCAAATCTTACAAGATTCTATAAGACACGTAGTTACCTCTTCAAGGTCCAAACCAGACGCATCATCATCACCAAATCTCTCTATAAGCAAAAACAAAATAAAAAAAATAAGAATTGCAAATAAACTGCACTAAAAAATGTAAATAAATGGACACGGATACCAACCATCGAGTCCAAATTTAGATGTAGAGTAAACAACACCCTCCATGGTATCTTGTAGTGTGATCTGGTCCTTTGAACTGATGTGTTGATCAACATAACTACTGCAAATTATTAATATCAGCAAGCAAAAATTAGTATATATTAGTGAAAAGCACCAGCACCCTAACAAGAACAAGACATTTTCTTTCAAACTGTCCTATAATTTTAAGCCCGCTCAGCGGCCGCTCTCAAAATTGCAATACAGTAATGATGTTAAATGAAGACCAGCAGCCAAGGTGTTCTATTATAATTGACAAGAAGAGCCCCTGAAAAGATATATAGTGACAAACTAACCCCTGCAAATCATTGTCTGGCATCTCAAAATCATCTAGATCAAAGGTCTCTGGCAAGGTAATTGAATGATATGGAGCAGTAGATTCTTCAGGTGGCAAGTCAACAGCAGTCGAACGAAAAGCTTGTTTGACTTTAAGCAAAGCCTCGCTGCAATCATCAAAAAGGTAGTTGACCTTTTTTGAGTATATCCTAACCACACCAAGCAAAAGATGGCTGGACAACCGCAGTGCAATAGGCATCTCAGGAAATAGGATTGAATCTGTCAAAATCAACCAGGGTAAATTAACAAGTATAGCAGTTTAATTTGTTAAAACATAATTTCAATCAGCCCATGTTTTCTTTTTTTTTTTCCTCAAGTCCAATCAAGACCCAAGTGTAAAAAAGTAACACTTCCTCTAGGAGAGATTTCAATTTAGACATGTTCTACAGACCAACAGGCCTTTCAGATAAGAAAGTTACAAATAGTGCTATAAATTCTGAGTGTAACTGGGATATGAAAAACTTTTTTAAACTTACAAATAGTGCTATAAACTTACAAATAGTGCTATAAATTCTGAGTGTAACTGGGATATGAAAAACTAAAGTGTCTGCAGTATGTTAAGACATGAACCCACTTAGCTTTTATATCCTACCATTTGATTACTAAATATCCGCCCACAAACAGTACACTTCAAAGTTCAAATGTTATCATGTGTCAGCACAAAATTTATAGCATCATATTTTGACACAATTCACAATAGCAGTCCTTATGTCATATAAATTCTTCTTATATCTATAAGTTTCATTGTAACAATAATTCAATAAATATACATAGTACATATATCTTGAATCGTATGTCATATAAACTGAGTTGGGACGCGCGAATTAGGCAGGATTTGCTAGAGTTGCACCTCTCCGAGGATATGGTCGAGGATAGGAGTATGTGGAGACGTAGGATTAAGGTTCAGGACTTCTACGGGTATGTTTAGGTTGTACATTAGAGCATTGTCTTAGGAGCTTAGCTTTTTAGTCTATTTGGTAGCCTCTACGTGTTATCTTTTTGTATGTGTGTCTATATGAATCTACTCTAGTACTATTATATGTTTTTAGCTGTTTTGTAGCTTACTAAGAATATTGATGGTATGATATTGGGTTTCTACTGTTTTTTAGTAGACGCGTGCATAATTGCATATATAATCTTATTTGAGGCCTATGCTTAGATTTGACTTTGGAGCTGAGGATCTCACCGGAAGCAGCCTCTTTATCCCTTGGGATAGAGGCTCACTGGAAGTAGCCTACATCCCAACTCCCCAGACTAAAAAGTAAAAAACAAATAATAAATCTAAACAGCCAAAACTGAGAATTTGAAGCTACTTAAAACTCGCTTAGTCCCCACTTAAGCAATACTCTTTATTCTAACAGTAATGATAGCTTTAAAACCACAAGCCATAAAACACTTCCCTAACTGAGTCCTAAACCATAAGATTTCTGTTCATAAACTATCTAAACAAAGGCAATTATAGTTCAACAAATAAGGCAGAGTCACCAATTATATAAACAGAAACAAAAGAAAAGTAATTATTATTATTATTATTATTATTATTATTATTATTATTATTATTATTAAATTTATGCAAGAAGATAGCAAAGAAAAGAAAGGAAAGGAAAAGATAATAATACCAACAGAGAGACCGATATCAGTATCTGCAACTTGATTCTTGCGGAGCTTCCTCTCCAAATGAGCAGCGATCCATATAGTCCCTAAAGGACCTTTTTTTGCTAAAATAAACTGCGAATAAAACATCCTTCCTTCACAATTTCATACAATCTTTCTTCTCCCCTCTTAACAAACCCTAATTTGTTAACATCTACTACAATAAGCTTCAAAAGCCCCAATTTTCTATTTATGCAGAGCTTCAAGTCCAGATTTTGACACAACCCATATAATCAAAATTGACCTAATTTAGATACCCGGTACGAAGCCCTAAAAGAAAACCAAGATTTGGAAGAAAAAAAAAATATACAAATAAAAATTCGGTAGAAGAAGGTAAGTAAATAGCAGGTGTATTGGGGGGGGGGGGGGGGGGGGGGGGGGGGGGGGGGTACACAAGTATAGTAGTAGTTTTGGAGTTGAGTAGTGGGTGGTATGGTGTCTCTTGTAATCGCAGTGTTACCAGCCAATCTGTGTTCTATACAATCTGAGGTGTTGTTACATGAGCAACTTATTTTTTTATAATATTCGTGTTTTTTTTTAACTTATCGATAAAACGTTTTATTTTTTACTTATTTTTTATAAAAATATGATATTCTTCTTATCACAGTTTACAAACAGCTTTTAGAGAATACAAGTAAACAAATTTTATATACCTTAAAGAATTAAATTATAATGTTAACATACGTGGTTTACTCATTTTGTTATTTTGATACAATAATATTACATTATTGATATCAAATTTTACAAATGGTTTCATACGTGGTTTCGGACCATAGTCACATGAATCGCGGTACGCTCCGGTTTGTGGTACGAAAACGGGTACGCGGTTCGTACATTTCTAAAATTCGGTACGACGGGGTAGGTTCATTCGGTTCGCCAATTCGGTACGCGGTACGGTGTACCCTATGAGTTGGTACGTCGTATCGTATATAAACATTATACAATATATAACTTTAAGTACCAAATGTAAACTAGTAAAGATAGAGGAACTTAAATGTCTAAATATACAAACTTATTTACACTTTTTAAGTAAAAACAAACAAATTTTAGGGAATAAATGTAAACTAATAAAAGATAGAGGGGTTAATGTTAAAATATCTTAAGGCTTTTATGTTTTGTAAATAACAAAATTAAAACCATCTGCCGTCATCTTCCTTCCTCGACCCACATACCCTAATTTTTTTGTCTCCTCCATTGTTGCAGCTCGTTCCTCGCCGTCATACACTCCAATCGCTGCAATACAGGTACCTCTAACCTCTGTTCTACTCTAACGAATCGGGTACGCTCAATTCTTCGAATCAGAGAGCGAATCCTAGGCGAACGGGTTGCGAATGTACCCGATTCCGGTACGCACGATTCGGTTCGCGGTACGCAACCTATCTAGCGAATCCTGTGACTATGTTTCGGACTACGACAAGGGCTACAGTTAAAAGAAAAGTGGTACAAACGAAGTCAATTTTTTTAATACGATTAACACATAGGTGGCATACAGAAGTAAATCACAAGTTGTACATCATCATCATAATAATAATCATCATACTCAGTTAATCCCACTTATAACAAAGTTGTACATCATCACAAGTTGTACATAACAACACTAAATAAATTAGCATACCGATTAACGATATATACGTATATACAAATAATTATTAATGCGTAGCTTCTAAAAACCATTACAAGTTGTACATAACCAATCTACTGAACTCCGTGGTTAAAAATTACCAAGATAGATAGCTACTTTACTTGAGAAACAACCAACCAAACAAACAACAGATATCTTGCAGCTTCAATTAGTATATCTCTCTAATAAAAGTCTGATTTCAAAAGCTTTGCCCGTGGGAATATATTTATGTTTTCATATGGATCTGCCTGCTCTACATGGATGTAATCTTTCGTCTTCAGAACCTGTAAAATGTGCGTTATTAAGTGGATCATTGAATGATAGTCGCAGAAGAAACTTATGACTAGCACAACGTACCAATGTTTCAAAGAACATTCTTGAGGCTTCCTTGCGTGTTTTGCCAACCAGCAGATTGTCTACCGCAAGCATATTCCTTCCACGCTCTCCTTCCTTGTCAAACATGATTTGGAGGTATTTTGCAACAGCCCTAACCACAAATTTAACTTGTCACACAAGTATAATAATAATAACTTCATCAAGTTAAACTTAAGAATATCATATACATACTTTGTACGGGAAGACCATCCACTGTTGTCAATAACCCGTGTGGCTTCCACATCAGACACGTAATCACCACCAGCATCCCCCGTGTCATCATCAATATCGTCAAAATTCAGAAAATCTGAACAAACAACCACCCACTCAAAAATGACTATACAATGAATACACACACTTATTTATTCAATTTAATGTAACAATATATTACGAGTGTATAATCAGTAAGAATGCAAACCTGTATCATTTTCAACTGCAGGATGAGGTAACTCCTGCACAACAGATGCACAATAAGAATTTTCGATTAAGCAAGCATTCTTTTATAACGTTGAAAAAATATCAAAATTTCACTTACATTATCATCAACCTTGTTATCAGCAGCGATATCTTCAACATATATTTCAGTAGTCTCAAAAGTAACTTGATGACCTGCGTTTTCTCTTTCGTCCAATGAAACATTTTCCAAAACTGGATTGACTTCTGTTCCAAATTCTTCACCAAACATACCATTGTAAACCGAATTATGGATACTAGACTCAACATTTGAAGCTAAGGCTGCATCCTCATTTACAACCGCTTCTTCATTTTTCCTATATTCATCTTCTTGATCATGTTTTTCTTCTGATACTTCTTTAACAGGAGCAACATCAATGTTGGTTTCAGAAGCTATGCTACTTTCCAGATGATTAGAGCTATTTATATCCATGTCAACAGGTTGTAAATCGATTTTCTCAGTTAAATTGACACCTGGAGCCTCAGTTTGCAGAGAAGCATCCACCTGAACCTCACTCATTGCTGCTGACATGTCAAAAGTATTACTTGGGACCACATCAACATGTGTCGGTGGTTCAACCTCAGTAGGCATAACAGGAACTCCAATATCAGCATCTGGAAAGCTTTTTGGATCAATTTCCATCGCAATTCTCTCCCCAAAAAGATCAGGATTTGAATTGAAGGGTTCTGCCATGTGTTCAGTTGTACCCATCTGTTGTGGTTGACTTCCATAATAATCTAAACTGGCTGTATTGTTATCGTGTGTGTGGTTGTCTGTCACCATAGGAGGCTCAATTGGCTGTGCAACAGGGTTGTCTGTCACAATAGGAAGCTCAATCGGCTGTGCAACAGGGTCAAGGTTAGCATTTTCTTTAGAAACAATTGCCCCAACTTCCAGTTGTTTCTCCTTTTCATCATTTTGGGAAATTGGATTTGGGTCTTTTCCACCTTCTAAAGGAACATCGTTATGGGGAACAACAATTCTACTTAGTTTATATAACTGATTGTGCAAAGAAGCCAATTTGATCGACACCCCTGTAAAATAAGGAATTCAGTCCAGCAACCTAAAAATGTAAAAATTTATATTTCTAAATGTTAAGACACGGTGAAATTATCTTAACACTTAGAAAAATAAATATTGATAAGATATGGTACACTAAAGAATAATTTAGAGCTAAATGTAAATCACTCAACAAACAACTCACCAGTAAATATAGGTTCACTAAAAATGTCATCTTCCCAAAACTGTTTCTCCAGCATCGAAATTTCAGAACGAGTGCAAGGAGCTTTTTTTCTTAATCGCCGAATGTCTTCAGTGTTTGTCAGTTGCTGACGTATTGCGCTGTTTGAGAAAAAGAAAAGAAACTTTGTTCACAGACAACAACCTAATAATAAAAGAAAACTAAACAATGAAATGGAACATACTCGCCATGCAAAGCCATGTTATCATCCATGAGCACCTTCCTTTTGGGAACACCAGTTTTGGGTGCAGTAGATCGTCTACGTTTTGTAGATTGTGTCGCAACGGGAGGACTGGGCTTCATTTGTAGCATTGAAGATTTTCTTCCAACTGTGTACAAAAAAAAATCGTAACTTAAGAAATCAACTCAAAGTTAAGGAAAAAAAACAAAAACAAAATAGTCTGCTTACCTAATATTGAAGACAACAAATCCTCATCATTCACAACAGATTGTCCACTCATATTCATGGTGAATGGACCCGAAGACTGATTTAAGTTTAAACTTTGAGCAGTTGTATTTGTGGTGAAAAAACCCGAAGACTGATTCAAATTTTGATTCTGAGCAGTCGTGTTTGTGGTGAAAAACCCAGAAGGCTGATTTATATTTAGACTCTGAGCAGTCGTATCTGTGGTGAAAAACCCCGAAGACTGATTCAAATTTTGACTCTGAGCAGTCGTGTTTGTAGTGTAAAAACTGGAAGATGCATTTAAATTTAAACTCTGAGGAGTCACATTTGTGTTGAAAAATCCCAAAGACTGATTCAAATTTAGACTCTGAGCAGTCGTGTTTGTGCTGTAAAAACCTGAAGATGTATTTAAATTTAAACTCTGAGAAGGCATATTTGTGTTAAAAAAACCCGAAGAAGATTCATTTAAATTTAGACTCTGATCAGTCATTGAGCTTTCAGTGAAACTGCGTTTTGTTCCCGATGTTATGTCTTTTTCAATTGGTGTACTTTCTGGTACAAAGTTTTTGGGCACATCTGAAAGCCAATGTGGTAAGGAGAGCCTTTTCTCAGGAGCAGGAACGTCATTGGCATAGCTGTTGATATTTTCTACTTGAACCTCCCTTTGATTTACAGGGGTTGAAAAGTTATTGCTATAGTTGTTGATGCTTTCTACTTGCACCTCCCTTTGAATTACATTATTCAACTGAACTTGGTGATTCTGATTAACTTCAGCATGATGAATTTCTTGAAAATTTTTATTCAATGCTTCTGTTGCATGTGGTCCTTCAGCTGTAAAATAATCAAACAGTTGATGTTAAATTGAGAACAATGGACTATTGATGTGTAATTTTAGCTTCTTACCATTAGTTTCATGGTTCGGGAAAGTGATGCATGGCCTGAGACTAGGAAA
This sequence comes from Ambrosia trifida, assembly GCA_028751855.1. Lineage (NCBI taxonomy): Eukaryota > Viridiplantae > Streptophyta > Magnoliopsida > Asterales > Asteraceae > Ambrosia > Ambrosia trifida. Next base: position 193,429,553 of record CM054122.1, on the reverse strand, counting down.
GTTGGAATCTGGCATGCTGTCATGAGAAAACAGAACCGGAGTTGCGGCATTGTTTGGATCGAAAGACGTATGATGTTGGGGAGTACCAACAAGATTGTCTTTATCAGTGTTTGATACCAATTCAGTGGTAGGATGAAACGTATTCTCCTGATTTCCTGAGGAATTAAGACAAAATTGATGATACTCCAAAATAAACTTTATGAAACCAGATATAGCTAGATCTACTTAAACTATACTAAACATGCCTTGATATTCTACAAAATTTACATGGCGATCATTGCTGGTCTGAACTCCAAGGTCCTGATTTCCTGCAAAAATAAAAAAATAAAAAGTTGGATGAATTTCCAACATAACAACCTTCTGAAACCAGCTAGCATGACCTACTTAAATAATACAAAACATTGAAACATGTTAGCATACCTTGATATTTTACAAAGTTTTCATGGTTATCACTGGCGGTCTGAAATCCAGGGTCCTCGTTCCTGACATTTTGGTTTAATAAACCCTCCACTTTGGCAGGATCATTAGACACAGGAATAACAGCTCCAGTTGATAGTAATTCTGTAAGAGGTGTTGAACCAAACATCTGTTCTGTTTCTGCAACGTGAGGTTGTGATTTCTCAAGCGAGTCAAATGGATTATGATGCTGTTCAGGTGGGAAAAGGTTTTCTAAATTCCCCTTCACTGAAGACTCAGTTATGGCATGATTTTCTGGTTCCTGATGATCATCACATGCAGAAGTTTCTTGAATGTTGGCCAAATTTGGTTCTTCCCATAGTCCTGGAGTACATGGACCTTGGGCGTAGTCAACTGGTTCATTATCTCCATCATACTCATCCAAATCCTGATATGAAAAAGAAACAAGGATATTTTATGTGAGATTGAAAACACTCCAAAATCAAAAAGTATAATGAAAATAATGTCAAGTTCTGTTATCGACCTCATTTAGATTGTCACTAGCATCAGCATCGACAGATGCCTGAGGATCACCACTGACATTGAAGGATGTATTTATGTTAGAACATAAAAATATGATACCAAAATAAGAAGAATAGTTCATAGTTCATAGTAATATACACACAAATATACACACACTAAGAGAGAGAGAGAGAGAGAGAGAGTTATACTCTAAATTTGATGCACCAGCAGCAAGTTCAGGAGTTGCAGCCTTCTCAGCCAGTAATTCCTGTTTGCACCAATTGTCAAAATTTCAAAACTTTTAGTGACGATCCTATGTCATATTGTCATGCTCCCAATGTCTCAATTCCTAAGCAGTGTTGCGACTTGGCATAATTGTCAAATCTGGTTTTGAATCAATATCGATCAACGGTGTTGATCGATATTGAAACGACACTTATGGAGAATGTTTACGAGGGAAAGTAGGGTGGGAAAATAACTGAACAATAGGATATTGATTAACAAATGTTTTACCACCACCTATTATTTATACTTAGTGAACCGATATGATTCTAACTAACATGTTGGTTAGATGTTGGCATAACTGCCCATCTAAACGGTGCTTCTAAATACCAGCCTAAACTTAGGGCATACACACTATTTACATAAAATGTCACACATAAATAACACCTTACATATGTACATAATCCTAGACTTAGGATATTCATATTCTATATGATGTTAATATTATTAAGGCTAACAAGCAGTACTAGGCGATTCCAAATCTTACAAGATTCTATAAGACACGTAGTTACCTCTTCAAGGTCCAAACCAGACGCATCATCATCACCAAATCTCTCTATAAGCAAAAACAAAATAAAAAAAATAAGAATTGCAAATAAACTGAACTAAAAAATGTAAATAAATGGACACGGATACCAACCATCAAGCCCAAATTTAGATGTAGAGTAAACAACACCCTCCATGGTATCTTGTAGTGTGATCTGGTCCTTTGAACTGATGTGTTGATCAACATAACTACTGCAAATTATTTATATCAGCAAGCAGCCAAGCAAAAATTAGTATATATTAGTGAAAAGCAGCAGCACCCTAACATTCTAACAAGAACAAGACATTTTCTTTCAAATTGTCCTATAATTTTAAGCCCGCTCAGCGGCCGCTCTCAAAATTGCAATACAGTAATGATGGTAAATGAAGACCAGCAGCCAAGGTGTTCTATTATAATTGACAAGAAGAGCCCCTGAAAAGATATATAGTGACAAACTAACCCCTGCAAATCATTGTCTGGCATCTCAAAATCATTTAGATCAAAGGTCTCTGGCAAGGTAATGGAATGATATGGAGCAGTAGATTCTTCAGGTGGCAAGTCAACAGCAGTCGAACGAAAAGCTTGTTTGACTTTAAGCAAAGCCTCGCTGCAATCATCAAAAAGGTAGTTGACCTTTTTTGAGTATATCCTAACCACACCAAGCAAAAGATGGCTGGACAACCGCAGTGCAATAGGCATCTCGGGAAATAGGATTGAATCTGTCAAAATCAACCAGAGTAAATTAACAAGTATAGCAGTTTAATTTGTTAAAACATAATTTCAATCAGCCCATGTTTTCTTTTTTTTTCTTTTTCCTCAAGTCCAATCAAGACCCAAGTGTAAAAAAGTAACAATTCCTCAAGGAGAGATTTCAATTTAGACATGTTCTACAGACCAACAAGCCTTTCAGATAAGAAAGTTCCCATCAAGTTAATATACGATTTAAACATTATTCTACCATATACTTAACAGCACTGTAGCGGTATTCTCCAAATTAAGAAAAAAATAATAATAAATAATTCAGCCCAGTCAATTAGACCGTTTTCAAGTTCTCAAGTTCTATTAGTATTGGGACTGAGATTAAGCTTCATTCAAGAATACAACATATTTTATAATACATGTTTGCTTATTTAAAGACACTTCATATAATTCAGGGGCATTTATATAACTAATTTTTATACAGGACATGTAAATCAAACACTTCCATGCATATTTTTTTTCCTTTTAAAGACTATGCTTTTGAATGCTTTCCCCCATGTTTTTGATGATTAAGACATTCACTCATTCAGTACCTTGCCAAGCTTTTTAAACTTACAAATAGTGCTATAAATTCTGAGTGTAACTGGGATATGAAAAACTAAAGTGTCTGCAGTATGTTAAGACATGAACCCACTTAGCTTTTATATCCTACCATTTGATTACTCAATATCCGCACACAAACAGTACACTTCAAAGTTCAAATGTTATCATGTGTCAGCACGAAATTTATAGCATCATATTTTGACACAATTCACAATAGCAGTCCTTATGGCATATAAATTCTTCTTATATCTATAAGTTTCATTGTAACAAGATATATACATCGAACATATATCTTGAATCGTATGTCATATAAACTGACTTGGGACGCGCGAATTAGGCAGGATTTGCTAGAGTTGCAGTGTTGCACCTCTCAGAGGATATGGTCGAGGATAGGAGTTTGTGGAGACGTAGGATCTTGGTTTTAAAAAGCGCTAGGCGCACAAAAGCGACGAGGTCTAAGCGCAAAGCGCAAAAAGCGTGGGATTTTTGTACCCGAAGCGCACACTAATTATACAAATTTTTTTATATATCCCATATATATTCCATGAGTTTTTAGCTTTATTTACCCAAAATATAGCTATAAATAAGGTTTTTATGTGATTTTACCTATATGTACAAGCCAAAAACACCAAGGTACGACATTTTTATGCATAAAAAATACCCAGAATACGTGAGGCGCGCGCCTCGGGCAGAAAAGCGCCTGAAATTTGATCAAAAAGCGCCTGAGGCGCGCGCCTTTGGGAAAAAGGATAGGCACAAAGCCCTGAGGCGCCCTAGACTGCGCCTTGATGCGCCTTGCGCCTCAGGCGCGCTTTTTAAAACCCAGCGTAGGATTAAGGTTCAGGACTTCAACGGGTATGTTTAGGTTGTATATTATATCATTGTCTTAGGAGCTTAGCTTTTTAGTCTATTTGGTAGCCTGTACGTGTTATCTTTTTGTATGTGTGTCTATATGAATCTACTCTAGTACTATTATATGTTTTTAGCTGTTTTGTAGCTTACTAAGAATATTGATGGTATGATATTGGGTTTCTACTGTTTTTTAGTAGACGCGTGCATATATAATCTTATTTGAGGCCTATGCTTGGATTTGACTTTGGAGCTGAGGATCTCACCGGAAACAGCCTCTTTACTCCCCCAGACTAAAAGACTAAAAAGTAAAAACCAATAAGAAAACTAAACAGCAAAAACCAAAAATTTGTAGCTACTTAAGACTCGCTTAGCCCCCACTTAAGCGATACTCTTTATTCTAACAAAGTGCAGTTTATCCAGTGAAAGGATAGGAATTGACTTTAGGGTTTCAACTCCAAAGCTCATAAAAGTACTGATAGCTTTAAACCACAAGCCATAAAACACTTCCATAACTGAGTCCTAAACCATAAGATTTCTGTTTATAAACTATCTAAACAAAGGCAATTGCTGTTCAATAAATACGGCAGAGTCACCAATTATATAAACAGAAACAAAAGAAAAGTAATTATTATTATTATTAAATTTATGCAAGAAGATAGCAAAGAAAAGAAAGGAAAAGATAATATTACCAACAGAGACACCGATATCGGTATCTGCAACTTGATTCTTGCGGAGCTTCCTCTCCAAATGAGCAGCGATCCATATAGTCCCTAAAGGACCTTTTTTTGCTAATATAAACTGCGAATAAAACATTCTTCCTTCACAATTTCATACAATCTTTCTTCTCAACTCTTACAAACCCTAATTTCAGAGCTTGAAAAGCCCTAATTGTCGCACACCCTAAAAGTAAAGTAAAGTAAAGTAAAGTAAGAATGAATTAATTTAATATCCAGGTTGAGGTATATGATATCTGTGATATAAAAATAGAGGTAATTAAGATTTGGCAGAAAGATAAGAAAGAAAGAAATAGATCTAAAGAAAAATTTGAAAGGTAAATATTATTATTAATAATAATAATAGCAGCTATGTAGTAGATACGTGAAATACTAGTTTACGAGTTTGAGCATAGAGAATTTTTTAGATAGAAAGAGATTTGATTTGAATGCAACTTTTTACAGAGAGAGAGAGAGAGAGAGAGAGCGAAAGAGAAAGAAAGGTCAAAGAAAGAAAGAGTGGGTGTGGGAAGCATGCATCTGTCGGGGAGTGTTGTGTTGTGTTGGATTATGATATGGTTAACTGTTTGGGTTGTAAGCCTGTGGCGCATGGGGATCATATGATATTACCATGCCATACTGTGGGTTGTAAGCCTGTGGCGCATGGGGATATGTTTGGACCTGACTTTTTAAATTTTAACGCGCGATGCAGCAGAAAATACAAACACTTAGGCCAAAATGGGTGCTACTAGAATTTTTTTTCCTTTTACGGATTTTAACCAATCATGCTTTGCCACATCCCTTCACTGATTTACTTCACTGAAACACCTTTTTGTAGGCAACACTCCACTGATTTTTTTATATATTTTTTTTATAATTTCATTAAACCTTTTATTATTATTATTATTATTATTATTATTATTATTATTATTTCACACGGTTTCAAATTAATTACCATACTATTTCAACCGTCCCAACCTCACGGTCAGAATTCAGTATGGAAACCGTTAAATCGAATTGAATGGCATTGATACCGTTCCACCAAACCGTTTGAAATTTTTTATATATAAACTTAGCATACGGTTGGGTTAAAACACACTTTTACCACCGTTTATACAAAGAAACACACACAAATATGACTCGTTGGACCACCGAAGAAGAGATTGCATTGGTGATATGCTACCAAGACGCCTCGAACGACCCGGCACTTCAACAACGTCGTTCGCAGGTTTTTTGGGTACGTGTACTGGCCGGTTTCAACCGCCAAGTTGGCACCAATGACTGCACAACCGTCAGCCTGCAGCGGAAGTGGACCGATCCCACCAATAAGTGTGATCGGTGGACCAGCATGTACCAGAACACGTTGAGGGAAGAGCCGGGCATTGACCCGGAGTTGGCTATCGAGCTCACGCATGTGGAGTATGCGTGTCGATACGACAGCAGCTTTGACCATGTCGAGGCATGGCAGCTGTTGCGCCAACTCTAGGTTTTTTTTTATTTCTTTTAATGTATTTTATTTTTAGTTTTTTATGTTTAATAGTTATGAATTTTAGTTTTTTATGTTTATTTATCTTTAATGTTCCTATTAAACAAACCGTTTAAAAAAAGGTAGAGATATAGATAAAACAAATGGTAAAAATAAAATAAATCACAAAAAAAGGTATATAAAAAGGTCAAAAATAAAAGAAATCAACGGTACCAGCACGGTAAACAGCACCAGCAAAACGGTCCACGGGACCACTACCAGCGTGTATGGCGGCGGTGATACCGTGCTGGTGGTAGTTGGTACCCGTGGCCAATTCGAGTGGCGCCCCGTCCCCCTTATAAGGGTGTGTATGGTTCGGTTAAGTTCGATTATTAGCCTCAACTGAAACTAATATCAAAAGTCATCAATTAATCAATTTTATTAAACAATTGGTTCATTAGTTCGGTTAGTATTGTTGGATTATCGGTTTTTAGTAAGGTTTAATTAATTTTGGTGAATAACAAAAAACAAACTTTGCCTAAATTTTTTTGCCTACATATACATGAAATGGAGGTATAAATACATGAAATGGAGGTAAAAATAGGCCTGTAAACGAACCGATCGTTCATGAGCTGTTCGTGAACCTATTCGGCGGGAAGTTCGTTTATGTTGTTTATTTAATAAACGAACAAAATAATTTGTTCATTTAGTTAAATGAACGAAAATAAACAAACGTTGAGTTTGTTTATTTATTTGTTCGTGAATAATTTGAATAATTTGTTCGTGAACGTCCGTTTATCTTTGTTTATTTATGTCCGTTTAAGTTTATTAATTACATACGTAGTTATATTTACATAAATATAAACATATAACCAATTAGTAATTAGGTTTTTAAGTAATACAAAATCATTCACATTTATTATGTTCGTGAACGTCCGTTTAAGTTCGTTCGTTTAGGTTTTAAACGAACGAACATAAACGAACAAGAACATGGCAAATTTCTTAATGGACGAACATGAACACAAAAATGTGTTTTATTATGTGTTCGTGTTCAGTTAAAATTAAATAAAATAAAATGAACAAACATGAACATCGTGTTCTTTCGGTTCGTTTACAGGCCTAGGTATAAAAGCTAAAAATTTCAAAAACCCCTCTATTTATACCGCCACTACAATTCATAAACCTATCTACTCAGCTTCAAACCATATTAGAGTATAATTTGCTATATATTTTTAATTAAAAAATTGGTTTTTTACGTGATTAATAATATCTAGGGGTGAACAATAATTGAACATCAACCGAAATCGAACAAAAACATACAAAATCGAACTGAAAATTAACCAAACCGAGTTAACCTAATATCGGTTTTTTTGTACCCTAAGTTAACCAAAATTAACAAACCAAAACTGAACCATTCATACATATATATCTTTTATACATCCATTACATGTATTTATACCTTATTTCATGTGATTCTAAGCCAAATTTTAACCAAAGTTTGGTTTTGGTTATTAACCAAAATTAACTCAACCGAACTAAAAATGACAATCTAACCAAATAGACTGAACCAAGTAATCGGTTGATTAACATGATCGATAAACCGATAATGTCGATATTTGTTTCAGTTGAGGCTTATAACCGAACTGAACCTAACCCAACCATGAACCATTAGAAATGTATGTCTTCCCTACCACATCGTGCGGACACGTTGTTATGAATATATTAATGGGTTTGTTTTAGTTTAACTAATTTGGGTTAACTGTCCAACACTTGTAGCCCAGTTGGTTGATGGCCTAAAGTTTTCTATGGGAGGCTTGGGTTCAATTCCCACTAGCTACATTTGGAGGACATTGGTGGAGGGGAAGTGAGGGATGACTCAGCCATTGGCTTGGGTTCGAGTCCTGATCCCGACCGGTTTTACCGACTATTTCACTGTCGTGCCTTCGGGCGGGTGAGTGGTCGGGTTTTCCCGGGAATTGGTGGCAATTGGTGGTCCGGGTACTCTCGAGTACCTGATTCGCCAAAAGGGTGCCTGAGAGTGCTCGGAATTGATTCGTTGGCCGTTCAAAAAAAAAACTAATTTGGGTTAACTAAGGGTACAAAAAGAAAACGATAACTAATTTTAAGTTAAATCTGATGTTTTCAGTTTTCAATAGATTTTGGTTCAGTTTTGTCTGTTTTTTTGTTTGGCTTCGGTGAACGGTTTAGTTATTGCTCACTCCTAGATATCGTTAATCGCGTAGCACATAAAGATTTTTAAAATAAAAAAATGGCAATACTATACTCAAATTAAAGATAATAAAATGCTCATTATTATGATGTAATTTTTTTTTATAAAAGCATAAATGTATGCAAAAAATATGACTATTTAAAAATCATAGGGGATGGTTTATCTATAATACATTATAAAGGAGGAGTGATGTACCATATTGGAATTTTGACATGGGTATAATTCTTAAAGCAACAAGTATAAGAGAATAAAGCTTGTTTGATAAGGGTATTATAGGGATATTAGGGACAATTAAGACACTTGAGAGGGTAATTTAGACATTTCCCTCCCCTTCTCCTCTACAAAAAGAAAAAGGATTTCCCTAACTACCCTTATACCAATGAATCGACCCTACATTATTAGCTCTTGATAACCGGTTAGTTATTGACAAACCCTTGATAAGCTTTAAGCTATTTGTTCAACATTTCCAACATCCTTCACCTTCTATATCCCTTTCGCATTCAGACGACGGTTGGGACGATTCATGAGGCTGAAGGCGACGATTTGAATCTCGATTTCGAGACTTCTGCGAGGTTTTTATTTTAATCCTTCTTTCTTGTTTAATTTCACTCTATTAGTATTATTAATCCTTCTTTCTTGTTTAATTTCACTCTATTAGTATATGTTATTAATCTGTTCTGGCATCTGATTCTTGGATGATTAATTTGGTGTATATAATTCTTATTTCAATACTTGATTTGTGGTATCTTGTTGCTATATTTGACTTTTTGGTTTGGTCTACCCACAGGGTAAATTAACAATGGATGATAATGAGTTAGAAGAAGCCATGAAGTTATTCAATTAAAGTAGGCATATGTTCTTGACAAATGCTTTCACTCCTGTAAGTGGAATGGTGTTGCCTTTACGTTTCTTGATTCCAAATTTAGACACCATTAATGATTTTTCTACTATAGTTTTGTTGAGAATTCTAATGTGTTATGCTTATTTAAGGATAGTGTCTTTTTTTATATTATGGATCCAACAATCAAATTAGCAAAATCATGTTTTCCAACATCCTTCACCTTTTATAACCCTTTCACATTCGGACTACGGTTGGGATGATTCATGAGGCTGAAAGCGAAGATGGCGGAGGCAATCTGGCGGCATGATTCGGGTTTCGCCGTGAACCTGAATAACAAAGATGGTGATGGTGGACAGTGATTTCAGGTATACCTTAAGGCTGAATGAAACTCTTTCATTTGGATTTATTTTTTATTAACAATCTGATGTTTACGACGACATTAATGATATAATTTCATTCAAAACCTTTTAGTTGACAAAATGGTGATGTGGTTTCGGTGGGTTTCATGGGTTCCATGGAGAAATTGGTGCCAAAAGAACTATCAGCAACAATTTAGGTAACAAATAAATTGGTTCAATTGTTTGATTTCTTGGTTAAAGATGGGGTTTTTGGGTTCAATCACATATTCAATTAGTTTTTCTATGGTTAAGCTGTTAGACTACAATTGCATGGTGAGATATGCCTTTTTTAAGAATTTGTTAGGTTATTAATGGTCAATTTTTGTAGTTTGACGAGACTGCATTCAAATAAAATTTGTAGATGCATTTGTTGATTAAAGGATCAACGGTAAGATGTTTATTAAAGATGTTGCTTTCCTAGATCCATACAGTATTGAAAAGCTAGATTTTAGATATTTAACTTAGATAGTTTTATATTGTCAAATATGACTCAAGCATTTGAAGACCAGAGCAATGGTTTTGTGTAGCTGCTATATAAGAATACTTGTAATCAAGAGCCAGTCGACTTAAACGACATTGATTTCAAACGTGCATAGTTGGACTTATGCCATCATTTTGCCCCTGTTCCTGCTTGTGTTGATGATGTAACATGAACATTTGCGAATTGATCGATGGCTGAGAAAAATTAGTATCGCACGGTTTTATCTTCTAACGGGTCAAATGGGTAAAAAAATAGGTTGAACAAGTCAGAAGTTGCCCAAAGTGTTTTTTCATTTATATGGTTAAGACAATTTAAAATGTCAAGTTCCTAAAAGGTTCCCGATGCTTATAAGATTTTAGTTCATATTAAATACATTGAAAGTAACATAGGTTGTTTAGGTTGACTTTGGATTCTATGATGTTGTTGTTGGTTCATCTCCTCTACTAGCGATTTACAGCCTCTGTTGACATAGGTTTAGAAATAGGGAGACTAAGCCTTTGCCATAAAGGATTAACACGGGTACTATTACATATCAAAGTTGATAATCACAAAAACCTATTATTAATTATTTATTTAGTTAATCGATTTTGTTAGATGTAATCGATATGAAACAAGGGCTTTAAGGAAATTATTTTTTGATAACATTTGTTGAGTGTTACAACATGAAGTACCGACCTCAATTTTTAATCATCTAGAGGCTATTGGACTTTGTCATTATTCAAATTTATTTATTTAGTCTGATTGTTTGCAGACTACTGTGGGCTTTGTTTTGAAGACCCTCTCTTGGGCAGATGGGGAGCATTTTGAACCCAGCTGTCGCAAATTATATTTGAAAGTCACATATCCTATTATTAATTAGTTTATTTGGTTAAAAGCAAAACAACACGGGTTTCAGGAAATGATAAACCTTTTGGTGCCTAATAAAACAATATGCTATTATATAAATAACTAGCTTGTGTTGTCTGAATCTTAAATTGCCATGCCATGAAGCTTAGTTTTAATGTCTTATGATATTTTTCAACATTTATTCTACTTACAGGCCATTGGAATTTGTTAACCAATCTATGATTGTTTAGGAAACACAAATGGACTACAGGGGCCCTATGCAAATCATCAAACCAGCGACAAAAGATATGTCATTTGACGAGTACTTACATTAGGTACTGCTACATATCAATATTGATAGTCACATAAACCTACTATTAGTTAATTCATTTGGTTAAACGCAATCGAGATGAAACAAAAAAGTTTTTAGTAAATTATGTTTTGTTAAACCTTTTGGTGCCTGATTATAGATTGTAGCATGCTGCAACTTTTTTTCTTCAGTTTTTCAAAAAAAATCTTCCCTTATATATATATATTTTTTTTTTGTGCAGCAACCAGGGCATGGCAGGATGATGTGTTCCAGCTACGATAGCACGCGTGAGCCTAGATACAAGCTGGGCGGTTACACCCTTTACCGTAACTCCTTGCTCATGTGGGGGTGGGATCAGCCGACATCCCCTCCTCTCGCCATAAAAGTTGGTAGATACTATGAATATTATTCGCTCACGGAGTCACGGAAGACATCTTCATTTTATGGGGATGGAATGTATTCAGATATCATTCTATTGTAAACTATATTCCTGCTTTTGGATTGAATACGATCTTTTAGAGGGTGTGCTTCTGTGGATGATGTGTGTTTGATGAATATGAGACAAAACTAACGCCTAGCTTCTAATGTTTTTTTTCATCCTATGACATGTTTATGGTACTTATTAATGAAAAACTAAATCTTATGGTATGTTTTCTTTAGGCTTAGTATTGTACGAAGAAGTGCAGTTAGTTTCATTTTGTATATGGTTGTCTTGCCCTTTAGATATCAGACAACAAGGTTATCCTAACAACAGGTTTTGATGGTGTTCCTGTTGAGTATTATAATCTTGGCCTCATAGTAAGCTTATCACCTTTTATGAAAACTTTTAGTATGTGTTGATATCAGTGGCACCACCACAAAAAAAAAACAATGAGGCATAGAACTTCCCTTCTAGAAGCACTTTTCATTGTATGCAAAGCTTTCTATGTTACAAACAACTTTTATGTTCAAGTGGTCCCTCTTTTTTATACAACATATTAAGGGTTATTTTTGCGTTTCTTATTTACTGCGGGAAAACATCACAGAATAGTAGCCAAGTTTTAAAAGTGTTCCAATTATGTCATAAAGAAATTCCGATGACATGATATGATCATTTGACCTAGGTTCATGATCAAGCCAGATTTATGTAACATCATAATTGAATCTGATGTTAGTCGGGACACCCGCTGCAACGCGCGGGCATTCCCACTAGTTTAAAATAAGGAAAAGTAGTTTAACTATAATTTAAATAAGCAAAAGTTAAGTAAATTTTAAAGGATTAAAGTGTAACTAATATATGGTATTAAAATGTAAATAATGTATGAATGACTATTTTACCCTCATTTCAGGGTTATTAATGAAAAAAGTTCTTAACTTTTGGGTATCTTAAACTACCATTTCCTCATGCATTATAATATAGTATAGATATATACATATGTATATGTATATGTATATTTTTATTTTATTTTTTTGTTAAACGGTGACTTTCATATGAGTGACTCAATATCACACTGCCTAATCGTCAGCCCTAGCCAAGGTCTGCCACAGACTACGTTGTCTTAACTGGGCTCGCACTGGTGTATCATACTTGGTTACGGCGTTCCCTTGGAAACAATACTGCCTCCACACGAGTTTCCTCACTGGAGTAACAACCGGGTGAAAACTGGGGTGCGGCTCAGCCTCAACTAACTGAGTTAGTTATCAGTTAACTAAGGTTCATTGTCGGCCAATAGGTTGAAAGGTAGGATCGCTATTGGGAAATTTTGAAGTACAGATTATTGTCGGCCCGTGGATGAAAGTTTGGATTATTAAAATCCAATACCCCTATTTTTTTTTTATACCCACATCTTTTACCATTGATTTCAATAATATCATGACTCATCTTATGCCTCACATGTGACAACATTTGGTATCTTCACCCCATTTTTTCATTCGATATGATTTCCTCCCTCGTCCTAAACCATTCCCAATTTTTATCCTACACATTTTATTCTTCATCTTTCACGGTCTCACCCCTTGATATCAAAAACCATTGCTCAAACCCTTGCAATGGGTGACTTATACATACGGAAAGCCCTATAACACAATAATGTCGATGAAATTTACTAAAGTTTTGCAACATTGTTCTTTACTAATTGAAAGCGTGCCTTTGTGTTTTATGTTTGTAAAAATTCTTAATTTTGAAAATGGATGTTTATATCCACACCTGAGGTTGCATCATGGGGGTAGGTTTACTTCATCTCCAAGGCACACATACTTCAAAGGTTCCCTATACAAGACGTGGATAGAGCTATGATCATTTTAGGTTATAAAACGGCGATTGAGGTATATATTTCCACCATTTAATACCATAACAAGATATAGGTTATGATCGTTGTAGTCTAGCTAGCGAGTCATATATATGTTCTAGAGTTGGGCAAATAAGTGTCTGCTCATAAAGTCATCTTTGTGTTACTTAACATGATGAAACAAAATTCCATATTTACACCCACCAAATCATGTTATTATTGAAGAAATAAATGACAAAGTAGCTAATTAAGTATTAGAGACAGATGCTAAGATAGCGCATTTGAAGCAAATGTTTTGTACTTGTAGGAAATGTGAGATAATAAGGGTGAAACATGGTGTGGTAGCAATTTGGCAAAAGGCTATAAATGTGAAACAAGTTCAGATGCTATAAAGTTGGGTGAATCTGGTGTACAAGATGGAGACAGGCTTATAGTTTCAAGGTTAACTCAGTCAACGGCATGTCTATATGACCAAAATCACAAATTACTACAACTCTAAACCACCACATCATCACAAAACGAGTGGGAAGACCAATAAAGGCTAAAAGATATCTACATTTAAATTGGTAGATATCACAAAATTGTGGGAGGTTGTTAAAGAATAATACAATACAAGCTTATGGCAAGTTTAAATAAATATGCCATAATATTGGGACTTGCAAGAAAGGGAGTCAGTGAGATGATAACTCTGGTTTGTGTTAACTTTCAAACTTTAAAAGGGTGGTCATAATTTTGGAACCTTGGTTCATGTCTGTTGTCTTTTGATTTTTATTTTTTATTTTTTTGGTGTAGTATTTTGTTTTGGAACTTTGGTTTAGTATGTATCGGGTATGAACAATAAATTGTATTTTGATGTAGTATGGAGTGACAAATGGTTTGTTTAGCAGTCATGTGATAGTGCATGTTGATGCACATTATGTAAAATGCTTGTTTTTGTATGTTGGGGAATGTTGGAATTTCATATGATTGTGCATGTTGTATGTTTTGTTGGAAAATCAGGCCCGTTAATCGAACATGAGATTGAACGTACTCGTTCGACTCTTTTTATTACCAACTAAAGCACACCAAATACAATAGACCTACACATCTATTTTTATACTATCCTTATACTAATCCTAACCCAACTCTCAGACACTCATTAAACAATTTAAAACAACTAGATTAACCTATCTATTAAATAGATAATTCAAACTAATAAACCAACCATCTTTATCTTGAACCAATGTAAACTTTCAAGATGATCTTAAAATCAGAATTATCCTTCATGTTTTGGAAATGTTATATGGTTGTGCAAGTTGTATGTTTACATAACTTTTGTTCATTTTGCAGGCTGTATGATTACCTACCTTTTGTTCATTTTGTAGGTTGTATGGTTACATGTTCTTCGTTCATGGGGCTGATCTAGGGTTTTACGGTGGGTTCTCGGGAACCCACTTGGTTTGTAATTTTTAGTGTTAATGTATATAGGGCTGGACAAAGGGTCAGGAATTGACTTGACCCGACCCGACCCGGACCCACTAGAACCGTATACCCTTTTATTGTTGAAATTAGGAACCACAAACCGAACCTTAAAAGGCTATGTGGTTCTAGATCTTAAAGGTTCTCATGGGTCGGGTAAAGGGTCTGACCCTCTAGAACCTTTTAATGTAATAGGCTTTTAGAGGGTTACATATTCCCATTATTTTACCATGCATGTAAAATAGTTCCTCCATATGGTTCTAACAATAGCTCACGCGTTGCCTTTTTTAATCATTTTTCGTTTCTTGACGTATGTTTTAGTAACAATTTTGTCATTCTCATAACTCGAAACATTATGTGAATATGTTATGTATACATCACAAATACACACAAACATCAGAGCGACATACATAAATATTTACTTCAATCTTGGATTATAGATTATACATAAGTTATAATATAATAGGGTAGGGTTCAAATAGGAACCATAGCTTTAGTATGAACCATAAGAACCACTTTATAGCCATTGATTTCTAATGACATGATTGTAAATAAGTAAAACATTAATTAATTCTTTATTTTAATCAAGGAGTATTATTGACTTTTGTTCAACAAGCTAATTTGTAGGTAAGTTGAATTATTTGTTTATATTAAATTAGAGGTATTCTTGTATTTTGGCAATCTCACTAAAATCGCTAGTTCCCTTATATGATCCTAATCGTATATTAAATTCGAATTTTAAGGTATTCAATTCGATTTTGCAGATCTTGATACGTGGTTCAATCAAAAACATGTTTAATTCGATTTTAACATATTCAATTCGATGTATAACTTGATTTTTTAGATATGTTGATACATTGGTAGTCATGAATTTAAATTCAATATCGCAGATGATAACAATTCATGGATCATAGCTTTTAATTAAATTACGTATTGGGGGATTGTTGATGCATTATACACATACGTACTAATTAAATTACATATTGGGGACTTGTTGATGCATTATACACCAGCGTATTATGAACGGTGTATAAGTGTTTAATGGAAGATTTTCTTGAATAATATACACCAGTGTATATCTAGAGTAATATTTAGTTATAATACATTGCTGTATACATTTGTGTATCCAATATTGTCTATAGTAATATGTTTTGAACAATATACACAAGTGTATGTGTAGATTAATATGTTTTCAACTTAATAAAAGGTTTAGCAAGATGCTTTGAGTAGTATACATTGAGTGGTGAATATGACACATACTATTTAGTTATAAATACACTAGTGTATACTACACCTCTCTCTATCTCTCATCATTCACGATCTATACACTTGTGTATAGTTTTTATGAAACAGAGATGTAAAACACATGTACTGACATTATATACATGTGTGTATATTTTCATATGTATCATAAATTTACCCAGCGACACTCTTGTATGATGCAAATATTTTCTTATGTATTCACATTGTTAATCTACGCACATGTATACAATGGTGTACACTAGATTCTTTTTTTTTTGTTCATTCATCATCATCATCGGCACATATATACAATATATACAATGGTGCACATCAGTTTCTTTTTTGTTTTTTCATTTATCATCATCATCGTTAACACAGATATACATTAGTGTATATTAGTTTCTTTTTTTCTTTCATTCATCATCATCAACACAGATATACATTGGTGTATATTCGTTTTTTTCCAGCTTACATGACTACAATTTGGACACACATATACATTAGTGTATATCATAATTTATTTTTTTGTACTTTGCATTAATATGCATTTGAGTGTTATACATTACTGTTTTGATTGCAACACAACATACACAAGTGTATTGAATATGTATCAAAGAAAGATGCACAACGACCATCAACTGTTTTGGTTGCAACACAATATACATAGGTGTATTGAACAGGTATAAACCAAAGAAACACACGCCTTATATGCATTGGTGTATAGAAATGTTGCCTATCATGTTTTTTTTTGTACTTTGCATTAATATGCATTTGAGTGTTATACATTACTGTTTTGATTGCAACACAATATACACAGGTGTATTGAAAATAGGACAAGAGAAAGATGTACAACGACCATTAACTGTTTTTGTAGCAACACAATATACACAAGTGTATTGAACATGTATAAACAAAACAAACACACACCTTACACACAAATGTAATCAAGTACATAATTTCCAAAATTTAAAAAACTTATCTATTGGATCGATTTTATAAATTATTGTTTTTTATACATTATCAATCTATTAATAAGTCACGTTCTACTTAAAATACAAACGGTTTTTGTGGTTCTTATATTAGAACCATGGGTTTGAAACCGACCCGACCAGGAACCGATAATTCATATAAATCTAGAATCGTGAACCGACACATATATTTAAAAATGTTCGGGTCCAAGGTTCTAGCAGGTCGGGTCTAAGGTTCTTGTGAGTCCGAACCACAAAATGCTCACCCCTAAATGTTGGTGTTGGTCTAGCGGTTGAAGCTTCGCCATCACACAAGGTTCCAAGTTCGATCCCCGTTTCAAGCATTTTATTTTTTTGGTTTTCAACTTCTTTTTTTTATATATTCAAACCTAAGGTAAAACCCTTCAAAACATAAACATACAGACAGCAACACAGCCCGAACAAAACCCTCCCCCTGACCTCTGCTCCTCCGCCTCCTCCTTCGCTCTGTAAGTTTATTTATCGATTTAATTTGTTCATCCATTTGTTCGATTTAACAATCTGCCAATTAACAAGTATTCCTTGCTTGAAGCTTATAATCGACTTCATTTACATGTTCTATAGCTCAAAATAATTAGCTGATCTGTTGATCTATCTATTTTACAAGCATTTAAGCGTTAATTGTGATTTGTTAGTGGTAATTTTTGGTTATAGATCTTGTTTTTGTATTCTATTTCTTCAGTTTTTTAAATCCTAACCACATTATCAATAAGAGCAACAATCCATAGGTATTACATGTTTTTAGCTTACATTTGGCTACAAATTCAGTGCTCTGTTACTCATTAGGAGTTTGCTAATCTGTTGACTCTCTTATAGAGTTACAGATGCTCGTTTTTTTTTTTTTTTTTTTTTCTGAATTTGTATATTCTCAGAGTTACCCATTTGTTCATCCCTTGGTTTATAAAATAGTGGCTGGGGCGCTTAAAGCGTTCGAGGCGCGAAGTGTTCGAAAAGCGCCTTTTTTTTGCCGAAAAGCACCAGGATACATGAAGCTCTTGGGGCGGCGCTTTAAGCCTGGCGCTTGAGAGTTGAGGCGGCACTTCGGCAGCGCCTCAGCCCACAAATCCCAAGTTTAATGTTGATTAAGACTTCCAAGTTTGTTTTGACTTTAGATAACTATGTGCTTCGTCGTTTTTATGTTTTGAATATGCTTTTTAAGTGTTTAAGGGTGTTTTATAATCATGTTTTTGTGTTTATGTTTGGTTACAAGGTAGAATATGTCATATTGACATATATAAATATTTTTTTATATTTTTTTTTAAATGTTAGGCGCCTCGCATTCGTGAAGCTCTCGCCTCGCGCTTTAAGCCCCG
Source organism: Ambrosia trifida (assembly GCA_028751855.1). Classification (NCBI taxonomy): domain Eukaryota; kingdom Viridiplantae; phylum Streptophyta; class Magnoliopsida; order Asterales; family Asteraceae; genus Ambrosia; species Ambrosia trifida. Next base: position 193,411,123 of record CM054122.1, on the reverse strand, counting down.
CGCCTCGGATTTTGGAACCAAAACACCTCGGAGCGCCTGGCGCTTTTTTAAACTAAGGTTCATCCATATCTATTTGTTTAAACCGTTAATGTTTAAATGGGGGACATGCTATGTAGGAATTTCTAATTGTTGTTGATGGAATTGTGTGCAATTTCTGTTGGTCCACCTTAATTTTTTTGTTAATATTAGGACCAGAGTAGTTAGCATATAATTGCATAAAACATAGATTTTGAAAAATGAAATCAAATTAAAAAGACTTTTGCAAGCTGTGTCAGGTTCAAAATGCTAGTCAATGCTGTTTCAAAGTTGCATATAAGTGGTTTGTAACATATATATATATTTTTTTGCAGTGTAATGCAGCTACTCTAGTTCGTCTGTGTAATTTAGTTACACATCCAGTCACCATTATATCTTATGATATTATTCATACATATATTGTGGATTTGTTCTGGATATTGTTGAATGAAGTTCTTGTTTCATAGTCACACGGTAGAAAAAGGCTTAATCTTGTAGATAGGAAAAAAAAATCACCAGCTTTGGGTTCAGGAACTTGTCATAGAGATATGTTATGCACGAAGCCGCTCTTATGTTTCAACTCGGTTAGAACTGTGAACCTGTTGATTGTTCCATTCACATGTTGATTGAATCAAGGCTGGAGTTGCATAATCTATGATATTGTTATGTTTGCAAACATAGAAATCACAGTTCTGTATCAGTTGTGCTTCTACGTTTCTGCATTTAACAGGTTAGTAACACTTCGGTTTTTAACAAGTTATTTGCTTTATTTGATTGCTTAAATGCTTAAGTCCATAAGTTGATTTGGGTATTTATTAGGCATTTAGGTAATTAAATTTGTAGATTGATTTAGGAATACGCATTATAACAATATTAAATCGAAACTTAAAGTGTGAACCTAGTAATTCAAAAAGCATAAAATAAATTAGACGAGATGATTTAACCAATTGAAACTGAAAGTGTGAATCTAGTCTGTTTTACGGTTTAATGGTTCGGGTCGAACCCTGTACCGACCCGAACCATTAAACCGACCCGAACCCTGTACCGACCTGAAAAAAGGAACCCAATGAAAAAAAATTCCTGGATCTACTTCATTACGTTCGTTTGACATATTATATGTTTTCATGTCTTTGATTTGGCATATTAATGTCCGTTACACTTGCACCTTGTTCATTATGCTCATTTTGCAAGTTATATGCGTGCATGTCCTTTTGAGTTATCATATTAATGTCCGTAACGACAACGAATGCTGGTAGCCTGGTACCGTGATAAATCGAACCGATACCGACCAAAACATTGGTACTTATATCGAAACAATATCATACTACAATGAAACTTTGTAACTCACAACTTTATGGTTGTAACTTTTACATGACTAGGCATTCATACTCTGTAAACATTATTTACTTTTACATTACTAGGGATTCCACTAGTTTTAATAATTAAAGTATGCACTAGTTACGTGTATCATGTACTGTTAAAAATAAAATTGACCTTTTATTGCAATTTAGTTCCAATAAAAATAAAATATTTATATTTTCTAGATAATTAAAACCAAATTTGAAGTTAATACATAATCTGAAAATTAATAAAAAAAATAAAATTTATAATTGCTGAATGAAATATGTTTAAATTGGGACTCTATCAAAACACTTTTTAATTTGAAATTAATCTCGGTTAGTTCAAAATTGAGATTATTAAAATTCAATTTCTCAAAAAATAATGTATGATAAATTATTGTGTAAAAATAATTTTGTTTAGTTGCGCTTTTTTAAATTTCAAAATTTAATTTCTACATAAATGAATTTTCTTTTTGTTCCATCGGGTAACTTAAAAGTAAGGTTAAAACCATGAACCCTAATATGAGTCAAATTCACCGGAAACAATGGTGTGAAGTGTCATATGAATAAAGAAAACCAAGTTTATACATTTAGTCCCTCAATTATCTACTACTTGCCATCCCAATTGTATTCTTCTTGAAAAAATATGCAATCCAAAAAGTCCTCAATACCTTATTATTATTCCCTTCACCATTGCTATGCCCATAAATTATACTCAATCTCAGTTTCTTTCCGATTCATCTTCTTTATCCACCTCTCATCCAACAAGGTATCATCTTTTCCTGCCCTCAATCATTGAAATTTGTGTTTCAAGCTACTACTTGTTAAAAAGATTTTTTTTTGTTGTTATTTATCTATAAAATCACAATTATCCATCTGGGTATGTGCTGAATGTTCACGCAATATTATCAATAATTGTAAAAATTTAAACTTTTAAAATCTTGATGCCTTAAATTGGGAACTTTGTGTGTTATCTGATGTACTGTGCAATTGCTAAGTTTGATGTGTTAAAATATACTAGAAGGTGTACTTTACTAAATAGGATCTGTTTATGTTTGCATCAATGGCAAGTGGTTTGCAGTTTTTTAATGACTTTTTTTTTTCTTTCTGGATGCAGACAACTTGCTAGTGATCAAAGTTTGTACTAGTGTTGAAAGAGGTGGGACTGTTTATACTGTTGACTGAAATTTATCTGCTAAAGAGAAGATGAAGGTGGTTGGGTTAGTTAGTGGTGGCAAAGACAGCTGCTTTGCCATGATGAAGTGTCTCCAATATGGCCATGAGGTAAGGTTGATTCATCAGTAGTTAATGTCTACATGGATGGTGTAATTACTGGTATATTTGTTGTTGACTTTTTTTTTTTATGTATATGTATGGAATGGTTTTAGTTGAATATGTGATGTTTGTATTGTAGGTTGTTGCATTGGCGAACTTATTGCCTGCCAATGACTCTGTGGATGAGCTTGATAGTTACATGTATCAAACTGTAAGCCGGCTTTCTCTAATAAAACAAGTAGCAAAATTAGTGATTATTAAAATTCTAAGAAAATCGAGTCTCTGGTGGTACCGTAGTAGTATGCATCTATGCAATGCCAATATAGTTAAAGGTTAAACATGGCAATTGAATACCCATAGGCAACTCGATTACCAGAAGTCATGGGTGTGTAAAATTACTCACAATGAATAATTTGTCCCCATTGCTTGTAAGTATGGTAAGCGCGTTTCCAAGGATATTATGTGTAGTTTTTATTCAACAATGAAGCCTCTAGTTTTGTATGTGTAAAGCTAGGTTTACTAATTTAAATTAATAAGTGTTTATAGAATTATAAAAGTAATTATAATGGGTATCCTGTTGGAAACTATGGGCTGTGCCTGTTTACTTGAAATGAAATACTATGCTTTTTTTCAGGAAAAAAAGGCATAATATCTAGCAAACTGTCATTTTTCACATAATCTTCCTAGAGAAAGCAATATTAAATACAAGTTCTACCTTAGATTCTTAGCTTGCTGATATGTGAGTAATACCGAGTTAACATAGACAATTTCTTTGTTTAATGTGTATTGTCTTCCAGGTGGGTCATCAGATTGTTGTCAGTTATGCAAATTGCATGGGGTTGCCTTTATTTAGGCGAAAGATACAAGGATGCACCAGGCAAGCTATTTAATATATGTTCTTTTTTAAAGAGTTATCTTTTCTGGATTTTCTTTTATCTCAAGAAAATTTTATGCTTTCAAAGCATCACATGGCATTTTTTTATGAAATATGTTATTTACTTGTTCATCCAGTACTTCTAACAATCGAAGTAATTTGATGCTTGATATACTCATCGGTTTACATATACGTGCTTCTTTTCATTGTCTGACAGTATCTTTAATTTTTTATGGTATTGTATAGGTGGACAAATGGCTTGTTAAACCTTTGCTGCTTACTTATAAAACTGTTAATTTTTTAGGCGCCATGATTTAAGCTACAACAAGACTACAGGCGATGAAGTAGAAGATATGTTTATTTTGTTAAAAGAAGTAAAAAGGCAGATACCATCTATTACAGCAGTTTCATCTGGTGCAATTGCTTCTGATTATCAAAGATTACGAGTTGAAAATGTTTGTTCACGACTAGGTCTCATTTCTCTAGCATATTTATGGAAGTTGGACCAATCATTGCTCCTACAACAAATGGTACTTTAATGTTCTCTGATATTTGATATTTTAATGGCAGTTTTTTTAGAGTGTTATTCACCTCTACTAAACTTTTCTATGTTTTTTTGTGGGCCTAACCAGATTGAATCAGGGATTGTTGCCATCACAGTAAAGGTATAATAATGTGATTCTTCACTCTGAATTTACTTTCCTGTTAATTGTAATCTATGCAAGTATGTAACTATTTACTATCTTACTCTCTTTAGCGTCTTTAACTTGATCCTAACTATAAATTTTCAGGTGGCAGCTATTGGTTTAGATCCTTCAAAGCACTTGGGAAAAGAAATGTCCCACCTATGGCCACACCTTCTTAAGTTAAATGAGTATGTTATTAGTTATTTCCATAATAATCCCGTAGATGGAGTTTTATATCTAACCATTTAGCAGCTTATAAAATTGTAATTTTTTTCTTGGCAGATTATATGGAAGTAACATATGTGGTGAAGGTGGAGAATACGAAACATTAACACTCGATTGTCCCCTCTTTAAAGTAAGTATTGATTTGGTGCCTATGAGATTGTTGCGTTATTAAAAATGCTGTTTTTTGGTGACTTGTAGTATTTATCTTCCGTCTTGTTCATGTTTGTGTTTTCAACTTCGATTTATTTCAGTTTGCTCGAATTGTTCTAGATGAATTTCAACATGTGCTTCATGATTCAAATTCCATAGCTCCTGTGGGAATCCTTCACCCTTTGGCATTCCATTGTGAAGATAAATCACAATCTGCTTCTGTAAGTGACATTAACAGAACTAATGGTTTCAGTCCGGAGAATATGGGATCTGTAATCGATGTACAAACCGAATCTTTAGAAATAGTGGAAGAGAAAGCCCAGCCATCTGATGTTGCTTTAGATTTGTCTCAACTTGAAAAGCGTAAACTTCATCTTTCAAGAACTAAAAAGGAAAATACTTTCTCCATATCTTGCTGGCTGCAGGACTCCACTAAAATATCAGCAGGTGAGTCATAACGCAACTCAAAGAAGCTCGATTAGTTCCCTCTTTCTTAAATTCTTATTTTAATTTACATGTTCATTTTTTTTGTCATGTCAGATGTGCAAGAGGATCTGAAGATCATTTTGCTGAAAATAGAATCACAACTTAATGAAACCGGTTTTTCTTGGGAGAATGTAGTTTACATTCATTTGTACATCTCAGATATGAATATGTTTGCTATTGCAAACGAAACATATGTGAATTTTATAACGCAAGAGAAATGCCGTTTTGGTGTTCCATCCCGCAGTACAGTTGAGGTTCCTCTGTTACAAGTCGGACTCGGGAATGCTTATGTGGAAGTTTTGGTTGCAAATGATCAGAGTAAAAAAGTACTTCATGTACAAAGCATCTCTTCATGGGCCCCTAGTTGTATTGGTCCATATAGCCAGGTAAAATATCTACAATACCCTTCAATGGTGACAAAATAAATCTTTGATAAATCCTTAACTGGCCAGTGTCACATTCTGTTATTTTGTAGGCAACTTTGCATAAAGAGATACTTCACATGGCGGGCCAATTGGGTCTTGACCCTCCAACCATGTCCTTATGTGATGGGGGGCCCGTTTCTGAACTAGAACAAGCCTTGATAAACAGTGAAGCGATTGCAAAATCCTTCAATTGTTCAATAAGTACATCAGCCATACTTTTTGTCATTTATTGTTCAAAGTCTACTTCGTCGTTGGACAGAATTAGTATGCAAGAAAAGCATAATGAGATTCTTAATCAAATTAAGCCACTCAACCGAAAATATGACCCTCTTTCTGGAGCGCTAAATCCTGTTTTCTTGTATGTACTTGTCCCCGATCTGCCGAAAAGGTACATTAAAACATTTTGCCTCCAAGTTTCAAGAGCTTAAATGTGAATCATTATTTTTTTATACTTTCATTTGGTTGTTTTTGTAGAGCTTTCGTTGAGGTGAAGCCCGTGCTCTTTGTTGAGGATGACAGAGACAACGAGGAAGTTGTTAATGATCATGATATGTCTGAACTGAAACATGAAGTGAATCCATTTGATTCATGTTTTCAACCAGAAAAATGGCATGACGAATGTCTTCAGAAGTGTGTTGTTAATGGCAGAATATGTGCAGCCATCTTATCCATTACAACTGAAGTTGCTGACAAAATCTGTTCTAGTGTACACACAACCACAAATGTTGGTGATAATCTAGTTATCACCGCTGAGGAGAAATTGGAACAAGTTGCAACATTTTGCTTATATCGTCTTGATAAAGTCCTTTCGCAAAACTACTTCTCTTGGGACGATGTAATGGTTAGTTTCTTTCGCCACATAGAATTATGTATATGCTTGTCTGATAATGTTGCATTATCATTGGATGTAATTCTTACTCGTATATTTTGTTATTCGCAGAATCTGAGAATTTACTTTTCTGCAAGTTCCAACATCTCCCATGAAACATTATCACTCATCATCCAAAGCAAATTTGACGAATTCAGTGAAAAGACCAAAAAGGCGAAGGCTTGGGAGGAGCCCATTTTCAACGTTGTGCCTGTGATCGGCTCTGGTAGCTCAGCTGTTTCAATGGATGATATAATCACCTGTGAGTTATTTGCTAGAAAATCTTGATACGCTCCGTTGATTTTCTTTTTTGGTCTCCAGGAACCTGAGATTTGTAGGGGTTATATACGTGTGTGTTTAAAGCCTTGAAAAAGATGCTATGAAAACCAAAAGATCCTAGGAGCCATCAACATAGTATATCGGTTGTTTAAGCTGAATTTTTGTGGTGATTGTCACGTTTTGTTTAGTCAATTTTGTTAATTATGATTTTGGCACCCTGTATACGGTCATATCAAATATTGGAGAAGTGGAGTAGCTTCAGTTAATTTGGTCAGTGATCTTTTTAATGTAGCAAACTTTTTATAGAAATACTAGTTTTTATCCCGGGAGCGTCCCGGGTTGAAATATCTAATAAAAAATAATAAAATATATTATTATTATTATTATTATTATTATTATTATTATTATTATTATTATTATTCTAAACAAATCTCTGCCATAAGTTATCATATTCAAATATAAAAAAAACGAATCTCTGCGCCGGGGTATAAATCTAGTGCCATTACAAATGGATTCGAAAGTTTGTAATCGATCATTCTAAAAAGAACTAACATGAAATAAGAAAAAAAAAGTTAATTATTGAAATATCGAACGCATTAGTCTAAGGGTTATGTGATGCGTTAAAAAATTCATGGGTATAAGATCGGGTATGTAGTTCGGGTATTTGGGTATGTTGTTTCGGGTAATCGGGTCGGGTATCACCTAATCCCAGACCCGACCCAAACCCACAATTTTTTTTAAACTAATCCCAAACCCGACACAATACCTGTCGGGTTACAAAAAAAATAGTCATTTTTTTCTCTGATTTTTATATAGCACTATGGTACTCGTTAGAAAGATAATAAAACGCTCGTTAATTTGGTGTAATTTTTTTCTTTAAAAAATCTCGTATATAAAAGATATTAACGTTTAAAAGCTATGGGAGAAAACACGAGAGATAAAATAATAAAGGTTTAATATTTAGATTTAGTAGATTAGGTATTTAATAGATTAGGTTAAAGATTATAATAGATTAGGTTAAATCATATTTATTTCTTTCTTTTAATTGGTTTAAAGTTGCCACATCACATCCTATGTGGCATCTCTCAAAGGAGAGATTGCATAAGAGTATGACATGTAGGATTAATCCCTTTGCAATATATATATACTAGATTATACCCCGGGAGCGTCCCGGGTTGAGAAATTTAATATGATACATCAATTTTACATATGAAATAGACTGATGTATAACTCTAATATTAATATCTAACCTCAAACAAATTAAAAATGTATAACTCCAATGCTAACACCTAACCTTAAAGAATGTAGAACTTTAATGTAACTCTAATATTAACACTTATCCTAAAGACTAAACAAATGTACAACTCTAACATACTAATATTGATATCTAACTTAAAACAACGTATAACTCTATTAACCTATTCGTACTGATTTAAACATAATTAGTGACTTGTCTATACATGATTAATGATTTACCTGAACACTTTGTGTTTTTTTCCTGTATGAACAAAACCCACAAAAAAAATTTCTCCGTTTTTTATATAGCACTATGGTACTCGTTGGAAAGATAATAAAACGCTCGTTAATTTGGTGTAATTTTTTTCTTTAAAAAATCTCGTATATTAAAGATATTAACATTTAAAAATTATGGGAGGAAACATGAGGGTGAAAAATCCAATTTTGTTTTTAAATTATTTTTTTCCTAAAATATCTCAATGTCACATGGGATAACACATGGCACACTCAAAGAAGAGAATGCCTCTTTGAGTGCCATGTCATTAAAATGGCTTTGGTTTATTATATGTATAGATAGACTAGCTGATTACCCCGGGAAGGTCCCGGGGTTGAAAAAATTATTATGATTTAATAAAAAAATGATAAAAGAAGAAAACTCAAATCACGAAAAGAGTAAATAACTTAAACATAATCAATCTTAGTTAAAAAACATTTATTTAAAAAGTTAAAAAAAAATAAAAAGCATAAACCATATTAAACATAATACAGTATTAAAAGGATAACCTTCAACATATAATCATCTTCACGTAATTTAAAATATGTTACAATTTGACTTTGACTTATATAGATGTAGAATGCATGATGGGGTTGAAAAATATAACCATTCTAATAATTCTAATACTAATAGTAATAATTATTAATCTTGTCATTAAATAAATAAAAAATAGCATTGCTATAAGGTGACACCATGTGTTGCAGTGTTGCGCGATTCTTTCTCCTAGCTTCTCTTGATGAAGTATACATATTCATCTTTAGAAGAGTAGAATTCCAATGATAGCATGGCGATTGGGCTGAATTTCAACATCGTAGATAAGAACTGGTTTAAAAGAAAAAACATGATTAATGAATAACCTGAACACGTTGTGTTTTTTTTTCTGTATGAACATAACCCCACAAAAAATAGTCGTTTTTTTCTCCGTTTTTTATATAGCACTATGGTACTCGTTGGAAAGATAATAAAATGCTCGTTAATTTGGTTTAATTTTTTTATTTAAAAAATCTCGAATATAAAAGATATTAATGTTTAAAAATTATGGGAGGAACATAAGAGAGAAAAAATTAAATTTGTTTTTAAATTATTTTTTCCTAAAATAACTCAATTTAATTTTAGTAATTGAGAATTGAGAGATAAAGAGATAAATTTAGGGTTTTATGTTTATCTTTTTTTTTAATTAAAAAAGGAAATAATTCAAAAACACTAAAATATTTCAATGATGATGCCACGTGGCAGTTTCATGAAAAGGTTGAAGGTACCATTGCACGCCACGTCAGCAATGTTCAATTCTTTTATATATATTAATAGATGTGTGACTTGTACTTGGTTGTAAATAGGGGCTGACCCATAGTCATAACAAAGGGGCGGCAGGCGACCATAAAAGTTTACTTTTAATGCTATATACCAGCTGATCGTCCCGTAAAATTTTGACACTACCCCCCCCCCCCCCCTTTAAGAAAAAAATGTAGAATTAACCGGGATTTTTCTTATGAACGGCAGAATATGGCCCCCGAGCAGTGGTCGGGCTTCTGTAAAAACAGTGAAGGCGTGAACACTTATGTATTTTTGGGTTAAAATGGATTTGCTAACGTGACGTTCTTATGGCTGAAAACGCTTTTAGGGGAGCGTGAACCGCGTTACTCATAGTCTTAGAGCCTCTTCTATCAAACCTACTTTTTTTAATCTTAAAGCTCGTTTAGAACCTCCTTTAAAGCCCCAAAACACATAGTAGCCTTAGATAGAGGGAATCACCTTATCATCACACCATATTCCTTTAAATAATTTTTGCTTTGGTGTTTTAAATGCCGTTATCAAACCACCCTCATGGTTTACTAGGACTCGAAACTGTTACGCCAAATAAATAAAATTACAGAAAGTAAACAAATGGGGTTAAATGTAATATGTTTTCATTCGACGGTATAAATTTGAGTTACCATATGTTTCGACGTAAATTTAATTCGGTAACGAGTCTGGTCGGTTGTAGTCCATACTTTATGACACCGTGTATTGTTTGAAAACAAGTCAGATAAAATATAATACATTTTCACTTAGTGGTATGAATTCAGATTACTCTACATTTCGACGTAGTTCGCAAATGAGTCGGGTTAATTTTAGTCTACACTTTATCTTGCCGTGTATGGCGTTGCCGCAATGCGTGGCGGGTTAGAAAACTAGTAGTTGATTGTTTTGAAACTTACGTACTCACGTATATAATTGAAGTATTTTGTAACGAATCTAGTCGATTGTAGTCTATACTTTATGACGTCGCGTATTGTTTGAAAACAAGTCAGATCAAATATAATACATTTTCATTCAGTTGTATGAATTCGGATTACTTTACATTTCGATGTAAATTTAGTTCGGAAATAAGTCGGGTTAATTGTAATTTATAACACACTAGTTTTTATCCCGGGAGCGTCCTGAGTTGAAATATCTAATATGACATAATAAAATTTATTATTATTATTATTATTATTATTATTATTATTATTATTATTCTTATTATTATTATTTTAAACAAATCTCTGCCATAAGTTATGATATTCAAATATAAAAAAACGAATCTCTGTGCCGGGGTATAAATCTAATGCCATTACAAATGAATTCTGAAGTTTGTAATCGATCATTCTAAAATAACTAACATGAAATAAGAAAAAAAAAGTTAATTATTGAAATATCGAAAGAATTAGTCTAAGGGTTATGTGATGCGTTAAAACATTCATGGGTATATGATCGGGTATATAGTTCGGGTATTTGGGTATGTTGTTTCGGGTAATCGGGTCGGGTATCACCTAATCCCAGACCCGACCCAAACCCACAATTTTTTTTAAACTAATCTCAAACCCGACACAATACCTGTCGGGTTACAAAAAATAGTCATCTTTTTCTCCGTTTTTTATATAGCACTATGGTACTCGTTGGAAAGATAATAAAACGCTCGTTAATTTGGTGTAATTTTTTTCTTTAAAAAATCTCGTATATAAAATATATTAACGTTTAAAAGTTATGGGAGGAAACATGAGAGAGAAAATAATAAAGGTTTAATATATAGATTTAGTAGATTATGTATTTAATAGATTAGGTTAAAGATTATAATAGATTAGGTTAAATCATATTTATTTCTTTTTTTTAATTGGTTTACACTTGCCACATCACATTCTATGTGACATCTCTCAAAGGAGAGATTACATAAGATTATAACATGTAGGATTAATCCCTTTGCAATAGATATAGATATAGATATAGATTTTCATGTCGCGTATGATGCCGTCTCAACACGTAACGTGTTAAAAAACTAGTAGTTGATTGTTTTGAAACTTACGTACTCACGCATGTAATTGAAGTATTTTGTAGAAGTTTTTAGCTTTATAAGAAGTATTAACACTTTTTTGTTCTCCATTAATTTAATAAAATTTAAAAAATAAATCCATAACACATGTACGTCTAACGAACTTCTCTTAAGAAAGTCCAATATATTTCAATTCATCCAATAAGAACAAACACGTATACCATCAGTGGAACTCACCAAAATTATTTAAAAGCTTTCGTATCTTTTGTTTCTCGATTGGTAGTCACCAAAAAAATCCTAAATAATACATTTTTCAATAAAGATATACAATTTTAAAAACTATTTGATTGGTTGAGTTTCAAAGGTTTTTTTTTTATTTTTTTTAAAAGGAAAGTAACTCTAATCAAGTTTGTTCATATTAAACATTTACTAATTTTAACCCAATCATAATGTAGCAAATTATTTTAACGTAACATAAATGAATCGAACGGTTCATTCATGAACAAAGAATTTTGTTTGATTGCCTAAATGAATGAACATGAATATAGGCCGTGCTTGTAAGCGTTCGGTAACGTGTTACTGTTTGATTAGATGATTAATGTTCATTCATTTACATTCGTTATGTTCGTTTGTTTGTTTATGTTTGATTAATGAAGTTTTTATTTATTTATTTATTTGATTTACTGACCTAACATTTAAACCACTTATGTTTTTCAATATCTAACTTTTAGCTTACAACTTTTACACGTAGCTAGTAACCCTAGCCCTCACATAATTTATGTGCTCCTTCCCCCTCCCTTTCCCACCGAATTCCAATTTCCCCAATTTTGATTTTGAGACATAATTTTGCAATAACCATAAACATAATTTTTGGTGATTAGGTCTATGAGACCATGAACGTTAACAAATTAAAGAATGACACAGATGATCACGAACAAATATATTTCCTTAACGAACAAATATTAATTTGAATTCCATTCAGTCATGTGTTCGTAATCCGTTTATTCGTCTGTTAAAAACTTAACAAACGAACAATATTCATGTATCGTCCAGTTTAGTTGCAATATTAATGCCCAAAATATAGGATGATGAACATGAATTATAAGGCTATGGGGTGTGGTCACCCTTCCCCCTTTCTTCCCCCTTGTCCACGTCAGCGTCATGTCATTTCCCCCTTCCCCTCCCCTTCTAAGGGAAATGGTTCCCCCTTCCCCCTTCTCTTTTTTATTGTTTTTCTTTTTTATTTATTTGTACATTTTATATTTCATTAATTTTTTTTCATTAAAATTAAAAACCAAATTACATGTAAAATAAAAAAACACTAAAAAAACAAAAAAAAAACAAAACTAAAAATATTTAAAAAAAAACGAAACTAAAAAAATTAAAAAAATACAAACTACTCGTTATCAACGTCATCGACATGGAAATTGTTCCAAATATGGTCGATTAAATCCGAGCAAAGGTTGGCGTGCATAGTACTATCCTCTAATGCCCACCTGTTCGATTGTTGTTGTGTCGCGTCAACCGGCTCGAGATTCTCTTCAACGTCATTCGGGTCATACTCACATATCGCACGGCCTTCATCTTCGATTATCATATTATGTAGTATCGTACAAGCGTACATAATATATCTCAAGCTTTGTGGATGCCATGCACGTGCGGGTCGCCCAATTACATGCCATTTCGACTTTAAAACACCGAATAACCGTTCGACGTCTTTTCTCGCCGACTCTTGGCACTTTGCAAACTTTTTCCTTTTGTCATCCGTTGGAATTTGTATGGTTTTCACAAGAGATGTATAACTTGGGTATATACCGTCAGCCAGATAATACCCGTGCTTATATTCTACCCCGTTGAGAACGAACGAATCATCCGGACCGGTACCTCTAATGATGGGGTCGAAAATCATGGATCTTGCTAGAACATTTAAATCGTTACATGAACCAGCAACTCCGAAGAATGCATGCCAAATCCAAAGGTCTTGTGAGCAAATATATTCTAGAATAATTGACGGCTCTCCAATGTCACCCCGCGTAAACTGCCCTTTCCATGCAGTGGGGCAATTACGCCATGGCCAATGCGTGCAATCGATGCTTCCAAGCATGCCAGGAAAGCCATGTTTCTCTGCATGGTGTGCGTAAAGCTTTTGGACTTCGTTCTTCGTTGGCCTACGCATGTAAACTTTGCTATATAACTTGACGATATTTTCGGTAAAAATGAGAGGTTTAATATATATATATATATATATATAAATAAAAAGGTTTTTTTTTTTTTTTCTAACGTTCAAAAAATCAAACGGGCAAATTGTAACGTTCAAAAAATCATTGGGATTTGGGACGGTGAGCTCGGTAGGATTGCACCGAGTGTGCCGAAATATGATCGGGGGCGGTGTTTGCCGTCGGTGGGGTATTCCACCTCACTAGGGGTGCAAACGAGCCGAGTCGAGCCCGAGCTCGACCAGGCTCGAACTCGAGCTCGATTAAGTTATAAGAGCTCGAGCTCGAGCTCGGCTCGATTCGAGCTCGAGCTCGAGCTCGGCTCGATTCGAGCTTTGTTTTCAAAGCTCGAGCTCGGCTCGTTTATAATTTCTCAAGCTCGAGCTCGGCTCGGGCTCGGCTCGTTTAGTATTTATTAGTTAATATATTAGATAAAAATAATATAAATAATTGTTCATTTAGGCTCGTGAGCTCGATAAGTGAAGCTCGGGCTCGGGGCTCGTTTACTAAACAACTTTAAATGAATGATAAATATTATTAAATATTAAAAAAACTAATATTATACTAGGCTCGATAAGGCTCGACGAGCCTAACGAGTTTCACATGTCAGGCTCGAGCTCGAGCTCGATAAATAAACGAACTTTGTTTTAGGCTCAAGCTCGGCTCGAGCTCGATAAAGCTCGGCTCGTTTCGAGCTTTTTACCGAGCCGAGCTCGAGTAGCTCGCGAGCTGCTCGGCTTGTTTGCACCCCTACACCTCACCCACCGATCCCCCTATCGAACCCATACCCCATCGTCTAAGTTATAACTTATAACAAAAATTGGGTCCTAAATCAAATGTACATACACTTGTCCTTTTTGACCTCTGGCGAACAGTAAAGCCAACCAAAAAAATTTAAAAAAATAAAAATAATATTCGAACCAATAATATTATTCTGTTTTTAAGCTTCACATGATCCAGTAATTCAATTCCTCAACTTATATTATTATTATTATTATTATTATTATTATTATTATTATTATTATTATTATTATTATTATTATTATTAATATAAAGAGGGGACACACACAGAGATCTAAGCCGCGTGAGTTGCTGCTTGCTTTTCAACAACACATACACCAGCAATGAACAAGATGATTCATTCAGGTATCTATCTAACTATCTCTTATTATTATTATTATTATTATTATTACCTTCCTAAGTTCAACATACCTTATTCTTATCTGCTTCTTTATATTATTCCAACTTAGGTATCTAGTCACAATTGGGGGTTTTTAATTTCATCATGCTGCTTACAATATTGCTCAATCCTTTGCCTTAATTGAGTCGATAAAGAATTAAAGAACCAATGGAAGATTATTCTAAGTATTCCCATAGTCCTGCACATCTAGCTGTTGTTCAAACAGACCATGTTGCCCTTAAGAAGCTTATTGCAACACTCCCACGGTTATCGAAAGCCGGTGCGGTTAACACCGAGGCTGAATCAGTAGCTGCTGAGCTTGATGCTGATGCGGTTTCCGCTGTCATTGACCGTCGTGATGTTGTTGGAAGGGAGACGCCTCTTCATCTTGCTGTGCGGCTCAAGGATCCGGTTTCGGCTGATATTTTGATGGCGGCTGGTGCGGATTGGAGTCTTCAGAATGAGAATGGATGGAGTGCGCTTCAAGAAGCTGTTTGTAATCGGGAAGAGAATATAGCGATGATTATTGCGCGGCATTATCAGCCGTTGGCCTGGGCTAAATGGTGTCGTAGGCTTCCTCGGATAGTCGCGTCGGCTAACCGTATTAGGGATTTTTATATGGAGATAACTTTCCATTTTGAAAGCTCGGTTATTCCGTTTATAGGAAGGATTGCTCCTTCGGATACTTACCGGATTTGGAAACGTGGGTCGAATTTACGGGCTGATATGACTCTAGCGGGGTTTGACGGGTTTAGAATTCAGCGGTCGGATCAGACTTTTATGTTTCTTGGAGATGGGTATACACGAGATGACGGTGGCGTGTGTTTACCTCCTGGTTCTTTGATTGTTCTTTCGCACAAAGAGAAAGAAATAACAAATGCATTAGAGGGTGCGGGTGCACAACCTTCAGAAGCTGAAGTGGCTCATGAAGTTGCATTAATGTCCCAAACCAACATGTACAGGCCCGGGATTGATGTGACTCAAGCCGAGCTTATTCCACATTTGAATTGGAGAAGACAAGAGAGGACAGAACTTGTAGGAACCTGGAAAAGTAAGGTGTATGATATGCTCCATGTGATGGTGAGCGTGAAATCAAGACGGGTCCCGGGTGCTATGACAGATGAGGAGCTTTTCTCTAATGAACAGGTTGGAGCTGAAAATGGAGTTGATCATGATGAATATGATGATGTTTTGACACCTGAAGAAAAGAGGCAATTGAATTCCGCTCTTAAAATGGGGAACTCTGAAAATGTTTGTGAAGATGAAGAACAAATCAACCACGAAAATAGCGATTCTGGTTCGTTGGAGAACTCTGAACCCAACAGTAAAGATAAGAAAAGTTGGTTTGGTTGGAACAAAAAGGGTTCCAAAAACAATGACGCCGAAGACTCAAAGCTTCTAAAAAAGTTTTCAAAGCTTAATGAAACTCAGAAACCATCATCTGAAACTGTAATAGAGGAAAACAATGGTGACTCTAAGAAAGGGAAAGATAAGAGTGCTAAAAAGAAAAAGAAAAAAGGATCAACGACAGAGCTTAAGCACGAAAGCGAGTACAAAAAGGGGCTGAGACCCGTTCTTTGGTTAACACCAGACTTCCCTTTAAAAACAGATGAGCTTGTGCCGTTACTTGACATATTAGCCACTAAGGTGAAGGCCATTAGGAGATTAAGGGAGCTTTTAACCACTAAACTACCTACCGGCACCTTCCCCGTCAAGGTACATTCTTTTATCTCTCTCTCTCTATATATTTTTTTTCATCAAGTTGTTGTAGCTTTTAAGGTTTAGAAAAATTAAGATAAATGGATATTTGTTTGTGAGTGCAGATTGCGATTCCAATTGTGCCAACAATACGAGTACTTGTAACGTTTACAAAGTTTGAGGAGCTACAAACTGCATCAGAAGAATTTTCAACACCTCTTTCGAGCCCAACTCATTTCCATGATTCAAAATCCAAAGAACCCGAGGGGTCAACATCATGGATCTCATGGATGAAAGGGAACCGTGGTGACCAATCAAGTGACAGCGAGGGTCGTAGTTTCAGGGATGAAGCAGACCCGTTCAACATACCAGCAGACTACACATGGATTGATGCCAATGAGAAGAAACGTAGGATGAAGGCCAAGAAAGCCAAGATTAGGAAACACAAGAAGAAATCTGCAGCAGCAGATAGAAGCACAGAAAATGGCACAAGGCAGGTGAGTGAAGATTTGGAGTGATTTGTTCTTGAATTCAGGTATGACCGTATGAACTGTATGGAATCTGTGCGGTAAAATTTGTATGCAATCTTCATTTCTGGTGATGGTTTATTCCAGTAGTTTTGGTAGTTTTCTCAGGAACAGCTTCAACACGGTGTATTAATGTTTAAATTATATATTATTCCTCTTCAATTTCGAACGACTCTTCTGTCTTACTTGCAAACAGAAACCTAACTGAACACTATTACGATTAAAAAAATTGGTAGATGGTAGATCACATACAGCAGAACTGGCATCGATAGGAACGGTAGAACAGCATTATTTTGTGTTGATACTTATCTTGACTTTCTTTAGGAAAGAATCATATGATTGCCAATAGTCTTTAAATGAGCCATCCAAGCTAATTCTTGACGTGAGATCTTCCATGAAATCATCTAACATGGAGTTTGAAAATCGGCTGGTAATTGATCAAAACATACACCTGCCATGCCAATTCTGTGATGGAAACCTCACAGGATTGATGACATTGCAGGGCATTACCTATGGTGGACTGCTGCATAGCTGAGTTATAAATTCTCCATCCGTGACGATGATGATTTCTTTAGGAAGACGAAGAATGTAGAAGAGGGAGGGTGGTCGCTGGTGATAAGAGATGAGGGAGGATGGAGGAGGAAGGTGGTCGATGACAGTGTTGGCAGACGATGGATGTTACAATGGTGCAAACGTATACAACGATGGATAAAATGACTTGCAGTTAAAAGTCTGTTAGCTCCAAGGAACAAAAATGTGTAGCCAAACCTATAAAACATTATATTGTTCATATTATTATGTGAGTTGACACCTTTTGCTTACCCATAAGTTTTTGTACATTGATTTTTGTACACTAGACAAGAGGAAACCAAAAGACACAACTCGTACATACACATCCTGAGTCTAAACTAACGCCTACCGTGAACCATATTCAACGAGCGGTTTCATCAGCCAAATCTACATTGACCCAATATTTACCAAAACCGATCCTTATTAACGCTCAAGTACCCTGCCATCACCTTTCCACCGGTATTTCTCATTCCATCTATGAGATAACACCAAGTAGAACCCAAGGCTCCGATGAAGAAGTCAGCTTCGGTAGCCATCAAGAAGTTTACAAGCGGATAGTTGGTGCTCATTTCTCTACCTAGGCTCGCTTCATAGACTGCCATTGTTAAGTTTCCCACTTGTCGTCTCACATCTGAGTAGTAAAACTTCCAGTTTGCGTATAACTTTGTCTTATCGATCACTTCTTGCATCTCGGTTGACAGCCAGATTCGTTTCAGATGAGGGAAACGATTTCTAATCCGGTTAGCAAGACGCATGTATTCTTCAAACTCAACCACCTTCATTTCACATGCTTTGTCTCCCATCCTTACATGCACACTTAGCAATGGCCTTGGCGTCCATGGCTCGTGATTTGACCACACGTATTCTTCGATCGCAGATCTAGAATCTTTCGTGCTTTCCTGAAATCACTAGTTATATGTTAATAACAATTGCATAACAAAAGGTATACAGTAGATGAGTATCAGTCAGTTATGTATTTATATGGTTTGTGTATGGATAATTTGGCCCTTATTTGTGCAGGGGCACTCTGGTCATCTGTTATAGTTTACTGTTAGGAGTTTGTTAAAGCTATTTGTTTACATTTATAAAGAAAATAGATACAAATGTATACATATAGCTCTTAACAAACTCCTAACAGCAAAATATAATAAATGACCAAAGTGCCCCTGCCCCCCTGCAGTCCTGCACACATAAGGTCCAAACTACCTCTACACACCATATAAAATAACAAACAATGACAATTCAACGAACCACGAAAAATTCTGAGATATGCATTGAGTGAACTAACTCGGCAGCTTCCCATCCAAACGCTGAGTGTCGAGCTACATTTAGCAAACCACATGTGTACTCTGTTTGGAACCTCATAAGATAGCGCAAAGCCTGAATGTGTAGTTGAGTTAAAACTAATTATGAAAAAGCTCAAATGTCTCATCAAAGATCAAGTAGGATCATATGATCTAGCTAGCTACCTGTGCTCGCCACCATCTCCAGTCCATTCTCCGATGATAGCCGATTAAAGTACCGTTGACTTCTGTTGTTGGCTGCATGTAACTCCAAGGATTACCCCATACTCTGTAATGAACTTTGACTAAATCATTGGTGACAAATTTGATGCAATGAAGGAAATAAACTCACCATTTATTCAGGGCTATTAAATTGGTTTTGCTCATGGGTTGGTAGGTCGAATCCGACATGAACCCTAAAATCGCGTCACACACATGAACCCAAACATGACTCATGCCTCAGTTGACCAGAATACTTTGTTTTATTATATATTTTACTCAAAGTTTAAATTTTTACATATCTCTTAATCATTAAAATTTTGGAATAAAATGCTCACTCACATAAAGTTTAACTCTCTCAGAAAATCTATAAAAACATGCAGGTTAAGTGGGACAACCTGCGAGCCTGGACACGACCCGTTTAGGTGAACATGTATGTAGGTTCGACCCACATATGACATGAACCCGTTTTGATTAAACATAAACCCGTGAATTTCATGTTAGTTTCATGTCGTGTCAGAAA
Organism: Ambrosia trifida; assembly: GCA_028751855.1. Taxonomy (NCBI): domain Eukaryota; kingdom Viridiplantae; phylum Streptophyta; class Magnoliopsida; order Asterales; family Asteraceae; genus Ambrosia; species Ambrosia trifida. The sequence continues at coordinate 193,391,485 of CM054122.1, read as the reverse complement.
TCCACACCTGTACCATTTATCACAATGGTAGTTAGAGTTACTAAAATCAAATTACCTTGGTATTGGACCAGTCCATATCTGCTTGGTTGTGTAGTTTTCTTTTACTGTAACAACTCCCCTCTCCAATGCTCCTTTTTCATTCAGGAGTTCAAACGCGCGTTCCCTACATTCTGTTGATGTCTCGGGAAAAAAATAGCATGACCAACTAGACCTTGATGCACCTAATGTGAAAAGATATCCGCGTGAGCAATAACTAGACCCATGATGAAACTTTCTATGTGTGTTTGTAAGTTGGTCTACCTTTACAACCATCATGGTCGGCTCGATTATAGTAGTTTGTGACAAGTACTCTATTTTCGTTAATAGCGATTGCCAGAAGCCCAGACATCCCTGCAAACTGGGCTCCCATACCAAACCCGGGTATCCTCTCCCAATCCGTAACAAGAAACTTGACATTTGGATCTCTACAGTTGACAGGATGTTGGTGCACCCATATATCACGTTGCGCTTCCCTTGTTAGTGGATAGTTTTCTTCGTCCGACCCTTTAATCTGTAAAGACCCGTAAATAGACACATCAGCAAATGGGCCCCGCCTAATAGAAAGCGAAAAAATTATAGAATTGTTAGAAGTGACGCGTACCCAAGGAGGGTATGCACCTTTGGAGATGGGTTGATGACTATTATACCCTTGCCGCGCATCTTTTTTCGATAAAGGGTAGTTGTTTAGAAAACCTTTCCACATTGTCCATGGTGGTAATTTCCCATCTTTGGTACGTTGATCAAGAATCCGATTGGCGTCACTCGTCAACTTACAGTTATCCAAATGAGGAGGTCTAGGCACCTTAGACGCGTCGGTTACTGTACTTTGTGAAAACATACCTTCACCGGTGTTTGGCTTGTTTAGCATTGTGCTCCAAGCTGAGTGGATTGAGCTGACTTGGTTGTTAAGTTGGACCTCCATCAAGTCCTGTGACATTGCCATTCTTTCAACTGCTTGATGTTTAGAATCACATTCTCGGCCCGTAAATGGATCTAGGAAAATCATCAAAATTCATTCATAACTATGTTAACTATAGCTTCGAAAACAGAACATATGTCAAAAAAGAACCAAAACCTATAGTACATTGGAACCGATGATATACATCAAACAAGCTAGGAGAATGCAGGATTGTACTAAGTGTCCTACCGATGAGGAGCGGTTCCAAGAACTAGCAGATTCCTACATGCCTAGTTAGGTAAGGGAAAATAGAGCAGAAAAGGCCCAAACTTTAAACGGGCATAACTTGGGCTACGATTGAAGTTGCGGGGCCCACAAGTAGGCGACAGAAATGTCTCGCAAGCCGGATCTTGTGGAAAATGTTGTAGGGGTTTGGCCCAACTACCAGGCCCAAATTCCTTGATTTAAGGCCCTGATTTCGTCGATCTTCATTTTCCCCCAATTTCGTCAATACTTAAAGCTTTCCTATTTATGAATAACGCGTAAATTTGTGATTAGCACAATTTACGTCTTCATTTATGATTCGAATTTAATTTCCCTTCTATTAATTGTAATTTCGAAGATTTGGCAATACATGTCAAATTTAGAAAACCCTATATAAAGGGCTTGTTTGTAATGTTTATTGTGTTCAGAAATTAACAAACTTGTTTAACATTGTTAAAATTCCTGAGATCTAGATTCTATAGCCATGTTTATCAAGAGAGGTGTACACCATGTTGGAAAAAAGTTGCAAGTTTCTTTAGGAGTAAAAAAAGAGACAAAATCCCGACTGTCTCATAAATAAAGTAGATACTAGGTGCTTATTTTGTATGATATATTAAATTCAGCGTCATATGTTACTAGGTGTCTTTTTTTAGATTACATAAATGTTATACCTACCTAGCAGTGTGTGATTGTACGGAGGAACCACGAAAAGAGTTAAAGGCATATAAATTATAAAGTGATCCCTTTATGCAAAGCCTAGCTCACAAGGCAAACATACTTGCGCCAAACTTTATTTGAATGATCGTTTTATATATACCCTACCCTGTGAGGTGCGCAATTTAAGATGTAGTTATTTTACCAAGTAAAAGTTCGCTAGTGATATTGCCATATTGGATATTAGATCATCCGTTTTGGTTTAATTAAAACGTGCATAATGTCCAACCAGGTCATTGCCACGTAGATAATAAATTTTAACTAACTCACTTTTTAACTATTACGTTGAATTTGAGTAATATTTAAATAAAAGAAAAAATAAACAAGGGTGTATGTTTGTAGGTGATTGGTGGAGAGAAGTGGACTCGACCCACCCACACTTTTGGGAGGGTGTTACAAGGCTAACGGCGTCTAAAGGGGATGGAGGTGTTGTGGCTTGGTGATTAGTTTTTTTTTTGGTTAAAATAAGGGTGAGGCACCAACGCCACCAATTTTGTGGTCTTACTAACAAATAGGTTATAGCCTATAGGTTTTTTTTTTTAAAATTTTTTTTTTGAAAGTCAACTTTCATTAAACACCAAATGGGCTAATATTCCAAGACTGAATACAAACCCGAAAAACTAACATACAAGTTACATAATGTCAAATTTACACCATCTATCCCAATCCACCGATCTCCATTTCGCCCTATTCTTGAATCATAAAAAAACCAATTTTATAGGTATCATGACAATTATATGACGAAAAAAAGTTAAAAGTTAATAGGGACCATAAGAGAAGCATTATTTGCATGTACACGTCTCAAATATATAATTCAAGTTTATGTCTAATCTTTTTGATATTTAAAACCGTTTCCATTTGTATTTATGATCACACCCTTAAAGTTAAAACTATATTTAAAACCGAAATATACAACAAATAAATAACATGATTTAATGATGTTATCCCATAAACTTTACATACTTTGTCACCAATAAAAATAAAATCCGAGTAACACTACTATTAAAATACAATTCTAAAACATGGAGTATATTTTAAAGTAGATTATTATTATTACTATTTTTATCTTTCTGGAAAGAAATAATTGGTACCAACTTTAGTTTGCTTCAATCACACACCCTTGAGGACTAAGGACTTATCATTTGTACATTTTTGACTAATCAAATTTAAGCTTAACTTTCAATTATTATTATGATTCACAAATGTCATAATCCAACTTAAGTCTTAACCAATACACCACCAATTTTCTAATGAATATACTAGAAAATAAATGCAAATTCATTATCACACAGTGCATATGTGGCATGAAATGGCTATATACTTTTAAGAAACCCCACATTAGTTAACAAATAATTAGTGTAATTATATATAAAAAAAATTAAGGGAGAAAGAGAAAAACATACTGAGAAAATAAGAAGTGGAAGTGGAAGTAGGTGAAAGCTGAAAAGAAGCAAAAGAAGTGAGGGCAGCAAGAAAAAGAGAAGTTAGACATACTCCACATAGAAATCCAATCACACATATTTGGCATGAAAATGAATTTCCTAATTGTAGAGCCTTCAATGACACCACTCTCTCCAATGATTTTCCATTACCCTCCATTTTTCTACAAAATAAACCACATAAAAATTATATCATCTCATCATGGGTATATTGGGAATTTGATTACTAGAAAAAAAAAATGATCACTAACAAAAGATAATAGAAAAATTCAAAGAGTAAAAGGTTATATTGTATATTTTCAAAGATAATAAAGAAAAGCATAAAAATTTAGTTTCATATCGGAAAAAAATATTAAAGAGTTTACAAAACAAAACAAAGAACCATAAACTAAATGGCTTATATATTTTGTATAAAAGAGTAAAAGTAATTTTTTTTTCATTCCTCCTCTTTTTTTTCATTAAAAAAAGTTAAGTTTACATCTGGATAATGGGTAAGCGAGAAACAAGCTGCGCCGCTATCCTCCTCTTTGTTTTTAAAAGATCAATACAGAAAAAAAAAATTATCACTAACAAAAGATAATAGAAAAATTCAAAGAGTAAAAGGTTATATTGTATATTTTCAAAGATAATAAAGAAAAGCATAAAAATTTAGTTTCATATAGGAAAAAAATATTAAAGAGTTTACAAAACAAAACAAAGAACCATAAACTAAATGGCTTATATATTTTGTATAAAAGAGTAAAAGTAATTTTTTTTTCATTAAAAAAAGTTAAGTTTACATCTGGATAATGGGTAAGCGAGAAACAAGCTGCGCCGCTATCCTCCTCTTTGTTTTTAAAAGATCAATACAGAAAAAAAAAATTATCACTAACAAAAGATAATAGAAAAATTCAAAGAGTAAAAGGTTATATTGTATATTTTCAAAGATAATAAAGAAAAGCATAAAAATTTAGTTTCATATAGGAAAAAAATATTAAAGAGTTTACAAAACAAAACAAAGAACCATAAACTAAATGGCTTATATATTTTGTATAAAAGAGTAAAAGTAATTTTTTTTTCATTCCTCCTCTTTTTTTTCATTAAAAAAAGTTAAGTTTACATCTGGATAATGAGTAAGCGAGAAACAAGCTGCGCCGCTATCCTCCTCTTTGTTTTTAAAAGATCAATACAGAAAAAAAAAAAATTATCACCAGAAATGTACCCAAAAACTTATGACAAATGACAAACATGTAATCTTTTTCCAATTATGTTTTTGAAACATCAAAGATTATGTCAGATTATCACAATATTGAGTTGATAGCTCTGCAATTCAGCATGAGAGATATAATTATATATTATGTACACATATATGTATGTGTGTGTTGTATATATGTGTGTGTATATATGTGTGTGTGTATATATATGTGTGTGTGTAAATGTATAGAGTCTTACTAGATAGAAGCCCAGAATAGAATAAAGATGGACATATATGTTGTTCACTTGTTATGAATTGGAGCATGTATCATCATCAGCTAGCCTTCTGTTTCTGGCTATGTATCTCTTATCTATATATTTGTATGTATATGATATGAAGGACAGAGTCTGGTGTATAGAGGAAGAAAGGATTAGGTGGTGTCATGTGCATGTAAGGGAATATGTTCTTCAATGGCAATGTGGCCCTACTTTTTTTTATCTTTACACTCTAACATCACATTCACAACTCAATTTGAGGTTTTACTTTAAAAAAGACTAGTTATTATTTTTTATTTTTTTATAAATTATTTGCTATTTCACTTGAGACATTTTCAATTCTGCTATATCTTTGCTTTGAAAGGATCAAAAGTTAATGTTTTTTGTATGTTGTGCCTTAAAACATGTATGTTAAAATAAGCTGGATAACTAACCGCAATATAATCGTATAGAATTTAGTTATAGGTATTTAGACTTTTTTTTTTATAATTAAAACATATAATAATAATAATAATTTATCTCAATATTAAAAAGAAAACACATAATTAATAACTTGATTTTTAAGTATTTTCTTTGACTTTTTATATATATGTTTTTTGATTAATTTACCTTTAATTTTTTAAAGTCCTTACTTACGTAACCCTTTATACTATATTCATTGTCTTTCGATAACTTACGTCCAGTAATTGAATACATAGTTGTGTTTAGGTCGGTAAAAATTTTGTTGACAACATAATTGTATTAATATTTACCTAAACCAGATTCCTAACCCAATTCCTATCAGCCTGCTGCGGAGTACGGGAAATCCCACAACTTATTAGTATTTACCAATTTTTATAAAACTTAAGCAATGATGTTTGGTGGTACACATACAAAGCTTATATAAAATACAAATGCACATTATATAAAATCAATTTATGCGTTTTGGAAAAGCAGGGGTGAAGCTGCTTATAGATTATTGCGTTTTGGTAGCCTAAAAAACTGATTATTTGCGTTTTCAAAACGCAATCCCAAACACTAAAAACTGATTATCTGCGTTTTTAAAATGTAATAATCTAAAAATCAGATTCAAAACGCAATGCCAAACACCCTCTTAGTATATAATCACAAATCAAATGGCGTTTATTATTATAATTTATAGGCAAATGCATGATAAAGAGATGATTAGGACTAACTAACTAATTAAATTAGGATAAATTGTGAAGTGTTCAATTTCATAGATGAAAGTTTGGTGTCACACATTTGGTGTGTTAGTCCATTAAATTCGTTTTTTAATGTAGGATGGTGGTAGATTATTTGTACAAAATATAAAATTTAATATATAACAATAAGTTATATTATATTTCAAATATGCTTGTGCACCGGTGGATCTATAAGAAAAATTCAGGGGTATATAAAATATTTTTTAGCGTACGTTAATGGAACACAATTTTTTTAATCTTGCATTTATACAATGTAAACGTGTGCTTTTATTAGAGTTGAAGAGTATCTTTGCACCCCCTTGGGTACCACATAGATCCGCATGTGCATGTGGTACTATAACGGTTAAATTTGAATTACTTTGAAAGGTTATAACTTATAAGTCGAGTAACTAATGGTCTTGATTTGTTTGATGCTGCTCTCGTTCAGTTCCTACCGTCTAGTTTGTATTTACTTCATTACATGAGGTTAAAAAAAAAGAAGCAAAGTTCTAACGAAAAGATAAAAGATTAACAATATCATACTTGCAAACAAAAAAATGATGACTATAACTGCAATACTGATGAAATGTGAAATGAAAAATCATGAAGTAATTTGCCTCATCAAACTAAAGCACTCAGATCAGACAAAACAAAACTTTAAACCTTCGGTTTCGTTCGAGCCGGTTATGGCCTAACTAAAATCAAAACCGAACCATCGGTTAATGAAATTAAGCCTTTAAAACCAAGCCATCAGTTATATCGGTTTATAGGCTATGTTTGGCAATGGGGAACGAATTAAATGGTTCTAAAGGTATAGAAAGATTATAATGTCACATGTTGGTGCGAATGAGCCACTCAACGGATTGCCGTGTGTGCATTAAACAACACGTGTCAATACAATAACTTTGTTAGTGTAATATTTTTTTTAACATATAGAATACAAATTTAGATCACATTATTCTTCTGATTGGGAACTCAAAAGTAAGGTTGCATTGATATGACAACACATGATTAGAAGACAAACACGGATAGATGACACAAACCAAACATAAAAAAGATGAATGGGACATTTTTAACTTGGTATATTGTTTTTATATACTTATTCAATTATTCCCAAATAAACTACTATATGGTTATTATCTAGAGGAAAAATTACAAAATTGGTCCTTTAGGTTTACCTCGTTTTTAAGTGGTTGTCCTTTCGCGTTTCAGCTGTTGAGATTCATCCTTAACGATCTAAAATGTTACACCCATTGTCCTAAGGCACAGTGGGTGTAACATTTTAGATCGTTAAGGATGAATCTCAGCAACTAAAACGCGAAAGAACAACCACTGAAAAACGAGGTAAACATAAAGGACGAATTCTCTAACTTTTCCTTATCTAGATCTCATGAGCAAAGTACACGTTTCGATGCCTAAGGTACACATTAGTAATTTTATAGCAAGATGGTAGGTAAACAAGCAACATACTGCGCCGTTATCCTTTTTTAAATAGCAAAACCCATCCTACTGAAAAAACCTCATGCTAAACATGAAGTAGCAAAATCCAAAATTAACAAGTAAACAATAATACATCGTATTTAATCGGAGATAAGAACAAAATTGCAAGATGTAAGCCACACTGGTCAATGAAAATGATGTAGATCATTCCTCATATGGACTTTGATCATTTGGGCTTGGCCCACAGCCCAACACTCTTTCTTAGCCACTTACTTGGAAGTTGGACTGGACCTAGGCTGCTGCAACATGGTTAGTGACTTGCTGTCGCTTCAATGATTCAGACTAATTTGAAAGAATAAATGCCAACGGCATTACAATCAACTTTTTAGATTTGTACCAGTTATCTAATGAAACGGTCATAAGCCTATTTCATTACTTAAGTTTGAAAACACTATATAGCTTTTAAACAACATATATAAGATGGGACAATATATATAATAAGGATGTTACTAGACCGGATACAATACAGCATATAAATCCTTCGTCATGACTCATGACTCGTAAGAATAACAACCATACTTAGCCCAAAGTCGGCCACTTTTGGCATTCTTGCAATTAAATGTACAGATCCATAAAACAAACCCTTTTTGTTATACTTTATTGTAATTAAAAAAATTAAAAACTTAAATGTGAAATCACCATACTTAGTTAGCCCCGACTCTCTCTCTCTCTCTCTAGTTTCTGCATCTCTCTTGATTTATGGAAGGGGTAAAGGGAAATACCAACCCCCTTGAGAGTGATGAAGAGGGGATTGATGAGTTGGAGGATATGCGTGTTGGTTGTGATCCAAACTATACCATTTATCCTGATCTTTTTGTATAAAAATGTTAACTTACAATTATTTATTACGGTGGAAATAGATTATAGATTTATACAGGGCCACAAGCGAATCGAACGAACACGAACAAGACCTTGTTCGTGTTCGTTTGTTAAGAAAACAACCATGTTCGTGTTTATTTGTGTTCGTTTGTTAATTTTGTTCATGAACGCACACGAACACAAACGGACATTAATAAACATAAACAAGTGTTCATGAGCAGAAACAAACACAAACGGACATATATTATTTTTGAATAACATTGAATTCACATGTATTAAGACATTAGCTAGATCCGCCCAAAATATAACCCAATTGTCCAAACATACTTGGTACTAGAGAAGGGCGTTGGAGGTGGACGGCCTCAACACTAGAACGTGTAAACATATATTGGATACAAAAAGTAGGTTTATTAATCTCATAGAGTCATATATGTATCTCATATATATATTATTTATTTGGTAAAATAAATAAAAATAAAAGAATATAAAAAATGTATAAAAACTAAAAACCTTAATAAACTATCGGACACAAACGAACATGTTACTGAACGTTCACGAACATAAATGAACGAACGCGACATCTGTTCATGTTCGTTCGTTTAACTAACGGAATTTTTTGTTCGTGTTCGTTCATTTATTAAATGAACGAACACAAACGAACTTTCCGTCAAACGGTTCATGAACGTTTGCTGAAAGTTTAGTTCGTTTGCAGCCCTACATTTATAGGTGACAGGGGATATTTATATAACTATAATAAGAGTGAATAGCTAAAATCGTCCCTGAGGTTTGTAAGCTTTTGCTAGATCCATTCAAAAAAGTTTTTTTACTCAACTAGACCACTCAGGTTTTAAAACTCTTGCTAGATCCATCCATTTCACTAATCATGTTAAAAACTAACATTAATTGAGGGGTCTTTTTGTCATTTTACATATTTTTTCTTTTTTTTGTTTTTCTTATTTCTACTTTATTTTTAACAGAGAAATAAAAATTTCTTTTTTATATCCACCCCCCTGTATATTTCGTTCTCTTTCGATCTCTACAACACCACCATGGCAGCACCATCACCTACACCAACCCCTGACATCACCCTCGCCAATACCAGCCCCAAATCGAGCTGAAACCCTTAAAAACGACTCACTGCTTCGTTTTTGAAACCTCGAAATTGAATTCGTTTTTTTATGTTGGTCAATCCGTAAATCGTGGCATAAAACTAACCGACCCTGGTATAGCCGTATGCCCGTATAGTTATTTCCTTCTACTGGGTTTTAGCCTCTTCTTCATTATTCTCTCTATAATTAACGTGTATATAAGTCAACTTGAACAAAATTAAATTGAAACAAAACTACACAATAAATAATTAATTTACAACAAATTTAGGAAACTGGAAATAAGCAAAGTAACTTATAAAACAAAACGTATACTTGCCATGGACACTGGCGGTGGCCGGCAGGGCCAGCTGTGACTGTTTCATGTTTTTTCATTATTTTAGTTTTGTTATCAAAGAAGGAAAATATTACTCATGTGATCTTTTACTTTTTGTTAATTGTTTTTTTATATTTTTAATTTTTTTCTACTTCAATATTCAATTTGATTCTGTATGATGGTTAAGATGATCAACAATGGCGGTCAAGGGTGGTAGTTTTGATGGTCAACAGTGATGGATAGATACAAAACAAATAAAGTAGAAAAATAAAAACAAACCAAATATGTAAAATAACAAAAATACCCCTTAATTAATGTTAGTTTTTAACATGGTTAGAGAAATGGATGGATCTAACAAGAGTTTTAAAACCTTAGTGGTCTAGTTTAAAAAAAAAAACTTTTTTGGATAGATCTAGCAAAAGCTTATAAACCTCAGGGACGATTTTAGCTATTCACTCCTATAATAATTACAAAAACTTAATCTAATCAGCTGAAGGTAGCTAAAAATGAAACGTGTTTAATGTAAAGAAAGAAAGAAAGGCCCCATTAGAGCCTAAGCTAAGCACCCAGCAACGGTCACATTTTTCAAACACCGCTCCTACATCTCCTTCCTTCCTTCCTTTAAGCCTCCGCTAATCTCTCCCCTTCTCCCCTCACCTCTCTCTTTCTCTCTCTCTCTCTCTCTCTAACCAGCTTCATTGAATTTATCATTAATAATAATAATAATAATCAGAAATCATGGGCTGCTTCTCACTCTTTCCGTGTTTCTCTTCCTCCAAACATAATCCAAAACACAATAAATCTGTCAACCCAACCAAACCCACTTCTTCTTCTTCTGCTTCTGCTCATCAGGTAAGCCTTAATCCTTTCTATTTTCTTCTTATTCCAACTCTATGTTTCAATCATTAATCTGTTTCTGGGCTATGACAACTACTGCCAGACTCTCTTAACCAAGGTACCCACTGAAGAATCAACCAATATCATATCCCTCCATACCCCCATTGCCAAATCCAGGTATTTTAACAAAACATTTTCTTTTTACTGTTTCAGTTACAACTTACCAATATGACCCAACACACAGTAATTGCTTATTTTACTTTTCTTATTATTATTAAACTTCTAGGGATCATAGTCAACCTCAGCTGATTAATGACAGTGACAGTAAGATATCTCTCATAGATTTAGATGTTGAGAATCTTTCAGTTGAAACTGAAGCCAAAAAAGAAAATGGGAAATTGGGAGATTTTATGCAAATTAAAGATGAAATAAAGATAGAAAAACAAGATAATAATGGGGTTCAAGTTGAAATTAAGAATGATAACAAGATGGATATGGAAGTTGAGAATGAAAGTGATCAAGAGAATGAACTGAAGACAGATGTTTCGAGTCGGGCCATCTCCGATTCTAGTGTTTCGAGTTACATATCTTATCCACCTATGCATAGATATGGTAATCTTGTAACCAATGAGGATGCAGATCAAGTAGTTATTCAAGAAGAGTCATCCGAATCGTTGTTTTCTTTGTCCATTAATCCTAGGAGGCAATCCAAGTCTTGTCCGGTTGAAACCGATGATAAGGAGGTCAACAGTCCCCTTAAATCCAGTTCTCCACCAAAAATGGTTGCTAAAACAGTCAGGTCTTGCGCGAATGAGGACGCTGACTCTTTGTTGAACCCGATTGAGAATCTTGCTCAATGGAAAACACTGAAGTCAATACCATCAATACCGTCTTTGGATCTTAATCAAGAAAAAGAAAATTTGTATTTAGAACAAGAAGATATCCCTATCCCGGTTAGCGAAGACCCTAGCTTTAAAGTGTTAGATACGAAAGGGAAAGTAAAGAACAACACTGCTGTAACTACAAGTCTTTCTAGCTGGTTAGTTGACCCAGAGAAGTCGGTAACAGAAAGCAAGCAGGAAGAAAGTCAGTTTTCAACAGGGAATTCATATGCATACTCTGATGAAGCAACTTCTTGGAAGAGCTTTGAAGATAGACCGATTTTAGGAGCCTGGACTATCGATGAAGTTAAACAGGTATCTGCAAGATCCTCTCCAAGAAAGTCGCCGCGTCGTAGCCCTGATGATACGCCAATCATAGGGACAGTTGGGAGTTACTGGAGTCATACTAAGCAAGCCACAGATTATTCTTCAAGTGCTTGCACATCTCCTTTAGGAAGGTCTGCAAATTCCAGAAGGAATAAAGTGGTATGTATTATTATTATACACATCTTTATGCATTTATAAAGTTTATATAGAAAAGTTAATATGCTTAATATCATTATTACAAATTCTATATTATATGATAACATCCTAAGCGTCTTTTAATAAAGTCGTTTAAAAGGTTGTATGCATTTTGACCCGTTCGGACTGTTTATATTTTGTGAGGTTTCTAACCAATTGTATATCATTTTGTGTAGAACAAAGCTGTAAGCTGTCACTCTTCTCCCACTAAGAGGAGGTTGGACAGAGCATTCAACAAGAGTGGTGTTTGAGTGAGGTTATAAAGCTGAGTCTGCGAAACTTCAAAAGTATAGCCGCGTCTTATCTTATATTCATTATTTAGATCTTTTGTTTAATAAATGGGATGAAGGTGTTTCATTATTTCATCTCCAGTCTTGTAATATATTCTCTTTTTATCTACTCTCATATTGAATCCATTTATATGATCATTTATTCATCACATAAAGCAGTAGTTTTGTTGGTTGGTGGTAGTACCCTCTGTATTTATTTTTGGTTGCTTTAGTAAATCCATATCTTATGAACAAGAATTGAATCTCTTGAGTACTATGTATTTGCATTTCTATAGTCGATTTAAAATAAAAATGAGTTTGGATCGGTTATCAAATTTTATTTTTATGTCTCATCTTTGTGTCATATGTATTGCATTAACATCATAATATATGTGAGAACAAAAAATGAGACAAATAAATTAGGCATCAAATTATAGCCAGCCATTTAACAAAATACAATTTTAGGAACATCAACGCATTCGGGAGTTACAATTCCCGACATGCCCCAAAACACAACATGAAAGTAATACAAATTGGGTTGGTTAGTTTAACCCATTTAAGACCATTAGGTGTGGTAGAGGCCCATCATCCATGCCTTGCCTCCACCTCACCTGCCACGTCAGCGTGGGGTAGGAGCATCCTTAGGATGATGCTCCTAGGGGTGTGGAGGAGGCCCAACAACATTTAATGCTATTTCATTTTTTTTTTCTTTTTTTTTAATTAAATAATATTATCATATTAATATAAAATGTGAAGATGTATTTAAATTAAAAAGAAACACTTAAATTAAAAAAAAAAAATACACCTAAATAAAAAAAAGTACAATTTTCAAATAAAAACAAACACTTAAATAAAAAAAAAACATAAACTACTGATTATATTTTTTTGCGATGCTCTCCTTCATCTTCAACAAAACGGGACGGTCTTCTTCGGGGTAGTCGTTGATGTTTGCCGTCATTATTCGCCATTCTTCTATTTGCCTATCCTCGTTCTTTTGGCGAATGCTTTCCTCCACCCTCTTTTGCTTCAAACGAAGCTTTTCTTCGACTTCCCGTTCCTTCAATTTCTTCTTCTCCGCTTGACTTTCACTAAAAGTATTTTTGAAGGATGCCAATTCAGCGACCAAACCGTCCAACATTGACCCGCTCCCGCTCCCTGACGCGGCTTGTTTTTTTGCAGCCGCCGCTTGTTTTTTTGCTCTGTCCCTCCCTATGGGTCGTGGCTCCTCTTGAACCGGAGTATCCTCGAACTCTGGGTCTGGGTCATCGTTTATATTTATTTGACAATGACCGGTCGACCCGCCTCCCACGCTATAATCGCCCGACTCCGAAGTCTTGCTTCGTTTGGCGCTTGCAACCTCGTTTGGAACCGGTTGCCATTTGCAAGATGACTTCAACACCGTCCAAGCTCGAACATGAGGAAAAACATGGCCATACTTGTCTTCATATTTTCGCATCGCCTCCTTGAAAATCATTTCCTGGTTAAACCCGCTTGGAGGGTTCACAGACAACGGATTATAAAAGGCGATGAACTTCCCGATTGTAGTACTCATTTTCCTCCATTTAGAACTTAAAGCCTCATGCCCCCGATACTCTCCTTGCTCCATCAATTCGTGAAATGTATCTCGCACTTGGTTGTATAAACTATGGCCCGTTTGATTAGTCCCTACATTTAAATAAAACATATATTAGAGAATAAAAAAAATAATTTTTTTTTATTGTATACTACAAAAAAATTAAATTTTTTTACCAACTATGGGATCTTTCGAACTAGCCAGATACGCCTTCGCTAACGCTTCTTCTTCCAATTTCGTCCAAAGGCTTCGTTCGGTTGGCTTTTTTTTCCCCTTCCCCTTCGCACTCGCACTCGCCTTCGCCTTCCCCTTCGAACGTTGGACTTGTGTTTCGGGGACAACCTCCACCTCATCATCTTCTTCATCTTCGAGTTCAAAATTGGGTTGTCGTTGTGGTGGTAGAGATTGACGGAATGGCGGAGTTTGTAAAAGTTGGGTAAAGGATTGAGGGTTATGATGCATTTGCAAATTATGGAATTGGTTAAAGGTAGACGGGCTTTGGTGCATTTGAGGATATTGGGTGAAAGGGTTGGGAGTTTGTTGAAAACCCGCAAAAGTAGCCCAAGATGGATCCATTGGCATCGTGAACGGGTTTGGATTCGGGTTGTTTTGGTTATATTGTGGTGGTTGATTCGGGTTTGGGTTGTTTTGGTTGGGATCCATTGAATAAAGTATAAAGTATTTTTTATATAAAATAAGGGTTGGTATAAAAAGTGGGGTTTGATTTGTGTTGAAAATGGTATAAAATGAGTGGGTTTAAATAGAGTTGGGAGTTTTTTTTTAAACGGTCGCTTGCAACGGTCATAAAGGCACGTCCCCCCACTTTTCACGCGTCCCAATGCATGACCCTGCCCCGGCATCAACGGCTTTGGGATGCCGGCTAAGCCGTTGCCGAGCCAGGGGGGCGGTGTTCGCCGGCCCGGCTTGGCGTCGCCGGCCCAATGCCGCTCCCCATACCGTGTGGTCTAATAAATAGGTAGTGTCTATGTTGACATGTCTAACCCATTCAATAAACGTGTTGTATCTGGGTCGTTTAATATTTAAGTGGCAACCCATTTAAAATCAAAATAATATAAACATAAATTATAAGTTCAACCTGTCAACCCGTTTACAGCTTTGTTACAACATGTTTACCACCCGCCAACATTTAATCAGGTTACGTGGTTTTTTCTTCAAGTTTGACCCGTTAGTGATGATGTTAAAACAAATAACGAATAAATATGTGGACCGTGTCCGATTTCATCAACTTCATCCCCTCAACCCAAACTCACCATTAAACCTGACACTGGCTTACCATCATATCATCATCATCATTAACAAAAAGGCCAACATTATAAGAAACATAAGTAATTCCCATATATTATAAACAATTCCTTAACAATCACCAACATTTAGTATTTACATCATCATGAGAGATTATGTGCTAATACTAGCATATTCATTATGCAAAAAAAAAAAAAAGCAGCCATTAATGGCTTCTGTACTTTTGTAACAAGAACCCTTTATAATGTTGTAAATAAGCCAACATTTTAACATCCAATTACTGATCCAAGAAACACAGTGACCACCAGTTGGATCATAAACCACCATGTTACTCTTAAAACACCTAAACAAAACAGAGTCACTAACATGTAATATACATCTGATCAGTTCTTTCAACTGAAAACACCAAAATTTAAACTTTAAGCTAACCCGAGTTCCATCCAACCCGAAAAACACAAACTTTATCATACCCATCAACTTTCAAGATCATTTAGATGAACATCCAATCTCAATTAACAATACCCATAACTGTTTTTCATTAATCATAATCTAAACTAACCAGATCAGACACATATTCGAACAAAAAAACTAATAACAATACTCCCCTTAAAAGAATTACGTATAAGACTATAACAAATCCGATCTATAACAACAAAAGAAAAGAAAATCATTCACCAACAATCTTAATTCCAGAGGATCTCTCTGATCGTGGTTTAGGAGTCAATGGCTGAAGAACAGAGTCTCTGTATTTAGAAGGCATTGTGACATTAACCCTCCTCTGTCTTTTACTTTTCGGCTTCGGTTTCGGTTTCGATTTCGATTTCGATTTCGGTTTCAATTGTGTGGTGATGATGAGATTATTAAAATGGGTGGGTCGTCTTCTTCTGGTCAAGATTCTTCGTTGGATGTAGGGAACACCGACGACTGATCCTGCTGTGACTTGGTGGATTGCTTTGACGAGTAGATTGAGACCGAAACAGCGAGAAGGTGAAGGATGGGAAGATGGGTATGATGAGGATGAATCGGTGGATGATGCTAACAGGGAATGGAGGGTGATTGATGAGTGTGATGGTGAATTGGGTGATGAAGAAGATGATGATGATGTGTAATTGGTTGAAGATGTTTGCATTTTTATTATTATTATTATTATTATTATTATTATTATTATTATTATTATTATTATTATTATTATTATTATAATATATGAATTGTGAATCTAAATCGTGGATTGAGGAGAAGAAATAGGAGGAGATGAAGGGAAGGAAATCTGTGTGGATTGGTGAATCGAGAGAGAGGTTGGTTTTGGTGTCGACGGTGGTGGTGTGTGTATTATATTAAGCAAATGGGTCGGGCAATTGGCTATTGAGTGTTTTGGTAATGAGATAATTGCCGAAATAAACATTTGATTAATCATAATTGTCAAAACAAACATCTGATGCGTCTACATATTAGGGGGGAATGGAATTTAATAATCCTAACTTTGGGGGTTGGAAGGGAGCAGTCCCAACTTGAAAGTTGTAATATAACGGTCCCAACTTGTCAGTGTTTTTATTCTAATAGTCCCAAACTAACCCCAGTTAAGTTTTTCTGTTAAGTGCCACGTGGCATCACACGTGGCAGTCCTACGTGGCACAGTATGTCCAGCTGGTAAAAAACGTGGGCCCCGCTTGTTTTTTCAATTAAAAAAATCTATTAATTATTTAAAAAAATCTTTAAAAACGTGGGCCCCACACCATCCCACCTACACCACCACCACCAACCACCTGTTACGAAGAACCCTAATTCTATACTCGATCAATTGACCAACGATTCGAACCTGTTAATCAAATTAATGTTAGGGTTATTATAGAAAAATGAATTCCGAACAAAACCATACTAAATAATCACACTAACATGTTTGTTTTCGAGGTGTAATCGATTAAAAGGGGTGTTCGGCCACCGAGCATAAAACCCACGAATTGGAGCTTGATTTGGATGTTTTTGATGAGGGTTTTTGCACATAATGGATCGACTAAGATGCAGGAATGATTATATGGCTTCAATTCGTGGTATTTATAAACGATTCAATAAGTGGGTTTGTTAAAATGACGGTGGTGGTGGTGAAGATGACGGTGGTGGCAGGTAGTTGTGGTGGTGGTGGTGGTGAAGATGACGGTGGTGGCAGGTGGTTGTGGTGGTGGTGAAGATGATGAAGATGGTAGATAATGGGCCCACCCTTTTTTTTGACAGGTCCACACTTTTATGCCACGTAGGACTGCCACGTGTGATGCCAACGTGGCACTTAACAGAGAAAACTAACTGAGGTTAGTCTGGGACCAACAAAATAAAAAGATTGACAAGTTAGGACTGCTGTCTTACAACTTTCAAGTTGGGATTGTTGCCTTCCAACCCTCCAAAGTTGGGATTATTAAATTCCATTTCCCCAAATATTAGGGACGAGACACTCTTTTGCGTCTACCAATCAAATGATTACACGTGTAAAGCCTTCAGACGCATTAATTTTTATGGTCTCTGCGTCTAAACTTTAGACGCGAGGCTGTTATTTAGACGCATTATTCCACACCAACAAGTTATTCGCGTCTAAAGAATATGTTAGCCCTCTTGCGTCTAGACAACAGGACCGCGTCTAAAGTTTAGACGCATGGACCTTAAAAATTAAAGCGTCTGAAGGATTTACACGTGTAATCATCTAATTGGTGCAAACAGTGTTTTGTCCCTAATGTTTAGACACATTAGATGATTATTTTGGCAATTATGCTTTGCTTGGTCAAATGTTTATTTTGGCAATAATCCCTTTGGTATTTTGTATACCTGGTTTCATACTCGTTGATTTTTTTTTTTGCATGTATCGATTATCGGATATACTTGTTGTCTATGAGATTATACAATTAACATTTACACTCGAGAGTAAGAAGCTGACCGGAAACAGGCTCGCGTCTATAGTTCTATATTTTTCACAATTTTAAGTTTAAGTATGTTCAATTTCAATACAGGTAAACAAGTATGCTATCAGTTTGGAATAACATGGAGAGCATCATCTAATATCATACTCGTCACAAAATCATAATTTTTTTATAAATGATGACTGATCTCATCTCATACACCATATGACCGATCTCTCTCACCATGTTCGCATTTTTTTAATCCTAATTAGCCATACCATATGGAAACATTTCCTTTAGCTAATTGTAATGGTCTCACGCCCCTATGAGGTGGTAGTGAGACCGACTTTATATATAACTTCATAGGGTGTTACTGATGCCGTGAAAGGTTCTAGTGTGATGCAATTCAAACGTGAAAGAGGAAGAATGGTGGTAGTGAATATCTTAATTAATTATGAAGCCAATAAAAAAGATACAGTGGTGGTTGACTCTACTTAGTTTTTAAATTTATATAATTTAAATAATGGGTGATGGATAGTGGAAACCAGTAAAACCATTACCTATGTAGTGAATGAGCGTTTGCCTGAAAATATGACAGTCACTTTATATTACGACAAAAAACAGATGAACTCATTACATGTAACAGTACTGATTTCTGAGAAGATTAACATGGACCTTTGTATGACACCCTAGGCAAATCCCACATCGGCTGTGGCCAGGAGAGATCCTTGGTTCATAAGTAATCCAAAGCCTCTTAAATCACCAACGCGTTTTGGGCTTAATGCTAGTGGATGAGAGGAGAACTCCACAGTTAAGCGTGCTCAGGTGGGAGTAGTATCAGGATGGGTGACCTCCTGGGAAGTCTCCACCGGGGCGACCAAAAGCAAATCCGTGAGCTCTGGATGAGCAACCCATCGAGGCAAAGCGGACAATATTGGTGGTGAGAGGGGCCGGATGTTACATTACACTTAGTAACATATGATCTTTATACATGTAAAACTTTAAATATATATTTGTCTAATCATCCAACAAAAAGATGTAATATTTGTATATCTATGAGTGGAAATTAGTAAAGAACACTAAATTAGTGTAAGTATAAAAAAACAAGTCTAGATGGTTTAATTTTTATTCTTTTTTACAAATGCTCATATTTTTAAGATTATGTGCTTATTAAGTACACGTACTTATCATATATACATAAAAATCATCAAACTATTTTTTTCATGTATATTTTAATTGTGTATCGTATATTTATATTAGGTAATAGGTACACATAATATACACATGTGTAGAGCGGGATGGGGTCGATGCATCGGAAGCCAATTCCGATCAACATTCAAAGACGGTTAACTAAATTCTTCGTGACTAATCTCCCAGAGCGGTGTAGTGGGCAGATCTTGCTGGGTTTGTACGCGCATATGCAGAGATTTATGATCTATACATTGCAAGAAAGAAAGATAGGTTGGGGAATAGGTTTGGGTTTGTCTCGTTGCTGGATGTGAAGAATACAGGAGAAATGGAAAAAGACTTGTCAAGAATAAAGATGGGAGAGTATAAGTTAAGTTTTAATGTAGCGAAGTATTCGCTTGAAGATGGGGAGGTGGACAATAGGAGGAAGGAAGATGTTAAAAAGAAGAATGTTGATGGTCCAGAGCGTAATACTACGGATAGGAAGGAGGGATCTTCTAATGTGTTTACGGGCTCTGCTTCGTTCAGAGATGTGTTTCTGGGTAAAACGATAGTCGGTGATGAGAAGGTGATTAACGTAAAAGATGATCATGTGGCACATGCAAATGTTTTCGGGAAGGCGGTTATCATACGTGTTGTGGATTTCATGGTACTAAAGAATATTTCAAAGGTAGCCCTTGAGTTGTCGGAAGGGAAGGGAGTAATTCAATACCTTGGAGGTTTGTCTATTATCATATCTTTTCATGAGAAGTATGAGGCAGAGGCATTTTGTGATCTCATTAAGCAAAATAAAGAGGTGTGTCTTTCAGCGGATGTTTGGGTAGGGCAGACGTTGCCCTTTGAAAGATTGGCATGGCTTAGGATTCAAGGGGTACCCTTACATCTACTTGATAATGATGTCCTTAACATGGTAGGAGAAAGGTTTGGGAAAGTTGTTCATAGAGCGCAACATGATCAATGGACCTCTGATTTGTCTTTTGGTTATGTTGGAATCCTTTTAACGGATGGAAGAAGAATTCAAAAAGAGGTTACAATCGTTTGGAAAGGTCGGAAGTATAGGGTATGGGTAGCTGAAGAGGCTAGGGATTGGATACCGGATTTTTCAGGCTATAAGAACTACGAGCAAAGTCACTCTCAGGAGGTCCCAACGCCGGAGAGTCCAGTACCGGCGACGAACAGCCAAGAATTTCCGATGGAGACTCCCAGAATGGAAACTGCGGGAAATCAGGAAAAAAGTTATGAGAGGAGTAATGGCATGGAGGCGAGTATGGAAAGTGTTCGAAATTCAAATCAGTCTTCTGGTAATAAAGGAAAGGATAATAATGGGGTTATTGATGGTAGTGGGGGCGCCATTCAAGGTATTAAAAACAAAGTCAAAGGCTTTAAATTGTCAGTTAATACAAAGAATAAAAGAAAGAAAAGTAAAAGGAGTGTGAGAATTGGGTTGGGCTTGGATACGTCAGGGAGTAGCCTGGAGAAGCCCATGGGTAAAAGACCAAGAAGAAAGTCCAATGATCCATTTGGCCTCAATAAAATAATAGGTATTGTTGAATCGTCCAATTCAGAGTTTTGTTCAGACTCAATCACTAATGGGCCTGAGTATGCTGTTCCTGTAGAGAGTGATTGTAACACCCCAACCGATGGCGGAAACATCGAGGTGTCACGTAGTGACGATTGTTCAATAGCTCATGGACTAAAGTGTAAATTTGAATACATTGATTAAATAATTTATTACATTGAAATGAAATTACAGGATACAATAATTCTAAAGTGACAAGTCTAACTAAGATACAATGTAGACGAGACTGAAATATAAAATCCAAAAGCCTAAAAGAAGCGTCTCAAAACAACCTGAAACATGTACAAAATATTTTGGTCAATACAAAAATTGTATTGGTGAGCATACCCTGTTTAAATAAATATAGTAGGAAAGTGTTTAGCAATTCATGTGTCGTATACTGTTTGCAATTATGTAATAAGTGGTATCCGGGTCAAATCAACCCTAAGAGAAGAAAGCAGATATATATAGTATGCGCTAGTAGTAATGTAATACATAGCAATGACGAGGACTCTCAACAGAGTCACAAGGGTATAAACCATAGTACTATTCATTGAAATGCCAGGCCGCAATGGTTAATGATTTGACAGGTCATAGATACACAAAATGACACAAGCAAACACACATAAGAATTGCTATTTTAGTAAAAGGAATTATAAACTTGATAGTAAGTACATGAGTCACCCCAAAATAGTAAGACAGTAAAAAGGGGAAAGATCTACTCACAGTTTGCGAAAGCGAGCAAAATCCAACTTAAGCGGTCGTGAGCTAAGTAATGGGAATTCCGAGGAATTCAACCTATAATGTGTAAGCATACTAATAAGGAAATGTCTAAAAAGTCTAAGGTAACTAGGGTCTAAGGCATTAGGGCTTGCTAAGTCGATTTGGGGAATTAGAGTTTTTTTTATGATAAATCGCGTTAATGTAAAAGTTGTACGTCAAAAATAATATATCAAAGTTTGTAAATGTGGTTTAGGTAATATAATTATTACCAATTGAATATTTAGGTAAAAATATGTTTTAAATCATTAAGACAAAATAATTTAGTTAATTACTTTAACTAAATTAAAATAAATACAATAATCATAAATATATAAATACATAATTTTGAGTTACACAATGATCCAACAAAAGATAATAAAGACATTAAACCATATGAGTATTTCTATTTTATAAGAAAAATATTTATAAAATAGATGTTTAAATTGTTTAAATAAATAAATGTTTTATTATGTCTAATTAAACGTAAATAAGACTAATAATACCATACATGATCCAAAAATCCTAGTTTTATAGAAAATGAATGATTTCTGATGTAAACAAATTAGAATAATTTTCTCATAATTTATATAAACTTATTTATATTTAAAATTGATTTAACGAGATTAAATTATGTTTAAATGATTAAAAATAGGAAAGTCAATAAAATTAAATGTTTTCTTAACCAATAATTTTTATTTCAGTTTATAATGATTAGAAATAATTTATCAAAAATTTTGAGATTAAAATCATTAAAAATGAATTTTTAATCAATTAAATATGATTAAAACAATTTAATACAATAAAAATATAAAAATAAAACATTTTCTAGAAAATAAAAGTGGGATAATTTTCTATGAGATGTCAAGAAGCTACTCCTAAATTTTTATAATTTTTGGAGTAAAAATGAATTTATTATGAATATTTCAAATTTCCATACATAATACATTTAAAAAAAAAAAAGAAATGAAAATTGAAAAGAAACATATCAAAAGAAAAAGAAAACATCCAGATTTGCATCTAGAGGGATTCGAACCTAGATCCTTTCCAAACCCAAACACACACCAAACCACTAGGCTATGTACCAACTTGTAGATTTATTTGAAACAAAAAGGATTTTAAACAATACAACTTACTCATCTTCTTCTTCCCCAAATCCTACCAAGAACCCTAACCCTAGGACTTAATTCAATAACACGAACAAGGTATGATCCGAGCTCTGTAATAAGGGGCTTTCGTTCACAATACAAAACTAAACAAAACGGCACTATAAGCACGGACTTACAACAATGATTACTAGACGAAAAGAAGATCATTGGCCGCAACCCCTTGCGCCGATTTGCAGAAGGTTCGAGTCACGTTTAGATACATTTTTGTAGTCGTTTGAATCGTGTAAGTGTGCAGCAACTTGTTTACAAGTTCAATTTATAAAGGTTCCCAAGTAAATCATGCGTTGGAACTCAATTAAAAGCTTCGACGGTTTCAACACCAAACCCGATTAATTCATGATTACTACCAATTAATTGCACGATTAAAGGCTAGGAAACGGTTTATAATAGTTGGAGAAACGTTTTGCATCAATAACACGAGTGAAAAAGGCATAGGAATCGATATTTAAATGTTCGCCGGAAAAGTTTCCGGTCGCCGAAAACCAACTGCCGGAATTACGTGAGTCAAGGGGAGAGGGAAACAGATTTTAAACTTTCCAATGTTGGCAAAATTAGTCCCTAATGTTTAACCTTGTTAGTTTGGTTAAGGTTTTAGTTAATTTTTCTTAATAAATCACTAACCAAGTTAAGATAACTTAACCAAAATGTTTTGAAAATTTTATAAACTTAAACTTTTTTTTATATATATATATATATATATTTTTTTTACGAATACGTTTCAACATACGCATTAGATTAAAGCTTATACCCGATCCATAATAAATATAAATAATTAAATTTTAGTTCGTTCTAAAATTAAATTTGAAAACGACGAAACTTACAGGGACTATAATGGAAATATTTGAAGGGCTATTATTGTCATTTAAATGAAAGACAAGGGTGACGGATGTCACAGTGATGATGGGCCGATTGCAAATATGGGTGATAATAGACCAGAGGGTAAGGAAGTTATTCAAGGGATTACTAATGTGGAAGATACTTTAGTTGTGCGAGGGTCTAATGGAAATGATGATTCCGTGAATATCGAGGTAGCTCATACGATTACCTTGGGTCGTAAATTGGGTGCTGAATTACACAGTTTTACGGACTTGATTAATGATTCCATTGCTAAGGAGGGGTTACAAGAGGGTGGAATATGAATTGTTTAAGTTTAAATGTGCGATATATGGGGGTGGTGGGTAAAGATCATTGGGTTAAGGGTTTGAAGAATAAATACAATATTGGGTTTGTTGCTTTACAAGAGACCAAAATTCAAGGAGTGGATGCGAAGTTGTTGGGACGATTTTGGGGTTATGGCAATTTTGATTTTGAGATTGTTGAGCCTACAGGTCTGTCCGGAGGTATGGTTAGTGCGTGGGATCCAAGTTACTTTGATAAGCAAGTGGTTGTCAAAGATAGGAACTTTCTTTTGGTTAGTGGGTGGTTGAAAGATTTCCAAATTAAAATGAACATGGTAAACATTTATGGGCCTCAGCATGATTCACAAAAGAGATTGTTATGGCAAAAACTATCTAGCGAGATGGACGATAAAGATGGGTTATGGATATTGATGGGTGATTTTAATACGGTGAGATGTGAGGAAGAAAGAAAAAAATACCAGGTTTAATGCTAGAAGTGCGAAGGATTTCAATGATTTTATTGATTCTAAAGGCTTGTTCGAGTATGGGTTAAAGGGGAGAAAGTTTACGTTCTTGGCAGGAAAAGGTGGTGGAACAAACAAAGTAAAATAGACCGGGTGTTGGTGTGCTCTGATACGCTTCATAAATGGCCGGAGGCTTGCCTTCGTGCTCTTCCAAGAGGTCTCTCGGATCATTGCCCTTTAGTTTTGTCTATGACTAATAAAAACTTTGGTCCCAAACCATTTCGGTGGTTTAATTCGTGGGGGTCGAAGGAGGATTGTATTGGTATAGTCCGGGAGGTTTTAGCTATGAGTATGGATGATGATGCGGCTGACAAGCGTTTATGTTCAAAGCTCAAGTTCTTACGTGCAAAGCTTCGGACATGGAATGTTTTGAATCGCAAATTTGAAACTGAGCAAGTGGAGGATTACAAGAAAGAGTTGGCTGATTTGGAAGTGTGTATGGAGCATCGGGATCTTACGGAGGACGAAGAGTGGGTTATGGAGGAATGTAGAATGAAAATGACGGAGATTAATTGGGATCGACACAAAGATTTACAACAACGTGCTCGGGTTAACTGGGCTGCGGAGGGTGACGATAATTCAAGGTATTTTCATAGGATTATTAATGGAAGGAGGGCATCTAATAATATTCCTGGTATTGATGTGGGAGGGGTTTGGAAGACGAAACCAGAAGTTGTTAAAAGGGAGATTATGAAGTTCTTTAGGGATCATTTTTACGAACAATACCCGGTTCGTCCTTTGCTGGTTTGCGACGGTTTAAAGCAGGTCCCGGATAGTAAGTGTGATGAGTTGATTCGGGTTTTCTCAAGAGAAGAAATAAGATGCGCGGTTTTTGAATGTAGGAAAGATAAGGCCCCGGGCCCCGACGGGTTCAACTTTGATTTTATTCAAAGATTTTGGGATGATTTAGAAGATGATTTCTTTGTTATTCTTTCCGAGTTCTATGATTCGGGGGAGATTAGTAAGGAGTGTAGTACTTCCTTCATTACTTTGATTCCAAAGTGTAAGAATCCGGTTAACATGAAGGATTACAGGCCGATTAACTTGATAGGCGTGATAAGCAAGGTTATTTCGAAAATCTTGGCTAACCGGATTAAGAATGTGATGGGAGATGTGATATCCGAGACATAGTCGGCCTTTCTTAAAGATAGATACATTTTGGATGGGCCTCTTATTCTCAACGAGGTGATTGAATGGTTGAAGAAACGAGCAAAAAAGGCGTTTTTATTGAAGATAGATTTTGAGAAGGCGTGTGATAATGTGAATTGGAATTTTTTGATTTCTATTCTTGAGCAGATGCGTTTCCCAGTTAGATGGCGGATGTGGGTTTTGGGGGTTTTGAAGTCGGCTAGATCGGCAGTGTTAGTCAATGGATCTCCTACTTTCGAGTTCTCTTGTCAAAAAGGTCTTAGACAAGGAGACCCGTTGTCTCCGTTTTTGTTCTTGGTTGTGATGGAGGCGCTCTCTTGTGTTATTAATAAAGCGGTCCAGATTGATGAATTTAGAGGTGTGCATTTAGCTAAGGAAGAGGTTAGTATCTCCCATCTCTTGTATGCCGATGATGCTCTTATCATTGGTGAGTGGTCCGAGCATAATGTCCTTAATATGGCCCGTATTCTAAGGTGTTTTTATGTGGTCTCCGGGTTGAAAATAAATATTAATAAGTCTAGCCTAATGGGGATAGGTGTAACAAATGAAGAGGTAGACTACATGGCAGTTTTCTTGGGTTGTAAACGGGGGAGTATTCCTTTGGATTACTTGGGAATCAAAGTAGGTTCGAACATGAACAAGTGTTGTAATTGGAAGAGGATTATGGAGGTATTCGAGGGTAGATTGGCGTCGTGGAAGGCGAAGTTGCTTTCGATTGGTGGGCGTGTAACGCTTATTAAATCGGTCCTCGGGAGCCTTCCGATATATTATCTTTCTTTATATAAAGCCCCCATTGCAATTATTGATAAGCTTGAGAAGTTAATGAAAAAATTTCTATGGTCCGGAACGAGTGTTAATAAAAAGATCCATTGGGTTTGTTGGGAAAAGGTTACGACGCCAAAAAAAACATGGTGGATTGGGAATTAAGAGGCTGAAAGACATGAATGAGGCGCTTTTATTTAAATGGACTTGGAGGTATAGACGTTCTCCGAATGCGCTTTGGAGACGGGTCGTAGATGCTTGTCACAAAACTAAAAAGGTATGGGAAGTCTTACCAGTAAACAAGAACGCTGCTGGGAACTGGAAGAGTATTGTTAAGACAGTGGGTACAGTCAAAGCGGGTAATGAGATGATGCACGGTTTTATTCGGGCTCGAGTTGGTGATGGGAAGGATGTGCGCTTCTGGTTAGATGTTTGGCAGGATGGGGGCACTCTGAATAAGCGATGGCCGCTGTTATATGGGTTAGAAACAGAAAAGAATTGTTTGATAGCTGATCGTTTAAGGCTACTCAATCACCGGAATATGTTCGCAACAAATTGGGTTAATAAGATCAACACCGTAGACGCGTTTCAGCAGCGGATGCAGCTTCTGGATTGGGTTCAACACTTGGTATTTTCAGGTTCGAAAGATGAGTGGACCTGGGCTGGAGAAAAAGATGGTGGTTTTTCTATTCTTTCGGTTCGATTATGTATGCAGAAAGGGTCTACTGAGCATGATAATTTTGTATTGAAATGGATCCCGTGGGTTCCATTAAAGTGTCACATAATGGTGTGGCGAGCAGAGATGGGTAGGATTCCGACTAAGGTGGAACTGGTTAAGAGAAAGGTGGAGTTGCCGGATATACTTTGCCCATTGTGCGAAACGGAAGACGAGTCTGTGATGCATTCTCTTGTGGGCTGCTTGGTTGCGTCCAATGTTTGGGACGCTGTTGGTCGTTGGTTGGGTATTCCTCCGATATTTGCTTTCAATCTGAGAGATCTGCTGGAAGTGTACAAGATGGCTGGTAGCAACAAGTTAAAGAGGAAAATCGTGCAAGGCATCGTGATGGTGACTTTGTGGTGCTTATGGTATGCTAGAAACGACTTGGTTTTTAATGGGAACAAGCCTTTGGGTCCGGATATTATTGCGAAAATTAAGTCGTTGTCTTATTTATGGTTTAAGAATAGAAGTAAATGTAATAGAATTGGTTGGAAGGATTGGTGTAGGTCGCCGATGTACTTGATGTAATGTGCTTTTAACGGTCGGTCCTTGTTTTGAGGACCGGTTCCGTGTTTGTTGAATGAAAGTTTATTTTAAAAAAAAAAACATGTGTAGATTATATATATAAACGATCAATCAAACTAAAATGTCAAAAAAAAAAAAAATTTAGGAAAGATGAGAGAAAAAAATAATGACTACATGCACTCTTTTTTCTTTTACTTTAAAACTTCTGATTGGCACACCATGTAATGGGTTTGAACCTATATTGTTAAGGCTAACTTGGGTGCCTCTAGGCCCTCTTTTCAAGCCCAGCGAAGCCTTCTCACTTCGCTTCAAAAGCCTCACTTTCAGGCAATCAGACGCATTAACCAATTTCCGGCGAAATTCCAATCGAAAATCAAATGTTTAAACATGTCTAAAACAATTATACCAACTTTAAAACAAGTATGCAATCAACCTAAACTAGCTCTAAGGAAGCCTAAAACATGTCTAAAATCCCTAAAATTGTGTTTTTATACTATACGTCTCACCTAAAACAATCATCACTTTTTAAGCACCTAGAACTAAAACTCAAGGCTCATCCTTTGTGTCTAGATTGTGTCTTCGACAACCATGGTGCGTAAGATAAATGATTTTTCCTAGCATTTTACATTTATTGATGGCTTGCAAGCGAAGTGACAATGTGTTCAAGACCTTGTACTGGTGATTCACAGCAAAGCAAAGCAAAGCGAAGGGAAGAGAGAGTCATCTAAGTCAAGAGATCATAAGACTAGCCATATAAGGTACAGCTCCAAACATAGGTGGATCGATCAAGAAAAACAAAGACTCGTTCAGCCTAAGAGAGGGTCCTCATCAAGCCCAAGATTGCCAAGAAGGATCAATAGTAGGGATCAACGTGAGGATGTTTGCATGATATTGATGCATATCATCTACGCTTTCAGGGCACAAAATGATGGCACCCATAGTATCGACTAAGGACTCCAACTCGTTAAATGCTCTATTCAATACTGCCTATCCATTGACGAAGCCAAAATGCTAAGAAGTAATTTGACCAACAGAAGTGGGGCGATGAATACGGTAAACTCCAATGGATCATTTCGATTTCATTCATTCATAAAAAAAAGTATGTTGTTATACCCACCCGCCACACGCAGGCAAAACACCCTCGTTTAATAATGCTGCTGAAAATGTTGATAAATAAATTGGTGATAAATTAATTAATAATTATAAAAGGTAAACTCCAGAGAATAGAAAACAAACAAAACTAACAATGGTTTATTCTTATATGTGGGGCGTAGTGAATCCGTTCCATGAGTGATAAAGTTGAAATCGAGAATGATTTACTGCGAATTGCATCCAATTCAAGAAAGTGAAGCGACCACACCATGTAAGCATCGCCGGTGCAGATCAAACAAAATGAGCTATGTTATTGTATTGTTATCAGTGGTCCATCTTTAGAACTAAAGCAGTCGCATTGCCATATATTTCATGCTATGAATTTAATCAAGGATGTTTGAATAAGTCCACGTTTAGGTTTGACCTTTGACTTGTATGCAACAAAGAATTCATGCCTTTATTCTTGAAGATTCTCCAACTGCAGACTCCATTCTGGAGTACCAATCACCAATTCTGGTGTGCTCCACCATATCTTTACCCGACTTTAATTGCCGAATAGGTCTCAACACCCCAAAAACAGCCAGATCTGCCAAATTAGGCTTGGAACCCCCTGGCGAATCAATATAAGCAAAATGTTAACTTCAATGAAAAAAAAATATAATGATCATCAAGAAAACCGACCTAGGAAGTCTCTGCCATCAAGTGCATCAACCCATGTTTCAGCAGCATCATACAAGGCTGCTCTTTCATCAGTAATGTTATACTTTTTCTTTAGTTTCTTGGACACAAAATACATTGCAGCAGCCCCAGCATACTTCACTGAATACTTCTCGTAGAAACTGAAATTACCTAAAAGTACAAAAGCAGGACATCACATTTATGATCATAATCATATTGAATGTAGTCCTGATAAAGTATACGTAAATGACACATTTATTTATGACTTATAAAAATTTCCCTATGAAGGAGCCTTTAAAGATTTGAAATGCAAAGGTATTGATAGTAGAAACATGATTATTACTGTAGTTAAAACTCTATGGCAACACCCTTCAAGCTAACCATGCTAGTTCCTGTTAATCTGTTATCTAATCTCCAAATCTATCACAGCCGTTTTTCATTCAGTTTAGTGTTCTCTGCTTTATTTGGTATCATTATCAAACTAAGAACCTTATTGTAGTCCATCCCATGGAAAATCATAGAGCTTTGTGATATTGATTGACTACTAGACACTTAGACAGTAACCACAAACAGATTGTGCATGCATACTTAGCCTGTGAAAATGTAATGAGCATGCATACTTACATAGCCTGTGTAATCTCAAAATGTCTTAAATATATGAACTTAGTACACATTTAACTACATCAAGAAACACATCCGCTTATTATAAGACAAGGGGATACATGCACCAATCGGGCTTGTCCCCATTGGTGAGTGTTATGTGCCCTATGTCCAAGGCTTTATGCAAAACTATTATTGAGCCAAGGGTCTCACTGGAAGCAACCTCTTTATTCCTACTGGGTAAAGGTAAGGTTGCCGACATCTTACCCTCCTCAGACCCTACCTTAGCTTTGCTATTGATGGGATTAACTAAGTATGATGATGATAAGAAACATTATTCACATATCAATAAAAAATGCAACATACATGTGCTAGCAATAAAACAAATATATAGCTTACCATTGTTAGCAATATAGTCAAAGGATTCCAAAGCCTCAGTAGTGTTCCGGTAGATGTTTGGCGATAGCATATGGACCAAATGATCATCAACCCACCTACAATCCCACTATGCTTTAGCACCATAGATACTTATAAATAGTCCATTAACATAATATTTTGTTGCCAAATGGTTCAAGAATAATAGATAGAGAAGAAGAAAAAAACCTGCGCCACTTGTTCTCCTCCTCATCATTAGAAACCACCGATGAAGCTTTCATAGATATGATCTTGTCCCCCATCTGATCAATAATAGCTGCAAGAAAGACTCATTGTGTCTTCAAAGGACATATCAATTAACTGACTAAATGACAATTAGCAACACAACTAATTCAAATTCACATACTAAAGAAGAACCGCAATTCACTTTAACTAAAACGACGAAAATACCTGATGAATCAACCAGCGGTTCACCATCCACCATCAATATAGGCACCTTCTTATACTCAGACCATTTAATTTCCTTCTTACCAAACGGGTTCACCTCCACTACTTTGTAAGGTACATCATAGTAATCCAGAAATGCTGAAAAAGCAAAACGAAAACCAACTAATTCACACATCATAGCCATATTTAAAACCAACCTCATTGTTGCCACCAAAGTTTAAAAGAACGGAAACAAGCCTCGAAGCGTTTTCCCTTCACCTAATGAGGCGTAAGCCTCGAGGCGAACTGAGGCGTAAGCCCAAGGCGTAGTCAAAAAAATAAATATAAAAATTATGTATCTTATAAAAAAATAAAATACTTGACCTAGAAAAGTCTAAACATCAAAAACACACATCAAAATAAAATAATTGACCCCAAAAGTCTAAAACACATCAAAAACACCCTTAACCACCTGAGGCGCACATTTTCTTAGCGGCTATGAGGCGTATGTACAATCTGAACCCCATGAGGCGCGCCTCAGACTCGTTTTCTTAGTGTTTCGCCTTGAGGTGCACACCTCACCTGTTTTTTTAAACCATGGTTGCCACCATGAGAATAATAAATATCACAAAGCACTGGTATAAAACAAGTTCACTATCTACTACAGTTATTATTATTTGATTTATCATTTATCTTTAACTTTGTCCGTTAGTTACCATTTTATAGACAACTACAAATGTTTTATCATTATCATTAATCAGTTAACTTTATCATTATTTTGTTAGCTTTATTATTAACCTTTTCACTGTAATCTGAGATATCATTTCACGGTTATTTAATACACAATATACATCAATCACACAACGGTATCATTATCTATATATATTAATAGAAAGACACTTCAACAGTGTCTTTCTTTTAATATATATATTGGCCACTAACTTTTAGGTTAATTTTATTTTCTGTCACTAATTTTTAGGTTAACTTTATTTTCTTCTAATTTGACCACCAAACTTAGACCAACAAACTTTTAGCTTTTAGGATTTAAAACTTTGGCCACTAACTTTTAACTTAACTTTATTTTCTAACAATTTGACCACCAAACTTTTAGCTTTTGGGATTTAAAATTTTGTCCACCAAACTTTTAGCTTTTAGGATTTCAAACTTTGACCACCCAACTTTTTTAAACTTGCATTGCGCTTTGGCCAAACTTTTAGTTTTTAAGATTTCAAACTTTGACCACCAAACTTTTAGCTTTTAGCCGCGAGTATTTTTTTGAAGCTCATGCGAGAATAACAGTCACTTATATGTCCACGAAACTCTCCACGCAACTGGAGTTCCCACAGTAACGTGCGATCTTTAACTTCCACCAAACCCTCAACGTAACTGGAGCTCCCGCGGCAAAGCGCGGGTAACACAATCCTAGTTAATGCTTCAATTCAGGGCGGGCCCCAAGGGTGAGCCAGCTCAAGCCGTTTTTCTTGGAGGCCTAAATTTTTATTTATATATTATCAAGAATATGAAACCGAGAAACATATTGGGCCTCCGTATAAAAACTTAAAACTTTATGGCAATTGGCATGTCATCCTAGTACTATATTTTTGCTCTGTTTATTGTTACAACGTTAATAGTTGTTAAAAAATCGTATATATAATTCGTAAGGGCCCAAAGGCCTTTACTTTTCGGCTCGCACTTAAATCCTTAGTACCTACCACTAGGGCTGCAAGCGAACTGAACTTTCAACGAACCGTTCACGAACCGTTAGGCGGGAAGTTCGTTTGTGTTCGTTTAATAAATGAACGAACATGAATAGAGGCCGCGTTCGTTCGTTTATGTTCGTGAACGTTCGGTAACGTGTTCGTTTGTGTTCGATAGTTTATTAAGGTTTCTAATTTTTATACTTTTTTATATTCTTTTATTTTTATTTATATTACCCAATAAATAATATATATGAAGTAAATATATAGTCACATGATATCAATAAACTACTTTTTGTATCCGGTATATGTTTCCACGTTCCATCGTTGATGCCCTCCACCTCCAACGCCCTTCTCCAGTACTAACTATGTTTGGACAATTAGGTTATATTTTGGGTGGATCTAGCTAATGTCCTATCCTAATGTATGTGAAATCCATGTTATTCAAAAGTTAATATATGTCCGTTTGTGTTTGTTTCCGTTCATGAACACTTGTTTGTGTTCATTAATATCAGCTTGTGTTCGTGTAAGTTCATGGACAAAACAAACACAACCGAAAACGAACATGAGCGTTTTCTTATTAAATGAACACGAACAGAAAGTCTCGCTAGGTAAGTGTTCATGAACTGTTAGTGAACACATAATTTTCTTAACAAACGAACCCGAACAAGGCCTTGTTCGTATTCATTGGCAGCCCTACCTACCACTCGGCTTCAATTCATAATGTCCATATAACAAACTTGAGATTAAAACGATATAAAAATTGGAGACGAAAACAATACCTTTAACTTTGTTACAGAAGGGACAAGCTTCATACTGGTAAAGCACAACATCCTTAGGGTACAAATCAGGTTTAACAACTTCTTTAGCATAAGCACCTTCTTCCACCAACAATAACGATCCACCAACAGCGACAGTAGCAGCGAGAAGACCAGTTAACGACAGAGAAAACCTAGAACCAGTACCACCACGTGGAAATCTGGATGATGAAAAACATCTATTAGAAGAATCGGTGACGTAAAAGGAAGGGGCCTGGAAGAGCCTGGTGTAATGTTGTTGTTTGGTAGATGATGATGATAGAAGGGTTCTGGATAGAGCAGATGAAGAGGCTAGAATAGAAGCTCTCCTCATTGTTTTACAGATTAACTAGGGTTGCGTTAGGGTTACGCGACGGTGGTTTATAGGGTTTTAGATCTGTTGTTCCGGTACCAACGTCCGGCTGCGTTAATCCCTGTGGTCATGACCAAATGTTACAGTTACATGCCTTAAACTTTCGTCTTTTTCATAGATGCCCTTTCATTGTTGGAGATTAACTAGCGGGTTGGTCGCGTTTAGGATAGCATAATCTATTTAGCCATGCGTTAAACACTAATTTTTATAGTATTAACTAGATTATACCCCGGGAGCCTCCCGGATTGAGAAATTTAATATGATACATCAATTTTATATATGAAATAAACTGATGTATAACTCTAATATTAATATCTAACCTAAAACAAATTAACAATGTACAGTGGCGAAGCTTGACCCGAAGGTTCGGGGGGTCGGAAGTCACCGGTGGGTCGGAAGTCACTAGTTTCGGGGGGTCGAAACCCTATATTTTCAAAATTTTCTATACGAATACTATATAATCGGAACTTCTGCGCGAAAATCCGGGGGGGTCGGCCGCCCCTCCCCGCCCTTACTATGCTCCGCCAGTGACAATGTACAACTCCAATGCTAACACCTAACCAAAAAGAATGTATAACTTTAATGTAACTCTAATATTAACACTTATCCTAACGACTAAACAAATGTACAACTCTAACATGCTAATATTGATACCTAACTTAAAACAACGTATAACTCTATTAACCTATTCGGCTCTGCTGAAAAAAAATCATATTTATATTTACTGTTTTAAACATAATTAGTGACTTGTCTATACATGATTAATGTTTTACCTGAACACTTTGTGTTTTTTTCCTGTATGAGCAAAACCCCACAAAAAAATTTCTCCGTTTTTTATATAGCACTATGGTACTCGTTGGAAAGATAATAAAACGCTCGTTAATTTGGTGTAATTTTTTCTTTAAAAAATCTCGTATATTAAAGATATTAACGTTTAAAAATTATGGGAGGAAACATAAGGGTGAAAAATCCAATTTTGTTTTTAAATTATTTTTTTTCTAAAATATCTCAATGCCACATAAGATGACACATGACACACTCAATGAAGAGAATGTCTTTTTGAGTGTCATGTCAATAAAATGACTTAGGTATTTTTTTCTATGTTTTACGATTCGTCTAATTTCTTCGCGTAAACACATGAGCTCAAAGGGTAAGCTTATATTCTTTGTGTTCGGTGTTAGTGGTCGCTACCAATAGTGTGACATTGATGCTACTTGGCACAGTTCACGTCCTGCCGCAACGCTTGATGCTAGTTATAATTATTATTCTTGTTATTATCACGTTTTGGATCATACCTTTCAAAAACTCCACCCACAAAAATAGCTAGGAAAAGTCGCTCAAAAATAGCTATCAAATAAACAAGTCAAGATGGTTAGTTAAAACACCACGGTGACTTCACTTGTTAACACGCTCAAGTTAAATAAGTAATTTAAGGTGAACAACTTTTATAGGAAACAACAAAAAAAACCTCTTCCTTTTTTTGTTATAACTAGTAGGAATGCCCGCGCGTTGCCGCGGATACTTACGTTTTTTGTAACATGTTGGGCGGCGGGTTTTACGTAATTTAATTTTAAAATCATTTGGGTAATACAACTAACATATGAATTCACGAGGAGGAATTGAGCATAAACAAAAGAAAGCATAAAAATAACAATATAATAGATGATGTAAAATTTTCTATTCTTACTTGTTACCCGACTATGTTTAGATATATAATCCCAAGCTATACAAAAGATGATGAAGATACAATGGATTTTATAAGCTTATTTTTCATCTTTGATGCACCTTTTACGTAGTTACGTTTACAGTCTTACCCTTTTTAGTGTCTGGACTTCATGGTGAATAGCTCTTTTTCTATGAAATTAGAAAATTCAAGAGTTAATTTGAACTCCTGCAATCAAAAAGTAAAAATGTAGGAAGACATTTAAAATGTTAGTTAACACCATAATAATTAGAACCTAAAGACATAAATATAAATTAAGCTATACTCTAAAACTAAACATATGAATCATAAACAAAACTATAAACCTAACAGCAAACAACATGGTCATGGTCAATCTTATTACTTTCAAACACAAAAGTCTAGATATTTTGAGAAAATAAAGCATGTTTCCTACTTAAGATGTTCATTGTCAACTTTGACCATGAAATTATTTTATTAGTATTTCAAGGCTGCATTTAGTTTCAGTGTACAAAATAGCCAGCAATTGACCTATAAAAGTCAATTTTCATTGCTCCTCATTTTTCAGTTCTAGTACATGTGTTGTGTTTGTGGAAATAAAATAAAAGGACATGTATAAGTGTTGTGCTAAATCCATACATTCAAAAGATTTTTAAAATGGAAAGTGCTACCTGGAAGCTAAGTATTCTTTGAGATATATTTTTACTGCATATGTTTGATGTGTTTCTGTAGTAGGTGCTGCCTTTGGTAGCTTCCGATAAGGAACAAGTACCTAATAAATAAAGTAAATATCTAACATAGGTAATGCTCGGTCTAAATCTCTTTAACCATAAATCAGATTCATAGCTATATATTTTAAAAAGATAACGGGGCTTCCCTATGTTCTGACTTCCGAGACACATGCATACATACTACAAGTGAGCATAGTTATCAAAGGCGTTAGGCGCACTCAAGGCGCATAGGCCTCGCCTAAAGCCTAGGCTTCTGTGCAGAATATCTGTCGTATCCTTCTCACCGTTCAAAGACCTAAACGCTTCAAAGCAACTCGGTCTTTTTGAAATCTAGTTTCAATCAAATAATATGATTTAAATATGCATCTTGAACTTGCTTATTTCAGAAGTCAATATACAGGCAAGCAGCTTTAATCCTTAATGAGCAAACAAAAATAACTTATTGAGGGGGAGATGGGTTCGATTTGCAAGTCTTGGTTGAGGTGGCGCCACTGTTTTTTCTGGTGGCGTTTAAACTGGCAAGTAATGGCAAAGGTTTTCAGATGGTGGCAATGAAAGGGGGGAATGGGGGAGCTGGTTCTGCAGGGTTGAAAAGAAAAATTGTGAGATGAAGTCTATTCCGAAAAATCGAGCAGCTCTGGAACTGAGATGAAGTCTTTGAAGGAGGTGGGGGATAGGGTCGACTGGCGTTAATGAGCAGATTTGGGCCACTCTGCTATCGAGTTGATGGTGTGTTGGTTGTGGTGGCGGTTTGTCTGGCATTAAAGGGTTGGGTTTGTGTTTGACGGGTCCCATGCTTCTTACATAAAAAAAGCCACATGGCAACCATTGATTGCTTCCACCAGTTTCAACAACCAATCAAATATGGTTAGTGTAGATCGCGATGCTAAATGTATGTATGTTTACGTATAGTTAGAACTGTGTTTTAGAACACCTTGCAACTCATCATTTATCTACAAATTATAGTTTCCACTACAAATTTGTTTACATGTTTGCCAGCCATGAGCAGCAGAAATCTTGTACCTGTCTGCTAACTGTGCAAATTGTTGTAGCAACCATGTCACAGTTCTAATGGCAACCTGCATACACCCATTACATTACATATATAATATTAGCTCTTAATTTTAAGTGATTATTTATTCTACACTCAACGTCAAAACATGAACACTTAGATGGCTTATGTGACACAAATGTGAAACGAGAAAAACAAGTCGAATTAATCAAACAAGTCGCCCAAAGTTTATTAATACAATTCATATCATTTCATAAAATATATATGTTATAATTTGATGATTGATGGTAATTAATTAATAGTAAAATTAAAAAAAAATGGGGAAAGTGTTTACAATTGACCTAATCATCCATATCAAAAGTCACCCATTTTCACATGTTATCGATCAATTGGTAATATCCTACAAAAGGAAAAATACAAAGCAAAATGGGTAACTAACTGAAAAACTGGACAACCACCCAAAGTTTATTCCAACACTTCATTTCATTTCGTAAGAGGAATATATAATTATTTTGCTGGTAATCAATTAATCGAAAAACTGAAAGAAAAACGACTTGCAGGTCGTCCCAACTGTTTTGATATGTTTTTAAAAATAAAAAGTTACCTGTTTTGACATGTTACCCATCGTATTGATAATTCTCTACAAAAAGAAAATATACAAACCAAAGCAAAGTCTCCAGGCTTCGCTGCAGGCTCCACGATGTCTCTACCGTAGCTGATTTCAGAAAAGACAGAATTATATACATTTTGTAGGTTTATAGCCATCACTAAAGAAAAGGTAAAAACTTGGCGATCAGCATGCATTAATATTTTAACAGAACACTTGCTCTTACATTATTTTGCGGTGCCCATCAACCACCTTTAACCGATAAAAACTGCATCCTTTGCTAAATGGAAAAGGTTTTCCCCTCCATTCTCCAGTAATTAGAACCGTAAAATTAGCATGTATTAAAAAAAAGTTCTTTGGTTGCATAGGAAGAATAATTAGACAACCAATATAGACAAAGATGCCAAGTCAATCCAACAGCTGATGTATCATCACCGGATATATCATGAATAACAAAGTGTAGGTCTTGGCTGATAGTATATATGAACTTTTCAAAAAAAAATGTAGTATAGCCTGCAAGACCTCAAACAATGTGCTTGAAATTAAAAGAAAACTCTACTATGTGTATGAGAAAAGATATAAACTATAACATGTCACAATTCAACATTTTTGTTCGCATATACTCTATCAAAAGACTCATGAAGATGTAACATTTGTTTTGTTCCATTGTTTATTTATATAAATCTAGCGTGCTCATTGACATGCCTACATTCTAATAAAAAATTACAGGGGAAAATAAATCATCCCCATTGATATGAGTTTTCAGGCCTTTAAAATAAGTTACATGACCACCTTTATTAAACTTCAGTGGTCAAACCTACAATATTATGTTTATGCAACTTTTTCCCTTGCCCTTAATCTAAATTGCCCAACAGTTTCGAGTACTGCTTTGCCCCAAATAGAGCTAGCCTTTTAGTTATCAGACCAATCTAGGTTTCAATAATTTGGAGATAAATACTTTCCACAAAATCCATTTAACAGTGAGAGATAGAAATGGGAGGCTCATTTTAATAATCCCAGTAACAACAAAGAAAACCTGTTTAAACGTAGCTTTCGGCTCTCACAGTTGAAAAGTTATTTATCCTCACTCACAATAAACCTAATAAATTTAATATTTTTATCGGTGTCCTTATTACAAGTATCTCGTATTCATATTATGATAAAAGAATCTGTATGTGTGTTTGGATATGTGTATAACTTATTGTTGCGACTTCCACTTGGGTAAAAGTTATTATGCTATTGAGTTTCTGATTATAAGCAGTTTTGATATTGCAGTAAGAAAACTGATTATTGAGATAAATGTAAAATTACCAACCCATCCTTGATTCAGCTTCCTTCAACCGTGACAATGAAACCTTTAAAAAATATTTAATAGCATTTTTTTCTTTCTATGAAACTAAATAAAAAGGCAATGATACAATCAATAACATCAACCCCTTGCTAAAAATTTAATTTGATAGTCTTTTAAGGCAACATGGGCAGAAACAATACAAGAACAAAGATTTATCAGGTATAATAAACTAATGCAAAAAGGTAGTATATCAAACCTCTCGGCAACATCAGAATTCAGAATCAGTGAATAAACCAAGCTTCTCTTCAACCTTCGTGGATCCACCCGTTCATCTACATTATAGACCAGATTCAAGAGCTAATTATAAAAAAAAAAAAAAAAAAATAAAACATTAACTTGAACTAACCATCTTACTCTTATCCTATCCTCAAGATCTAAAAAATGAGAGCAAATTAATGATCCTTCTACCATAGATTTAAACAAACTTAGAAAGTATCGTACAACAAAGAAACTCCTACAAATACGAGAGAAAATTGGTGTTCACAGCAATACATAAATTGTGCAGTTGCTTCTTCCGAAGTTGATAGTTGTCCTGCATCCTTTTTCTCGGTTATATCCCTTTGATCTAAGCTTCATAGCAGTCGGTCGTTGTTGTGGCCAGGTAACTTTCACCAGCTTCGTTTATTAGCCTCTAATCCATGATTCTACTCGTGGTTGCAGAGATTGCATTGGAATCAACAATATCACCAAGCCAAATAAGAAGATGAACAACAAAAGTACCCTAATCCGAATAAAAAAGGGAGAATAAGGTGTGAGGGGCAGAAATATCAACAAAAGATGAAATAGTTCCCTGAATTTGCAAAAACTATGAATACATGGAACCACAAATCACATACACCAATTGAGAAGAGGCAAAAATTTGAGAACCCGAACAAAGGCTATTCAAGAGAGTCTGAGTAACATCTGCAATTATAGAAATTGAATGGAAATTGAAGGGGTCGATTGGTTTTAAGATGGTTACAGAATTTCATTCGCTTCAACTGCACTATTGAGGGGTAGGGATGGAAGGAGAAGGGTAGTATGGTAAAAGTGTATTGATATTGTAAAGGATGGGGTGGGTGAAATGTCTACAATACCCTCCTAAGTGTCTTAATTGTCACATTTATACCTATTATACCCTTATAAATTAAGCTTAAATATGTTGTACATGTTGCTTGTTAAGTTGGACGGCTATGAAAATTACTAAAGGGTACATCACTCTTCCTTTATAATGTATTATAGATTATAGATATTGCACCACTTACCGTTCAAAAAAAAAAAAAAAGGTACTATCAATTCTCAAACCATACATAGCCCGTGGTATTGCACACGGCTATTATTATTATCACATAAATTAGTGTCTTAAAATTCCACGGCACCGTGTCTCACGCGTCAATCGCATGCGTTTTCTTTGCGATAACTTTTTAACCAAACATTAAATATACTAAAAACTAATATAAAAAGTTGAATAATATTTCTCCCAACTTTTACCCTGATATGCTAAAGCGTTTTCGTGAATCAACAAACAAACCCAATCCAATCCAGGCCCTCCCCTACTAACACAATTAATAAATAATAATAATAATAATAATAAAACGGTGATTAAACACTTCTAATTAATTAAGACCTTCCCTACAATACTTTGAGTTGGTTGGACCAGACCAGGCCTGTACCTTTGTTGTAAAAACTAAAAATAATATTTTCATTTTTTCCCCTAAAAAAAATTAAAATCCTAACCAAACCACCTCAGATTTTCCTACCTTTTTCTGTTCTTAATTTCATCCCACAAAAAAAAATATTTAATTCTATTCAATTCAGGTATTGAAAATTATTTTATCTAGGGTATGTTTGTTCATACTTCAGACAGATAATAGTTTCTTTTTAATTTTTGGGTATTAATTAGTTTTTCTGCAACATGTAATTGTTATCTTGTGTTCATGTGATTTGATTGTGATTTCTGTGGTTTCATGATAAATTTTGTTTCCTTGTGGTTTTTAGGGATTTTGACCAAGTCAACACTATTTATTTTGGTTGTTTATTTATTTATTTATTTTTAAAGTGGGCTCTGAGTCAATTATTGTTATGTAATCCTAAATTGATTGATTGATGCTTTTATGGTTAAGTTTGGAATCAGGGTTAGGTCATGTTAGATCAGATCTGTTGCTTTTTATTCATTCTCAATTGATTATTTATTTGTAAATTGGTTTATGATTATATGAATATCTGTTTTTAGTTGTTGATGTTTAGACTTTAGTGTATGATCAACATCTGGAATTGAACTGCATGCGCTCCTCGTTTATCGGTGTGATAAAGCATGCATCACAAGGGGGTCAATTCTATCCGATGCCGTCATCGTTGGTAGGGGGACCTCTTGACCTTAAATAACGTGTCGTAGCCTAGTCGGAAGGGGAGTACTAGCAGGGGAGAAATCGCCACTTTATTGGCGATCTCTCAGGAAAGCACGGAGAAGTCGCCGCTTAGATTGGCGATTTCTCAGAAAAACATGGAGAAATCGCCCTTCCCAATGGCGATTTTCTGCTACCTCGTACTCACCTTCTTACTAGGCTAGTGCATGTTGTTTAAGGTCATGAGGTCGCCCCCACCAACGGCGACGACCACCCTTGACCCTTGTGAAACAATACAAAGAACATACCCCTTTGTGATGCATGCATAGCGTGGGTACCCCCTTATGCAAATAAATTCAGGATCAAAGCCTCTTTTGAAAAATCACTCAATGGATGATGTTTGAATGTTATCGTGATTAATGAAGTGTAATTGTATTTGTTAAGTTATCGAGTACCTAAAATACAACTAATGAGCTTACGAAACCATGATGTTCAAAGAAGATGCATTATATAATCTTAGTTATTTAGAACTGGTAAAATATACTAGTCTTTCTTATACCTGATTACAATGCAGACGGTTTACTCGCGACTATCAGGGAATTATTGATTTTGTGAAGTGTTTATACAATGGGGACTGAACTCATCAGACATCATGTCAAAGAAGAGAGCATAGACATTCCTGCAATTCCACCAGGGTTCGAGTCGATTGCAGCCTTTTCTCTGAAAAGGATCGATGATAGCAAAGTTGGGTCTAGTTGCTCTGTTTCCACAAGTGCGTCTGAACTGCAACTGGTCAAGAAGGAAGCAAGGGTCGAGTCCAATGACGATGAAGAGACTAAGAGGTCTGTTGGGTCTAGTTGCGCTGTTTCCACAAGTGCTCCTGAACCGCAACCGGTCAAGAAGGAATCAATGGTCGAGCTCAATGATGATGAAAAGACTACAAGGTCTGTTAGGCCCAGACCTGAAATTAATTATGGCAGCTCAGGAGATGAGTCTGAGTCTGAGCAGGTTTAGTCTTTAAGTTATGCTTTACTGGCCGTATTCACATTTCATATTGTCTGTATAATATGGTTTGACATAAGGTATTGATTCAGAACCAAACTTTAAGCACCGGAATGTCCAAGGGGGTTATACGTGGATGCGAAGAATGTAGTAACTGCCAAAAGGTTATTTAATTTGTTAGGCCTTGTAATTTGGAGTTTTTATTATTGCATTTTTTGTACTCATTTTTAGAACTTTTGTTTCCAGGTTATTGCAAGATGGCATCCAGAAAAAGCCCGGAGGCCTGATCTTCTCGAGGCTCCTGTATTTTACCCTACTGAAGAGGTAATTATAAATTGTTATATTTGAGCTGATTATTTACTTAGTGAATAAATTTGTTTGGTTTTCACTTTTCAGGAGTTTGAAGACACCCTAAAATACATTTCAAGCATACGTGATAAAGCCGAAGCATATGGCATTTGTCGCATTGTACCACCTTCATCATGGAAACCTCCATGTCCTCTTAAGGAAAAGAATGTATGGGAACATTCGACATTTGCTACTCGTGTTCAAAGGGTTGACAAACTACAAAACCGGGATTCACCGAACCAAATGTTGAGACCTAATTGTCATAAGAAAAGTAAAAGGAGAAAATGCATGAAAGTAGGGTTTGATCATAAGACCCATGGGCCAGACACTGGAGCTCCGGTCAATCCGATGGCTCCTGTACCTGGTTTTGGTTTTGAACCTGGTCCACAGTTCACACTTAAAGAGTTTCATAGGTATGCTGATGATTTCAAGAACCAATATTTTCGAAGAAATGAAAAAGCTACTGATGACTCAGTTATGAAAGATCTGTGGGATCCTTCTTTAGAAAACATAGAGGGTGAATATTGGCGTATGGTAGAGAGCCCTACTGAAGAAATTGAGGTATCTTGCTAAAAACCTTTTTTGGCTTGATTACCAAAAGGACGAACATTAACTGGTTTTGTGGGTTATATTTTATCATGTCTAACTGCTTAAGATAAAATATTTAAATAAAAAGAGACGGGTCAAATGAGTTGAAAGTCATCTGAAATGTACTTAAAAGACATTAAACCTCTAAAGTCGCTTTATTCTAAAGAAAGTCTGGATTATTATTGGAATGATAATAGTCCTGGTAATCATCTAGAATACATTAATACTTCATTAAAATTTAATAAGTGTTTGTGGACTGTCCATTCTAAAATGTTGTGTTTTGAACTATTATCCTCTTGCTCGCACACTGATTCTCCGTCGTTTTAAATTACTTGCTTTTGACTTATTTATCTAGCCCTGCCAAATTGCTTATGTGTATCATTCGACATTCATATTTGTATCTAGGTTTTTTCATTAGATTCGTTAATTGTAGAAAGTTGATGAATAAATTTGTGAAGTTGCCTAAAGTTAATGATGACTATTAGATCGTCTAATAGCCTATGCTACATTTATTTTCTTTCCCGTGGTTTCATACAGTTCATCTTGTGACAATTTAGGTGCTTTATGGGGCTGACTTGGAAACCGGTACATTTGGCAGCGGGTTTCCAAAAGAGTCTTGCCAGGTGTCCGGGTCAGATGAAAAGTACATTAGATCAGGTTGGAATTTGAATAACTTCCCAAGGCTTCCAGGGTCACTTCTCTCTTATGAGAGCAGTGATATATCTGGTGTTCTTGTGCCATGGTTGTACGTTGGAATGTGCTTTTCATCTTTCTGTTGGGTGAGTAGATTTTGCTTTCTATTTTTTTTTTTAATAAAACTTCTATATGCAAATGAACGTTACAATATTTAATTGTTGTTCATGTTATATCTTTATGCTCAAGTCTTATTTTATTTACAGCATGTTGAAGATCATCACTTATATTCAATGAATTACATGCATTTTGGTGCTCCAAAAATGTGGTATGCTGTACCCGGGAAAGACGCCATTAAATTGGAAGCAGCAATGAGAAAACATTTACCTAATCTTTTTGCTGAACAACCCGACTTGCTTCACAAACTGGTGAGAAATGTCGTTTGATATGCTTATTGAATTATACATTCTGGAATTTGGGCTATTGAGAAGTTTATGTGTAAATGAACTTGTTATCTTTTCAGGTCACCCAACTTTCACCATCAATATTAAAGTCAGAAGGAGTTCCTGTTTATCGGTGCATTCAGAATCCAGGGGAGTTCATTCTGACATTTCCCAGAGCATATCATTCAGGGTTCAACTGTGGATTCAACTGTGCAGAGGCTGTGAATGTGGCACCTGTTGATTGGTTACCTCATGGTCATAATGCCATCGAATTGTATCGTGAGCAGGCCCGAAAAACTTCAATTTCTCATGATAAATTGTTGCTTGGAGCTGCAAGAGATGCTGTAAAAGCTCAATGGGAAATTAGTTTGCTCAGAAAAAACACACCCGATAACTTAAGATGGAAGGTCGTTTGTGGGAAAGATGGGATCCTATCCCAAACACTTAAGGTAATTAAAAAAGATATTAAGAATTTTTTTGTCGACAG
This sequence comes from Ambrosia trifida, assembly GCA_028751855.1. Lineage (NCBI taxonomy): Eukaryota > Viridiplantae > Streptophyta > Magnoliopsida > Asterales > Asteraceae > Ambrosia > Ambrosia trifida. The sequence continues at coordinate 193,346,818 of CM054122.1, read as the reverse complement.
TAAGTCAATACTAATAATAACCATTGTTTTTTCGAATGATTGTTTTTTTGGATATTGGTAGGCACGTGTGGAAATTGAGCGTGTGAGGAGGGATTTCCTTTGCAACACATCACATGCATTGAAAATGGAGGCAAATTTTGATGCTGAAAGTGAGAGAGAATGCAGTGTTTGCTATTTTGACTTGCATCTATCGGCTGCAGGTTGCCACCGTTGCTCACCGGATAAATATTCATGCTTAAATCATGCAAAACAGTTTTGTTCTTGTGCTGTGGGTGCAAAATTTTTCCTTCTTCGTTATGATATCAAAGATTTAGCTATTTTGGTTGAAGCTTTGGAGGGAAAATTGAGTGCTATTTACAGATGGGCAAAACTTGATCTTGGACTTTCTCTATCTTCCCATGTATCTAAAGATAACAAAGAACAGTGGTCGGTTTCTGAGTTACCAACCAAAGAGCAAAAGGGACAAGAAACGGGCCAAGATTTCTTGAAACCAAAAATTTCGTCAATGTCACATGAATCTTTACACGCAGATGTTGTACTGCTTAGTGATGATGAGGGTGATGACTCATCAAAACCGCTTAATCAAGCCACCCGAAGTGAAGATCAAGTGAAAAAAGTCGTTCCTAATTCCCACGCGGAAAACCCTTCTTGCCATAGTGCTCCATCAAAAAATACGGGTTCTAACAAATCACAAGATTTAGTGATTACGAAAGGGTCTAGCTACTTAAGCGGGGAACATGCAGGAGGGATGCTGCAGCAAGTATCCGAAAATAAGGACAAAACTATAATTATTGGTTTATATGCAAATTCAAAATCGGGAAACAACACACAAACCAACCCGGATAGACTCAAGTCACAAAAAGGTCCTCGAATTGCAAAAGTTGTCAGACGGATAAACTGCAACGTTGAGCCGCTTGAGTTTGGTGTGGTTCAATCGGGAAAGTTATGGTGCGACAGCCGTGCCATTTACCCTAAAGGTATAGCAAAATATACATCACTGATCACACTGTAACACTTGTGCCATCCTATGTTGTCAAAAGCCCCTCGGGCGCGCGCCTAGGCACTTGGGCGCAGCGAGGCGCACCTATAGCGCCTGGTGGTGGCTTAGGCGCAAATCTGGGTTTTTTTTTTTTTTTTTTTTTTTTTTTGTTGTGAAAAACGGTGCCTAGACGCGCGCCTGGAACCGGGCGCAGGCGATAAAAAACGAGAGCTTAAACTCATCAGGCTGATTTTCCGGCCAAATTCACGCTAAAAGTTGCCTAAACCTCTAAAACATCCTAAATGAGCTATGAACAAGTCCTAAACAACCCTAAAACATCCAAAAGTAGCCCTAAACAAGCCTAAAACATCTTTAAATTCCCTAAAAAATGTATTTTATACTATGCGCCTAATTATAAAAAACCCTCGTTTTTTATGCGCCTAGGCTCCAGGCTCGGCCTATGGTCCTTGAGTGCGCCTAGGCGCTTTGACAACTATGGTACCATCTATAGCTATTGTCGTGTTCCATAAGAATGCAAGCTTGAATATTCTTCCTTGTTGCAGGTTTTAGGAGTCGGGTTAAGTATATAAACGTTTTAGACCCCACGGATACGTGCCACTACATATCAGAAATTGTTGATGTGGGAAAGAATAGACCTCTTTTTATGGTAAACAGAAAACATCTTATGTTACAGGATGCATTATGACAGCTACTTCATGATGAAAAAAAATTCAAAACATACTTGTTTTTCCCTAGGTTTCATTGGAGAAGGATCCAAGTGAAGTATTTATTCATTTATCAGCATTAAAATGTTGGGAAATGGTTAGGGAGAGAGTTAATCATGAGATTTCAAAGCAACATAAGTTGAAGAAGTCAAATCTTCCTCCTTTGCAGCCACCCGGGAGTCTGGATGGCATGGAAATGTTCGGTTTTTCCTCGCCTTCAATTTTACAGGTAGACTTACACAATAATCAGTTTTTTAGTGCTTGGATGAACATATATCGTTTCTAGAAATTTATATAGTAAAACGCATCTTAACAAGATTTCACATTTCATAGGGTATACAGTCAGTGGATAGGAATCAGGTATGCACCGAGTACTGGGAATCACACCCCATACACTCGCAATCCCACAACAAAGGTGATAACTCATTAAAGATTCAGGAACTAAACATGCCAGATGCCACCAAACACAACGGTTCAACTACAGCCAGTGATTCTATTATCAGGGGCCTGTTAAAAAAGGCGAGTTTGGAGGAGTTGAGCACGTTTTTGAGTGTTTTGAGCAATGATGGTTCAACTAGCAATCAACAAGGGCTAACAAAACTTCTAAACGAAGAGATTCTTAAACGACCCAGATGACAATCCATAACGAGTTCTTGGTTTCCGCTTGGTAAATCCTTTGATCTCATTTTAGGTACTGGGATTTATATAGTTTTGAGCTTTTTTAGTTCCACATAACATGCTTGTTCTTCACTGTAGATGTTTTTGGTAGAGGATATAAGTAGAGAACCGGGAAAATTGTCCGGAAATTCTTGTTATTGTTTTTTTTACATTCATTTTAATAGGTGATAAACAAACCAAGATTCATTATTGAGGTTTTTAGGGTAGTTTTGGCCCGTTACACAACTTTATTATTATTCCTCTTTCAGATAGTAGTGTAAAAATTAAAATCATGGACAACATTTGGTATTTTATGTACTTTTGAAGTTTTTTGCTTCTCTTATTTATTCTTCCAAAAAGTGTGGCAAGCAGAATGTTAAGAAAACAAGAGAAAAATGCTACATAAAAAAAAAAAAAAATTATTAGTAGCGACCGGAAAAGTAAAACACATGGTGTCAATTTTACATATGAAATAAAACGAGACGTTTGTTATATGCAAGAAAGCTTCGGGTAACACATAAACTAAAACAATTAACAATGTATCTTTAGTGTTAATGTCTAACCTTAAACAATTTATAACTTTAATATTAATACCTAACCTAAAACAATGTACAACACCAATGCTAACAAATGTTAAAAATAGGATTCGGATTTACTGATTTGAACATAATTAGTGACTTGCCTATACATGATTAATGAATTACACTTTGTGTTTATTTTCCTGGATGAACAAAACCCCACAAAAATAGTCGTTTTTTTTCTTCGTTTTTTATATAGCACTATGGTACTCGTTGGAAAGATAATAAAATGCTCGTTAATTTGGTGTAATTTTTTTCTTTAAAAAATCTTGTATATAAAATATATTAATGTTTAAAAATTATGAAAGGAAACATGAGAGAAAAATTCAATTTTGTTTTTAATTTTTTTTCCTTAAAATCAATTAATGTCACATGACACACTCAACGGGAAGGATACCGTCTTTAAGTGTCATGTGTGATTTATTGCTTTCAATTATTATAATAGATAAATGTAGGGCTGTCAAATCGTGTATACCCGACCTGTTAAGACACAAACTTGTTAAGACACGAACACGAAACATATATACCCGAACATGACACGATAACTTATAATGTACTTTTTTCTAAACCTGAACACGAACCTGTTTATATCTGGTTTACACGATAAGACACGATAATACCAGTTTATACCAAGTTAACACGATAAGACACGATAATACCTGTTTATACTAGGTTAATATGATAATACACGAACATGTTTTCCAAATCCGACACGTTAAATGGGTATCATCAAGCATTAAAAAGGTAGAATTCCATCTATAAAAACGTATAACTCCAATACTCCACCCCCACAACCTATATTTTTTTTTAAAAAAAAATCCTTAACATGTCTTAACGGGTACCAAACAGATAAACAAGTATCTAACCTGTTTAGACACGAAAATTAACAGGTATATTTCGTGTCTACCTGTTTAGGACACGAAACCATACCTGTACCTGTTAAAATCGTGTAGATTCGTATCATATATTCATGTTCGTGTCTGAAATTGCCAGCCCTAGATAAATGGTTTACTAAAAGTGGTGTCATGTAAATACTAATAGTTTTCATTTACCATTTCCACTAAAGCATGTAATGCTTTCATTTATGGGAGGGTGTTAGGGTGATCAGAGAGAAACTATGGCTAGGAGCCCTGTTTCATTCAACATCATTATAAAACTTAATGGTAAGAGACTTATTGCCTTATTCATACAATTTTCAAACACACTTAATGCTGATTAATTCAGAAAGAGACTACCAAACAACCCCTGATATAAAAAAAATGATAAATTATCATATGCTTGTTTGTTCGTAAGATATTAAACATTATCATATAATTGTGTGCTTTTACTAAGTGGGCTAAATCTACATTATGGGTGAGTAATAACCAAACCGTCAACGGAAAGGAAAGCAAACCAAAAATCAATGAAATTAACTAAAAACCGATTACCCAAAACTGAATTAACTGGAAATCGGTTATCAGTTTTTTCTTATACCCTCAGTTAACTGAATAGGGCCATTCATATATTGGTATATTTCTAGCTTTTATGTTTTCATTTAATGTATTTCATGTTTTATACCTCAATTTCATGTATTCTAACCCACCTAACTTAGGAGTAAGGAAACTCTTAATGTGGATGGGAGGAGCCGAGGAGGAGTAAAGGTAGGCTGAAGCGAACTTGGGAGGAGTCGATTAATCATGATCTGTGAATTGCACTTTTCCGAGGACGTGATTGAGGATAGGAGTTTATGGAAACATATAATTAAGGTCAAAGACTTTTACGAGGATGGTATGGTTTAGTATTAAACTAGGTTATTTTGAAGCTTACAAGGGTGACATTTGCATGTTATTGCTTGTAAGTGTGTTTTTTTTTTATGATGTGTTATCCTATCCCTATTATACGTTTTCACTAATTGTCTATTAATTCCTTAGATCTTGGTTTCGAAATCGAGGCCATAACAAGGACTTTGTAACAGGAATGCCCTTCACCAATCAAGGTCTTTCATCTAGCAAGTCCTAATACTATGTTCTTTGATAGCTTACTAAGAATATTTTTATAACACTATCTTTTTGTAGTAGCTATGTGCCTATCTATGTTTTTATATGGCTTTGATGCCTTGCCGATACGACTTTGGGGTTGAGGGCCTTAGTAGAAGCATCCTCTTTATCTATTAGGATAGAGGTAAGACTTGTTTACATCTCACCACTCTTCCCATACACTATCAATATAATTGAGATTTCCTGTGGGTACGTTTGTTGTTATAGTAGAAGCATCCTCTTTATCTATTAGGATAGAGGTAAGACTTGTTTACATCTCACCCCTGTAACGGTGTTGGGGGCACTATGAATGCCATCACGCTCCACTTGACGCTACAGTACACATGGTCTTAGGAGCGTTTTCTACCATATATGTGGATGCCATGTCACCAAGGAATTTTTTAGCCAAAAATTGGTGTAGTGGTTCAAGCCTACTTATAATTAATTAATATTTAATACTATAACGTTCATATGCAATGGTCCTTTTGTATTTTTTTTAGAAAAGCATTTAATAAAGCAATTAATGCTAATAGCATTGTAATAGCATTATTTAAAACACGCCACTCCAATTAATTAATTATCGGTGGTTACCACACAGTTGTTCGCCGATCAAAAAAAAAATTATCATCATTACGAGTTGGAGGTTATGGAAAGTAAGAAATGAGAAAATATTTTCAAATAAGGATGTAAAAGTGATGGAGATTATATCCGACATCAAAGCTTTGAGTTTTCTTTGGTACAAGCATAGGGCGTGTCACGGAATTCTAGATTGGGAGAAATGGTGTAATTATGATATAATGTAAATGTACTCGTTTTCGGGTCTTTATTCCTTCTTGGAATAAGGCGCCTTGTGTTTTTAATGAAAGTTAACCTTCAAAAAAAAATTTAACCTCCTCCTAAGTAGTGGATTTATGGGGTGAAAGAGCATGAATGGATATAATTAATTGCCCATTACGTTGGGTCTTAAAAGACATCATAACTACTTGCCACAATTAATCTCATTGCTAGTCGATATTCCGTCATCAATTGACATAAATGTTGTCACATTGTCGCTAAAACGTAGCTAGTTGGACATAAATACATAATAATAATAATCCCACAAATAGAAAAAAATTGATGAGAAAATGAAATAAAATCTACAAAACATGAAATGCTAGCATAAAATATTAACTAATTTCAATATATATCCAAAACAATAATTAATTAATGTGAACATCAAAATACTTGAACTACTCCCCTTGGTAATCTTGAATTAATACACTAACATAACATAACATATTATGATGAAAACATCTTCTTACTTTTCCCATGATCCTCAACTATCCCTTGATTCCCAGCCAACATCAAATACTTATCCTTCCTTGTAAGATTTGTGCACTCAAAACCCAAAGCATCTGCCAATTTTTTCTGAATATAGTTAGCCACATCATGGCTAGACTTGCCACCAGCACAACAAGTCACCTCCTTACTCAATTTTCCCAACACTTTAACATGATAACTTGGTCTAGGGTTCATTAGAAAATAAATAGGATCCAAACACTTGAGCCCGCTAGCCGTCGTGCCATAAAACATGGTCACATGTGTGTTCATTGCAACGGGCACAATCTCATCGGTTAACTCTGCGAACAACGAGCTAAATCTTAACAAATAAGGCTCCCTACAAGTAGTCCCTTCAGGACAAACAACCAAATCGCCTTCACTTAATAACTCATGCATTTTTTCGCCGTCTTGCTTTCTGTCACGTGTTAACCTCACTGTTTTTATCGGCGAAATCATTTCGGACATCTTGCTTAGACTATATGTAACCGCGGTCAGTGACTTACCAATGGTCATGGTTAAGAACACAGGGTCCAAAAGGGTTCGATGTGTGCAAACAAAGAGGACACCGGTTTGTTTGTTTTTACTCTCCCATGAGTAATCACAACCTTCTATTGTTATGTTTACGCCCGTTAGACCGCCTACGATACGCGACATGTGGTAAGGCAAGAATATGCCGACACAAAGCCTAATAATTGCAAGCAAAACACCAAGTGGAAACCATAGAAACATGCATAATGTTTGTAATGGTGTTGGGAAGAATGCTAGCCTTCCATCATGGAAGACTAAAGGCTTTGGGTACTTGTCTCGTGGCATTATTGTTATTGCACTCCTTTTTCCATCTTCTTTGCTCACAACATAACCTTCCTGTGATCAAATCATTGTGTAAAGATTAATATTAATCCAAAGTGTTCCGGAATTTTCGAAAAAGATTGTACAAAGCACATGAATCATGTTAATAAGGAGTTAGCTAGAAATGAAGACACATCATACCATTTGGTAGTTCAAGAAATTCGGTTGTCAAAAGCAACTTACCAATATCTTTTTTATAATAATAATAATATTAATTACTTAAAAATTAAAATAGACTTTTTTTTTTTTGCTTTCCCAAATAGCTAAATTTTAAAATACTTTTCATAAAAAGATAAAAATAGATAAAAAAAAATATATGGACCACTAAAATGTATGAGATTTAGTCATTTAAACCTATGGTATGGTCTTCAATAGCAGATATAAGTACTATTCAAGATGGTTGGTTGAAAGTTCATACTTTGATGACGCAGCCAATAATAACAGACGCAAACGATGTCGTTGCGTGATTCCCATTTTTAATTTTTAATTTAATTTTAATCAAACTTTTTTAAGACAATATATACAAGTATGGGTTCAAAGACCAACCGGTAGCACGATATATAGAATTTATATCGCTATTAAAAAATAAATAAAAAAATAAAAATTACAAAATATAGAATTTATGCAGGGTGTGCTATTACTGCACTGTTGCTTTCTAATCTCATACCTTTTTCAATGATCGTTTAAAGATTAGGGCTTATGTCATAGCCCCGTACTTTAAACACCTTTCATCGAAAAACTCAAACAACCATTTAAAAGTAGGGTCTCGATCTAAGTTTTTTTTATTCGGTTTTGTCGGTCGCTCAAAAAAAATTTAGATGAAGGCCCTACTTTTAAACAGTTGTTTGAGTTTTTCGATGAAAGGTCATTTGAGTTTGGGGGCGTCATAGGAATAGTAGGGCCCCTTTATATATTCTTTTTAAACAAAACATATAAACAAAAGAAATAGAGTCATCTAAGAATGATTCAAACAGTCAGTCACACATACCTTGCATTGGGAGATCAAGAGTTGATCATGAAGACAACAACTTCCAACACCAATATCTGGTTTTCTCTCATTCCCAAACCATTCTTTCACTGCTTTATGCTTCTGAACCACCCCTGAACTTGCCACAAAACCACTAAAATACCCTCCAAAACTATGCAACTCAGTCCCCATCACATCATCAACACTCAAATATTCTTTACAAAACCCTTCAACCATCACTCTAGGCACCCTTGTAAATATCAAAACCTTAATTCCATAGCTTCTTGCAGATGCAAGCAACTCATAAACTTGAAGGTTTATATTCTCAAGGTAAAACTTGGGCATTACTGCCCTCCCTACATTCTTCATGTCCTTCATCTTAAGCCCACAAAAGGTGATGAATATCATTAGCCTTAAACCTAACTCATGGTCAACAACAAATAACAAAGGGTAGGATAATAGTAAGACAAATGCTCTAAGTATACTACCACCTTCAAAAGCAACCAACATGAAGTATGGAAAGAAAGATGTTGAGTTTAATAATAGGGTGTTTTGGATATCACAAACTAGGGTTTCTTGATCTTTGTTGAAGGAACATTTGGTGAAGCTAGGGAACAATGGGAGCTGATGGTGAGGTGATTTTTGAGATGGGATGTTTCTTAACAAGAAAAAGCCATGGTTTTTCAACTTCATGGCAGCTTTATAACATGAATTTGCTAGCAGTTGGTATATTAACCAGTCTGCTAATTTGAGAAAGAACATTAGGAAATCCATCTTTGTGTGTGTGTGTGTGTTTTTAAGATGGAGTTATGGAATGGACATATATATAGAAAGAAAGAATAGATAGTTTATGGGGTTAAATAAGTGGGTGCAAAGGCAAGTTGACAAAGAAAGGTTTTCTGTTTTTCTTTTTTATTTTTATTTAAAAAAAATCATTTAACAAAAATCAGTAAGAGGATTACAGCATTTGGTTACCCACACCAGTCGCATTAATTGCATACTCAATTAACAATCTTGATTTGCTCCCTAGTGTTTGACTTTTGAACTTTTATTGTTAGGCTATATCGTGTGTGGTGCTCTCTTCCCATAACTCTTCTAAATATCACATTAGCGTCATATCATTTTCCTTATTTTTTCTCTCCCAAACCAAGAAAATGATTTCCTCTTCTCTCTATTTAAAAAAATTAAAAAAAATAAATAAATAACCAATAGTGGAGCTCGGTGCAAATGGTAAAAAAGCCCCGAAGTCACCGAAAACAAGGGGGGGGGGGGGGGAGTGTTTCTGATCGGGAGATATGCCACATCATCTTCCTGAGTATATATACAAACCGATACCACACCATTTGGTCTTATAATGACTTGTTTTGTTACACGGCCGGTAAAGAAAAATCTACAATTTAAAATATCTATAATGCATTGTCTTTACTTTAGTTTTATTAAAAAAAAAAATTGTTGAACGGCTAATTTCCTTCATCATTTTTATACCCTTTCTTACACTCTTTTAGTACACCATTTTTTTTTGCCTCTTATATTATATGAGGCTTGAACTCCGAATCTTTCATTTAAAACCCAAACACCTTTACCACCACACCAAGGGTATCCTTTTATTACACCTGTACTTTAGTTTTATTAAAATTTATTTGTGGGTATTTATTTGCATTGAAAGTTTAATATAAAGAAGTCTTAACATGCGAATGTATAAAGGGAGTGCGTAATTTGTGTTATAACGTGCAAATGTATAAAGGGAGTGTGTAATTTGTGTTATAACGTACATGCGTAATTTTGAAAAATATGCATGTGTGATTTTGTCTAACTTTGTAGCTTTTAGGTAAAATTTTAATATGTAAGTAATTTTGATTTGTGTGTGTGTAACTTTGGAACTATCCTTCGCACGCTTTGTAGGAGTCCACGTTATCTCCCCCTTTATTTGTAAAAGACTTAAACAGGGAAGCATTAATTCGAGCAAATAAGATTACCTGGAATATTATTCATGAATTACTTTCTTCCTAGGTTGCCAACTTGCTAGGTTAACATGTTGGTGACCACTCACCTTGTATATTCAATTCATTTCTATCTTAAGTAGTAGGATAATAAAAAGGTTTATTGGATTTTAATACTCACAACTTTCAGAGTTTGGCTGGCAATACTCTCAATTATAGAAATGTTTGACAGCACTCCTAACTTTTAAGGTATTTTTCACTGCCACTCCGAAACTAACCCAGTTAGTTTGTTCAGTTAGTTTGCTGACGTGGCATGATGTGGAAGATGATGTGTCATCTTATGTGTTATCCACGTCAGCATGCCACGCCAGCAAACTAACTGGGTTAGTTTGGGAGTGCCAGTGGAAAATTCCTTAAAAGTTGGGAGTGCTGGCAAACATTTCTGTAGTTGGGAGTATTGCCGGTCAAACTCTGAAAGTTGGGAGTATTAAAATCCAATATTCCTAATAAAAATACCTTTTGATGGCGTGGGTAGCCTTAAGCAAAATAAGTTAATAACATTATATAATCATACTTGAAAGGTTGGAGGATACAAAGGTTCAAAGGCTGGTAAAGCACTAATCAAAAGATGACCTATCTTGTCATCACACTTCTCGGTCAAAACTAGCAGCTGTCCATATCTTGCATGTGGAGATGCTGCAATGCACGGACCGCAGGTCCAAAGCCATCCTCGGCTAAAAGTGGCAAGTCCCTAAGTTGTATCATGGATCAAGATATTATGTCTCTCCAAAGAAGAAGATGCTTCTATTATAAATCAGATCACAAACTCAGATCTGATCACACCGTTTTCACATTCTTTCTTACACACATCTTCTATTCTCTTTGATAACACTCGTGTGAGAGATTCTCTCTACCACACTAACATGACTTCATTCGAGTTTGCAACTACATTTCTGGCTTTGAGTCTCACTTTTACTAGAATAGCAACACTCAAAACATAATAATCTTGAACCTCCTTCTACGTTTTGCAACATAGAGGGACAACACGACCTGTATTAAGCAAAACCAAACTCTTTTACCTTTTCTCTCACTCTATGCTAAGGTTGGACCTATATTTGTTATAGCAACACCCTTCGTTCTGCCTCCATATGTATTCTAGGTACTTTATATAATAACAATCAATTTTAATAGTGTTGTTTTCAAATATCTAAGTACGAATTGAATATCCAACGAAATATTTTAAAATTTTCCAATAATAAACAGGAACTGAAGCCCATAGCAAGCTTCTTCTGTTTTTTTTTTAACAGTAAGTAAATTAAATAAATAGAGTATATCAGGTAATAAAAAAAATTGCCACATATAACACCTGAACAACTTTATGTTTTTGCACACAAGTTAAACATTTAAAAAAAAAACCTACTTTATATTCTTACTCATAAAAACCACTTAATTTTTTTTCGTTTAAGATGTGGCTTTTTTTTTTTCTTACATGTTTTGTAATTATATATTTGTTTTTTGTAAAAAAATATATGACAAAAAAAAAAACCTCTTGTTGCAATCAAAGTAACACTAGTTTTGCTAATTTAAAGAATCATGCAATTGTTAACCAATATATGTAACAAATAAGCAATATTGCTTTCTAATCGATGTAAGACGCTTAAAGTATTTAACTTTTTTGATATAAAGACTGTGAGCCTAAACGAGTCCAAACAAATTTAATATATAATATACTAATATTTAATATTGGCGAGCCGAACTAATTTTGCTCGTTTAAACTATCGAAGCAAGCTCGAGCCAAGCTTTTAGCTCTTTTAAAATTGTTCTAAAATTATTTCGAGCCGAGCCGTGCTCGAGCTCTAGGGTTTTACTTTCGAGCCGAGCTCGAGCTTAGTTGGGCTCAGCTCGTTTACACATAAAGCTTTGGTTAAGCGTAACGTTTTTTGTCAATTTCGTATTCGTATTCGCTCGGTTTGGTAAAAAAAAAGTTCAGTTTTATAGAACGGTTTAACTGTTAAAAAGCTTAAAATAAAAGAAAAGCTTAGGAATGTGAGAATGTTATATTTCATTTTCTCCATTTTCTGTCACTACCTAATTAATTCACAAGTTACAACAGTCTGGATATGAGCACAGTACCTGCAATTAATACCTTTGCCTCAAAGGTCATCCACCGGTTAGTGCGAACCAGGATGCTGAATTGAAAAAAAAAAAAAAATTGGTTGTGAGAATCAGAAAATGTTCTCTATCAATCGAGTGTCGGATGAAGTGATACTCGAGTACTGTTATATACTCAGATATATCAAATAAACATAAAAGTGGGTATAACTTATAAGATGCTACGCAAGACATAAGATTGAGTCATGTTATTTGCACAACAACAATTTTTAGGTTTGCACAAATCTATATGACCCGACCCATAAAGGCCTATATGGCCCGTATACTCATAGAGGGTGTCAGGACAATAGATAATCTCTGAAAAAGCACACATTTATAGCCCATAGAGGCCTTTATGGCCCGTAGAGAGGATGATGTCAGTTAACATTAAACCCTATATGGGTCGTAGTACAACTCGTATCTACGTATGAGGTACGATACAATCAATAAACAGACTAACTTGCAGGTTGTCAGTCTGAAAAGGCAACACTTCTACGACCCGTAAAGGCCACGGGTCATAGATATCTGATTGTTGGGTGCATTTAAAACCCTATACAACCCATAAAGATCTATACAGGTCGTATAGGTCCATATATATGTTACATGCCAAGCACCATTTCTTCGACGACGAAAACAAACAATTAAAAACTCTTTCCGGCATAGCCTAAAATCCGATCAATACCAAGTTATCACGATGTCTTCGGGGTACCTCAATGATGTATCGGGTGAATGGGGGAACTCGTTTGACGTATCTTACGTCTCGAAAAGTGATTTCGGACCCGTGGTTGAATGTGGTGAGGAGGATGTTAGATCCGTTGTTCATTGTAGTGACGGAAATGCGCTACCCAATTCGAACCAACTGCCCGATTTAAACCAGGAGTACGTAGAAGAACCGGAATCATTTGACGTGCCATCAAGCCATCCATAATACGTATACGGGACTTACCATTCGCACAAGGATGGTAATGGCAGCTTCAAGGATTTACATAAGGAAGGTGTTAAGGACTTCCAAGAAGGTGATAACGGCCGCGAGGAACATAACACGGATGTTTCGTTTGAAACAAGTCATGTGTATTTATGTATTTACACTTGTTTATAATTTAGACCCGTGTATATTTAGCCTCGTACACATTTAGACTCGTATATATTTAGCCACGTACATAACTTTGGTTAAAATGTGTTTTAGGGTTTGTAGGATTTGGACTCGTGTATATTTTGCCTTGTACATAATTTAGTTAAATATGTTTTAGGGTTCGGTGATATCTGATTTGCGAAGAAGTGCTGTTAATATTTGTCGTATATCGTAGTTTAGTTGTTATTATAATGTCGAGGGAAACAAGAAAGAGTTATAGTCACCAGCTTTTCACAAGTTGTGGGTTGTTGTGTGCATGCCTATTAGATTCGTATATAAATAAAGGTAATACCATTACTTTATTAATTAGGAGAAATGGATTTAAATACTCCCAACTTTCACCGATTGACGGATAATACTCCAAACTTTCACTTTGGCCATTAGCACTCTCAACTTGCAACTTATTTTGTTTCATCACCCCAAACTAACGGAGGTATAACCTGGTCCTTTAAGTTTAGGTTTTTACATTTTTGCCATGAAGACTAACCAGGTTAGACCTCCATTAGTTTAGGGGTGATGGAACAAAATAAGTTGCAAGTTGGGAGTGATAATGGCCAAAGTGAAAGTTGGGAGTATTATCCGTCAATAGGTGAAAGTTTGAAGTATTTAAATCTATACACGCTGGTAGTGGTCTCGTGGACCGTTTTGCTGGTGCTCTTTACCGTGCTGGTAACGGCTGTTTTGTGTTTTTTTATAAATGCCAAGTTTTCATTTTACCCCCCCGTATGTTTTAGTGTTTTTTTTTATTTTAACCGTTTGTTTTATGATAACCGTTTAAAGAAATAAAAACATAAATAAAAAACATTTCATTAAAACATAAAAATTAAACATAAATAACATTAAACATAAACTAAAAATACATTAAAACATAGATAAAAAACTTAAAATTGGCGCAACAATCGCCATGCTTCGACATCGTCGAAATCCTTGCCGTATCGCGCTTCATACTCATAGTTAGTGAAGCCGATAGCCAACTCCTCATCAAGCTCCGGATCATCCCTCACCGTTTGCTCGTATAGGGTGGTCCACCTCTCACACTTGATGTTGAGGTCGTCCCACTTGAGCTGGAGGTCTTGGACGGTCTTGATGGTGTTGCCGCCAACTTGCTCGAGGAAGTCGCTATAAACCCGATCCCAAAACCCCTCCGGGGGGGTAGTTGGACCCTTTCTCCCGAGGGAGTTGTTGAATCTCCGGGTCGTTCGACGCATCATTGTGGCTAACCACAAGGGCCATCTCTTCCTCGTCGGTGCATAAGTTCATTTTTCGTGTGTTTGGTTTTTTAAATTGTGGTAAGTTGTGACTTTTAACCCCACCGTCTGATCACTTTATATACGACGACGGTGACACGGTTGGAATAGTGTAATTAATTTACTGACCGTTTGGTGAGTAAAATTCAATTAACTCGACGGTTTCCAAGATAATCACTTAAATTTAGTCAATCGTTTGGTGGGACGGTTGAAATAGTAATATTAATTGTTAAACCGTGTAAAAATGTAAAAAAAAAGGTTTGGGTATTAAAATGAAAATGAATAAAAAGAATCAGTAAAGTGCTGCCTATAAAAATATGTTTCAATGAAGTAAATTAGTAAAGTGATGTGACAAAACATAATTGGTTAAAATCAGTGAAAGAAACTTAAAAATCTAGGAACACCCATTGTCCCTAACTATTGTATACCGAGTTGTTTGCCGTAAAATGCTTGTTTGGCTTCAAATATTTTGTTTTCTTTGATCTGTAGGAAATTGACTTTCTTCGATTTGACATCTTGACATAAATGCTTTTTCCGTTCTTTGTCATAAACAGTTAGTTGACCTATTCATTGTAACTGTGTAGATATTTGATGTGGCTCAAGTCCCAAGTTTATGTTGTTTTTATTTTTTATTTTGGAACAGCCCCTAGTTTATGTTTTTTAATAACTCAAAACTAATTTTGAAGAAAAATAAAATAATTTTTAAAGATATCTTAAAAGTGAATTCTCCATGGATTTTTGGCCAAAAAAATAGAAAATCAATGTATGTATAAATGTGGATGTGTGATATCGAAACTTCAAATTATATAATATACTTTCTTAAAAAAATTCAAATTTTATGCATATTTATAATAGGTACTTTTTTTTTATTCTACTCGATTTACAGTAAATGATTATTAACATAATTTACAAATTATATTTTATTTTTTGTAAATATTTTTTTGAAACACATGAAAATAAATTAGTAAATCAAATAATAATATTTAAACCATATAGAGGTTTGATCTTTCATGAGAAAATCTTGGAATGATTTGGATAAAACTAGAAGGTTAGTGATATCTGAACAATATTTCACCAACATATAGGGAACTTGTCTCTTATTTTTCAAATATTAAGAGGAAAATTCCACCGAAAAGTGCACAACTTTTGTACCTATAACCTGCCAATATTTGTGCCACAATCTAAAATGTGTTTTGAAAGTTTCTTTTGGATTCTATGGTACATGTGGTTCAAGTTGGATCATGCGTTTCTTGTTGTTGGTTGGTGAATCCTCTCAATCATTTCATGTGGTGCAAGCTTCACTCCAAGTTTGAATAGTCTATGCACTTACCTACTTCACTGCCTTCATGCTGTTTTTGTTTACTCGTTCACATTTTATTTTGCGTATACTTTATCTGTTTAGATGATAGTTTTTTAATATAAAGGTAGAGTTCTAAGCATGTTTATAATTTGATCTAATGGTGAACTTAAATTAAAAGATTGAGAATTGAGTTAATTGCCAATTTAGTCCATAAGATTTGGCCAAAAATGTCTCTTTAGTCCAAATAGTTTTTTTTCTTATCTGCGTCCCCAATGTTTCTCATTTTTTTGTCAAATTTATCCAACCCCTTAATTCCGTCAAGAAAAGTCAGTTTAAAAAGAACTCGACACATGAACTTGTAGTCTTTTTATAATTTAAAAAGGCTAATGAAAATGGTAAAAGAACATAATATATTACGTACTAAGTTATATATAGATCCGTCATCTGTGTATTACACAAGTTTGGTTATAGAAATTATATAACGTAATAATTTAAGCGCAAGATTACATAACTAAATTATTTATTGAAGAGATATGTACCCGCGCGTGCGCACAAACGGAACTCACACGCACGTCAGCACAACAATATGACGTGGAGTTCTAGAAGATGGCGCACGCAACCACAACAGAGGACATGTGCCACACGACAGGAGCAGGACATACAGCCAATCAGAGGCGTTAATTCCCTGCTCCATGATCTCCTGCCAGTACGAGGTACGAGAAGGACGAAAAGGACAATGACAAGACACGTGGACCAATCGCCTTGATTGGAAAACTTACATCTGAAAAAACTATTACAAACAAATTAATTGTTATTTTGAATAAAATAGTTAGTTTTATTTGAATTAACTTCAAATAGTCATGCACGTAACATGGAATCCTGCAAGGGGATTTACTATGTACGCGTACCAATTCAACGTAAATGTGGTTTCAAATAATGTACCGAGGAGTTTATACATATCTTTTTTGTTTTTGTAAATATGTGGTTAACCCAACTTGTTGTAAAGAAGGTGTTCCATTTCAACGTAAACAAAAATTCAAATGTTATCCAAGTGGTTTATTTTTTTCACCAACAGACTTATAGTTGATATTTTTAAAACTTCGTATCGAATGATAAGGATTAAACCAATATATTTTCTCGAGAAGAAGTTAAAATAAAATAAGGGCATCTTGAATTTAGGTCATTTGTGACTTTAAGTAATGTTTATAATAAAAATTTTCCTGTGTCAAGTATGGTCGCATATTTAGTATTGATCAAGTATTCGGCTAAATATAAAACATATTAAAATTAAAGAATTGAAAAGAAAAATTTTAAGTCAGTGTACGGTAAGTGATTTGGAATATTTTGATATGTCTCATTTACTTTAGACGTAAAAATTGAGAAAAATAAAATATACTTATAAAAAAGTTACAATAATATGTAAAAGCTATATATAACAGAAATATAATCAATATCAAATAGCCAAGCACCATAACAAAAGTGGTAGTAGCTAGCATAAATCTAATCTGGAATGGCTTGATAACTCCACAATAGATCGGAGAGAATGAGAGCATAATTGGGCTTGGTAGAAAACTAGAAATGAATAAGATGTGAAGGTACACTTTTTTGTTTGGTTTATCAAAAAATTGTTGTTAGAAGGAAAATACCTGAATCTAGCCTTTTAGCAAATGTTTGTGCCAACTTAATTTGAGTATTTGACAATGTAGTATTTTAACAACACATCTCTCTATCATGAAAAAATGTATTACACACGTTAGACCGTGTGTTGTGGCTTAAGGTGAGTACACATTTTATCCTATCATATTATACCAACTGAGCATTGACATAGCCTGTTGATAAAGTTAAAGCTCACTACTCACTTGACCATGTTGTGGCTCAAGTTAAGTAATGACTTTATCCTTTTTAAATTTGTATAATGCAACATTAATACTATTGAAGATCATGACTATTTGACTAGTCACTGTGTCCCCGTGACCATTGACCAAATAGAAAACTCGGGTCTCACAATATTTTTGTAAAATGAGGAAATGACTAAACTTTGGGGCATAATCTAAGGAGGCTAATCTTAGGGCTAGTCTTGGTCAATGATCAATAATGTTGGTCAATGGTCAAGGTCAACATTATTGATCACTTAGGGCACAAAGATGGAGCAAGTCTTGAAGCACAAATCTTGGAAGACTTTGATTAGAATTATTATTTTGACTAGTCAAATAGTCATGATCTTCAATAAATAAATACAACATTAAATTAATAGAAAATGTTAGATTAATATTAATAAGAAGAATACAAACTAACAAATAAAACTAATCTAGTACAAGATTATCGAGACGGGTTGTCTTCGAGACCGGGCAATCAAGCAGTTAATCGTTATCCTGTCCGCTTCCATAATCAAATCGTCATCCTCCGAAGAGTCGGACGAAGAAAAGTCATTCCATTCTATTTTTTGTGTTGAGAGTGAGTGAAAGTGAAAGTGACAAAAATAATAATTTTTTTCTTTTGTAAATGAAATGGTTTCTAAAAATAAATAGAAAAAGAATCCATTTTTTTTTAATCCTCAAACGCTCGATTTTTTCTGGCTAGCCCACGCAAACATGGTAGCGTGGGCTCGCTCGCGACCACGTTCACGTGTGGTGGTTGTGGTGTTTGCGAGTCACATGGCTCGTTTGGCCGCTTGCGCGCCACAACGAATAATGGCTATCAATGTTGTATTATGTAGTTCACATCAATATCTTAGTTAATTAGATGAGAAAGACGTTAGAGATTTCTTTTCTAACAAAAGATTATAACTTTTTGAACACCAACAACATGTTCAATGAATGTCGACAGTGTATAGACAATTAGAAATGCATGCTGGTTGGTTAGAGAGTTTTTTTTCATGCCTGCAAAGCACAAGATAAGAAGATTGTTTGACCACCATATCTTTTTATTTTTCCTTTCTTTCTCTCTATGTAAGGCGTAATTATTTCTTTTTCCTTTCTCTTTATGTATTGCGTAATTATCTTTGGTTGTTTGGTGTATCCTAGCTGCTTGCTGGCTCTTTATATATATATAAAGCGTTTTGCTGTTCAAAAAAAAGTATGAGCAATAAAGTGGGCATAAAAGGCCATCTCTTTCACGTTCAGTGTCATAAATGTATGTAACTACGTTGATGCACAAGTCATGCTCTCATCCTTTGATAATTTTTAAAGCGTTTGTATAACGCTACGTGTATGGATAGTTGATCCATTGTAACGAACCAACCACAATCAATGATTGTTGTTGTAATACCACACACTTTTGATATGTTAAGATCACCGTCCTCGCTAACACACCTCCAATAGACTACAACATCTCATAATGTAGCTAGATTAGTATGTTTAGTGATACACATTTTCAAAGTTTAATGTGTTAAATAGGAAACCAAAGTATTGTATCTTCATATATGTCTCATATGTTAAAATAAATATACATAATGTTAGCATATTTATCTATAGCCATCACAATCATTTATCTAACAATGATCAATTACTACTATATCCTTAAGTTTATAATAGGTATTTCCTTGATGAATGAAATTACCCTTACTAAACATAATTAGGGTGTCTCCTGTGTGTGTATAGATAGAGAGATTATTGGAGGGTTTAGTGTTACAGAAACCTAACAACTAATTAAACACCATTATCCTGTCCCTCTTTCTCTCTCATCCTTACGCGTTCTACAAGAACTCATTAGCCATCATAATCACACACCCTAAAAGTATCCAAATCAATCTGACAAAGATATTGTATTCCAATACGCTTCTTAAAATCAGAATTGATCAACATCATATACATAAAGAAAAGAGATAACGCGTAAGTTCGTATACGTCTCTATTAAACCAACTAACAATGAAGCCATAAAGGTATGCTTGCTAATGACACGCGATCGAAAAGTTGATACACAATTGTTGGTCACCTATTACATGTATATTAGTTTGAATTGCCGGGTTGAGAAAAGAGTAAGTCTTTCCTCTATCTAATGAGACAGAAAGGTTACTCTCAATAAGACTTCCAACTTTAGAAAGAACTTTTTTATAGCATAAAAATACAAATATCATAAGTATATATAAGGAAAACAAAGATTACTATCAATAGTTGTGAATTATCACCGATCGTCTCTTCATGTCCTCCAAAGGTTAAAAGTCTAACAAATCATGCCTAATATGCTCACCGTTTATTAGCTTGAGTTTGCCTTTATTCACCACCCCTTCACACACTACAAAAAATAGGGGTATTAGGGACTGAAAAATCAGTCTCTGATACATGCAAATCAGTCCTTAATGATTAATAGGGACTGATTTGCCAGTCCCCAGTCAGTGGCAGATACCTAGTCCTAGATAGTGGTTTTAGTAACTAAAAATCAGTCTCTATTGTATGAGACCAACAGGGACTAAAGGTCAGTCTCCAATACAAAAAAAATCAGTCCTCAATTTGTCCACTGGTACCACACCATTTCAGTCATTAATACATTTCTCCAGTGACTGCAAATCAATCACAGATACTATGATATTCTAGTCCCTAATGTATAACTTTAAGAACTGAAAATCAGTCCTCTAAACATGTCCATATTGTCCCTGATACGTTTCATTATGTTCGTGGTTCTATATCAAACCAGTCTCTAACAAGATGTTTTAAAGACTAAAAACTAGTCTCGAACACCACATGATTTCAGTCCTTGATATTTTTCTTTTGGAGACTGAAAAACAATCTCAAATACCATGTCAAATTACTCACAAATATGAGTATTAGATGTTGAAAATCAGTCAAAGATATGTTTTTAATGACTAATAAATAGTCTTGAATACAATGTCTTTTGGTAACTATTTTTAAAATAAAATTAATATATATAAATTGTTATAAACATATACAAACAAAAATCAAAGCTAATATGCATACAAATTTACATATTTTAGATACACAAAGTCAACCCCTAGCTTGAATAATGACAAAAGTATACATTGAGGGTAAGGTTTCAGATAGAACAAAAGGCTAACTCAATAGGGCTATGATGGTACAATAATTGATTAACGGGAAATGAGTGTCCCAGATCGAGTGTTCAATTTCCAGCTTGGTTGTTACTTGCATCCAATTCCTACAAGGAAACATTCAAGTATGAAAAGTTTGAACCATTAAAAGTCGATAGGTAGTACTAGTGGGACTTTCGAAATTTGAATTTTAGAATTGGGTTTGGAGCCAAAATATATTACTTTCATCTATATATTAATTACACATACACAAGCCTTAGTTGAGTCATATGTCAAGCCATCGAGCTGAGCCACCAGCCGAGCCACGAGCTGAACACCCCTTGCTCGAGCTCGGCCCGATTACAAAACGAGCCAGCTCGACTCGAAAACAAAACGAGCCTTTTCGAGCGAGATTTTTTTGAGCGAGTTTCGAGTGAGCCTCGAGCTACGGGCTTTTTGTACACCCTTGTCTCTAAGTTATGGCAACGATATTTAAAAAATATTATTTATTAGGATTCTTCAAATTATAATTATGATCTAAATCTTATAATATTTAGAGTTAATAATGATTTTAATTTGTTAACAAATAATAGGATTTGTTTATCATTATTCTTAAATCTATATCTATATCTATATTTATATTTATATTTATATATATAATAAAACAAAGCATTTTTAATGACGTGTCATAATATTATGCAATCTCTCTTTTGAGAGATGTCACATAGGATGTGATGTGACAACTCTAGACCAATTAAAAAAATGAATAAATATGGTTTAAATATGATTTAACATAATCTATTAAATACCTAATCTACTAAATGTAAATATTAAAACTTTATTATTTTTACTCTCAGTTTCCTCTCATAACTTTTAAATGTTAATATCTTTTATATCTGATATTTTTTAAAGAAAAAAATTACACCAAATTAACGAGCGTTTTATTATCTTTCAAACGAGCACCATAGTGTTATATAAAAAACGGAGAGAAAAAAGACTATTTTTTGTAACCCGATAGGTATTGTGTCAGGTTTGGAATTAGTTTTAAAAAATTATGGGTTTGGTTCGGGCCTGAGATTAGGTGATACCCGACCCAATTACCCTTTTTTTAATATTAGAATATGATAACTTATGGCAGAGATTTGTTTAAAATAATAATAATAATAATAATAATAATAATAATAATAATAATCATTAATCATATATTGGCAGATGCCATTTTTATAGTTTAGATACTTATAATTTTATTCACTTTACTTAGATTTCTGAACCCGGGACGCTCCCGAGGTATAAGCTAGTTAATAATATTTGGATGGTATTGGAGGGACTTTGAGAAATAGAAAATTAGATGTAAATTATATATAGGGTAAAAAATTTCAAAGGGAAAAAACTGGATTTATAAAATAAAAATATAAAATTTACAAAAAAAATAAATAAATAAATAAAACATTGCATCTATTCGAAATGTTATGTATGAAAAAAATACATCTTTTGAACACGTTCGTAAATTTTCCAAAAAAAAAAATTAATTTGTGTATGTCGGTCGATAAGTCATAGTAAATTTTCCAACAAAAGAAAATTTATTATTTTTAGTTACTCTTAGATGTCTTTTTATGTATGGAATGATTAACGATTAATTTCTAGTCTCTCATGCTTCATCGCCAGTTCAATGGTAATGAGTCAAGTACTGATTTTCATTATCAAAAATTTATTTGCTCAAATTTGTAAAATATGTGTCTGTTAATGGAGACTGGATATCAGTCCCTGTTTATTTCATCTAGAAAGCTCCTCAGAGACTAAATATCAGTTCCGGATAAGGCCCGTTACAAGGTCATTAAGATTAATTTTCAGCACCTGATACTTTTCATTAATTATAAAATTTGGGTCAAATAATTGGTGACTAAAAATTAGTCCTTGAAACTTTCTTCTTACAAAAGATGTTCAAAATTGAATATTAGTATCTAATTCGATATGTTTTATGAATAGTACGAACTAATTTTTAGTATCTAATATGTTTCCTCTCTATTAAAGACTGAATATCAATCACCAATACAATGACACCATTTTTCTTTACTGAAAGAATGTATTTGGGACTGATAGTCAGTAATAATAAGTTTCCCTCCAAAACCTTTTATTGCGCAAGTATATTTGTAACTGACATTCAGTCTTAAATAAGGTGTCAAAAGGTTAGCGACTGATTTTCAGTTCCTAACATAAGTCGCATAAATATCAGTCCCTAATAACATTAGTAACTGATAAATCAGTCCCAGATACTATGTATTTGATACTGATAAATCAGTACCTGATAGTTTAGTCCCTAATGATCACTTTTTTTGTAGTGACAGTGAGAATTTCCATGCTCTTTAAATTATAGGTGTCATTATAAAACATAACCCAACTTGGACCAAAATAGACCAGTACGTATATGGTTCAACTTGCTTCTTAGTTATAAACATTTTAAGAAGAGTCAAGAAGTCATTTTCTTTAGTATCTGTTATAAATCATGGTTATTTTAAAACTATTTTCACGCCTGAGACAAGTAAAACTTCCTTTGAAGTCTATAACGAGAATACACCTCTTTTAAATGGAAGAATATTTAAAGATAATACAACGTAAAGATAAGTGTGCAAATCTCTTGAAACTATATATTTGTATTCAACTTTTAAACCTTTTTAAAGTGTTCAAACAAAATTGAAGGTTTTTCTAATAAGGACAATGCCCCCTCGAAAGCTACAAAAAACTTTGACGAATACTTTGTTTAGCAAAATAGCTTAGAGTCTGGGAGAAGTTTTTTATTTGTCCCCCGCCATAAGGCAGTGATTGAATGAAGGGTCCCTATGCTCAGGATTTTTGACCATTATTTTGATTGAGGGTTTGAGTCAATGCATGTCCGCAGTAGAATACAAGTCTTTTCTCAAGTACCGGTTGATGATCCCTATGTATTCGGAAGATGAAACATGCTCGATCTGTCGTAAAGCTTGTATGGATAAATAAGGGGAGCACGCAGATCATTGCAAAGAGCTCCCCGGTTTTAAATACCGGCATGACCTGGTGAGAGACCTTTTGTGGGACATCTTGAGAAGAGTTGAGATTTCTCCCAAGAAGGAGGCCCCTGTGAATTTACTCACGGACCTTGCGGAAGGGAGATCCACTCTACGACCAGCGGATCTGCTCGTCTTTGGTTGGGCTGTGGGGAAACATGCTTGTTAGACCTCACGAGGGTATCTCCTTTGGCTGGCTTAAATGAAAACGGGTTTGTGTCTGGGCAAGCATTAAGAAATGCGAAATCGAAGAAAATGGATAAGCACGCCAAAGCTTGTGCAAAGAACCAACATGTCTTTCTCCCGTTGGATCTTTAGCACCAGAAGCTATTTGTTTCTTGACCAGAGTCCAACGGGTTATCCACAGCAATAGTTCATCTACAGGAGGCATGACTTTGTATTTGGTAGACTAGGGTTCGCAATTCAGAAAGGGGTGGCGGCACAACTTATTGCCCGTCTACCTTCTATTTCGATGTGATTTGGCAAGTTTATGAAATGAAAAGTACAAAATTAATCAAACAAAAAAAAAACAAAATTTATATAAACAACTTTCAATTCAGGAAAGAATTCTAACATGCTTTGTTCAATCACCAAGTAACTTATATAATTGGTTGGACCAAAGTCTATAGCCGTAAAGAAGAATCTAAATAGCACAACTAGATATAACATCAACCAAGGGCTTGTAGTCTAGACTCTAGTGTATCAAGATGGTTTGATAAGGTAGTCCTCCCCATGTGATTTGAGGCTTTAAGTTTCATTGTGGACATGAAATGTAGATTTATAAGTAAAATTTGGTGTGTAAATTAAGTGTGTAGAACAAGAAGAAGATACAACATAAATGAGCATTATTAGTCCTTGATAATTCTTATATTGACAAATGAATCAGTAATAAGGAAACACACTAAGAGCAAAAAGCTAGAAGCATATCAGAACACTCACATATAGAATTAAAAGATTGTAAAATTAAAATTATACTAGACTTCTCATTTAGTCCTTGACCTTTGACACAAATCATATGTTGCCATAATCCCTTGGAAAACACTATTACGAAAGAATCCAATTGGAAATTGGTGTTTCGTAACCTTTTATTTATGATATGATGGTCTGATTTTAACAATTTCCAACAATTGTTACCGTTGGAAAACCAACATTGTTTTTCAGTTTTTCTTTTTCTCAGTAGTGACTACTTGACTAGATGAACTGTGTCATGCGAATGACTCTAAATCATAGTTTCTCATTCGGCCATTTTTTTTAACAGGATACTTTATTAGAAAACGCCAACCCACAAGACGGGGTGGCAAACAAACACAAACAAAATCACAGAATTACAAATTTAACCACAAATTTTAACACTCTTATTTTACCTCACCTTGTTAGACTGTGGGGTGTGGGGTGGGGAAAGGCTCGGGAAAGCTGATTTGTCATTTTCCCCGAAGGGGAACACCGCCCCCCCCCCCCCCCCCCCCCCCGAAGTAGGTTCGGTGAACTCGGGAGAATTCCCCCGTCCACCCCGTCCTCATTCCCAAGAACTTTTTGACCGTTTGAAAATTTTTTTGAACGTTACTTTTTAACGGTTACTTTTAAAAAAAAAAAAAAAAAAAAAGTTACCTATATACCTTATTTTATTTAACACTTTCATTCCAAACAATACATTCCAATACAACCAACAACCAAAACACAAACAAAATATTAATCCTTTCATCTATTTTTTTATAAAAATTCATGGATCCAAGACGCCCCTTCAACCCGAACACACCCGTTCACCCCACTAATCAACCACCATTCGGTTTTCCCTCGACACCCGGTACACCCTCGTCACAACCTTTTCCCGGGTTTAACACCCAAACCGGGTTTAATCCTTGGCAAATGCAAGTTCAACATCACCAATGGCACATGCCACAACATCAATGGCAACCTCAACCCCAAACCCAAACCCAACCCGAGCACGATTTTGTTTCTTTGGCCTCCCATGATGATCACGTGCCCGAAACCCAAGTCCCTCCTCCCATAACCGAACCGGCCCATACCAAAAAAACTACAAAAAAAGGAGGAAAAAAACGTGCCCAAGATGAAGGTCCGAGTAAAAAGGCGGATCCCATTCATTGGGAGGGGTTTTTTTTTAATTTCTATGTAATTTTCGGTTTTTTTTTTAATTTCTATGTAATTTTCGTTTTTTTTAAGTTAAATGTAATGTGTTTTTTAATTTTAATGAAAAAAATATTAATGAAAAATAAAATCAATAAAATAAATCAATAAAATAAATCAAAAAAAATAAAAAAAAAAAGGAAGGGGGAAGGGGAACCATTTCCCCTAGAAGGGGGAGGAAAAGGGGAAAATGAGGTGGCGCTTATGTGGACAAGGGGAAGGAAGGGGGAAGGGGAACCACACCCCATAGTCTTACTAGCAAGAATTTGAACCCACAACCTCACATTTGTAAGCGGGACACCATAACACTAGGGTTGTTCACGAGCCGAGCCGATCCGAGCGGAGCGGCTCATTTACAATCGAGCCGAAAATCGAACGAGCATTCTTCAAGCGCAAATTTTCCGAGCGAGCACAAAGCGAGAATCGAGCGA
Organism: Ambrosia trifida; assembly: GCA_028751855.1. NCBI lineage: Eukaryota > Viridiplantae > Streptophyta > Magnoliopsida > Asterales > Asteraceae > Ambrosia > Ambrosia trifida. The sequence continues at coordinate 193,320,360 of CM054122.1, read as the reverse complement.
AGAGTAATATGGACAATCATAAAATTGGGATGTTACCTTCGACTTTTTCATTGTTGGGTGACAACTAAGGCCGGAATGTTTGATGATAACACTAATATTGAGATCCCAGTGTCCAATTATGAGGCTTAAACTGAGGCTGGTGAGGTGATGCGCATATGTCAGAGAACAATTGTTGCGTTCTGACGTAGGTGTGATATCAAGCAACAACTAGCGATGGACGACTAATAAATTTATACCGAGTCAAATCCAAGACTGTCACCTCATGACTAATTGTTTTACTATTAAATCTAGTGTTAATTTTTTTTATTAAGTGGTTTAGTACATTTTGTTTGCATATACTGAGTCAAATCCAATAAAATCTTATATATAAAGCCATAAATTTGTCTGTAAATTGTGTGTATATTTATTATTAAATAAATAAAAAATTATTCGAGCCGAACCGAGCCGAGCGTACCTTTGCTCGTGCTTGGCTCATTTACAAACCGAACCGAGCCGATTGGCTCGTATACAACCGAGCGGAAGATCGAGCGAGCATTTTTCGAGCATTTTCTAAACGAGCAGCGAGCGATTTGAACATCCCTACATAACACTAGACCAAAAGATCATGAGTCACATAAGTGTCTCATTTAAGAAGAAAAAAATAATAATAAATAGATTCATATGGAATTGGCGTTTCTCATTTATCCATTGCTAAAATATCAAGGGGGATGGTCGACATAAATTTGTTTGTCACTATTCGTCGTCAGTCCATCACTATGGTTGTATTTCTTCACAAATTCCTGGCTAATCGTTTCCTAGTTTCTGATGTTTTTTTAGTCATATGTTTTTTTACTATGTTTATACATATATAACAATTTTGTGTACTTCGATTCTTGAATAATCCACATCACTTCTGCTTCTATTGTAACAAAAGATTCCCCTTTTATGTGGAAAAGGCCCGTATCAATAATTATGATTTTACGTATGGACAATTCCTCAATATGTTGTTCATTCGCAACAAAATATTTTCTTTGTGCGTCGGTAAAAAAAACATGTTTTTTGGGGGAGAGATACTATTTCAGCAATCGAGTCACAGGTATCTAACATATTCATACCTAAGGCTTTTCCACAAAGTGGTGACGAAACGTATAACTTGTACAAATCTTTCCATTTTCCAAGTCGATCCAATCCATTCGTTCGTAGAGCTATTTACTCGATCGCAGACATTTCTGGAACACCTCTAATAGAGGGACAAATAGTCAATTTTGAAAGAACTTATTGTCAACCTCTTTCAGATATGAATCTATCTGATTCAGAAGGGAAGAACTTGTATCAGTATCTCAATTTCAATTCATATATTTATATTATATTTTGTGTTCTTTATTATATCATGTTCAAAGTAAAGATAAACTAAATGACATATCGATACTTGGATTAATTTGTCCGATCCCCAACTTTACTAGTTCATTGGCAAACAAATACCCAATCTTGTTTTACTTTACACAATACTAAACCCAAAAAATACAATTTTTTCCTACTAGTGAGAGGATATCCAACCATACAACTACTGATCTAACTATTATACCATGAAAGATAGACGCGAATCCACTTGTCCTCAATCAAATTGCTTCTTCTTATACTGTTTGGTTTTTATAGATATACATAATATACTGAATTCTATCTTTGTTTTTTAACAGGAGATTTTACCATATTTTCTATCATGATAATCCTAGTTTTTCAATAATAACTTCTTTCATTCCAGAACAAGGAAAATTACATTAAGATAACGGGCAGGCGAGCAACAAGCTGAGCCGCCACCCCTTTCTGAATAGCAAATCCTAATCTACTAAAAACGTAACCCTTCCCACCCGGAGCCGAAAATAGAAAAGTATAACAATCGTTGGTTGCCTCCCTCGATGGGTTCCTTATTCTTCGCCAAGAGTTGAAGTCATTGTGGCATCTCTCATCTGCAGATTAATTAATACAAATATAATTGCCAAATAATGATGGCTCTTGTTGGGTTGTATTCAAATCACTAATGAATTGGTTAGATGTATATGTCTAAAAGGTATAATATGTATGGTATCACCATTTTTCTTCAAACGTTGTATAAAAGAATTGGACCACACTCTGAAATCAGCATCAATGGACAAGAGATGACAACACCATTTTAGTGTAGTGATACAGACATTGGTGGGCAATGATAGAAGACCCGAGGGATCCTGGGTTCAATTCTTGAGCAACTCGGGTTTTACTGGTATTTTCACCGTCATGCCTACGGGCGGGTGGGTTACAGGGTTTCCTCAGAATTGGTGTTTGACAACTCGAGTACTCTTGGAGTACTTGAATTTGTCGAAAGGGTGCCCCGAGAGTGCTCGGGTTTAATTTGTTAACCGTTCAAATTAAAAAAAAAAATCAGCATCACTGGACCAGAGATGAACACCATAACTGAAAGGACCACATGTTTAAATACTTACGACTAAAAGTGCAACAATTGTAAAATATTGACACCAAACTTAATAGTTTTTTTCCCCTCAAAAGTTATAACCAAAACTGACACATATTCACATGAACCATTTGTGTAATTTATTCATTGTGTTATGAATTAATAGTCAAAACACTCCCTCTGGTTTGGGTGTTTTTGTCAGTCCGGCCCAAAATCAAACTAATTGCCAGAATAATTCAGTAGTTTTACGAAATCCATCAAAACAGTATAGTTATTTAACGGAATTAAGTGAACCCAATTAAGTCAAGGGCAAAATTGTCCATTTACCTTCTAAGCTCCTTAAACCCAGCAGCATCAACTCTGTTTTCCTTCCACAGCAGCTCGTTTCCCTCTATAAACCCTCCATAACAACTCGTTTCCCATCTACATCAATTCTATGGGGATACTTTGCCTATATGTCCATCGATAGTCTACCTGGCAATCAATTCTGGGAGAGACAGTTGCTCTTTTTCATCCCTGCTGGTAGACGTTTCAAGTAAGTTCAATATCTATCTGAATTTTTTGTTATTACGGCAAAGTGGGTTTAAAATCTGACGGGGTTGAGAAAAATACAAACCAAATCGACCCGCCCCACTTCACAAGTAAACTTGTTATTGTGGTTGACAGAGTGTTGGAGTAGCTTCATGCTTCAAATGTGGAATGGGTGCCATTCAAATATATAACATTATTTACTGCATTCCAAGTGGTGTATTTCTTGTTTGCTATGGAATCACATGGATTCCAACGGGTGGGATATTGTTTCCTTTGCCATGCTTCTTGCTCATACCCATTTGAGAGCATCTTCTTCCTAAATTGTTTCCCCCTCGACATCTCCAGGAACTAGATTCATCTAAGTATGAAGAATAATTCGGGTGTCATGTTCAATGCATGAGTCCTTCAACGATAGGTTTCATGTCAATGCGGATGAAAACAGAGTCCAATTGAAGCTGTGAGCGAGGGCTTATGCAGGGCAACAAGCTGCTGTGGAAGGAAAACAGAGTGGATGCAGTTCAGTTTTAAAAAGCTCAAAAGTAAATGGATAATTTTGCCCCTGACTTAATTGGGTTCCGTTAACTCTATTGAATAATTAGACTGTTTTGATGGATTTTGTGAAACTACTAGGTTGTTTTGGCAATTAGTTTGATTTTGGGGCTAGTAAAAACCACCAAATCACAGGGACGGTTTTGGCTACTTACTCTTATTTTATAACATGAAGTATGAGGTGTTTAAAATTGAGTTGATAACTAACTTATTGACTTTTTTGCTTTTTGGAAAACCAATAAGTCAATAAGAAGTTTGGCTTTGTCAAAAGCACTTTCTGTTTTGTTTTTTCATATGGGTGGAAAAGTTGTTTTGGAGAAGTAAGAAATCCTGGATTTTTGTTTTGGCTTTTGACTTTTGGAATAAAAGTTACAGATCTGCACTTTTTGATCATTTTACATAAATAAGCTAAGCCAAACATTTTTTAACAACCAACTTATAGACTGACTGATTTTTTTCCACCACAAAAACTAATACAAACATTTTTATAAAAACTTCTTTTAGAAAAGTCATAAGTCAATAAACACTTGTCCTAAAAAAACACTTTTAAAGTTACAAAAGCAATCCCAAACACCCTAGTACGTTTATGACAAAATTAATTGATTTTGACGTTACCCAGATATGGTAACACAACTCAAAATGAAATTCTACAAGGTAAGTTCATGTTAAGTCACATGTAGTTGGTCCTGAAAAAAATGTTAGGTGGAGTATTAAAGCCGATGTCCCTCTAGTCTATTGGTAGCATAATTAGTAGTGGATCTTGAACTTTTAAATAAGGGAGGCAAAAGGATTAGTACAAGAAAAAAAGGATGCAGGAGAAACAAAGACATAAAATATTTATAAGAATGTAAGAGAAAGGATGAGTACATGAAAAAGGATCACAACTCTGCTCAACGAGTGAGTGGTTTTCAGCTTTCCCATGATAATTAACCTAACTAGCTTCTTATCCGGCCGCGCGTTGCGGCGGCGTCAATCTAAGTTTGAACATAAGTAATTGACAAAAACGTACGTATATTATCAAAATTTACAATCAATTATGCTACACAGCCTTCTAAGATTTTCATAAAATTGAAATTAGATTGCATCAAAGCAACAAAAGTAACTCAAGCCTAATAACATGAAGAGTTCAACAATATTCAATAACTGTTTTGAAAAATCACAACTTCAAGAATCAGTTATTTACCTTCATACATTTTAATATGCAATAATCATGATTGATTGATAAATAAAACATATCATCATTCTGTCACCACAACCAAACCCACCTTTAAAGGGAAAAAACGCATAATTGCTTGCTAGTCCATGATGGTCATTGTGTAAATAATCAAACAAACATCAAAGATTATCAAATTCTAATTTCCTCGATGAAAGACTGGTACAAGTGATTCTATCTAAAAACTATATTATTTTCTCCATATAAACTAAATCTATACCATTCTTTTCACGCAACATAGCATACCGGCCCAATGAAATCATATGAGTTTTTTATACCAATAATTAGTAGCTACCTCCATTTCAACATGATTAAGACTCGTTATTGCATCAGTCACCTCAGAACTGCTTGTAACTGGACATCATTCAACCCGGTGCTAACTTTCTCCAATATATGTGCATCATTTTAGTTACTAACAGCCTGACAAATGCCATCACACTTTTGTACGAATCAGTAGAGCTAAGCACCTCAACTCAAATGCAATGTCAAAATAGTTTTAAAAGGTTAAACTTGTTCAATAGTTGTTAAAGGAGTTAAGCACAAACCTTGCAAGTGGTCTGGTTCGAATCCTCATTAACAGGAGGCAAGCCGCGGCTAGAGTGTGTCTTCGGTATATTAGTTTATGAACCCCACAATTTGGGGGCTGCAACTACTATGAAAAAAACCCATTAATAAGAGAAAGTTAATAAAAAAATTAAGCAGACAAAGATAGTAATACTGAAAGGGCAGACTAAAAGGAAACTGGCTGAATGAGCAGAAGCACAGGTAGATTATTTGAACTAACAAACTGGTTGTAAGTTTATTGAACCAACAGTCAACCCAAACCATTTTGACATATATCAAGAAATTGTCTGTTTTGACCCGTTACCCAACCTGACCACAATAGACCTCATCAAGTGGTTGATCTGTGAGGTCCCACCAATTCAGAGCCCGACGTTTCAAAAGCCGCTTTCTCTTCATCTCGTCTAAACAAAACAAACGAATTGACACAATGTGCAAAGAAATAGAAAAAAAAGTAGGGTCATACCATGGATGGGAAAGACTTCTTTTACAATGGCTTCTTTTTCCAGCTTCCACACAAGAGATTCCCCACGCTCCCATACAACATCTCTACAGTTGGATTTTAAAATGACAGGGGAATCACTCTTGTTAACCTGTACATTTTAGTGTATAATTTACTAATGTTAGTTAGCATGTTTATTGTATCTGCACATTATGGAACATTGGTGTCATGTGATGTATGAGGAAAGTTATTGAGGGCATGTATAACTCAAGATTCCATAAATCAAGTGATTGTAACAACGAAAACGCTTAAACCAGCTGAACATTGAACCATCACTTTGTTTCGTAAAAGCTTCAGCCTCATCCCAAAATCTAAAATTAGACCTTACCGGTGATGTGTGGCACCGTCATAGTATCACATACTTCTGGCCTAATCATTGGCCAAGTACCACCTAAATGTATATAGTCAATCCGCATCCTACAAACACAAAATGGTGATATAGGTGAAGTAACCATATTGTTATTGAGTTTTTGCATAACTTTGAAATTCTGACCTGTTGCAGCAACAAACACAGCACAATCAGCTGTGCAGTTGCATCTGCTTCATCTGTCTGCAGCTGATTCAGATGCAAAACTTCCCAGCAACCTTGATCAGCATCACCTAACCATTTATCACAAACCAAACACGTAATTAGATTTTTTAAATAATGAAGTAACCATATTGTTATCGAGTTTTCGCATAACCTTGAAATTCTGACCTGTTGCAGCAACAAACACAGCACAGTCAACTATGCAGTTGCATCTGCTTCATTTGTCTATAGCTAATTCAGGTGCAAAACTTCCTATCAACCTTGATCAGCATCACCTAACCATTTATCACAAACCAAACACGTGTTTAGATTTTTTAAATAATGAAGTAACCATATTGTTATTTAGTTTTCGCATAACTTTGAAAGTGGGCTTTCGACTTTTTAATGATTTTGTTAAAGTTTTGTTAAGATAGTGATTCTAGTGTGTTAAAACCAAACCAAATTATCCTAGTATACTTCAACTGCAACGATTGAACACGTATTGGTTTGGGTTCAAATATATAGATGAACTTTATTACATACATGCTTTAATACATTGTTATGAAATTATGCATCAAAGAAAATAATACATATTACAATGGTTTGACACATTGTTCCAGAGATTTAAACACGTGGTTTCATACATGGTGTTTGCAAACCATTTGAAAAGCATAAAAACACATATTTGGTTGGATATATATTATAAAGGTTTATGGATGCACAGAGCAAATTTACAAAATTATAATACAACTCAAACATAGTTGCAGGCAACACATAATACTAATGTAAAAAAGGGGACATACGAAAACCATTTCATCCCATACATGGTGGAGTAACACATGTTTTAAGTTTTAATGTTCAAGCCATATCCAAGGCACAATATTCTTTAATTTAAACTAACATTTTCACTTGGGTATTTTATCAAACACTTGGCGGGTTTCAAATTACTACTAACTTGAACTCTTTCATTGTTTGTCCCAGATGACCAAATTTGAACAGGATCACCAAATTCTACATGACAATGAAACGGTGTATTACTCAGTTCACAAATATGAATGCGCAAAAGATTAAAACCAAGTAGGCTAAATTACATCCCATATGAATCTTAACCTGTATAGTAGTATAGTACCCAAGTTCGTGTTGCCTAAATGTGAAGTCAACGGTAATAATAAAGATGAAAATCCAGTAGTACCAACTAAGATATGCATTAAAAGAAAAATAAGAAAGATAATAGTAAGCATACCATGAGCACTTTGGTGCAAATCTAGATACAAGCACGATTAGACCATCCCTTGTCTTCACCATTACTTCCACCACCATCGTCATCCGTAGTCAACTTCTTGGTAAACAAATCCTAAAGGAAGTAAAAATAATAATAATAATAATAATAATCCAATCTTTAATTAATTATCAAACTAACTCAGAAACATAAACTTTGTTTATTTACCTCTTCAAAAGTGTTTGGATCTGGGACCTGAATTGACAGTTCAGTACCACCACCACTCCACACGGAGCCTCCACTTTCACAGCCACAAACCGGCTCGTTTGGAGGCCTGGGGTAATGAAGTCTCCTTTGGAGCTAGGGTTTTGAAGTAAAATGGAAGGATACAGAGATGAACAAAAGGATAGAGAAAGAGAGAGCAAGAGGAAAACAGAGGAAGAAGGTGTTAATAAAAGACGCGTGTAGAGCTTTAATCTTGGTTGGGTGACACGTTGTGAGAGTAGCTGCATGTATAAAGGGGTCCAATTAGGTTTTGCCAGGCATATATCAGAAATCAGATACTGTAAAAAAACAGAAGGTAATTAAAAAAATTGGCTAATAAGAGCCTTAGTAGGATTCGAACCGGACCAACTAAGCAGAGAGAACAATAGCCAAACCAACTGCACTACATAATCTTTTGTTATCATTATCAAAACAATTAGTATTTAACATAACAAAAAGAATAAAAAAAATAATAAATTACTGTTCAAATCCATTGGTGTATTATTATAGTTAAATTCACGTATGACATATCAATAACAAAAAATCTTATCAATTAACCCTTTAACCTAACTAAGTAATCAACTAACCTAACTCATCAAGTATTAAAAAAATTATACTAATTAACTCATTAATTAACCTAATCAACTAACCAAAGTGCATAAATTATCCATAATCACCAAAGCAGAGTCCAAATTTGAGTATTCAAGTTTCCTCTAACCTAGTACAAATCGATCTCTGATGACCTGTCGTTGGGGTCATGCAAAAACCTAAATAAACTAGATAGCTAGAGTAAGTAGGGTATCGAATCCACGAGGAGCATGTGGTTAATATTACACATTTCGTTTGATTATTTAAACTAAAAATAACTAAACTTAATTTAAAACTGAACTTTGGATTTACTTGAGTAGCTAAACTAATAAAAACTGAAATTAATCTAGAAACAACTATGAGAAAAGGGTAATCTCTCCAGGATTCGGGTTAGCCAAATTCACTCAGGTTTGCAAACAAGTCAATTGGAATCACATAGACATGATTTGTGGTTTAATATGATTAAAAAAGAAGGTTGATTAATGACTTTGCTGACAGCCGATAACTAGACCGCGACTGTTGACTCGGTTGATTATCACCTAACAATATCTTAATGACTCGCAATATTGAAAGACACAACTTGTAAGTATTCAATGACCCTCGATAAGAAACCGTATTGGTTGATGAAATCCAAAACAAGCATACCATTCAATATGTCACACCCTCAAATCCACTTGCGGAGTTTTACCGCGAGGCGCATGACAAACCAGGATCCAAGTCAACGATCACAATAAACAAATCTAAATGAACATATGCAATTTCAAAAACATAGTTTAAAATCCCCAAATACAGCGGAAGCTTATTCTCAAAACATAATCCATAAGTAAAACAAGTTATTCAATGTTTGAAAAACCATGCAACCCTAACTAGACGCCGTGCAGACGCGTGCGCCCTAGTTCCGTAGTGCTACCTTAGCGACCTGAGAAAACATGTAAGAGTTACGTCAGCACAAAAATGCTGGTGAGTTCACAGGTTTTGTAATCAAAGTATCAAGTTCAACCTGTCCATACTATATCAATTTGTAAACCAAGTACGCTAGCTAGGCGTATGTTTTGTTACGACTACGATTGGAAAACCATTACTAACTCGCAAACCAGATGTTGTGCCCGAATAGTAAACATGTTCCTGTTTGAGACAATATGCACTCGCCCGGCCCTCCAAGACGACGAGCGGGGTTGGTTACTCCCAATAGATCTATTCACATTTCCCCGTTGTGCTAACCCGCACATTCATGGTTTCCCCTGGGACTTCCAAAAATCGTATAGTAAACCATAGAAACCCATAGTATGACAGTTGTTACCAAAACATAAGTTTAACACATGTTTTCTCCCCCAAAAAGTGAAACCAGTTAAAAGAGGGGCCGTAAACTCACCTTAGGTTGCGTTACTTCGAAAATACGAATAAGATCAGCAAGCTATGCTAGCCCCGTAAAGCGGCAACCTAACATATGACAATTACAAGCACTTAGACTAATAACCCGTAGGTTAGTTAGTCCCTAGATGTCCAGACCATAACCAAGTTCGTTTGAAAACACTGTGACCGTTAAATTAACCCAATGTACAAGACTCGACATCCCATTGGTGACCCGAGACTCCCCGTGTTATACTTGCACTCTCAAACATACAATCATGCAATCATACTTAACATACGTTAGAGTCCAACAAGTTGTAGCACGTAGTTCAAGTATCACATAAACAAGTCCGAGCACATATTACCAAGTTACTAGGTATGTTACGGGGTTCCTAGCATGTTCCTAAGTGTCAAATCGGGTCCCGAAATGCTAAATTACACTTACAGCAGCAGTACAGGCGATTAGGAAAAGTCAACTAGTGATTACGTGGGTCAACAGGCATTTAGGAAGGCTAATCGCCTATACTATAGGCGATTAGGGTCATGCGGTATGCAATTCATGAGTTTATAGGCGATTACGTCGTAAAGCATGCAATTCAGGGCTTAACTAGCATTTAGGATCGTAAATGCATGAAGTAAAGGCAATTAGGCCCCTATTCCCCTATACTATAGGCGAATAGGAACCCATATCAGGCGAATAGCCTCCTATTCGCCTATAGCATAGGCGAATAGGATCCCTATTCGCCTTTAGCCCAGCTGTTCCAGTTTTTCGCGCGTTTAACACTCCAAATCAGATCCAGAACGTGTGTAAACATCAAATATCCATCAAACAACCATATCAAACATATTTAAATCAAAATCCTTCGTTTAACCTCGTTCTATCAGCCCTGCATGCAACCATGTATCCCAAAAACAATACACATAGCATGAAACATCACATTAACATGCATAACCGTAACCCTAATGAACAATTACTCAGATTTCATCAACATGCTATCATCATCAATCTGTAACTACCTTAACATCATGCTAACAATCCTTCTTGAATCACAAAAACCCTATCTTTTAATCATAAACACACATACAACATGCATAATAGTTAGAATCCAATTAACAACGATTATTAGCGAATTTCAGAAGACACATACGTTTATAAACAGGTCTGGACCATTAGGGATTCAATAAAACATTATTAAAGATTGCATGAATGAAAACCACACCTTAGATTTATGGTAGATTGATGTAATAGGCTTGAAATCTTGTGTTTTGATCCAAAATCGTGTTCCAGAGGTTGTGTGTGTGTTGGGACGAGTTGTGCGACGACTAGGGTTGTTATAATGAAGTTTAGGAGGTCAAGTATTGTATTTATAGGCGTTTTTAGTCGTCCAGCACGTTATAGGCGATTACGCAGCAGCATCAGGCGAATAGGGTTGCTAATCGCCCTCCCTATAGGCGATTAGCCTTCTATTCGCCCCAATGTATGTCCCATTCGCCCCCTATAGGCGATTAGCCCTCCCTAATCGCCTATAGGGGTTGGTTCTGCGTATTTTGCGCGTTAAACCCCGTTTTAACATATGTTAACATGTTTTCACATACCGACAAGTCACATAATGATTGTAAACACATAATACTTGCAAACAAACACATTCACACTCGTTCACCAATTCCCGGGACTCGAGACTTGTATGTTCCCTATGCTCTGACGATTCTACGAATCGTCACCCCTTGTACACTTGGTTAAGGACTGACATCTAATGAGCCTCTAGTCTGACATCTAATGATCCTCTATACTAAACTAATAGTTCCCGAACCGTAACACGACTCAACTAACCCAGTTAAGTATAATATACGCGTGACTCGCTAAGGTAGACTTTAATCTAGACAGCGTTGTTAACCGGAATTTGCCGGGTGTCACATCATCCCCACGTTAAAAGAATTTTCGTCCCGAAAATTGCACAAGTACCAAAAGGAATAACAAAAGAAACAGACAAAAGATAGAAACCAAGAATGAGATTTACCCGAGTTGTCACATCATCCCCACGTTAAAAAGGAATCTCGCCCCGAGATTCATTTAGCTGCAGTGGAAACATATCTCGATTCGAACGCTTCCTTAGGAAAGAGATGAGGATACTTAGACTTCATCTGATCCTCCCGTTCCCAAGTGTACTCTGGTCCCCGGTTCGAGTTCCAGCGAACCTTAACAATGCGAATCTTGCTATGACGTAGGCTACGAATCTTGTAATCAAGAATCTCAACAGGTTCCTCCACAATCCGAAGACGGTCATCAACCTTGATCTCTTCCAGTGGAACAATAAGAGACTCGTCAGCCAGACACTTCTTTAAGTTGGACACATGGAAGACGTTATGTACGTTACCGAGCTCCGTCGGTAAATCAAGACGATATGCCACCGGTCCAATCCGTTCCAGAATTGTAAATGGGCCGACATACCGAGGGTTAAGTTTGCCACGCTTCCCAAAGCGTATGACGCCCTTCCACGGTGAAACTTTCAGAAGTACCTTGTCATCAACTTGGAATTCCAATGGCTTGCGACGCTGATCGGCATAACTCTTTTGCCGATCCCGTGCCGCTGCCAACCGGTTACGAATCTGTATGATCTTTTCCGAAGTTTCATACACTAGCTCAGGCCCAGTGAGTTGACTCTCACCCACCTCGGCCCAACAGAGAGGAGACCGGCATTTCCGCCCGTACAGTGCCTCGAACGGAGCTGCCTTGATGCTCGTGTGGTAACTGTTGTTGTAAGAGAATTCTACTAACGGTAGGTGAGCTTCCCACCCTTTGCCAAAATCGATCACACATGCCCGCAGCATGTCTTCTAAGGTTTGAATCGTGCGTTCACTCTGACCGTCAGTCTGTGGGTGATAAGCTGTACTCATGTCAAGCTGGGTACCCAAAGCTTTGTGCAAAGACTTCCAGAAGTGAGACGTAAAGTGGGAGTCACGATCCGAAATAATAGAAACCGGCACCCCGTGCTTAGAAACAACTTCCTTCAGATAAAGACGAGCCAAACGATCCATGGTGTCGGTCTCCTTAATAGCGAGAAAATGGGCTGATTTCGTCAACCGATCAACAATCACCCATATCTTATCATTCCCGCTCGGTGACTTAGGCAGTTGCGTGACAAAATCCATTGTAATCTGTTCCCATTTGCACTCCGGAATTTCAGGTTGTTGCAAGAGACTCGACGGTTTCTGGTATTCCACCTTGACCTTAGCACAGGTCAAGCATTTGCTCACGTATGAGGCTATATCCGACCTCATGTTTGGCCACCAGTAAAGCACCTTCAGATCTTGGTACATCTTATCCGAACCAGGATGAATGGAATACCGGGACTTGTGAGCCTCATCTAAAACAAGCTCCCGAAGTCCCCCAAATAAAGGAACCCATATGCGTTCTGCGAAGTAGTGCAGGCCATCAGGCCTTCGCTCGAGGTGCTTGTCGGCACCGTGCATAGTCTCAGCTTTAAGGTTTTCCTCCTTCAAAGCTTCTAACTGAGCAGAACGGAGTTGGTCAGGTAGAGAGGAAAGAATGGTGAGCTGCAACGCCCGAACGCGACGAGGATTAATTGATTCCTTCCTGCTCAAAGCGTCTGCTACTACATTCGCCTTGCCAGGATGGTACTTAATGGCGCAATCGTAGTCGTTCAGGAGTTCAATCCAACGACGCTGTCGTATGTTCAAATGTTGTTGGTCGAAAATATGTTGAAGACTCTTGTGATCGGTGTAGATGGTGCATTTGGTACCGTACAAGTAATGTCTCCAAATTTTCAACGCGAAAACCACTGCACCCAATTCCAAGTCATGGGTGGTGTAGTTCCTCTCATGCACCTTGAGTTGCCGAGAAGCATACGCAATCACTTTCTCGCGTTGCATCAACACGCAACCGAGACCATGGATTGAAGCATCACAGTAAACAACGAAATCATCAGGGCCTTCAGGCAAGGACAAAATAGGAGCAGAACAAAGTTTAGACTTTAGTTCATGAAATGCCGACTCTTGTGGTTCACCCCAGGCGAATTTTCTATCCTTCTGAGTAAGAGTGGTGAGGGGTTGAGCGATCTTCGAGAACCCCTTAATGAAACGACGATAATAGCCCGCAAGACCTAGGAATTGCCGAACCTCAGTTGGCGTCTTTGGTGCTTCCCAGTCCTTGATCGCTTCGATCTTAGCTGGATCGACATGGATTCCTTGTTCATTAACCACATGTCCTAGGAACTGAACTTCGCGTAACCAAAAGTCACACTTTGAGAACTTAGCGTAAAGTTGTTCCCGTCGCAAAAGTTCCAAAACCAAACGCAGGTGTTCCTCGTGTTCGGTCTTGTTCTTGGAGTAAATCAGGATGTCATCAATAAACACGATGACGAACTTGTCAAGATACGGTTTGCAAACGCGGTTCATCAAATCCATGAAAACCGCCGGTGCGTTCGTGAGACCGAAAGGCATGACCAAGAATTCAAAATGGCCATAACGTGTACGAAAGGCAGTCTTTGCAACGTCATCTTCCCTTACGCGTAACTGGTGATAACCGGACCTCAAATCAATCTTAGAGTAGTAGCTAGAACCCTGGAGTTGGTCGAATAGATCATCAATACGTGGAAGAGGATAACGGTTCTTGATGGTCACTTTGTTCAATTCTCTGTAATCCACACACAATCGAAAACTTCCATCCTTCTTCTTAACGAACAGAATCGGGGCTCCCCAAGGGGAAGAACTTGGTCTAATGAAACCCTTGTCCAAGAGTTCCTGTAACTGACTGGACAATTCCTGCATCTCGGGAGGTGCAAGACGGTAGGGGGCCCGAGCAATAGGAGCAGCCCCCGGTACAAGATCAATACTGAACTCAACCTGACGATGGGGAGGAAGACCAGATAAGTCATCAGGAAATACATCAGGAAACTCGCGTACAACAGGAATATCGTCGATCTTCTTCTCATCGGTAGAGGAAACAGATAAAAGTGCCAAAACGGCCGAATAACCCTTTCGAAGATACTTAAGGGCTTTCATGCTGGAGATGATATTTAGCGGAGCACCGCCCTTGATACCGTACACAGAAAGGAATTCTCCATCAGGGAGGGGAATCCGAATAATCTTGTCGTAACAAATGATCTCAGCGCGATACAAAGACAACTAATCCATGCCTACAACAACGTCAAAACTACCCAAAGGTACCGGCATAAGGTCGATGGGGAACGACAAACCCGACAACTCTAGTTGACACTCCCGAAGGATACAAGTAGCTTCAATCTTTTTACCGTCGGCCAATTCAATTATATACTTAGCCTCTAATGGTACGGGTACTACATCTAGCAGTCGACTAACTTCCATAGATATAAAACTTTTATCGGCACCGGAATCAAATAAAACACTAACAGAGCGATTATTGAGAAGGAACGTACCGGTAACTGTGTTAGGATCCTGCCTAGCCTCTGCGGCTCCAATGACGAAGGCACGTGCATTCCTGCCACCGCCCCCGTTGTTCCCGTTACCGTTTCTCACATCCCCGCCCTGCTTCAGCTTCGGGCACTCCTTCTTGTAATGCCCAGTCTCCCCACAGTTGTAACAACCCTGCCTCCCCGTAGTTCCTTGAGCAGTAGGAGCCGAGTTAGTAATCGGGGCCTGGGTCGATGGAAGTGTCGCCCGACAGTCTTTAGCAAAATGCCCAAGTCGCTGACAGCGATGGCAACGATTTCGGTCGCAGTCCCCCTGATGATGACGCCCACATTTGTTGCATTTAGGTAATTTCCCCGCATAACCACCCTGTTTGGTACCAGAAGAAGAAGAACCCCTGCTATCGAATCTCTTACCCTGTTGTGCTGGTGCTGGCACAGATCCTTTCCCCTCATTATCCCACTTACGCTTGTTATTCTCCGGGGCCTTGACAGTCGAACCCTTAGCAGGCAAAATACTCTCATTCACCTTCAAGTTTGTCATCCTGTGAGCCGATCGAACCACCTCTGAGTATGTAGGAAGATTCCCCGCAGCCACCAACCCTGCGATCTCTGGTACTAGCCCCGAGATATAGTGTTCAATCCTCCTGTATTCTGGCACATGCAGATCAGGACACAGCACCGCCAACTCATTACGCCTTACCGTATACTTTTCAATCTCCGACCCGGTCATCTTGAGGTTCCACACCTCATGCTCTAGCTTCTGAACTTCTTCCCTTGGACAGTACTCTCGCTTCGGTAGTTGAACAAAATTTTCCCAAGGTATAGCATAAGCCTCCCCTATACCCATATTCTGGGTGATATTGTTCCACCAGGTCAAAGCAACATCCTGGAATAACGCAGCAACATACTTGACTCGATCCTCTGGGAGACAGTTGCACATCAGAAATACTGACTCCACCTTTTCCAGCCACTTGAGCAAACTCACTGCACCCTCAGTGCCAGAGAATTCCTGGGGCTTACAGTCCCGAAACATCTTGTAGGTACACATAGGTGGGGGTGGGTTAACAGGACCACCTGAAATGAAACGCATGAGAAACCACGAAGAATGTAAACAAGGTTTACTAATGAGGCAAAAGTGGATAAATCAACTTACCACCACCATTGTGCCCTAACTGAAAGGCAGCTTGTAGTAAGTTGTTCAGATCTTCCTGTGATAGGTTTACACCTCCACGACCACCACCACCACCACGGCCACCACCACGCCCACCAGCGCGGCCAGCTCCACGTCCTCCTCGTACTCCAGACATGATTCTGACAGAAAGAACGAGAAAAATTAGTTTCGCAGCTAATGGTAACCACTAGCATTTACAAGATCAAAGCTAGATCCAACTCAGGACTATCCATTCAAACCCAGAGCTCACTAGGGCTTTCATGCATTTCGGTTTATGATTTTGTGTGCACCCAAAATGATAAACCGCTCTACATGGTCCTCCAAGTGTTCTCCTAGTTCAAAGTTCAAATCACCGAACATAGACTCTTAGCTATACACCGTAATGCTACGGTAGTTTATGGCAAGTGTTTCTATTGGAGTATGAAAGGGAGATGTCCGAGCCTTGGACAAATCTCAAGAGCACACGATTTACCCCAATATACCATACTGTCTAGAAAGCAAGTAACCCAACATAAGATAGAACGTATGATGTAACATAGGAAGGTCAGATGATTTAGAGACACCCCGACAAGGCCATACGTAATCCACCATAATGTTTAGTACTATGTGATCGTCTAGTGTGTGCGACTCGGCTATAGACTAGACTCTACATGCAGTCCTAGTTCACTATAACCATTGGCTCTGATACCAATCTGTCACACCCTCAAAATCCACTTGCGGAGTTTTACCGCGAGGCGCATGACAAACCAGGATCCAAGTCAACGATCACAATAAACAAATCTAAATGAACATATGCAATTTCAAAAACATAGTTTAAAATCCCCAAATACAGCGGAAGCTTATTCTCAAAACATAATCCATAAGTAAAACAAGTTATTCAATGTTTGAAAAACCATGCAACCCTAACTAGACGCCGTGCAGACGCGTGCGCCCTAGTTCCGTAGTGCTACCTTAGCGACCTGAGAAAACATGTAAGAGTTACGTCAGCACAAAAATGCTGGTGAGTTCACAGGTTTTGTAATCAAAGTATCAAGTTCAACCTGTCCATACTATATCAATTTGTAAACCAAGTACGCTAGCTAGGCGTATGTTTTGTTACGACTACGATTGGAAAACCATTACTAACTCGCAAACCAGATGTTGTGCCCGAATAGTAAACATGTTCCTGTTTGAGACAATATGCACTCGCCCGGCCCTCCAAGCCGACGAGCGGGGTTGGTTACTCCCAATAGATCTATTCACATTTCCCCGTTGTGCTAACCCGCACATTCATGGTTTCCCCCGGGACTTCCAAAGATCGTATAGTAAACCATAGAAACCCATAGTATGACAGTTGTTACCAAAACATAAGTTTAACACATGTTTTCTCCCCCAAAAAGTGAAACCAGTTAAAAGAGGGGCCGTAAACTCACCTTAGGTTGCGTTACTTCGAAAATACGAATAAGATCAGCAAGCTATGCTAGCCCCGTAAAGCGGCGACCTAACATATGACAGTTACAAGCACTTAGACTAATAACCCGTAGGTTAGTTAGTCCCTAGATGTCCAGACCATAACCAAGTTCGTTTGAAAACACTGTGACCGTTAAATTAACCCAATGTACAAGACTCGACATCCCATTGGTGACCCGAGACTCCCCGTGTTATACTTGCACTCTCAAACATACAATCATGCAATCATACTTAACATACGTTAGAGTCCAACAAGTTGTAGCACGTAGTTCAAGTATCACATAAACAAGTCCGAGCACATATTACCAAGTTACTAGGTATGTTACGGGGTTCCTAGCATGTTCCTAAGTGTCAAATCGGGTCCCGAAATGCTAAATTACACTTACAGCAGCAGTACAGGCGATTAGGAAAAGTCAACTAGTGATTACGTGGGTCAACAGGCATTTAGGAAGGCTAATCGCCTATACTATAGGCGATTAGGGTCATGCGGTATGCAATTCATGAGTTTATAGGCGATTACGTCGTAAAGCATGCAATTCAGGGCTTAACTAGCATTTAGGATCGTAAATGCATGAAGTAAAGGCAATTAGGCCCCTATTCCCCTATACTATAGGCGAATAGGAACCCATATCAGGCGAATAGCCTCCTATTCGCCTATAGCATAGGCGAATAGGATCCCTATTCGCCTTTAGCCCAGCTGTTCCAGTTTTTCGCGCGTTTAACACTCCAAATCAGATCCAGAACGTGTGTAAACATCAAATATCCATCAAACAACCATATCAAACATATTTAAATCAAAATCCTTCGTTTAACCTCGTTCTATCAGCCCTGCATGCAACCATGTATCCCAAAAACAATACACATAGCATGAAACATCACATTAACATGCATAACCGTAACCCTAATGAACAATTACTCAGATTTCATCAACATGCTATCATCATCAATCTGTAACTACCTTAACATCATGCTAACAATCCTTCTTGAATCACAAAAACCCTATCTTTTAATCATAAACACACATACAACATGCATAATAGTTAGAATCCAATTAACAACGATTATTAGCGAATTTCAGAAGACACATACGTTTATAAACAGGTCTGGACCATTAGGGATTCAATAAAACATTATTAAAGATTGCATGAATGAAAACCACACCTTAGATTTATGGTAGATTGATGTAATAGGCTTGAAATCTTGTGTTTTGATCCAAAATCGTGTTCCAGAGGTTGTGTGTGTGTTGGGACGAGTTGTGCGACGACTAGGGTTGTTATAATGAAGTTTAGGAGGTCAAGTATTGTATTTATAGGCGTTTTTAGTCGTCCAGCACGTTATAGGCGATTACGCAGCAGCATCAGGCGAATAGGGTTGCTAATCGCCCTCCCTATAGGCGATTAGCCTTCTATTCGCCCCAATGTATGTCCCATTCGCCCCCTATAGGCGATTAGCCCTCCCTAATCGCCTATAGGGGTTGGTTCTGCGTATTTTGCGCGTTAAACCCCGTTTTAACATATGTTAACATGTTTTCACATACCGACAAGTCACATAATGATTGTAAACACATAATACTTGCAAACAAACACATTCACACTCGTTCACCAATTCCCGGGACTCGAGACTTGTATGTTCCCTATGCTCTGACGATTCTACGAATCGTCACCCCTTGTACACTTGGTTAAGGACTGACATCTAATGAGCCTCTAGTCTGACATCTAATGATCCTCTATACTAAACTAATAGTTCCCGAACCGTAACACGACTCAACTAACCCAGTTAAGTATAATATACGCGTGACTCGCTAAGGTAGACTTTAATCTAGACAGCGTTGTTAACCGGAATTTGCCGGGTGTCACATCATCCCCACGTTAAAAGAATTTTCGTCCCGAAAATTGCACAAGTACCAAAAGGAATAACAAAAGAAACAGACAAAAGATAGAAACCAAGAATGAGATTTACCCGAGTTGTCACATCATCCCCACGTTAAAAAGGAATCTCGCCCCGAGATTCATTTAGCTGCAGTGGAAACATATCTCGATTCGAACGCTTCCTTAGGAAAGAGATGAGGATACTTAGACTTCATCTGATCCTCCCGTTCCCAAGTGTACTCTGGTCCCCGGTTCGAGTTCCAGCGAACCTTAACAATGCGAATCTTGCTATGACGTAGGCTACGAATCTTGTAATCAAGAATCTCAACAGGTTCCTCCACAATCCGAAGACGGTCATCAACCTTGATCTCTTCCAGTGGAACAATAAGAGACTCGTCAGCCAGACACTTCTTTAAGTTGGACACATGGAAGACGTTATGTACGTTACCGAGCTCCGTCGGTAAATCAAGACGATATGCCACCGGTCCAATCCGTTCCAGAATTGTAAATGGGCCGACATACCGAGGGTTAAGTTTGCCACGCTTCCCAAAGCGTATGACGCCCTTCCACGGTGAAACTTTCAGAAGTACCTTGTCATCAACTTGGAATTCCAATGGCTTGCGACGCTGATCGGCATAACTCTTTTGCCGATCCCGTGCCGCTGCCAACCGGTTACGAATCTGTATGATCTTTTCCGAAGTTTCATACACTAGCTCAGGCCCAGTGAGTTGACTCTCACCCACCTCGGCCCAACAGAGAGGAGACCGGCATTTCCGCCCGTACAGTGCCTCGAACGGAGCTGCCTTGATGCTCGTGTGGTAACTGTTGTTGTAAGAGAATTCTACTAACGGTAGGTGAGCTTCCCACCCTTTGCCAAAATCGATCACACATGCCCGCAGCATGTCTTCTAAGGTTTGAATCGTGCGTTCACTCTGACCGTCAGTCTGTGGGTGATAAGCTGTACTCATGTCAAGCTGGGTACCCAAAGCTTTGTGCAAAGACTTCCACCATCTCCTCTCCCCTTGTTCCTTGTGTTGTGCGACTCCTTTCTTCAAGCTGTTATGCGATTGTTTTGCCTCGTCCCAAGGCTGATGTGCCGTCCCATCATAATATGCTTTTTATTGCCTAAACCTTCACCGACCTTCTTTATGGGCTTTCTATTTAGTTTATCCACAAGAATAATAGTATGCCCCAAAGTAGTGGAGTCCTCCAATGGATGGGCCTTCGTGACTTTGTCAATTATTATTATTATTATTATTATTATTGTATCTAATAATATAGTATTATGACCCCGTGCTCTAGACTCGGGTGTTCTTGACTCGACCAAAATTGCTCGTTTTAAGCTCATATCTCACGAACACCTACACGACACATGTACAGTAATAAATAACTAAGACCAACTAAAATTACACAATAAAAGACTAAAATATATACAAAACTAACATGTTAACAGGGTGTTTTTCACCAACACATCAATCTCGCGTTCAAATTTCGACCACAACCTTTTACCTGCTACCACAACCGGTAATGGGTTTGGTCTTTAGGTGTATTAGGTAAAAAGGTTAATGGATTAAATAAAGTATTAGGCTTTATGTTAACTAGTTAAATAGTTTAATGGATTAAACGACTCAGGTGCTGTTTGTTTTTTCTGCAGGAAAAGGTCTGCAGTGGGTGGTGGTGGTGGTGGTGGGTGGTGGTAGTGGGTGGTGGTGGTGGTGGGTGAGGAGAAGAGAAGAGGAGAAGACCTTTGAAGACCTTAGAAGACTTTGGTCCAAGTCTGCACCAAGAAGAGGTCAGGAAGAGCTTTTGAAGTGAAATGTCTTTCGAAAAACAAACAGTCTGCCCGCATCTGCGCGACGCAGACAAAAGAGGTCAGAAGTGCTTCTGGGAGAAAAACAAACACCACCTTACTGTTTTTTTCCATGTAAATAGGGATGCCAATGAATTTGAAGTTAGACTTATTTCTTGAATCTCAGTTTATTACCGGTTTAAAAACCATATTTCATACTTAACTTCATACCGGTTGGCGGTTGGGTAACCGTTGCCTATCTTTTAACAATTTATTTTAGTAATATCAAGTTTTTAACAACTTTAACATATTATGTATTGTTTTGTTACTATATATAATAATATATTCGATTATGATGCATGCAAACAAGCTTTGATTGTCAACTAATGCGTATAGCCGCATGCCAAACCCGTAAAATGTGTCCACGTTCATATTTGTTTGCCATATATATTGTAGCACACTTGAAGTTGACATGTAAAGGGTAACCCATCCTAACTATGAGGGGGTTACCGGTTCAACAAAACAGCCATAACACATACATAACATTATGTTTCTTATCCCAAACTGTTAAACCGCCATCTTAGGGACCGCTATAAATAATAAAAGAAAACGTTAGCTAGACAAAACCCTATCTGGACAGTTGACTTTTTGGATGATTAATTCATTCACCTAATTTCTTGTGATAGATAAGATATGGTCGTGTTCATGGTTTTCCGGTGGATTTAAGGTGCCTACTTTGATCAACTAATTTCATCATTTTCACACTACAATTGACAATATCAAAGTTTCAATACCAACGGACTAGAATCTAATGGATAACACCGACATATGTAAAAGCTATTTAAAAAATAAATACA
Organism: Ambrosia trifida; assembly: GCA_028751855.1. Classification (NCBI taxonomy): domain Eukaryota; kingdom Viridiplantae; phylum Streptophyta; class Magnoliopsida; order Asterales; family Asteraceae; genus Ambrosia; species Ambrosia trifida. The sequence continues at coordinate 193,298,108 of CM054122.1, read as the reverse complement.
TTAATTAATGAGAATGTAGATGGCAATGCAAACGCAGCTTGATTTCATACTCTCTAATCGAATTGATTTGATGGGTAACTAAATTTTTCTTGACATAGGCATTAAATTTAAACATCTAAAACAGTTGGATAATTTCTAGATATCAAAGTTAAACCGGAAGAAGTACATTTTCTATTTGTTTTTTACGTGTGGAAGCCCTTCTTGGTAAGAATTCATCGTAAAGTTCTTGTTTTTACTAGTTACGACTACAAGGTTTAAGCTATGGTATATATTTTTTTATAATACAACCTTATATGTTACAGAGAGATTATTGTACAAAACATCTGAATGTGTGAAGTTTATACGACACATGTACTATGGGCGAGTGATATCTATGTGCCAATATTTACAAAGTTACACAACATATATAAATAGTTATGCACAAAATTGCACAACACACAATTACACAAATATAACACAATTATAATACATGATTAGGCATTGTGTATAAATAATTGCGCAATATATGTATATAATAACACACAATTGTATTATAAAATTATGCATAGCTATCGCACGGTATATCAAAGTTTTCTTTTATTTTTCTTTATCTAAAATTTATATAGAAAAACTGACTCAAATTAAAGCTAATCAAAATTTCAACTTTATGGTATACTTTTAATATATATATATATATATATATATATATATATATAAAACTTATCTAAGTTTTTAAAAAATGGTGTAACCAGATCTACAAAAAAAAGGTCAGCAACAACCATATTTTCCTATTATAACTTTCTTTTATTTACAATTTTGTCTCCCCATAATTTTATCACTCACTAGTAATCAAAATTAATATATTTTTTATTTTCCCTATTTTTTATGGAAAATGAGTGGTTCATGATTTCATGCATCATTTTTTAAACTTAGCGGGCTGCTAGACGGCCTGAATGGCTAAACCCATAGGCTTGCAGCAGGCCAGCATCCGCATAACATTCATATTTCATAGTTTCATACTACGCAAAAGCCCAACTCAACTTAGCCCATTCAGAAAATCCATTTAACTTAAAGACTCCAACCAAAATTAATATTAATATTTTTATTGTTTTCCAAAATTACTAAAACCTATATTGGTGATTACAAAATTTGACATTAGTCAGTTGACTTTTATCTTCAATAAACTGAATTATTTTAATTTTAATATTGGTGAATTATATACTACTATAAGTGTCATAACTAGCAATATATTTGTGGTATTATTCGGTTTCAAACTGATTAAACTAAAAACCAAACCGAAACTGTTTAAAACCAAACCAAATTACATATTCGGTTTTCGGTTTAGGTTTAAACGAAAACCAAATTGAGTTTTTTGGTCCCAATAATCTGCATATGGTAAGCACTCTTAGACTATTTGGTGTGGTGCATAATTTCGCCAACTCTCCTCATTGCCACATCATTTCCCCCCATTTTCTCCCCTAAAGTTTGGAAATGGTATTCCCCTAATTCCCACACTCCCCCTTCATTTTTTTATTATATAAAGTTTAATTAAAAAAAAAGAAAAAAGAAAAAGGGCCAATCATGTTACAAGGGGAGAAAGGGAAAATTCCCCCAACTCACCGAAATTTTATGGAGGGGGGCGGTGTTCCCCTTGGGGGAAAGTGACAACTCAGCTCCCCTAAAGCTTTCCCCGACTCCACACCATATAGTCTTATGAGTCAAGACGAAACCATTTATTCATGATCATAAACTTTACGGAAGGAATGAGGATGCTGCACAGTACTCACTGGACGAGTTTATGACAACTTGCTCTCTTTATTACTAGGTGTGAGCTTCAATGGTATATACTATATGTTGCTAGTAACGGTATTAAAAGCGAATCAATAGGCGCAATTCTAAAGAGATTGTCAAGAGAAAACTAATTTTATCACAAATTCAAACTTGTTTTACAACTAGAAGTGAAAATGAACTTCATGACGGTTAACATTTGCCTCAGTTGCCGCCATTTTCTTCCGGCACTCCAGTCATAGCTTGCTGAAAGGTAAGGGCAACAAGTGAACATAAAGAATAGACCAAAAACATAGGTTAGGCAGTCACATGCTATACCTTTATGCATGCCAATGTGTACTGCACATCACTTTCAGAAACTTGGTGATGAATCACAATCCTAACCCTACACCATTTTCTATCAACTTTAGAACTGTAGTAAAGCTATCAATATCATCAAAATAAGTGAATCTAATGGCGCAAGTTCATGACTATGAACGGTTAATAGATCAATTCACACCTGGATGAGCTATCTGGCATCAAAAGTATACCATGCTCATTCATAATTTTGCCTAACTTCAGTGCTGTCATATGTGACCCCTTTGATATCTCAAAATAAACCTGCTCATGAACCAATGTTATTTAGACGTGATCGGTTGATCATGAAGCAAGAACTTGGATAAAAAAACTAAGATTTTATCATATGCCGCTTACAATATTTGTCTCCACTGAAGCTACATCCACACTCAGACCCTTGATTTTATTTAGGCCTTCTGCAAAACAAGATTCATACTGAAGTATTAAAGTTTTGCTGATTGAGATTATTTATGTAAACGATGTTTATGACGAAATATTGTATTACCGGCTAAAGTCTTGGCATTCTTGTGATCAATCACAAGCTTTTGGACATTTTCTTGTAAAGCAACTAGAGCAGCAGCACATAAGATGCCAACCTGTCTCATTCCACCGCCTAAGGTTTTCCTAAGAATCCTTGCCTTTACAAATAAAATTATAAATTTATATATGAAAAAAGACATAATCAACCAAAAGTCCAAAACAAAATTTTCAAGTACTACAAGAAGATACCCTAGCAATGAAGCTTTTTGTCCCAACAATAACACTTCCGACCGGTGCACCAAGCCCTTTCGACAAGCATACCTAACAATTAAATCAGCGATTGTATATAATTTATCTACTATTATTCTAAAATGTTGGATATTTTAGTGTAATTGGATTGACTGTTTGACCAATATGTTCATAGTAATACATCATATAGGTATGGTGGTGCGGAGTGCACGCCTATTTGAATTTATTATGAACTTAGGGGCGAAGCCCCGAAGGAACGGGGGTCCGGGGGTAGCACCCCTGGGAGCAGGGTCTAAGGGGCGGCAGCCCCTGGCGGGGTCCAAGGGGCAGAGCCCCTGGCTGGGGTCGAGCTGCCCTTTGAAAACTGCCTAAAAGACAGTTACTAGCCCAATTTTTCATTACGAAAATTTCTTCTTCTTGGTCAATCTCTCTGGTTCTCAAAATCTCAGTAACATACAGAAAATTCTCAATCTCTGATTGTATCCGATTGAGTATTCGATAGAACCGTCGAATTGATTCAATCTGAAAGCGATCACGTGCCTTCAGAGAATTCTATTATCCGTTTTTGTTCGTTTGTTACGGTTATTCCCCAACATAAAATGGGCAAATGAAAAGATTTCAAAAGTAAGACAAAACAACCCTACCGAAACCGAATCAGCAGCCTGTACAAGCCTCTCAACAGGAACATTAAGAGCCTGAAATAAGATAACAAAGTGATTTTCAATATTCAAAATATAAGCACATCAAAGGGTTTATTTCAACTCACAACAGACGCATTAAAGATGCGAGCCCCGTCGATATGAAGCTTTAAACCATGTTTTTTCGCAAGCTCCCCAACCTGGTCTGTGTACTCTACAGAAAGACATCTACCACCAGAGCTGCATAAATAACTCATCTCTGTTAGGCATTTCATCATTCACCTAAATAACACTAACAAAACGTTATCCAAATTCATACTTAGCATGCGAATTCTCGAGGCAAATAAGCCTAGTTTTCGGATAACATATCTCAAAGTTAGGATTCCGAATCGCAGACTCAATCAAACCAATATCAATACTCCCATCATCATTATTCTTAACCGGTCTAGGATGAACACCCCCAATCGTCGAAATCCCGCCATTTTCATAAATATGGATATGAGAATTATTACCAAGGATCACTTCACTCCCCCTAATCTCACAGTGTACAAGAACACTGATGAGATTACCCATAGTCCCTGAAGGAACAAAGAGTGCAGCCTCTTTGCCCGTAATTCGGGCCATTTCGGTCTCTAGCTGTCGGGCCGTTGGGTCATAGATCAAAACATCATCATCCACATCAGCCTTTGCCATTGCTAATCTCATTGTTTCGGTCGGTTTCGTCACTGTATCGGACCGCAGATCTATCGTTCTGCTCACCATGGCTGCATGAAACAATTTCAAAATAATAATAATAATAATAATAATAATAATAATAATAATAATAATAATAATAATAATAATAATTAACAAACATATAAATTTAGAGATTAAGTAAGCAATTCCCTAATAAAATGGACGATGGATCCTAATTACCAGGAAATTAAAGATGTTTGAAATAAAGATTCAGGAAATTAATTTAATTACCTTGATCGGGATTCCTTGTAATGGATTGAAACAGGAATTTAAGAAATAATAATATTCAAGAACATAGGTAGTTATTTGATTGAATAAACACTAGAAGATTGTGAAAACAAATTAAAAAATGGGAAACAAATGGAACAAAGTAAATTACATGAATTGATGAGTAGGTGGATCGAAAGAATCCAAAAACGGTGCAACACCCGTCAAAAGAAATGATGATGATGATGATGAATAGATGGCTCACGAGAAAGAGTACTGGTAGTTGGCATGCTATTAGATGGCCACATCATGCATATATACGCCATGCATGCAATCACAATGTGCTATAATGTCATGTGGTGAGATAAGATACTATACGATACGATATGATATGGCATCATTTAATAATACGATATGATCAGTGATAGACCCGAGATTTATTCTCCGCGAGTGAGATCGAGGGTTTAATCAAACTTGCAAGGGGTGCGATCGGGATTTTTTACTATAAAATACACTATTTATTTTTGTTTTTACGGGTGCACTTGGGTAATTTGCCCATGGATACGATACAATACGATATGATATAATAGGATACAATACGTTACGATACGATATAATAGGTTATGATATGATACTATATGAAGTCATATAGTATTAGTCCATGTGCTATAAAGTTACAACTAGCCCCTTAACTTATAACTTATTTTTGTAAATTACATGATTGGTCCCTATATGTAAAAAGACTAAGATACCCATTAATTGAATAGATGGACCGTCTAATTTTAATTGAAATGAAAATGAAATGACGGTGATGAGAAAAGCCCAATTATAATTACGTAAAATATTTTGGTCCCGAATGGCATGAATTTAAACTAAATTATCATGAAACAAAGCTATTAGTTGGAACTGGTTAGGTTGCTCTAAAGTCTAATCTGATGGATACCCTTGAGCCTTCACATGGCATGTTGGCTGGCATAAAGCTTTCAAGAAAATGCAAATGGTTAGGAACTAAGGAACCTATCGGCTAGAAAGATCAAACGTCTCACACAATCATCATATGCATAAATCAAAGGACATTGATCATTAAAAAATTGTTTCCAATTGCAGTGTCTAACATTATCATTTTATCATATTTTGAACAAAGTATTGTAAGATGGACATTTTTACCAAAACATCATGAAAATTTGTTTGTAAAAGATCCATTTTGAGGTAATTGATATGAAAGAGTGATTAATAATGTAATTTACGAACCACACGTAGTGAAATATTTATATTCAAATTACTATATGAAAGTACCACTTTTACCATTTTGATATGTCAATTCCTATGAAACAGATTGGACACAAACAACATTGTATAAAGACTTGAATTTGATGATGATGATGATAATCTATTAATATATATAAAAGAAAATGGTTTTGCTGACGTGGCGTCCAATGGAGGCCTCAACCTCCACTTTTTTTGCCAAGTGGCTTAATAATAGATGTTTTTTGAGGTTTTTGGAGTGTTTCCTTTTTTAACCAAAAAAGAAAAAAAAAACACACGGGAAAAACAAAAACCTTCAAACCCTAAAGTTATCTCCGCCTCTTCTCATTATCTCACCATCTCTTTCTCAGCTCTCAATCATTCATCTCCTTATCCTTTACTCTCTGCCAATCTCCAGATCTTCAAAGTAAGTTCTCAATCTCATTACTCTCTCAATTTCACAAAAACCCTACCAATATCTCCTTCGTTATCATCTAACAAACAGCTTGAATCAATTAGATAAAACCCTAACCCTCCCACCCATTCCCTGTTCTTATTAAACAAACACACTTTAGAGAGAGAGAGAGCGGCGGAGGAGTTATCCGTAATTAATTGGATTCTCATGTGCTTTTTCATATTTAGGAGTTGCTGTATATGACATGGCAATCACTTTAACTTGGATTTTCATGTGTTTATCAATAGCAATCAATTGATATTATTTCATATGTTTTTACGATTGATTAGTCTTTGCTTCTTTGTGTATTTGTTATGTATCTAAGTTTTATGTGCTTTTAATAAGTATAATTTGCTTCACTTGCAAGGGGTGTGTTCTCATTTTCACAATTTTGTTCTTTAATCATGATAAATGTTAAAGGTAATTTAAACGTGATTGCTTTTGTCATTTGGGTTGGTTTACTGTGAGTTCTTGATGAATTCTATATGTGTATTTGTTGCTAGAAAATTTCCAGTTGCTAGAAATTGGTTTATTGATTAAAGTATTTCTCAAAATTGTAGAGTTCTTGTGTTTAAAGTTGTCATAGTTGGCTATATGTTTAGGTAATTCCACCATCTGTTTAGGTAAAAAAATTGATAAAAGCGACCGATGTGCTGATCAACTTAGTTTTCTGATTTACGGTTTTGAAAAGTTTTTTTCTTGTAAATATGACGGACGACGGTTATAGATTTGTTTCAGTTTCTTATGTTTAATATGTGTTAACGATATCATGTGTGGTTGATAATCTCGTGTTAGGTTTGATGGTCACTGAACCGAACTTAGGTTTATAGTCATAAAATCGACATTGAACTAAACTTTTGTTTCATAGTCACTAAGTATTTTTAATATGGTATTAAAATTGGGTTTGATAGTCACCGAATGTTGTAGAATCTTTGGGTGTATGTTTCGCCCAGGTAGTCTTCTCGCTAATTGGGCTTTGGGTGTAACTTGTGGTGGTTTTTTTTATAATGAAATAAATATACTCTGTTTGATCGTCAAAAAAAAAAGAATGTTGTAAAATCAACTTTCACTTTATTGTAGAATCCCTCAATATCGGCGACACCTTTTACCGCCACGAAAGCGCCACAGGCAGCGATCTTGGCGTTCTCGCTGCTGCCTTATACAAAAAGTCCAACAAGAACCTTCGGGTGCTCGACGCGATGTGCGGGTGTGTTATTCGATTGCTTCTGTACTTGGCGGACACCGAAGCGGATTTTGTGTTGGCTAATGATGCTAATGAGGAGTGTAATGGTGTTATTGTAGGGAATTTGTTTAGGAGCCGGGGAGGTGGAAGGTGAGTCATTCGGTTGCGAATCGGGTTTTGGTGGACAAGTATGTGCAGAGGGAGTTTTTTTTTTTTTTTTTTTTTTTGTTGATGTTGATTCGTTTGGGAGTGATTCGAGTTTGTTTAGGTTGACGTTTGATGCTGTGAAGATTGGTGGATTGCTTTATGTTACGTCGACTGATGGGTTTTCTTCAAGCGGTCATCGGCCTAATCAGTGAGTTCATATTTTGTTGCTCATAAATTTAATATAATTGATTTATTGTTTATCAGCCTATGTATCACACCTTACATAATTGGGATTTTAGGTAACTGAATTAGTTTTAAAATGTGCTAATTGGGAACATACAGTGCACACATCACATGATGCGGTGATCAGATTGCCTCGCTGCAGCTAATGTGGGCGCCTTGCTTCCGTCGGATCTGTTTTCTGTTATGGTTAGAGTTTCCAAACTTCCGCTTGATAGATTATTGTCATCTTCATTAATTAAAGGGTGAGTTGGATATATATAAGCCTTTGTAATGGTTTTTAAAACTAAATAAACCGAAAAAAAGACTATTTATTCATGGAGTTGTAGAACTAATTAGTTTTCTAAATTTTACTAATATTTAAATGTTGATTTGTACAATACTGTAATTACCTGTTTGGGATTCTAGCCATTATTAATTTCAATATTAACAACTACAAAACTAGAATTGTGATGCAGGTATTGGAAGCTGGGATTATAATACATTCAATAATAATTGGAATGTCATTAGGAGTTTCTGTCCATCCCAAAACAATCAAACCACTTATTGCTGCTTTGAGTTTTCACCAAATGTTTGAAGGCATGGGTCTTGGAAGCTGCATCACTCAGGTACCTACTCTTTTCTCTTCTTATATTAATTTGTCATCAATTTCCCTGCACATATTCAATTCTAAGTAGTAATTTGTAGGCTAAATTCGAGGTCAGGAAAGTTGTAGCAATGTTGATAGCATTTTCGCTTACAACTCCATTTGGGATTGCGTTAGGGATTGGGATCGCAAACACATATGATGAGAATAGCTACATCGCTCTTATAGTACAACGGTTATTAAACGCGACATCTACTGGGATACTCATATATATATGGCACTTGTGAACCTCCTTTCTTTGGATTTCATGAAATCGAAAATTCTTATTAAGACATCGAGAGTTATGTCCTGTTCCAATTCATATGCTTGGAACAGACACATAAAGTAACATTTTACAATATTAAATGCACTGTAAACATTTATTGGTTGTAATCTAAATACTATATGATTTTGGTAAATGATACGAGTGAACAAAAGTTCGTTAAGGTTAGGTAGTATCAAATATTTATAGATTTTTTAGGTTAGGTATTGAATCTTGATATTAGAATTACATATTTTTTAGCCTATGACATGTTAAAATATTAGAGTTATACATTGTTTTAGGTTATGTATTGAATATTGATATTAGAGTTGTGCATTTTTTTAGCATTTACGATAGGTGTTAATATTAGAGTTATGCATTCTTTTAGGTTTGGTATCTATATTAGTGTTGTGAGACTTGGTACATAGATGTGATAAGTTTTTTAATGGTTACAACTCCTAACTTAAGTGATTGTTTAGTTTATTAGGTTAAGAATTATATGAGTCATTAGAGATTGATAACTTTTTGAATAGTTGCAGCTTACATAAGTGATTGTTTAGATGATTACTTATTAGGTTTTAGGTTAGGGAATATATGGACATGCACTGATTGAGAGAATTTGTGGTTTGTATCATGTAGTGAAATTTTTAACTAAGATTCATTATGTTTAAGTTATTTACTCTTTTCGTTATTTGAGTTTTCTTCTTTTATCATTTTTTATTAAGTCGTATTAAATTTTTCAACCCCGGGACCTTCCCGGGATTATTGAGTGTTTGTAAGGGAATTGATGAGAAAATTGGTGACAATCTTTATGGATTATAACAATTCATGTTTTTTTTATATATAGGTGGCAGTCCAATTTGCCTTCACTGTCTTGTATAAACTTTGTACAGTTTTCCGAAGCATAGTAGATTTGTCGTTACAACCATTCCTAGAAAAAAAAACAGGCAGAAAAGACATCTGATGGGGAAGAAGACGACTCGGAAAAGAAAATAACGCGTAAACGAGCACCGTCTAGGAGGAGACGCCGGTGTTAGAGAGTAATATTAGTAACATGGATGATGAACCATCTTTGCCTTCTGAGCCAGCAAAGCCCGAGAAACCTCAAAGAAGAAGTCGAAAAAAAGGTTAGTTCACAACTATTAAAATATTGTTTGTGTTCATTCGTGAATTATTAATTACATTTTATGTAGTCTCTTTATATAGCCTGTCATATGTGAGTTATTGTCTTATATGATTTAGTAGAGAACAGCACATTAATTCTTAACAGCATGGCAGTGGGATATGACTATGCTTCCTCGACTGTTCCATGTGTTCTTCATGCGATTTTTGTTGAGGGGGTTCTGGCAGTTGCTGCAACAGCAGCAACACATGTGTCGCAGTTGTTGCGGTGCAGTCCATGGTGGTGGAGGTGAAACGAGTGATGACTAAGGGCGAGGGAGGTAACAATATAGGTTGAACATGGAACTACATGTGTTGGCTTTAATGTTGGCAATGATGATGTTTTCATGGCATGGCATCTGTGATGCTTGGATATAAGCAACCAGATTGCAGCCATGAATCCGATATGAGCGCAAGCTTCAATTGTTGATGTATGGTTTCTTTGCATATCTTATATTTTGCTTTGCTTTTCTAGATTGTTATAATCATGTCTTTTTCTTTAGGATGACGATTGATTTCGTGGGGTTACAGAAGCAAACTCCTTTTACTTTTGGACACTTTCGGACTCCGCCTTCATGTAGTTGAGTATGTACACTTTCGGATGTCATGAACAGGCGACAACTTGAATATTCGAGGGAGAACCGAAAAAATGAAAAGGATTTACGTTCAGGAAGCAGATTCTGATTGGATGGACAAAGAAGAATCTAAGAAAGGTGAGAGCAGTTATGGAAGAGCTGGAAGAAGAATACAAAGGAACTTCATATAATATCATTACTAAATTTTTTTATTTCTGCAGTTCTGGAAGAAGAATGCCCCTGGACCTTCATTGAAGAGTAGAATGATGCGTTCTGCATCATCCATTGATGGAAAATGGAGGTCTTTTTTTATACTGTTAACAAGTTTTCTTTTACTCGAATTGCAATTTTTGCTTCCTATATTTTTCTATGCATCAGTTTATCCCGTAGTGAACCAGATATCGCAGCTTCATTTTTGCAAAGGAGCCGAAGGAAGGCTATAAATGAACCAAGGACTGCAAGTTCAAGGTTTTTCTTCGTTCTCATGCTCCATGTTCTTTTTTTTCAATGTGATTTTATTTTAGAAACCTTTTTAGCTAGCATTCGTTACTAAATGTACACTAACCTGGTCATATGTTGCATATACGTATGGGTTTTCATTTGTCTTCATCCCTTATTTGGTCTCTGGGTTTCAGTAGCCAACAATGAACTCTTAGTGATCTGTACCTTTTTTTAACAAAGGTGTTCAAGTATTGATTTTACAAAAGACAAGGTCTCATATAATTCCTATGGGTAAGATGTGTGAAATATATCCGTACCTTACCAAGTTCAGGCTTTTTATTAGCAACATAAAGCAAAAAGTATAGATCTATAGTTCTATGGTGTTCATTCCTCAATTGTAAATGCAATAAGTGAATTGAAGTTAGATGATGTGGCATTCAATGCTGGCCTCAATCCCCCTTGAATGTGCCACGTGGCATAATGAGGTGAAAGAGTTTAATTTTTTTATTTTGTTGTTATTGTCAAAATCTAATAATAATAAAAACAAAACGCCTTCCTGCATCTTCTTTTGCTTCACATGCCAGCAAACCATACCATCAAATTCACTTTCCTCTTCCATGGTGACCATGTATCAATCCTTAATCAAAACCCTTCGTTTGATTATTTTAATCAATTTTCCTGCCACCGTCGTAAACCTTTGCCACCTCCGCCTCCGCCTCCGCCTCCTCTTCTCCAAAAGCTCTCCTCCTGCCACTGCCGTCGTCCTCTTTTTTTGATTTATGTAGAGTAAATATGTATTTGTAACACCCTATTTTTTTTTTCGATTTATGTTGTGCGTTTTGTAATAAACAATACCTCCTAGCCGCCACCACCTCTTCCTCCTCCTCCTGTGCTTGGCTGGACTGCAGACTACATATAGAATCGGACTCATGGAAGCACAATATATGGTTTTAAAGGTGGCCCTGTGGGGATTTTGAAATGTAAATATGCTATGTTGACTCATGAGTTTGTCTATCCTTACAGAAATCAGGTAAGGTTTCAATTACTTTTGGCACCCGAATATTTTAATTGTTACAGTTTTCTCTTTATTGTAAATCGGTAAATACATGTACAATATATATAAATTATAAGCCATATATAGATGGTAATTTGTAGGGTGGCTTTGATATGATCTGTAGTGGAAGAGACAAGATTGAAACACCTCAACAGGTATATATAGACTTATTTTCAATTTGCAATGCCTTAAATTACCATTAACATAGGTTAGTTAATGAGATTGTAATTTTTTGTAGTTTCAAGAAGCTCAGGAAACTGCCAAGATGCTTGATTTGGATGGAATTGTAGTCATTGGTGGAGACGACTCGAATAAAAATGGTTGCCTGCTAGCAGAAAACTTTAGGTCTTATATTTTGTTTCTTCTTAAGTAACCAACTAACATGCACATTTGAATAATTTTTATGTCTTTAATTGTTGAAGAGCTAATGGCTTGAAAACTTGGGTCATTGGATGCCCAAAAACCATTGATGGTGACTTGAATTGTAAAGAAGTTCCAATAAGTTTTGGGTTTGACACTGCGTGCAAGGTACCTATTGAATACAATCAAAATCCTTATAACACAATCGAATGAAGTCAACCAAATTCCGATTGACAACAACCTGCCCCTCTAAAATACATCAAAAATAACATGTATATACCTTAAAGTGATGATGGTGATGTCCTGAAGAATGTCAAACCAATCATCATAGACCGAAACCTAATTGAAAACCGTCACCATCATCCGATTGGGATGTAGAATGATGAACCTTTTATGGTGGTGTAGAACGATGAAGCATCACCAGCGTGCTCTCAAGCGCATGTACAAAACCATTCCACCAGCAAACCAGGATAGTGGATTCATTTATATTAGTTATATATTTTGGAAAAGCATATTAGTGTGTTCCTATGCTATGAATTAATACGTCAATTTATGGGTCTGTTTTGATTGATTTTTGGATGATTGTTGTTATTGATACATATAGTTATTCGACTAATTATGGAAGCATCCATTAGCTAAGTTTTGAACAGAGATATATTTTGGAAAAGCATATTAGTGTGTTCCTATGCTATGAATTAATATGTCAATTTATGGGTGTTTTGATTAATTTTTGGATGATTGTTGTTATTGATACATATAGTTATTCGACTAATTATAGAATCACTAAATAATAACCTCACCAATATGTTTACCTATGTATGTATTCTAATGTTCCAATCATATATTCCGCTTCGTATTCTTCGAGACCCATTCCACATTTCTGACATTAAATATTATTAAATTTCAACCCCGGGACGCTCCCGGATAATCAGTCAAAACACAAGCCACCAATGAGCCCCCAAAAGACCTTCCTGGGTTCATGGATGTCCACAAGAGTAGCATACATTGTGAACCATTGAATTTTTAACATATTCCACTTCTCATTGTAAAAATACTTACTCCAATTAACCATTTAACATTCATTAATATTATATATTACAACCCCGGGACGCTCCCGGGTAGTCAGCTAGTATATGATAATATGAGTAGGCAAACTTCCGTCTAAGGATGAATCGCCTAACCTCATCTTTTCAACCTAACTTGAGATGTGATCCACAAATTCCTCTTTAGCTTCAATCATGACTTTTAAATTATTAGGAGTTATTTTTTTTTTTTACATATAATTTATAGCAAGTGAGAAGAGATTAGTATTGTTTATAGTAAGTGATAAGAGATTTAGTATTCTCACCATTAAAAAAAGTGACATAAGGATAAACATAATGATATATAACCTTGTGATTACATATGCAATCACAAGTTTACATATCGTTTATATATCTTTATTTTAGTAAACAACTTTAAAGAATATCACATGTCAGTACCAAATCATTTCTCCGAATTTTCTTATTATTTTAACATACACACATACATATATATATATATATATATATATATATAGAGAGAGAGAGAGAGAGAGAGTTAAGATATAATGAGAAATTGAGAACTGTGGTTACTTTTAAGAATCCATGAGAACTCCGACGAAAATACAAAAAAAATTGCATGTAATCCATATATTTATAGGTTTATGCTAAGGAAAAGGTCAAAAAAAATTATGCTATAAATTACATATATGTAAGAAAAATTTGCTAAAATGAAAAAAGTATAACTTTTGTACTCTAGTAATTAATTTTACACATATGTAATATGTGTGGTATAAAAAATAATTTTCTTTTACATTTTCATATAGATTAAAAAAAACATATGAAACATATGTTAATATTAGAGTTATACATTGTTTTAGGTTATGTATTAAATATTAATATAAGAGATGCATTTTTTTAACATTTATGATAGATATTAATATTAGAGTTATACATTATTTTAGGTTATGTATCAATATTGGTATTGTGAGCTTTGTACATAGATGTGATAAGTTTTTTAATGGTTACAACCTCCAACTTAAGTGATTGTTTAGTTGATTAAGGTTAAGGGTCTGTTTGGTATGGGGTAATGGAATGGATGGAGGAATGGAATGGACGAGGTAATGGAATGGACAAGGTAATGGAATGGATCATTACCATTCCATGTCTTGTTTGGTTGCCATGTGGGAATGAAACAAAACATTACTTTGTGTTGTTGGATAGAAAAGAAAAAACGAATGAATAAAATCGATGGTTAGTGGCGGTGGTGGGTGGTGGTCAGTGGCGGTGATGGTGGGTGGTGATATGTGGCGGTAGCGGCGGTGGTGGGCGGCGGCGGCTGTGGTCGGTGGCGGTGGCGGCGATGGTGGAAGGTGGAGGTGGATGGTCGTAATGGTGGGTGGGTGACGATGGTGAGTAGTGGCGGTGGTGGTGGTGATGGTAGGTGGTGGTGTGTGGCGGTAGCGTGGTGGTGGATGGCGACGGCGGTGATAGGTGGTGGCGACGACGGTGGTGGGTGGCGGCAACGGTGGCGATGGGTGGAGGTGGATGGCGGTGATGGTGGGTGGGTGACAATGGTGAGTAGTGGCGGTGGTGGGTGGAGGAGACGACGGTGATGGGTGGCGGCGGTAGTCGTGGGTAAAGGAAATTGTGGTGAGTGACGGTGGTAGGTGGTGGAGGTGGCGGTGGGTTGACGGTGGTGGTGGGTGGTGGCGGTGGTGAGTGGCGGCGGTGGTGGGTGGTGACGGTGGTGGTGGGTGGTGGCGGTGGTAGGTAGGTGAAGGTAGTGGTTGGTAGCGGTGGTGGTGGGTGGTGACGGCGGTGGTGGGTGGTGGTGGCGGCGGTGGTGGATGGCGGTGGCGGCGGTGGTGGATGGCGGTGGCGGTGGGTGGTGGCGATAGTGGTGGTGGGTGGTGGCGATAGTGGTGGTGGGTAGTGGCGATAGTGGTGGTGGATGGTGGTGGTGGTGGGTTATGCTTTTGTTAGTAAAGGGTGAATGGGGATGGAATGAAAAAAAAACATGAGGGGTGGATGGAATGGTTTTGAGGGAATGGAATGCCTTGTGGAATGGATGATTCCATTCCTTTAGCCAACCAAACACATTATTTTTCATTACCTTGTAATGGTCCATTCCATTCCCCCTTTCATTCCATCATACCAAACGCTACCTAAGAGTATTGGAGATAATTTCTCCTCCAATAATTATGAAGTCAAAGTCAAAGACAAATCAAGAAGAGATGAAGTCAATAGTCAAAGTCTCCTTCTTATTCAAGACTTGCACCTTATTTTGTGCCTCTAAATTAGCTTTTTTCTCTTTTATATTCTTGTATTTATAGAGGAGGTTGTCTCCTCATTTGATGTACCAAAACCAAATATCACATATCAAGAAATACATCTTTCATATTCCTTCTCTATACTTTTTGTACCAAAAACCTCCTTGCCATTTTGAGAGTCGTTGGCTATAAACCAAGCAGCTCTTGGCTCCACGGCTCAAACCAGTAAACCAAACCAAATAGAAAATCGCTTCCGCTTGAATTTCTATAATATAGAAATCTAGCTGTAACACCCCAACCGATGGCGGAATCATCGAGGTGCCACGTAGTGACGATTGTTCAAAAGCTCATGGTACTAAAATGTAAATATTATTGAATAATCAAAATTGTCTTACATGGAAATGGAAATTACATTTGTCTAAATGAAATGTAAATATTGAAATAATTGCATTGAAATAAAGCACTAAATGTCTCTTGCTAAAGCACTAGATCAAACTGCACCTGAAACATGTACAAAAAATAGGTTTGGTCAACATATGAAATGTTGGTGAGCATTCCTAGATTTGATATATATAGTAGGTTAAAAGTTATACAATTCAAGTGCAAGCTACAGTGCAAATATGTAAACTATGTATCATACAAATGAGCGAAATCAACCCTGTGACTGTATAATGTACTGTATGAACTGTAGTGTACTCAACCAATAAATGGATGATAACTTAACACTGGCCACGGATTCTCCGATGAAAAAGGGGGAGAATCAACCTAGGCGGGTTGTCAATCCAAATAGCGCTATCCAATGTTAAGGTCGGCTTGTACCATGTTAATGATTTCACTAAGTACAAATGTAATCCACATGTATTGTCTAAGCATAAAGCACGTTGTAAGCAATGCACATAGTACTAGAATTGTATTGTAAAAAAAAATGTAAACTTGTATTTGAAATTGTAATAGTGTACATGTAACACCCCAAAAATGTATAAAAGCAAAAAGGGGGTAGGAATACTCACTGTTTACGTAATAGCTTGTAATTGAACTTGGACAACGAAATATGTGTTGGATCTATCTCAAAGTATCAACCTAAAGTAATTGAAAATGTGTAAGGGAAATGACTCTAAGATATATGTATTTCTAGGGCTTCGAATTGGGGATAAATGTTTGTTTGATTATTAAACAAATTGTTTATTAATTATGAGAATTTTAATAGATGAACAAGTAAAAGTCTCTTTGTAAAATTTTAAGTTGAATATAGTCGCAACATAAGGTTTTAAGTATGAAAATAATTTTTATAAAATTATTTTCTTGAAAATAGAATATTTAATCTAATTATTTCATATTGTCAAAATATGATTTTAATATCTAAAAATATTAAAATTAAAGAATTCTTAAATTAAAAATTGTATTTCTGTTCCAAATGAATAGAAATAATTTATGTAAAATTTTGGTACAAAAATATTGTAAAATGAATTTATTATGATTTATTCATGATTAAAACTAACAGAAATTGATTAAAAATGTTAAATAAATGATTTTTCTGAAATAAAAATCATTTTTGAAAAGCTTAATGTTATAAAAACTTAGGATAATTTTTGTGGAAATTAATAGAATTGTTTTGATATTTTTATAGATTTTTATAAATAAAATAGAATAAACTTGATTTATTTATTATGTATATTAAATAAATAAATTTTTGAAAACTAAAAATTGGGTGTTGAACTTTTTCATCAGATTAACATAATATAATTTTTGTAGAATTTATAAAAGGGTTTTGATATTTAAAAACGAATTTATAAGTTTAAATGTAATATATATATATATATATATATGTTTAAATGTGTAAAACTGAAAAAAAATGAAAGAACTTGCCACAGCCGGGACTCGAACCCGGGTGGCTCGGGTGAAATGCAACAGACACAACCATCTGGTCTGGACCGATGGTTGTGTTTGTTTCTTGTTAATCAAATATAAATAACATAGCAAAACCTAGTGTTCTTCCCCAATATTATCAATTCGAGCCCTAGTTTTCCAATCGAGTGATTTACCCAATATTAATCTAATTAATCATAGGGTAAACACTTTGTAGGTTCCGATTAAAGAAACCCATAAACAAAAACCAACTTACAAACACGTTTGCGAACAGATTTCTTGGTCAAAGCTAAAGTCAAACAACGAACGAAGATAATTATTTAGAGTGTTTCAGAATGATTGGAGGTTAGGAGAGATATGTGAGCGAGTTGAAATGATTCGTAGGAGGTCAATTTATAGTGTGTTTCGATGGTTGGGTTAATTGGAAAGTTTGACAATTTGTTAAAGTCTAAACGCGTAATAATAATGAATTGGTCAACGATTAATCGTGATTGATGTATAAACGAGTTGTAATAGGCCGAAAATCATGAAAACATTCCATTTGGAAAACAATTATAAGTTAATGTTGGTCAAACTTGCTTTCCCCCCTTTTTTTGTCTGGATCGCGTAACAGTAGCAGAGGCAAGGGGAAAGAAGATGCAGCAGTTAATATCGTGTTAAATATAATTGAGACTGGGTTAAAATCAACAAAGGCATGTGGAGCAGGTGGTGGTACATGCGTGTGTGTTTGTGTGACCCGGCTACCTGCCCGGGTTCGAATCCCGGCAGGAGCCATTCTTTTTTTTTTTAAACAGTTAAGGGAGGGGAAGGAGCTGGGCTGGGCTGATGTATGGGCCTGCTGTTGGGCTCGTCTCTTGGGCTCAGCAGTGGGCTCCGAATCTTTAGAAAGGATGAACTAAAATGGGCTTAAAGAGAGGGTGGGTTGATTTGTGTTGTGGGCTTAACAATAATGGACAAATCTTATTATTATTATTATTATTATTATTATTATTATTATTATTATTATTATAAAAAAATATATAATGAAAAAGTGACGGATGTCACAGCATCCCCTACTTTTAGAAACTTCGTCCCGAAGTTATTAGAAACGTAGGATTATGGATGCTTGGGTAAAAATTAAGGTAACTGTGGTTTGGAAAGTTCGAATGATTTGGGTGTGAGTTAGGGATTAGGTTCGTCTCGAATAGTAAGGAGATAAAGATCTAGTAATTCAATAAGTTTCAAGTTTTAGGAATCCTATGATAAATGTACGAGTTGATTGTCCACAGAAAGACTAAATGAACTTACAAGCAAACAGAGTTTGTTCCTGGTTCGACTTCCAGTCTCACTTTCAACGCATCATTAGTGTTTGTATACAGGGTGTACCGCAGCTAACCCACCACACCTTTGATACCTTGAAAACGTACTGAACGCCTACCCAAGAATTCCAATAGAATTTCACACCACCCTAATGTACCTGTAAATTCATGATTACGTTCCGGACCGGAATCATCAATTTACCTTACATTAGGGTTTTATGTCCTTCTATGATCCCACCGATTGTTGAGCAGGTTCGATAGCCTCCACCAGCCGTGGAGTAGGTTGTAGGGCCTCTCCCGACTGTTTGAAAGGCATAGTGACCTCTACCAATCGTTGAGTATGTTCGATAGCCTCCACCAGTCGTGGAGCAGGTTGTAGGGCCTCTCCCGACTGTTGAAAAAGGCATGATGACTTCTATTAAGTGCAGCAATTATTATTCACATAAATTGCAAATTGATAGCATGTTTATGCAAGCAAGTTTGTAAGTACTACAACCATTAAGTGTAAGTGTTTATCATGAATAATTAAATGTTTACAAGTATCATGAATAATTAGATGTTCAAAGCGTAGTCAAATTAAGGGAAAAAAAAAATCTAGTTTCATCAAGCAATGATGTTTTCTTAGAAAGGCTCTGTAAGATCAAGTATTAAGTCCAAAGGTTTCAATTAAATGTAAGGTAGAGTCTTGTATGATAAATGTAGTCAATATGATAAATTTCCAATCTGTTTTAATACACAATAGTATGCAAGGAAATTTCTAGATGTTGTATGTTAATGAGTGCGACAAAATTGGGTGCAAAATGAAAATAGGATTATGAAAATGAAAACACAAGTATCATGAATAATTAAATGTCCAGTGAATAGTCAAGTTAAGAGGAAATCAAGTTTCACAAACAATGGTGTTTTGGAAAAAAAAAAAAAAATCCTGTAGAATCAAGTATCAGGTTTTTAGTAGTTTGATTAGCATGGGTAACTAGCTCATGTGTGAGAAGGTGAAGGATATGAATTTAGTTCTTGAGAAGATGATGAAAAATCTTGAAGCAGGATCAAGGTTGTGAGAGAATGTGAAGATAGTTGATAAAGAGTTTATTTTATAGTAAGGAGATTATGTAGCAGTGTAAATTTTGAGGTTTGGATCAAAAGTTATAATCAAGTGTATAAGAAAACATGATTGTGGTATATGCCAAATATTGTAAAAATTTGAACAAGTTGAAAATGAGCGAATCTAGAGACTAGGTATTATTTCGAAAAAAAATTATTTTCAAAATTGGTTTTGTACATAAGGCAAAAGTTGTTAAATAGTACAAGCTAAGTAGGCTTTGTAATAGTTTAAAACAGAAAATCGTTTGTTACGTCAATAAATAATTAATTGAATTTAAGTTCGAGGACATCCTTTAAAAAAAAATATTATGTACTTTGTAAAGGTACTAGGTAATACAACAAGTTTTAGAAATCTTTAGTTTGTGTGCTAAAGTATGAGGTTATAGTTTTTAAAATAAATAACATGTGGAGAAAAGAAATAATATGATTTGGGTAGGGTGTTGAATATTTAAAAAGTGGCTAAGAGGGTAAGGTGAAGTGTGATTGTGAAATCCATAGATGGTTATGATAGTATGAACTTGTAAGCAATATATGAAAATCGTGAAATACAAAATATTGTATATGAACCGAGAGAGTATTATTGAAAAAGCTTGCATAAAATGCTTGGAGTGCCCTTGTCTGGCTGTAAAGCCCAACAAGAACGTTGACTTTTCAAAGGAATTGAACCCAATGGTGATCAAAGAAGACGTGCTTTAGCCTATAAGTGGACACTCACTCCAGGAATCCCCAGGTAAGCATAACAGGTCCGTAAATGGATTTATGCGCTATGCTTGCCTATGCCAGAAAACCCAGTGTACAGGCGTCCACCCTTCCAGATTGCACGTGTCCTTATCACACTCATTAAAGTTCAACAACTTTGAAGGAACAAAAGTAAGAGTAGGCATTATGCCTAAGAGTGTCTTCATGAAAGGTACTGTCCCTGTTCCATGATGATGTAGACATTTCCACTCCCCGTAGGACTCCATCTCTATGCACCATGATGAAAGATAAGAAGAATAGAGAGAGAGAAGAAGGGAAAGATAGAAGGAGGAAAGTAGGGAGAAATGAGGAGTAGGGTAATTCAGGAAATATTATGCATGCAAGTTGTAGTTCGGTTATAGTCTAGGCCTTTTTATCTAATAACCTAGTTCCCTATAACCATGGCTCTGATACCAATCTGTAACACCCCAACCGATGGCGGAATCATCGAGGTGCCACGTAGTGACGATTGTTCAAAAGCTCATGGTACTAAAATGTAAATATTATTGAATAATCAAAATTGTCTTACATGGAAATGGAAATTACATTTGTCTAAATGAAATGTAAATATTGAAATAATTGCATTGAAATAAAGCACTAAATGTCTCTTGCTAAAGCACTAGATCAAACTGCACCTGAAACATGTACAAAAAATAGGTTTGGTCAACATATGAAATGTTGGTGAGCATTCCTAGATTTGATATATATAGTAGGTTAAAAGTTATACAATTCAAGTGCAAGCTACAGTGCAAATATGTAAACTATGTATCATACAAATGAGCGAAATCAACCCTGTGACTGTATAATGTACTGTATGAACTGTAGTGTACTCAACCAATAAATGGATGATAACTTAACACTGGCCACGGATTCTCCGATGAAAAAGGGGGAGAATCAACCTAGGCGGGTTGTCAATCCAAATAGCGCTATCCAATGTTAAGGTCGGCTTGTACCATGTTAATGATTTCACTAAGTACAAATGTAATCCACATGTATTGTCTAAGCATAAAGCACGTTGTAAGCAATGCACATAGTACTAGAATTGTATTGTAAAAAAAAATGTAAACTTGTATTTGAAATTGTAATAGTGTACATGTAACACCCCAAAAATGTATAAAAGCAAAAAGGGGGTAGGAATACTCACTGTTTACGTAATAGCTTGTAATTGAACTTGGACAACGAAATATGTGTTGGATCTATCTCAAAGTATCAACCTAAAGTAATTGAAAATGTGTAAGGGAAATGACTCTAAGATATATGTATTTCTAGGGCTTCGAATTGGGGATAAATGTTTGTTTGATTATTAAACAAATTGTTTATTAATTATGAGAATTTTAATAGATGAACAAGTAAAAGTCTCTTTGTAAAATTTTAAGTTGAATATAGTCGCAACATAAGGTTTTAAGTATGAAAATAATTTTTATAAAATTATTTTCTTGAAAATAGAATATTTAATCTAATTATTTCATATTGTCAAAATATGATTTTAATATCTAAAAATATTAAAATTAAAGAATTCTTAAATTAAAAATTGTATTTCTGTTCCAAATGAATAGAAATAATTTATGTAAAATTTTGGTACAAAAATATTGTAAAATGAATTTATTATGATTTATTTATGATTAAAACTAACAGAAATTGATTAAAAATGTTAAATAAATGATTTTTCTGAAATAAAAATCATTTTTGAAAAGCTTAATGTTATAAAAACTTAGGATAATTTTTGTGGAAATTAATAGAATTGTTTTGATATTTTTATAGATTTTTATAAATAAAATAGAATAAACTTGATTTATTTATTATGTATATTAAATAAATAAATTTTTGAAAACTAAAAATTGGGTGTTGAACTTTTTCATCAGATTAACATAATATAATTTTTGTAGAATTTATAAAAGGGTTTTGATATTTAAAAACGAATTTATAAGTTTAAATGTAATATATATATATATATATATATGTTTAAATGTGTAAAACTGAAAAAAAAT
The DNA here is from genome assembly GCA_028751855.1 of Ambrosia trifida. Lineage (NCBI taxonomy): Eukaryota > Viridiplantae > Streptophyta > Magnoliopsida > Asterales > Asteraceae > Ambrosia > Ambrosia trifida. The sequence goes on along the minus strand of CM054122.1, from coordinate 193,275,666 downwards.
GAAAGAACTTGCCACAGCCGGGACTCGAACCCGGGTGGCTCGGGTGAAATGCAACAGACACAACCATCTGGTCTGGACCGATGGTTGTGTTTGTTTCTTGTTAATCAAATATAAATAACATAGCAAAACCTAGTGTTCTTCCCCAATATTATCAATTCGAGCCCTAGTTTTCCAATCGAGTGATTTACCCAATATTAATCTAATTAATCATAGGGTAAACACTTTGTAGGTTCCGATTAAAGAAACCCATAAACAAAAACCAACTTACAAACACGTTTGCGAACAGATTTCTTGGTCAAAGCTAAAGTCAAACAACGAACGAAGATAATTATTTAGAGTGTTTCAGAATGATTGGAGGTTAGGAGAGATATGTGAGCGAGTTGAAATGATTCGTAGGAGGTCAATTTATAGTGTGTTTCGATGGTTGGGTTAATTGGAAAGTTTGACAATTTGTTAAAGTCTAAACGCGTAATAATAATGAATTGGTCAACGATTAATCGTGATTGATGTATAAACGAGTTGTAATAGGCCGAAAATCATGAAAACATTCCATTTGGAAAACAATTATAAGTTAATGTTGGTCAAACTTGCTTTCCCCCCTTTTTTTGTCTGGATCGCGTAACAGTAGCAGAGACAAGGGGAAAGAAGATGCAGCAGTTAATATCGTGTTAAATATAATTGAGACTGGGTTAAAATCAACAAAGGCATGTGGAGCAGGTGGTGGTGGTACATGCGTGTGTGTTTGTGTGACCCGGCTACCTGCCCGGGTTCGAATCCCGGCAGGAGCCATTCTTTTTTTTTTTAAACAGTTAAGGGAGGGGAAGGAGCTGGGCTGGGCTGATGTATGGGCCTGCTGTTGGGCTCGTCTCTTGGGCTCAGCAGTGGGCTCCGAATCTTTAGAAAGGATGAACTAAAATGGGCTTAAAGAGAGGGTGGGTTGATTTGTGTTGTGGGCTTAACAATAATGGACAAATCTTATTATTATTATTATTATTATTATTATTATTATTATAAAAAAATATATAATGAAAAAGTGACGGATGTCACACTAGCGTAAGCGATTTTCTATTTGGTTTGGTTTATTGGTTTGAGCCCGCAGCTTAGGGCTGCTCGGTTTCTAGTCATCGACTATCAAAATAGCTGGGTGGTTTTTGGTACAAGAAGTATAGAGAAGAAATATGAAAGATGTATTTCTTGATATGTGATATTTGGTTTTGGTACATCAAATGAGGAGACAACCTCCTCTATAAATACAAGAATGTAAAAGAGAAAATAGCTAAACTAGAGGCACAAAATAAGGTGTAAGTATTGAATAAGAAGGAGATTTTAACTATTGACTTGACTTCATCTTGATTTGTCTTTGACTTTGACTTCATAATCATTGGAGGAGAAATTATATCTAATAAAGAATTATAGGAGTCATTAGAGATTGATGAGTTTTTGAATAGTTACAGCTTACATAAGTGATTGTTTAGATGATTACTGATTAGGTTTTAGGTTAGGGAATATATGGACATGTAGTGATTGAGAGATTTTGTGGTTAATTAACTTGAGTCATTTGCAATAGGCTATCACGTAGTGAACTTTTTTAACTAATATTGATTATGTTTAAGTTATTTACTCTTTTCGTGATTTGAGTTTTCTTCTTTTATCATTTTTTATTAAGTCATATTAAAAATTTTAACCCCGGGACCTTTCTAGGGTAATCAGCTAGTACCTATATATATCACTAAATTATCACCATAAAAAATTGTTCAAACTTCTTAATAACACTATCTATTATATATCAAATTTCTTAATAAAATTTTAATTTTATTTAAAATATACAAATTCCAACCGTTAATTAAGAGGTTGGCTTACATGTGCTTTGGTCTAATGGATAATGTGTTACCCGAACTTACCATACTACCAAATTGAGCCTATGGAAATATTGGGCCAATACTCAATTCAATATTGGTGTTGGTTGTCTGGTTGGGTCTAGCCCAATGGACCCCTGTAACGAACATGGTCAGCAGTTCGAACCAGACGGCTACGGTTTTAACCACCTGCAAGAAAACAAAGGAACCCTAATAAAAGGATCAAACAATTATCATCATCTCATCAATTATGGCTTTCGCTATATCCAACGTTTTGCACTTCCCTAATTCTCGTTCCTATGCCACCAACAACAATCATACCTCACTTCCCACTCTTTCTCCTTCCTATCTTAGGTAATTACTTAATTTTGGTTGTTAGTTATAAAATTACTGATTTTGATTGGTATATTATTATTACAATGTGGAAAATTGCAGGCTTTCTAATACAGGTCGTGTTAATCAGAGGATAATTTGTGCTGCTTCATCAGCTGCTGGAAGCCCTACTTCAGACAATGACTTCAATCCATATGAGGTAACTGTTTTCTAACAGCTTCGTATTTTTATATAATTGATGGGAGTAATTGAAAATATGTACTTGATAGGTGCTTGGAGTGAACCCTATTGAGGGGTTTGATATGGTTAAGGCAGCTTATACAAGAAAGCGTAGGGATGCCGAGCGAAGAGGGGACGAGGCCCTTGCCGCTCGTGTATGTCTGATATATGTGCTTTCTTTTTATTTATTTATTTATTTATATAGTTGTGATTGATGGGGTTGTTTATGAATATGAATACATTGGGTTGGTTATTTGCAGCTGGAGAAGGCGTATGACAAACTCATGATGGCTCAATTATCGAATCGAAAGAAGGGAGTTACATTTGGTTCGTTCCAGGTGCATATCTCGTCTTTTAAGCTGCTTTAGTAGTAGTAAAAATGAAATGATGTAGATGGTTGTATGATCAGGTATGTAGGTTTGTTTTGCTTGAATGTGGTCTGTCATCCATTGCAAAAGGTGGAAGAATAAGGGTTTCGTTGTGATGTGAGTTAGTAGCTAAGGCCTAAGAGAGTTATTTACTATCGGTTACTGTAGTTAAGTCGGTTAGTAAGTGGTCAAGTTGAGACAGTTGATATCAGAATCTATGTTTTAAAAAGCGCGCTTGAGGCGCGCTTAAGCGCAAAGCACACCTAGGCGCAAATCCGTGCGCCTTATGTAACCCTAGGCGAGCAGTGTACGAAAAGCGCAAGAAAAGCGGAAAAAGCGCACGAAAAGCGCAAAAAGCGCAAGAAAAAAAGCGAGAAAAGCGCGCTTTTTGTACACATGATGTTTTTGTGCTTAAAATTGTTATACATGTAGCTAAAAAGGTTGTACATTTTAGTTAAATCATATATATACCTTATTTGTATCTATATTTTGAGTAAATAATGCTAAAAACCTATAGCATATATAAAAAACATTATATAATTGTCTTGAGCCTCGCGTACGAAAAGCCCACCGCTTTTGCGCTTCACGCCTCGGTTTTAGGCCTCGTCGCTTTTGTGCGCTTCGCGCTTTTTAAAACCAAGATCAGAATGAAAATAAAACTGCATTTACTCCATTCCCTAAACAACTTTTGATTTCGTTCTGCAGCTTCGGTCTGTGTGAAATTATTGACCCACATCAGATTGCTCCGGATTTTCTTGTGTGCATATAAGTGATACGCACGTAAATTCTTTTTTGTAGATTTTGGGTTTTGGTTTCAAAATTTAAACCATGCCTTACATATGTAACTAAGCAATTGAAATATGCCTACCGCAATGTATTTATACCTAATGGCAGGAGGTTTTTGTGTTTTGTGTTCTGTTTTCTGTTGCTTGTTTGTGGTTTAACTGCCGCGTATTTTGTGTTAACTTTTACCCTATACTAGAATTTGCTGCCACGTATAGAACACATGCTTGGTTTATTTATCAATCTTGGTAATTTGATTTCGGTTTACTTATTGTATTTTCATGACAAGTGAAGGTTTCAAAGGATATTAAATATGCTGATAAGCAGCCGATTATTCCTTGGGGCCCAAGGTATGTTCACATCTGTTATTAGCCTCATGAGTCATGGCGATTTTAGCTTCAGTTCTCTGTTACAGCATCTGAACTAGGTTTCTACTAGTGCTTGAGCTTCACTAATTCTATAAGAGTGCAACAGAACCAAATATATCATCTTATCGTTTATAATTGACAATGGGGGCATTATTATATTGTCAGGTTCACCAAGTCCGATGTGAAGGACATCCGGATTAACCTGGCAATATCAGCTGCATTCGTAAGTGTAGATATTGTTTACTTTTATCTAATTTGCAATACTTCAAATGGTATTTTTTTTATCTGATACTATACCTCACTTTGTTTGAGCTTCACGAGGTCATTTTTGCATCACATTTTTTTGAGAAAAGCAAACTTATAACACGTTCTTTCTGCAGATTGCTTGGATTTTTATTGCGCGCAATGCTGAGTGGAAGCCTGTGCAGTTTTTATCATTTGTATTTGTATACAGAATCTTTGAGAAGTTAAAATCATTTGAACCTCCCGCAACATTTACAGTATGTCAATCTCTCAAACCTCATTTTCTTCTTTTTTTTAATTATTATTTTATGATTTAGCTGATTTTGAATGCAGGAAGAAGGTGAAGATGAAGGACGGATGATGCGAATGGGGAAACGGTTGCTACGTTCCCTTGCACTAGCTTTTGGATGTATAGCTTTTGCTTCTTTGGTATGTCATCATTTGGTTGTGAAATTGGTTTATTTTATAATTTATAACAAGTGTATTTATAGCTTTTGCTTCTTTGGTATGTCATATATGTTTATTTCAGGGATATACAGGTGTTGTGAATTTGACTGAATATTTCACCGGCTACGTCCCTATTGCCTTGTACAACAACCAGGTATGGCCACTAATATAACCATGCACAAAATTGTTGCGTCTCTGTGTGTTTTTTTTTTTTTTTTTTTTATGCAATATATTAAAGAAAAGTATTTACTACTAAGCAGAACTAGATATCTGAAATCCTCTCCAACAATGATCTAATCGCAGAATCTAGTGGAACATAATTAAATTTCAAATAATAAATTATGATTATTCCATGAGACTGATAAATTCCATGACATTGCAGGAAGTCATCGTCACTGCGGTTACTTCTATAAGTTTATACTTCATGGCCTCATATTACAGATGAGTAAATCAACCTGGTGAAGAACTATGCATTTTTATTTAGGAATCTCAATGTAATTGACACTGAATGGCCGTCGAATTTTGGTAGTTGTATTAAATCGTATATGTATTATTACAACTATTAAGAGCTATAATTTGGTTGAATCGAAGTAAATACAATTGGTCGTCTTGAATCATTTATGTATAATTTGGTTGAAGCTAAATAAAGACTATTTAATTTTCTATTTATTTTTGGAGGGCTGACTTACGGGCGGCGGAAACAGATACCCAGGTCGTGGAACAATATCTACAGCACAAGTATATCATATTGGATTTGGATGCTAAGTCTGGTAAGAAAATGAAAAAGGTTATTGATGAAGTTTATAGGGTATATGTAATTGACCCGAAATATTGTTAGTTGTCAACATGCTCATAAATTCAAAGCATGCATTGTGGCCTACGTCAAATGTAACATGAGCTCCAATTTAAGTCGTCGTAACTCAAGTCCTTGCATCATCCCATTGCCCAGTATCAGCATACATACACATGCTGACGTGCAGCGGGGTTTCAGGTTCTACACTAATGATTCAGCTGCTATGTGTGTTAAGGTATAGTTTAAATGGGTTCAGTCAAATCCACCAACAGTTTTAGCGTACGGATCATGTTCAGGTTGACCCGTTATTGTTAATGCTTATTTTATAACATTTTGAAGATAAAATGTGTGTGCTGTGTTTTTTTTTTTTTGGGTCATAAACTAAGGGGTTGTTTGCTTGATTAAGTGCTGAATTATTAAGATTGTCTGAATGGTTAAGAGACTCTGAATGTTTAAGAGCTGAATCATTCAGCATCCCTTATTAGCTTAAAGGTTCAGCCCTTAATCATTCCATTCAGATGCTGAAACAAACAGACTGAATGCTGAATGATTCAGACCTGAATGGTTAAGAGGCTACCAAACAGCCCCTAAGTTGGATAACTGTTTTGTTATAAAAGTTAACAGATAAAAGAGAAATATGAACCAGGATTTATTAGTTAATCATAACTCTTTTATACATGTTTGATTTTTTTTTTTAAAGATTTGTAATTTTAGAATACTACAATTTCATGCCCAAAAAAATCTGGGTTAAATAAATCATGTTCATGTGTCTCGACTCCTAGACTCAAATGCGTGTTTAACATCCGGGTTTTTTGGGTTCGTGTGAAATTTTCAGTCGGCATATTTTACATTTTCAGTTTATTTCATACTAAAGTTAGCTCACTTTATAATAACCCGTAAACCGATCTGATGAATAACCCATACATAAAACACCAAAATATCCACAAGCGAGGCAAGATGTTACCTAAATTATTTTTTTTTTTTTGAACTTCATTAAACGAGAACACTCCTCATCCCCAAGGTAGGGTCGTAGGGATCGAGAGGCCAAAACCCAACCACATGGATTTTGGGCGTTTAGTCTCGGCCCAACAATTTGGTGTTGGACTTTGAACAGTTTGTATAAATGCAAACCAAAGTTAAAGGACAAGAAACTGAGCCTAAAGTCCACTTCAACAAGTCCAAAAATAGCTCTTAAAATAGATGATTGACAAATGAGAATTAGTAAATAACACCAATAATTGTAGTAAAATAAAAGTAACTTGTTTAACAATTTAATCAATTGTTTATATCTTTTAAATTTCGTACTAGAGGAATTATTATTACTCTATGTTATCCTAATTACTCTTGTAATTTACGTGCTTAGCACGTTCTATTTGTATTTGATTCTAACACTAGAAGTAAATAGAATATCATTAAACTAATTTGGTCATATAAGTTTAAATTATATATCTTTTATTAAACGTGTATATAGGTAATATAACTTACATAATCACTTGCACAACTGCACAAGAACAGTCAAACTAAGGATCTGTTTGGTAATCTATGTGCTAGTAAACGTTGAATCAGTAAGAGATCTAGAGGTGAAAAAAACCGGTTTGGGAACCGAAACCGGTTTAAGAAAAATAAATTTTTGGCCATAAACACAAATAAAACTTTGTTTTTTTTTTTTGGTATTAATATTCAATTTCCTTCTTTAAAAACCTTAAAAGTTATTAAAAGTTAAATTTTATGTAATTTATACGATTTTAAAAAGTGCGCGAAAAAACCGATTAAGAACTGAAACCGAAACAAACCAAAACCGGTCTTACGAATCGACAAAACCGGTCCAAAACTGAACCGGTTTGGAACCGAAACCGGTTCGGCCAGGAACCGGTACTGTAGCGAACCGGTTTGGAACCGAAACCGGTTCGGCAAAAAAAAACCAATTTGCTCACCTCTAAAGAGATTTGACTTGGCTGGGCTTGACTAGGTGGTGAAGGTGTTGTGTGAGTGACCAACTTAGGGTAATGAACACATTTGAATGGATAATAAGGTAAAATTTTCATTCAACATCATTTTAAAACTTAATGGGTAAGAGACTTACTAACTGTTTCAGATGTATCATATCAGTGAACCAAACACACTTAATGTTGATTTCATTAAGAGGCTACCAAATAACCTAAACTTTTTAATTCTAAACTTGAGGTGTACTTATTATGTTTATATCATTTTCTTATAATTGTTAAATAGTTTAAGATTGTAAAAATAGATAATTTATAATAATTCATGTTTAGCCTATACCCCCCCCCCCCCTCCCTTTTTAGCATTGTTCCATATAAATCTTTATATATTAGAACTTAATTGGATCATTGTTACACTTGACCATATCTAAACAATTCTAACCGTAACCAATTTTTAGAACTGAATGGGTCAATGAGTTCCGTTGGGTTTCGGTTTTTCAATTTTCATGCTTGGTATTCTAGTACACTTCTCTAGACATCTTTATTTTACAAAAATATACTATTTTAAAAAAGTACACTAGATTTCATTTTTAGAATAAATTAATTTAACATGATAATAAGCATATATTAGATAACATCACAATTCTTAATCATTGATTTCAAGTCGCCAAGTGTCTTAACAACCACCACTTTAATCAACCCTCGATGGTTTGAAGCCGTAAACTTGGTGTTAAATTACACGTCTAGGATAAAAGCAAACATATGCAAGCCACGAAACCATATTCGAAAATGTTTAGTCAAGTGAGGTCATATCATGCAACAGTTTGGTCTTATCTTGTCCTTTAGGTTCAGCTTTTACTTCCATAAGTTTAGGGTGAAAAGATGTGTACTTTTGTTATGGAATAAATGTAGCTTTCTTTTTACAATTATTGATGCAAATTCTACACATAATCCTTTAGTTGGCCACTATGAAGACTTTAATCATTAGCAAGTATATCGTTTTTAATGATAATAAACATAAAACTCGTAATAAACTTGTTTTATTACGATTCTCTCATGTAAGAATTTTTTTATGGGCGGTTTTGATAAAATAAATTTAAATAAAAAATGGTGGTTATGATCAGGGTTATCACTGAGAACCCTCAAAAACTTTCTGGCCCCGGGTGACAAAAAAGACTAGGCCTAAAATTTTGGTAAAGAGAAATTAATTAAAAACAATTAGAACCTGGATATGATGTCGTTAGCCAATGATAATGTAGAGAGGTCTAATTAGGAGCAAGTTCGCTTTGGTTATGACTTATGCATCAAAACTAAACAGTTTAATGATTGATGTTTCGTTTTTTTTCTTGCCAATCAATATTAGTTACAAAGAGTAGGTTGTTATTTTCCGGTTACGTAGTTAGACATTATGGTTAACTATAGGGTCTGACATGAGTCAATTTAAGCTAGAATCATTAGATCGTCTGGTGCAGCTACACGGCAATGAACCGCCGGTTCCAGCACCGATTTGGAACGAGCTTGGCGTGGGTCAGATCATCCCTATGCGTGGTGGAAAAATGGTGTGTTGCAACCCACCAGCTGACGTGGACAAACCTCACCCTCTCTTCCACGCACACAACACATAGCGTAATTATATACATACAAGATGAAATGATATTTCTTATAAGTGCTAAGTCATGGTAATCCTTGAGTGAGTAGTCATGTCATAATTGCACATCATATTTATGCTTGATCCAGGTATCATCTTATTATACGTCTATCCCTAATTGCATGTGGCCTACTAAAATAAAGTGACAAACAAAAGCTAGTCTCGTATAAATAAGTTTATATCTCTGCCAACTAAGAGTCTAAGACGTACAAAGCACATAATTAAACTTATTCAGCTGTTATTACGACAATTTATATTTAAATACATTAATACATTTTTTTGAATATATAATCCATGTGAGTGATAGACAATACTTACTAAATAGTTTGTAAAATGAATCACAATTTAATGGAGTGAAATTTGTAATTTTAAATTTGCCAAAAGATATAAACTTCAAAGAAATACTAATCTATTAAAATAATTTTAGTAGTGTAAATTTACGTGTTTTCGTCAGAAAATTTTATACTTATTGAGTTCGGCCCCCTCTGTTTATAGGTCCAGTGACTTTTGTCGCCCACATAAATCTTTTTCAAGCTCCACCACTGATCACAAACGAAACAAAATCTATCGCTATGGTCACCACCCAGCAAATGCCACTGTATCCTCAGCCCTCTGGGCTCGCCGTTCAATCTCCATCAGCATTACCACCCTCCACTATTACCTTCACCTTGACACCTTCACCGTCTTAGTCAAAGGATGGCTCCAGCTACTGTTCATTGTCACAACCATCGTCATTGTTGGACGTCGGGAAGGGTAGATGCAATGATGGTGAGTGGTGATGGATTTGAAATCCTTTGATTGAATTCATTCATGCTGAATTCCACCATGATTTGGATTTGGAGTGAATTAACTAAAAACCCAATCCTGATTAATTTCTCAACCAAACATGTTAATTATGTAATTCACATTTCAAGTTTCACAAATTGTGTGAACTAATAAACATATTTAGAAAAGGAATTGAGATTCTAATTCAATTAAATAACTAAGAACCAAACGTACCCTAAAGGTTTGTTAGAATTTATTTCCTTTGGACAGTTTGATTGATTTCCTTGGTTTATGAACGCCCTTAAATTGAAATGTTGATCTTAAAAATCACATTTTATTGGCAGCTAGCTCAAGATCTAACAATTACTAATTCAATCATCATCAAACATTTAATCTATTTAATTTCAAACACTATAATTGCAATTATGAATACAAAGGAATACTATTTGCAATGACGAACCAAAAAATCACTCCTTGTCACATTTGCATTGTCTTTTGACCTCACTCCCTCCCTCTTCCACCTAAACACTATAGTTTTATCAATGTGCTTATAAAGGTTTTACGCCTTGTGGGATTGACGATTCTAGTTCTATGATGGACAAAGGATGTAAACGTAACTACGTAAGAGCAAAATTGTCTACATCTTACCCTCTTTAGACTCTACCTTAGCTTTGCTATAGGTGGGATTAACTGAGTATGATGATCAGTGGTGGATATAGAAATGTTTTTCAGTAGTAACGTTTTTCATTTTTTTCATTTTAGTAGCAACGTTTTCCAAATTTCGTAAAAAACACAAATTTTCCACTACGCACGCGAAGTTGAGCCGCAACGGACGCGGCACCTGCTTCTTCATTAGGTCCGCCCCTGATGATGATGATGAGTCATTAAAAAACAATAGATTATGTTTTTAAGAACATGTTTCTGGTGCGATAATATATAGGCGGGGGCCTCATTTCTATTAATATAGTCATCACTCATCATAGCATATGCAAGCAACATATGAGTTCAAAGAACCCCTCCTCTTCGTTTATAAAACAAGCTGCAGTAACTTCATAAACGATATACCTTAAACATAAAAGTTAAAACAATATTTTAAATTTAACAAAATGTATTTCTTTCTCTCTGACGTGCACTATATATGAGTTGTGAGATTATCAAAATATATAACATATTAAATGTTAATACAAACGACGTTGTCTTTATTATTATACAAAATTTTGAAAAGAGTGGATCATGTTAAATATTGTGTGGATGTTTAAAGACGAAAGAATACGAGAATACGACAGATTTGTAAGTATACATGTAGAATGAGGTGTCGTGAGAAGAGTGAGGCTTTGTGACTTTGTCTAATCATTTGCCATTTATTTATGAACTTATTTTTATATAATTTCGTTAAAATAAAAAATGGTCACTGATTATGGTTGTTAAAATATATTAAAATTTTAATAGTAGTAGTGTATATTGGAAGTTTACTAAAAAATAATATTAAATCATTTGAGTAACACAATCAAATTTGTCATGTTATCGATCAAAAGAATTAAATAAAAAGGTTACAGATGATTAGGCAAATAAAATATAAGAATTATTGTGCCTGTCACATCTAATTAATTTTAATTTCCGACGCCACTTGTATTCTTGGAATCAATTGGAATCCTTAAATACTTCTGTTCCTTATAAGTTTTTTTTTTTTTTTTTTTTTTTTTTTTTTTTTTTTTTTTATCCTTCAAAAATATTGTATTACTGAATCTTTTATTTTTCTTTCTGGAAAAAAATTATCATATGATGTACATATTTAAGTTTTTCCTTTGTACTTTTATATTTAACTAGTGGTATTAACCCCGCGCGTTGCGGCGGGAGGGTGCACGATTTCTAATATAGTATCGGTTTGGTTAATTACATTGTCGGCAATGTTTTCAGGACCAGATTAGACGTCAATTCAAACACCTCGGCGATTCCTGGTTCAACCAGTCGGCCGGATCGGTCCAACCGGGTCTACGAACCGGTCAAAAAGTCAAATCTGGTTCAACCTGGACGATTTCCAGTTCAACCGGCCGATTTACCAAACAAACCCGATTCAAGAGCATACCTATCGAACCATGTGACTCAGACCGGTCGGTGGTCCGATACCCGGTTCAACCGCCGGTCTGATCCGGTCTCAAAAACATTGGTTGTCGGTACGATATTGTTGCAAGCCATAACAAACAAAAAAGAAAACCCAAAATTTAAAGTCTATTGCGAAACGATACACTCTATTCTATTACGGTGTCGAAGAATCAATATCTTTTGGTTAAACTATTTTCACTCTAATATATATATTACTAACCATTCGAAAACATGTGAATGTGTACAATACTTGAAAGGGGTTATAATCAACAATTTTGCATATTAATAACAAAAATATTCACTGCTGAAACAAAACCACATTCGAAACCACCACCATAAAAAAAAAAACTAAAACAATAGAATAACCGACTCAAATCTAACAGCACATCATTATCGGGGAAAAACCAAGAGGCCAAACACACAGTTCCGCATCGCCTACAAACAACGGCACAGCACCGCCATGGCATCATCGCCAGCTAAGAACGACAAACCCACACCAACATTGCTGGTACTTTATAGGTACCGATTCCGGCAGCGACCGTACGGTGGTGGTTTTTAGAGAGAGAAACATGAGAGTAGAGAGAGTGAGTTGAATTGGGTGGTGACCTCGGTTCTCTCGTTGGTTGTGGTGGTAACCGGATGTGGGTAATGGCAATGGATGAAGATGGTTGATGGGTAAAGACAGATAGATATAAACAGTCGGTTGTCATGTGGAAGAAGAAGATTTTGCAGATTACCGAAATACTTTAAATGCCCTTGTAATGTAAAAAAAAAAAAAAAAAAAGCAAAATGAGGGCCGCATGATTCGAAAACAACCAACCCAACAAACACAACAACACTCAAACCATCCGTGCCATGAAATCTTTGCTTAACATAATGAAACCATAGATATTTAACATAACAAAATGAATAAAAAAAATAATAAAATCACTATTCAAATGCACTTGATTATTAATATAGTGTAATTTACATAAGAAAGTTTATACCACTTTATGTCTTTTAACAGTAAGAGGATATAGGCATGAGCTCGGTATCATATCGTATTAAACCGATCTCAATATCAAATTTACTGATACCGATTTTAGGTCAAAACTTGGTACCAATAATGATATCGAAATACACGGTATAGTACCAATACCGAAAATATAAGGTAAAATAATGGTTCGAACCGATACCGATATAAAAAATACCGCTATTTAAAATCTCCAATACTTGGTACCAAATTGCTACCGAAAATGCATCGGTACCAATATTTTTTTGTGCCGGTACTGGTTCGGTATCGGTATTTTATGCCAAAACGCTCATCCGTACTTGAATATTAAACTAGATTATAATAGCATGCATTACACGAGTTAATAAATGTAATGTTATATAATTCATAATTAAAAAGTCATGTTATAAAAAACATATACAGTGCACAGTTGAATAAATCCGTGTATTATACTAATAGATCAAATATAATGTTAATTTAATTATATGGGGAAATGGATTTAAATACTCCCAACTATCGCATGTTAGCGGATTGTACTAAAAAGTTTTATCATGCTCCGTAGGATCAACCAAAATTAAAACGAGGTTCACATCACACAAAAGAGTTTACAATCCCGTTGTATCGTTTATAAGTATCTATTTTCAACTTTTGTTGCAGCCCCGTATAGTTCAAAACTCTAAATCGAGTGAGCGGGAGCGTTTTAATAATCTTGTGCGCGTTCGGTTCTTCATAAGTGGCTTGATCTTCTTCCGACTTCAAATTCTTCTTACCTAAGGGTTTTACAAGACATATAACCCATTAAACATGTATAGGATTGGATATAAATGGTAAAAATGAGAAAATTTGGATCCTGATGCTCGTCGCGTAGTGCGACCAAAATAGCCTCTCCTCGTCGCGTAGCGTAGCGCGACGTGGTGTTTTTCACAGAATTCTTGCAGCTTTGCTGTATTGCATGCCTTAGCCAAATTTCCAACCTTTTCAAGATTTTTAACCCATTTTTGGCTAAGTTAAGGTCCCTACACTTAGGGCCTATTCTTATATCCTATTTTCAATTCCAAACCTTTGTCCGAAACCAAATTCACCCTTAATTTACACTTCGGTTAAGTTAAGAATAGTTTTACCCGAATCGACCCGTTAAGGCCATGGGCTATACAAAACACTTTTTGGCCATTCAAAAAGCATAGCATTCATATTGTTGACTCATTGGACACTTGTTTAACTAAAAACATCATCCGGCTTATGTCACTATGACCCGACTCTTAGTTTTGAAAGTTTATGTCGATTTTTTTACTCAAATCGACTCGTTAATGCTTTGAACTATACAAGACACTTCTTAATCACACCAAAGGCATAGAAATCATATCGTCATCTCATTGGAGACATGTTCAACTAAAAACATTGTTCGTTTTATTTCATTATGACTCGGTTCATGGAATCAACCTTTAGTAATCTTTTAAATTCCTAAAATGCCCCTTATAGCCAGATCTTTCAATTTAGCCATTCATGGCGACACTTCTTGTTTCAAATACATTGTATTTGACTCAATAACTTGATTAAAAACATCTAAGTCCTTCCAGACTTAGATTTCCACCTTTTCTCAAGATTTTTCCTATTTAATCAATTCTAAGCGCATTAGCGCGCATTAGACATGGTTATGGAAATAACTTACTTAGTTGACACTAACACTTTATGTAAGTAGCATTAGTACCCATATTGTTTCGCCCGAAGGCGTTTATTTAGCTACAGACTTACTGGGTGGCGTTGACCCATACGTTGCACCCATATGGATTACTTAGGCAACGAGTGCCCAATTTTTCAAGTGTTCTCCTGTATACACTCTAGATTGACCACATTAGTCTCTTGGGTCTCAATGGTAATGCATTTGACCCGTTATCCACAAGTTTCTTAAAGCTTAGATAACTGGCTTTTAATGTCGGGTTCGAATGGTGAGGTAATCACCCCTTCGACCCATTAAGACTCATGATTACATAACTTCCTTATTCATATGATTTTTATCCAAAATCTGAGTTTACACTCTTGTTTACCATGTGGCTTTATTGGTTGCCCCAATTGATGATTACCATCATTTGATCAACACTATATGACTCACTTATGACTATAAATTTTGTTTTGACATGAATTCGCATAAATCACCCGATTAATAGGTTTCACCCCTGAGGTCATACCTTTGTCCCACGTCAAAGTTTAAACACTTATATCAATACAAGAGTTGTATTTGTAGACTATTAGTGTAAGTATAATTACTTACCTCATATCCGTTTTGCTTCCGTACGCATTGAGCTTGCATCTGTTTGACCCGTTTGCTCCTTAGCCCTTGTACCTAACTTAGGGACATGTCAAACCTTGTTTTTGTTAGAACACATAATATGGATTTCTTTCATTATCCATGTCATCATGTATTCATTTTACCTCAAGCTCAACATTACATTTCTAGTTTTCATGTTCATACATGTTTTACAAATTTACTTTCTCGTTCAAGCATTTTATCAAACACTTGGTGTGCACCCACCAATTCAATTGATTTTTATGCGTTTAAGCAAGCCAAAACATACCCATTTATCTAATCATCATCATATCATGTTGTTAAGACTCTTTAGCCTAAATTCTTCATTATAACAACTCCTAGGAGTCTCAAAGATTGCTAGAAATAAGTTGATTCAACATAGAGATTAAACCCCAATTTCTATACATTAACATAATCATATGATCAAAACTAAATACACACATTAAGTGTGATTTTTAACCGGATTAGGTATGTTCGAGGTTCCCTAAGACTAGAACTACCTCTATAAACCATAAATTTCACGTTTTATCAAAACCTTAGTTTTTCACCATACACAAAAACGAATCTAAACATCGAATTTAACCAAATAAAAGGTACGTTGGTGTGATTTAAACCTTAGATGATTCGTTTTTGTGTAATGCATGAATAACCCCTTTGATTTTGGCTTTAATTGAGCTCATTCTTGTGTTTTTAGGTTTTGATGGCGAAGGAGGTAATCCTCCTGATGTTGAAGTCGACCCAAAACACACACTTGTGTGTGTTTTCTTATTTTATTAGCATCCATAAAGCCAACTTTACCATATTGGTAACTATGGTCCCTCAAGTCTAGTCTCAAGCTTGTATTAGATTAAAACATTAGCTAGATAAATATCTTGTATTGAGTTTTAGACTCGTTTTTATCCGTCGACTAAAACATCCACCGTTAAATTTGCTTTTGATACTTTATCAATTACTCCTAATGGCGTATTTAGGCGAAACAAGATTTTGGGGTGTTACACCACCGCACCACCATCTGCCACTAACACCACTATCAACCCACCTCACCACCATCTACCACCATTAACCTATGTAAAATTTAATCCCCAATCTTCAATGGCTTTCCCCATTTCAGAGACAGAATATTTGACTAGTCAATGGTCAATGAGATCCTAACCCACACGCTTGTTTCAAGAACTTCCATCCTGCATTTGCAAGGATTATTCTCCAACCAAATTCAACCCTTTATAACCATTGGTGGAGACTTGAATAAACCTGCATAACCTTCTCTGTACCGGTTCCTTAAACAACTTCATTCCAATCACACCTCAATCCAACTCCAAGCCATCCTCCATTACGCCACCTCCAAAACCGTCCCTCAAATCTCTCGCCGAACAGAAACCCTAGCGCCGCCTAACAGTCACCACAACGAACAGAAACCCTAGTACCACCGACGGAGAGGAGAAAGAAAGAGTTCGAAGAGAGAAAAGCAAAGAGGAAGATGAAAAGAGTAGCCGGAGAGGAAGATGAAGAGAGAGAAAGAGATCATCGGTAGTTATTGAGGTTGCAGGTTGTTTCTCTACAATTCCCCTTTGTCTTCCCCTGCTAGGTGTAGCGTCATCGTACGTGCATGATATTGCACAACATGATCATTAAAGACGAGGACCGTGCCCTATCACCGGTCCACATACGCGATCCCCCAATCCAACAGTTCTTCGACGACCAAGCCCTTGCGGAGTTGACAGACTCCGATATGCATTTCCGACTTCAAAATGATCTCGTGGAATATCTAGACGCACTTGATCTACCGCACCTCGAAGCGGATGCCTCCAAATAGTTTTTCTTTTATTTTGTTTATTTTTAATTTATGTGCGTTTGCATTTCTATGATTTATTTAGTTTGATTTATTTAGTTTTAATATTGTAAGTTTATTTTATTAGTTTAATAATATGTTTAATTAATGTTTCTTTTAAAAAAAATACTAAAATATAAAGATTTCAGTTAAGTGAATCAGTTAAGTGTTGCCTCCAAAAAAGTGATTCAGTGAAGTAAATCAATGAAGTGATGTGGCAGTGCAGGATTGATTAAAATCAATAAAAGAAAAAACATATTCCAGTAGTGCCCCTTGTGCCATTACAAACGATCTTTCACCGTTTTTAACATTATTTTTACGTAATTTGTTAAATAATATTAAATGCAATTTTACTTTTAAGTCACATGTAAAATCTTACATGCTAAATGAACCATGGGCGTAGCTCTTAAGGGGCGGCCGACCCCTCTGAATTTTCACCAAGAAGTTTTGATTATATAGTATTCGTATATAATTTTTTTGTATATACAGTTTCGACCTTCCGAAATTGGTTTTCGACCCCCGAAACTAGTGATTTCCGACCCCCTAAAATTTCGGATCAAGCTTCGCCACTGAATTTAATGAACCCATTATGATTCATTTATTGACTAGTGGACTGATCAGTTATTTGTGGTGTTTGTGATGCTTTCAGCAACCAGCAGTTCCAACCGCAAAACCTTGCCTCATCACGAGCTTAATGGCCCCTCAGGTTAGCCAACGAACACACCAACAGAGCCCCTGCCCTACTGCACCAGACATCACGCGACATAGCTGACAAAGTCCTACCACAACACTTGCATTGCCCACCACGTGCCATCTCACATTTAAAGCCCTCAATTTATCCAATATTATATCATGGTCCTTTCACATGAGAAACTCACACTCCAACTCATCAAATGTATGTAACAAAAGTACAAAACATACCATAGACTCCTTTCACATGAGAAACTCACACTCCAACTCATCAAATGTATGTAACCAAACATACCAAAAATGCTTACTTACCTAATGAGTCGGTCCTGAGAATGTAAGTGTCTCGGTCAAGCCTAAAAAAAGGCCCTTAGGCCGCTAACATATTATATAAAGTAACATTTTTTTAGACGATGATTAACATTGTAACAATAAATATAACAAAATATAGTATATGAATTACATAGTTTAAAACACTAATAGCTAGTGGTGGTTGATAACACAGTCGTCTCGTGCATTTTCATTCTTTGTTGTAGATGCTCTTAAAGTACCCTAACATGTTGTCTTGCGATGATGCTTCGATCACGACCCTAGGTCAGGCAGGACTACCCGCTGAGTTTAAGCATATCAATAAGCGGAGGAAAAGAAACTTACAAGGATTCCCTTAGTAACGGTCGGCTTCGTCGTCTTAATTGTAGTCTAGAAAAGCGTCCTCAGCGGTGGACCGGGCCCAAGTCCTCTGGAAGGGGGTGCCAGAGAGGGTGAGAGCCCCGTGATGCCCGGACCCTGTCGCACCATGAGGCGCTGCATGCGAGTCATTATGAAACTTAATGTCTAAAAATCAAATCAAAATTTAAAACCATAAACTCAGTTCTAAGTATTCTTTTAATGGATTATCAATTATGAATCACTTGAGTTATAGTTATTGTACACATAATAAGTTAAAATGTTAAAAGATGGGCAACATGGACCAATAATTCTTAATGTTCTAAAATTTACAAAGGCCCAATAAATTTTTTGTTTTCATATTTCAATCACATAAACATATAATTTTAATTTTTTTACCCTCTTGAAAATTGTGCCTCGATCAGGGGTGCGACTAGCCAACCCCAAGGCTGACTCTAAAATAAAATGATAAAAATAATCTCAAATAAATTACAAATTAATTAGTTTACTATTTAAAGTTATTGAATCCCCACTAACAAAAGACAAAGAACACCATAAATTAAAACAAACTACTTTGCGTCTACAGACACTTATTTAAATCTTCTAGAAAGAGTCGACGGACTCTTCTAGTCTCCCCGGTCACCGAGGGTGGCAGCCCGCACAAGGAGCTCTTTTTGTTCGGCGAGGAGGGCCCGAATCCGGTCTTCCAGACCGCGAATGCGGGATTTAAGACGTAAACTATTCAAACAAACAGACAAACAGCTGATATTAAACAATTTTTTTTTTTGAACGGCAAATTTTTTCTCCTTGTGGGACTTGAACCCATGACTTCCCCTTTAGGTGTTCCTAGAAGCTTTGCTTCTACCATTGGGCCACCAACCCCAATGGCTGATATTAAACAATTTAACCAGTTAAAAGCAGTTTATCATAAATGACTAAGATCACCATTTGAAATGTTTCAAGACAGGTAAACACATTGCTTGAGGCTATTATGATAATAATGAATCACAACATAACACAATTGGTCATAATATATATGTGTTAAGAAAATATAACACAATGCTAAGAAAAAAAAAAGACATAGTGAATTGTTGAAAACACACAATGACACAAAAAAAATACAACGCTAAATAAAAAGACACAATGATGTAACAAAAAATTCTAAAATTTAAACACTGAAATTTCAAAAAATAAAAACCTAAAAACTAAGATTTAAAGTTCGATGAGATTGTTTGATTGAAGCTAGAGTGAGTTCAATTAAAGTTCGTTTGATATCTTTCATACATTTTTTTTTTTAATTTAAGAAACTATATATTTAAAGATTTCCCTGTATTTAAAGGGGTAAAAGTTGAAGTTAAGGCAAAGTAGGAGGGGCAGATGACGTATAGGGGTACGATGTGCAGTAGTGTGTCCCACCCATGTGTGGATTGTGGGTCATTTATCCTAGTCCAAAAGGAACCGAAAAACAACACATCAACCGCCCATATACGGTTTCGTACACACTCCTTTCTGTCACCTAAACTTTTCTTCCTATCCACGTCAATATTCAAATTTATACTTTGGTATATCATAAAAATCTATAATACATTTTGTACACATATGAGATTAATCAAAATTAAAATACGATAGATGTTCAATTTTATAATGACTATTAGTAAAGTACATAAACAAAATCAAATTGATTTCTCTATTTGAATAGCAATGTATACAATTCAAAATCCTAGGGCTGTACATAGTTAGACTTTAGATGTTTGAGAATGATGCAAGTGTTTTTGTAATCAAAACCTAATAGCTTTATAAAAGTAGTATAGTATATGGAAATTACACAAATTCAAAAGCCAAGTGTTGGACATAGTTTAGATGTATGACAAGGTTAAAAGTGTTGTTTTTTTTTCTAACTAAAACCTCATGGCTTTATATAAGTAGCTAGTAAACTTAAGTTTTATTATTATGACGCATCTCACGCTGGGTAAAATATTTAAGCTTAGACCAAAATGAGATCTAACCTATTAGGCCTAATGCAATACCTATCCAAGGGTGCACACTATTGAAAAAGAGGTCCCCTACCTACGGTTTGTCAAGAAATCCCTTTAGACCATGTGTAGTGGGACACCAATTGGAGCTCAAATCCACCCATAGCGCCCCAAACACCACTACGGGGGGGGGGGGGGGGGTATGGGGCGCTAAGCTCTTCCAAAAATCCCAAGTTCTTGCACCCAATAAGAATGAAGAAGGGGGCGCTATATTAAAAACTCCTTTAAAACTACTTTCCTAAGGGGGACAGGGCACCACCAGAATTGGTCACAGGTACCCAACTATCAGCACGGTAACACCGTCGCCACCCATACTGA
Source organism: Ambrosia trifida (assembly GCA_028751855.1). Lineage (NCBI taxonomy): Eukaryota > Viridiplantae > Streptophyta > Magnoliopsida > Asterales > Asteraceae > Ambrosia > Ambrosia trifida. The sequence continues at coordinate 193,254,972 of CM054122.1, read as the reverse complement.
TAATGGTCCCGTGAACCAAAATCTGGTTGTAGTTAACGGGTTGGTATCCGTGAGTTTCTCTCTCTCTCTCTCTCTCTCCCTTTTGTCTTTTTCTCTATTTTATTTCCAGTGAAGTGCTGCCTCCAAAAAAACTGTTTCAGTGAAGTGAATCAGTGAAGTTATGTGGCATTGTAAGATTGATAAAAATAAGGGAAATTAAAAAAAACCCTAGTAGAGCGCCCTGTCGCTCCTAATCTTCCCTTAATCCCTTCACCTCCTATCCTCAGTTTAATATATAATCTCAATTCTTTATAATACAAATACATATATGTGTTGTATGACATATTTGTCTATATCAAAATACTAACCTGGCCATTGAACCATCGGGCATGAGTGTACGGCCTCATAACTCTTCTAATACGTTCTTTTGTTTTTTTCATCTTGCAGTTCAGGAATGATCACTTGTCTACGATAATTTATATGTGTTAAATTCTTAAATCTAACATTGTATTTCTTAAATTTTGATTTACGTATAGTCTTTTTTTTTTTTTTTTTGAACGGCCAACGAATCAATTCCGAGCACTCTCGGGCACCCTTTTGGCGAATCAGGTACTCGAGAGTACCCGGGCCACCAATTGTCACCAATTCCCGGGAAAACCCGACCACTCACCCGCCCGAAGGCACGACGGTGAAATAGTCGGTAAAACCGGTCGGGATCAGGACTCGAACCCAAGCCAATGGCTGGGTCATCCCTCATTTCCCATCCACCAATGTCCTCCAAATGTAGCTAGTGGGAATTGAACCCAAGCCTCCCATGGGAAACTTTAGGCTCTCAACCAACTAGGCTACAAGTGTTGGACGATTTACGTATAGTCTAATTGTAGTATATATTACATTATTCAAGTCAGTATTCAAGTCAGGTTTCACATTTTCAACAATCAAATTATACTAAAAAAAACACTATATATTTCCTCTTTTTTTCAATTAAATATTTTTTTTTTCAATTCATACCATAAAAGCAAACATTACATCAAAATAGCGGGGAGACGGGCAACAAACTACGCCGCTGCCCCTTCTGTATGGCAAAACCTAGTCTACTGAAAACAAACCCTTGCCCCCTCGGAGTCGAGACAGTGCTATGTATAACCTGCTGGACCCTGGTCAAAAAACGGATAGATTCCGGTGCTAGAGACCCAAAGGTATCAAAAGCCAAGGGGACGAAGGCGTGTTAGTTATCTTCGCAGGCTTTAGCATACTTTTTCACTTTCTTCGTCTCTGCTCGTTGAACTGCATGCCCTGCTACAAAACCATTGTCCCTCAAGCTAGCTAGAGGAAATACTCCTGTTAAGTCAACACAATCGTGTTTCCCCTAGCCCACCCAAAGACAAGCAAATCCACTGGCCGCAAGGTGGATCTCCTTTCCGCAGGGTCCGACAAAAAGTTCACAGGAGCCTCCTTCTTAGCTGATATCCCCGCTCTTCTAAAAATGTCCCAAAGAACGTCCCGAACCCAGTCATGTCGGTACTTAAACCCGGGGAGCTTCTTACTGTGAACCACATGCTCCTCGTACTTGTCCAAGTAGGCCTTACGGCAGATAGGGCAGACTTCATCTTCAGGGTAGATGGGGACCATCAACCGGTATTTAAGAATGGTCATGTACTTAACTGCCGACATGCATTGACCCAAACCGTCAATCGGGATAACAGTAAGAAAATCTTGGGCATGGGACCCTTGCGAGCATTCAATTACCGCCTTCTGACTTGGGGACAAACCAAAGACTTCAACCAGGCTCTGAGCGACTTTGCCATAAAAGGCATTCGCTAAAGTTTTCTGAGGCTTTAAAGGGACAGTGTCCTTATTAAGTAATATTTTTTTTATATCAAATACGGGATAGAGATTTAAGTCATAAATTTTGAGTACATATTGTACAACAAAATCCTAACCAAATAAACGGTGAGTTATAGTAGTATTTAAATCAATCAATAATGATTAATGAATAAATTTATAACCTGTTTAGCAATGTTTTTTTGAAGGTGAACTTCATTATAAAACGACCCACTCATGAAATGGGGAACCACAAACAAAACAATTACATAATTACAAATTTACACCAATTAGACCACGACAAAAAGTTTAGCTTGGCTCTATTTTTAGCCCAAAGGAACCCACAAGACTTGACTTCGCTAATAACGTCTTCCATCCGCGCAACTTTGTTGTTGAACTTGAAATCATTCCTCGTCCTCCATAACTCCAACAACCAATAATTATGAGACCGTGTAGAATATCTTTCGCTTTACCAATGTTGTGAAATAAATATTTATTTATATCTATATTAAATAAAATCTATCTCTACATTAATAACCCTAATAAATAATATTTACAACTCATTAAACCTTCTCGAAACAAACACGAAAACCCTACAAAGCTGGATAAACCCAAACCCAAAAATCCTTGCAAAAAACACAATTCCCATTAACCATTTACCAATGTACAACATCCAATGCAAGATGTACATACAAAGATTCCAAATCCCTTATCCTACCCCAAAACTACTTTCACGCTCCTAGATACGAATATTCGCATCTCCTAACCCAAAATCCAGGGCCCAACGTTTTTCCGTTATAAAACCCCACCTACACCTTCCATCTCTCAGTAACACCAACCATCCAACCAAACATGAAGCAAGTCATAACCAACGACTACCAACTAACAGACGAGATCGGTCGAGGACGCTTCGGGATCGTCTACCGTTGCTACTCCAACCTCTCTACCGACTCTTTTGCCTGCAAATCCATCGACAAACGCCTACTCTCTGACCCAACTGACCGTGAATGCCTACAAAAAGAACCCAAAATCCTTCACATCCTTGGTGGCCATCCTAACATCATCCAGATCCATCGACTCTACGAAGACGATAATCATGTACACATGATCATTGATCTTTGTGACTCTCCAGACCTCTTTGACCGCATCTCGTCTCGTGGAGGTGTGTTTTCTGAACCCGAAGCAGCCTCGATTTTCTCTCCGTTGATTTCGGCTATCGGTTATTGTCATCAGTTGGGGATAGCCCATCGAGATATTAAACCAGATAATATATTATTCGATTCTAGAGGGAATTTGAAGGTAGGGGATTTTGGGTCAGCTGAGTGGTTTGGGATGAATGATGGAGGGATGATGAATGGAGTTGTTGGGACTCCGTACTATGTTGCTCCTGAGGTTTTGTTAGGGAGGGAATATAATGAGAAAGTTGATATATGGAGCATTGGTGTTATTTTATATGTAATGTTGGCAGGAGTTCCTCCGTTTTACGGAGAAACTCCTGCTGATACTTTTGAGGCGGTTTTGCGGGGGAATTTACGATTTCCGCCTAAGATTTTTAGGTCGGTTTCTTCTGAAGCTAAGGATTTGTTGAAGAAGATGTTATGTAAAGATGTATCTAGACGATTTTCTGCGGAACAAGTATTAAGTAAGTTGTATATCTTTAGGATTAAGATATTGTTAGAATTTTTAGGGTTTTATTCGTATGGATTACTAAGATAATTTTGGTGAATTTTATAGGGCATCCATGGGTTGTAAGGGGAGGCGAAACTCGATCTATGGTGGATCTAAACTAGACGAAAAGCGTTTTCGAGCTCGTGGAGGTGATATCAACACTGGTTTTTTCATGATCTGTTGATTTGAATCCTCGATGAATCAACAGAAAGAAAGAGAGAGAGCAGAAGTTCAATGAATCTTTTGAAGTTGAGGATGTTTATGTTTATGTTTGCTTTTTTTTTATTAATCTAGATGATGATTCTTGTTCTGCCACTAGTATTATTATGGAGAATGAATGAATCATTCAAGTAGAAGAGCTTGTAAATATTGTGAAGAGATTTAGTGAGCTAAATTAAGTCAAGTGATGGTGTAAATGTTAAGGCCTCATCCTCTGTTTCCTTTGAATTTGAATAAAAGTGTGATAACTTATAAATCAACTTTGAATTTGAATAAAAGTGTTATAACTTATGAGTCTCTTTTGTGAAAGTTATCTGAATATGTTTGCCAAATAAATTATTAGGAAAACTTGATAATTACTTTGGGAAGTTTGTGGTTGAAATAACTTTGTTGTATGAGGTTCTAGATAAAATCAAGTAATTTTAAAGACACATTATTTGAGATGACATAAGCTATCATGTTTGGTTTGGTTTGGATATCTGTTTATCCCTTCATTCGAAATAGTCGAATAGCTAAAATATTCTTTGAGAAATAAATATAAATATTTTATATGAAAATAATTTTTATATAAAAATATATATATAAGAACTAATAATTGTATGCTTAAAAGAAACCCTACTTGATGGAGAATATTGTATTTTTTTTTGGGTTTATACTAGCTTTATATTATTTTATTTTAATTCTTTAATTTTTATTTTTGATTCTTCTTGAGTCTTGCCTGCACCTCTGGTTTGTAGGAATATTCAGTAATGAATATTTTAAGTAATTTTATCTTTAAATAATAAGTATTCATACTCTAGTTTGTTTATATACTAGACATAGTTTTATGGGCAGTGGCGGATCCAGGATTTTTTTTCAATGGGTTCCCTTTTATTAAACGTTCCAATTTCATAAGGCCGGGCATAAAAAAATTCGGTTCGGACGCTTTACGGTCCATCAGACAACTAAAATAAGATACAATAATGGAAAAAGCTTCATCACTAGAAATTTAAAAAAACACACGTAATATAAATACCAAAAAAAACACGAATAAAAGAACTACCTAGTACATATGTTCTTCCCTACATGTTCTAATTCATAATGCCTAAATATTAAATGCAAGTTTCAACAAATTAAATTAACATCACTAGATTCAATAATCATAGTTTCAAATTTTGATTCATGGTACCTAACTAAAAATTCATATTTCAAATTGTGATTCATATATACAAATATTGTATCAATGCTTATACAACTATAACTCTATTAGCTAAAGGGCTATGTTGTGTGTAAACAGAGCAGACATCTAAACATTTGGAATTACAACACAACACTTGAACTTGCACCGTATTCAAAGTAACTACCAATAAAAGTAATTATTTCAACAAATTATAACACAACAATCAACAGAGCAAACAACTTTAACAAAGTGAGTGAACAAATTTGGAAGAAAAAAAAACCCGAGGGATATACGATGGTCGAAGAAAGGATGGAGTGCTAGACGGCGGTGGCTACGACTGGATTTGGACGTACGTAGTGGTGGACGGCGGTGGCTGGAGTTGGACGGCGGGAGACAATGGCTGTGATGGTCAAAAAGTTTTATGATTTTAGAATAGGTGGTCAAAAGGTTAAAGTAAAGGCGGGATTTTGTTTTCCTTAAGAAAGCCCAATTCATTAACTTGGGTTTTATATTTATAATAATAACAGCAAAAAAAAAAGGCACTGGACACAGGATTCGAACTTGTGTTCACAAGCATAGAAAGGGCGCACATTGCCGCTGGAACACTAAACTTATTTTGCTATGGGTTCCCCCATAATTTATTTATGGGTTCCTTCTGTAATATCTATATACGTTCTCACTATAAGTTCCTAGCCGAGTGGGTTCCTGGGAACCCGGATCTGATAGAGTAGATCCGCCCCTGTTTATGGGTAACATTACTTAATTATTTGCAAAATTTATTAAATAAATACCATTATAAAATGCAATTATACATAAAATTCACTTGTTTTAAATTGTTTTGAAAGGGTCCCGAAAGCATTTCACAAATATTAAATAATTAATAGGAAATGATAAGGGCGGTTTGGTGATCACACATGTCACCTATCCTATATATTTTTTCATCGATAAAACCATGCTAGATATTAAAAAAGTGTTTTCTCTTTTATTAAATTGACTCTACTCGGAAATGTTTCTTTCAACACACATCAATTTAGAAAGAGACTATATTCAATTTCAAACAAAAACTTCTTTTGAATGGCCAACGAAGTCTTCCAAATTCCCCTACTTGCGAAATTTGGCTCCTCGGGAGGTACCGTGCCAAAGCACACCAGATGCGCAGGAACTCCGTGGAATGGGTAAACCTTTGCCCCCCTCAGACTCGAACCCGGGTTGAATCCGAACCAAGCCTCACACGGATGGTTTTCACCACTGTGCTGTAATGGATCACCCTAAAAAACTTCATAGTAGTGTCTCGGCTTCGGGTGAGTAGGGTTACGTTTTTAGTAGATTAGGATTTGCTATTCAGAAAGGGGTGGCGGCGCAGCTTGTTGCCTACCTGCCCGTTATCTTAATGTAATTTTCTTTGTCCGGGAATGAAAGATCACTTTATTAAAAAAAAAAAAAAAAAAAAAAAAAAAAAAAAAAAAAACTTATAACTTCTGTTTATTGGGGGATATTTTTGGCATATTACCATCACAATCTATACACGTTTAATAATGTTTTCTTCTCAGTTTAAGGAATTGCTTTTTGATTATTAGTGGAGTATCTTTAATTGTACTTTGGTTTATGCCTCTAGGAATCATTAAAGCTTAACCCACAAGTTATTGTGAAAAAACTAAGACTCATACAGACTTCAATCATACAACCACAAAACAAAGAACAAGAACAAGAAGAATAGCGACAAAACCAGGCGACCAAAACTTTATTATTATCCAACCCAAAAACTCCCAGCCAGTTACCCAATGAGTTCTTCTAAACAGAAGAACCCTAAAATATACAATACTTGATCTACTGATTATTAATCAGTTGATCAGAAACAATACAATACAAAAATAAAGAACGATCTTACAAAATACAAGAAGATGAACCACAAGACCAACAGACTAAACTGACACAAACTAAAGGATCTTCAACACACGTTGAAGATCATGAACCAGACTTCAGATCGTCAAGGAATCACCAGAGAAACCCTAATCGCCTAAGAAGACAGAGAGAATACAAAGACAAAGAAAAAATGAATTGAATAATAATAATATCAGACGTATGAGAGCTTATATAGCTCTGACCACGATCCATGTGATCAATGATCTCAGCCGTTCACAATCACCAAGATATAATCTCAACCACACACAGAAAGCACACTTTATGAATGGGCCAGTCTTTCTTTATAACAGCTCACACTTCTTTTAATCAGCTGAAGCCCACTACAAGCCCATAACATAACGAGCCCATATAGACTTATATAAGCCCATCATAATACAATACGTATAAACGTAACAAATATAAAATCATGAAATTAGGTATTAACACAAGATATGTTAACACACATTTTTACCATATTTTAACATCCCCCCTTGATTTCATGATTTAAACAAATCTATCATACCAAGTCTCGAACAAAGCTCATTATGTTGAACTTGTCCTAAACCCTTAGTAAGAATATCTGCTACTTGATTAACAGAATCTACTTTAACAGTTTGAAGAAAACCTTTTGTAATTTTTTCACGAACAAAATGCAAATCAATTTCAAAATGCTTTGTCCTATCATGAAACACCGGATTTGCAGCAATAGAGATTGCTGCTTTACTATCTGAATATAACTTAACAGGTAGATTAACCTGAACTTTCAACTCATTAAGTAAGTTTGCTATCCAAAATAACTCACAAGTTGTCGAGCACATTGCTCGATACTCAGCTTCAGCTGTAGACCGAGAAACAGTACTCTGTTTCTTGCTTTTCCAGGAAATAAGTGACTTTCCCAAAAAAACACAAAATCCTGTAACGGATTTTCTTGTTTCAAGACATTTTGCCCAATCAGAATCTGAATAGGCAAAAAGCTCAAAATTGTCACTTTTCCTAAACATTAAACCTTTTCCAGGACTCTGCTTTAAGTATTTTAACAATCTTAAAGCAACCTGCAGATGCCCTTTGCAGGGTTTATGCATATACTGACTTAAGTTCTGCACAGCACAACTTATGTCAGGTCTGGTTAAGGATAAATATATCAACTTCCCTATCAATTTCTGGTATCCTGTAACATTATCCAGCACCTTATTATCTTTTAAAGTTTTTATGGACACCAGGTAACCAGACTCAATAGGAGTCTGTACTGGTTTACAACCTAAATAACCAAAGTCGTTTAACAACTCAAGACAATATTTCCTCTGATTCAGACTAACACCTTCATTGGTATATAAAACTTCAATACCAAGAAAGTATTTAAGAATTCCTAGATCTTTAATAAGAAACTTCTCACTAAGACACTGTTTAACTTTGGTTATCTCAGTTTTATTATTCCCAGTTACAACTATATCATCAACATAGACCAATAAGACAGTTAGATCATCCCCTACTAACTTAACAAATAAGGAATAGTCACATATACTCTGGACAAACCCCATTTCAACCAAGACATGAGTTAGTTTCTCATTCCATTGTCTTGGGGCTTGTTTTAGACCATAGAGAGATTTAACCAGTTTGCATACCTGATTTTCTCCCTTGGAATAATATCCTTCAGGAGGAACCATGTATACATCCTCAGTTATAGTACCATACAGGAATGCATTATTTACATCCAGTTGGTACAAAGGCCAGTCATTCTGAACAGCTAAAGAGATGACACTTCTAACTGTCACCATTTTTACAACCGGAGAGAAGGTTTCACCATAGTCTAAACCTTCTCTTTGATTGTAACCTTTAGCTACAAGTCTAGCCTTATACCTATCAACCTCTCCATTTGACTTATACTTAACCTTGTAAACCCATTTACACCCAATGGCCTTTCTGCCCTTGGGAAGATTGGTCAAAGTCCAAGTGTTATTCCTATGCAAAGCCTCCATTTCAGCATTCATTGCTTCTACCCACTTAGGGTCTTTAGAGGCTTCACTATAACTACTTGGTTCAACCAACTTATCTAGACTAGACACAAAACATCTGTTTTCCACAGATAGACAAGAATAATTTACAACTCTCTCAACACCATACTTAACTTTACCCTCTACAACATATTCATTGTACCTTTTAGGCAACACAGGGTCCCTATGTGACCTTCTAAGACTAGTAAATCTATCTCCCTCAGGGCTATTGAACTCTTCATGTGAACTGCTACCCTCAGGGCAATCAGTCCCCCCAGTTCTGGGTTCAGGTTGCTGATCAGGCAGCACCTGATCTACCCTCCTGGAATCAGAACCAGGGTCATCTAATTGTCCCTGAGTGAGTTCTTGAGTATCAGTAGGGTCCCCTTCATCATTGGGAGGTTTAAGGTTTGACTCATTTTCTGAAACTGTTTTTGAAATATCATATTGATCAAAAAAGTTAATGTGATTAATGTCATTTATAAAACTAGTTTCACTATTAGTTTTAAAAGGGAAAATGTCCTCATAAAACTTAACATCCCTTGAGAACACTTCCTGTTTTTTATCAATACTCCACAACTTGTATCCTTTTTTAAACACAGAATAGCCAATAAGCACACACTTATCAGCTCTACTAAAAAGTTTATCAGTTTCAGTTAACACAGTTTCAAAACAAAGACACCCAAAATTTTTTAAATGAGTCAAAGTTGGGGGGAACCCATAGACTAACTCATAGGGACACTTACCAGACAACACAGAAGAGGGAGTCCTGTTGATCAGATATGCAGCAGTTAGCACACAATCAGACCAAAACCTAAGTGGGACTCCACTCTGAAACAGCAAGGACCTAGCTATGTTAAGTAGATGCCTATGCTTTCTCTCCACAACTCCATTTTGTTGTGGAGTGTAAGCACAGGAGGTCTGATGTATTATACCTCTTTTATTACAAAAAGACTTCATTTGATTATTCACAAATTCAGTTCCATTGTCACTTCTGAAAATTTTTACAAGTTTTTTAAACTGAGTTTTTACCATTTCATAAAAAATCTCAATGTTTTCAAAAACTTCATATTTTCCTTTTAACATATAAACCCATACAGTTCTAGACCAATCATCTACAACAGTAAGGAAGTATTTGTACCCTTCCTTACTGGTAACCTTATAAGGTCCCCATACATCAAGGTGAATCAAGTCTCCTACTTCTTTAGTCTTGTGTTCACTCAAAGGAAAGGGAACTCTAGACTGTTTGGCCTTGTGACATACCTCACAAGGCTCAGAAGTATTAACACTCAGACCTAATGAATCTTTTAACACAGCCAGAGCTTGGTCAGAGGGATGCCCAAGTCTAGAATGCCATAAACTAGATTCAGACACACTATTAAAGCATAAGTGACTAACATGTTGATCTGCACCAGCTATGTACAAACCATCACATTCTTTACCAGTCACCAGGATTCTCTTGGACTTGGAATCCTGGACATAGCAAGCATACTCGTCAAACAAAACTGTCAATTTGTTGTCTTTGGACAACTTTTGAACAGAGACTAAGTTAACACAATATTCAGGTATTAAGAACACATCTCTTAAGTAAACACCCTCTGCTAGTTTAACATCTCCTATTTTAGTAACCCTAGCACTAGTACCATTAGGATGTTTTACAAAGATGTTATATTTAGACACATCAACACAGTTAACCATCTGGTCTTCATTACAGACCATATGTTGGTTTGCCCCTGAGTCCATAATCCAACCACACTTAAGGGCAAACTTTAAAAACTGTGAACAACTGGAAAAATTTCCAAAAATACTATACAGTTTAGACAAAACAGACATATTGGAATACCCCTTAAAGACACATCTCTCACCTCCAGCATTGGAGTTCTGTCCTTGACTTTCACTCCCAGACTTGTCACCAATGAGACTCATCAGTTTATTTATCTGTTCAGAGGTGAAAGGCATGACAGTAGAAGATGACATATTATTACTAGACATATTTGATTTTCTACTGTTTTTATTCCCTGTTGTGTTACTTTTAGACATTAGACTAGGTATTTTCTTTTTGAAACCAGGGGGGTACCCTACCAATTCATAACATCTATCAACTGTATGTCCAATCATGTTACAGTGTGTACATTTTAGATTAGGATTAGGACCTCTATTGACCTTCCTATTATTTTCAGAAAACTGATTTCCAGTAGACAAGAAAGATACATTTGGACCTTTTACATTAGAGTTAGAACCTCTATGAGATTCTTCTCTAGAGATAATTGAAAAGGCAGTTTTAACACTAGGTAGGGGTTCCCTGGTTAACAAAGTAGTTCTAACTGGCTGATATACTTCATCAAGCCCCATCAAGAACTGCATTAATTTGATTAATGTACTCAAATCATTGTAGTCCTTTGAGGCTTTACAAGTACAAGCAGGCAGCTGAATCATGGAGTCAAATTTTTTCCATAAGGTGTTTAACCTATGATAATACTCAGCTACACTACTACTATTTTGAGTTATAGAGTTAATTTGTTGATACATGTTAAACACTATAGACCCATCTATTTTGTTATATGTTTCATCTAACTCTTCCCAAACATCTTTAGCCAATTTAGAAAACACCTGTCCTAAGAATAATTCTTCACTAACAGAGTTTAACAACCAGGATAGTACAACAGAGTTGCATCTATCCCATTGTTTCATAAGACTATCATCATCCTCAGATCTGATACAAGTTCCATCAACAAAACCAAACTTATTTTTGGCTTGCAAGGCAAGCTTCATAGAATTAGCCCACACGGTATAATTCTCTGTTCCTTTAAGTTTGATTGTTGTTATGGTAAGACTACTTGTATCACTTGGATGAAGATACAATGGATCACTAATATCCAGTTTACTAATAAGAGTAACTATACTACCTGCTGAATCAGAACCTCCTGATCCAGAGGTAGGAGGTATGAGGGCTTCAGTATCACCCATAATACCTTATCACACAAACAAAAACAGACAAGAGATACAAAGAAAAAACAAGACAAGACTTCTAAGGCGAAGCTGTGACAGTGATCCAGATCACGGGTTCGTCACTCAAATGGTGCCCGTGCAGGTCTTATCACAGGAGCCTGTTCCTAAATAGACCAGACAAGACAATACACAAGATCAACAACAATGCCGGTCCCCCTAACCCGGCCAAGACTTCTAGACAGACAGATCAAGACCAGAAATACTTACAGAGTACTCCAGCAGCAACAACAAAATACAATATCTAGAACAGAGAGAACTTACAGAGTACTCCAGCAGCAAAAAACAAAGTACAAACAGATCACTTACAACCAGTGATCAACCAATCACAGATCCAAGACCAACGAGTTCGTTGACACCAGATCCACAATATCCTTCACAAAAGGTAAACAAGTCAAACAACAGTAACAATATTCAATAACAAGATCTGAGTTATTTCACCTCAGATCTATAGATCTAAACACAGATCTATAAGAGAGACAAGACATACACAGCGGAAGACGACCAGAACCTTTTAGTTTTAATAAACAGGAGCCTTAGGCTCTGATACCATGTGAAAAAACTAAGACTCATACAGACTTCAATCATACAACCACAAAACAAAGAACAAGAACAAGAAGAATAGCGACAAAACCAGGCGACCAAAACTTTATTATTATCCAACCCAAAAACTCCCAGCCAGTTACCCAATGAGTTCTTCTAAACAGAAGAACCCTAAAATATACAATACTTGATCTACTGATTATTAATCAGTTGATCAGAAACAATACAATACAAAAATAAAGAACGATCTTACAAAATACAAGAAGATGAACCACAAGACCAACAGACTAAACTGACACAGACTAAAGGATCTTCAACACACGTTGAAGATCATGAACCAGACTTCAGATCGTCAAGGAATCACCAGAGAAACCCTAATCGCCCGAGAAGACAGAGAGAATACAAAGACAAAGAAAAAATGAATTGAATAATAATAATATCAGACGTATGAGAGCTTATATAGCTCTGACCACGATCCGTGTGATCAATGATCTCAGCCGTTCACAATCACCAAGATATAATCTCAACCACACACAGAAAGCACACTTTATGAATGGGCCAGTCTTTCTTTATAACAGCTCACACTTCTTTTAATCAGCTGAAGCCCACTACAAGCCCATAACATAACGAGCCCATATAGACTTATATAAGCCCATCATAATACAATACGTATAAACGTAACAAATATAAAATCATGAAATTAGGTATTAACACAAGATATGTTAACACACATTTTTACCATATTTTAACAGTTATCATAATCCGTTTCCTAAAAATAAAAAAATAATGATTTATTTTGGTTTGTGTGTTAGGCCACATGTAGTGGCTCGCTAAATTTAGCGACCCCCACCCAAATTGAATGATTACATTGGCCAACACAACTTTTGAGAAATTAACGCCCAAACTCCATGCGAAAATTTTCGCGTAACAGCCCAAATTTCATATTTAGCGCCCCTGGGGGCGGTGTAGCTCGTGAATGGGGCGCGAATTGGAGCATTTAGCGCCCATTTAACGGGCCATTACACATGGTCTTACTAACATAGTGTTTTGCATAGGTCACCTTATCTACATATGGCCACGGGAGCACTCCCATGATAGCCTTTGGGTTAGCGTGAAACACCACCCAGAGCCAAGTGAATGAGTGATGGATTGACGAGTTCACCGTTACGGGCTAGATAGAGAAAAAGCGGAAAGTGTGGAAGAATGATTTGGGAAGCGGTAACATAGCTTGATTGGTGGTAGAATGGGTTCAAGTGATGGACTTGGGAATGCCACGTCCCGCTTAATAAAACCTAACTAATATGTAGTATATATATTGAAGGAAAATTTAGGTTGTGATAAATTCACTAGACAGATGTTGAAAATTTACCACACAAGTTTTATCAAGTTGGCTGGTCCTCATCATCGGAGGGTATGTCCTTTTCTCTTATGGTACGGATGCACTGGGGTTTTGAGCATGAATAGACAAGCACCATCATGGCATCATCCACCTCATTCAGCATCAAAGAAAAAGTGCAAACCAATGTGGAATCAATCAAGTATAACTATAATGTAATGTAAAGTGACAGTACCTAACTGTTTTTTTAAAGATTGTATGCATCTTTTTGTAATGATAGCATTTTCTTAATCCTTTTTAAAAAAGGGAAAATTTCAAATATAAACACTGACCAAACATAAATATCAAAATTAAACACATGAAAAGTTTTAAGTATAAGGACTTCACACTATCCAACGTTATTAAGAAGCTGACATTTGTCTCAAGAGTCTTAAATAAAACTCTTTAATTTGTAATGGTGTAAAACTTCGGTTTATTCACTTATTATTAATAACAACTCAAAAATACAATCAAGACTAAAGATTACAATAACACCTCTCAACAACTCTAAACCCAACCCAACAGATCATCGACATATGATCTGTGATTACACCAAACAAACAAGAAATCAAACCTAAACTATTTGTTTACAGTGAAACCCTAGATGAGAGAGACGAGAGTAAAGTAATCAAAACAAGATGAAAAAGTGATCTGACGAGTTCAAGAGAGAGACACCCTATTTATACAATGTCTAGAAAGACCCATCAGATATGTACGAAGACTTAATCTCAACCGTAGGATCTAATCAACCAAATAATAATCCAATGGTTCTCCTTGATGCCTTATACCAATAAAGAGACATGGGCTGATATAAGGACTTGGGCTGATATTGTAAGAGCACCTGTAGTGGCCTCGTTATGAGGCGTTTTGGGCCACCATAGCGCCGGGAACACCGCCCCCCCAGGCGCTATGGTGGCGTTATGGGTGGGCAGAGTTTTGAACACAACGAGCGTTTTCATTTGATTTTGATGATTTGACCGTTACACAACGGCCATATTTTAGAATTTAAAAAAAAATCATCCACTCTATATATATATATTCATATATGTAGCACACATACAATATCTAGCACACATACAATACACACATACATTTCAGTAACCCTCAAACAAATTCAACACACAAACAAATCATCAAAATGTCGTCCCCTCCTCACTCCGATGACTCGTTTATGGATCTATATAATCGGTTTTTTAAAGAAGACGACGCGGAAGAGGAGGCGGCCGTTACGAGTGCGGTTCAACTAGCGTGTAGCGCGGTTGAAGCTATAGGTACTTCCGTCCCACGGCCGATATTGTCTAGGCAATATATAGAGCGAGACCGTGTAGCCGCCAATGAGCGTTTGATGAATGACTACTTCAATGCCGATCCGGTTTACCCCCCTGATTTGTTTAGACGAAGATTTCGGATGCGTAAAAACTTATTTTTGCGCATCACCGGAGACTTAGAGAACAACTATGACTACTTTAAGCAAAAACCCGACGCTAGAGGGTGTTTAGGATTCACCGCAATTCAAAAGGTGACTTCCGCAATACGTGTGCTCGCCTACGAGAACACGTACGATATCAATGATGAGTATTTGAAGATGGCGGAGAAAACCACACGCGATACTTTGGAGTATTTCTGCTACGGTATTTACAAATATACATTTGATTTTTTTATATATATATATATATAGTACGTACATATTTTTTATATATACATTTGATTTTTTTAGGTATATGCCAATTATATGGAAAAAGATACTTGAGAAACCCGACATGGAGCGACCTTCAACAACTATATGAAGCGCATGTTCAAAAACATGGATTACCCGGTATGATTGGTAGTATAGATTGTCGTCAGTGGCGATGGTATGCTTGTCCAACCGCATGGCGAGGTCAACATACACGCGGTGACCAAAAGGGACCAACGTTGGTTTTACAAGCAGTTGCCTCACAAGACATGTGGATTTGGTCAGCCTTCTTTGGTCTAGCCGGGTGTATGAATGACATAAATACTTTCCAGCATTCGCCATTGCTAGAGTCTTACATTGGCGGAACAATACCGAAATGTGGGTTTTATGCAAATAATAATTACTACGAGCATTGATACTACTTGGCGGATGGTATATATCCGGAGTATTCAATGCTGGTCAAAACGTTTAGTCAGACTCAAGATGAAAAAAGGCAATATTTTAAAAGAGTTCATGAGTCTGCAAGAAAGGACGTTGAGAGGTGTTTTGCCTGTCTTCAAGCACGATGGCATTTTGTAAGAAATCCTTGTCGTATGTGGGAAAAAGAAAGGATTAGAATGGTGATGTATGCTTGTATCATAATGCATAATATGATACTTGAAGACGAAGGAAAGGCAATATGCCCAAATTATGTAGCAGGAGAAGATGTTCCAGGGACGCAAGCGACACAGCAGGAGAGATTCCAAAACAGTGCCATGTTGCGTTCCAAGGAGTTACATAACGCGTTGAAGGCTGATTTGGTGGAGGAAGCATGGTCGATTCGCCCGATTCATCAGAGCCAGGAAGAAGAAGAAGAAGAAGATGATGATGATGATGATGATGATGAATTTTATGAAGAACAAGGAGAAGAAGAAGAAGGAGAAAACCAAGAAGGAGACGACGACGACGACTAGTTTTTTTAAGTATTTGTAACTTTATTTAAGTATTTGTTGTTTTTTACTATTTTTATCTTTTATTTATGGTTTGTAATTTTTTTTTTAGTATTTGTATTTTTTTTTTGTTTTAGTATTTGTATTATTTTTATTTTTAATGAAATATTATTAAGTATTAAATATTCTTATTTAAATAAAAAACAATAATTAACCAATCATTACCAATCATTTATAACCCCAACATAACCTTCCTTCCCACTACACCCTCTTTTTCCATAACCCCAACATAACACATTTTCTATTACTTTTTAATATTTTAATCCTATAACCCCAACATAACTATCCACCACTACACATACCCTAACAAATGTCCACGAGCATGAATTATATGCAAGCCAGGAGTCCAGTCAACTATCCACCTCAGCATGTGACATCCACATCAGCAAGCCAGTCAACTATCTCCTTGTGATCGCACCATACCTGCAAATAAAACACTGGGAAAATGGCCAAAATCGCCCGTTGACAGGGCGTTTTGCATAAATAGCCCTCTCCACCGTCTTTGGAGAGACGGGACACGGCTCCCAACCAGCCTGAACCGTCTCCGAGACCGTTTGGTTTTAGAGCCAATTGCCAACCAACACGTGGCGTCTCTGATCCCGAGGCTGTACCGTCTCTCTCCAGACGGGTCAGAACTCTCTCCCAGACGGTTCACGTTTCCCCATGCCGGCTGCCTTCGGTCCAACCGTCTCCCAGACGGTTCACATTTCCCATGCCGGCTGCCCCTTCGGTTCAACCGTCTCAAAAGACGGGTCACATTTCCCAAGACGGCTGGCCCTTCGGTTCAACCGTCTCTCAAGACGGTTCACATTTCCCTCCAACGAGCCGATTGTATTCGTGCAATATTCGGAACCATTTGTTGGTTTGGTGGGTGCTTTCTTCAACATGACGCCATGCTGCAATCAAGGCAATTTCCAGTTCTTCGGTCCATCTTTGCGGTGCCATTTTTGAATGAATTAGACGGTGTTGGACGGTGGTGGATAGTGTTTAGACGGTGTTGGACGGTGGTGGATAGTGTTTAGACGGTGTTGGGGTGACGGGAATGGAACGGGAGAACGGTATTTATAGGGCTGAGCTGGACAACCGAAGCGTCGCCCGGTCATCGGGACTCACCGGCGTTGGGAAATGTGAACCGTCTTGAGAGACGGTTGAACCGAAGGGCCAGCCATCTTGGGGAAGGTGACCCGTCTTTTGAGACGGTTGAACCGAAGGGGCAGCCGGCATGGGAAATGTGAACCGTCTGGGAGACGGTTGAACCGAAGGCAGCCGGCATGGGGAAACGTGAACCGTCTGGGAGAGAGTTCTGACCCGTCTGGAGAGAGACGGTACAGCCTCGGGATCAGAGACGCCACGTGTTGGTTGGCAATTGGCTCTAAAACCAAACGGTCTCGGAGACGGTTCAGGCTGGTTGGGAGCCATGTCCCGTCTCTCCAAAGACGGTGGAGAGGGCTATTTATGCAAAACGCCCGGTCAACGGGCTATTTTGGTCATTTTCCCTAAAACACTCATGCAATATATTCAAGCACTAAATAAAAGTGAATAGAAATTATGTATAATGTATCATTTTAACAAATGGTCCCACAAGCCAACCAATAAAATGGTGACATGTAAAGGAAAAGGCTACTAGACGCTTGAGTTTTATAGAGTCTTAAGCTTAGACGCCAAGCCTGAAGGGTCTTTAACAAACTCTGAAATGTCTATGTCAGTCTTTAGCGTCTTAGCTAAGACTCTATCCTTTAGCTCTTGACTCGGCTTAAAAGGTTCAAGGGTCTTAGCTCAGACGCGAGCCTTTAGCTTCAGACGCTAGATTTGGCTTAAGACTCCATACAACTCACCTAAGACTTAAGACATCTCCGTGCGTTTTTAAGACTTTTCATTTGAACTAAAGACCGTTCCGTACATTATTAAGACTCTAGACAATTGTAGACGCGTCCGTACATTATTAAGACTTTTCAGTACAAATCAAAGACTCTTTCGTACGTTTTTAAGACCTTTCATTTGAACTAAATTGGAGGGTGTGATGTACCCTAAGGTGCCCTGAAACTTAAAAAAATAATAATAAATAAAATTGTTGATTAAATTGAAGATATTTTAAGGCTCGGATCTATAATTTCAACATCAGGAAAAGGTATTGGACACTGCTATGGCTGCAACACCGGTTGCATGTTAGGAGAAAATCCACATACCATCCGGGTTGCCCCGCCAAGACACGAGTCGGATCTGACCTTATGCCCGATTTATGATGTTCGGAAAATAATCCATACGAACAAACTCACTCACTCAACAAAAAATGTATATTATGACAAGAGAGGGGCCAGAGCGAACATCATCCCAGTCTCTTTCTCGCTGGAGCCTCGTTTTGTTTCCGAACATCATCCTCTCGTAGGAGTGATCAGCAAGCCCCGATGTTCAGATGCAAGCCCAACGTTTGAATCATCCAACGATCAAATGTAACGTCTACCTCTTCCCGCCTCGACTTCAACAAACCTAAACCGATAACCAATAAGAGGTGCTTGAGTAGGGCGATGTAGCCGATCGGGTAGGTCGGTACCCGAGAACGACACCACCCTGATGTGCCAAATGTTGAGATAAAGAATATGTCCCCGAAAATAAAGGCCCTAAGTATTTGGACACCCTCTCTCTTATACGCCGCGTAAAGGTCATACGTGGCGTATAGGGGATCTGACAATGACAATGTTGTGGTCCCCTATACTTCACTTGTTAGATTTATACACCGCTTATGACCCTAAATGCGACATATATGTCTAACAAGACTCGTGACTGATAGGCATTAATCACGTGTAGTGATTATGCACTCACTTACACGTCGTGTATATCTCTATACTTGACGTATACGTGGGTGTGCAAATAATTTTTAGAGTCTACCATTACTATAAAAAACGGTTATACGATGTCCATTAAGTGATGGCCGTTATTGAAGCTTTGATTTTGGAAGGATCAGTCAAGTTACATATCATTTTCCCTTTCTATTTACGTGTCACATGGTACCACATGGTCTGCTATCCCATGTTCCCTCTTAACAAATATTCTTTTATTTATTGTTTCAAAAGTAATATAATTTAAATTATTCTCCTTGTTACTATCTACAAGCTGTGGACGTGCCGTGCCGTAGTGATTTAAGTTTTGTCGTCTTTATACCTTTTAAAGAACAAAATTTCCCTAAAACTATTCACGGCAGCTCTCTGTATAGCTTTGTAAGGGGGACGGGGCGCTACCAGAATTGGGCACGGGTACCTCACTACTAGCACGGTAACACCGTCACCACCCGTGCTGGTAGGGCTCCCGTGGACTTTTTTCTGGTTCCATCTAACGGGCTGGTAGTGTGGGACGGTGTAAGGGAGTGGTGCACAATAAAAGTTAACATGCCATGTCACCGTTAACACTCTTGGTGTGAAGGTATACCCCATGGCCTAAACTTTTAGGTAATATTTATTCCTTTTTGACCGTTTTATGTTTGTTAAATGTGCTTGACTTTCAAACGGTCATATTTTTGTGACCGTTTTTATCTTTAGGTTTTATAAATACAATTCATTCCCACGGTTTTGAATAAAAAACATAGAAATCTTAATCAATACTTCTAAAAAATGTCTAATATTGACGTAGAAGATATTCAACTAATCGTTCCCCCCGCTCGAGGTCCACTCGATCTTACAATCAAGCGATAGTAGCCTTGAGTTTCTGACGGACCTTGCACGGCGGGCAGAGGAAGACACAGCAACAGCTAAGAAACGATACGTGCCACGTGATCGCGAGGGAGGCAATGCGCGGTTAATAAATGACTACTTTGCCGAAGTACCAAAATACACCGACGCACAATTTAAACAACGGTATCGCACGTCGAGGCGTCTATTTTTGAAAATTGTGGCAGATGTTGAAGCAAACTTCGCATGGTTCATAGAGAGCATGGACGGTCGGCTTAGAAAAAGTTTTACGCCCATGCAAAAAATATCTTCAGCTGTGAAACAACTCGCAACCGGTAATCCTCCAGTTGAATACGATGAGTATTTATGTATGTCCGAGAGGACGTCACACGAATATTTACAGTTTTTTTGCAATGCCGTCATTAAGTTATACGGAGCAAAGTATTTACGAAGACCAACAAGCCACGACATTGCATGTTTGTATGAGGCACACGACGAAAGACATCACCTTCTCGGCATGATCAGTAGCATTGAATGCACTCATTTAGTGTGGTGAGCATGTCCTAGGGAATTACGAGGACAGTATATGCGAGGCGATCACCAATACCCTACAATCATGCTAGAAGCCGTTGCTTCGCAAGATCTTTGGTTTTGGCATGGATTCTTTGGCCCCCCGGTTCACTGAACGATATAAATGTCCTCTAACAATCCCCGGTGTTTCTTACCCAACGAAACGAAACGGCGCCACAGTATCCATTTACTTTAAATGGCCACTTATATAAACGTGGATATTATCTTACCGATGACATCTACCCAACCTGGTCAACGTTTGTCAAAGCGTTTCGATATCCCACCGACCCTAAGGAAAAGAAATTCGTTAAGGCGCAAGAGTCGGCAAGGAAGGATGTTGAGAGAGCGTTCGGAGTATTAAAGAGAAAATGGAGAATTACCGCACGACCCTTGAGGCCCAAAACCGTTGCTAGGTGTAGCGTCATCGTCTATAAGTGCATGATATTGCACAACATGATAATTAAAGACGAGGGGCGTGCGATATCACCGGTCCACATACACGATCCCCCAATCCAACCGTTCTTCGACGACGAAGCACTTGCGGAGTTGACAGACTCCGATACGCATTTCCGACTTCGAAATGATCTCGTGGAACATCTAGACGAACTTGATCTACCGCATCTCGACGTTGAGGACTCCGAATAGTTTTTCTTTTATTTAGTTTATTTTTAATTTATGTGTTTTTGTATTTCTATTTTTATTTCCTTTTAATATTGTAATTTTATTTTATTTAGTTTAATAATATGTTTAATTAATGTTTCTTTTAAAAAAATAATAAAAAATAAAGATTTCAGTGAAGTGAATCAGTGGAGTGCTGCCTACAAAAAACTGAATCAGTGAAGTAAATTAGTGAAGTGATGTGGCAGTGCAGGATTGGTTGCAATCAGTGAAGGAAAAAGAAAAAAACCAGTAGCACCTCTTTCACCCTAAGTGAGTTATATATATTTTAAAAAGTGGTTTGGGATGGTTGTGAGAGACGGAGAAAATATTATTGTGCATATGTATATTTGGGATGACACTGTTTCTCCTCCCTTCCTTTTTTATATTTTTTGAAAGTTGTTGTGTGTGTACATGGTGGCGGAGCCAGAAACTTTATTCATTGGTGCGGATTTCTAAGCCCCTTGTTCCATTAACTTCACCCTAATAATGGTAGCCTAAAGAAAGCGTCTATGAGGCTGCACGGTATACAGACGGGGCTCACCCCCGTCCTCCACCCCCACACCGTCCCCTGCCCCCGTCCCTTCTTCCCCCGTCTCCCATGTCTCGCTCAGAACATAATGGACGCTCCATTACCTTTTTTTTTTCTTTTTTTCTTTTTTATTTTTTTTTTATTTTAACCACTAGGTATTTTTTTTATTGGATGGTTTATAAATTTGAGACATGACCTTGTGGTGTCTCCACACCCTTACCATGTCTCAACCAAGAGAACATGAGAGCCATCCTAGGTGGCATCTTAGGTGACGTTGAGACATGAACATTCTCATGTCTGCACACCCATAGCCTGAAGCCATGAAGAAGCACAATTGCTTATCTAATAATCGCTCATGCATGACGCATGATCATATGCTGACAAATTTAGTCATATGTTTTGTTTTGTTCGACGACATGTGAGCTTCTTTTGTCACCAGATTTCCGTAGATGGATGTTTCTTGCCACTTTTCCCCTTAAGCGTTCTTTAAAATGAGAATTTTTAATCATTAAATTATAAAGAGATCTTCTAAACTACCATTCTTATATCTAGATAGTCATTTAACCGGGTGGAAGAAAGCACATAAACAGTGATGGATCCAGGATTTTTTTTTTTTCCAAGGATTCATTTTGTAAATTCTCACTCATTTTTTATAAATCATTCACGGTTTCACTAATTATTTTCAAATCATTTAAGATTCTCACTATTTTTTTTTCAAACCAGGTGAGTTTTTGAAAAATCATAAAATAGGGTTGGATCCGCCCCTCTTGACAAATCCAGAAAAGGAATAATTGTGTTTCTAGAAGAAAGAACTAATAGGAAATTGATACCTTAGCATAGGCAGCGATATTCATGCAACAATGTGGTTTTTTTTAGGGGTAACTTTGTATAAATGTAACCAAGTTTGCTAACTGTTCCAATTAAGTCACTCAAACTTTTTTTGTCTCTCTAAAGTCACTCAAGTTTCATTTAGTGTTCCAATACTATGTAATTATCAGGTTTCCAGGTAAAAGTGATGATGTGTCAGGTTTTAATATTTTTTAATAAAATTTTTAAACATGTAAAATTTATAAAAAAAATTATTTTTTTTTTAAATCTTCATTTTATAAAACTCACTTAATAAAAATAATATCCACATAAACATTAAAATGAAAGAAAAAATAAAAATAAAAAATGAAGGTGACCTGATGACCTGGTAATTACATAGTATTAGAACAACAAATGAAACTTTAATGACTTTAGAGAGACAAAAAAAATTTGAGTGACTTAATTAGAACACCAAGAAAACTTGGTTACATTTGTGTGACATTTCTCCTTTTTTTTAATGCAAAGTATTAAAGGATATGTGTTGCTAGACACGGTCTAAGAGGAAGTGAAATAAAGAAAGAAGCTTACTCTTCTTAGCTACGGACATAGATTTAGATGTTTAGACCATGTGGGCCCATTAAGGGATTGAAATTAGGATGGGGTGTAGTGGGAGGTGAAAATTTTTATGGAGCATCAAATATTTAATATTAATTATTTAATTTTTTTGAAAATAAAAAATAGTATAACACCAAAATCTCCTTTCCATTACATATGGTCTTAGTGATAACGTTTGTGATCTATAAATATGCATACATTATATAATAGTCATAGGATCAAACGAAATGGACACCAATTTTATTACCCAAAAAGCTTTGAGACGACACTTGTTGTTGTATTGTTTGGGTTTGGGCACCAACATATTGGATCTCTTCTAAGAAAGCAATCACAACTGGACTTGGTAGTTTTACTTGCCCATTAACATGGGCCGGCCCATAAGAACACTTTTTAGAGTTGAGAAACGACTTTTTATCATTGATGTATGTAAGAACCAAGTTAAGAAGACTTTGTGGCATTAGTATATAGTCACAATTTTACTATTTAACATTATAATGATCAATACGAGTGCAAGTTACATTGACTTTTGCTGGAATTCAACAATCATAGGTGTTGACTACTTTTGTACCGGTTTTAATATATTCAAGGAACATATTAGTGTCATTAAGATTGTTAAAATCCCCACATAATTAAGTGCACGTAGTTGTTTCAGGCAAAAACTCGTACCCATTTCTACAACCTGCAATAGCAAAGTTAAACTTTGAAATTGAAGTTCATTTTGACTTGTGAGGTCAACATAGTTTCTTTCCACAATTGAAATCAACAAGTCAACCGTATCCATTTATATGCAAACTTGGTGCGTACAAGGCAAGATCAAGATTATGTATCTAATGCCTCGATCATTTAAGCCCGCCCTTGATTTATTTTTGCGGGTATTGACCAAGAAATTTTGGTGTATTGATCATGAAGGTCCCTTGATTACACTATACAAATTTTAATCTTGTAAAGTTATTCATTTATCTTTTTCCATCATTATCAATTATGGATTGAGTAATCGTGTACGATTCCAATGGAAAAACATAAAATCAATCAAATACATTAACCGTATATAAAAAGGGATTACTTATACCATAGATCTTGGTGGGGCATGAAATTATAAGAGAGTCGTCTGCTTATAGCTAATCTTGTCAACGAAACATGACGTGATGATTTGTTATGGTAAGAGGATTAGGATTCATATAACAATTAGAGTATGCTTGAGATTGAGTTTGCAAACAACTTATTGATTTATTGACTTTTTGAAAAAGCTAATAAGGCAATAAGTCATTTTGAAAAGCCAGGATTTGGTGCTTTTCCAATTGACTTATTGACTAATTAGTTTTTTCAAGAAGCTAATAAGTCAATAAACCATTTTTCAACTCAATCCCCAACATTGTTTTTAACTCTCCATCGAGAGGATGTATATATTGGTTTGATGTGTAAAGAGTATGGAAAGGTATACATAAAAATGATGGGATTAGAATGTTTTGGTTGTGTGGGTTGATTAGCAAATTGGTGCAAGTGCAGGCGGGCTTTTATAGGCCGACAAAGGTGCTTAATATACCAATGGAAATGGCACTTAGTGGGACTTTCAAGTCAAAAGATAAACTTTGATGGCTTTGGGAATAAGTTGCACCCAAAACCACTTGACACCACCTTTTCTTTCTTATTATAAAGTAAATTAACCATTGCTCACATTACATGAATTTAGCAACTATCCAATCAAAATGGTGGATTTATTTATTTGTGTTTGTGATAGTCTAGGAATAGTATGATGAATGGATCACCACTTTAATTGAAACTCCAAAAGGGGGCCAATTTTAGGCTTGTAAATGGGTGTTGTAATTTTAGATAGTCTTGTATATATTAGGTCCGACCTTAAGTTGTTAGGGCTTTATGGTCATACTATTTGTAGCTAGGGTCTAACACTTGCTGACAATTGACGAGCCTTTATAGTACATCTTGAGTTCGACGAGAGGAGCAATCAAGATCGCCTCAAGCTTGACTCGGTTTTGAATACCTAGACATCTCTTTAATAACCAAACTAGTTTATACTCTATGTTAAATGTTAAATTAATAATCAATAGAAAAATCAATATAATAAATATAAATAAATTATAACAGAGCTCAATCATAAGAATTTGTAGACGAAGTTTGAAAATTTCAGCAAATGAAAAGTCAAAACATTAAATCTTTTTTCATTTGTGAGACACTTTTTTCAACCTATTAACTTTTTGAAAAAATAATAAGTTATAAGGAGGTGGAAATAAGGAGAGCCAAACATGCTCTAAGCCACATATGCAGATAGTATTTATTGTCAAGGCTCGCTTCGCTTCAAAAGCCCCACTTTCAAGCCCTCAAACACATTATTTAGATAATGGGTAAATAAATATATATTTTTTAAATAGAGCCGTTCAACGACTATAAAATTAATAGCCTCCCCATTTTTTCGAACGTGACCTAGCTAGGTCACGGGGTTGGGTCTCACGCGCAACAGTCATTAGGTTGGGGGCGGTCTGGCCTGTGAATGAGTGGCTCACAAGCACCCTCACGTGGCCACTACGCATGGTCTTACCATGTGAGTGGGTCACATGACATGATAGCCACATGGCAAGAAAGAGCATATGAGTTGGGTCACATGCCTCAACCACTACAAATGGTCTAAAAATAGAGTATTGGTGTCCCATGACTGTCATCATTGCACAATTGCATGACTCTTTATATTAAGGACCTCATCTTCCTTCAATTTCGTTCACGATTGACTTTAGATTTCTAAAAAGAAAATTCATGAGTTAAAGAAAGAATAAGAATAAATAGAAAACAAACACATCTGAATAACCGTGTACGCTGCAGATGTTGTGTATGGTGGTTGGATGAGGGCAACGATTCAGTGGGGTGGGGCTTGGGAGGCGGTGGTGAAGCTATGAAAGTGTGCTCTCAGATCTAAATCCCATCTATGTTTGCGTGTGAATGTGTGTTGACGCGTGTCTTGGAAAGAAAGAAAAGGGTGGGTTTGTGGACACGTGTATGTCATTTGTGATAAGGACGTAACCGCCTACATGGGCCTATCAGAGACCCACTAACAAAACTGGTAATTAAATGCCAAACAATAACTAAATCTTACCCTAATATAGTTAAATTTAACTAGATTAGGGTAAGATAAACAATAACTAGTTTGTTAAATTTACTAGGTATTGGATCCAAATTAACTAGATTAGGGTAAGATAAACAATAACTAAATCTTACCCTAATCTAGTTAATTTGGATTTCGACTGATCCAATACCTAGTAACTTTAACAAACTCAACCGCTATGGCTTAACATCCTCCAGTCACAACTCAGCCCCAACCGTATCACACCTAAGCTGTGTCTTTCGCCTTTCTTCATCATTTGCGTCTCGCTTGACTTCCAGTTGCATTTCGAGTGTTCTCAGTCCGATACACACGAAGAACCTCGACTCGACGCAAGCTGCGACTCAAGGGAATAGGCCGCGTCTCGTGGCTTCGGATCAGGAGTTGAATTCCAACATTATCCCTGTATATGTAAGAATGAGATATATCACTTTAAACTATAAAAGTATTAGGTCAATAGAGAACAAACTTATTGTTTTTATGATATATCCAATAACATTGTGAGAAAATGATGCATTAAACTGTATAAATTTCCTTGCTTTTAATTTATTTATTTCAATTATTGTAAGAAGAAATTTTGAAATAGAATAGGCAAATGACCCCATGTCAATGGTGAACGACACGTAACAAACTGAGACATTCATTACCTTAAGTTAAACTTAACTTTAGAACGAATCAATATTCTGAAGAAAAAGACGGAGTTGAAAGACTCCCCGATAAGGCAATAATCAAAAGGCACACGGACACATATGTTAAGAATATTATAAACCATTGTAAATCTATCTACTGATTGTTGGTCTTCTATTGGTTATTGTAGTACACCACTATTATAAAGGTGCATGATTATCATAACAAAAAGAAATTACCCCTGTGTATGCCTAGCTATCCCTCAGCTAGCTGGTTTAGTTTAGAATCTAGCCATAATAATTTAGAAATTTTGGCTGGAAACTCTTGGAATTTTGGAATCTAAAGGGAATATGGGTCTAAACCATCACCTAGAGAATTAAAGCGCAATTGTCTCGTCTTGAAGTGCAATTGTAGTGCCTCGCCTGAAAAATGGTAATTACGGCTTCAAAGCTCTTGGTAATCAAATCATTAAGTTTAGTAAAGATTGGGTTCATGTAAAATATTAATATGGTAATCACGGCTTCTCTTCTTCGTCTTCTAGCATTTTGCAACGTACGACCCTCACCATTAAAAGCCCGAACAAACAATGTAGCAAACATCTGCCCAACATAAGACAAAAAAGAAAAGGAGAACAGTTCTTGTAGTATGGCTCTAGTCACATTATAACCCATTAATCTACATAAGAAAAATCAAATGATCAAGAAGAATGAAAGGAATAATAAAAACACTCAATACCACTTGCAACCTATCAAGACCACCATTAATCAGTCAACATAACTATATATATATATATATATATATATATATATATATATATATATATATATATATATATATATATATATAGGCCAATTATAAAATGAAAACCTTCTTGAGTTGAGAAAACCTTGGAAACCCATGTAAAAAATTGTTATTTTTTTTTTGAAAAAAATAACCAATGTAAAATACATGTTTTTAAGTGTTTTGGGCCAAAAAAATAAAAAAAGCGCCGAAGGGATTTTTTTAAAAAAATTAAACAAAGCTGCGAAAACACATGTTTACACCTGATAAAAAACAGCAAATAGCTGAAAACATATGTTTTTTTAGCAACTTTGTTTATTTTTTTAAAAAAAATCCCTTCGGCGCTTTTTATATTTTTTTGGCCCAAAATGCTTAAAAACATGTATTTTACATTGGTTATTTTTTTCAAAAAACAAAAATGATTTTTTACATGGGTTTCTAAGGTTTTCTCAACTCAAGAGGGTTTTCAATTTATCCTTCCCCTATATATATAGGGGATGGATCCACAGAAAACCCTAAATAATGAGAAAACTCTAGAAAACCCTCAAAAAAACCTACTTCCCGAGCTTTTTTTTTTAAAAAAAAAATTAGGGCATGTAATATACATGTTTTTAAGTGTTTTGAGCCAAAAAAATCAAAAAAGCGCCGAAGGGTTTTTTTTTAAAAAAAAAATAAGTTTTGCATCATAACACATGTTAACTTATTTTTGCACTGGTAACATATGTTATGATGCAAAACTTATTTTTTTTTTTTAAAAAAAACCCTTCGGCGCTTTTTTGATTTTTTTGGCTCAAAAGACTCAAAAACATGTATATTACATGCCCTAATTTTTTTTTAAAAAAAAAAAGCTCGGGAAGTAGGTTTTTTTGAGGGTTTTCTAGAGTTTTTTCATTTTGAAGGGTTTTCTCCCTATCCTTCCACTATATATATATATATATATATATATATATATATATATATATATATATATATGGAAACTACATTATATTGTAAATACCTAATCAAGATCCATATAATCAGCCTAGCTAATCCTCATCCATACAATTCGCATGTAATCACTTTGTTTCCTTCTTGTATTTTGCTTACATAAAGTGTATGTTTGGCAAAATTAGCTGGAGGCTGGTAGCTGGAAGCTGCAAGCTGGTAGGTGCAAGCTGGTAGCTGGAAGCTTTTGAAATATATTTTGGTGATTGACAGAGTAGCCGAAACTTTTAATAAAATATATAAATTGACTAAAATGGGCATAATTAAAAACTTGTAAAGAAGGTTTTTATTTTATTTTTAAAATAGAATGGGTATTTGTGTCATTTAATAATTAAAAGCTTGTAGCTAGTAGAACTTTTTCTTAAAAGCTAGTACTAGTAGCTTTTCACTGTAGAACTTTTTCTCTAACATAAAAGCTTCCAGCTCCTTCAATCAAACAAGACTTTTTATTGAGTAGGAGCTTTTTCTTAAAAGCTTGATGTTTGAAGCTCCTAAAAGCTCTTAAAAGCTCATTGCCAAACATACCCATAAAGGCTTATAATTCTATTGAAGCACCCTACATTAAGTCATTAACATATATGGTATCAGAGCCTATAATTGACTCTTGCGAGTAACCCACGACAAGCTCATTGCCAAGCTCTTAAACGAATCCTTCGATATCTTAAAGGAACAATCCATGATGGCCTTGTCTTGAACCATGGCTCTCCTCTCACACTCTTGACCAGATTCTGATTGGGGAGGGGTTAATGATGTCAGCCGGTCTTCCAAAGCTTATCTTTAGGGTTTTATAGCTCTCTACGGTTCGTAGAGGCCTCTACGGGCTGTAGAGGTGTCAGAGCATTGTAAACCACATCCCTCTACGGCTCGTAGAGGTCTTTACGAGCCGTAGAGGTGGGTGGCCACTGCAATGATTGACACAGGCCTCTACAGCTCGTAGAGGCCTTTATGAGCCGCAGAGGACCCTCTACAGCTCGTAGAGGCCTCTATGAGCCGTAAAGGCTAGTGCAAATACGTTTTGGGGTGGTGCAAATAGGGGGCCTACATGGAAATCCACAAGGCAAAAGTTCGTCTTCAAATCCTCTACCGAAGCAGAATAAGGCTTTAGCATATGCTTTGACTGAACTTATCTGGCTCAAAAACCTACTTAAAGAATTATGTGTTCCAATCCACACCACGCCTAACCTTTTTTGCAACTACACAAGTGCTACGTACCTATGTGATAACCTAGTTTACCATTCAAGAGTTAATTAGCATGTTGCACTTGCCCTTGACTATCACTTTACGAGTTCTTCACATTAGCTCTTCAACTTGCCGATATGCTTAGCTAGCCGTTGTCACAATCTCCATTTCTGAAAAATCGTTCCAAGTAGGCGTATCTACGGATCCTCCATCTTGCAGGGACGTATCAAGACCACCATTAATTATTTAGTCAACATCACTATATATGAAAATTATATTATATTGTAAATAGCTAATCAAGATCCATATAATCCACCTAACTAATCTTCATCCATACAATTCGCCTGTAAATGTAATCACTTCGTTTCCTTCTTGTATCTTGTATTTTGCCTGCATATATAAAAGCTTGTAATATAAAAAACATTTAACATTATAAAATCACCTCCAAATCGCCGCATCCACCATTAGTCGGCACCTTCAATTTTCAACACCAACTCTCCTTCTTTACAAGAAAAAAAAAATTTGTTGCTCAAGAAATTTGCATGGATTGAGCTGCTAAGCAAAACCCTAGCAGCAAAGAACAACAACTACTTGTGCTCCCTGGTAAAACTGAAAAACAAGATTTATTTTCACCTAAGTTCGTTGGAATTGTATTACTTCAAACCAAATGTGTAGCTTAAGGAGCATATTAAAGAACATGAACCATCACAACATTTATACATATATATCCACATGATTAAGTTGTCCCTCTTATTAATAAAAAGGAAATTACCATTTCATATCTTTTTTTAACATCAATTTTATGCCATACAACATCTTACACTCTCTTAGTAAGATTTGAACTCTCGACTCTTTTAACTTGATCATCAAGTACACCACTTATCACCCAAATTTCGATCCACATGATGAGAACACACAATTTTATATCTTTATACTCTTATCTCGATCGTGTTTGGTTTAGATTAGCTTTATCTAAAACATTAATAAAAACACATTAAGCTAGCTATAAACCACTGGACGTTGATTAATTCTCACCAGGAACCTGCACCTGAACTTTCTGACAACATCAAAATCTCTTCCAAGTAATCAGCACCCAAGTCCTCAAACACCAATACATGATCCTTACAGTATTCATCTTCATCGTCTAACTTCATCTCTTTCCTCTTATTCTCTTTAACAACAGCTTTTCTCTTCATGGAGTGACACTTTTTCAATGCCAAAACAGGTGAACTCCCTTCCTCAAACCTATAATTCATCGCTTTAAGCGACTCGTAAACCGTCTCCACTGGAAAGTTCAAGACCGCCATTGAACCCCTAGCCACAAATGCGGCTTGGTCATATGCCAAAGCAGCTTCTTCAGGTGTATCAAACGTACCCAACCAAACCCGAGCCCCATTTCTCGTAGAATCCCTTATTTCGGCCGCGTATTTGCCCCAACGACGAGGGCGAATACCTCTGTAGTTAATTTTGTTTGCTGGACTAGACACGGTCTGGTTCGACAAGTCGTGGTCATGGTAAGAAGACTCAGCCAACATGCCGAAAAGCGCCATTTCGTCCGGGTCGTTTTGGTTGAAAGGGAGGAGTTCGTTGGAAGTGTATGTATAGAATGAAGGATCCATTGAAATTATTTTGGATTTGTTGGCTTGTGGGTTGATTTCATGCAAGTTTAAGTTGGTGTAATAAATATGTTCGAGAAGGTGTGTGTTATATAGGCACATAGATTCGATTATAATAAGAAGATGATAGGGGGCCGGTTTTAAAAATTAAAAAGAAAAAAAAAAGATAGTAGAGAGAGTTAGTGGAATTTTCAAAGGAATTGGCTTATGCATGTGTGGGTCAAAAAGTAAAATTGGTGGCTCTTTGAGAATGGCTACGTCATACTCTCAGTATCTTGGTCTCACTTCAGTCTACATTCAATTTAACTAAAAACTGAAATTAAGAACGCTCACTATTGCTATCATGGGCTTAGTTCAAGTAACAGAGACACAAGTGTCTTAGAGGGAGGTTTTGGTTTAAATCCGGGCATGTGTCAAAGGAGTAATTTCGGTAAAGTTTCATTCAGCCATTTGAAAAAGGGGTATTGGATTTTTATAATCTAAACTTTCATCAATTGATCGACAATAATCCGTAGTTCAGAAATTCTCAACAACAATCCCGGCTTTCAGACATTTTTCCTCTAGTGAACATTTTTTAACTGATGACTAACCAAGTTAGTGGACGTTGACATGGCATGCCATGTCAACGTCCACGTCAACGTTAACATGCCATGACAGCGTCCACATCACCATCCATGCCACGTCAGCGTCCACGTCAGCATTCACTAAGTTAATTCTCAGTTAACAAAGGTTCATTGTCCGCCAACACGTTGAAAGTTGGGATCGTTGGTGAGAATTTTTTAAGTACATATTATTGTCGGCAATGAGTGAAAATTTGAATAATTAAAAATAAAAAAAGAACACTCATTAATATAGCTAGAAATGTAGAATATTTAAGTACTAAACGGGCAAATGGCTAACTTTTGTTAGTTTTGAATGAAATCTATAAGTGTGTATCATATATATTTATTTTTTAAACATTTTTAGCGAATATCGGATTAAACAATTACTATTAATTTGGATTATTTTTAGATTTGACATAGTAACTACACTGTGGACAATGATCTTTGGTATGACTGGCTGCGTTTGAGATTAACTTTTGAACATGTGAACACAAAATCACATCATTGCAAAGTAGCTATTAATCCAGTCAACATTTTCTTTGTTGCATTTTTAATAATATTCTTTCAAGTAAAAATTCAATCATTACTGATGTTGGCGGAGTGTGGGATTTTGTGACTGTAAAAAAAATTAAGCATTTTTTTTTTTTGTTAGGGTGGACTGGCATAACTCGGGTATGGGTGCAACTATGGCTGTTTAAAAAGCTTGTGGCTTGGAGCTTGCTTGGATTTAGTTCAAAAAAAGCTCACTCGATATAGCTCGGTTTGAAACTGAACCGAGTCGGCTCGGATCGGTTAGAAAGTGAGCCTAGCTCGGCTCGGTTTGGCTCGAATAATTCTAATTTTTAATATATATTTTTTTATATACATATAATATACTATAAAAATGTTAAAAAAGATAAGGAATATGTTACATATTTTATATTGAGTTAATTGCCAATTTAGTCCTTGAAGTTTGTCAAAAATTGTTACTTTCATTCAAATTTTTTTTGTCAATTTAGTCCCCGTGGTTTCATTTTTTGTCATTTTAGTCCTTGAGTTTTGTCAAAAATTTTAACTTTCATCCAAATCTTGTTAGTCCACACGGACTAAAATGACAAAAAATGAAACACGGGGACTAAATTGACAAAAAAAAAAGATTTGGATGAAATTGGCAATTTTTGACAAACCTCAAGGACTAAATTGACATTTAACTCTTTTATATTTGGTAACAATAGCATCGAGATTATGTGTTTGGAATTGAAGTTACAGCTAATCAACTTATTTAAATAAACTCAATATTGCTTTTGATCCAAGTACTCAAGTTAATTCGTATGTTGATGAACTTATACTGTATTTCGTTGAAATTTGAGACTTATTTTGCATTTGGGTGCGCTTTATTTCCTTATCAATTGTCGCATTATAACCCACTTCTTTTTGCATTTGGGTGCGCTCTATTTCAATTCGATCTTGTAGTAAACAATAAAATGAACATACAAATACATATAAAAAATACATATACACATGATTTCGGGTGAAACGGTTCATGTTCGTGTTACTAATATATATATATATAATTATTAATAAAAGAATTGACTTATGATGATGTGGCATTCAATGGAGGCCTCAATCCCCCATTGAATGTGCCACGTGACACGTTGAGGTGAGGGGTTTCATAGAATATTTATTTAAAAATAAATAAAAGAAGATATGCATATCTTTCTATTTAAAATTTAAATATTATTTTCGATATATACTATATATAAATATTGTTTTCGAATTATGTATAAAGATTAACATAAAAATTTAAATAATTATTTGTTTACAGTAAGTTTAATAAAATATTTATTTAAAGATAAATAAAAGAAGATATAGATATCTTCTAATTTAAAATAAAAGATTTTATTTGCAAATTAATTTAATATAAAATTACTGAGTAGCCATTATAAATATATGATTACATTAACATCAAACCATTTATTCTTAACAAGTTTCTGAATTCTCATTCTGTTCTTCAAGAAATAAGTATTAAAATTTTTTAAAAGACTTTGAAGTTTTTTCTTCTTCGTTGATTATTGAAAATGATTTATGTTTAGATTAATAAAACATTTATTAATCTAAATTCATATATTCAAAGAAAATTCGTATATGCTTTTCTTTACAAAGTCACTGTATTGAAATAAGTGTTTTTGTTTTCAACGTGATCATGAATTGTACATCTATATAAGTCAAAGTCAAATTGTAACATATTTTAAATTACGTGAAGATGATTATATGTTGAAGGTTATCTTTTTAATACTGTATTATGTTTAATATGGTTTATGCTTATTATTTTTTTAACTTTTTAAATAAACTTTTTTTTTTAACTAAGATTGATTATGTTTAAGTTATTTACTCTTTTCGTGATTTGAGTTTTCTTCTTTTATCATTTTTTATTAAGTTATATTAAAATTTTCATCGCCGGGACCTTCCCGGGGTAATCAGCTAGTATATATATATATAGGAAAAATTACAGAATTCGTCCTTTAGGTTTACCTCGTTTTTCAGTGGTTGTCCTTTCGCGTTTCAGTTGCTGAGATTCATCCTTAACGATCTAAAATGTTACACCCACTGTCCTAAGGCACTAACCCAGTTAAAAATTTCAGTTAACTTTGGTCACGTGCCTTGCACACGAGGGTAGTCTGGTAATTTTACTTATATATAAAAATAAATAAACCCCCTTTCAGCTTCTCTCTCTCTCTCTCTCTCTCTCTCTCCCCCTCTCTCTCGTGTGGGTTGCTCTGGCTTCTGGTTCTTCAAGAACTCTGCCCATATCATCTTTTGATGAAGGGTTTTCCCATTTGTTTGGAGATAATAATATGTAGGTTTAAAGAACACAGAGTATGAAGCTAGGTATGAAGGGTTTCCCATAATAATATGAAGGGTTTTTCCATCTGTTCATTTATCTCTTAATCAAAGAACTGGTATGCAATTAAAAACATGTATGCAGTTAAGAACAGAGAGTATCAATTTCAGAGAACACAGAGTAACAATTAAGACCAGGTATGCAACATGAACATGTTCTTCTATTTAGTTTTATTTTTACTATTATTTATTTTTTTTGAGTGAAGGGAACTTCCAGAATATTGGGGTTGTATGTGCTAACAATAATAATGATAACTATTAGTATAATGATTGATTGTAGCAGGAATTTAACAAAAGCAGGTGGTGGAGGGTGGTTGCTTGTTGTGTACAGAAAGAGAGGTAGAGAGATGGATTGAGATGTTGATAAATTGGGTTAATTGAAAT
Source organism: Ambrosia trifida (assembly GCA_028751855.1). Taxonomy (NCBI): domain Eukaryota; kingdom Viridiplantae; phylum Streptophyta; class Magnoliopsida; order Asterales; family Asteraceae; genus Ambrosia; species Ambrosia trifida. Next base: position 193,219,638 of record CM054122.1, on the reverse strand, counting down.
GAGTGTTAGGGTTAGGGTTTATGATCTATAAATTGGGGAAGAAGATAAGAGGATTTTACTGAAATACCCTTATGTGCAAGGCACATGACCAAAGTTAACTGAAATTTTTAACTGGGTTAGTGCCTTAGGACAGTGGGTGTAACATTTTAAATCGTTAAGGATGAATCTCAGCAACTGAAACGCGAAAGGACAACCACTGAAAAACGTGGTAAACATAAAGGACGAATTCTGTAATTTACCCATATATATGGGGAGAAAGATTAAAAATTGACGTGTAGGCATCATTTTTCGGATTTATTCATGATGTTTTGGATTTTTCAGGCTAAAATACCACCAAAGATAACAATTAAAAACATAAAATAATTTATTTTAGGCTTAAAAACTTAAAACACCATGCCAAGAACATGTGTTCTAAGTTGTTGAGTTTTAGCTGTGTGTTTTTAACTATATTTCAAATTCCATAGCTATAATACATTGCATTGTGTTTTAAATTGTTGTATTTGGTGTTTTCTAGCCAAATCAAGCAAAAACATCATACCTAAATCCAACACATGATGTCTACATGTCAATTTTTAATCCTTCTCACACTTCTTACAAAATATGACCTTTGTACCCAAACCTTTACCTATATATATGTACATACTTACATACATGCACATACAAATACTTAGATAATACATATTAATAAAAATACAAAAAACATACACATACAAAATGTTTATACAAACCAATACACACATATACATATACACATGATTTATAGTTAAACGGGTCTTGTTCGAGTTACTAACCTATATATACAAACTTACATACATACACATACAAATACTTACATACTACATAAAATACAAAACAAATACAAATACTTACACTTGATTTTGGGTGAAATGGGGCATGTTCGTGTGACTCAAATGAATATACAAATACATATAAATAATAATATATATACAAACATGCACATACAAAATTTTTTATACACACGTATACATATAGACATATGATTTCGGGTGCTACGGGTCATGTTGGTGTTACTAAAATGAACATACAAATACATATAAATAATAATATACATAGAAATATACACGTACAAAAGTTTTATACAAACCTATACACATATACATATACACATATGGTTTCGTGTGAAACGGGTCGTGTTCATGTTACTAACATATATATACATACTTACCCAATATTCTTTCGCCGTTTCAATACCCATCCATTCACCGAGTGAAAATGCATCTCTCTCCACATGTCGATAAGCCTAGCTGTCCTAATCGTTTGCACATGTAAACAACAAAAAATAATATCATTAAGGCAAATGATATGCTCCCACCATAAAACAATGTAGTCCATAAACGTGGGATTTAAAATTTTAAATTGAAAATCAAAATCTTATCCCCGACGACAGGTCATCAGTATAGGGTTCGTGTTAAAAAAATTTGCTGGAATAAAAGAAAATGGGAAATGGAAAGATTTTCGCAATGGCGCAATTATTTCCCTCCTTGCTCGATTTCACCACCTGTGTTTTTCCTAACGAACAAATGTGGTCAGGATAGGTCCGCCTTGCCAGAACATGTTTCTTGTAGTGGAAATATGAAGCTTAAACACCCGAACCATTTAACCGATAACCATTTAACCCAACCCGATAAACCTGAGCTCGATTAACAATTAAACCCGAATTCGATACAGTTAATTGGATCGGTTATCAGGTAATATTTTCACCATTCAAAACCCAAAGAATCCAACCCTAGGTTTTTACCTTTTTCATTCAATATTACATAGACAATGAAAGAGAAACTAAAGACCTCTCTCTGGTTTATTTTGTATCATCTTGTCACATGCAAGGATTTTATACATTATTCTAGTTTATTGTATACTTAAATGGTATTATCTCCTATATTAATATATACTAATCATATATATCTAATGTAGTTCACTGGATTGTCAACTAACCAACTATAGAAAATGTATGATTTCATGACCTTTTATTATCACAATAAATGTATCTATGACGGCTAAGTGATTAGCTGTTGGGGAGGTTGGGGACATCAGACATAAAAATAATAATAAAATCTTGTTCTTGTCACATATCCTTTTTCCTTATCCTAGTCCAATAACGAACATATGTCATACACTCATACATATATCTAGAGAAAAACATTCCACCTAAAATATTGACTTATCAACTACTTTAACTTTACAAACAAACATACAAAAAGCTGAAAGACAAAAACATCCATGATAATTAACCAATATAAAAGATCAAAACATATAAATATACTATACGTACGTATCTTGTTGTTTATATATTGTCACCAACAAGGACCAGAACTCTCAGACAAACTCAAAATCTCCTCCAAATAATCAGCACCCAAGTCTTCAAACACCACCACATCCACATTCTTATTATCTTCATCTAACTTCATCTCTTTCCTTTTCTTTTCTCTAATGGCAGCTTTCCTTTTCATGGAGTAACTCCTTTTCAACGCCAAGACAGGCGAGCCACCCTCCTCGACCCGATAATCGATTGCTCGAAGGGACTCGCAAACGGTTTCGATAGGAAAGTTAAGAACAGCCATTGAACCCCTCGCAGCATATGCAGCTTGGTCATAAGCTAAAGCAGCCTCTTCAGGTGTATCAAATGTACCCAACCATACCCTAGCACCATTCCTTGTGGAATCCCTTATTTCGGCTGCATACTTTCCCCAACTGCGCGCTCGCACCCCTCGATAGCCCGTCTTTTCGGGTGGACTAGAGGGGGGCGGGTGCGAGGATTGGTCATGATTGTAAGATGACTCAGGCAGCATTCCATAGAGAAGCATCTCTTGGGAATCATTCTCATTGAAGGGAAGGTATTGGTAATTATAATTATAATTTGAAGTACTGTTGTAAAAGAATGAAGAGTCCATTAAAAGAGTGATGTTTTTGGAGTGATATATAAGTTGCAATGAGTGTATGATTAAGTTGGAGAAGAGGGTTGGGTGTGTATATATATATTGGAAGAAAACGAAAAAGTCAGGAGGAATGTTGAAAAAATAGAAGTTAGTGGGATTGTCAAAGGACGAGCTAAGATGCACGTGTGGGTCAAAAAAGCAGATTTGGTTGCTCTGGTCAGTGGTCAGACGCCACTTCAGTTTTGGTTTGAAACATCAGCTAAATTTGTTTGATGGTTTCAACTCTTGTAATTTTTATTTTTGTTATAAAGCTTTTTTTTTTTTTTTTTTTTTTTTTTTTTGCTAATTTATGTAGGTCTTTTTGGCATCCCTTTGCATGATTATATATATAAGTGTTTAAAATTATAAGATAGAATATGTATTTAACATTATACGTTTATTTGTATTAGGGATGAGATTGATACTATATATCGTAATTGAATTAGTACCGGTACCAAATATATTGATGCTGAGTTTTTAGTAAAGTGGGTACCATATACCATATTGAATTTATCGGTCCAATACCGGTACTCGTGACAAAAAGGTGTTGCTATCAAACTGGTAGCGATACCAAAAATAACGATACCATATTTTTAAAAAGCGAGTACCGAATCTATCGGTGTGGTATCTTTATTCGGCATTAAATGCTGATCATCTCTAACTTGTACAACCCTTAATTTGTTAATCATTTAGGAAAATTAGTTAATTTATCATATTTAATTATTTCACACTTGAAAATGGACAACAAAAAAAAGAAAAAAATAGAACATTTACAATAGGGTATCACCTTGCAATTAAAGTGTGAAGAAATAACCTTTGTAAGTGGGATGGTGATGGATCGGTTATGACTAATCTCAAACCCACATTCGGGTATAAAATTTTGTCTCATACTTAAAGTGTGAAGAAATAATCTTTATCCATCAGTTATTTGTCAGGTATTTATCCCTTGAATATTAGGCATACCAGTGGGCATTGAATACACCCGTTAGTGTTTTAAAAAAAATATCATTTAGGATTTTCATGTATATATTTTTATTTTTCTTTATAGTTTTATGTTTTTTAAATTTATAGAATATATTAAATTATAATAAATAATATATATATCATCATCATAAAAATATTTAAAAATGTACCTATCATATCATTCTATCAACTTAAAAGCTTAAGTTTGTGGATCTTTCACCAAATCCCTTCACACCTTCACTACTTTATCCATTTCATCGCGCCGGCTAACTCACAAGCAGTTGTATAAATGGTTTTAAGTACTTTATGATTTGAAACATAGCTAGGTTGGTATTAAATATTTAACATTTTAGTCATAAAATTTTCACCACTTTGCAACCTTAGTCCTTTGCCTTTAAACTTTCATCACATTTTGGTACATTGGTTTTTCAACTTTCAAGGTTTAATCCCTCAAATTTATTATGTTCCAACTTTACCCCTATACCGTATATAATATATGTTTTTAACTTATTATTTTCTTCAAATATTTTCCTTTGCTTTACTTTTAGATGTAAACCTTTTTTGGGAAACTTGTTAGCTCAAATATAATATGGTTTTGTTACGTACCAAGCTGAGTTAAATCAGATTTTTATGTACATGTCAGTATAAATTCGAGTTGGTTACAGTTAGACGTAATTTTTTTTTATGTTTAGACGTAAAACTTTTTTGGGAAACGAGTCAGCTTAGATATAGTACGGTTTTGTAACGTAGCAAATCAAGTTAAATCGGATATTTATGTGCGTGTCAGTATAAATTCGAGTTGGCTTATGTTTAGACGTACACTTTTTTTAAACGAGTCAGCTCAATTATGAATACGTTATAATTGTACAATATGAATTCAATTACTTTAAATATTGATCCAACTGCAATGCTATCGAGTTAAATTAGATACGTCAAAACATACGTATTCATATGGTTAACGCGTCACATAACGTTTAGACTAACGCGTTTGATGTTTTCAATTTATTCGTACCGCAACGCTCACAAGTCTAATTACTAGCTAGTTAATTTAAAAAAAGTAATTTTGTATTTTCATAGCATATAGGGGTGGAAGGGAGGGGTGCTCACACACAATCCCACTCCTTTCTTAGGTAACTACTTCACAAATTCAATACCCGATTTGGGTACCTGAAGTGGCGATGGTAGTTTACTCGATCGGGTACCGCTACCCGACTACCAGTTACCGAAAACAACTCAGGCCTTCCTTATAAGTCTACACTCTATAGACACTTATATATGTGATGAAAATGTTTAGCTTTTACAGTACTTACAATTAAAATACTTGTTGTTACAATGCTACATATTGAAATCAAAATATATACAGCTTTGTCGAATTGTTGATAGGCATAAAATTTTGATTTTAATCATTGTTTATTTTAGGATTTAACACAAAAATAATAATAATGATAATAATAATTCTATGATATGTAATCATTGTTTACCAGGATAAAGTAGCCTAGGAAACTTTCTTATTGTTATTTGGTGAATAATACTTGTTTTAACGTGTACTAGGTTAGAGTCTCGTGGGGACCCACGATTTACCCGAAAGTAAAATGAAAAAAATAGGAAAACAAGAATTGTATTATGCAAGTTGTTTTGGTTACTAAATGTTTGATAATGCAATATGTATGAATTTTGATGTTAAATGCAAAATGTCATCTAACAGTTTAAAGCAAGAACGATACAAACAGGACTAAACGTACCAATTCATTTGTAACAGTGCATCCAAAACCAGGTAAACCATCGTAGTTAGATACTTGAAATTGTTGCATATTCAAACTCATTGGTTGTTGTAAAACATTGTACTAAACATAAATTCGGTCAATAAATTATGGTAAACCTAAATTACGGATTAAATTGATTCTAAATCAAACATTCATACAAAAAAAATAAATGAGAGCTATTATGGTCAACCGAAGTTCGTTTTAATAGTAATATAAATTAATGAAATTAAAAAACTATAATAAATAAAATTAAATTCGATCAATTATTATTAATGACAATAGATAATACATATACGTAATTTTGTAAAAATATAGTAAACATAATTTCGTATTAAACATAAATTCGATCAATAAATTATGGTAAGCCTAAATTACGGGTTAAATCGATTCATAATCAATCAGTCATACAACAAAATAAATGAGAGTTATTATGGTAAACCGAATTTTGTATTAATAGTAATATAAAATAATTAGATTAAAAAATCGTAATAAATAACTTTAAATCCGGTCAATTATTATTAATGACAATAAATAATACATATACATAATTTCGTAAAAATAGATTAAACATAATTTGGTATTAAACATAAATTCGGACAATAAATAATGGTAAGCCTAAATTACGGATTAAATTGAATCATAATCAGTCATTCATAAAAAAAATGAGAACGATTATGGTAAACCGAATTTCGTATTAATAGTAATATAAAATAATAATATTAAAAAATCGTAATAAATAACATTAAATTCAGTCAATTATTATTAATGACAATAAATAATAAATATACATAATTTCGTAAATTTGGATTAAACATGATTTCGTATTAAACATAAACTCGGTGAATAAATTATGGTAAGTCTAAATTAAGGGTTAATTTGATTCATAATCAATCATTGATACAAAAAAATTATTTCGAGTTATTGTGGTAAACCGGATTTCGTATTAATAGTAATATAAATTAATGAGATTAAAAAATCGTAATAAATATCATTAAATTCGGTTAATTATTATTAATGACAACAAATAATACATATACATAATTTCGTACTAAACAAAAATTCTGTCAATAAATTATGGTAAGCCTAAATTACGGATTAAATTTATTCATAATCAAACATTCATACAAAAAAATAAATGGGATCTATTATTGTAAACCGAATTTCGTATTAATAGTAATATAAATTAATTAGATTAAAAAATCGTAGTAAATAACATTAAATTCAGTCAATTATTATTAATGACAATAAATAATACATATACATAATTTCGTAAAATTAGATTAAACATAATTTCGTATTATGTAAGCCTAAATTACGGGTTAAAATGATTATGGTAAGCCTAAATTACGGGTTAACATAATTTCTATTGTTAACATAAATTCGGTCAATAAATTATGGTAAGCCTAAATTACGGGTTAAAATGATTCATAATCAATGATTCATAGAAAAAATAAATGAGAAATATTATGGTAAACCGAATTTCGTATTAATAGTAATATAAATTAATGAAATTAAAAAATCGTAATAAATAACATTAAATTCAGTCAATTATTATTTATGACAATAAATAATACATATACATAATTTCGTAAAAATAGATTAAACATAATTTCGTATTAAACATAAATTCGGTCAAAAAACTATGTTAAGCCCTAAATTACGTATTAAATTGATTCATAATCAATCATTCATACAAAAAAAAATAAATAAGAGCTATTATGGTAAACCGAATTTCGTATTAATAGTAATATAAATTAGTAAGATTAAAAAATCGTTATAAATAACATTAAATTCAGTCAATTATTATTAATGACAATAAATAATACATATACATAATTTTGTTTAAATAGATTAAACATAAATTCGGTCAATAAATTACGGTAAGACTAAATTACGGATTAAATTGATTCATAATCAATAATTCATACAAAAAAATAAATGAGAGCGATTATGGTAAACCGAATTTCGTATTTTTTTTTTTTTTGGACGGCAAAACAAACTTTATTCCATAGCTAGTAAGACACTAGCAAAACCGGGAATCCGGGAGTACAAATAAACCGAAAGGTACAAAACAGCCGAACCAAAAAGAAAAAAAACAAAAAATTTCCGGAAAACAATCCGAAGAAAAATCACATTTTAGACGTGTCAAAGAGACACCAAGACGCCCAAGACATAGCCGTCATCTTGCCGCGATGAGTGATCCATAAAAAGCTTTTAACCTTAATCTCCTCCATAATTTTCCGAGCCATCACTTGCTTTTGGTTGAAAATGTAATCATTCCTAGCCCGCCATATGCTCCATAAAGCCGTAAGAATCACCCCGTAGAACGCCTTCTTGGGACGAGTACCAACCTTTGCCGTATGATGGAGCTTCAACAGGTCGCTGACATGAAAAAGAAAAGGGTTCGGAACATTACACCAGGCAAACAACCCATACCAAACATCCGAAAAAATCGGACAGCCGGTAAATAAGTGGTCCACAGACTCGGCACCAGATTCACAAATCCTGCACATCGGTGAATCAACCTGAATATTGCGCTTAATCAACCCATCAACAGTCGGCAACCTGTCCAGAAAAGCCCTCCAAGCGACCACACACACCTTCTTCGGGACCCAGTTACACCATTCAAAAGAACACGTTGGAAGGTTATTTGATGCCCGGAAAATACAGCTCCGCAATACCTTAACTGAGAACCCGACAGTCGCACCTGCTGTCCAGGTCCATTCGTCCCTGCCTTGGTGGGTCAGCTGGACTGCAGCGTTTTGCAGCAAGGAGCAGAGAGCTCCCAGCTGCTGCTGCTCGTCCGACGATAAAGCAGAGTGCCTCCTGTCCCAGCAGAAGAGTGCAGCAGAGCCATCCGACTGTATTCGATCAGACACGGTGCATAAGTGATTCCTGTCAAGAGCAAACAGCAAGGGGAACTTATACATTAACAACTCGTCCGAAATCCACCAGTCGTGCCAAAAAAGCACACTACGGCCGCTCTTAACCGTCCCTTTAAGGAGTTGGTGAGACCGAAAGCCCAAAGAATCCAAAAGATGCGGGATGCTAGCTATTTGCTTCCAATTACCCCCCAATGATGTTTTAACCGGAATGCAATTCCATCCACGGCCACTCCCATGAATAGCCCATATGACATTGCGCCAAAGAGGGGTTTGATCGCTTTTAAACCGCCACCACCACTTAGACAATAAGGCCAAGTTTACGTCTCTAAGAGAACCTAGACCAATGCCTCCGTATTCAACCGGTGCGATAACTTTTTCCCAAGCTACCCACGCCATTTTATCAACCTCATCATTTCCTCCCCAAAAAAAGTTGCGCCTTAATTTTTCAATAGACTCAATGACCTGAAGAGGTGCCCGAAACAGGGAAAAATAATAAAGAGGAATCGAGCTAAGAACCGATTGAAGAAGGGTAATACGACCACCATACGAGAGGCTCTTGGCCTTCCAAGTAGAAAGGCGCTTCTTCACCTTATCGATCACCGGATCCCAACTCCGAACCAGGTTCATATTACTCGCCACTGGCACCCCAAGATGGATAAAAGGAAATTTACCCACCAAACAATTCAAAGCCGAAGCCATATCTGCAGCTTCCTGATCACCCACATTTACCCCATAAAGATAACTCTTTTTGGCGTTGATTTTCAACCCGGAGACTAAGTAGAAACCGCGTAACAGTCGTCTCAAGTTTCGAGCATTCGTAAGAGACCAATCCCCACAAAAAACAACGTCATCTGCATACATAAGGTGGGAGATCGTAGGGCCCGAGCTTCCCACTCGAATGCCATGAAATACCCCCATTTGACATGCCCTCGTCATAATACAAGATAACCCTTCCATAGCGAGAATAAATAAGAATGAGATTAAAAACTCGTAATAAATAACATTAAATTCAGTCAATTATTATTAATGACAATAATTAATATATATACATAATTTCGTATTAAACATAAACTCGGTCAACAAATTACGGTAAGCCTAAATTACGGGTTAAAATGATTCATAATCAATCATTCATACAAAAAAATAAATGAGAGCTATTATGGTAACCGAATTTCTTATTAATAGTAATATAAATTAATGAGATTAAAAACTCGTAATAAATATCATTAAATTCGGTCAATTATTATTAATGACTCTAAATAATACATATACATAATTTCGTACTAAACATAAATTCGGTCAATAAATTATGATAAGCCTAATATACGGATTAAATTGATTCATAATCAAACATTCATACAAAAAATAAAATAAATGAGAGCTATTATTGTAAATTGAATTTCGTATTAATAGTAATATAAATTAATGAGATTAAAAAATTGTAATAAATAACATTAAATTCGGTCAATTATTATTAATGACAATAAATAATATATATACATAATTTCGTAAAAATAGATTAAACATAACTTCGTATTAAATATAAATTTGGTCAATAAATTATGGTAAGCCTAAATTACGGGTTAAATTGATTCATAATCAATCATTCATAGAAAAAAATAAATAGAGCTATTATGGTAAACCGAATTTCGTATTAATATTAATATAAATTAATTAGATTAAAAAATCGTAATAAATAACATGGTAAACCGAATTTCGTATTAATAGTAATATAAATTAATTAGATTAAAAAATTATAAGAATTAACATTAATTTCAGTCAATTATTATTAATGACAATAAATAATATATATATACATAAATTCGTAAAAATAGATTAAACATAATTTCGTATTAAACATAAATTCGGTCAATAAATTATGGTAAGTCTAAATTACGGGTTAAATTGATTCATAATCAATCATTTATACAAAAAAAATGGGCGCTATTATGGTAAACCGAATTTCGTATTCATAGTAATATAAATTAATAAGATAAAAAAATCGTAATAAATAACATTAAATTCGGTCGATTATTATTAATGACAATAAATAATACATTTACATAATTTCGTAAAAATAGATTAAACATAATTTCGTATTAAACAAAAATTCGGTCAATAAATTTTTGTAAGCCTAAATTATGAATTAAATTGATTCATAATCAATCATTCATACAATAAAATAAATGAGAGCTATTATGGTAAACGAATTTCGTATTAATAGTAATATAAATTAATGAGATTAAAAAAACATAATAAATAACATTTAATTCGGTCAATTATTATTAATCATAATAAATAATACATATACATAATTTCTTAAAAATAGATTAAACACAATGCATATTAAATATAAATTCGGTCAATAAATTATGGTAAGCATAAATTTAGGATTAAATTGATTCATAATCAATCATTATACACAAAAATAAATGAGAACTATTATGTTAAACCGGGTTTCGTATTAATAGTAATATAAATTAATGAGATTGAAAAATCGTAATAAATAATATTAAATTCGGTCAATTATTATTAAAAAAATAAATAATACATATACATAATTTCATAAAAAAAAGATTAAACATAATCGTCTACGAAATACGAAATTGAATCGTCATATATATTGAATTGTCATATATTGAATCGAATTTATGTTAAATACGAAATTATGATAAAACCGATTCGTACATATGTAAACATATTGTACCTTAACAAATTTCAATCGTCGACATTGACTATTAGCTTTATATATTTTTCTAATGACACCAAATTCAACAATTACTATGTATACAAGCATAAGGACATAATATGTTTTCTTCTTAAAATGCGACAGTGGCTGTGTTGAACCAACCTTAAACTCTAGGTAGCCACTGAGATTACATTAACGCTATAAGACAATGAGTCTCAAAATAACTATAAGACACCGAGATTAGCTTAAACTGTAGGTGCAATTAGGGCTCTATTATGGAAATGGGATATTAGCAACATCCTCTTTGTAAGGAGCATTTGTCATAGCATGAATGAACAGAATCGATAGAGTCATGAAAATACAACCCGATTTAGACAAAATGAATGAATAACAAATGTGCGAAACATTCAAATGAAAAAAAAACCCTCAATAGATCCGTTTCATTTAAATGAATAAAAGTGATCAAAATAAATCTGTTTGATTTCTTCTTAATAATGTTAAGAAAAAAAATGAGTCAAAATAATATTAGGAATCAACATTAGAAGAGTAGGATCGATGATTACCTTGAATCGATTGTGGAGGATCAACAAATGATGCAAGATGAAGAAGGAAGATTAGAAGATTGAAAGATTTGTTGATTCTTCTTAATAATGTTAACAATAGAAAATGAGTCAAAATGATGCAAGATTACCTCGAGTTGGTTGTGGAGAATCAACAAATGATGCAAGAAGAAGAAGGAAGATTGAAAGATTTGTTAGAAAGAAAATGATGAATGTTGGTTGGAAGAATTGTTAAGGAAGATTGGAGAGTGGTGGAAGAATGGAGCAAATAAAAAAATACAAAATGTTATTTATAGGAAAAAAGTTGGAGCTCCATATACAAATGTGGATACCTCAGGCTCTCTCTAAGAGCTTCATTCGACCTGAGATGTATTCAATTATTATATAGATAGATTATACGAAGAGAACTAAATGCATTGCAAGTATTCTTTAAAAAGTTACCATGATAAAAGAAAATTAATAGTATCAAGCTTTGACGATTTTGGTACCGGTATTTTCGGTACAGTATCAGTTTGAACTGATATTTTATCTTGTATTATCGGTATCGTACCATACCGAACATTTTTGATACCGGTACAAGCTTTTAAGGATTTTTGTATTGGTATTTTTAGTATGGTGGTAGTTCGATACGTTACCGGCACCAACCCCATCCCTATTATAATATAGGAAGAGTGAAACTTGATGCATTTTGAAAAGTGACCCCGTTAAAATACCACGGGTACGTAGTTGATTATATTGGCCAGTACTGTTAATAAAACACTTTCATGAAGCCTTTTGAGTCTTAAGAATTATTTTCCATTTTAAAAATATTGAGTACTGCGTGAAGTGTGAACACAACAGTGTGAGTGATACTATGAACCTAATACACATTTTTGGTCAATATAGCTTTATGTCCCTTTCTGTGGCAATATATTATTTAAGTGGGCCACGGATACCCTATAACAATGAAGGTTAAGTTTATGCAGTATTATGTTTATACATGATGGGTATGTTTGGCAAAATTAGCTAGAAGAGGCTGGTAGCTGCAAGCTGTTAGCTGGAAGCTTTTTAAATATATTTTGGTGTTTGGCAGAGTAGCTGAAACTTTTAATAAAATGACCAAAATAAGCATAATTAAAAACTTGTAAAGAAGGTTTTTATTTTATTTTTAAAATAGAATGGGTATTTGTGTCATTTACTAATTAAAAGCTTGTAGCTAGTAGAGCTTTTTCTTAAAAGCTAGTACTAGTAGCTTTTCACTATAGAGCTTTTCTCTAATCTAAAAGCTTCAAGCTCCTTCAACCAAATAAGGCTTTTTTATTGACTAGGAGTTTTTTCTTAAAAACTTGAAGCTTGAAGCTCCTAAAAGCTTTTAAAAGCCCCTTGCCAAACATACCCGATATGTTAACCAGCAAATATATGTTTCAAAGTAAGCAAAATCTAAATATAAATATATGTATTCAGTTTTTTTATTAATGATATGTAAATCCTTCATGAACTTTATTTTTATGTTTAAAATCTCTCTATTTACTTACAAAAACCTAATGAAATTGTATTATGATAATGTTCAAACAAGGATCAAACAAAAAATGACATATTGTACCACAATTACCACAAAACTAAACATACTTGTTAAATGTTCACCTTGCGATTGGGACTCCATAGTAGTGCATGGAGTGTCCCTAGGTTGTCGCCCACCATGTCCCCTCCTATCTAGCTTTGAGTGAAATCATGTACAGAAAAATGAATTAGTGCTCTCGTAAAACCGACCCGTTAACCAACACTGAACCGAAAATTGTTTATCCATTTTTCTTGTACCCTCGGTTAACCAAACCGTATTTATGCATCAATTTGATGTATTTATGCCTTAGTCTCATGCATTATACATCCGTTTCATGTTTTTACACTTCAATTTAACATTTATATTAAGAAAACAAATGGATTAAGCATGGTTTTGGTTAATAACCGAAATCAATTTAACCGATTAACCGAAAACCAAAAAATTCACAGAATAAACCGCACCGATTAACTAAAAATCAACTAGTTAGAAAAATAGATTAACCAAATTTTTCGAGTAAGGCTAATAACTGGACCAAAGTTTGCACGCCCTAATGTATACAGTATACCAGGGTATCACTTTAACTAATATGGAAATGCCGCAAAAGATTTATTTTCTCATTTTATTAAAATTATCAACCTGCTTGACAGTAATCAATCTTATCGTCAATTAATGTCCATTATTATCAAGAGTGCATGAGTTGATGTCCATTAGGGAATGGCCTCATAGTCTCATACCAACCAGCCCATCAACAGAAAAAGAGCCCACTCCCCAGCGGCCCAGCCTAAAACAACAGCTCCATCAACTAAGAGTCGGAAAAATAAATAACAGAAAACTGTATACGGTGATTGTGACGACTGACCGACACATTAGTAACACAAATATTTTTTATATGATTATATCAATATCATTCTATTTAGAAAAGTAAACTAATCAAATGTTAGTTTTAGTGTCCGAGTCAGAATTTCTTTTATGGGGAATGGAATTTGAATTTCTCTCTCTCTTTGCAAAATATAAATCAGTTGTAGGTATTTATACTTTCATCTCATGTATTTATACATCATGTATTTATGTCTTTGTTTCGTGTATTTATACCTGCATTTCATGTATTTCTTTGATAAAAAATTTAGATCAAGCCTGGTTTTGGTTATCAACCGGAAATTATCGTACCGAAATGAACCAAAAACCGAATATACCAAACCCATTAACAAAAAACCAAATGGTTACTAAAATAGATTAATTGTTGACTTCGGTTGAGCTAATAATTGAACCGAACCGAAGTTTGCACACCCCTTCACCATGGGCCTATTGCAAACATTGAATGGATTAATCTAAGCAAATACATAATGCGTTAACCATATAAAAATGTACACTTTGACGTATTTGATTTAACTTAATGTAACATATATATTAGCATTTAATTAGATCAAAACGTAAAGTAAATCAAACTTGTAACTAGAATTCTAACATATTATATATGGCATGTCTCATACGTAAGAATCATATAAAAAGGCAAAAAGCTTGTATAAAGTAAAGCCTAACATGTGTAACCAAAAGAGCTGGCTTAAGTAGAGCTTCATTTTTCTTTTTTTCTTTTCTAAAATTTTTTTCACAAAAGGACAAAGATAACACATTCACATCAAGGGTAAGACTACGGGGGAGCAGGGGGCTTGGGTTGGGAGCATAAGTTCCTCTCTCGCACATGTAGGGTTTACAAATCAAGTCTTTAAAAGGTAGGGGGAGTGGAGGGGCTTGGGTCTTGAAAAGTTTGTGTGTATAACTTTAAAAAAAAAGAAGCAGCCAATCACATTCAAGGTGCACCCGCCCCACGCCCGTGTGGTTCTCCAAACCCTTGGCCATGCCACCTATCACGCCAATGGGGGGCGGTGTTCCGGGCGGGAGTAGCACTTTCACGCCGGTTTTTTAGCCGCACTTCCCACACTCTAAACAAGAGTGTTGTGTAAAATGAAAGTACCATAGTCTTTACCTTGCGGGTTGCGGCAGGAATTCCATTATCAATAGATTACTGGCACTTTGAATATGAAAAAAAAAAAGAACGATTTAGATAATACTGATACGGATATTGATATTGTTCGATTGGAGTCGGTTTGGTTCGTCACGTTAGCGAAAACAAAACACACAAAGGCAAAATACTAAAGGAAATAAAGTAGATGGACTAAACATGTGTGTATAAGCAAAGTTAACTAGTGGAAAAAAAAAAAAGCTTTACTAGTAGAGAGACTAAACATGTATATTAGGAATAGAGGGACTAAACATGCATAGCAGTAACATAAAAGTAGAAAGAATGAACCTGTATATAAACAAAATTGACTAATGGGGAAAATATTAAATTAGAGGGGTTAAATGTGTATATTAGAAAAGTTAAAGTAGGCGGACTAAACATGTATGTTAGCAAAGTTAAAGATTAGAATGTGTCAAACAAGAAACTTGAAGGGCCAAAGCTGGTGGAAAAAATCCCCCATAGACTTTGGTATTTAGTATGTTGAATAATAGATGAGATATATGGTAATATTTCTAAAATTTAAAGATAAGGATGCTTACAATTCATTTGCATACAAGAGGTTTCGTGTAATCAGATTGGATATCACCTAATCTAATATTCACGCATCTGAAACCCTGGAGATATTTTTTTTTTTTATTAATTTCATACTTGGTCTCATACACGGGCGATTCGCGGGGAGGGGCGGCCGACCCCCCCCCCCCAAATTTTCGCTCAGAGGTTCCGATTATATAGTATTCGTATAAATTTTTTTTGGTATATAAGGTTTCGACCCTCCGAAACTGGTTTTCGACCCCCTAAAACTAGTGACTTCCGATCCCCAGAGTTTCGGGTCAAGATACGCTACTAGGGCTGTAAACGAGCCGAACGAACACGAACAAGTCCTTGTTCGTGTGACTTGTTCGTGTTCGTTTGTTAAGGAAATTATGTGTTCACGAACAGTTCATAAACACTAGCCGAACGAGATTTTATGTTCGTGTTTGTTTGTTAAGAAAACACTTGTGTTCGTGTTCGTTTGTGTCCGTTTGTTAATTTTGTTCATGAACGCACACGAACAAAAATGAACATTAATGAACACAAAAAAGTGTTCATGAACGGAAACAAATACAAACAAACATATATTAACTTTCAAATAAGATCGAATTCACATACATTAAGGCATTAACTAGAACCACCCAAAATATAAATTAATTATCCAAACATACTTAGTATTAACATAATATAGGTAAACATAATAAAGTAGCGTCTCAAAAAATTAAGTTCGCATCGGAGGTGAATGGAGGAAGGCGTCGGAGGTGCATGGAGGAAGACATCGACGCTGGAAGGTGGAAACATATAGCTTGGTTACTAAAAGTAGGTTTATTGATCTAATATAGTCATATATTTACCTCACATATATTATTTATTTATATGGGTAAAATAAGATAAAATAAAAATTAAAAATCCTATCAAACTATCGAACACAAACGAACATAAATGAACACGTTACCGAACGTTCACGAACATAAACGAACGAACACAAACGAACTTCCCGCCGAACGATTCATGAATTGTTCGCTGAAAGTTCAGTTCGTTTGCAGCCCTATACGCTACTGGTCTCATACCCTACAGGTTTCCGATATACCTGTCCCGAATGTTAATAATAGTAATAATAATACATGAACATTAATTTTTTTTAAGGTAAAGAGTATTGTATAAAACAAAGGAAAGAACGATCCAGCAAGAAAGCTAGATCAAAAGTACATGGAGACTTGAAAGTTTACCTTAAGACTGAACGGAGTGGGGGGCGGGAAAGGGGCGGGAACACCGCCGCCGGTAGGGGCGGGAGTCTGGCGTGGGGGGTGGGGCAGGGGTGGCTTCACCGGCATGGGGGGATTGTGTGGGACACGTGGCATGCTTTTATTGGTTAGTTTTTTTTTTTTTTAACTTTAACACAATATAATATTATTTCCTCCCCCCCCCCCCTCTTCCCCCCCTTCCACTCCCCACAATTATTTTCCCCCCCTCAAGGGTTCCACAAGTGTCACATGGCGCTTCATCCCCTCTTTCCCCCCACCACTCCTTATAGTCTAAACTACACAGAAACCCAATCTTGCGTATTCGCTTTTCATCCAATTTTTAATTTCTCTTTTGCCCGATTTAGTGTAATCCAAACAAAAAAGTTGCTTTCATCTCCTCCACAATGTGAACAATAATTACATGAACTAATCAACGATTGCCATTTTTCATTCATTGCTATTGACTTTGTACAAGTCAACCCTTAGCAGATTTCATGCATGCATATAAATATAATGCATGTTTAATAATTACATGAACTAATCAACCCTTACCATTTTTCGGGAGGTCGGAAGTCACTAGTTTTGGGGGGTCGAAAACCAGTTTCGGATGGTCGAAACCTTATATACCAAAAATTACATGAACTTATATGATGTTGCTTTCATCTCCTCCACAATGTGAACAATAATTACATGAACTAATCAACCCTTACCATTTTTCATTCATTGCTATTGACTTTGTACAAGTCAACCCTTAAATGTTAATAAATTAACAGCAAAAAAGTAGTTGAACCACATTAATTCATCTTAGACAATTTGTTGGGGACACATCATACAAAAGTCCCAAACCGTAGAAGAAAAGCGGTTCTATCCAGTTGTCCACCAAAGTCATCTCCTAAACATTATGACAAAAGATTTAAGGGCTGTTTGGTAGGATCTGTCTGATTAAGTGTTGAATCATTAAGAGGGTCTGAACCAGTAAGTGCTGAATCAATAATTGCTGTTTGGTTGGATCTCTGAATGACTATGCAGAATGACCTTTTTAACCCCAATACATTTTTTTTGCAGAATGAATGTATCTGTTTGATTAGAGTCCTGAATAATTGTAATGAATAATGAAAAAAAATATATAACATCATAAATCGAAATGACACATAAATATTCAAAATCCTAGGAAACAAACCCAAATCCAGATAGAAAATAAATATATAACATCATAAAAATCGAAGCTGTGATACAACAATGACAACATTTGTCACACCCCAACCGATGGCGGAAACATCGAGGTGAGACTTGTGATAGATTGTTCAAAAACTTCATGACACTAGAATTCGTGACAATATGATTTAAAGATAAAATTTCATTCATAGCATAATTATCGTCTAAAAAGATAACAGAATACAAATTGTTTTCATGAAAAGAGAAATACGACATCAAAGTATAGAACTTAAACTAGCGTGAGTTTCTAGTCCAATCCTAAGTAGATTTCTTGAATATCTTGCATCAAACATTTCCTGCAACATGTATAAAATATCCGTCAACACATAAAGCATTGGTGAGCATACTAGTTTTAGTTTACATACATAGTATTTTAGAATGGTTTACTCAAATCTCATACTATAGCATTGCACATACCTATCATACAAAAGACATAACTCAAACCCGCGAGTACCACAGCGTATACCTAACATATTCATGTTAGGCCGTTTAAATCTTAACAATGACCCATAAAGGGGGCGGTGTGCTAGTCCTATAGCGCTATACATGTTAAGTGGGCTAATAATAGTTAATGATTTATGTCTAAGTATCTAAGAATCATAAGCATGGCAAGTAGCATATAAGTATGTTTAATAGATTGAGCATGTGTGTTTATGAAAGCATTAGTGTGTTTTGCATATGATACATGTTTACACCCCAAAAGTGATAAAGAGTAAAAAGGGGACAAGTATGAACTCACCTTTGGGTGCGTTTAGTAAGGTTCCAAAGACGAGTCTTGGGAGGTTAGTTCCTTAGCCTTGGTTAACTAGAATTAGAGAATAAAGGGTCTTAGGTTCGAGTTTAGAATATAGATTCAAGAGAGTCAAGCAAGCCTTTTAGGCGAACCAAAACACAAACCACCATGAAGGTGATTCGGATGGTCATAAGAGTCAAGCAAGCCTTTTAGGCGAACCAAAACACAAACCACCATAGAGGTGATTCGGATGGTTATGAGAGTCAAGCATTGGTAAGGTAGGGATGTATCCACAAACATTTCCGAGTTATTAAATTAGTAGAGTTTATATAATTTAGTATTTATATAATATAACTTAAGAAGTAGGGTATGGTGACTTAGTTTGGATGAGCCTTGGCCTTCCTTTTGTCAACCATGAACCATAACACAAGTCCTTCCATCATTGAGTTGTTGGTGAACTTGGTTGGTATTATTAACAACCTAGTGCATAAAAGATAATAGAAGATGACCACATTTGAGGCCTCAAATTGGTGCCCTACTCATGTTTATTTGCCATGGAAAATAGGAGAGAGGTCCTAGAGGTTTCCTCAAAGGGTTTGAAGAAGAGAAGAGTGAAGAAAGTAGAAGAGAGGTTGAAGGTGAAGTGAGAAACTCACTTATTCTTGAGAGAATTCTTGAGAGATTTGGAGATTTAGAGAGGATTTAGGATTGAGCAAGTGTTAGAATGGGTAGGGAGTGGTGTATTTATAGGTGGGGTGAAGGGGTTGGATATTTAATGAATTAATTAGGGTGGTTAGAAGTTAATTAAGTGGTAATTATATCTTAAAAAAAAGAAAAAAAATAAATAAATAAGTGACTAAAAATGGACGGCACTTTACTTCACATATCATGTTATGTTTTTTTTTTGTATTATTATTATATATATATATATATGTTTTATTAATAATAAATATATATTAAGATCTTAACTAAATAAGTTTCTTGTTATAAAGTCTAAATTGAATAGGATAAATTATAATGACGACCCGTCAAGAATTGGTAGGAGTAACCTAAACGAAACGAATAAAGGCGAACTTAGAATTTGTTAAATATAGAATTTATAATACAAGAAAATTAAGAATCACGCGACGTTATATAAAGTTTGCGTCGTGTAGAATTTATAGAATAAATGAAATAGATTAAGATTAGATGCAATTGATAAAATACTTTTCCATTGATCATAAGCTCGGGATTACAAGGGTACAAAATAGAAAGATGCAAGAATACAAGGACTAGAACAGAAAATACGAAAAGTACAAATGTTACAACATTATCGGCTGTTTTGCAATATAAAGTTGCAGAACCATCTTTAAAGTTTGTGTAACAGCGAACAGACCCAGATGAGTGATATTTGAATATACCAAGCTAAATTTAAAAAGAAGGTAGAAAGCCTGGCATATATAGAATGATCGAAAAAGAAGTAAAAAACATAGCTTTATTTGTTTAATCCAAGTTTTGACCTTAAGACTCAGGAACCTTATGCTTATGCCCATGTCAACTAAAGATGATTACCCTTACGATCGAACTGATTGTCTGTTGGTATTATTATCCAATAAATTTCAATTGTAGCAATGTGAATTTCTATAAAACCTATATTTCTTAATGGTTATACACACAATCAACAATAAGAGAATGGTGGGTAAGGTTTACCACCGTCCAATCACATAATATATTGTAACCTGGCCTCTCTAATTTATAAGAATCATATCTCCATGACTCCATATCACGAATTAGGGCAAAAAAAAAAAAAAACGAGAAGGGAAGGGAGGGGAGAAGGGAAGGGAGAGTGTTACCTGTGTTCGATGGGGAGGAAACCGGGTACCTTGCAGCTTTTTGCAGTGGAGGGTGATGAGAGAGGAGGTAGGGTATGCCGGAGAGGAAGGAGAAAGAGGGTACAATGATGTTTATTTTTTCATTCACCATTCAGCGGTGGTGGTGGTTCGGAGGTTGTGCAGCGGTGGTGGTGGTTCGGAGGTGGGCAGAGGGGTGGGGCTCGGTGGTTGAGGGAGGTGGTGGTGGTGGTGGTGGTGGTTGAGGGAGGAAAGAAGAAAGAGAGGGAAAGAAGAGGAGAGCAAAGAAGAAGAGTGAGAGAGGTGAAAAAGAAGAAGAAATCTAGAGTTTTGGGTGAAAAAGAAAGAGAGGGAAAGAAGAAGAGGAAAGGCGGGTATGTTAAAAGTTTTGGGATGACCTTTAGCGGCGACGGTGTCGCCGCTAATAATGACGAGGTTTTTTCATAACCGTTGATCTTATTTTGATCAATGGTTAGATTAAAAATAGGCCTTTAGCGGCGACGCTTTGGCAGGTCCCCCTTAAAAATGTCGCCGCTAAAGGCCAAATTTCTTGTAGTGGGCCCACCCTTTTGTTGTCATAAGGTTTCTTTTGAGAACTAATAAGGTGGGTCAAGACTAATAATGAGTTCCTAAATTAATCAAGTTTTTTGTTTAACTGTTTCATAAGTTAATTAAATCAATTACTTAGAGTGTTCATTTACTTGACTTTTTAAAACAACCAACGTGCTGTTTGTTTTTTCCTCAGAAGCACTTCTGACCCTTTTGTCTGCACCACGCAGACGCGCTGTCACACCCCAACCCAGCTAGGGCTGACGTGTCACTATTACAGATATCAAAACCAAACACAATCCATTAAAAGAGAAAAAAAAATCCAAAAGACAACCGAGAGTCTTAAATCAAGCCGTACAAAATCCTAAGTCTTAATTTATTTAAAACTGAAATAAACGAAAATGAGAGTTTAATTATTCATGAACTTCATTACTCTCTCACTCATCCCTGATTCCCCAGATTACCTGCGAACACATAAGACAAACAAAACAAAGAAAATACGGCTGAGCCAAAGGTTGCTCAGTAACGGAGAGATCAACAATACAAGTAAAGCCGGACATACAATAATACGAAAGGTACCGAAGCTGATCCGAAATAAAAGTTGAAACTGAAAACAGATACTGACACGAATTGAATATCAAAACTTATATCAGATACATACAGAACAAATCAGATATATATCACCTCAAAACATATCATATACTAAAATACGTGACTATACATGCCAATAAATAAGTCACGTAATGTAGAAGCACCCACGAGCCTAAACAGAGGGGTACATAGATAGCTAGCTAGTCCATGCACCTATGAGATGGTGCGTGTGGCGTACACACATTCATCTCCAGAAAACAGAAACATATATCAGAAGTCAGAATCAGACCTAGGATATATCCATACGCCTCCAAGGGACCATGTAAGAGACGCCGTGATTTTGATTACGCACTGTCACGGAAAGTGTTCATGTCGCTGACGCCCCAACGACAAGTCATAAACAGAGTGCTCGGGTGACAGAGTACAAAAGCCATATCATATTTTAAAAAAAATAGTAGCATAAGTCTAAAGGGAACATGCAACAATGATTACAAAATTAAGGTATATTGCATGCTATCAAAATCAAAAGGAACATATGAACTCAACAAAATCCGTACTACAAAGTAACGGATCGAGATAAAAATACTATAAAGAGAGGAAAACGGAATCCGTACCTTATTAGCAAAACCAACAAATCGTCTTCAACGAGTACGCAAACCTAATCCCGTTATTTTCCAAATTAGTTGTATGACAAATTAACCACATTAATTTACTCGTTCGTTGAAGTTTTCCCGCGACCAAAAACCCAAATCTAATCCTTTTATTTTAATAATTAACAAAATTCAAAACAAGAATTTGGGTTACAAATATCATATAAAACTACATACATTATGAGAAAACAAGATTTACAATTTGATTAACCGACTTGAAACTTGCAATTATGATTTTTAACAAAGACCACAAAACATATGAATGCCAAAATAATTTAAGACACACACATGCAGTTCACAAGAAAAATCACGCAAATATCATAAATCAACTCTAAATATGAAGTCCACTTATTTATATATTTAATTACTTTTTTTTAAACAAAATGCTTCTAATTTCATACCATAGTGATTTACTCAAAACCATATGAATTAGTGGAGCAATCATTGCCGGAAAACTTAACAAAGCCAACAGAGAACAACTCAAACCATAAATATAGCCCCACATTACTTGTCGCCGAACACAACCCACCCTAAACCCAAATCGAATGCCCGTCAAAACTAACTCATTAACAAGAACATATCAAACGTTTTAAAGAGTTTTTTTTTTTACCTGCTGAATTGTGGGTCGAAGAACGCAATTGATAAAACTTGGGTGGCGGCGAAACACGGTGGTCGATCTCCGGTGAAACAGATGGTTCAGATTCGGAAAAATACGAGATTTGAGTTTTTAACAACGGTAAGGTTTTAAAGGGTTATGAAGTCGGCATTAATCAGGTAAACGATTACCCAAGATTCGGGAAGTTGGTTCCATTTTTTAAACTTGGATTCTATGATAAATGATAATGCTTCGAAGTTTACGGTTTGACGAACGAATTTGGAGCAGAAGACTTCAAAAGTCAAGCAATGAAAATGTTCAAAGTCAAGCAATACATATGCTATTATGTTCGGCAGAACTTGTGTTTTTTTTTTTTTTTGATATATCTCAACATAATTTGGTGTATATTGTCATTTTAACTTAGTAATATATATATATATATATATATATATATATGGTTTATTAATCAAATGGTTTAATTAGATTACCAAGTTTAAAAATAACTAAACTTTCTATTCTTTATTCTATATAGTTAAATTTTCGAATATTACATATTTTATCCCCTAAAAAAAATTGTCCTCAAAATTGCTAATTGTGGGTCACTAGCAAAATTCCAACATTGCATATACGGATCATACTTTAGGTAACATAAATGCATAATGAGAAACAAGCATACAAAAGGATTTAGTTAAATGGCTATTATACGGGGAACTAAAAAGGAATCGAATTTCATATGAGATATGACAAAATCAAACATATCGAATATCAGAGTCCTTTTACGTTAACGTATTCAGATAATGGAAACAAAAAGCAAGTCCTAATGAATGATATGAAACAGATAATGGACATGGTTCGAATCGGACAGTCTCTATATACATAACAGTTAGTTGTAGCATCTATAAAAGGTGTAGATATCTACACGGCTATTCGAAACTAGTTGGCACATTTATCAAGTACTAAGCACCAAAAGTGATACGAGATAGAGCATATATTCCATGTTTATCAAAATATGCACTTAACCAAAAACTATACCTGGGGCATTAGCTCCATTATTTGCATTAAGTGCAAAAACTCGTCCTCCAGCAGGTCTGGCGTTTTCCCTTATATTAGCATGCTGATTACGCCGAGGGCACTCTCTAACCTTGTGCTCTGAACTCCCACAACTGAAACAAAGGCCTTCGGCTCGACGACATATCCCTCTGTGAGCCTTCCCACAAGTGGCACAAGGAGGAATAACTTCAGGGTTCTGTTGTGTCTGATTCTGTGCAGGCCGATGATTTTGGTTATTGTGTGTGACACCCCGCATTTTCAGGTTAAATACTTTTTACTGAACTCTAGTTAACTTACATGTTCATACATGGCTAGATACTTAACTAGGGTTAGTTAAGTAGGTTTAACATATGTTAGAAAATGATAACATATGTTATAAGTAGGAAAATCCTTGTTAAACACACACATGAGTCCTGTATCCCAAACGTTGGTGAATTATGTGACATACATAGCAATAATATATACAATTGAATTATGGTGAACATGAAGTACGTGCTTATGTGAATTACATGTTTTTGTGAATGATCGCCTAACTGAAAGGTAATGCGTAGATTATGCAAATTACGTGCACAACATGAATAATATGCTATGTAATAATAAAAACAATGGTTTTTATTCAAGTTAGAATGGTTAATAATATTGGGTCCGGTATTGGGCTAGAACATGGTTAACGGGTCAAGTTAATGGACTAGAAGGGCCCTAATACCAATTGCTTGGGGAACAAGCAAAGCCCATTTACAATTAGGAGGCAAGGAAAAAGATAAAAACCCTATCCCTTGCCCCTCCTTGCGCCGTGCAAAACCCCCCACCCCCTCTCTCTTTGTTTTCAAGCAATCAAGCAATCTTTCACTAATCAAGCTAGTTCGGGTTTGATTTCAAGGCTCTAGGGAGTTTAATCTTTCACAAGGTATACGTTCTTACGATTTTTGATGAATTATACTGATTGAAAAACTTTAAAAACCCTAAAAATAATATATACAAAATCGCATACATGCATGTATAGGAGTTCTTGAATGTTCTTGATGATTTGATGATGATGATTGTTATTAGCAGCCATGATTAGGGTTTTCATATGATAATATATGTGTTTTGCTATGATTAATATGGTGTTTAATCAGTACTATAGGTGTTATACATGTATTAGGGATGTTTATGAAGGATTAGGGTTTGTAGATTACTTGGGATGCAAGTTTAAGATTCTGACAGATTTGTTTGAACGTGTTGAAGGGGCTGTAACGGGTTGGTAAATTGATTGTTTTGATGATTTCTTTGCATGATTGTAATGTACAAGGTCTTAGCTTTTCATAATGGGCAAAACCATCGATTTTGGACATCGTATGAGTCGTTTTTGGAATTTTAATTGATTAGGAGTCATATCAGATTTTCGGATTTGTAAATTGGGCTAACTTTAAATGGTCATAACTTGAGATTTACAGGGAGTTAGGTTATGAAATTTTTACAGTAGGTCAATACTGGAAAAATAGAGCTTTTCCAAGTGGATTCATCTCGTTTGGATGAATACACAATTTTTAAGAATTTTCCTACTAAACTGACCTGTTGAGGAAATTTTCTGGACACTGCTGTGTTGTACGAATTTTTATAATTTTTGTGTTTGGAATTAAGACAAAACAAAAATTGGTATTGTCGAGTGAATCCCAAATAAAATTCAGTAAAAATTTGGGACTCTAATTCATTCGTTAAGTATTTTAAATAAATTGTTTTTCACAGCGCACAATCTGTCCTAAAAACACAGATTGTGTACGGGGTCTTTAAGTGACTATTTGGAGTTCTATGTGGTATGTGATTGACATGTACTTGTGTGGAAACTTGTATGAGATGTATTTGATGCATTAAACTGATAATAATTGCTATGATCACCAACGGGATACGTAGGACATACTTGAGCATGTAGAGTCATTAGGTGTCACTACACGGTTTTGAACTTTTAAAAGTCTTGGATAAACGAGTTACATGGTGTGTTGGTTACGCACGTATACTCACCTAGTGACATTTGTAATAGGGAGTCGGTAGCACGTTACTATTCGTGGAATTTGGATTTTTCACTTGCGACCTAAGGTGAGTTTCACTACTCTTTTTCTCAAAAGCATGCGTCTCAGGTATGAGACACTTTACTTAACATTTTCTAGTCCGGTTTGGGACTACTTACACATCCCGGGTTGGGATGCCATGGATCCTTATGAGGGTCGGTCACTTTGCTAATTCGCAATTGTGTCCTTGATAAACTGAACCATCTCTATCATTTTGTAAGTCCTCACGTACCGAATGAGTTGACAGGGTTGGCAAGCGGGTTATTTGTTGATAGCGCTATTAGGTCTTACAAACCTCACACCGGCTCGGGGAGCGCGGGCGTGAACTATAACTACGAAGCATTATCATTGCGGATAGACAATGATGTT
Organism: Ambrosia trifida; assembly: GCA_028751855.1. NCBI lineage: Eukaryota > Viridiplantae > Streptophyta > Magnoliopsida > Asterales > Asteraceae > Ambrosia > Ambrosia trifida. The sequence continues at coordinate 193,192,881 of CM054122.1, read as the reverse complement.
AGGCATACGGCACACTTATGTGGCTACACGTACATAGCAGTTCGGTATAATCGGTTAGTTATCATGAATGGGTTAGCTACCCTTGGCATGCGATGAATTAGTGGTTACACGGTGCGGGGCACCAACATAACTTACTTACTTACGTGGTTTTGGAAACCAGCGCAGTTACATACTCAGTTACTTTACTTAGTGAACTCACCAACATTGTTTGTTGACCCACGATTTACATGCTTTTGCAGGTAGTTAGCTTCCGGTGCCAGGATTAGAAAGCACTGCACACTTCACTGCATTCGGGGTCTTGGGCATACACCTAAATTACATATTATGTTTTTACATTTGCTTTCATATGGTTTTAATTTGGGCGCGTTGTTTTGCGCATGGTTTTAAAAGGTTTAAATTTGGTTTACGCTTCCGCAGTTTAACTAAACTTGGTTTTTGAAAACGAACTAAATGGTTTGGGCATTTAGAGTTGGTTCATATGACTTATGGCTATGGGATCCTGGTATGTCATGCGCCTCGCGGTATAAACCCCGCAGTGGAAATTTGAGGGTGTGACATTGTGATTCCTGTTAGAACGATGCCTATGGTCTCGAGTTTGATCACTGTCATCATGAATAGAGGAATCATCCTGGGTGTTTTCCCTTAGCCGCTTGCGACCATCATCAAAAACTTTCTGCCTATGTTTCGTATCATTATTCAAATTCTTGACCGCATCCACAATCTCATTAATGTCCGCAAAACGAAGGTTCAGGATAAATTTCCTATCCCGATCACACACAGCCCACTTGAAACGATTGGTCTGCTGCTCATGAGTACCTGCAGTGGGGCCCAGGAAACTCACCAGACGACAGAAACGAGCTTTAAATTCCATGATTGGTTCGTCGTCATCCTGCATGATCGTAGAATACTCCCTCAAATACTCGCTACGGTCAGCATCAGTAAAGTATTGCTGATAGAATAGTGTACGAAAGTCATTCCATGGCAATGTAGCAGCATAGTTATCACCGCCTCGAGCATTCTTCAGAGTCATCCACCAACGATGTGCATCATCCTCCAACTTATAGCTAGCAAGCCTAACTTTGAATATATCGTCAACTCCCAAAACCTCAAACAACTTCTCAATGTGGGCAATCCAATTTTCTGCTTCAACTGGAGTGGCAGCAGTACTAAAAGATTTTGGCTTTTGCTTTTGAAAACGCTCCAGCCATACATGAATGCCATCAGGAGGATTAGCATTAGCATTCGCATTCGCATTCGCATTCGCATTAGCATTGGCATTGGCGTTGGCGTTAGCATTAGCATTGGCATTGGCGTTAGCCTGCTGCAACTGTTGGATCAAGTTAGGAACCAAACCCGCAATCGCCGCATTTACAGCTTCAGCGACGAGGGTCTCAAGGGGAACGTCGCCAGAAGCCTCAACATCATCATTAGATTTGTTCGTACGTCTAGGAGCCATTCTGAAAAGAAGTTATACGTGTGAGCAGAGAAACGCATTTATACAATGCGGAAAATGACAAGGATTAATCCTAACCCAACGTCTACCCATTACCTCACAGGTTTATTTATTTATGTTTAAGTTTTCTACAGGAAAGAGCCTGGGCTCTGATACCATAATTGTCACACCCCAACCCAGCTAGGGCTGACGTGTCACTATTACAGATATCAAAACCAAACACAATCCATTAAAAGAGAAAAAAAAAATCCAAAAGACAACCGAGAGTCTTAAATCAAGCCGTACAAAATCCTAAGTCTTAATTTATTTAAAACTGAAATAAACGAAAATGAGAGTTTAATTATTCATGAACTTCATTACTCTCTCACTCATCCCTGATTCTCCAGATTACCTGCGAACACATAAGACAAACAAAACAAAGAAAATACGGCTGAGCCAAAGGTTGCTCAGTAACGGAGAGATCAACAGTACAAGTAAAGCCGGACATACAATAATACGAAAGGTACCAAAGCTGAACCGAAATAAAAGTTGAAACTGAAAACAGATACTGACACGAATTGAATATCAAAACTTATATCAGATACATACATAACAAATCAGATATATATCACCTCAAAACATATCATATACTAAAATACGTGACTATACATGCCAATAAATAAGTCACGTAATGTAGAAGCACCCACGAGCCTAAACAGAGGGGTACATAGATAGCTAGCTAGTCCATGCACCTATGAGATGGTGCGTGTGGCGTACACACATTCATCTCCAGAAAACAGAAACATATATCAGAAGTCAGAATCAGACCTAGGATATATCCATACGCCTCCAAGGGACCATGTAAGAGACGCCGTGATTTTGATTAGGCACTGTCACGGAAAGTGTTCATGTCGCTGACGCCCCAACGACAAGTCATAAACAGAGTGCTCGGGTGACAGAGTACAAAAGCCATATCATATTTTAAAAAATAGTAGCATAAGTCTAAAGGGAACATGCAACAATGATTACAAAATTAAGGTATATTGCATGCTATCAAAATCAAAAGGAACATATGAACGCAACAAAATCCTTACTACAAAGTAACGGATCGAGATAAAAATACTATAAAGAGAGGAAAACGGAATCCGTACCTTATTATCAAAACCAACAAATCGTCTTCAACAAGTACGCAAACCTAATCCCGTTATTTTCCAAATTAGTTGTATGACAAATTAACCACATTAATTTACTCGTTCGTTGAAGTTTTCCCGCGACCAAAAACCCAAATCTAATCCTTTTATTTTAATAATTAACAAAATTCAAAACAAGAATTTGGGTTACAAATATCATATAAAACTACATACATTATGAGAAAACAAGATTTACAATTTGATTAACCGACTTGAAACTTGCAATTATGATTTTTAACAAAGACCACAAAACATATGAATGCCAAAATAATTTAAGACACACACATGCAGTTCACAAGAAAAATCACGCAAATATCATAAATCAACTCTAAATATGAAGTCCACTTATTTATATATTAATTACTTTTTTTTTTAAACAAAATGCTTCTAATTTCATACCATAGTGATTTACTCAAAACCATATGAATTAGTGGAGCAATCATCGCCGGAAAACTTAACAAAGCCAACAGAGAACAACTCAAACCATAAATATAGCCCCACATTACTTGTCGCCGAACACAACCCACCCTAAACCCAAATCGAATGCCCGTCAAAACTAACTCATTAACAAGAACATATCAAACGTTTTAAAGAGTTTTTTTTTTACCTGCTGAATTGTGGGTCGAAGAACGCAATTGATAAAACTTGGGTGGCGGCGAAACACGGTGTTCGATCTCCGGTGAAACAGATGGTTCAGATTTGGAAAAATACGAGATTTGAGTTTTTAACAACGGTAAGGTTTTAAAGGGTTATGAAGTCGGCATTAATCAGGTAAACGATTACCCAAGATTCGGGAAGTTGGTTCCATTTTTTAAACTTGGATTCTATGATAAATGATAATGCTTCGAAGTTTACGGTTTGACGAACGAATTTGGAGCAGAAGACTTCAAAAGTCAAGCAATAGAAATGTTCAAAGTCAAGCAATAAATATGCTATTATGTTCGGCAGAACTTGTGTTTTTTTTTTGTTGATATATCTCAACATAATTTGGTGTATATTGTCATTTTAACTTAGTAATATATATATATATATATATATATATATATATATATATATATATATATATATATATATATATACACATGGTTTATTAATCAAATGGTTTAATTAGATTACCAAGTTTAAAAATAACTAAACTTTCTATTATTTATTCTATATAGTTAAATTTTCGAATATTACACGCGCGCAGACGTTTGGGGTCTGCAGATTGTTTGTTTTTTGGAAGACGTTTCACTCAAAAAGGTCTTCCTGACCTCTTCTTGGTGCAGACTTGTTCCAAAGTCTTCTAAGGTCTTCAAAGGTCTTCTCCACTTCTCTTCTCCTCACCCATCACCACCACCACCACCGTCCACCACCACCACCGTCCACCACCAACCACGGTCCACCACCACCGTCCACCACTACCACGGTCCACCACCACCTACCATGGTCCACCACCACCACCGTCCACCACTACCACGGTCCACCACCACCCACCACCACCACCACCACCACCGTCTACCACCACAACCCACCACCCACCACCACCATGGTCCATCACCACCAGCACCGTCCACCACCACCACTGTCCACCGTCCACCAGCACCCACCGTCCACCACTACCACGGTCCACCACCACCCACCACCACCACCACCACCGTCCACCACCATCCACCACCACCGTCCACCACCACCACCACCACCGTCCACCAGCACCCACCCACCACCACCGTCCACCACTACCACGGTCCACCACCACCACCACCCACCACCACCACGGTCCACCACCACCACCACTGTTGTGACATCCGCCCCTTTCACTTTTATCATTTTACAACTTTAGTCCCCTTATTTCTTACATCTACATTTACAGTCTTGTATTCTGTAACATTCGTGATTTTTATTTTAATTACAACTTTAAGACCTAATATGACAAAAAAAAAATATAACAATAAAACTATACTAATCTTTTTGTTAGTATGTATATATATTACAAAAGGGCTATGAATGATGTTCATATTTTTTTTAAAAAAATATGGATTAATACAAAATATTTAAATTACTTATAAGTTACATTAGTAACTTTGAATGTTAATATATTTAATGAAAACATGAATGATATTAATAAAAAAGGAGTTAAAGAAATGAAATAAATTGAGGATACTTGAAACATCTTTTATGTAAATATATACCCTATAAATGACTCCTATGTTTTGTGTAGTCATACAAAAAAAAATATAAATCCTTTGTACATTACCAAGCTTCAATTTATTTGACTTTGAATCATCATATTAGAAAGTCCAACAATCGCTTTGAATCTTGGTCACTTTTTCTTGCTTGGATTGAAGGTATTCATGAAACTTTGTACAAGCTTAAGATTTTCTTTATTGCATAATTGTTACTCGTCGTTAGTAAGATAATATGTTCTCTTATTATTCCAAAATAATTGTGGTTATGTTTTAAGTCGTTTTTTTTTTACTAAACCAATACACAAAGACGGTGACTTCGGAAGAGCCACCTAAAATATTTACCGTTTTGCTAGTTTTTTTTAGTAAAAGTATTTGCACTTTTGTTAAACGAACCACAGATTCATAAATTGTTTAAAATGATAGTTTGTGCAAATGAATTGTATCATATCTCAAGTATTGTAATCCTAGATCTATTTATACAAAGTTTGAGAAGTTAAAAATATTATTATTATTATTATTATTATTATTATTATTATTATTATTATTATTATTTTGGTATAAATAAAATATTAAGTTTTATATTGACACAAAACTATACTAATGTTATTTTACATACTAATGTATAAATAAATATTTGTTTGTTGTAATCACCTATTCGGAACTTTACGAGCAAGTCACTTAATTTTAGCTAATATTGTTATTTTGTTTACATAACTAATCAATTTGAATTACTATTATAAATAATTCTTTTTAGAATTTACATTTATACTATATCATATGAAGTTAGTATTTGTGCTTAAAACAAAATATACCATAAACACAAATCATCTCAACTCATTTTCGCAATCCTAATCTCGAATAATATCTATATATAGGTTGTCCTAATTTTGAGAAAGACATTATAACACTTTGCCAATTCTGGACCGACCGTCTTAAGGGTCACAACATTAAGCACCCATACTTAAATCAAGAACTCTAGAATCTATGCAAGCCTTAAGGTGAGTATATCTTTCCCCCTTTTACTGTTTTACGTTTCGGGGTGACTCATGTACTTACACTCAAGTTTATATTTCTTTTACTAAATGCAATTCTTATGTGTGTTTGCTTGTGTCATTTTGTGTATCTATGACCTGTCAAATCATTAACCGCTGGGCGGCCTGGCATTTCAATGAATAGTACTATGGTTTATACCCTTGTGACTCTGTTGAGAGTCCTCGTCATTGCTATGTATTACATTACTACTAGCGCATACTATATATATCTGCTTTCTTCTCTTAGGGTTGATTTGACCCGGATACCACTTATTACATAATTGCAAACAGTATACGACACATGAATTGCTAAACACTTTTCTACTATATTTATTTAAACAGGGTATGCTCACCAATACAATTTTTGTATTGACCAAAATATTTTGTACATGTTTCAGGTTGTTTTGAGACGCTTCTTTTAGGCTTTTGGATTTTATATTTCAGTCTTGTCTACATTGTATTTTAGCTAGACTTGTCACTTTAGAATTATTGTATCCTGTAATTTCATTTCAATGTAATAAATTATTTAATCAATGTATTCAAATTTACACTTTAGTCCATGAGCTATTGAACAATCGTCACTACGTGACACCTCGATGTTTCCGCCATCGGTTGGGGTGTTACAGATTGGTATCAGAGCCATGGTTATAGGGAATTAGGTTATTAGAATGCCTTTTAGCCTAGTCTATAACTAAGCTTTACATTCACGAGTCCTCTCGTGTATATTCCTCTTTATTCTTATATTTTCCTTTTAGGTATTTTTGCTATGATATTTTTCTCGTTATTCTTTTGGTATTTTGCTTAGAAAAGAATACGCTCGTATTTCACAAACGAAACGATAGCGCCAAGTTAGGAGTGACATCCATACCTTGGTGATTAGTTTCACTCCTCTATATGTTATTTATCTTAGGAATGTGTCTTTGAGATAGGAGTGACATCCACACCTCAAAGAGTATTTCCTTCAAAAAAAAAAAAAAAAACTTAACCACTAAGCTGGGAGTGATATCCTTAACTTAGTGATTGGTTTCATTCCACAATCGTTTTCAAATTTGAAATACATCTTGGAGTTAGGAGTGAAATCCACATCTCAATGATTTATTTCTACATCTCGTTGATTATGAATTTTCTTAAATGTTGGTAATCTATTACATACTATGATCTTATCATTCATGTCATTTTAAATCATGGTCTTTTATAGCACATTAGAATTACACATAGTTCATGAAATGGTTTCATTTTGCATTTTACAAACTTGTACTGCATATTTTAAAGGACAAATGTAACCCTTTGTTTTCATATGACATAACCAATATATACTTTCGAAAGAAACTAGCAACTAATAATAAGCCTTATAACATTTTTCAAACTTGACGTCTCGTATACACATGAAAATGTGTATTCGCGAAGATTTTTTTTTCAAATGAACCTGTTTTGAATCTAAAACACACATCGACTTCTAAAAAGTTATCCCCATGCATTACTATTATCCTTTCAACTATATCACAAAGTTCGAGCAAACTACGTTTTTGATAAACGGAAATTTATCTTATTACACTCGCACTCTTTCAGTCGCAAAACTTTTGGCCTAACAAAATATTGGACATATCCTTATCAAAATGTCACTAATTGTTTTTTATCACATAGTGCATATATGTAAAACTAACTAAATTTAAACCCTTATATCAGTAGACTATACGTCTGTTCTGCATACTCTCACTTATCGTAAAATTCATCATTTTATTCTTACACCATTTTATTCATAGTTATTTTTAACACATTATTTGTGATTATTTTCACATTGCGTATTTGCATTAATTCAACTCGTTTACTTTCATTTTGTGCAATTGTGCGATTTACTCAATTTATGTTATACAATTCTTTCAGTCGGAATTTTATGCTATACTTATATACTTACTTGAACGCATATTTGGTATGCACATTTTCTTTCCTGTTTTGAGCAAAACCCTGTTATACATACTTTATTTTTGTTCTTCATCATGGCCAAGGAACATACTAGTTGATAACTCGTATGAGATCTAAGCCAGTGCCCACGTACGACTCGGATTAGAGTATTTCTTTAATCCGAGGGAACAGTGTAAATCTCGGAGTTTACCAGTATAGGTGTTTTGAGCCCAACGATGTGAACAGAAGTTACGGTTAAAGGAAAAACCCGAAAGGGAAGGACCTCTAACCATGACATGATTAAACATTATTTCATTACAGTGGCTATTACATATTGGTTGCACACATTTATTTCATGTTAAGGTTATGGAAAAGCATAACACCTTAGTGTAAGGTAAATCAGTGATTACGGTCCGGAACGCAATCATGGGTTTACAGGTACATGGGGGTGGTGTGTAATTCTATTTAGGTTGTTGGTAGGCAATCAGTACGAGTCCAAAGTATCGGGAGTGTGGTGGGTTAGCTGCGGTACACCCTATATATAAGCATAAATGATGCTGCGGGAACGGACTAGGAGTCTGACCAAGAATCTACCCATTACTTTATGATTACCTCTTCGATAGACCGTTGACTAATAGCTAGAATTTTCGATAAGAACGTTCTTACGTGAGTTTCAATTAGTTGGAGCCTTCCTTGTTGACCATCTTTACTGAAAACCTTAAACCTTGTAAACTCTTACACTTCTGTTAGTCGAAATCCTGTTGCATGACCTTAATAACATTTATTCAGAAACCTTTCTAAAGTAGGGGAGACTGCTTCATTAGTACCTCTGCCCTCACCAGTTAGACATTCCCAAAAGCTTTCTCATTTAAACTCTCAACTTTCTAACTTTGGGTCAACTGCCAAGGATTTTGAAACTTTTTTTACTTTGGATATTAGACAACTACCTTGAATTTTGTCAAAACATGACTCATGCAATATTTAAAAAAAAACTACTTGACTTTTACAACGCCTTTTGTTTCATAGTAACCTCCACTTAAAAGAAATTTCGAGACGAAATTTTCTAAAGTAGGGGAGACTGTGACATCCGCCCCTTTCACTTTTATCATTTTACAACTTTAGTCCCCTTATTTCTTACATCTACATTTACAGTCTTGTATTCTGTAACATTCGTGATTTTTATTTTAATTACAACTTTAAGACCTAATATGACAAAAAAAAAAATATAACAATAAAACTATACTAATCTTTTTGTTAGTATGTATATATATTACAAAAGGGCTATGAATGATGTTCATATTTTTTTTAAAAAAATATGGATTAATACAAAATATTTAAATTACTTATAAGTTACATTAGTAACTTTGAATGTTAATATATTTAATGAAAACATGAATGATATTAATAAAAAAGGAGTTAAAGAAATGAAATAAATTGAGGATACTTGAAACATCTTTTATGTAAATATATACCCTATAAATGACTCCTATGTTTTGTGTAGTCATACAAAAAAAAATATAAATCCTTTGTACATTACCAAGCTTCAATTTATTTGACTTTGAATCATCATATTAGAAAGTCCAACAATCGCTTTGAATCTTGGTCACTTTTTCTTGCTTGGATTGAAGGTATTCATGAAACTTTGTACAAGCTTAAGATTTTCTTTATTGCATAATTGTTACTCGTCGTTAGTAAGATAATATGTTCTCTTATTATTCCAAAATAATTGTGGTTATGTTTTAAGTCGTTTTTTTTTTACTAAACCAATACACAAAGACGGTGACTTCGGAAGAGCCACCTAAAATATTTACCGTTTTGCTAGTTTTTTTTAGTAAAAGTATTTGCACTTTTGTTAAACGAACCACAGATTCATAAATTGTTTAAAATGATAGTTTGTGCAAATGAATTGTATCATATCTCAAGTATTGTAATCCTAGATCTATTTATACAAAGTTTGAGAAGTTAAAAATATTATTATTATTATTATTATTATTATTATTATTTTGGTATAAATAAAATATTAAGTTTTATATTGACACAAAACTATACTAATGTTATTTTACATACTAATGTATAAATAAATATTTGTTTGTTGTAATCACCTATTCGGAACTTTACGAGCAAGTCACTTAATTTTAGCTAATATTGTTATTTTGTTTACATAACTAATCAATTTGAATTACTATTATAAATAATTCTTTTTAGAATTTACATTTATACTATATCATATGAAGTTAGTATTTGTGCTTAAAACAAAATATACCATAAACACAAATCATCTCAACTCATTTTCGCAATCCTAATCTCGAATAATATCTATATATAGGTTGTCCTAATTTTGAGAAAGACATTATAACACTTTGCCAATTCTGGACCGACCGTCTTAAGGGTCACAACATTAAGCACCCATACTTAAATCAAGAACTCTAGAATCTATGCAAGCCTTAAGGTGAGTATATCTTTCCCCCTTTTACTGTTTTACGTTTCGGGGTGACTCATGTACTTACACTCAAGTTTATATTTCTTTTACTAAATGCAATTCTTATGTGTGTTTGCTTGTGTCATTTTGTGTATCTATGACCTGTCAAATCATTAACCGCTGGGCGGCCTGGCATTTCAATGAATAGTACTATGGTTTATACCCTTGTGACTCTGTTGAGAGTCCTCGTCATTGCTATGTATTACATTACTACTAGCGCATACTATATATATCTGCTTTCTTCTCTTAGGGTTGATTTGACCCGGATACCACTTATTACATAATTGCAAACAGTATACGACACATGAATTGCTAAACACTTTTCTACTATATTTATTTAAACAGGGTATGCTCACCAATACAATTTTTGTATTGACCAAAATATTTTGTACATGTTTCAGGTTGTTTTGAGACGCTTCTTTTAGGCTTTTGGATTTTATATTTCAGTCTTGTCTACATTGTATTTTAGCTAGACTTGTCACTTTAGAATTATTGTATCCTGTAATTTCATTTCAATGTAATAAATTATTTAATCAATGTATTCAAATTTACACTTTAGTCCATGAGCTATTGAACAATCGTCACTACGTGACACCTCGATGTTTCCGCCATCGGTTGGGGTGTTACAACTGTCTACCACCAGACTGCTGTAAAAAACCAGTTTATTAAAATTTTAGTTTATTTCAGCAGCCTGCAGACATTAACAAACAAACAGTCTTCTTCTTGCAGACTGCAGACCTTTGGTCCACCTCTTCTCCTGCAGATGTCTGCAGATGTGGTCCGCAGACTGCAGACCTTTTCCTGCAGAAAAAACAAACAGCATCCAACTCTTTTTCATTATATTAGATTTTATTGCAAAACCTGATTCTTTATGTTTCAAAAGAGCGCTTCCTTCTTTATTTTTTCGATTTTGTCCAACATATTTTTGTTATGTTCCAACAGACTGCCAACTTTACCTTCAATGCAATGCAATTAACACACACAGTACTTACAGATTCTAATTTTACTTGTCCATTGCTTAGGTTAATGTCTGCCATGAAAGCTTCGGTTTTTGAGTCATGGAGCTCCTCAGACTTCTCTAAAGCTTCCCTCGTCTCTTCATTAACTGCAGTTGCTTCTTCACCATTCACCACACTGCCATAAAAGTATGAACATTCGACTTAGCTTCTTCCAGATATAGTCTTCAATCATAAGATCCATCTTGTTGGGCTGGAACTAGAGCCTTTGAGCTCCCACCATTTCCAGAAGCTTGACTGCTTGAACTTTGTCCTTAAGAACTCTGATAAGAAAAACTTTGCTAAGTGTAATTTGATAAAGATTCACTTACGGTTTTCTAACACTCCCCTAGCAAAGTGACAAAAGTTCTGACAGTTCCAACCTCTCACTTCATAATATTATTCCAGTGTACCCCGCCATTCCTTTGATATCCTATTCTTTCTAAAGATGTGTTTAGTATCATCGGGTAAGGATGTATTTATTGCTACTTCTCATATGCTTCATACATCTATTTATAAGGTTCTTGCATCACCCTATAAGAAGTTACACAGTGAACCCCTTTAACCTCATCTGTAGGAGGAACACACCCATCCGTAACACACGTCCACATTCTGGCATCTTTATCTTGAGCAAACGATTCAAAATTTTCTTTCCAGACCACACAATCTGCAACTTTCACTAGTTTCGGTTCTACATAGAGTTGTAGGTATGGGTTCTTTGCCAAAATTTTCAAAGAAGACGGGAATGTAGGATATAGTAGGGATGAGCTCGGTACCGATACCGATCCCGAAAATCGTAAAAAATGGGTATTGGTAGCGAAAATGTTCGGTACGGTACTGGTACCATTATTTGAAGTTAAAATTTGATATTGTATTAAACCAAAAGTATAAGTTCTGAAAACACCAAAAGATGCATATCAATTGTAGCGATTATTATTCGGTACGGAAAATTTAGTACCGAATTGGTTTCGATACCCAATACCATTTTTCTCATCCCTTGGAAACAAATTGTGATTTAAATAAGATAAGAGTATTGTCCTTACCTCTAGGTTAATTTAGATTTAGCTTCTTCTTCTTTTTTTTCGTAAATTGCCAAATTCGTCCTTGAGGTTTGACCAGATTTGCTAGACCTATCCAAAACAAGTTTTTTTTCTCATCTGGACCCTTCAGGTTTGCATTTTGATGCCAATTCCATCCAAAAAGTAAACCTAGTTAAATTGATCAGTTAAATGGGGGTTAATATGGTCATTTTGTTTGTTAAACGAAGAGCAAATTGATAAATTTTTTATATTTAATTTATTTTGGTTTATCCCTCCCCAACCCCCCCCCCCCCCCACACACACACACACACATCTCTACATCTTTCTCCCAAAGAATTGCTACCACCCTCAACCACCACCACACCACACACTATCACCCACCACCATAAAAGCACCACTGCTGAACTACCTCCTTCTTAAATTTATGGATCATCTTCCGTACATTGTTCGAATTGAAATACTAACCCATATGTGCAGTCTCTACAGTAAACAGTCTCTAATCTTTATACCCAAATGTGCAGAAATGTTTCCAGACAACACATCGATTTGGGCAACCATGGCAAATCCGCCTCTGTTCTATGATTTGGGCAAAACACAATGGAATCCCCAGCAATTAGCTTTTTTATGGTTCACGAGGAAATATCGTCTCTGCACAATACCGAGGAACCGAAAACCCCCCACCATTGTTCGCATCAGACCGAGTTAATGTTTTCGCAAAAGAAGACGGTTTCTCTGAAGAATCAGGCCCTGCACCTACCAAAACCCCATCTTCCACATCGCCGTTTCCTAACGAAACCAACCTAATTTTACCATAAACCACATCTGGTTCAGATTTTAAAATTTGGGTCGGCCACTGGTTCAAGTTTGTTGCTTATTCAAGTTTGTTGCTTGTTCCGTGCGTGCTATATCTTTTTAGATATGGACATAGTTTTTATGCGCAAGTAGAAGACGAATAGTGTGGAATCATGGGAGATTTTTTTTGGTTATAGATTATTTTGGAGTAGAGAATTGAAGTAGATAGATAATTGGGTCGAAGCAAATATAGATTACAACAACAACAACAACCGTACCTAGTAAATCCCACAGATAGCAAGCTACTGTTAGGGTTTGGGGAGGGTGGGATGTAAGTAAACCTTACCTCTATTCATAGGGATAGAGAGACTGCTTCCAAAGAGACCCCCAACTCCAAAACAAATAGAAGATGGCACAACAACAAACTATATAGCAAGAAACTACTAGTACACAAGACAGTTATCTATTTGCTTTGTTATTTAATTAATTATTTACTTTGTGATTTTTGTTATATGATTGCTAGATTAGGCTGAATTGGCTTTTTTGCCTTCAAGTGGTAGATTCCGTTTACTGCAGACAAAGTTTGGTTTTGTTTAGATTGATTATTTAGGATTAGGATGGTTACTAGATTATTTGCTAAATAGATGTAGATTGTTCAAGTTAGTTGCTTGTGGATGTCAATCCTCTTGTTATGTTGGTGAGTGACTGAGTGTAATATTTTGTTAGAAGTAGAGATGATTTTATGCGCAAGTAGAAGACGGTTTGCTTGGAATCATGGGAGGGTTTTATGCTTATAGATTATATCGAGTAGATAAGTGAAATGGATGGTTAAAATGTCTAATCTGCCCCTAACTTAATGTTAATTTTAAACTGAGTTAGCAAATTGGATGGAATTGGCATCAAAATGCAAACATGAAGGGTTTAGGTGAGAAAAAAAACCTGTTTTGGATAGATCTAGCAAATCTGGTTAAACCTTAGGGACAAATTTGGCAATTTACCCTTTTTTTTTTCTAAATCCAACCAATAAAAAAGGAAGCCAAATGGTTTAGTTATTCTGAATAGCATTGGCGGATCTAGACCAAGATTTCAGGGGTAACGTTACATAATTTTCATGGGTAACGTAATATAAAACACGTAAAAAAAATTAAAAATACACTAAAAATATACTACGCCAAAAAAGTTGAGGGGTAACGGACGTTACCCCTGCTCCTTCTCTAGATCCGTCCCTGCTGAATAGAACACTTTAAAAATGTTTCGTGTTTGATAACTTGATTTTTATTTTCTTGAAAAAACATGAAATACTTTACGTAACAACTTTTATTAAAAGCCTCACTAGCTAGCAGCCTAGCAGAGAAGGATAAGAGCAACATTAAACATCAAATAAATTCCACTTTTGGTTGAAACCGGGATGTGCATATGTGACTCGAAAAGATTGGGGACCGAGAAAGCGGATATGGGTGTAATATTACACCAAACTCTAATATTGTCATATCATCGACGCTACGTGACACGATTTGAAGATGTGATAGATGGATTCATCGCAGGATCCGCAAAGGCTACATATAGCTAAACTTGAGTGAATATTTCTTTTTATAAGTGCATTGTGAGTAGGCAAATAGTTCGGAAGAACTCTTTATCCAAATACATTTATCTTTAATAGGACTCACCGTCAATCCCACTCAATACTTGATAATAAATAATTTTTAAGTGAATCATTTTTAATTATTTGTAATTTGTTAGTTTAGTTAATTTATCTTAATTTTTTTCTTTTTCTTTTTTTTTTAACGGCTAACGAATCAATTTCCGACCACTCTCGGGCACTCTTTTGGCAAATCAGGTACTCGAGAGTACCCGGGCCACCAATTGCCACCAATTCCCGGGAAAACCCGACCACTCACCCACCCGAAAGCACGACGGTGAAATAATCGGTAAAACCGGTCGGGATCAGGATTCGAACCCAAGCCAATGACTGGGTCATCCCTCATTTCCCCTCCACCAATGTCCTCCAAATGTAGCTAGTAGGAATTGAACCCAAGCCTCCTATAAAAAACTTTAGGCCCTCAACCAACTAGGCTACAAGTGTTGGAAAATTAACTTATTAATTACCCATATTTAGCTATTAATTAGGGTCGGTCACAAAATCTATATTATATTACTAGTATTTCTTGACCCAATCCTAACAAAGCTGACCAAACCCGCAATTCTTAAATCCGTTTGTATGAAATTGAAACACCTAAAAAGAGTGTCTCCATAAGAATAAAATCGTGGATCCACCGATCCTTTGTATTGAAGTGCAACTTAAAATGTAATCAAATCTAATCCTAATCCAACCTAAGCTTCCGTTCCTTGTAGTGTACGGGTCTACAAAGGAAATGCAGATGAAGAACACTATAGATGTTGGAATAATATTCAAGAGAACTTTTTATTTGAATACACTGAAACATTAATCAAGTTATATATGTTGACAATTTAACTTTTTTACATGTAACATGACTCTTAGCTAAATAATAGTATCCATGTTACAACATTTACATCATTACGCCTCTCTACATCCACATTCCTGTAAATATTTGTGTTGAGATTAAGAAAAATGACAAACTTGCATCCTTAATCAATTAACTTCACCAGCTAGAACAAGTACTACTGCTACTACAGCTCTCAGATAATCCTAATAACTCTTCCAAGTACTCCCCACCCAAATCTTCCAAAACCACAACGTTTTCCACCTTACTCTCCTTCGATTTCTTCTTCTTCTTCATCGATTTCCTCTTCATGCTATGTTTTCTCTTTAACTCCAAAACCGGCGAGCTCCCTTCCTCGTACATGTACTCCATCTTCATTAACGAGTCATACACTATCTCCGCCGAGAAGTTTAGGACCGCGGCTGACCCACGAAGAGCAAACGCGGCTTGGTCATATGCCAAAGCCGCTTCCTCAGCCGTGTCAAATGTTCCAAGCCATACTCTAACACCATTACGTGTGGAGTCACGTATCTCGGCTGCATACTTACCCCATGGCCGCCTCCTCACGCCTCTATAGTTGCACTCTTTCTCGGGTTCTAAACACTCTTGTTCTAACTTAATTTGGTTGTTCTGTTGGGCGTCTGAGATTACGCCCAACAGAAGCATTTCCTGGGAGTCATTTTCGTTAAAGGGAAGGAAATGGTTATCGACTGGTGGATAGTTACATCCTGAGGATGACAACTCTGGATAATAAACCGAATTCATTTTGTTTAAACCGATCAAAGATGGTTTAGGTATTGAATATTGAATATATTTTGTTTATTGTTGTGTTAGTGTATATATATAGTAAAGGCGGTGAATGAGTTTTTGGTGTCATCAAACATAGGAGTTAATGTTATAGGCTATGATGGTCAAACGACTTTGTTTGGACATGGCGGCTGGTCACAAGACTGGTGCTAAATCATATTTGGATTAATTAGATTATTTCTCCAAAAATATTGAGAACAAGATATTATTATTATTACATCTCGTGACGTCATCTAAAGATTCTGGTTTTATTCAAACTGATAGGCGCATATAAAAATAATATTGATTTAAGCAATGCGCAGTTACATGATTAACATATCTAGAACAGTTGATATTCGTTTGAAAGTCAAATTTCATTGGAGGTTATCTTTAGAAGCCCCAAAAGTTGAATCATGAATGCAAGGACCAGTTTATAAAACTTAGCTAAGCGATATCCATAAGTATGAAACGGTTGTTACATCGTCAATAAGTGTTCGGGTCTAGACCTTTGGGTTGTTTTTACTTTTTAGATCGCGAAATTTAGCAACACTGATACTCCATCCAACCGCTTAAGCATTCCACAACCTTTTCCGCTATTGAACAGTCCAATAATATATATACTAGTGGGTTAGCCCGCGCGATGCGGCGGGTGTCACCGAGTCTCTTTAGGAGAGCGCAATCTAACCCGATCTGTCGTAAACACTGATTATATTTGGTATTACTTTTGGATAGCGCAATACTTACTTCTCAAGTGCTTATAGTATTATCAAGTTTATAAAACTTTAACTTTTATAAAGTAGCAAATTTTGTATAAAAGATTATAACAAAGCATGTACCATTATGAACGGTTTTTTATATGGTTTCTATTTAATGTGTTCAACTTCAAAGTAATTGTAGAGTTAAATGTTATGAGCTCTCATAAACATTTCTTGACTTTTGATTTCATATTGATTAAATATGATGTTTAAAGACAAATTTGCCCCTCAAAGTAGTTATTATATGCATTGTGTGTTGTATTATAAGCAATTAAACATGTACCTCTTAACTTTTAAGAAGTCCTTGTCAAATGCTTTATAACATAGTATAGATATAGATATAGATATAGATATAGATGTAGATATATGTTCCTCTGGAACCAAATATGTGTTGCAAATACGGCTTCTGGCTCTAGATTGATGCCATGTTTGTCCAAATATATCTTTTAGTTTGTTTGCAGTTTCAAATGGAATCAGTCATAGTCGAGCGATACAAAATCATTAAACTAAAATGATTTAAATCTAATGTAGCGATGTTAATGGGCCGGATATTGGTAATATCAGTCACACATTCGGTTGTAAAATCGTGTCTCATACTCGGTCCAATACACTGTAGGCACTGTTGCAAAAATCGGCCTAGGCGCTAGGCGGTGAAGAAAATCGGAATTAGGCCCTAGTCGAAGATCTAGGCGTTTTGGCCTTTAGGCGGTGATTTTTTTATTAAATTTCTAAGTATTTTTTAGTATTATGTGTATATATCTGAAGGGATAGGGAGCCTAATCTGAAGGGCGTCCCTATCCCCAAGAAGCAATAACCCTGCGCCAGGTCACGGCGCAGAAACGCACCCGCGCGGGGCAGACAATCAGCATGCCTCGCGCGCCAAGATGGGTGATAAGCAACAGACAATACCTGATACGCGCGTGTAACCACGCGCAGAATCTTCCCTTAGCACCTTTCATACGAAGTACAAGGAATGACAAAAGGAAGATTCATAAAGATCCATGTCAGAGCACGCACCAACAAGAGAAGGACATGTGGCAGATAGTACAAAAGTTGAACGGCTACACTGTGCACGCTGTCATGAACAGTGACCAGCAGGCATTACCTCGCCCACGGTCAGACATCACGTCAGACAGCAGAGATAGCCTGAACACTGTAGCAAGTACAATGTTACTATACACCATCAGAAATCCGCCACGTGTCCAGCTACAACAACGACCACACCGTAGCGTGACGTCATCAACAGTAACCCGCCTTTTCCCGCCATTTCCAGGAAGACCATGGATTTGGGCCTCGGTTGGGCCCAAGTCAATGGAGTCACCTGTGGGCCTCTCCATGCAGCCCACTATTAGGCCTATAAATAGGATCAGATACAACCCTTGTATTCATTCAGAAAAATAGCCATAACTACTATACTCTCAACTTGTAATCTCCTTTTGTTAGTAATAATATTCCGGTGTACTTCCAGTGGACGTAGGTCATTAACGACCGAACCACTTAAATCCCTTGTTCTCACACACATAACGCACATACTATTCATACTAACAATCTCTCGGGTTACCATCACGGTTTGGGTAAAGGATTAACTTTGTAGTTACGTAAGTATTAACCCCCCAGAGATTATACGTAATCTTCGGTATACTTATTGTTTCTTCAATATCTAAGTATTTCTAAGTATTGTGTGTACGTATATATGTTAACATATTTAAAAAAACACCTAAATTTGTATGTATATATATAAAATACGTATAAAATACCAAAACGCCTAATTCCGCCTAGTCCTGACTAGTCCCTAGGCTGGACCTCACCGCCCGCCTAGCGCCGTTTGCAACCTTGACTGTAGGTATTTTTCAGGGCCGTCAAGTATCCGAATATCCGCTGTAATTGGCTATCCTGTTAGTTTGTTATATAAAACATATTCGTAAAATTTCCAAGTATATTTCATTTTTACTATTATAGTTATTATAATTATTTTATAATTTTTATTTAAATAACAACAAATTAAAAGTAAAAATAATATTGTCCAAAAGAACAATTAATTTAATTTCCACATAACAATGAACATAGTAAAATATATCATTTAGTTTCATATCCGTCTCATCCCATGTTTTTTTTTAAAACTACTCCCATACCTGTCACGCTTCAATTACACTGGTCTCAATGTATTAGGTTTTAGATATACCAGTCAGGCTTTGGTGTTTTTGACATCCTTAGCCAAACTAAGAAAAACCAAGTAAACCAGAATTAGTAAACTTGGTGTGGATGGAAGTGTTAACAATGAGTAGTTGATTTAAAAAAGTTAACAGACTTTTACCTAAACTAGTTATACTAGTTATAATCCGGGTTACAAGTGGAATTACGAGCCCATAAGCAGCGAGTAGGAAAGTCTAGATGAGTTGAATCATGTGGCAAACTACCATAGATTGTCAGACGTGTATTCCTTAGTTGGTTCCAATTTTGCCACTTAAGATTCCCCAAATTGAACAAACTTCAATCCTTTTCTTTGAGCCTAAAACACATAAATTATTCATTGACATAATTTACGAGACTATTTATGTAATTAGTTTTAGTATTAATTAGTAATTCGTAATTTTGAATGCCAAAGGGTTGACGACAGTCGAGTAGTCGACCTTAGTCATAGCGTCCGGTGTCAGGGTGGTTGACACGTCGTTCCTTGCTGTTTAAAAAATTGTAATGTGCTAGGCAGGGTCATCCTTGAGTTAAAAGGAATGTGAAAATTGAAAACGAGGTATACATAACAAAGCGTTCAATAAAAAATGTTAAAACTCAACTAATAAGGATCAGATACTTAAAATATGTTACCTTTTTAGCATTTCAAACAATAAAAACGAAATTGTTTATCACAGATAAGTTCATAATATGAATGATTTCTGCCGTTATGATTTTCCAATGACTAGTTAGGCTAAGGGGTGTGCTCCCCCTTTCCCCTTGTCCACGTCAGCGCCACGTTATGAAATCTTCCATTATAAATTTTCAATGACTAGTTAGCGGTGTTTGAGACCCCGTTTGAACCAAGTCAAATCAGCTAATTGGCAAGGGTTAACAGTAACACGATTTTGTTTACGGTTAAAATAACTAGTTTTAAGTTTTGACGGTTTAACCAACAGTTTTTGGTTTGTAATGGGTTGTGTAAACCAAACATGCCAGATATGTATTTCCAAACAAGGAAGATAAACCTGTCCTAGATGGATTGACAACTTTGCCACTGCTTTACGACTAACACTTTATAATTTTATATATGTTAGATATTATTATAATTTTAAGCCACCAAAACGAGATTTGCTGACAAATTTCGACCGACAAATATAGTGTTTCGTGTTTCTTTAAGTTCAAATCAATTTTTATTTTTCATACAGAGTGACTTTTTTGACCGAATTAAAATAATCGAAACTAAATTTGGCAATCGACTTATGATTAACATCTAGTTTATTATTTTAATTTTAATATTCCTATTTTGGTGACCGTTCTGTGACATCATTTACCCAGTTATAAATTTTGCAATCAGTTTGCTACAAATTTTTACTTTAATATGTATTTTTAACTACTTTAATAAATTTATTTTTAAGCGCCTGTTTTGCCACTAGGTTACGACCGAATTCTAAGTGATCCTGTTTTTTTTTTAATGTTTTGCGATCAGATTGTTGCTGGTCGCTAAGTTTTCGTCAATTATGATTTTGATCGCAAATCAGTTGCTAAACTAAGGTAGGGTCTGAGGAAGGTTAGATGTAGACAATCTTAGATCTACCCTGTGGAAATAGAGAGACTGCTTCCAGTGAGAGTCATAGCTCGATAGTGGTTTTGCATCAAGCCTTAGACATAAGACATAAGACACATAACACTTGGCAATCGGGACAAAGCATGATTGGTGCATGTACCCATGTGGTTATATGGCTATCCATGCCACCACATATGATGCATGATTAACCATCTACCGTTTTAATGTTATATTCACAAAATTAGTAAAATAACGTTAAAATTAGTGCAATTTTACTTTTGCCTTTCCAAAAGTCCACACATATATAAATTATATATGCACACCGTAAGCAGAAAAAAAAATGAATAACCCCCCTTTCACAAAATATTTGGTCCACCTTTTTATCTTGTATTTGAATAGATAACATAAGGAAAAATGCATAATCCCCTCAAATATACTATACTATACTAATTCTATCTTATTTGAAATCATGATTCATATACTTTGAAAGTTTGAGGAAAATGTTGGGAATATATTGATCATTCTGTTCAAGTATTGCATCTTCATCATTTGAACTAGGTTCGCTTCCTTTTTGTTAGGATCGAGAACACACACGTACACGAACACAAATATTTACGTTGTTCGGTTTAAATTGACTTACATCCACGGGGACAACTGGGGCTTTCTTTTTATTGAGTGATACCAAAGATACAAGTACAAGAGATATATTTATAGGCACTAATCAGGTTAAAACCATATGCTAAACTTGCTCAACAAGTTAATCATACTGGGCCGGGCCTATAGGTGCGCTGAAGAAGACAACATCTCCAACAATCTCTCACTCGGTGTTTTTAGACCACGGACTGTACCATCTCTTCTGTACTTCTGTAAATAAGATCTCCCTTTGATCTTCAATGCACCTCCAGTTACCCTAATCTCATCAACACTATTCTTGGAGATCAGCTGAAGCTCCGCACAGCTTCAGCTTAACCAATGTTACACATTTGGTAAACATGTCCGCTGGATTCTAATTAGCACATGAGATATTCTTCAAGTTGATTGTGCCATCAGCAATCAATCCTCTCACAAAGTGAAACCTTATCCCGATGTGCTTTGTCTTCTTGTGATACACGAGATTCTTGGCAAGTTTCACTGCACTTTCATTATCACAATACAACAAGTACTTAGTCTGCTTCTTCGCTAACTCTTCCAGAAAAGCTTTCAACCATACTAGCTCCTTACTGGCTTCAGCTATCGCCATGTATTATGTTTCTGTTGTGGACAAAGCCACACTTTTCTGGAGTCTGGATATCCAACTAACTGCAGTTCCTCCCACTGTGAAAACATAACCTGTGGTGCTTTTAAATATCTCTTTGCAGCCACCCAGGTCCGCATCTGTATTACCTCCGAGAACTGAATCCTTCCCTTTGAAACATAACCCCATCTTTGATGTTCCCTTCAAATAGCGAATCACCCATTTTAATGCTTCCTAATGATCTCTTCCCGGATTTGATATAAACCGACTGACAACTCCGACTGCGTGTGCTATGTCAGGTCTTGTGCACACCATAGCGTACATCAGACTACATACTGCAGATGCATACGGAACTCTAGCCATATCAGTTTTTTCTTCTTCAGTTCTAGGACACTGATCTTTGGTAAGCTTGAGGTGACTCCCCAAGGGTGTGTTTCTTGGCTTGGTCTTCCCACTGTTAATGCCAAATTTCTCTAACACTTTCCCAATGTACTTCTCCTGGGACAGTTTTAAAGATCCATATTTCTTGTTCTTGGTAATACTCATCCCGAGAATATGTCTAGCTGCACCCAAATCCTTTATCTCGAATTATTTGGACATTTTCATTTTCAACTTGCTGATCTCATTCATATCTGATACTGCAATCAACATATCATCTACATAGAGAAGTAGAATGATATACGAACTCTTGAAATTCTTCAGATAACAACAGTGATCGACTTCACATCTCTTGTAACCAGTTCTCACCATGAAATCATCAAACTTCAAGTACCACTTCCTTGGCGCTTGTTTCAGACCATATAAACTCTTTTTCAGCTTGCACACCCAATTCTGCTTTCCAATAACCCGGAATCCCTCAGGCTGTGCTATGTAAATATCTTCATCTTTGTCACCACGTAGGAATGTTGTTTTCACATCTAGCTACTCTGATACCAGTTGTCGTATCGTTAAACAAATCGATACAAGTTGTTTATCTGGTTTTCACAAACGGCTCTCCAAAACAAGTTGGTTAAATTGATCCCCAAAACCTCCAAAAATACCACTTCTATTTCGTCCCTTTTTTTTTCTTGAATGGCACAACACGTGATCAACTTTTAAACTCTCCCAAGACTTTTCTTTTCCATCTCAATATATTGATTAGTTCTCCTTCTTCTTAATCCAACAACAAACAAAACACCCACTTCTTAGAGAATTCACTTCGTTCACCAGCAATTAAACCCAAAAGAAACTTACTCTCCTAAATCCTTGCACAAACCAACGACCAGCAACAACAGCTTATGGACTAGTTAAATCGGAACCCTAAACTGGTGGAAAAGAGTGACGAGTTGGGTGAAAAAACAAGCCAACAAAGAGCCCTATTCGGGTCTAGGGTGCGGCGGTTGTGGCTTGAGGGGGTGAGGTGGTCACTGTGGGAGGTGGTGGTGACGGCATGAGGTTTTTAAGGTATGCGTTCTTTCTTCTTTTACTCCTGCCCTCTGCCGACCCGACACACCCGCCGGCGGAGGCAATCTTCTTGAGCCCTAGGCTCTGATACCAGTTGTTAGGATCGAGAACACACACGAACACGAATATTTACGTGGTTCGATTTAAACTGACCTACGTCCACAGGGGCAACTGAGGTTTTCTTTTTATTGAGTGATAGCAAAGATACAAGTACAAGGAATATATTTATAGGCACTAATTAAGTTAAAACCCTATGCAAAATTGCTTAACAAGTTAATCATACTAGACCGGACCTAGGGCTGCAAACGAACTGAACTTTCACCGAACAGTTTATGAACCGTTCGGCGGGAAGTTCGTTTGTGTTCGTTCGTTTAATAAAGGAACGAACATGAACAGAGGCCGTGTTCGTTCGTTTATGTTCGTGAACATTCGGTAACGTGTTCGTTTATGTTCGATAGTTTAATAGGGTTTATAATTTTTATAATTTTTTATTTTCTTTTATTTACCCAAATTAATAATATATGTGAGGTAAATATGTTTGGATACTTTAATTATATTTTGGGTGGATCTAGCTGATATCTTAAGAATTATATTTTATTCCAAAGTTAATATATGTTCGGTTGTGTTTGTTTATGTTCATGAACATTTCTTTGTGTTCGTTTGTGTTCATTAATGTTCGTTTGTGTTCGTGTGCGTTCATGAACAAAATTAACAAACGAACACAAACGAACACGAACACAAGTGTTTTCTTAACAAACGAACACGAACAAAAAATCTCGTTCGGCAAGTGTTCATGAACTGTTCGTGAACACATGATTTCCTTAACAAACGAACACGAACAAGGCCTTGTTCGTGTTCGTTCGGTTCGTTTGCAGCCCTAATCGGACCTATAGGTGGGCTGAAGAAGACAACATCTCCAACACTTTTTTGTTGTAAAATCTTCATATTCTAAAAAAAAAACGTAAAAGAATCTAATTAACAATCAATTCACCTAACAAAATCAAGTTACCAATTAAAGTTTTATATGGCCTATATCTTCATCAAGCGTTCAACCTAATGGCTACTTAGTGCAACCTAAATTTCATATAATCAAGTCTAAAGCCTAAGCAATTGATTTAGACAAACCTAATCTAATCAAATTACCAGAGTCTAAACAAATTACACAAATCATTTTAACTTGGATTGGAATTAAACTCTGAAACGTTAATTTGCTAATTACTTGATTCCAAATGTTTAGGTTAGTAGTAATGGGCTTGGGCTCTGTAATTCAATTAAACAATATTGAAACCAAAAGGGTTGTCCTAGGACCACCCTACACCAACATTATTCGTCCCTGCATAGGGGTTTTGGCAGTTTTGTATTAATGACTAAATGTTAAAGTTGGTGAGATATTCAATAGTCGATGTGTTATAATCAAACCCTAAATTAATTTTGTGCTTCAGGGTCTGTTTGGACGTTTGGCAACCTTAGACTACCCGTGGTGGAGAAGAAATGGCATTTTCTTTGCCCCATAACGCACCCAAAACACCGAAATACCGTCCTGGGGGCGTTTTTCTTCACTTTTTCAGTTCGGCGTTGAATTTCTAACGCTCGATTTCGACATGAAACTTGCCTATTTTTTGGGAGCCAATCAAATTCTTCCAAGGTGGACAAGTGCGTTTATTTTCATGCTCGACTACATGTGGTCTTAGTGTTAAATCCTTAAAAGGTGTGATTAGGTAAGAGATTCTGAACCAGTAAGAGGCCTGACTAGTTATGATGAACGAGGTGGTACGTAGTAAGTCGAGGAGTTTGTGCGTAAGTGACCAGCTGAGGGTTATGAACAAATGTTAATAGATAAAGGGATAGAGTTTTCATTCAACGTCATTTTGAAACTTAATGACTAATAGACTTGCTGGCCGATTCAGATGTATCATGTTAGTAAACCGATTGAACGCACGTAATGACAGTAGCGAACCAAACACACGTCATGTCATCATATACGTGCATTCGGTCGTCGAAGATTAAGCAATAAAGTTAAGTTGAAGATGTATAATTTATGGTATAACCCACAAACCAAGTAACTTAAATAACAAAAAATAATCATAAACAGAATATTATGTTATATAATATGAAATTGACGGTGTCCTTAGTTATCAAATATTTGCATAGGAAAAGCGTCATGTTTTAAGTTCACACCAACTAGAACTATTACTACTGCTACAGCTATCAGAAAACCCTAATAACTCTTCCAAATATTCCTTACCCAAATCCTCCAAAACGACAACGTTTTCAACCTTAACCTCCTTCCCTTTCTTCTTATGTTTCATACTAAGTGATTTCCTTTTAATGGTATGTTTCCTCTTTAATTCCAATACAGGGGAACTCCCTTCCTCGTACTTATAATCCATCTTCCTTAAAGATTCATAGGCTACCTCTGCCGAGAAGTTAAGGACCGCGGCTGAACCACGCATAGCGTACGCCGCCTGGTCGTACGCTAGAGCCGCTTCCTCGGCCTTGTCAAACGTTCCAAGCCATACCCTAACCCCCTTACGGGTTGAGTCACGTATCTCGGCTGCAAACTTCCCCCATGGCCGCCTCCTCACACCGCGATAAGTGCACTCCTTTTCGGGCTCGAGAAACTCTTCGTCTTCAACTTCTTGTTGATTTTGGTTTGTTGGGTATGATGGCTGGTTGTGGTTTACTGTGTTGGCAATGACTCCAAAGAGAAGCATCTCTTGTGAGTCATTTTCGTTGAAAGGTAGGAAATGGTGATTATTGTTGTCTACATTATTATTATTACTACATAATAATAAATCATTTGTGGAGTGGTAGAAAATGGAAGGATCCATAATGGAATAATAATAGGAATTAAGGATGAAAGAAATATATGTATATGTATATGTATATAGCCTTTTTTTTTTTGTTTATCCAAATTTAAAATGCTTATTTCGGTTATACAATTTTGGAAGTTTTAAGGGGCCATCTTTATAGGTAAAGGTGGTGCATGAACGAGTTGACATTGGGTGGGTCCCTTGTAAGGGGTTAATGAAGTAGGGTCGGGTCGTCAAATGGTTTTTTGTTTGGACATGGCGGCTCGTCGTAACTCATAATTAAGGACTACTCGGTACTCACTAATGTTGACGTTTTGCTTCCGTGCGCATCTTGTAAAGAATATTCAATCACAGTAAAAAAAATTAATTGGAATTCGGATGTAAGGCTGGTGGGTGTGGGGAACGCCCCCAAGCCTGTCCGAAACATTCTGAATGATATGACGGTTGATATGGAGGGTAGTCCTTCTTGGAGGCTCATATTTTACATATGGTAATTATGTAAAATGATATTGTTTATAATTAAAAAAAAAAAACTATAGCAATATCATACTCAAATTAAAAAGAATAAAATGTTTGTTTTTATTGTGTAACTATTTTTAAACAATATAAACATACTAGCTAATTACCCTGGGAGGGTCCCGAGGTTGAAAAATCTAATTTTACGTGATAACCTATTGCAAATGACTTAAGTTAACTAACCACAAAATCTCCCAATCATTGCATGTTCATAGTATTCTAATCAGTAATAACTTATATTCCCTAATCTAAAACCTAATCAGTAATCATCTAAAGAATCACTTATGTAAGCTGCAACTGTTAAAAAACTTATCACATCTCTCTAATTTCTCACATTCTAATGGCTCTTATAATTCCTAACCTAATCAACCAACCAAACACTTAAGTTGAAAGTTGTAATCATTGCATCTTATTATGCCACGTGACATAATCAAGAGATGGCTGATGCCACCATTGAACGCCACGTCAGCAACTATCAATTATTTCCGGGAGCGTCCCGGGGTTGAAAAATATAATCATTCTAATAATACTAATACTAATAGTTATAATTATTACTCTTGTAATTAAATAAATAAAAAAAATAACATTGCTATAAGATGACACCATGTGTTGCAGTGTTGCGCGATTCTTTCTCCTAACTTCTCTTGATGAAGTATACCTAGTAAAATTCCAATGATAACATGGCAATTGGGCTGATTTTCAACATCGTAGATAAGAACCTGGTTTAAAAGAAAAAACATGATTAATGAATAGCATGAACACTTTGTGTGTTTTTTTCCTGTATGAACGAAACCCTACAAAAAATAGTCGATTTTTCTCCGTTTTTTATATAGGACTATGGTACTCGTTGGAAAGATAATAAAACGCTCGTTAATTTGGTGTAATTTTTTTCTTTAAAAAATCTCGTATATAAAATATATAAACGTTTAAAAATTATGGGAGGAAACATGAGAGAGAAAATTTTAAATTTATTTTTAAATTCTTTTTTTTTCCTAAAATAACTCAATTTAATTTAGGGTTTTATGTTTATCTTTTTTTAATTAAAAAAGAAAATAGTTCAAAAACACTAAAATCTTTCAATTATGATTCCACGTGGCACTCTCAAAGGGAGGTTGAGACCTCCATTACACGTCACGTCAGCATATACGTTTTTATTTATATATATAGATAGATGCAAAATTACGGGCTTTTAAAATCACAAGGGTGATTTAAAAGTCTAACAATATGATATGAAGGGTTATATCATATGTTTTAATAGTTAAATTACTTAAACTTTTAAAATTATCTAAATTGTGTGTGTGTGTGGGGGGGGGGGGGAGGTGTATAGAGAGAGTTAAACATTAGTGTACAAAGTGTTGTTAACAGAATAATATCAGTTTTGTAATTATGTTTATTTCGTGCATAATTATGATACTTTCTTGCGTAACTATACGATGTTTAAAGCATAATTTCCTTCGTATGCTTCGAACATTAATTATATAGTGTACACTAACCCACCATTTTCTCTCTCTCTCTTAAAAAATAATTCGGGCTAACTGAGAGCAATAAGCAAGCGTAACTTTGCTCGTGCTTCATTTGTTTATATATCAAACTGGGCCAATCAGCTCATTTTCAACCGGACCATAACCAAACAAGCATCCAAGCATTATTTGATCGAATGTTAAACAAGTTTATGTTTGAACAATTTGGACAGCTCTGCCTAGATAAAAGCCTAAAAGGTGAAACCACCTTGTACACATGTCCAGGGGCGGAGGTATATATATCATACCGTAATCAAGGGACATCAATGCTTTTTCGGTTGTGTATAGACATGCATGTATGGTTTTTTCGAGTGACATCAATGTTTTCTTAACTGTGTCTACATTCAGTTATGTGAAGAAAAAAGAGTAGAAAAACTGCATCTTTTGAAAGCCCCGGCAATCGAAGGCGAACCTTTTGACTCTACTCTTGAGAAGGGAGAGATGTAAACCAAAGAAGATAGAATAAAGGGTTGGTTTAATAACTCAAAAGGAAATAAAAATTTAATTTACAGTTACATATTATGGACTAGGATGTGCAGTGCCTATCCCTTACTTCATCTGATTTGAAATGACCGCTTCGATTATTTATCCTCTTTTAATTGTTTATTCTTTTATTAAAAACTAGGATTCTATTACCCCGCGCTTCGCGGCGGGAGCTCCTGTTGCGTTGAGGGTTTGATGGACGTTAAAGACCGCGCGTCGCTGTGGGAGCTCCTGTTGCGTGGAGGGTTTCGTGGACATAAAAGATAATATTAAGTGACTATTATTCTCTCATGGGCTTCAAAAAAATACTCACGGCTAAAAGCTAAAAGTTTGGTGGTCAAACTTTGAAATCTTAAAAGCTAAAAGTTTGGCAAAAGTGCAATGGAAGTTTAAAAAAGTTGGGTGGTCAAAATTTGAAATCCTAAAATCTAAAAGTTTGGTTCTCAAAGTTTTAAATCCTAAAAGCTAAAAGTTTGGTGATCAAATTAGAAGAAAATAAATGTAAGCTAAAATTTAGTTGCCAAAGTTTTAAATCTTAAAAGCTAAAAATTTGATGGTCAAATTGAAACAAAATAAAGTTAACCTAATGATCAATAGATATACATAAATTGTTAGAGGGAGAGAGGCATCAAAAAGCCATACCTTATGCTTTCTGAATTGTGCATAGTATGTGCAAAGTAAAAAGAGGTGGGTCAATAATTAATCACTATTCATCCGTCGCATCTTTAATAGATAGATATAATTATTAAAGTGAAAAGTCATACAAATTTTAGTATTTCCCTTTTATGACTTATTCTTCATTTATATATACACTATATAGTTTGCTTTAGGACTTTCATTTTAAATAACATTCAAATTTTAAAATAAAAAAAAAGCGTTTCTTTTTTAATATTGATGTTTAATCGCTACAACTCTCTGCAATCTTTCATAGTACACCTCATTATTTCAAGTGCAACATTACTAATTTAACATTAAACTCAGCCGATTCTAGTTAAATGAGTTCAATTCTAATTAGATAAAGTTAGTTACTATTCTAAAAACTTACCCCCTAGTTTTACCGGTTGCAACGACTAGTGTGAAAATAAGTTTTTCTTCATTGAAACATGTGAAGACTGGATTGTGTAATAGGATAGGTGTGAATATACAAACGATACTTGCAGTTGTTATGTTGGAGAAGAGTTCTTTCAACAAGTTTTGATCAAGGATGTAATGCAACATTTTTCAAAATATTAAAACTCGTAGGGAACAATTATAAGTAGTTTTACGAATTCGTAAAAACTATCGAATTTATATTACCTGTTTTTTCTAATGATGATGTTTTTTTGTTACTGTATTATATTTTTTATTATGTGCTGAACCTTACCTAATTGAAACAGTTGTTAAACTGATCTGAAAATTTTTATGTTTAGTTCTATAAAATAGTAACAACATTGAAAAAAATTTCCCAATCCAACACGGCACATGTCACATCTAGTAATTTTTCATCTTTCATTCCAATCCTAAAATAACATATAGCCTAACGTAAATCCATACAAAACATACACATATCCTTCTGGTTGTCTTCTGGATTAGACACGTGGACCTATCCTTATTACGTGTTATAACGTTTTGTGCGCATTTGTCCATGTATCTATATCTATAATCTATATATAATAATGTTAATTAAATGTGTATTGTATTTTCGCTTTCAGTACTGTGGAGTGAGATGAGTACTAAAGACAAAAGAGATCAAATAGGCCAACTTGGTTGCTGGCAGTTTTCGTGATTGGGATTAATGAAGGATTCAAATAATGCTGACTTTCAAACTTTGATTTCTTGACTTTGGAGGATTGACCGCAAAAGTGTCCTCCGTTTATGACACATATGGACCAGACTCGATACAGTTAACCCCCACTAGGTTTTTTTTATTATTTATTTTCTTCATTACAATATATGATTTAATAATTATAATAAAGTGATTGTACATCATTAAATTAAGGGAGAATTACAAAGATTGTCCTTTAATTATACTAGAAATTGCATGTTCTGTCCTTTATGGAAAATTTTCACTCATTCTGTCCTTTGTTTTCTCAGTTTGCTACACCCTTTGTCCTTTAGCCTAACTTAGTTACAAAACTTTGTTAACTTTATTTTCTAAGTTTATACTTTTAGCCCCTATAGTTTTGATCGAACCATAACCCTTGATTGACCTCGAATTCGACCACGGCAATTAACGAAATCACGGGGCTATTATAGAACATCAAATTCCGATCAAAACCATGTATAATAATCATACTGACCTGATCGTTTTCGAGGCTAAATCGAACGATTAAAATTGCGGCTGTTGATCTTATTCTTCAAATTACGAACGATTTGGTGGGTGTTTATGGTATATTTTTGCACATAAACGATCGACTGAGGCATAAGATGTAGCAAATTGAGAAAACAAAGGACAGAATAAGTGAAAATTGATTTATATATAGTTTAACTAAAAGCTATATATGTATGACAACGCTTCTCAAGCAATCTTTGTGGTTACAAATGAGGTTTGATCGATAGGCGATAGGCAGGGTGCAAATCAGTGGCGGATATAGAAATGTTTTTCAGTAGTAATGTTTTTCATTTTTTTTCATTTTAGTAGCAACGTTTTTCAAATTTCGTAAAAAAAAACCAAATTTTCCACTACACGCACGAAGTTAAGCCGCAACGGACGCGGCACCTGTTAAGTCCGCCCCTGGTGCAAATCATCTCCGAATTGAAAATAAAATGTTGAGCATTAATTTGATCCCAATCATGGACCATAAAAAATAACAATTATTAACATCACTAAACCCATGTGTCAGTGTTCACATTTCATCACTAAACTCATGTGACGGTGTTCATATTCCATCACATTTCATCACTAAACTTTAAAAAAAAAACTAAAAACATTACATTTAAAAAAAAATAAAAACATTACATTAATTAAAATAAAAAATATTACATTAAATAAAATAAAAAACATTACATTAAATTAAAAAATAACACACTACTAGAAATAAAATAAAAAGTACTAAAAAAATAACACACTACTAGAAATAAAATAAAAAGTACTAAAAAAATAACACACTACTACAAATAAAATAAAAACTACTAAAAAAATACAAACATTAGTAAAAACCTAATAAAATTTTGGGCGTAACATTCGCCACGTCGAAACATGTTGAAAATCAACCCCGACCTCAGCCGCATAGTCGATTTGAGCAAAGCCAACTTGCACATCTTCTGTTCCGTTGGGGTTATTTTTCACCACTTTCTTAAAAAAAAAATTGAAGGTTTGACACTTCGATTGGAGGTCCGCGTAACATATAAGGGTGGATGGGGTGGTGGGTTATACAATCATACCATCACACTATCACACCCAATAATATTGTATCACATTCCATTACTAAACCCATGTAGTGGAATTATACAATCACGCTCAACTTTTTTAAATAAAAATAAACCAAAATTATTAAAAAGATGAAATAAATAAAATAAATCAAGTTAAAATGTAATTAAAACATAATTTTATAATATTTAAAAAATTAAAATGGAAATGGCCAGCCAATAGTCCATTGTGATACCTACCACAATGTGTTTGTATCACTAGCGTGATAGCCATGGTGGGGCGGTGTATCACGGGATCACAGTCATCACGGGGTGGCCATCACGGACCACATCGTACTCCCTAATAATTAAACATCTACACCGATGGATAGAGATAAGGTATGTCTACATCGTACCCTCTCCTAACCCTACAAACAGGGGCGAATGTGAGTGAGGGCCACAGGGTGCACTGACCCCCATCGTTTTTTGGCTCAGTGATGAAGTTTGCGATTTTCGTATGTAATTTTTCTATGGACCGAGTCTGGCCCCAACCGATTTAATCTTCCAACTCTTACCAAGACAAAAAAAATTGAGTCCGGCTCCTACCGATTTAATCTTCAAGCTCCACCACTACCTACAAATAGCTTTGTAGCTACTTGTATGATATATTGTATACGGTTGTTGTCGGGTAAAAGAATGAGGGATGATAATGACGCTGATTTGTGTTTAAAGTATTTAGGGAATATTAATAATTCTTTTAATTATCTATAGAGTTAACCATAGAGTTGGTCCTTGTGGTATACATATTTAACCAATCTAATCCATCATTATGCATGATAAATAATGGTTTCGGTTCTTTTTTGCCAATGACACGAATCAGGAACATTTAACAAGATCGACATGTTAACAAACATTATTATGCATGCAATCTAAAACACATCGATCCTCAACTTCAAATTTTGCAAAGCATGCAAATAAAACTTTGCATGTAATTCAGCCAAAAAAAAATGCATAGTAAAGAGGTAAGGGTAGGAAAGATAAAACCGATTTATAGTGGTTCAAGAGATGTTAACTAATCTCTATGTCCTATCCTAGACCCTCCAATCGAGGGTTTCTCCGCTAGCTAGTTGTATCCCTTAATCCAGTAGGGATACTTGTTGTCTAATCGTCTTAGTAAGCCATGTAGTGATCACCTTTTACATCTCACTAATCTCAAGTGGTAGTGATCACCACTATCTCTAATCACTACAAAATTATTGATGCCCCTTACAAAATTCTCACAACTAGTATATAAGAATGAATGAATGTTTAGTTGTGGAACAAATCTTCTTTTTTGTTTTCTCTTTTGGTTTTGAATCTCGCATTGAATAGATGTTGAAATGCCAAGGGAACTAAAGAGATATATTTAAGAATGTTATATTGAAAGTTAAAGCAAAAAGAGGTGCGTGAAAAAGGGTTGAGGTTGACTTGTATTTACAAACAAAACACAATAATTAAAGAGTTGTCAATCCATAGCCTAGAGGTCGATCCCACCATCGATATCGTCAATCCTGGATTGTCTGGTTTGTCTTTTGACTGGTTTTTAACTCTTGAATGTTATGCAACGACTCTACACATTTACCAACACATGTCTCACACTCGTACCTCGATTTAAGAGTGATCAAATCATCCATACCTAACCCATCAATCTTCAATTTTTAGTTTTCAAGCATGGGTTACGATTTAGTAATGCATGGTGCTTTCTTTCCATTTTTGATAATATATTGTCTTTGATCATGATTACATCTCTAAATAGAGTTCAAAGTCCCTCTTGTTGATATTAAAATCTTTAGTGCAACTAAAACTTTGCTAATATCATTTTATTTAGAAAATTAGTTTACCTTTGATTAAATTAATTCTTTCTGATTCTCAATCAATTTCTTAAAGCGTTGATCCTTTGTGGATGATCTATTATTTTTTATCTTTAATTATTCACATCTTTATCATTTGACATAGCTTGATCATTCTCACATACGGATATCTATCCATGTTGTACTTGCTGAATCTTGCATATGATTGTTGTTGCAATCGATAACTTGTTGTGCTTTATATCTTGTGTTAGGTTGATCTTAATCATATTTTGAATCCAATGTCTTATCAATATTCTAATATTTCACAACCATACTTGAATTACACATTAAGTGTTTAGGTACATGTATGTGGTATATGCACATTTACTAACAGCAACAACCACCTAATAACATAATTTCCTAATTTCAACATATCAAAATTAGGGATCATTTGTCTCTTTAGATGTGATCATTAGCACTAAAAACACATTTTCCCAACACACTTAAAACAAGAATATAAAACATATAACTTACTCAAATACATACCTTGAACTTAACCTGAGTCCTTGACTTGTGACCTTGATCACTACCTTATTGATCGATGTCGTTGGGTCAATCAAAAATATGAAAATAAGTAGTATAATGTAAGTCGAGTCGTCTCCACAGGGAATTGGTGGAAAGAATAGTTTTGTAACTTTAACTATTAAACTAAAACCTAATTACTTTGTTTTTGCTTTGAAATTTAGAAAACGAATTTGAAAAGTTGTAAATAGTAATGAGAAAGGAGTAACCCCCTCCGAGCTTCTGGTTCTATGATTCACCCAAACCTGGTTAAATGATAGGATACCACATAGACATAGTTTTGTTGAACGGTTCAAATCAAGTGATAACCGAACACAAGTTTTTAATAATAACCTGTACAATTCAATCACCAACCCACAAGTATCACTTACCCTCCCAATTATCAAACTACTCACGATGCAAGAAAAACCGAATGTGAATGATAACAAGATAAGCAATTGAAAACAAGTGAATCGTTTAAATGATAAAAACCACAAATATTCTTCAAACTAATGAAAAACAATCCCAAATACCAAATCAAACAAGTTAAAGAGTTTCACAAACGAACCGTGCACCCGGAGGTGGTTACATAAAGAAACTAGCTGCTCATCTTCATAATAGGATTTTCAATTAATGATTGGAATGATGATTGCATGAAAAGATTGATTGGATTCAGGTTTGGGATGATAAAAAGTGTATTTTTGAGGTGAAAAACGGCTAGGGTTAAGTCTCCCCCGTTTTGGGGTTGAAGTTATCTTTAAATATGGTAAAAATCCTTCAAATTCGTAACTTTTCCGACCCCCGGCGCAGCCCCGCGCCCCACCCAGCGCAGCCCTGCTCTAGGACCAAAAACTTGCTGACCTGCTCTAATTTTAGCGCACACCAGCGCTGGTTATTGGAGTCTGGCGCAGCCCTGCGCCTCTCCAGCGCAACCCTGCTCTGGTTACCGATACGCGTCCGTTTTTGCCATAAAATCTTCGTTAGAACTCCGTTTTTTTCGATTCTTGCGGCCACGTCTTCGTATTTAAGAGCTTTATCACATCATCATTTAATATCTTCAATTAAGATCCATTTAGTTTCTCCAAAAATGCATCCAATCCGCTCCAGCTACCTACAATCCAACTCAAACTCAAAGTAACCATGTTTTATGATATAATTCACTTAAAAACACATAATTAACTACATCTTAACATGGCAATCTACCCTCTTATCACATCCCCACACTTACCTTTGATTGTCCCCAATCAAACCATCTCAAAACACGACTCACCTGCTTAACAAATCACCTCCAATTCCTTCACCTATTGATTTTCCAAGGTCCCCAATCATACTCGTCCCATAGACTTACGCAATCGAGATTGACAATCTGGCGAGCAAGTGTTGCGCAATTTTAAAACAAGACTTGCCTATCCAAAACTTACATGCTTATTATCATCTACATATGCTACACACCCCTCACAATGTTCGTTCCTCTCGGTTTAATATCTGGACTAGCGTGTAATGTGCTAGTATATAACTCTCATAAAACTAAGAATGCGACTTCATTATCATAGGTTTGTATAACAATCACACATAAGCTATAAACCGTGCACATATCAAAAGGACTTACGGGTTTTGGGCTTCGGGTAAAGGTAGGATGGATTTGGTTCACAAATGGTTCAAAACAACGGGTTTAACAAAAATGCTTGAACATCCTTATTCACATATCACAAGAACACACTAACACACAAACTCGGGCACAATTGACCCATAACAATAACTTCTATTTTTTTTCATTTTTTCTTTCATATATATATTTTTTTCTTTTTTCTCTTTTTTTTTCTCTCTTTTTCTTTTTTTTTTCAATATTGAGTAACTCAAACAATAAGCATTACGAACACATTGGATGTCAACATTTTTATTCAACAAGGTAAACGGGTCAATTTGGGTGATCATGTAGGTTTAACAATTGAAAGGTTTAGGCTCAACATGGTTTACTAAAGGTAATGTTTAACAAACGGGTCAACACAAACAACACAAGGGTATCAGCAAACGAATGGGTTCCTACATTGCCTTTCTCATCTATGTGCACATTTTGCCTAAAGCTTTAGCATGTATCGAATTACACAAATTCTGCAACTAAGAAGCATTTGGCCTACTTTCATGAAATGAAACGTTTATATCACTAAACATCTAATAGGCTCAAGGTCTCGCAATGTAGGGAAATGGGCTGCCGACATATAGCATATACAAGTCCTATAAGCATGTTACCCCTAGTTAGGCATCTCTTTTCATTTCCTCTAAAAACACTCACCAGAAACACTCTCATGAAACTTAAAGGGACAACCATGATTGGGGATCTCGTACTTCCATATTTGGCAAAAGATTCTTTAATGATTGAAAATTCGGCTTTTGTGTCCGATTAAGCAGAAAAGGGACAAATTTTTGCAAGATTTTTCATTAAAATTTTTCAAAATTTTCCAAAATTCCACATTTTTCTTGCAAAGGTAAGTACTCCACCTTACTTCCCTCGAGTCCCCATCCCCACACTTGGGATACATTGTCCCCAATGTATGGTGTTTCATGCTTTTCAAAACCTCGCTCACTCAACATGCTCAAGTTTCAATGTTACCAACCCAAGCGGACTAACATCCCAAAACACCTAAATAAAAAAAAACACTAAAAATAAAATGCAAATAATAACATAAAAACTCCGGGCTGCCTCCCGGTAGCGCTAAGTTTACGAGTCTTCAGCCAGACTTGTACCTGATATAGCTTTTATGGTGGTCTCAAAGCACATTTGCCTACCGCATTCCCAATGTATGCTCGGTAGTTAACGTGCCATATCCAGATTTGCCTTTTCATGCATGACACGCTTGTAGGATTATTAAAGGGCCACTTCACAATGATTTGTCCAAGGTCCTCCCAACTCACCTTCCTCTTCTTTCCACTCAAACCATCATCCCCAACTTTTGTATTTTTTATAATAAACATATGAGGATGGTTAGAATACACCAAGGTTACCTCGTTCACTGGTTCTTCAAAAGGTGTGTCTGCAAGTGGTTTTATGCAAGCAGCTGCGTATTCTTTAAGGCTCGTAACTTCCTCTTCTAAGACTTCCTTCATCACAACCTGATCCTCATGTGGCTCTTCAACGACTAAGGGAATTGGCGTAGTATTGATTTCCATGACCTCTTCTCCAACTTCCTGGTTAGGAAAATCCATAAGGTCATCTACCACCTCATCATTAACCATACCCGGTTCTATTGTGAAATCTTCAAGAATGGAAGGATTTTGTGTGGTCTTGTTTTCCATAGCCTTTAAATCTGCAATTTCCTCCGCTAATTGGTTAACTTTCTTTACCAATTCCATATGCATCTTGTCCTGAATCTCGTGATTTTTCCGTATCTCCTTCATGAACTCACCCGTTGACTTCATAAACTCAGTCAACATCTCTTTCACTGATCCATCCTGCCCCGAAGATCCACCCTGTTGATTACCTTGACTTCTCCAATTGCCTTGAGAACTCCCTTGATTGTTTCCCGATCCTTGCTGATAGTTTCTATGGTTGTTGTAGTTCCCTTGATAGTTTGAGCTCCTGTGATACACACCATTTGATTGAGAATAGTAATAAGAGTTTGATGAGAGTGGCTGATGATATGAGGATGGTAAGGGTGAGCCTTCATGATTTTTAAAACCGAATATGATTCGATCTTGTTGTTCCCTATACGCTTTAATCCTCTTACGGGCCACCGGACAATCGTGAAACAAATGATACGGGCTCCCGCAACAATCACATGGATCATCTTCTACCCAACTAATCATAGTGTCTTTGCATTTCACTGTGCCTGCACAAACTAACACACCAAGTGTAATACTGAACAAAAATAAAAATAAAGAAAATCAACTAAACTAAACTAAAAATATAAACTACTTTTGTTTTTTTTTTATAAAAAAAGTAAACACTAAAAACTAAAAACTAAAAACTAAACAAAGCGCACCAATTCCCCGGCAACGGCGCCATTTTGATCGATGTCGTTGGGTCAATCAAAAATATGAAAATAAGTAGTATAATGTAAGTCGAGTCGTCTCCACAGGGAATTGGTGGAAAGAATAGTTTTGTAACTTTAACTATTAAACTAAAACCTAATTACTTTGTTTTTGCTTTGAAATTTAGAAAACGAATTTGAAAATTTGTAAATAGTAATGAGAAAGGAGTAACCCCCTCCGAGCTTCTGGTTCTATGATTCACCCAAACCTGGTTAAATGATAGGATACCACATAGACATAGTTTTGTTGAACAGTTCAAATCAAGTGATAACCGAACACAAATTTTTAATAATAACATGTACAATTCAATTACCAACCCACAAGTATCACTTACCCTCCCAATTATCAAACTACTCACGATGCAAGAAAAACCGAATGTGAATGATAACAAGATAAGCAATTGAAAACAAGTGAATCGTTTAAATGATAAAAACCACAAATATTCTTCAAACTAATGAAAAACAATCCCAAATACCAAATCAAACAAGTTAAAGGGTTTCACAAACGAACCGTGCACCCGGAGGTGGTTACATAAAGAAACTAGCCGCTCATCTTCATAATAGGATTTTCAATTAATGATTGGAATGATGATTGCATGAAAAGATTGATTGGATTCAGGTTTGGGATGATAAAAAGTGTATTTTTGAGGTGAAAAACGACTAGGGTTAAGTCTCCCCCGTTTTGGGGTTGAAGTTATTTTTGAATATGGTAAAAATCCTTTAAATTCGCAACTTTTCCGATCCCCGGCGCAGCCCCGCGCCCCACCCAGCGCAGCCCTGCTCTAGGACCAAAAACTTGCTGACCTGCTCTAATTTTAGCGCACACCAGCGCTGGTTATTGGAGTCTGGCGCAGCCCTGCGCCTCCCCAGCACAGCCCTGCTCTGGTTACTGATACGCGTCCGTTTTTGCCATAAAATCTTCGTTAGAACTCCGTTTTCTTCGATTCTTGCGGCCACTTCTTCGTATTTAAGAGATTTATCACATCATCATTTAATATCTTCAATTAAGATCCATTTAGTTTCTCCAAAAATGCATCCATTCCGCTCCAGCTACCTGCAATCCAACTCAAACTCAAAGTAACCATGTTTTATGATATAATTCACTTAAAAACACATAATTAACTACATCTTAACATGGCAATCTACCCTCTTATCACTTATCTTACTCCTAAACATGGCTATCATTTGCAACCCATCGACACCAGTCGCATTATTAGGTTGCCCCACTGGTTACAATTGCTCCGTAGTTATCGCTTATGTCTCCACTGAATTCTGATGATTAGCTGATGCATGCTCATAGGAACACGGTGTCTAGCTCGGTCCTAGTCTGGTTCGTCAATTATGCACCAAAATAAAATGGGAGAGGTCAAAATTTATGTAAAATTTGATTCATATCTTGGGTTGGTTAAACTCGGTTAAGTTTTATCTCTTAATCTTTTTTATTGTTAGGTTTACAAATGAAAACCTTTATCCTCATCTCAAACACTTCAGATTTCTATTTGTTTATCCCATTTACAAGTTTACTCCCTCGCTAACTCCAAACTTTATAAATTAAAATCATATATTGAATATGTTATTATTCATACACATATCTTGGATATCGCTCAGAAGGAGTCTAGATGCAAAACCAATAGAAATGAAAAAGATTTAAACATATGGTGTTGCTAGAAACATTGATTACAAAGGTTGCTAAGCCAGATAGACCATGTGTGTGTGTTAGTTCATGCCCCTTAGGTGCGTTTTCACCATGTGGCGACCATATCAGCAAACTTATTTTAAGCCAAAAAAGTCTGTAATGGTTCATGGCCATTTCACACCCCTTCTATGATTCTATCATTACCTAATGATTTAATAAATTTATAATCTTTATTCAGCTATTTTTAAGATAAATAAGATTTAAACTAATCAAACTAAAAAAGTTCTCTATATATATTCTTTCTTCTCACGATGTCGAATGATTAGTGTATTAGTGACCAATATTATATATAAAATATTTAATAACAAGCATTTTTAAAACCTAAAAATTACTATTATATATTTTTTTCGTCACAGTTGTCAAATGACTAGCAAACGTGGCAACTCAAAATAATCGTGTGCTGTCATTTTTGCTATGTACCAGGGTGTTTGGCTCTCCTTATTTCCACCTCGTTGTAATTTATGACTTTTTTAAAAAGTCGTAAGTTATTTTAAAAGTGTTTGGGTGATGGTTTGAAAATGACTTTTTGGATTTGAATAAGGTGAAAAACAGGTGTAAAGAAGATAAGTTATAAGTTAGAATGTGTGACTTTTTTGAAAAGGAGATAAGGAGGTGGAAAATGAGATAAGTAATAAGTTATAAGTTATAACTTTATCCAAACATGGTACATGGAACTTGGAAGGTAGTTGTTTATTGATTTAGAAACTTATCAGTTACCTCTTTTTGTTGTGTGATAGTAAAGGTGTTGGGTTTCAAAGAGAAAGTTGGGAGTTCAAGTCTCACAAGAGACAAAAAAGGGTGTAAAGTGGTGTAAAAAATCGGGGATGAAATTAACCGTTAAAAAAAAACTTATCAGTTAACACAACGTTTATCTTCTTGGTTCTCTCAAAATTCAAGTGTGAAATATTTCCCGCCACCCACCTTTTTTGTGATTTAACGCCAAAGGGGAAGGTGTGTTGGCGTGATGAGGGCATTACATACCCCATTAGATCATGGGTAATGGTTAATGTCCTATAAGTGGCATTTTTCGCTACATCATCATCATAATGCCCCTTTAAAGAATGTGTAACGGTTAACTTCTTTTAATGGCATTTTAAACATTATTTTCCTTATTTTTCTCCTCTTTGGGCATTATACTAGAAATGTCTATCATTCTTCATGCCCCTATAATGCCTAGGGAGATGGTGTTAAGGGCGTTATCAAACTCATTCATGCCCACATAATGCCCATTACACATGATCTTATGTCCAATCTTATATGTAGCCTATGATTCTTAGATATATTGAAATATATACTTAAATTATGTATGGGTATAAAGATAAAGATTGAACAAGTGTGTCATTCTTTCACATATGTACACTTTACACATAAGAATCGCCTACCGTCATCATCATTATCATGACATAACATTTGATATCAATTTGGTTTTTTTCCCTTGTTCACAACGCAAACTTTATAGCATCTTGAGGAACTGACACGTACCATGAATTTTAAGGGTTTAGAGTTTTCTTATAACCTTATACTTGTACTAAAGCGTATAAAAGTTTGTCAAAAACTTAAAATATGAAATGTACGCAGACTAGGGTCTACTTCATTAATTTTTCTTGACATACAAAAATGTTCGTTATTATTTTATCAAATTTCACCAAACTTAACATACACTTTTGCA
This sequence comes from Ambrosia trifida, assembly GCA_028751855.1. Lineage (NCBI taxonomy): Eukaryota > Viridiplantae > Streptophyta > Magnoliopsida > Asterales > Asteraceae > Ambrosia > Ambrosia trifida. The sequence goes on along the minus strand of CM054122.1, from coordinate 193,150,994 downwards.
TGTCATTATTGGAATGTTATTAAAGGCTATTTTTCTAGTAGCTCTCTATCTTAACAAAGGAAGAATAGTTCATTCAAGGCAAAGTCTACTTCGCTTCTTTTTCATGTAATAAAATGGTGTCTAATAGAGCTATATGTATGCGCCGTTTTCTTGAATTTTATAACCACATTTCGCTCACCTCTGATGAAAATGATGCCTAGTTTGAAACTTCCTTAGAGCAAATTTGTTTCTTCTGTACGCAGAATTTATTTTCGTACTTCGAAACAAACAATAATGCAACATTAATCAAACCACTGATCTTTTAATCAGGCGGTCAAATTTGCCTAAGTACTATGGAAAAGGACCCAAAGAGGGCTCCGTGTCACCATACGGCTCCTCCAACTTGCAAATTGCATCTTATAAGTCATAGCTAATTAGCAAACAAAGCGTTGATTTTTCTTAATATATAGATGTGTCCCTTTCTAACTATTCAATTAGTATATGGGTAAAGCAATACAAATAATAATATAATAAGAAACTTATCTTTTAAATATGATATCCTATTTTTTTTAAACGTGGTGCATGAACCTAACATGGCCATAAGATTTTGAACTTCAAACACCACCCACGAGAAAGTGGAAATCAATAAGTGAGAGTGAAATCGAACAATGCATGGTCAAAAGAGGCAAAATGAATAGAATATTAATATGTCTTTGTGCATGAGGCCAGATTCGAAATCCAAACATAAATCAGTAACTTCTGCATGTCGCTGTATAACAATGCCACCAGTCATATAGATTTCTTAATTTTCTATGAATTTCCAAACTCCGATAAGATATTGTTTTTGGATGTTGTGATGTGCCGAAATGGAAAAATTTGTCCTTTAATTAGTCGGTATGTAACTACACTGAATATAGGACACATGGTGAGGGGACCAACACAAACTACCAAAAAAGAAAAAAGAAAAAAAAAAAACAGTTGATCGGCCAACAATGCTCTAATTAAGACTGATGTGTGCACCGTGCACGTTTTCAACTAGGATGCCTGCCACCATTGACTCAAATTTGTACAGAATTTAAAAAGCACATGGAAAAACATAGGACGCACGTGTCACTAATGGTAGTCTAGTGTATCTAGATGGTTACCGTAGGCCGCGTATTGCGACGGCGACGCCTAAGTTGTTTATAGGTGGTGGCACATTATGTGATGCGCAAACCGTATGAAAATTTACAATAACTCGATTTTATATTTGAGCCGACTCGTTTGTTTCCGAACACAATTTACATCAGAAACGTAGGTAACTCGAATTTTTACTGTCGAATTCAAACATTTTATATCTAATCCGACTCATTTCCAAACAAAATTTATTTCAAAATCGTAGACCAACCGATATCATACGTAAAAATAAGAATGAAAACGTTTCATATTTGACCAGGCTGGTTTCAGGAAAAAAATCCCCTATATTAAAACATGAATCTATGTCGTTTATAGAGAAGCTTGGGGATATAATGGATTACATGTCAAGTTTGAGAGTAAAAAAAAAAATAGAAAGTAGATGTGTTTTTCTTTGTCAAGTTCAAAAGTGAAGGGGTTAATTCTGTCAACCTAGAAAGTTGATTTTTGTCAAATCATAAACTTAGAGGGTAAATTTGTCACTTTAAAAAAGTTGAAGGGTTAGTAATTAAAGAGTATATTCACCGACCATATTCTTTAAGATATACAATATAATTATAGTGAAGTTTGGAGGATAGAATGTTTTATATGTCAGAAGTTTAAGGGTTAAAAAGTAAAACAAGACATCTTTGTTAAGTTAAAAGGGGCAAAAGGGGCAAAGCCTCTAAATTATAGGGTTTCCAACGGTGCACCAATTATTAGTAATAAATTATAAATTGATGATAATTAATCCATGGCAGTACCTCAATTTGGTCCAAGAGGCAACGGCCCTAGCAAGTTAAAAAATTATGTACTGCTTTGTTAAAGCATCATAAGAAGTTGCTTCATATTTGCATGGCTAGTAAAAAGTCGCATGTGTATTACCTTTAGTGGTAACTAATTATCAGTAGTAATAAGTTGTTGACAATTAATCATCATTTCATTAGTGGTACCTGAACAGTGGCAACTTGGTTCAATAGTTGCAAATGAGATTTGTAACAACTTATTATTGATTAGTAGTAAGTATTATGCTAAGTAGGTAGTAACTTGTGGGCGGTCGTGGTGTATGGTGTCAATAGCTTTTTGCTAGTGACCTTTCGGTGTTTATAAAAGTATTATTTTGCCATTCAAAAAAAAAGCTAGTAACTAAAAGTGAGCAAAAATCGAACCATAGCCGAAAACATATTTTTTAACTAATATTAACCATAACCGACAAAAGCGATCAATCATGGTTAAGTTAATTAGATTTTTTTTTTTTTTGGATAAATTGATACAAAGTTTTAATTAAATAGTTAGAACCAACAAGTTTTACAAGTGGGCGGCAGGTAAAGGGGCTACAAGTTGTGCCGCTATCCCCTTTTAAAATATAAAAACCTACTCTATTAAAAAATAAAACTTGGGTCCTTAGTCACCGGGGAGTTACTCTGCACCACCTTTTGTACTCTCTCTATGAACCGGATTGCTTCAAGGGCAAAACCTCCAAATGTGTCAAAAGCAAATGGCACAAAGACGTGTTGGTTCTCTAGACATGCAGCTTCATGTTTGGCGACTTTCTTGGACTCTGCTTTCAAGACTGCTTGTCGTGCCACAAACCCAGAATCCCGAAGTCCCATCAACGGAGACACCCTAGTGAGATCAATGCACGCATGATTAATTAGATTAATCAACTATTTGGTTATTGATATGTCATCATTTACACATGTTTTATATGTGTATTTATCCTACTCTTTGCACATATATTATGCTTTTATCCTTAGAAAACATAGCTAAATCGTTCTTAAGAGATAAATACGGGTTTTTTTTTAGGCAACAAGCAAAAAGGAGCGAAAACGGCACAGAAGGAAGCAATTTGAAGACTTTGCAGATTGCAGCAAATGTTGTACGGTTGTGCATCGGTCGTGCACGGTCATGCTCTTGCCCCGGTCAACTAGTCAACATTTCAAAGTCAACCAGAATGAAGTTTGTCAACGTGCACGGACGTGCACCCACTATGCATGGGCATGCACCCTCCTAACCTGCACCACAAGGCTCCAGCCGACCAAGACTGACAAGCAGCTACACCACCTAGACGTGCACGGGCATGCTCCTCGACGTGCACGGGCGTGCACCCCCCTTGCGCACGGGTGTGTAGGGACTACTATACGCCTATAAAAGGAGGCATCCGCTCTTCATTTTCACATCTCATCCCATTCCACTCGATTCTCCCCCACTTTTCTGTTGTTTTAGGGTCTTGCAAGTGACTTTTGGAGTTTGGGATCATTCCATAAACACTTTGATTAAGTGAGCCTAGAGAGAAACCACCCCCATTCACCTAAACCTCTCCAAATCCATATTCAACCCTCATCATGATTTCACACAAAATCATCCTTAGTGAGCATGTTGTAATGTCATTATTTGGCCAGGATTTTAAAGTGTTGCTTGGTTGAAGACTATCTTGGTATGAATTTATATAGTTTATGTTTAGTTTGAGTGATGTTTTATGATCTTGGTAATTCTTTCTACTCTTTATTTGTTTGATGAATTAACTAATTAATCGACTCAGTATTTGGTATTGTGGGTGTTTGGTAGGAAGTAGAGGGACTTATGAGTGTACCCGTGGCGTGTAAAAACCCACGCACTTGTAAGCTAACCATTAACTCCATGTGTAGTGATTAACCCATTTGTGAGTGGAAACATTCACACTTTGTGGTTGATCCTCAACTATCAAACTTCACTTAGGGTCGGTACAGTATATATACTTGGCCTTGGTGATATATAAGCAAAGATTTGGTTAAGCGACTTAGCTACGTGGTCTATGTGTTAGTTTGTGCGCAAACAAAATATTTGTGAACCTGTGTTAGAAGTAAACGGTCATTATTTACTTTATTTATTATATTGTCGCACAATTAATAATAGGCCAATCACTTTTTGAAATATTAATTATTTCAAGAAATAGATGAGCGTACTTTGGAGGATACGAGGCCTTTGCCATGTCAAGTGGTAGTTTATCAATCGCTACGGCTTTTGGCAATTTATTCACAAAAGAAAAGAGTAGTCGGATGTCAATATCACAATTTCGGGAAGTGTGTTTTTCGGGGTTGGATATACACAATCTTGGGTGATACGTCTCTCACAATATATTTCAGAGGTGAGACCCTCACAATAACAAATAAGAACGTACACAAATCGTTTTAAAGTTATTGCAGGAGACATAATTTGATCACATCACTTAACTAAATATTTACTATTAGTTCATACCAAGACAAGTCGGATCTCGAAGCAACACTTTTGTTTGGTTATTATTACTCTCTAGGCTGCTTTTGTTTTCTGTATTCTTAAAAACTTTTTCTTAAACAACTTAAAATTGAGTAATAAAAGTTGCGTCTTTGGGTTCGATACACAACATTTACATCATATCTATACTACACCCGATAGGTATTGTGTGAGTTTTAGATCCTTAAGCAAATATCGTTTTATTTATAAATTTAAAACTTCGACCGTGTTTTGGTTAAGTCTTATTTTTCTTTGGTTTATTAATGCTTCAAGTGTCCATAACCAAATCAAGAACACTATAACCGAGCTTGTAACTTGCATAACCGACCTTGGAACATCATAACCGAACTATTTTCAACTAGACAAAGCTAAACAGAAATTAAAGAAAAAAATACATTGAGCAATTAATAACACTAAATTGAAATTGCTGTGAATTGACCTGACCCATGCTTAACCGACCACCGGTTATGGTTAGGCCACCATAGCCACATCGAGCCGATAGTTCACACTCCTAGTAGTAACTGCGAGCGGTAGTAATAATTTTTTATTACTAATGATGTTTCTACAAAGGTTTTCAATGATACAACTAGTTAGACACTCTTAGTAGTAAGTGCAAGCGGCAGTAATAAGTTTTTATTACTAATGATGTTTCTACTAAGGTTTTCAATGATACAACTAGTTAGGCATTTATAACCACCAATTGTTGTACCTTTTAAGCTCGTAGCATCTGCCAATTTTGTCATATCCCCCTTTTTTAGATGAAAATCTCACTGTGATCTTGTTCCCTATTTTAATTTATACCGGATCCGTTGAATTCATTAGATAGATGCTCACTATTGTCTTGATAAAAGTGGTTTTTTCTCTGTCTTTAATTTCTTGTCTATCTTCTTTCATCTTCTATAGGAGGCACATATTCGATCACAAAGAGTTGTGTTTTAACGCAATCATTATGATCTTTGACCCTTATAGAAAGGAATTTTTTGAGTCTATTTTGACACATGAAAATTAGAACTTCGTCTTTCATCGAGATTTTATTCAAGCTATATGTTGAGCTTTCTATCTTACCCTATTATTTGATAGAATGGAAACCTTGCCTCTTATCATTAGGTTTGACCATATTTATAATGATACAATGCTATCTCTATATATGGATAGAGATTATCTAATAAATACAAATTACAAATTTACTATATAAACACATGCTCTAATACACCCCCGCAGTCGAAGCGGGAGGAGACCGGATGCTGAGACTGTCGCGAAAATCTTCAAATAATACGCGAGGCAAGCCCTTGGTGAAAATGTCTGCGATTTGATAACGAGTAGGGACATGAAGCACGCGAATGTGTCCTCGTTGTACCTGTTCCCGAACAAAGTGGATGTCTAGCTCAATATGTTTAGTACGCTGATGTTGCACTGGGTTACCGGACAAGTAAATAGCACTGACGTTGTCGCAGTATACCAAAGTTGCACGGGATAACGGATGATGTAACTCGAGTAGTAGGTTGCGAATCCAACAGATTTCAGCGACAACATTGGCAACTCCCCGATATTCGGCTTCTGCACTGGAGCGAGAGACTGTGCTCTGTCGTTTGGAGGACCAGGAAATCAGGCTATCACCAAAATAAATACAGTATCCACTAGTTGAGCGCCTTGTGTCGGGACAACCGGCCCAATCTGCGTCTGTGTACGAGACCAGTGAATGTGCATTTGATCCGTGAAGAGTGAGACCCAGTGATTGCGTACCTTGATATAACGAATAATCCGCTTGAGTGCATTCCAGTGATCCAAGCGAGGAGCGTGCATGTGCATACAAACCTGTTGAACAACATAAGAAATATCTGGACGAGTAAAAGTAAGATACTGTAGGGCCCCTGCTAGACTGCGAAATAGAGTGGGATCCGAGAACAAGTCGCTTGTGGTGGAGTTTAGCTTGCCGTTAGTGTCCACAGGGGTGGATACGGGATTACACGAAGGTGGTCATATGTGGGAGTGGCGTGGTAAAGCAGTTCGGTGGGGGTCTTGGTTTTGGTGACTGTGTTTGGAAGTATGTTGAGAAGGTAAGTTGCGGTTTCAAGGGCAAAGTGCCAAAGGTGAGTGGGAAGAGATGCATGGGCCATGAGTGTGCGGATTATGTTGTTTATGGACCGGATTTTCCTCTCGGCTTTGCCGTTTTGGGAGGAGGTGTAGGGGCAGGAAAGACGGTAAAGTATGCCGTTGGTCGTGAAAAAATTTTGGAAGGCAGTGTTAACGTATTCATGACCATTGTCACACTGGAAGGTTTTTATGGTCTTTTCAAATTGTGTTTTGATGGTTGATGCAAATTGGGTAAAGGCTAGAAAAACCTGGGATTTTTGAGTGAGTGGGTAGGTCCATAAAAAATTAGAATAGTCGTCCAAAAATAATACATAATATTTATGGCCGGACGAGCTAATAATAGGTGAGGTCCATACATCACTATGAATAATATCAAATGGTTGAAAGACACAAGAAGTAGACGGAAAAAAAGGTAGTTTAATACTTTTACCAAAAACACACGAATCACACACATGTTTATTAAAAGGTTTAAAAGAAACAGAAGAAACAGATTTTATTGAATTTAAAGGATGACGTCCTGGATGGCCAAGACGTTGATGCCAAACGTCAGCAGTAACGGCAGCAAAAGCAGTGGGTAGTGGAGTGGAGGAAGACCCGAGCACCAGAGGGTAGAGATCACCGCTGCTGTTGCATCGCAGGAGCGGAACCCGCATCTTGAGGTCCTTCACAAGAAAACCAAACGGATCAAATTCAACAGACACCCAGTTATCTCTAGTAAAACGACGAACAGATATAAGGTTTTTAACTAGTTTTGGGGAGTATAGGACATTTTTGAGTATAAAGGGCGGGAATGGTTTAGGTAAATATTTGGTGCCTTGTCCTAATACCGGGATAGTATGACCATTACCTACAATAATATTTTGAGCAATGCAAGAGTTAGAAAAGGAATGAAAATCACCTTTGTCTGGAGTCATTGTGGAAGATGCGCCCGTGTCCATGTATTGTGTCAGATCCGGTTGTTGCAGGGACATCGTGTACATAGCCTGCTCGATATCAGTGGTTGAATATGCTGCATAATTGCCTTGGGCTGGTGATGGGCCGAGTAGGCCCTGCTGTGGGCTTTGGGCCGAGGGATGGTTAGTGGTACGGTTTGAAGGGTATGGGCAAGGAGGTAGAGAGTAGTTGGGCCAAGGGATGTTGGAGGTTGAGTTATTGTTGGGCTAGGCCGAAGTGTTTGAATGTGTGGAGGGTTGCTGTGAGTTAGGGTGTGGCCAGTAAGGGAAAGGATAGTATGGTGAGGGGTACCAGGGGGAAGGCCATTGTGGTTGGGAGGCTGTGCGGCCGTAGAACCCACGTCCGCGACCCCGGCGGCCAGAGCGACCACGGCCACGGCCATAGGAGCGGTCAACAGGGCGGGTGGTGTCATGGGTTTGATTTCGTGAGGTGGTGGCGGATAGAGCGGTGGAGGCGTTTTTGGCAGCATGAGAGGCCCGTTCGGCTTTGTCGGTCTCGGTTTGAATTAATTTTGAACGAGCATTGTAAAACGAAGGTAAAGGGTCTTGGTTTTTAAGAATGGTAAAAATACCTTCGTATTGTTCATTTAGTCCCGCGAGCAACTGTAACACGAGGCGATCATTATCCACAGGGGCGTTGACATTGGCGAGTTGATCCGCCAAGATCTTCAAAGCTTGACAATAGGCCGTCATGCTTGGGAAGCCATCCAAGCGAGTGTTTGAAAACTTGCTCATTAAGTGGATTGCACGGGCGCTCTTATTATCGTGAAACAAGTCTTCAATGGCGACCCAAGCCTCATGAGCATTAGAGATGTTGTTGATAATGGTGTGTAGGAGGTCGTTAGAGATGGTGCTATAAATCCATTGAAGGACAATGGCATCTAGACGCTCCCACTCATCAAGGGGTTTAATGGAAGAATCGGCTTGTGCAGGTTCGGGTTGGGGAGGTCTCGGGTGGAGATGGTCTTCAACTAAAAAGGCTTTGCAATGAAGTTTAAAGAGAGTAGCCCATGATGAATATTGCGAGGATTCGATTTCAAGAACGATAGGGACAAAGTTCTTGATATTGGACACGGTGGTGGCGGGGTGAAGTTTTGATTCAACTGTGATAGAAGGGATGATAGAGGAGGAGGTTGCTGGGGATGTCATATTGTTTGTGCGAGATAAAGTATAACAGGGGAACAAGAAATCGAATGAAGGGGTAAAAAAAAAATATGGGATTATTAATGAAGAATGTGGTGATTTGATATGTGGCAGAGGTGGTCGTGCAAGATAAAGACAAAGAAGAATATGGGATTATTATGTGTCAGAGGTGAGGCGGCAGAAATATTAGAGGTAGGATCGAAGAAGAAGAGAGAGTATTAGGGTTTAGGCATGGTCTCTTGATACCATGATAGAATGGAAACCTTGCCTCTTCTCATTAGGTTTGACCATATTTATAATGATACAATGCTATCTCTATATATGGATAGAGATTATCTAATAAATACAAATTACAAATTTACTATATAAACACATGCTCTAATATTATTGATTTCGTATTAAAATACTTTAACTTTATAGTAATACATACACGATTCAGAAAAGTTATCTAGGGATATTGGAAAAACGAAACCTGTATAACCAGGTTCAATGTTGCACTACGAAGATCAATGTTATATGATGAGTAAACAAAATAACTTATAACTAGTATCCCTAGGCATTTGTAGTAAAACATACAAAATTCAGAAAGGTTAGCTAGGTATTTGTAATCGTCAATAAATTTGTTATTGGTCTTGTACAAAAGAGAGTGTTAATAATGCAAATGGCTCTTGGCACTTCTTGTGGCATTTAACTTGTACGGATTCATTTGTTTCTTTTTTTAGAAATATTATGGATATTTAACGGCTAATTTTTTTGTTCCCTGTGACATTTAAACCCAAGATCTCACATTCTAGCGTTTTAAAAGGCTTTGCCTTACTATTGAACCACTAACCCCAATGGTAGAAACATTATGGATTTGATCACCGTAATTTGTCAAAGTATGTTTGGTTCTTATAACGACTAAAACAATTTGAAAACTCTGTTAATTCAATATAAATGATGATTTTTTATATCGAAAAACAAAAAAAATCAGAAAAAATAATAAGTTGATGATTCTACACGAATTGTTGGATTGCAATAAAGTCTCCTTCTAATAATAGCCAGTCTTAAAGAATTGAAATAGACCATAAATGCAATCTAACTATTCATACAATCATGCATATCTAAATTTAATCTACATATTCATACGATCATGCTTATTTAAATTTGTATTTGTCTTTGTATGTCAAACATTGCCATGGAGCATCTAGGTGTTCTAACATTGATCATGTTATCTGTGAGACTTAAACTAAAGATTTCTAAATTTACATGTTTCTAAAGGTCTTGCATTTGTCAATGGGCTACTATTTCCATTGGTGAACATCTAAATGTTAGTGTTCACCAAAATTGAAGCTTATTTAATTCGACATTAAAAAGTATAGATGTAAACAACACGAGTCGCTTGTGAGCCACTTAATTTTGACTCGCTAAAAGTTCTGAATATGTCTAGCTAAAATGAGTTTTAATCGAAATGGAAGCTTAATTAATAAACGAGTTTAGGTAGACATCCTAATTTATTATTATTTATTAAAATCACCACGTAGATCAATTTGACATCATAAGCTTATAATGATCATGCTACTGATGGGATGGATAAAGTATTCAACGTTGTGTTTTAGATATGGATTTTGGTATGTGATTTTGTAAGAAAAAATATATGGCAAGTTGGCAACTTATGACCATATGATTTGAACTTATGAAGACTTTGAAAACTTCCAGAAGTTCGATTCATTGCGTCATAAATCATAATTGTGTACAGGACTGATGCGTGCTAATTAATGTAGAAGAAAATCTTGTTTCTCCGATTTATTATGGTCTGATGGATCCTATCTATGCATTTGATGTTCAGGATCTATTGACGTTGTATGAGAAGGTTTCGGGAGGAAAAAATAAAGACGGTGATTCAAGGCATAGTTATTACTACAATATGGGTTATATGAAAAGCGAGAAATAACAAAGTTTTCAGTGGTAGAGACTTGAAATTGTGTGTGAAATAGTGGGGAATGTAAAAGCCTTATCATTTTTTGGTTAAAAAGCAAGTCTAGGTTTACAAACCTTCTTTGAAAGGATTGGCAACTTAACCCTTTGTATTTGGGCGGTCATTTTTTAGGGGCATGTCGGTGTTGAATGAATTTTAAAGTTAAAAAAAAAACTTGTTATGTTTATTTAACTATTTTATTTTTAATAATAATTTAATTTAATATAGAAATGGTATTTTGGTTCATCACTTATTATATTAAATAATAATAGCAGATATTTTGGCTATTTTCCTTGATAATACACCTTCGATTATGATGCCCAAATTGTGTGCTCATGAAGTTATTATGACTTAAAAATAAGATGATTGAAATTATTGCCTTGTGACAAGATATATATATATATATACACATATATATATAGTATTAGGTTCCTGTACAAAGTGAAATTTTTGTGAGAAATGTAAGAAGCAATAGAAAGTTGACATGTGGCAATCTTATTTATTTTAAAATAAGGGTAGCTTAGTCAATTTACCATTAATCATAATTAATCAATTTAATTATTTTGAGGAAAGTATCATGCATTTAGTTACATTTCCATTTCCATTTTTTAATGGTAGAGTCTATTTTTTCTGCACTTTTTCTTCTTCAACGTAACATCACAACAATGTTGTTTTTTTTTTTCAATCCGTGGTGTTTTATTATATATTAACGTTGTTTCTATTATTCAATCCGTAGTGTTTTTATTACATAGTAACGTTGTAGGGTGTTTTTTTCAATCCGTGGTGTTATGTGTATGAATCATGTTCAATATTCATAGAACACCAAGAAATCTAAACACACCCTCATACAAACTATGAGTATAAAACATAGCAAGATGATCATTATAAAACACATCCCAGCCAATAAAAATCAAAGAACTTTTTAATCAATCCCAATTGTGTTTATTCCGTATGGTGTTTTATAACACAACAATTGTTTTGTTATTCAATACGTAGTGTTTTATTACACAGTAACGATGTAACACACCTTCATACAAACTATGAGTATAAAACACAACAAGATGATAATGATAAAACACAAATAAATAATCGAAAATCAAAAAACTTTAAATCAATCCCAATTACCACGAACAAAAATCATCATAAAACACTCCACTGTATACAATCGGTACGTATGACACCCTTTGACCTCTCATCCATCATCAATGGACCTGTGAATCATCACATCTTTTTTATATCTATAACACCATTCCTGTTAATTAAAAAAAATCACCTATCATTTTTTTTGGTTCCCGTTTCTTCAGACGTGGCGCCCTTTCCCATTAAACACTCAGATGAATCTTTCTTCTTCCTTGTTCATGTACATGCAACAACAAAAAAATAAAACCCCCAAAAAATATTGTTCGATCGAGTAGGGTAAAACACGGTAATGAAAAATTAGGGTTTTGCTGAATTAATACTCTTGTAGACGAAGCAGATTTTTATGGGTAGAGTGTGATTTTTATTGATAATCGATCATCTTCATTGTGTGTTTAGAGAGAGAATCAAACGAAAAATGAGGAAAAAAATATTTGATTCACGGGTATGTAGGATGATAAACTGTCTTCCATATTTATAACACATAAAATGTCTATTATACCCCATAAGATCTAGTCAATCAGTCAAACATATAACATTTATTAAATTTTTGCCACTATTTAATCTAAGCCATTCATTTTAAGATCTAAGGGCCCAAAACACTTCTTACACTTCTCACAAAAAACACCATTTGTACAGGAACTCAACCCTATATATATATTGTTGGATCAGTATGCTCTTTGTTTAAGTAAGAACTTGCTATCTTTGACACTTAAGTGTTTAGCAAGCTCTTGTATATCAGATTTGTAAGCACAGCGGAATGTATAAGTTAAAGCAACACTTTTTATACTTAAGAGGAGTTATTACTCCCTCTTGATGATTGAAACTAATAATGACAAGTATTTATTATGAATCTAAGCAGTAAATAAGAATTAGATACTTAGGCATATTCACAATAAATACAGAAATGGAATAGAACAGTGAAAGTGTTTGAAAGATTTTTCTATTAAAATCAATGTGTAAAATAGAAGGTTGAAGCCTCCTATTTATAGACGTTTACATGCATGTATCTTGCCAATAAAGCAAGTACAGAAACATCAGAAACAAGTTGCACAAGTTGCAACATTGAAAGAAACAATTACAGCTAAAAGTAATAATAAACAATAAACTACTGATACAAAAGGCGGTGAAAAATATCTGATGCTAAGTGCTGATGAATGACAAACTACTGATGAGTAGTTTGTCTTCAGTACTTCTGAAGTGAACTTGTCTGGTTTGGACTTCAGAACTTCTGATGAAGTTTCTTCTTCAGCACTTGTCATATCTTCTCTTCAGCAGTTTCTTGTCTTCTCTTCAGTACTTCTATACTTAGCCAAAATTGACAGAAGTGAATTAGACTAAGGTTTCCAAAAGTGGTTTCACCAATCCTCTTTGTCCTAACAATCTCCCCCTGGATTGATGAACCCAAAACCTTACTAATTCCTTATGATCTTCTTCTGTCTTGAACAATCTTCCATATTTCTTTATACATGGTGTTCTTTAGCTGGTTTAACTGTCCATCAGATAGAGATCCTCTCTGTGGTTCCAGATGTTGAATTGTGAGCAGGTCTTGTGTTGACAGTTTCTTTAGATCACTGATCTTCTTGTAAGCCCTGCTTGAAAGGTCTCTTCTTGTCAATAATACTGAGTTGTTAGCAGTAAGTGACCATCTGATGATAGGTACCTTTGACTTGTTAAAGTCAGAGGTATAGGGAACCAGACTTGTCCCTTGGGTTGATGATCCTGAGTGTTGGATGCTTTCTGTTTCAGTAAGCCTCAGGTGGGAGTCTCTTCCTTGTTGTTGTTGTTGTTGTTGTTGCATATCAGGCATCTGAATAGTTGGGAGATGGTGTTCAGTCACTACCTTGGTATGCATCTTGTCTTTGATAGTCTTTTGAATTTGGTAGGCAAAGGTGGAAGGATCCCTGAATTGTGTTATCAGAGGTTTCTCATCAATGTCAAAATCTGCATGAACTACTGAACTTCCTTCAAGTAGTACCATTTTGAAATCAGTTTTGACATTGTCCTCTGATTTCTTCCTTTAAGTAGCAGGCTTTCTTGTTAAAACACCAGAAGTTCTAACTACTGATCTTGAAGGTTCAGCAGTTTGAAACTTCTCTGGATTTGCAGCCTTGGCAGCCTTATATTTTCGATAAGTATCCACCAGTCTTTCTTCTTTCCATCTGGATACTGAGGCTTTTGAACCATAGCCATCTGCTACTAATTCATCTATCATCTGGGCTCTCTTGGCCTTTCCTTCTTTACTTGTGGCCAGTTTGTCTGCAATTAGTTGTGCCCTTCTTGTCAGCTCTTGCATAGAGAGTCCCTTGAGTGTGTAGGCTTTAGTCTTGCTGTTCTTTGTGATGTAAGACACCAGTTGTTGTCTTTTGTCTTCTTCAGCAACATGATCAATTTCAGCCTGTCTTTCCAGTTCAGCTTGATAAGCCTGGAGCTTTTCTTCAAACTCTAAGTCATCCCTTTGTTCCAGGTTTTTCCAAATCTGGTCTTCCTTGGCTTTTTGTTGAACTGCCTTTAACCTCTGCTCAAGAAGTTCAGTAGATTGAGAGATTGGAGCAGGGGTTAGGACAGTCATAGTAGTGGTTGTTGTAGGCCTTGGAGGAGCAGAAGTTGGTTTGATTTGTTCAGTGGATCTGGAAGGTTTAGTTTGTTAATATTTGGAAGTGTTAACCTCTGCTGGGTTGACAACTACTGATGGTTTGTCAACTACTGAAGGATTGTCTTCAGTATCTTCTGAGTCATCAGTACTTTGACCATCAGAGGTTTCTTTATTATGCCTTAGGGATTCTTCAGAAGTTTGGGTCTCATCTTCTTTTTCTGTGGCTTCAATATCTTCCACTGAGACACCAAACTGTTTGGCCATTGCTTCTTTTCTGGCCTGGTTTTTCTGATCTCTCTCTAGGATAGCAAGTCTTGCCTTTCTTCTGGCTTCAACTGTATCCATTGGTTCCTTCATCTTCTCCCTCTTTTTGGATTCATCAATAAGCTTCAGAGGTTTGATCTGATCTGTCAGATTGGCAATTTGTTTGGTGTTGAAGTCAATCTTGGTCTGCAGATCATTCATCTTCGTCTGAATCACCCCAAATTGGTTCTTGATGGACAGCTCCAAGTTAGCTGTATAGGTTTGGAGGTGATTCTTGATGAGGGCATTCATCATATGATAAAGGTCACCACCTGGGCTGCATAGTTGGTTCATGTCTATGCTTGAAGGCCCAGGGAATTGGGTAGCATTTGATGTAAAGGGTGTGTTTTTGGGAGATCCTCATGTTGTACAGAGGATGCCACTCTAGGGGTTTTAGGGATTGAGTGGACTTTAACCTGTTCAGGGGTGACTAGCTTCTTGAGCTTGGATACCCCTGAAACAGGACCTTCATAAAGTGCCGTCAATTCAGTAGTTTTGGTTGTTGAATCATCATCCAATTTAATGGAATCATCTGAATCCCTGATGTTGTCCTCAATGAGGACTGTCTCAGTTAAATCATGAGCTGAGCCCATCTCAGTTCTCACATGAACCTCTTGTTCTTGGTTCTGAGGATTTCCTACCTCAGGCATTAAGCCTTCATCAGTAGTTGCCACATCTGAGGTCTTAGCTGTTTTACTTCTTTCCTCAGATCCACCACTGGGTGGTAACTGAGTAGTAGCAGCCTCAGATGCCCCAAGAGTCTCTAAGATTGGGCTTAAAGACTCTGGTCCACCCTCATCTCTTGGGTTAGGGCTAGTGATGTCCACATCCATGTCTGATTCTGTGGTTATGTCCCCTGTTTGTTGTGGTTGTAGGGGACTGACATTATCAGGTGGGACTATCTCTTTTAGCCCAGAGCGAAGTTTGGCAATCTCTATTGCCTCTGGTTCAGAAATTTGAGGGGTTGGTTCAGAAGTTTGGGCAATAGGTTCAATAGGTTGGTCAGCAGTTTCAAAAGAAGTGTCAGTTACAACAGTTTTTCTAAGTCTTTTTCTTTTGAATAAGATTTTTATGGGTGCTCTTGGTGGAGTTTGAGATGGATGAGACTGAGAGGGTGTTTCAGTCTCACCTATTTGAAGAGCAGATTGCTCATGAGCATGTTCAGACATCTCAACCTCCTGAACAGCTTTTCTTTTGGGTTGGTGGGTTTCTGTCTTTGTTGGCTTGGGCTTTTTGGCTTTTGATGGTGTGAGTTTGGAAGATGTGGGTTTCAGGGGGACTTTTTGTTGTTCTCCCTGATCATCTTCTGGCCAGGTAGCCGGTTTGTTATGCCTAGAGTATGCTTGTGAGGTTAATGGATTTAAAGTTGAAATTTTTCCCACAAGCACCTCATTACCCAGTTCCCCTATTATGCATTGCATAATGAACCTTGGGTATAACAAAAACTTTTTCTTGGTATTATTATGATGTAACACCAACTCATTGAAAAATAATTTTGATGCCCTGAATTTGGTTTCATTCACTATGGAATGAAATATTGGTTGAAAAGTAGAGGGCATCTGATCATAAGACCCTGTCTTTGGACTCAAACACATAATAATATAATGAAACAAAAGCTTGTATTTTGGTTCAAAATATTTTTTGAAAATAGTAGCATGGGAGAGAGTACCTTGATAACCACACTCTGTCATGGTTAAGTGAATGTCAGAATTAGCAACATGATCAGGGGTAGCTACATCATTCAGGCCCAGTCTTGTTGCCAGTGTGGCCGGTGTGATGGTCAGTGGTTTCCCTTTTATTCTTGAGTTGAGGGAGATAATTTCACCATCAACCGTCACCGTCTCAGCATTAGCCCAGAACTCATTTAGAGTTTCAGTATGAATTGGTGGGTCGATTGTGAGAGCAGTAAAATATTGGGATTTTACGACAAGATCAATGATCTCATCGTATTGGGACCAGCCTTCTTGTTTTTCAAGAAAGGCCCTTTGATTGTGTCCCTGTTTTAGAACGAGAGCCATGTGGTTTGGGTTTTTGTTGATCGAACAGTTGATTTGCAGGTTTAGGTTTTTAAGAGAGTTTTTGAGAGAGAAGGAGGCAATTTTTTGAGTTTGAAAGGATAAGTGTTGAAAAAGGTATTTATCAGAAGTTTTTAACCGCTTGGATCTTCTTTATTAGAAGTTTTTAAACCGCCTTGGTTAAAAATCTGTTTATCAGAAGTTTTAAACCGACTAGGTCAAACCTCTGATGATGGGAAAAGTCAGATTTGCCCTTTTTGACTAAACTGCTGATGAAGGATTATCTTCATCAGTAGTTCCCATTTCCTCTTCAGTAGTTTTAACAGCTGATGAGAAATGTTTTATAAATACTTTTATTCATAACTTCTGAAGGTTATTTTATCAGAAGTTATTCACTTTTCAGAAATTATCCCCATACTGATGTTTTGTTCATCAGTAGTTTCTCTCTTTTCAGAAGTTTTTATTTTTCAGATTTTTTGTCTTTTTGTAAGTGGAAAATGAAAAATATGTGCAGAACAATAAAATAAACACTTACAAATTTAGCATCCCAAGCATGGATACTAACTTCTGAAATGTTGATGTGTCAAGGGGTTTTGTGAAGATGTCAGCGATTTGATTAGCTGTTGCTACATGCTTCACCTCAATCTTGCCTTTTTCATAGCAATCTCTTATGAAATGGTACCTGATCTCAATATGTTTAGTTTTTGAGAACTGTACCGGATTTTGAATGATGCTAATGGCAGATTTGTTGTCTACAAACAAAGGTGTCTTGGTTTCTTTGATTCCATAATCAAGAAGTTGATATTGGAGCCATTGTATCTGTGATGTACAACTTGCAGCTGCAATGTATTCAGCTTCAGCAGTTGAAGTTGCAACAGATGTTTGCTTCTTTGATTGCCATGACACTAGACAGTTACCCAAGAATTGACATCCACCAGATGTTGACTTTCTTGTCATCTAACACCCTGCATAGTCACTATCTGAAAAAGCTGATAACTTGGTATTGCTTGAAACAGGATACCAAATTCCAAGTGTTGGAGTTCCTTTCAGATATCTGAAAATTCTTTTGACTGCTATAAAGTGTGATTCCCTTGGTGCTGATTGATATCTAGCACAGACACATGTTGAAAACATAATATCTGGTCTAGAAGCAGTTAGATATAAAAGGGAACCTATCATGCATCTGTACATGGTTTGATCAACCTGTTTTCCTTGATCATCAGGTTCAACTTGTGTGATTGGTGTCATGGGAGTGGAACATGATTTACAGTCTTTTAAAGAAAATTTGTTTAATAATTCTTTAACATATTTTGATTGATGTATAAAAGTTCCATTTGTTTGTTGCTTGATCTGCAGTCCCAGAAAGTACTGCAGTTCTCCCATGGTACTCATCTCAAATTTTGATTGCATGAGTTTCTTAAAATCATCACACAGTTTTGTGTTTGTTGAACCAAAAATGATATCATCAACATAAATTTGAACAAGTAGGACATGATTTCCAACATGTTTAATGAAAAGAGTTTTATCAATGGCACCTCTTGTAAAGTTATTTTTGAGTAAAAAGGTGGAGAGTGTATCATACCAGGCTCTTGGAGCCTGTTTGAACCCATAAAGAGCTTTGTCCAGTCTGTACACCCACTCAGGATGAGAAGGATCCTCAAACCCAGGTGGCTGACAGACATACACCTCCTCTTTTATCTTTCCATACAAAAATGCACTTTTTACATCCATTTGATAAACTTTAATTTTGTTGGAAATGGCATAGGCCAGAAATAACCTGATGGCCTCAAGCCTTGCAACTGGAGCAAAGGTTTCATCATAGTCAATTCCCTCTTCTTGAGAGTACCCTTGAACTACTAGTCGTGCCTTGTTCTTGATTATCATGCCAGCTTCATCTTGTTTGTTCCTGAAAACCCATCTTGTGCCAATTGGTTGCTTGTTTGTAGGTAAGGGACAGATTTCCCAGACCTGTTGCTTGTTGAACTGAAGCAGTTCATCTTGCATGGCTTGCACCCAATTATTGTCTTTGAGGGCTTCCTGGTACTTCTTTGGTTCCAACTGTGAGATAAAGGCTGAAAATAGGCAAAAGTTGGAGAGCTGGTTTCTGGTAAGAACACCTGAAGCTATATCACCCATGATTTGATCAAGTGGATGATCTTTGTGTTCAATCAGCTGTTGTAAACCACTGACAGGTGTAGGTGGCTCATGTTCTTCAAACAAACTACTGAGGTCTATAATATCTGGTTCAGATGTTCCTTGATCTTCAGTAGTTGGATCTACTGAACCAGAAGTTTGAGTTTGTTCCTCAGTACTTGTTTGATTAGAAGTTTGTGGAACTTCTGATGATTTTGAAGTTGACTTGATAACTGTTTGAGGAGTCCATGGTGTGGGATCCTCATCATCAAACCTTTTGTTACCATAATAAGTAGGTTTTGATGAAGTAACAGCCTTCTCAGGTCCAAAATGGAAGTTGTCAAGGTCAAAAAGTTCAGCAGGATGTGCTGGAATAAGAGTGTGTTTTGACTCATTGAACTTGACATTCAATGTTTCTTCTACTATCCTGGTGTGAGAATTAAAAACCTTGTAGGCTTTTCTAGTTGAAGAGTAACCAAGAAAGTAACCTGAGTCAACTTTGGCAGCAAACTTTGAAATAGATTCCTTGATGTTCAAGATGAAACATTGACACCCAAAAGCCCTGAAAAAGGAGATAAGGGGCTTCATGCCATGAAGAACTTCATAGGCAGTCTTGGAATGTCTCTTGACCACAAGAACTCTATTCTGAACATAACATGATGTGTTAACTGCTTCTGCCCAAAAGTACAAGGGTAGCCCAGAATCAGCTAACATTGTTCTTGCTCCCTCTATTAAGGTTCTGTTCTTCCTTTCTACTACACCATTTTGTTCAGGAGTTCTGGGAACACTGTATTGTCTAATAATCCCTTTAGACAAACAGAATTCATCCAGAGTTTTGTTCCTGAACTCTGTCCCATTATCACTTCTAATGGTTTTGACAGGTAGAGAATATTGTTTCTCCACTTGTAGAATGAAGAACTTGATGATTTCAGCAGCCTCATCCTTGGAGAATAAGAAGAATACCCATGTGAATCTTGAGTAGTCATCAATGATGACTAAGCAGTACTTCTTCTTACCAAGGCTCATAATCTTGACAGGTCCAAATAAGTCCATATGGAGTAGTTGAAGACATGCAGTTGTTTTTGATTCTTCAATAGACTTATAGGAGGACTTATGCTGTTTTCCCTTTAAACAGGATACACAGTGTTCTTGACACTGGTATACTTTCAAAGGTAGACCTCTGACCAAGCCCATTTTTGTGACTTTATTTATGGTTTTAAAGTTCACATGGCCAAGTCTCCTGTGCCAGAGATCAGTTTCTGAAGTTGATGCCCTTGAGAAGAAACAGGCAGTGTTGTTCAATACCTTGTCTTTCTCAATGTCCACTGCATAGACATTGCCACATCTTTTGGCAATCAGCAAAGTATGATCTTCAATGATCTTCTCTATCAACTTCTGGCCTTCTGGTGAGATGATCTTGCATGCTGTCTTTGTGAAAATAGGAAGAATATCCTTTATCACACATTTGTGACACACTTAGCAAGTTGTATTCAAGGTTTTCAACCAGATTGACCTTGTCAAACTGTATTTTGCCAGAGGAGACATTGCCATGTCCTAGCACATATCCCTTAGCATTGTTCCCAAAGGATACAGATCCTTCTCTTCGGCTGATAAAATTGTTTATCAGGTATCTGCATCCAGTCATGTGCATAGAGCCTCCACTATCCACGTACCATATGCTGTTTAAGCCCCTGGAAACTCTCTTCACACAATAGCAAATTAGTTAGATTTAGGAACCCAAGCCTGTTTGGCTTTGGGTTTGCTCTTGAGAACAGTTACAGTTTGTTTTTGACCAGGTTGAGAAATCCATGTCTTTTTGGCAATGGATTTTTCATTAAGAGCCATGGTGGTATCCTTTTCAGGACCACCATCAACCTTGGTAATCAGTAGTTGCACCAAGTTCATTAGATTTTGAATCTCAGCAGTTTGTGAAACTGCTGATGATTCAGGTCTAACTACTGACAAGGAATTTTGAGAAAAAGATTTTAGTTGAGATTTTATCTTTTTCTGAGAAAAGGTGTTTTCAGGTTGTTGTTTCTTGGGATTAAAGATTCTTTCATAATCATTTCTGATTTGATTTCCCACAACCTGTTGTTTAATTTTTTGATTGAACTGAATTCCTTTTCTGTATCTACAAAACTCTGTTTTGTGGTTGAACAGACCACAAATTTCACACTCTTTTGCCTTTTGTTTTTGATCTAAAGGCAAATTTCTGACATTAGTGTAAAGATTTTGCTCATCAGTAGTTTTCAGGGTCTCAACTCCTGATGTAGATGAAACTACTGATGGCTTGTTGTCAGATTTTGTTAATACTTCTGAAGTACTTTCTTTGAAAATACCAGGATTTCTGTTTAGAAAGTTTTCATGGAAAGATGTGCAGTCTTTCCCTTCAGAAGTTTCATTTGAAACAATTTTTCTCCCATCTTCAGTAGTTTTGGGAGAGAAATCTGTTGGTGTTTCAACATGATGGTACCCTATGCCAAACTTAACATTTGAAGCACTCTGTTTGTTTAGCAATAGCTGGTACCCCTTACAAGAATCCACCCATTTTTCACAACTGATCTTACGCAAGCTCTTTTCTGACATTCCCAAGATCTTCTATCATCATTTTAATTTGTGCTTGGGTTTCAATAGCTGAGTTAGTTAATTTAGAGACTTCTTTTGTTTTAGTAGTAAGTTTTCTCTCTAAATCACATTTCATTTGAGTGTATTTTCTTTCTAAATCATTGGCTTTTCCTTGTAAGTGCACATTTGTCTCTCTTATGAGAGCAAAAGATTCTTTGCAAGAATTTGAGCAAAGTTTTGTCAAAGACTCTTTTGATACCTGTGACAATGCAGATTTTGAAGTACAGCCTTCAAATGCCATTAAGGCAAAGTTCTTTCTGCCATTGTCTGGTTCTCCCCAGTTGATGTCAAACAACTTGTTGTCTGCATCAGGATTGCACTCTGTGGTGTCAAAAGGAAGACTGCTCCAGTCAACATACCCTGAGGTGAAAAGACTTTGTTGAGAGGGTTGTTGAGGCTGTGGAGGTTGTTGAGCAGCTGGAAAGGGAGGGATTGATTGTTGGCTCTGCATCTGTTGAGCAGGCATTTGAACATATTGTACTTGTGGCATGTATTGCTGTTGAGGAGCTTGTGCCTGTACAAAATGAGCACTCCCTTGAGTTCCATTATTCCTATTATAATTGGGGTTAAAGTTATTTCCAGATTGTGATTGGTTAAAGCTAGAGTTTCTACACTCTCTAGCAAAGTGTCCCAACTTCTGACACTTGTGACATCTTAGTTTAGATTTGTCAAAACCAATTTTTGTATTACTGGTCAATCCTGGAAATTTCCTTCCTGACCTTTTATAAAACTTGTTAGTTTTAATGCTTAGCATGGCCAGTTGGTGTAAAATGTCCATTTCTTCTAAGTCAGCACTGCTAAAGTTTTTCAAATCATCCATGATGAAACATAGATTATCAGCAGTTTGACTTTGGTCATTATTGTCATAACCTGGGAAAGATCTTTCTGATGAGATCCCAGTTGTTATGTCAATATTGTCATAAGATCCATAGGAACAAGTTGGTGAGTCTTGTCCCAAAAGTGCTGTACTACCTGGTAGGTAGTCATCAGCAGTTTTACCAGATGATTGTAATTTCTTCTTTTGATCAATTTCTCTCTCAAAAGTAAGTAATCTCCCATGGAGTTTTGTAAGAGTGAGGGAGCCAAAATCTGGTGAGGATCTTAAAACAATGGAGTATGTTTCCCATTTGTCTGGTAAAGACCTTAAAAATCTATGTAGCATAGATATTGTTGTATAGGTCTGACCATTTAACTTTAGCTCAGATATTAATGAGGAGAATCTTTCAAATTGTTGAGTTAAATTTTCCCCATTAACGTGAGCAAATGTCTCATATTGTTGAGCTAAAATTTCTCTGGTATTGGCAATCACCTCTTCAGTTCCTCCAAACTGTTCTTGAAGACAATCCCAGAGTTCTTTGGCACTTTCACAATGTAAAAGGCCAGAGTATATCTCATTTGGGAGAGCCATTGCCAACATAGAGAATGCTTTTGCATCTAGCTCAAGTTTTAGGAAATCATCATCAGTATAGTCTTTTGGTTCTTTTGGAACCTCAACTTTAGTTTCAAGATTAATGTTTACTGGTTTGTGAGGACCATATATCACAGATCTCCAACAACCTGTGTTGGTCTGTGACAAGGTATGTGCCATTCTCTTTTGCCATATGTTGTATTCATTTCTTACAAGCATGGCAGGTTTAGTGGCAGAACCAGTATTATGTGGATCCATTTTAAAGAGTATCGATTTGTCAGATGACTCTTTTAAGTGATGGATGTTGATAAAAAGTGAACTTTTGATCTTTTATTGAGTATCAATAAGAGCTTTATGTCTGATTCTCAATTTGTTAGATTGATATGTGATCAGATAAACCAATGCTCTGATACCAATTGTTGGATCAGTATGCTCTTTGTTTAAGTAAGAACTTGCTATCTTTGACACTTAAGTGTTTAACAAGCTCTTGTATATCAGATTTGTAAGCACAGTGGAATGTATAAGTTAAAGCAACACTTTTAATACTTAAGAGGAGTTATTACTCCCTCTTGATGATTGAAACTAATAATGACAAGTATTTATTATGAATCTAAGCAGTAAATGAGAATTAGATACTTAGGCAGATTCACAATAAATACAGAAATGGAATAGAACAGTGAAAGTGTTTGAAGGATTTTTCTATTAAAATCAATGTGTAAAATAGAAGGTTGAAGCCTCCTATTTGTAGACGTTTACATGCATGTATCTTGCCAATAAAGCAAGTACAGAAACATCAGAAACAAGTTGCACAAGTTGCAACATTGAAAGAAACAATTACAGCTAAAAGTAATAATAAACAATAAACTACTGATACAAAAGGCGGTGGAAAATACATCCTAACACCTTAGAATCCAATCGAAGCCCTTAGAGACTATAATCGATATAACAAGTAGAGGGCTATTGTTCTACTGATAATAATGAATCAAAATGCAAAAGGAATTAGAAAAACTCACGAATTTGATAACTCAAAATTAAGAAACAAAACCGAATACAACCATTAAATAAGCTTCCAATTCGCCAATTACAAGAGCTTATAATCAAAACTTCAATTGTAGAAGTAATAAACTATAGAAGAAAGGTATGAGTGAGGGTTTAATCAAATTGAAACAATCGATTTAGTGGTGCAAAGTGTAATGGGTCATAGGTGGGTTTTTATTCTAGTTTTGGATCAATTAGGCATTAAAATTGGTCAACACCATAAAGTTAAGTTTTAAGATGAATTGACTGTTTGACTACGACTTTGACTGTTTGACTGTCTCCGCGGACCGTGATAGCTAAAAAATCATTTTTTTCTAATTTAATCAACTTTATGTTCCGGACTTGTTTCCTTCAGTTTCTAAGTTGTTTTAGGACCAAAAATTAAGGGTTTTGAGTATCAAGGTCCGAAACATACGTGCTCGGGTGTAGATGTGAGTATAAAACGTGTATAATTTTATTTATAAAAATTATAAGTTTTATTAAATTGTGACTTTTGGTCCTATTAAAATACGAGGGTTAAAAATGAAAATTTTGAAATAATTAAGGGACCAATTATGCATATTTATGAAAAAGTGAAGGGTGCTGGTTGTTACAATTTTCCCCGGTGGAACCGAAAGAAACTTAGGGGTGTGTGGGGGGGGGGGTCTCCCTTCGGATGATATTGTTTGGGCATTTTCTCTAGTTTTGGGCTTCATGTACTTGCATACAACATCCAATTTAATTACATACCTAAAAACAAACCCAAAACTACACAAATTAAACATAAAAATCACATACGTTAATTTCCAGGTTAGGACCACTGTTATCCCAAATCACATATGATAATTACATACCTAAAAACAACTTTGGGGCTAGGGTTTGTGTTTTGTTGTTGTGGCTATTGTAAAATGGAGAAGAAGAAAGATATGTGGTGTTAAATATGATGAGGGATTATGTTTTGTTAAGTTTGGGTATTTTCCAATTTAACCCCTCTATATTTCACTTGTTTACATATAGTTTCTAAACTTGAAAATTTATATTTATGTATAAATATATATATATATATATATATATATATTGCAATGACCAATATCTCACCGATATCCCACCGTGAAAACCGATATTTCAAATATCAGTCATTGACTGATAACTGATATTTTACCGTATTAACTGCTTCATTTATTCCTAAAATACACAATGTTTATAAACTTATAGAAATTAACTCCTAAAAATACACAATTAGTAGATTACCCGGAGAATGGAGGAGTCGATGAGACCGGGGACCGGCAGAGGAGGCAGTCGACGGGCCGCGTGGAGCAGAACGCCCGAGACAGGAGTGGGTCGCGTGGAGGAGGAGGCTGGGAGGGATGAGTCCGCCGGTGGCCAATAGGTTTTGCAGGGGCGGAGTCTGGGTTGGGACGGCGGGTGTAGGTCGTGTGGAGAAGGAGGCTGGAGACCGGAGTGGGTCGTGTGGAGGACTGGAGGAGGAGGTTAAGAGGAACGAGAAGAATCAGGGAGAGGAAATGAGGGCTGCAGTGTAGGTTTCTTTCTTTGGAGGAGATGGATTTGGGTACCCTAGGTTTTGCGTAAAAAAATATAAATGAAAAGTAAGCATCAAGTTTAGAACCGATGACCTAATGGATGTGATAAAAGGTTTTACCATTTTAACAACTCGAGAACTTTACATCTTTATAAGTGGGTTCCTTTTCAGTTTTGTATATACATAAAAACTATCATTTCAAAACCTAGTGGGTTCCTATAAACCTACTGGAGAAGCCTAAATCTGCCCCTGACCACATTAAATCATGTGATGGTCGATTGTTACATGAGTATTTCTAGGTCTTTGATAAAAATGTAAATGTGTTTTCAGTTGTGCAGGTGCTTAAGTTTGATGACGACGAAGATCATGGTAGTGACACCTATGTAATGAAATAAAGCCCTTTTATTATTAAAAAAACAAAAACAAAACAAAATTTTGTTGGTGCAAGATCACATGGCCCCACAAGATCTTCCTATAGCGCTCGCTACTTGGCTCGCGAAGTCACCAATAACGGCCCTTGATGGCACCCACACAACGGTATAGGGGGCACTATTAGGCTAAGATGGCAGAAGACGCTACCTCATACCACACAACCTAAGATAACCTATAAACACCAAAACACATTACCACATGATCGCCAACTTTTTAGTTTAGACGTATCAATATTGTTTTTAAATTAATACCCAACCCAACCCACCCGTTCCGAACCGGTTTTTTCTGTTCATCATCTCTTGTTGTAATTGAGCTGGTTCTGGGCCGGAGGTAATACAAGCCCAATACTTTTAATCAGTTCACTGCGCGTTTATTAATTGTATGGGTTTTGTACAGCGTGATTATAGTGGCCCAATCAAATCGTACTTCTTTTTCGAAAGAAAGGATAGTTTGTGTCATGAGCCATCTTCATAAAAGGATAGAAACTTTAAAATTATTAAAAACATAGAAACGGAAAATCCTTTTTTATTTTTTCAAACTTTTTCAACGACAAGTGACACACACCTACACATCTACTTCAAGCATGGTTTAACAAGATTTCCGATTTGAAAACATTAAGTTGAATTCGAATTTGAATTAGAATTAAATTAAAAAAAATGATTCTAATTCAAGATTAAATTCGGTTCGAAGTCGAGTTGATACCATTCGAGCTAATTAAAAATGGATAACGGCGCAGCTTGTTGCTTGCTTTCCTATTATCCAGATGTAACTTGGTTTTTATTGTGAAATGAAATTAACTTTGCTAAAAAAAAATCATAAGTCAATTTAAAAGACCAAAATTTGAAATATTGAATCTTATTGAAAAAACGTTAGAATTAAATGGGAATCTAGATTCCAATACCATGTGTAGTTCAGCGGATGAAAGTTTAAAACACTTGATGGTGGATTGCTTGTTTGCCTACGGGGTTTGGATGGGTATTACTAAATGGTGCAGGTTAGATCTATTTGTAGCTTATGATTTCAATGATGTTTTACACCTATATAAGAATGTGCATGGGGTAAATGGAGAAAAAAAATTGTTAGAGGTATCGTTTTGATTAGGGTTTGGGCTATTTGGAATGCTAGGAATGCAAAAATATTCTTAGATGAAGACTTGAAGGTTATGCAGGTGGTTGCGGAAGTTAAATCGAAAACGTTTTTATGGTTAAAATGTAGAACAAAATTCGATTGTATAGTTTGGAAGGACTGGCCTCGTACCCGTTGTATATGTGTGTGTAGTTTAGGCGGTACTCGCATTTTGAGTGCTTGACAGTTTTAATGAAAGTTAATGTTCAAAAAAAAAATCTAGATTCCAATACGTTTCTAATTCGATTAGAAAATTCAAAACAAACTGGAATTTGAATTGATTTTTAAGTTTTTACGAGTCGGATTCAAATACTTAAACACCGCCTAACTACTTTAGGACACTTTATGTGTAAATCAATTAAGAGTGAATTATTATTTGAGTTCCTGTGTTATAATGGTTTTACCACCTTGAATCTAAAGTTCAAAACTTTAACTATTCGAGTACCTGGCTGGAAATTAACTAACCATTTGAGTCCAAATTGTTAACTCCATTTATAAAGTCTGTTAGTTTTTTTTATGAAAAGACAAAAATGCCCTTGTATATATATTTTTTATTTTTATAATAAGTAAGGGTATTTTTGTCATTTCATGCAGATTTAACAAACTTAGTTAACGAAGTTAGCAATTTGGATTCAATAGGTTAGTTAATATCCAGACAGGGACTTAAATAGTTAAAGTTTTGAAGTTTGGGTTCAAGTAGTTAGAAGATTCTTAATAATAAAAGCTAATATTATCAAAAATGAATATTTAAGAAAACTAATGAATCTAAATAAAAATTACGTAGCATTTTATTTATACGATTTGTCTCATGCAAATACCGAAACGATTTGGTCAAGGATGTCTTATGAAACGTGCTTAGGCAAGCTGAGATCTCCGAAAAAAAAAAAGGCTCCTTGTAAACTTCTTGACTTACCATATCTAAAATGTTTAATAATTGCGTCGTATTTGATCAATTTAATTAAACACTTTGTGTTCACCACTTATGTTCTTTATTGTACAGTGAGTCGTTACTTTAAAGATGGTAAGTGTAACAATATAAATAAAAAAAGGTGTCACGTTAATAATTTGTTTCAAATTTGACAAAAATAATACAGAAAATATTTTGTGAAATGTAATTACTAAATATTCATATTCAATAAAATTTAAAAATAATGTAAAACTTTATATTTTCAGTCTCTTCGCAATGGGTTTCTCTTTCATGACATAGATACCCTATAGTGACAGCCCATTATCTGTTTTATCATAAAATAATTTCTAAAAATGATCAAATGACCATACTGTCGTTTCACATTCAGGGCCAACATGCAACTTGGCCATATGAGGTCGGCATTAGCTAGATAACGACTGGAGATATTTCTAATTACAGCACCACAAATCCTATATGTTTCAAATGAGAAGAAATTTAACTAAGACCAACAAGAAAAAATGACATAGATAATACATTAAATACTTCAATTCTTGTTTCATTGATTATTATCTTTGTAATTAATTTGTCATGAAGACTTTATCTTCTACATTTTTTTTTTTTTTTTGAAAAATGAACTTCATTAAAACACACCACCAAAACCGACGACTCTCTCTAAGACAGAGAAAGAAGCCGAAAACCAAAGAAATCCAAACAATACAAAATGAACACTCTACGTTACATCAAAAGAACACCAACGGCCCCAGTCAACATGCCCACCCTTAAACCTGTGCTTGTTTATCCTACACATATCGATATTATAATACGTTTACCCTACACATATCGATGTTAACAGCGTTGTTACAAAGTTTGCATTGTTTATTTTTTTTAAAATATCCCATCGGCGCTTTTTTAATTTTTTTTTTGCCCAAGACGTTTAAAAACATGTATGTTACCTTGTGTAATTTTTTCAAAAAAAAATTAGATGGTTTTTACATGAGTTTTCTAAGTTTTCTTAACTCAAGGGAGTTTTCAATTTATCCTTTCCTATATATATATATATATATATATATATATATATATATATATATATATAGTATAAGTATCTAGAGAAAACCATCCTTATAGTGAAAACCCTAGAAACCCAATACATGGACCATATTAAGCCACACCACCCCATTAATATTTTAATGAAAAGGATACAATTGTCATTTAACATTTCCCCCCCCCCTTTTTTTCAATTTTTCAATCATCCCCTCCCCTTATATAATATCTCATTCTCTCTCTTCTCATCATCTTTCATACTTATACCACCATAGAAACTCCATCATCATCTTCCCCACTAGTAGCCACCACGTCCAGCCACCGCTGAAACAACCACCACCGTCTAGATCTTATAGGTTGCAGAGAAGACACTTATCCTACCTTCAAAAATCTTGAGAAAACACTTATCCTACCTTGAGAAAACACTTATCCTACCTTCAAAAATCAAGCGATGGGTTGTAGGTTCCAAAGAAGAATTATGAAAAAATACATAAAGTTTTCTTCGTAAACAGGTATGGATCTGAATTTGTGGAGTTTACAACCAGTGGGTGAAACCTCCTCTATAATTTCTCTCTCTCTAGAACTTTCCCTCTGTAGATAAGAAAACAAAAAGATGGATTGAAAGGGTTTGATGGTTATGAATGGAATTTTGTTTATAAAAAGTTCAACTTTTCTTTATAGAGATTGGAAAAAAAATATGATTTTTTTTTATAAAAAGTTCATATTTTGTTAGAAATAATAATTATCATGCTGGTATATTTAAGGTTTTTTTTACATGGTAATATTAGTACTAAATTTGATTATAAGGGTGATGGATATTATCTTTTTTGTTGTGATGAAAGTAAAAGATGAAATGGGTATTAGAAAATAAAATTATTAATATTTTGGGTTATGAGGTTTTAGGACCAAAGACCAATTTTGTTTTGGATGTCCATTTAAAGTTAATCGTGAATGTATGGAAGGTAATTATAAAGTTTTTTGTGTTTTGGATATATATGCACTCCATGTGTTTGATGAAATGCCTGACTGGGTTAACATGTGTTACTTCTGTTAGTATGTTAGAAGTTAATGGTGAATGTATGAGAAGTTAGTTATAATGTCTTTTGTGTTTTGGATATATGGATGTCCATTTAAAGTTAATGGTGAATGTACAGAAGGTAATTATAATGTCCTTTGTGTTTTGGATATATGAACTCCATGTGTTTGAAGAAATGCCTAACTGGGTTAACATGTGTTATTCTGTTAGTATGTTAGAAGTTAATGGTGAATGATGGAAGGTAGTTAGTTATTAGGTCTTTTGTGTTATGGATATATGGATGTCTATTTAAAGTTAATGGTGAATGTATGAAAGGTAATTATAATGACTTTTGTGTTTTGGATATATGCACTCCATGTGTTTGATGAAATGTTTGAGTAGGCTAACATGTGTTACTTCTGTTAGTATGTTAGATGATGAGTTGGTCACACCATTTAACATCTCATCTATTGTTTTGCAGTTGATAACGAAGACTCCCCACGGTTAACATATGTTAAGATACGAAGTCCAAAGATGCCGAGAAAAATATGTAGAAAAGTTTTTGAATAGCGTTTTCTTTTTGGTAGTCAATGCATAGAATTACTAGATTTATTTTGTAAAAGTGGTCAATAGTTTATAATCATACTTTGTAATAACGTGTGTTAATTGTTTGTATGCTTTATTTCTCAGTATACTTTGTAATACAACTTTAACAAATGTTACCTCACTAACACATGTTAACACATGTTCACATTTGGGCCCCGACTAACATGTGTTACTCCTGTTTAGTATGTTAGATGATGAGTTGGTCACACCGGTTAATATCTCATCTATTGTTTTGCAGTTGATAATGAAGACCCCCCACTGGTTAACATATATTAACATACGAAGTCGAAGGAAGCCGAGAAAAATATGTAGAGAAACTTTTTAATAACGTTTTCTTTTTTGTACTCAATGTATAGAGTTACAAGATTTATTTTGTTAAAGTGGTCAATAGTTTGTAATGATACTTTGTAATAACGTGTGTTAATAGTTTGTGTGCTTTTAGTTCTCAGTAAACTTATGAAGTGAAAACTATAAGGGTAAGCAAGACAAAAAAAAAAAGACTGACAAAATAAACATAAGTTTAACATATGTTACCAAATAACACATGTTAACCTCTTATGCAACATTCACACATGTTAACCTTCCATGCAGTTCATTTGAATGTCATGGGTAGGTTTTTGTGTGGTTCAATAGTTTGTAATGATACTTTGTAATAACGTGTATTAATAGTTTGTATATTTTATTTCTCAGTAAACTTATGAAGTAAAAATTATAGTGGTAACCAAGACAAAAAAAAGGGCTGACATAAAATACAAGTTTAATAAATGTTACCAAATAACACATGTTAACCTCTCATGCAACATTAACACATGTTACCCTTTACATGCAGTTCATATGAATGTCTTGGGTAGGTTTATCTCTTGTTCAATAGTTTGTAATGATACTTTGTAATAACACGTGTTACCAAATAACATGTGTTAACCTATTATGACAAGTCTTAATAATGTGTGTTAATAGTTTGTATGCTATGTTTACTTATTTCTTTTGTAAACTTATGAATTGAAAACAGGAGTGGTAAGAAAGACAAAAAGGTTGACAAATGATACAGGTTTAACATATGTTACCACACCACTCATACTAACAAATGTTAGATCTTCTCACGGGTATATAGGGGCAACAGGTGTAACTTTATCATATTAGATAACACATGTTAGCCCTTTATGACCAACTAACACATGTTACCCTCGTATGCAACATTAACACATTATTTGTACTTGCCCCATTATATTACTATTTTCTTAAACAAAAAGTAAGAGAGAGGGTGTGACATGACCCATTATAATAATATTTTTTAAACAAAAAGTAGGAGAGATGAGAGAGATGGTGTGACATGACCCATTATAATAATATTTTCTTAAACAAAAAGTAGGAGAGAGGAGAGAGATGGTGATGTTGACTTTAAAAAGGTAGGAGAGAGGGTGTGACATGACTTTGAAAAAGTAGGAGAGAAGTTGTGACATGACCCTAAAGTAACTTTACCAAACTACCCTTATTTGTACTTGCCCCATTATAATATTATTTTCTTACACAAAAAGTCTCCACATTTAATCCTAACCCTTGATCAAATACAATGGATGGCTAGGATAGGGTTTCCAAGGTTTACCATCTAACAATGGGTTTCCACATTATCCACACCCTATATAGTATAAGTATCTTGGGTTTCCACATTATCCACACCCAAGATCGTGTACAAAGTGTTTTTTGTGAGAAGTATTAAAAATTGATACTTAGGCATCATTTTTTGAACTTAGTCATGATGTTTTGGATTGTTTTGCCTATAAAAACACCAAACATAACAATTAAAAACCGAAAACAATGTATTTTAGGCTTAAAACTTAAAACACAATGCAAAGAACATTAGCAGTGTGTTTTAAGCGTTAAGTAGTGTGTTTTAACTGTTTTTTAAATTTAATGACTATAATACATTGTATTGTGTTTTAGATTGTTGTGTTTGGTGTTTTTCAAGTTAAAACAACCTAAAACATCATTTCTAAATCCAAAACATGATGTCTACATGTCAATTCTTAGTCATTCTCACACTTCTCACGAAAAATGTACTTTGTACAGGATCCTAAACCTATATATATATATATATATATAGGTTTAGGATCCATAGAAAACCCTTGTTATATGGTAAACTTTGGAAACTCTAATTTCCCGACTTTTTTTTATATGAAAATTTTAGGGTATGTAATATACATGATTTTAAGCATTTTTGGCCAAAAAAATGGAAAAAGCGCCGAGCCATTTTTTAAAAAAAAAATAAAAAACCGTCTTCGGGTAACAAATGGTTAACACGTGTTAGTTTCGCTTAACATGTGTTAGTCAAAACTTTAATTTTTTTTAAAAAAAAAACTACTCGGCGCTTTTTTGATTTTTTTTTTTAGCTCAAAATGCTTAAAATCATGTATATTACATGCCCTATTTTTTTCAAAATTAAAAAAAAAATGGGAAGTCAGAGTTTCCAGAGTTTACCATATAACAAGGGTTTCCACATTATCCTTTCCCTATATATATATATAGGTAGAGGTTCGGTTACAAAGGGTTGGTTTTGTAAGAAGGATAAGAATGCTTGGTAGGCTGACATGTGGCACAAGTATAATTTAATCTCAAGGTCATTAAGGTAATTGTATACATAATCAACATTTATGGTCATTTCAATCAATAATCAATAATGAGAAATTTTCAGAATTTTTAATGAGGTCTTTTAAATGATTAACATGTATATCTTTACAAATCTCATCTTGTATTTATAACTTTCACGAAATTTTCTAGAAAATAAAACACACTATTATAATCGCAATGAATATAAAACACACTATATCAACACCATAAAAATAAAATACAGAACTCCCCAGATAACACCAAAAAACACTAAGAACAATAACATATAACACTATGAACACCATATTATCAATTAAGTTTGTGTTAAAATGACACTAGTGTTATAAAAAAAAACACAATACCATAAATGTAAAAAAAAAACACTAATATGGTATTTTATTATATTTTGGCAAATAACACACTGATACAACATACATTTGTCTATATATAAAACACCTTACTGTAAAACAGATCGCCCAAATATTAAACACAATAACTTGAATTTTATACATTCCTTCCAGATGAATAAAACACTATGACTTGAATCATAACACAATCCTTTTCTAGATGTTAAAACACCACATCTTGAATCGTAACACAATCATCCCGTATGCAGAACTTCATGACTTTGAATCGTAACACAATCGTTCTAGATGTTAAAACACCACGGCTTCATCCTAGTTTCTGTGAAATCGTAATCTTTTCAAATTCCGTCATTTGATTATGAAAATTTGATGATCGAGGTATTATAATTTGTAGGTTTTATTTTTATGGTAGGGATTGATGAGAGATGGAGAGGGAGAGAGATAGGGAAGGTGGATACATGCTCGTTATGTTTATGAGAAGTTATGGAAAGTCCATAATTTGGGGGAGAGATGCTTACAGGTTAATGATTTTTGTTTTTTAAACAATGGTGTTTTGACAATTATACCCTCACAAGACCTAATTAATTAATTAAATTACAACACAATTTATAAGTTTGTCACTCATTTAATCTTATCCATCCATCTATATGATCTAATGGTCACATTTATTTCTCACATTTCTTACAAAACGCACCATTTATACCCTAACACCACCATATATATATATATATATTAAAACTACTATGAATAGTACCACCATTGGGTCAAAGGGGCAATCGTGAGTTTTTTTTTTGGACAAAATTACTATATATATACAAATTCTTCCGGAGTAAAAAAGTTTAGGATTGTGTTGTATAGTGGTTGGGCGTGCCTCTTGTAACCCGGGCAGCGCATGTTTGATTCCCCGTTGGGACTTTGGTTTTTTTTTTCTTTTTCTCAAGGTATTATATGTAATTTGAATTAGGTAAAACAACATAAGGAATCAGTGGTGTAGGAGTTAGGTGTGCGCCCTATTATGGGGCAGACACGGGTGAGGTCAGGTTTGTGTAATTTTTTCTTTCTTTTTCAACTTCTATTCTTGACCACTTAGACCTAAATCTAATAACATATTGGATTTGGTTATGTTAGGCTTTATAAAAATTTTAATTGCTTTTTACCAATAGTATTTCTTTTTTGTCTTTGTATACTTGTTTGCTTTTTTACCGTGAATAATCAAACTAACTCTGACCGAATAATAATGGTACCGGTAATGACATTTGTTTTTATGGTTTTCTATCGTACCAATACTGTAATGAATCGAACCATACCGAGCGGATAACAATGGTACCAATAACGACATTTGTTTTTATGGTTTTCTACCGTACCAATACTGTAATGAATCGAACCATACCAACAGAATGTTCGCCGCAACGCGCGGTGAATCAACCTAGTTAGATTAACTCCAAACACCTATTTCATCACAATATACATTGTTTCTCAAACATCATTTTCTATATTTAAATAATGTTATGTATGTATGTATGTATGTATGTATGTATGTATGTATGTATGTATGTATGTATGTATGTATGTGTATGAGAGTGGCCCAAATTTTTAGTGTTTGTTGCATTCGAATTTCCGAACACATCACGTCCGGATAAGCATGATCGTCTTAGTTTTATGGGGCATAACGCGTATAGTAAAATCAGAGCAATTAAAGAAGATTGTTTTTAACATATGATTCCTATATTATATATTTGCATGCATAACTATAGCCCGTAACCATCACAATCAACAATTGCAAAGCAAAAAATTATCCAGGATGTACTTTTTTTTTCCTTAAGAATTCAGGGGTTTACAATTAAGCATACTCTCAATTCAAATCACTACCTGCTCTAATTAACAATTAAATTTTATATTTATATCATATGAAATACATTGCATTCATTTAAAAACAATCATTAACTGTATTTCTTTTACAATCATATCTCATCCACAGATGAACCAAAGAGTAAAACTTTACAATAACAAAGAGAAGAAAAAAGGGAAATTTGCATACTTTAAACATGAATTTAGATACATTAGTGTTAATCCAAAAGCAAGTTGAAGAAAAGCATTTACTAACTGCTAAAAAGTACACATCAGCATATTTGAATAGAAATAGGTTTTTTGGTTAACTGTACAATGATGATACATTGAGTTACAACTTCCCACCAATCCTGCACAAAAGAAGTTATGGTATCCAACTGGTTCAGTCTTGAAACCGATCATAATCCCCACTCTTTGGTGACTGTTGTGCCCCATGATTCAATCTTCCTGCAAAACCAAACCACAAACCTATTTACAATTTGAACCAACCGAAACTTATTTCTCATCATCATACTCGGTTAATCCCGCATATAGCAAAGATAAGGTAGAGTCTGAGGAGGGTAAAATCTAGACAGCCTTACATCTACCCCGTAGAAATAGAAAGACTGCTTTCATCGAGACCCCCAGCTCGATAATAGTTTTGCATCAAGCCTTAGATATAAGGCATATAACGCTCAGCAATCGGGACAGGCCCGCCCAATTGGTGCATGTACCCCTTTTCTTTTGGCTATCAGGACCACCACATGATGAATGATTAGTTTTCCGTTGTTTTTAACGTTATATTCACGAAATTAGTAAAATAACGTTAAAATTAGTAGAATTCTATTTTTTGCATTCTCGAGGCCCACACGTATAAACATTATATGCGAACACCGCAAGCGGGGCTAAGCCAAAACTTATAGATAGTATTTATTGTAATTATCTTTACCTGAGAAGTCATAACCAGCAGTGTTCCGAGAATCATTGTTAGTCCTCCAATCGCTTACAGTCACATTTCGATTTTGGATCATGAACTGGTACCCATCGATATTTTGATGCTCATCACCGCCAGCGACTACATTTCTTTCAGTAGAATCTGGTCCCGATAGGAAGCTCACGTTTGGAATTGATGGCCCTACGTTTGGCGATGGCAACTTGTTTGTAGAAGCATCACCTTTTGAAATAGCAGTACTTTCTTTCTTACCCTCAATAGAAAATGAGCCAACAATTACCTGAAGAAGCAATCAATAAAAAGGGGTTGTCAAATCACATCTGCACCCTTTCAACCCGGCCCTGTTTTGACCCGTCACGCAACCCTCACATTTAGCCATATCTAATCTAACTTAAACTAAAAAGAATACTACCTGGACAGGGCCTGCGGCTA
Source organism: Ambrosia trifida (assembly GCA_028751855.1). NCBI lineage: Eukaryota > Viridiplantae > Streptophyta > Magnoliopsida > Asterales > Asteraceae > Ambrosia > Ambrosia trifida. The sequence continues at coordinate 193,114,384 of CM054122.1, read as the reverse complement.
TCAACGGCCCATCCACACCGCCACCTATGATTTGTCCGTCGTTACTAGATAAACAGACACTTAATCCACCCGTGCCACCCAAATCAGTACGTATATAAGATCCGCAGAACGATAGGATGTCAAAGCGACCCTGATATCATAGAGAGTTAGAAACCATGAAGTAATCAATGTATAATTAATCTATACTATATTATAATGCATGAGGGAATGGTAGTTTAAGCTGCCCAAAAGTTAAGAACATATTTTTCATTAATAACCTTGAAATGAGGGTAAAATAGTCATTCATACATTATTTATATTTTAATACTCTATCTTAGTTACACTTTAAATCCTTAAACTTTACTTAGCTTTTGCTTATTTAAATTATAGTTAAACTTATTTTCCTTATTTTAAGCAAACTATCCCTCAAGATTTTTAAATAGTCATATTTTTTTCATACGCTGATACTGTTATAAAAAAAATCATAATAATGAGCATTTTATTATCTTTAATTTGAGTATAGTATTGCTATTTTTTATTTAAAATATTTATGTGCTATGTGATTAACAATATCTAGGAGTGAGCAATAACTAAACCGTTTTCTGAAGCCAAACCAAAAAACATACAAAACTGAACCAAAATCTATTGAAAATTGAAAAAAATCTGATTTAACTTAAAATCGGTTATCGTTTTCTTTTTGTACCCTTAGTTAACCGAAAATAGTTAAATTGAAACGAACCCATTCATATATTTATAACAGCGTGCCCGCACGATGTGGTAGGGAACACAGGCACGTCTAATGGTTCATGGTTGGGTTAGATTCAGTTCGGTTATAAGCCTTAACTGAAACAAAAATCGACATTATCGGTTTATCGATCTTGTTAACCAACTAGTTATTTGGTTCAGTCTATTTGGTTAGATTGTCGTTTTTTGTTCGGTTTAGTTAATTTTGGTTAATAACCAAACTTTGGTTAAAATTTTGTTTAGAAGCACATGAAATGGAGGTATCAATACATGTAATGGATGTATAAAATATATAAATGTATGAATGGTTGAGTTTTGGTTTGTTAATTTTGGTTAACTTAGGGTACAAAAAAACGATATTAGGTTAACTGGGTTTTGGTTAATTTTCAGTTTGAATTTGTATGTTTTTGTTCGATTACGGTTGAGGGTTCAATTATTGTTCACCCCTAAATATTGTTAATCACGTAAAAAATCAAATTTTTAATTAAAAGTAAATAGCAAATTATACTCTAAGTTTGAAGCTGAGTAAATATGTTTTTAATTGTAGTGGCGGTAGAAATAGAGGGGGTTTTGAAATTTTAAAATTTGAAGTTTGAATAAGTTATTCTTACCACTTATTCCGTCTTTTCTATATATTTCCTTCAAAACCATCTCCTTTATCTCTAGCTTCATGCTAACTCCATGCCTCGCTATAGAGTTCGTGGATTCTGTTGAATATTAATTTCCAGCTTATATGTCACTTTTGTCTGTGTAGTTTTTTAGATCCCAATCCATTGAATAGTGATTCAATACATCATCACCAAGCTCACTTCTCTCATGTTCCAGTAGTGTAACCACAACATCCTAATTGTCAATTGTCTGCCACTAAGCCGTTAGGACTTGCCGACGGTATGCTTGTTTTTGTCTCCGGAAATATACAACTCATAGGAGAACAACACGTTCTTAAGTACGTCTTTTCATTTATTTTTTGTGTTCGTAAAAACTTTATATTGTTGATTCTCCTATGTTTAATATTATAGTTAGTTGAGAATTTTGTGATATCCCTCTATTTCATGTATTTATACCTCCATTTCATATACCTCTAGCTAGGCAAATAAACATTAGCCAAAGTTTGGTTTTTGTTATTCATCAAAATGAACTAAAATGGACTAAAAACCGATAATCTAACAATACTAACCGAACCAAGGAACTGATTATTTAAAAAGATTGATTAATTGATGACTTTAATTTTAGTTTTGGTTGAGGCTAATAATCGAACTGAACCGAACCATACACACTCTTAGAAGTGTTTGTGTTCTCCGCTGCATCGCGCGGACACTCTAGTACTCATAAAAATACATATAAAAGTGTTCTAGTTATCTTGCTTACCTCATAAGTAATGTTGCCACCTGATGTGGCTGGCTGGCGTAAAGTTGCATTAGTGATTGAGCCAGATGCTGAGAGGACACACATCTCTTGCTTGCTTTGTTGCATAAACGACATTATTTTCTGGCTAATATCCTGTCATAATTTCAAACGGATCACAAAAATACACGGTGTGCTAGTGTTGTTCAAATTATACATGTGTAGCAAAAAAAAAATATATATATATATAGCAAGTGCTTCTTAAAAAGACATCATTATTAGGTATAGCATTAGACAAGTTTGTGATAAAGTATTGGTAAGCATAAGTAAATTAGGTATAGCATTATCTCAACTTAAAAGGGTTTTCATTTTATCCCTTCCCATGTAAAAAACATTATTTATTTTTTTTTTTAAAAATAACTAATATAAATTACATGTTTTTAAGCATTTTGGGCAAAAAAAAAATAAAATAAAATAAACGCCAATGGGAGTTTTTTAAAAATAAACAAAGTTGCTAAAAAACATATGTTTTCAGCTATTTAGCTGTTGTAAACATATGTTTTCAGCAACTTTGTTTATTTTTTTTAAAATCCCTTCGGTGCTTTTGTTTTATTTTTTATTTTTTGCCTAAAACGCTTAAAAACATGTATTTTCCATTGGTTATTTTTTTCAATAAAAAATTAATGTTTTTTTACATGGGTTTTCGGAGGTTTTTCTCAACTTAAGCGGTTTTTCATTTTATACTTGACCTATATATATAGGGGAAGGATAAAATGAAAACCCTCTTGAGTTGAGAAAACCTTTGAAAACCCATGTAAAAAACCATTATTTTTTTTTTGAAAAAAATTAGCAATGTAAAATACATGTTTTTAAGCATTTTGGGAAAAAAATAACAAAAGTGCCGAAGAGATTTTTTTTTAAAAAAAATAAACAAAGTTACTAAAAAACATATGTTTTCAGCTATTTACCTATGTTTTTAGCAACTTTTTTTTATTTTTTTTAAAAAATCCCATCGGCATTTTTTTTATTTTTTTGGTCCAAAACGCTTACAAACATGTATTTTACATTGTTTATATTTTTCAAACAAAAAAAAATGTTTTTTTACATGGGTTTTTGAAGGTTTTCTTAACTCAAACGGGTTTTCATTTTATAACTGACCTGTATATATATATATATATATATATATATATATATCTTCTCTTAACTATTTTTTTAGTAATGTCTCATTCTAATTTATTCATTATTTGGAAAATAAAATTTTTAAAAATATATATATTTCATTGACATTATTATTTATTTATATTTATATTTATATTTATATTTATATGCTATGAAATATAGAAAAATTGAGATTCTTATTGTAATATTTATTTACATTTTAAATATTTTAAAAATTATTACGGTGATGATGATATGTATTTATTATAATTAAACATATTGTAGATTTTTAAAACATATACTATAAAAGAAAGTAAAAATATCTATACATGCAAATCCCAACGAATATATCCAATAGTCTGATACCCACCAGTATGCTTTATACCCAACGTGTAATACTACAAATAGCCCATGAGTAGTGAGACGGGTATTAGATGTGATTTTACAACCGGGTATAGGTATGAGATTAGTCATACCCGATCTATTGTCATCTCTACCCGTCGTGTATCAGGTATACCAACTAATTCATTAAAAATTACCTGTGAGATTCCCTAATAAATTTCTTAGTGTTCTAGCTTTTATATAATTTTATTACACAGAGAAATTACATATATAAAAACTAAAAGGTTGGTGGATTAGTATTTAGTAGATTACTCTATTCCCAGAACAAAAAAATTTAAAAAAATGTTCATGGGAATGGTCCGGGCAAATATCAATATGTATGTGTGTCTCGAGTAATCAGGGCCATGCATCACCTAATACCATATCATCAATACCGAAATGTAAACTTTTTATAATGCATCACTAGGCACATAAAAATAAACCCTCGTATAAAACTGAGATGTAAACTGTAATAATATGTTCATATTTGATACCTCTCCCGCAGCCACGGAAATAACATGAGGTGTAAAACCTTGCCCTGTGTTCCCTGAAAAACAAATAAAGAAATGGAATATAACCAACAGATGATAATTTATACGAAATTCTTAAAGCTTAATCAAATACACAACAACATTTTTCAAAATTTAGTACAATCGTAACCCATCTTCACAAACATGCCTGATAAAACTTAAGTTCTTCATATGACAAGTACTGTAGCTAGTAATCTACAACTCCCGCATACAATGCTAAAACATAATCTCAGGTACGGTGGTGGTCTAGCGAGTATCGATCAATACTCGGTCTAGGCAGGGCTGGCCATGAGGGTGTGCCGGATGGGAGACCGCACAAGTTCCAAAAATATCTCTATTTTACAGATTTTTTTTCATTTTTTGGTGGTACAATAAGAAACATTTGTGCATTTAGGGGGTGTCTGTTTTCAATTTGTGCTTTTGGTGAAACCGCAATCTAAGGTTGCGGATTATGCTGACGTGGGACATCTGATAGGTGAAACCGCAATCTCGGGTTGCGGATTATGCTGACGTGGGGTCTGGGGACATCTGATTGGTGAGATGGAAAGGATACAATGACTACCTTGTCCATGCATAAACCACAATCTTAGGTTGCGGTTACACCATATACAAAAATCCTTTTCTGACAACCTCCATTTGCACAACGATTTGGTACTCTAACACAAAAAAAAAAGCAAAAATTCATATTTTACAATGTATAGAAAAAGTAATTATCATATCCATAGTTATCAAAGGCGCACTTAGGACGCACAGGCATAGGCACAAGGGGAAAAAGGGGGGGGGGGGGCTAAGAAAAATAATAATAATATATTATGTATAAAAATAATATTATATATTCTTCAAATAAAATAAATAAGACTATTATATAACATTTAATATCATCTAATTAATACAAAAAGTTCTAAAATAGTGAAGATTCAAATGTAATTTCAAACCTTGAAAGTTCTAAATATTCTAAACTGAATCAGAATTCTGGATAAAAGTTGCTTAAATCAGTATTGTGAAAGCTTATACTAAAGAGAAGATCAATAATTTTGCATTAGGTAATAACAAAAAATTATAAATTGGTATTTACTGTGCCTGGAGAGCTAAAGCAAGGGTCTAGGAACTAAAAGCGCAATTAAAGGAACTAGCTTGAAAATAGGCCAAGTTGCATATGAAGTAGTGAAGCAAAAGCTGGTAAGATCCTATTCAAGCCACAAGTTCCATTTGTGATTTACCCATCCACATCCCCAAAATAAGAAGTGTACCCTTCTTTTCTCCTTGTATATCCATGTCCCAAATCACCCATCCTAATAAATTGAAAACTTGAGTATCCCACTCAAGTACTACCTAAAGCTGGATTGAAAAGGGTAAACAATTTTACCCAACATAGCGAGTTGAGCCGAGTTGGCTTAGTTAATAAATGAGCATAGCCGAGCTTAAACTTCAAGACGACCCTAAGCTAGCCTTAGCTTGGTTTGGCTCGTGAGCCAAGCCCATTTTTACTAGTCGCGCTGTCTCATAAATCTAAAAGTAAGGACTGGGGTCATGTTAATTTTTTAACAATCATCCAAAAGGCGGGAATGCATGTCAATAACAAGGTTAAAAAAACGGCACATTCTCTTTTAATCTACACCACGCAAAGATTATCCATGCAATCTCAAATCAAACAGGATTCAATAAAATATAACACTAACATAAAACCTCAAATATAGCAAAAACAAACACTCTTTAAACTCTTATTCTGATCAAAACCAACATAATTTTTAAAAAATAAAAATAAAAAAAAAAAAAAAAAAGATGAAAGAGACACACACCAAGAGCATATTTCTTGAAAGAAGTAGTAGAAGAGCCACTAACTCCCAAAGACAAGTCCTTTTTGGTCGAGGGCGATAAGTGTGGAACAGACGTGGATGGAGAAGATGAAGACGACAATCGTTTTGCAGCCGCAGCTTGTTCCGGGGTACCATACTTTCTTGGTCTGCCTCTTTTTCTCCGGACACCGGTCTCTAATGGAGAAGAGACGGCCGAGGGAGCTGAATTATGAGGATAGAGTAGTTGAGACGGTCTGGGATCATTGTTGGTGTTTTGTAGCATTCCATTGGTGATGGTTGAGGGTGGTTGTTGTTGTTGTTGGAGGTGTGGGTGCTGGTGGCGTTGCTGTGGCTGTGGTGGTGGTGGTGGTTGTGGGTGGTGGTGGTGATAGTAAGAGCCTAGACCAAGGTCATCCGGTTCCATTGTTAAAGAAAGAAAAATGGATTTAGTTTTATTTAAATATTATATTTTTAGTGAAGTGATATTGTAATTCCAAAAATTGAGGAATTTGGATCGGGGTGGTGTTGTTGTGTACAAGTTCTTTTAGGATGAGGTTTTGATCCTCTGCCGCATGATTCGTGGCCCTGTGTGTGCACTTGATTGAGTTTGACCCTCATAAGTTTGACTCTTGGTGTACACAATGGTCAATAATCTCACAAGTCAAACTAGCTCGAATATTTTTTTTTAACTGCGAAATTTTTGTTATCAATGAACACTCACCACTTAAAGAAGGCAAAACCTTATTCAACATCTTGATACCATCAAGCGAAGGATCCTTCAAGCTAACTCGAATTTGTTTGAAATGATTGCACGTTTTACTAATTATTGTTCTACACGCGTATGTTAGGAGTACAAAAACGTACTCTAAATTGCTTTTAATTTAAACAACCAATGACCACGGAATGTTACCTTATCTTTATCCAGATTGTAGGAGCACCCCAGATTCATTTTTCTATCGGAGTCATCATAGAGTGTCCGATTCTTAGCTCAGTTTCACCATTTAACTTTTTTATCTTGATTCCCATCATGACACATTTGCGGAGGTGTCCTAAATGAACCTGAAACTTCATCAAGAGAACGCCCCATTCACCCTACTTATAAATGATAAATCATATCAAAAATCAAAACAACATTTCGTTTTTGCTAATATTTGTTCTAATTCAAATATGTTAAATCCTTATTGAGCACAACTAAAATTTAGGGCATAAGGGGCCTTTGTAGAGTTTATTTTTTCTTTCACTGATTTACTTTGTAGGCAGCACTCCACTGATTATTTCATTATATTTCATTTATAATTGAGAAAACTAACCGTTGTACAGTCAGACGGTAATTAATTTTGTTACCGTTACATTTAAACCGTTGCAACCATTGGAATCTGTACCGTTACGGTTTGGCTATAAAAACACCTTAATCCAACACAACAAAATCACACAATAACCCGGTTATACTTTAATCGTTTCGTAAAAAATGGACACGTGGAATGCAAATGAGGATATCGCGTTAACGAGGGCCTACCTCGTAGTGAGAAACACATGGGTTCATGAAGTCGATACCCCAATTTCGTTTTGGCACCGGGTGTCGGGGATATTCAATAATTTAACCGGCACAAATGACCGCTCCAAGGATTCGATCGTCCGTAGGTGGTTTCTTCTCTGGTCCAGGTGTCTCCGTTGGAACGTACTTTATGAAGCCACGATGGAGAGGCACCCTAATGTTCAAGAAGACATTGCAATCCAACTCACTCGTGGAAGCTACTACCGTGAACAAATGACCAACTTCACCCATTTTGCGCCATGGCGATTGTTGCGAGATATAATTAATAATTAATGTTTACGGTTGTTTAATGTTTATTTTGTTTAAATTTTTAATGAAAGCTCACCGTGTTTATGTTATGTGAAAGTATGATTTGTATATGGGTAAAACATAAACCAAGGTCAAAATGTAAACGGTCAAAAATAAAACACGGTCAAAGGTGAAGGTAAAACGTGGCATATTATCATTGGTCAAGAAAAAGACCGTTTCTTTGTACCAGCACGGTAACAACAACCAGAAAACGGTCCACGTGAACCCTACCAGCACATGTGGCGGTGGTGTTACCGTTCTGGTAAAGGGGTACCCGTGCCCAATTCTAATAGCGCCCCGTCCCCCTTTATTTGATTGACGCATGATCAATTTACTTAATTATATATTCTTACTAGATTATACCCCGGGAGCGTCCCGGGTTGAGAAATTTAATATGATACATCAATTTTACATATGAAATAGACTGATGTATAACTTTAATATTAATATCTAACCTAAAACAAATTAACAATGTACAACTTCAATGCTAACACCTAACCTAAAAGAATGTAGAACTTTAATGTAACTCTTATATTAACACCTATCCTAAAGACTAAACAAATGTACAACTCTAACATACTAATATTGATACCTAACTTAAAACAACGTATAACTGTATTAACCTATTCGTACTGATTTAAACATAATTAGTGACTTGTCTATACATGATTATTGATTTACCTGAACACTTTGTGTTTTTTTTCCTGTATGAACTAAACCCCACAAAAAAATTTCTCCGTTTTTTATATAGCACTATGGTACTCGTTGGAAAGATAATAAAACGCTCGTTAATTTGGTGTAATTTTTTTCTTTAAAAAAATCTCGTATATTAAAGATATTAACATTTAAAAATTATGGGAGGAAACATGAGGGTGAAAAATCCAATTTTGTTTTTAAATTATTTTTTTCCTAAAATATCTCAATGCCACATGGGATGACACATGGCACACTCAAGGAAAAGAATGCCTCTTTGAGTGCCATGTCATTAAAATGGCTTTGGTTTATTATATGTATAGATATCCCCTTAAAGTCAAATGGAACAATATGTAGGGTGTTTGGGATAGCGTTTTGAATCTGATTTTTAGATTATTGCGTTTTGAAAACGCAGATAATCAGTTTTTAGTGTTTGGGATTGCGTTTTGAAAACGTATCAGTTTTTTAGGCTAACAAAACGCAATAATCTATAAGCAGCCTCACATTTGCTTTTCTAAAACACATAATCTGCTTTGAATAATCAATCCTAAACACCCCATAATATGAGCAATTGGGGTGAGGGTGTGGTAAATCCTAGCCCTTATAATTTAAAAAAATCTTCTAGAATGAAAGTTTTTTTTTTAACTTTGACTTTCCCCTCCTAAATATGTGTGAAGGATACCCACAGGCCACATCCCATCCCTTTAAACAAATATACTTTTTACTATTTAAATGTCCATCTTTTTATTTTTGGTTGTCCCAAATTAAATGTCAATTTCCAAAAAGAGAAATGCAATTTTCAGTTTTGTCCATAAAAGACAAAACACAATCACCACTTTTGAGGATATTATTGTAATTTTACCATATACAAACAAAACATTTCTTAAAATGTGTTTTTTTGAGCCCATGACACTTAAATAGAGACGGAGGGAGTATATATATATATAGTAATAATAGAAACCCCTCCTAGCCAACTTAAAAGGCCAAATTTCTCAAACTTCTAGGCAACTTAAAAGGCCAAAATTAGAAACCCCTCTAGGTAAAAAAAAAAAATTGCAAACTCAACTTAAAAAGGACAAATTTCTCAAACTTCTCTGAATACTCTACTGGATATTTAACATGCTATTTATATATTACAAAAAAAAAAAATTAATTGACTATAGTCTATATAATTATAAATGATTAAAAACGTAATGAAGTAATTACCATTACCTAATTATCTTCTTATTTTTTTAGCAGACAATGACTAATTTAAAGACTTGATGCAATCGTCCTTGAAATTGCTCACAACCTCGCTTTGATACGTTTTTAGCCATAATATACATACGAGTCTTTCATGAAACTTTAACGCTTTTAGTTAAAAATCTCGCATATTTTTTTAACAAATAATGTTTTGTTTATAAACAAACACTAAAATACTTATGTCATTATACTATTGTATTCATTGAAATTGATCACAATTTACTTAATCTTATACTATATATACTCCTTTGATTATCAAGGATTTAATACTAATAATAATAATAATAATAATAATAATAATAATAATAATAATAATAATAATAATAATAAAAACTAGCTACGCCCTAGCTTTGTTTGTCCATGACACGACTGAGACTGAGGGGTATAGAGAGGATTGGTGGGTGCCAGATGGCACTTCCCAGTCAGGGAACATCGCCCCCGATCTAATACCGGTGTTGTCGGTGAAGATGTGGCATGCTCCCCGATTTGCTTTATTATATAATATATTATTTTTTTGTCTTTTTCCTTCTAAAAAAATAATAAAAAAAGGAAGGGAGATGGGGGAACTATTGGGGGGGGGGGGGGGAGAAGAGAGAAATAACATGACGCTGATGTGGACAAGGTGGGAAGGGGGAACCACACCCCATAATCTGATGCTTCCTACTAATGTACGGTAATTAAAATTTTGTAAATTCAAGAAGAGGATTAAAAAACGGGGAGCAGTTTAGCCGTCACCGTGAGCAAGAAGAAGAGACCTGGTGTGCAAAATTGCAATGTTTTAAAAACCGGTTTTTAAATCATACCAGATTTGACTTAAAAATGGTTCAACCGGTTGAACCGGATTGTATCGGGTGATTCAACCGGATTGACTTGTTAACTCTACGAATCCATAAATTACAACATGAACTCAAAATATAATCTAAAAGTGAATGATTGCATATTAAAAGATAATCCAAAAGTTATTTCATATAAAAAAATCATCCAAAAGTATTCAATTTTATTAACAATGTTTTTTTTTAAATGAAAGCGTAGGTGATGTATAAGCCATTAGAGTATTGAATACATCAAGTTCCCAATTGCTTAAAAGATGAAATTCACTACCATCGCCTTCCTCAAAATCTAGAGCATAACTATTTTCATCTCCTACATTATTACATAAAAAGTTTTAGTAGAAATAACAATCATAATATACTTAAATTACCAAAGATAAGTAACTTATATAACAAGTAACAGTGTGTTTGAGGAGCCGGTTCATGCTCTTCCCCACCAAACATGTTATCTATATCATTATTATGAAGTTCTCCTTCTCGCTTTTCTTGAAACACAAAAAAATCAATAGTTTAAAACCTAAAATTTACCTTGTGCCGGTACCGGTATAAAGGTTCAAACCGGTATACCGTATTTTACCGGCGGTACAAACTTGATACCGTTTCGCCTTTATACCGGGGTGTTTCGTACCGAGCTACCCTCTGAAAAATGGTATTACCGGTATAATCGGCCGGTACGTACCGGTTTTTAAAACATTGCAAAATTGTTTTAAGATAGTGCAAGTTCACTAGAATCTTATGGTAGAGTACGTGTTTAAGTGTGCTAATATGTTTTAATTATATTGGGCTTGTGTTTACGTGTGCTTTTATGGTTTTCTAAATAGTAAAGATATCAATCTTTGAAAAAAAAAATGTTACATTTATTTTTTAGATTTTCCACGGTTCCCCCCTCAAACTTTCTTTCAACTGTATCTCAGGAAATGAACTCCCACAACCACAATGTGTGGTGGTTGTCGTCCCCACACCAAATTTTGACCCAAGTCAACAACGCTATATACCAATGTTTTAAAAACCGGTACGTACCGGCCGGTTATACCGGTAATACCATTTTTCAGAGGTGAGCCTGGTACGAAACACCCCGGTATAAAGGCGAAACGGTATGAAGTTCGTACCGCCGGTAAAATACGGTATACCGGTTTGAATCTTTATACCGGTACCGGCACAAGATAAATTTTTGGGTTTTGAACTATTGATTTTTTTGTGGTTCAATAAAAGCAAGGAGAACTTCATAATAATGATATAGATAACATGTTTAGTGAGGAAGAGCACGAATCGGTTCCTCACACACGTTGTTACTTGTTATTTATGTTACTTATCTTTCGTAATTTAAGTATATTATGTTTGTTATTTCTACTAAAACTTCCTATGTAATAAGTTAGGAGATGAAAATAGTTATGCTCCAGATTTTGAAGAAGGCCTTGGTAGTGAATGTCATCTTTTAAGATTCGTGAACTTGATGTATTCAGTACTCTGATAGCTTGGACATAGCGTACACTTTCATTTAAAAGAATTTTGTTAAAAAAATTGAATACTTTTGGATTATTTTTTTATATGGAATAACTTATGGATTATCTTTTAATAACATGACGCTGATGTGGACAAGGTGGGAAGGGGGAACCACACCCCATAATCTGATGCTTCCTACTAATGTACGGTAATTAAAATTTTGTAAATTGAAGAAAAGGATTAAAAAACGGGGAGCAGTTTAGCCGTCACCGTGAGCAAGAAGAAGAGAAGAAGAGACCTGGTGTGCAAAATTGTTTTAAGATAGTGCAAGTTCACTAGAATCTTATGGTAGAGTACGTGTTTAAGTGTGCTAATATGTTTTAATTATATTGGGCTTGTGTTTACGTGTGCTTTTATGGTTTTCTAAATAGTAAAGATATCAATCTTTCAAAAAAAAATGTTACATTTATTTTTTAGATTTTCCACGGTTCCACCCTCAAACTTTCTTTCAACTGTATCTCAGGAAATGAACTCCCACAACCGCAATGTGTGGTGGTTGTCGTCCCCACACCAAATTTTGACCCAAGTCAACAACGCTATATACCAATGTTTTAAAAACCGGTATGTACCGGCCGGTTATACCGGTAATACCGTTTTTCAGAAGTGAGCCCGGTACGAAACACCCCGGTATAAAGGCGAAACGGTATGAAGTTCGTACCGCCGGTAAAATACGGTATACCGGTTTGAATCTTTATACCGGTACCGGCACAAGATAAATTTTTGGGTTTTGAACTATTGATTTTTTTGTGGTTCAAGAAAAGCAAGGAGAACTTCATAATAATGATATAGATAACATGTTTGGTGAGGAAGAGCACGAATCGGTTCCTCACACACGTTGTTACTTGTTATTTTTGTTACTTATCTTTCGTAATTTAAGTATATTATGTTTGTTATTTCTACTAAAACTTCCTATGTAATAAGTTAGGAGATGAAAATAGTTATGCTCCAGATTTTGAAGAAGGCCTTGGTAGTGAATTTCATCTTTTAAGATTCGTGAACTTGATGTATTCAGTACTCCAATAGCTTGGACATAGCGTACACTTTCATTTAAAAGAATTTTGTTAAAAAAATTGAATATTTTTGGATTATTTTTTTATATGGAATAACTTATGGATTATCTTTTAATATGTGATCATTCACTTTTAGATTATATTTTGAGTTCATGTTGTTATGGATTCGTAGAGTTAACAAGCCAATACGGTTGAACCACCCGATACAACCCGGTTCTACCGGTTGAACCATTTTTAAGCCAAATCCGCTATGATTTAAAAACTGGTTTTTAAAACATTGCGCAATGTTTTAAAAACCGGTACGTACCGGCCGGTTATACCGGTAATACCATTTTTCAGAGGGTAGCTCGGTACGAAACACCCCGGTATAAAGGCGAAACGGTATCAAGTTTGTACCGCCGGTAAAATACGGTATACCGGTTTGAACCTTTATACCGGTACCGGCACAAGGTAAATTTTAGGTTTTAAACTATTGATTTTTTTGTGTTTCAAGAAAAGCGAGAAGGAGAACTTCATAATAATGATATAGATAACATGTTTGGTGGGGAAGAGCATGAACCGGCTCCTCAAACACACTGTTACTTGTTATATAAGTTACTTATCTTTGGTAATTTAAGTATATTATGATTGTTATTTCTACTAAAACTTTTTATGTAATAATGTAGGAGATGAAAATAGTTATGCTCTAGATTTTGAGGAAGGCGATGGTAGTGAATTTCATCTTTTAAGCAATTGGGAACTTGATGTATTCAATACTCTAATGGCTTATACATCGCCTACGCTTTCATTTAAAAAAAAAACATTGTTAATAAAATTGAATACTTTTGGATGATTTTTTTATATGAAATAACTTTTGGATTATCTTTTAATATGCAATCATTCACTTTTAGATTATATTTTGAGTTCATGTTGTAATTTATGGATTCGTAGAGTTAACAAGTCAATCCGGTTGAATCACCCGATACAATCCGGTTCAACCGGTTGAACCATTTTTAAGTCAAATCCGGTATGATTTAAAAACCGGTTTTTAAAACATTGCTCTTAAGTTTGTGATGTAGTTCATGAATCTCTTAGCCAGTGAATAAGATACATCTCATGATCTCATTATCTTTTGCTTCTAATGCCCAGATCACAAACAAAAACATCATTTAATAATTAGTATTTAAATTAACATACATGATATATATCAAATTGCCATCCACAAAAGTTGCCTGTAATAACCACCCATACAATATGATCACTAATTAAATGACAGCCACAAAAGTTGCAAAACTTCAATCTTAGGGCCAGCCTCCCCACCCTCCCCAACCGCTCTTACGGTTATAAGTATGATTTGGAACCTGTTCTGCTTCAACATCTGCACACATACAACACATTCGATCATCAATCAACTTGCGCGCACACGCGCATACATAGCACATACAATTTAAGAAAAAATAAATTGTTTGAACCAAACTATGAAAGTTCTCAACCTAAAGAATTTTCTTTAGTTAGGTTACTGGACAATCGATAATCAGTTTCTCCATAATTATCTCGATCTATTACACACAAAAAAACGTATGTTTTTCTTTTTTTATCTGATGTGAGCACAAAAAGTGACGATAGTATAACATACCTTTTGGATTGTGATAAGTTCTTCCCGCATAAGAAAGTAAAACAAGTGCCAAAAGAATAGTGAGGCATAGAATGAAGTCAAAGGAGTTCATGTTCTTAACACCGACAAGAACTCTTCCACTCAAGTATGATCAAAGACTCTTCGATATTGTTTTATTTATATAGCCAACAGATAAATGACAAGTTAGCATGTCTAGGTATGATATGGAAGTGTTGGTCAATAATGATCACAAAAACAAAATATTGGACGTGTCTAGCAAATAAAGAACACGTGTTGTAATTAAAACTAATATGTATGTGTTATGTTACATACTTACATAGTATTTTATACAATATAAAATTAATGCCCGACTTGGGTACACAGAACCTAAATTCAACAAGGAAAACGAAATGGATAACGGGAAGGTTATTTCGTATTCGGATAAGAGACAAGACATGAGACTGCTTACAAATTTTTGGTGATACCTGTAACATTACTCGAAACTGATCTCGGACTCATGTATTCTTATCGAAATAAGATATAAACCACATCCATTTTTTATCTCTAAATAAGGGGCATTTATGTTTTTTTTTTCTATTTTTATAAAAATACACATAATAACAAGAATATCTATACATATAATATTTAGGAGCATTTTGGGACACTTGGCAATCATTTAGGCTCCTAGCATTTAATGGTCATCCCTTATGGCACAATGTGGTAATTTATAAAATTTTCTTTTTTTTAAAAAGCAAAAGTCATTAATTAAATTAAATTAGGTAATTCATTATGATAATTATTTTGGTCAAAATCTGTCAAGCATATGAGGCTTCTCATGCACGCCATCCACATTCAAATTCAAACCCTAATCTCTCATTCAACAATTCGTGAATCTCTTTTGCTAGAGCCTCCAACCTAATCGAACATCAGGTGATATCTTTTCTATTACGTCGCATGTTTTATGCTATCATCTTCTATCGATTATAAGATTTTGGATTTATGGAATCAAAACCCTAAATCAAACATGTATCATTACGTTTCAGATTCACATTTTTTCGATTTTAAAGATATGTTTATGTGCGTATGTGGATATCCTCCATCAGGTCTCTTCCTAATAATCTTCAACCGTATTATCCATCAGGTAATTGCCGATTATGTTTTATTCGATTTAATTCGATTATGTTTTATTCGATTTAATTGAATGTTAATGAAAAAATTAAAATTAGGGCTTTTTTTTTGAAAATTTTTGTGCAGATCCGTTTCAATTTTGTGCAGATCCGTGTCTGTATGTATGATTTGTGGTTGTTTTTTTTTTGTAATATTAATTGTGTTTTATATATCAACCATTTCATGTCTCTCTCGATTCATATTGTATTCGTTCAATTAGGAGTATACACTAAACGATTATGATTTCTTTAACACTATTGTTGTTTGTTCATTCTACTGTTACGATTTCCGATCCAGAAAAAATTAATATTTTTGGATCTGTTTTTTGTGTTAACAAAAATAGGGTTTTTTTATAACGATTAATGTGAACTCCATTCTAGGAGAACGAGCAGTCCCAGTCAGTGCATTTCAGGTATATATTAAAACATCATAGTTGTAGTCTTGTAGAATGATGTTCAAGAGAGTTAAGTTTTATAAATTTTTTATTTAATTTATTGTTCACATTTTGCAGTCAGATTTGCCACGACGCGTGATGGTTTCCCGTGAGCGGTCAAGGTTCACATTGAACATCATTGACACACCCGACATTGTTGAAAGTGGATACGTTAATGATCAGGCCTTGGAACTCATCAAAAGGTCTGTTATTGTGTTTTGTACTTGCAAACGTAAAATAAGTGTAGCATAATGTGTTATTAGCTAATGGCTATGTGTGTCAGCCTGTCGGTATATATTTGGTAATGAGTCAAAACGAGAATCAGCGATTGTGTTGAAACAGTACAGGTAAGGTTGACCCACAAAACACTTTTTTCTTCAATTTTCTTACAAATAGTTAATGTGTTAATGTTGTGTATGATTAGGATAAGCATGTGGTGTATGTTTATTATTACTCTTTTAAATAGGAAACTTCTATTACAAATGAACATGAATGCTTTGAATGATGGCTGGTCTCACTGGATTTAAAAAAAAATGACCGCTGAGATAATTGAGCAAAGATTAACACAATGACAATGTGATTGTTAATGTCATTAATAAGCTGGATGAGCCCTTTGTTTTTGTTGTGATTCAGGAGGAATGTACATGTTTAGGGTGTCAAATATGGTGCTGACTACTTCGATTAATTAATTTTAGGATCCAAGGCCATACAATTACATTGGTTGAGACAGACGGATCGCATACGCTGCAAGAAGCCTACAAATCTTTTGACCTTCTTTTAGTCAATCTGCTTCTTTATTGGACTGTTGGGTAAGCTTCTTTATTTTTTAATTTTTTTCTTCTTTTTTTCTCTAAAGTTTGGAAGAATAATTATAAGAATTAATTGTTATAAATGATGGTTTGAAAAGTCTTGGCTGTTAAAAGGAAGGGTCGAGTTTTTTGGTAAAAGATTGATTGATTGTATTATAGGAAAGTTAACACAATTAGTTGTACACTTTCCATATAGTCATAGTCAAATGTATTAACTGCATAGTTAAATGTATTAACTATAATTGCTATAATTATGAATCTTGGTTTGGAAAGTTATTGAATGTAATTGATGGTGGAATTGGTTTGTAAAGTTATTGCACTAATTTTAATACATTTTTAAAATTCCTTATTGTTTTTTAATACTTTTTTATGGCGGTTGCAGGTGTATAACGATTGTGTTGCACCAGTGAGCAACGGTGGAGGCTGTCTGGTGGTGATCGATCATGGTCGTACTCACGACAACTGGGTAGTTTATTACAACTTGGAGCAGCTATGGACCTCAAAAGAATCAACTAATGAACAGAGTCAAAGTCAAAGTCAGTTAAATATAAGTGTGATAATAATTAGCTTTTATGATATGGTTACATTTTTCTTTAATCATTAACACTAACGAATTTATATGTTCATCAGGACTTAGGTAAAGCTTTCGTGAAGGTATGCCGCAATGAATTTTCCTGATGTTAACAATATAGAGTTTGTATGTGATTGTTATTGCTATTTCAAGCTTTATGATTTATGTTTCTTCTTAATTTATAACAAGTGCGACTTTTGAATATGCAGAAATTTAGATTATACTTGAAGCGATTAAGCGGTATGTGACAGTCAACAGGTACGGAAACAATCAATTAGTTGTATAATTGTGTATTGAAGCCAAACTCAAGTGAGCGTGTGTTTGTTTGCTGTGGGAACCCATGAACAGAGGGAGCAATCTGGTAATGTGTTGAAGCGAAAAACATCCCTAAAGCAAGGAGGATCTGCTGGTAAGTAATTCTAGACATTCAAATTAAAGAAATTGTTGTAAAAGTGGGTATTTGTTGGATGTTGTTGCAATCCATAATTCCTTCTTAAATATAAAAACTTGAAGATGCACTGTGAAACTTTCAGACATGCTTTAGTTCATCAAATAAGTAAAATGGTGTTTAAACTGTTTAGTTTTTTTTATTTAAAAGTCACAATCAACAACTTGCGTCCTTTGGTTTCTAATCTATAATTAGTCTTTTAATTATTTATAGGTAAACTGAAAGAGATGAATGTCAAAAAGGAGAAAGCGCAAGTGAAACCACTTGGCGAAAGATATGTTGCCAACGGCTGAAAATGATCGCCAAACCTCATGATCCTCGTGTTTTCTTTATGTTTCTATTTTTAAGATTAACCGGAATAGACTTTGGTTGAATGTTTTGGATTTGAAAGTGTACGAGTTGATTATTTAGAAAGTTCATATAAGATTTTTCAACCCCGACACTCTCGGGGTAGGTGGCATATGATATTTGAATAACATGTATATTCCTTACTTTTAAATCTTAATAAAATATTTCTGCTACATTTTTTTTATATGTTTTACCCCTCAAAATAATTGTACGTTGGTGAGCCGCGTGTAACGCGGGCAAAAATCTAGTTAGTTAATAAAATATTAAAAAAATAAAAAAAAAACACGATACTCTCTCTCTCTCTAGTCTCTACCCTCTCATTATCTCTCTCACCTGTAGTTGACTAGTTGTAACCAAAAAACACCATCCAATTTTTGAAAAAAAAAATTGTTTGTATCAAACTCGTAAAACTTACCAAATCACATGGACCAAAATGGTGGTTTACTCTTACAAGTACCTAGTGTACTTTCAGATAGTTATTTACTTTTACCCATATCATATGATGTGATCATAGATTTAGCAAAGTGTAACTTATTTAGCTAACTGATATAATCAATTAAAGGTAAGTATGAGAAATTTGCTAACTTATTTACAAGTAAATATTTTCATGACAGCCAAATTAGAAAGTAACAGAGTAATTTATTTAGGTAAGAATGATATTTTTATTCGTTTTACATTTGTTCTGGAGTTGTTCACGACTCGATCTTGAGTCGAGCTAGGTTCAGCTAAGGCTCGAGCTACTTTCTACACTTCAACTTAAAATCCTCTAATAATCAATCTATTGAGATGAAAACTCAAACATGAGCTCATCTAGTTCACAAATCAAACTTTGGTTGTTGTTATGTGGGCTCAATCGGCTCATGATAGGAATATTTAGTTGAGATAGAACAAATTAATATATTGTAAAGGGGTCTTCCTTATATTTTACATTATATTTGTTTTTAAAACTTAAGGTGCGTTTGATCATGTAGTTATCATAATCATTATATTTGGTAATGAGTCACTACTCTTCCACATCAACCCATTAATAAAAAAGAAATTGAAATCCAATAGGTATTGATGGTGAATGATTTATGATTTGTTGCATTGGATAATTTATTATTATTATTATTATTATTATTATTATTATTATTATTATTATTTTTATATATATGTACAGCTAGATAATACAAGTGAGGTGGGAAGGTTTAGCCACTTTATGGGTTCCTGCCATGGGAGGTCACAGGTTCGAATCTCATTCGGAGTATGGTTATTCTGAAATGAGGGGCTGGACCTTATGGGGGGGGCCGGGGACCGGAACTGTAGGATGCGGGGCTTCGTTATGGGTGTGTACTGTTGGTCGTTCAAAAAAAAAAAAGATAATACAAGGTGTAAACCAAAGGCCAACTAACTTTAAATCAAGAGTGTAACAACTCTTCAAAGCTGAGTAGAGTTCCCTATAATAGCATCCTTTATCAACTGGAGCTCTTGGATAACACTAGCAGTGTCCATTCTATACTGTGGTGATTCCATCGAACACGACACTCCGATTTCGAGCAACAAGTGCAAACATCTTTCATGATTCATGTAATCTTCGGTTGTTTCTTCCTTGTTGGTTATCACTACAATCTTCTCATCATCTTTCAAAAGCACTGGATCAACTATCCCCAGTGCGCCATCGTCATCTATCGCTTTCTTAGCATACTTGTGTAGGCTGAGCTCGGCTCCAAACATCGCGTCGGTGGGCTTCTTGCATGTCACCATCTCTAGCAACAATATCCCATAACTGTACATATCTCCACTTCTTGACACTTTGCTTCCAATCCCATATTCTGCAATAAAACTAGTTTTAGGCTTCTAGCATAAAGTCGTGTGCACAGATAACGCTAGCCAACTAATAATAATGATAAAACGTCAATAAGGGGGCGTTTGGGATTGATTATTCAAAACAGATTATACGTTTTGGAAAAGCAGAGGTGGAGCTGCTTATAGATTATTGCGTTTTGGTAGCCTAAAAACCTGATTATCTGCGTTTTCAAAACGCATTCCCAAACACTAAAAACTGATTATCTGTGTTTTCAAAACGCAATAATCTGAAAATCATATTCTAAACACAATCCCAAACACCCTCTAAGCATCCTCCTAACTACAATGACAAATAAACATACTTAAAGATGATAATAATAAACATACCCGGAGCTGCATAGCCGATTGTTCCTCTAACTCCAGCGGAGCTACTATTATGTCTATTTTGGTACTCAGATTGAAGAATCTTTGAAATCCCGAAATCTCCAACATGTGCAACCATATCTTCATCAAGGAGAATGTTGCTAGGCTTCAAATCACAATGAACAATGGTCTTTCCAGCACGAAGATGAAGATAATCAAGCGCATACGCCACATCCAACGCAATGCACACTCTCTGAATCAGACTGAGTTGAGGGAACTCTAATTCATTTAGGGGGTTATGCAGCCATCTGTCTAAACTTCCATTGGGCATGAACTCGTAAACTATGGCTTTGAATTCATTGCCTTGGTAGTCAATACCACTGCAACAAGTTATGACTCTCGCTAGGTTTCTATGTCGCGCATTTCTTAGTGCCTCGCACTCAGCAATGAAGCTTTTGGAACCACCTCGACGACGAAGATTTAGTACTTTAACAGCAACAAAATTCACACCGTCCGTATAGAGGCGCCCTTTATATACAGATGAAAAGCTGCCCTCACCAATGAGGTTTTTAGGGGAAAACCCATCGGTCGCTTTGTGGAGCGTTTCAAAAGAAACCTGAATTAATGACTCCCCAGAGCCAGTCTCCGGGGGGTCATCTTCCACTTCCTTTTTCCATCGATAGCACACGAAAAACGACACTAGCGCTACAAAAACCAAAGCCGAAACTAAAGAAATCACTAATATAACTGCAAGACTCAATTTGTTTTTCTTCTTATTAGAACTGCACTTTGGTAGCTGAAGTTCAGGTACGCCGCCACAAAGCTGATCATTTTCGACAATAGATACTGCACTCGCATTCGCAAACACTCCTTTTCCTGGCACCTCTCCGCGGAAGCTGTTAAACGATATGTTGACACTCTTCAAAGGAATTACTTCAAAATATCTCGGGATTTCACCAGTAAAGTTGTTATGAGACACATCAAGATTCTCGAGTGCGCGTAGAGCTCCCAACGATGATGGAATAGATCCAGAAAACCAGTTGTTACTTATGTTAAGATTCTGAAGACTGCTGCAGCTACCAAGACTACTTGGAAGCTCACCAGACAATCGATTGTTCGCCAAAACAATTTCGTTTAAGCTCTTAAGGTTTCCAACCTCCACAGGAAGTGATCCAGACAATTGGTTGTTACCCAAGTTCAGGCTTATGGAAAGCGATTCGAGTTCAAATAACTGACTAGGTATGTCCCCAGTCAAGTTATTTCCATCAAGGTTTAGCCTTAACAACCGTTTACAGTTCCCTAAACTTGATGGAATAGTACCATTAAATTCATTTGAACTAAGGTACAGATCAATCATCCATGACAGATTACCTAATGACCCAGGAATGTTCCCTGAGAAAGAATTATTCGTTAGATCTAACCGTCGTAGATTTGCAAGATCGCCAATGGTCGCTGGAAGTGTACCGCTAAGATGATTATTAGAAAAGTCTAGTGAAGTTAAACCCGAAAGATTACCAATCAATGAGGGAAGGCTACCCGAAAGATAATTCGAAGCAGCGCTTAGGAAATAAACTGTGGTTGATAAATTTGCTAATGATTCGGGTAGGATGCCTCTCAACTGATTGTAACCGAGATCTAACACGCCTAACTCGCTACAGATAGATAAATCGTCGATAAACTTCGTTTCGTCAGCTTCACCAGTTCCAAAACTGTTGAAACCTAGTGACAGGATATTAAAACTACATGCATTCCTAGGAGTGATTGTTAGTTTTCCTGATAGATTGTTTCTAGCTACATCTAGGACAGTTAGTTGTGGTGCGCTGAGAACCGACGATGGAAGCTGGCCCGTTAGTTGATTATCAGCCAAAGAAAGTACAATGAGACGAGGCATTATGGTTCCTAAGTTGGCTGGCAGTCGACCAGTGAGGCGATTATTATCGATAAACGCTTGTTCTAAAGACGAAAGGTTATAAAAAGAAGGTGGGATGGTACCAACAAGGTTGTTACCGGGCAATGCAACTCTTGCCAACTTAGTTAGCCTGTGGAATACATCAGGAAATGCTCCACCGAGTTGACACTCGCCTAGAGAAAGCGTTTCAAGCGATGTAAGGTTCCCTATAAACGAGGGAATCCCGCCTTCTAAAATGTTGCCATGAAGGATGAGAGTGTTTAAGTTGGACAATAAACCAATCCTGTCCGGGATTCTTCCCACTAGATTGTTGTAACCCAAGTGAAGGACTTGGAGATTGGAGCAGTTAGTTATCGCGGTCGGGATGTTTCCAGTGAAAGAGTTGTTGTAAAGACGTAGTTCTTGTAGTCTAAAGAGACGGCCGATTTCAGGAGGGATTTCGCCAGAAAACGTGTTGTTTTGGAGGCGAATACCTTTTAGAAAACTTAAGTTTCCTATCGAAGGAGATAACGTACCGGTTAAGCCACTAGACTGGAGGTCCAGGAGAGTGACTCTAGCGTGGCGCGGGCTGCAAGTAACACCTTTCCATTGGCAGAAATCGGCGCTAGACTCGTTCCATGTGGTCAGGACACCTTGTGAGTCATCTTCAATCATTCTTTTTATTGCGAGCAATGCCACACGGTCACCAGTGGAGATGGTGGTCGCGTTGGTGATGTTTTGTGCAGCGGCCGTGTTGGTGAGTGTGGTAAACACGGCCGCGTGCACCAAAACGATGAAGAGAAACGGTGGCGAAAAAAGGAACCGTTTGGTACCCATTTATTCGGGTTTTGAAAAATGTGAGATTAAATGTGGTGTTCAACTGTTTATGATTATCGCAAAGTATTAAACTAAATATAGAAGAGGGTGTAACACAAAGTCAAAGCTTTGTGTTCATATGGCATCTTGATTTGGACGTGACTGGCTTATTTTGTCATCCACGATTGTGTCCTGGTTTTGCATGATTAATATATTCAACTTGAAATAACTTTATTAAGAAAAATTAAAATTAAAACTGAAACGCGACTGATGTATTTGTTTAAAATGAATATATTTTACAAAAAAAAATATTTTTTTTTTGTTAAGGAAAGTAAAACGTTGACCTTGGGATATGTGAACGCTATGTTTATGTCAATGTTGATGGTCATTTTATCATTATACTAAGGAGTAAGGCCCCCCTATACTAATAGATCTTGGGTGCGAGAGTGGTTGTGAGTAGTACACCGCATTTAAAGTCAAAATAGATCACAAAAGTCAATAGTCAACGTTATGAGTTGGAGAAGATGAAAAAAAAAGTACTGTTTTCATAGTTTTATTCCAAGTTGTATTCGACTCTTGAGTATAAACAAGGTAATACATTTTGGATTCTATCATACGACTTTTTTTGTTAAATTATCAAAAGAAAAAAATTTGATAAATGTTATATTTGTTTTAATAAGATGCCTGATTAACGTATATAGGTATGTTTTTAAGACTGAAAATGTGTCGGGTACGAGACACATTTTGGTAACCTTATACATACCCGATCATTTAGCAATGTCACATATATGCGGGATACATGTTTTTCATATAGTAAGAATATTGGGTATACCTATTAATGACATTATGTGGTTGTAACTTTTTTTTTTTTTTTTTGAAAGGCAAATTACTTTTATTCCACACCCAAATGTGGTTGTAACTTACATGTTGGAATGTCGATTGCCAAAACCCGATGGTTATAAACATACTATATTTAATATACTAGCATAAACGTATAAAGCGAATTAAACTTTATTAAAAACAACTTTATGTGATCCTCATTTGCGCATAATATTGTTAACAACAGGGGCGGATTCACTGTACAGGGACGGTGGGCCTGTGCCCACCGTACATTCACGAGCTCATTCATAATTTGGTGCCTTCAAACTAAAGAAAATGAAAAACTTTCCCAGGAAAATTAATAATGAAAAAGAAGTTGAAGAGGAGAGTAGGCAAATAGAAGAGGAATGTTGATAAACTTTCACCGGAATTGTTTTCCGACAGGTTTTGTAGTTGCAGCGATATCAGATGAATGAAAGGGAATAGTACAAAGAAAATGGGTGTTGTACTACCTATGTTAAAGTCTGACTCCTGAGCATTTGTTGTCCACTTATGTTTTCCTTTTTCTAATTAAACAATTTAATAATAATAATAATATTATAAGGAAAGTTAAGTAAGAAATTATTTTCCATATTGTTAATTTGTTTGTATTTATATTAGCTGACTTTATTATTTCTCTTTTATATCTATTTTTCAATTCAATAAAATAAAATAGTATATCAAATATCAAAAATTGAATACTAGGATCCTCCGGTTAAAAATAATATAAGAATTGGTTTTCTAATTAAGTGGTTAACAATGAATTGACTTTATCCGACCTATTTTGACTTGACTAGCTTTGACTCGCCTTGTTTTAACCTGGCCAACTAAATTGTGCCCCCCGTCCAAAAAATTTCTGCATTCATCACTGGTTAACAAGATAATTATGAGTACGTAAGATGGGGTGTGTTTTGTACTCTCTATCCAGTCTCTTGCTGGGCCTTTATATTTATATATAAAGTTTTTGGCCGTTAAAAAAAAAATTATGAGTACGTAAGAGCCAACACTGGATATTATACTTTGATAAAATATTTGGGAGGAAAGAGAGGGGCACCTGCTTTGAGTGAGAATTGTGTTTTAAACTTTTAATTTCATAATTACCAACACGTGATTTGTTACGCTTTTTTGTCAATTTACGGGTTCTTGCTGTTTAATATTCCCTTAAAAGCTTTTATTGACAGTGTTTCTTGTGTATATATTTTAATTATATGAACGTAACACAAACGAGTGTGTAATCCGTGATTAAGTTTTGGCAATTTGTAGTCGGATAGTTATTTTTCTATTATATTGGTGCTTTTAGAAATACTAGTTGCTTCTTTTTTTTTCTTTCTTTTTGTTTGTTTTTTGTCTTGATAAGATTGGATACAGGACAACCTTGACATTGCAAACTGAATTTGATTCACTTAAATTGCAAACTATAGAATCCAAAGGGCACCTTCACCACAGGCGGTCACTCTCGTTCTTTCATTCACTGCCCGACCTGACAACCATTGTTCACTCTCGTTCTTTCATTCACTGCCCGACCTGACAACCATTGTTCGAGATAGCTAGCTTTGGCTTACAGCAGGGTTTATCCTTTGAACTTGCATGTGATACAGACAGAAGTAGAGATGGTTCTAATAAAGACGAAATCCAACCCCAAGCAGTAAAAGTCAGCACCCCAACATGAGATAGAAGGTAGAGAAAACAAGAAAGTGAATACAAACTTTAGTTATTCTTAGGGAAGCTAAAAGAGATGCAACATGTGCAGCGTTGCAAGCAACAATGAAGGTTGACCATCTTTATTAACAAACAGCACGTTATTCCCTTTCGGTCAAAAGTAAGGTTTAACGTTTAAGGTTTGAGCAGGCACTACAACATACATCATATATAATAAGGAATGAAGAAATGTAGATAGTTTTTTCTGGCAAAAAGTAGTCTTGTGAATCAGCACAAGTATTATACCTAAAGCTGTAAACTCCTCCTAGATTAACCACCTAATTGCCTGTACAAGAATCTTTATATCATCTCAGCTAACTCCTGTCCCAAAAATAAGGTAGCCCCAGCCTTAGACAACCTTAAGAGAAGAGCCCTTGTAATTGTCCTTACCGCCTGACCGCCAATCTCATGCTTCCATCAGCAATTGACAAAACAACGATACAGAATGGTGATTTGCATTACATGCAATTGTTTCAAGTTGGTTGCCCTACTGATCACTTAGTATAATATCTACCTGACTGACTAGATTGTTCTTACCTGAAGCATCAATAAACCAATCCATATGACCATCACTAACATGGGGTTTATAACCTAACAACAAGAAGACGTACCTTTTTTATCTAGCTCTTGAAGACACGCCCATTCCTTTTTCGATGTCCACCTATTTTTAGATGAGGAGCGATTAAGAAATCCAACCTAACCAACCACAATGCAACTGCAGACGATGTTTGGGGCATGGATGCGAAGCTTGCAATAATATCATCCATATCACAATCAAACCCAAGAGCTGTGTCGCGTTCATACACCCATTCTTTATTGATGGAACCAACGAAATCAGAAAGAACCTAAAATATATATAAAAAGATAAAATATCAGTTCGCTACCTCGGTTTCAAACATTTATGGGTGTAAAGGAAATGTTTAAAGTACCTGTAGCAACTGCACCAGAGTTGAGGTACGTCTTAACCGCTTGACCCATATGTTATGTGCAGACTTTGTCCAAGCACCCACCATCGCACCCTCAGGCATAGATGACTGCATACACAGAATTAGAACACTAAAACACCAGAAAAATGTTTCAACTAAGAATATTAACTAGGACTCACCTCAAGTGTGTATGCTGCAGCTTTAAGTGACTGTAACTGTGATGAGAAGATTTTATGCTTTGGAAACATATCGGGGGCTGAGTCATCCTTACAGGTGGCAACATGAATGGTATATCGTTCTTCTAAATCAAAATCAAGCTCGAATGTCGTATGACAAATCCTACAATGTTTCTCATCTCTCCAGTATAAATCATGACAACTCACACACCTAGCAAGTGAATCAAGAAAAGACTTTTTCCCATGTTTAGCTGAATTTAGGGCAGAACAAAACGAGTTCCATAACCATACATCAAATTGTTGAAGGCGGCACCATTTCTGTTTAGTCTGCTCTCTGTTTCCAACTGGGGTTGAAACAACACTGGTAGAAACCAAATTATCGTGCTGCATGTAATGTAGCCCCAGTAGGTTGTCCACATCTGACACAGCTGACGAGCTGTCATCTCTGGAAATACTCCTGTCAGATTCACCTGAAACAGCTGGTTGGCCAACTGTAGCATCAGTATGCACGCTGGACATAGCTTCACAAAGAGCAGCCTCACATTTTTTTAAAGATGAAAGAAGACGACACTCTCTTCTTCCCATTTGGTCCAAAGCCGATATTAAGTTGGCTAAATCCTGTAAATAAAAACAACTTTTTTTTAAGAAAAATCAATATCAACTCTCTTTGAATATTCAGAAAACCAATTTATGCCCGGGATTACCTCTTCGGTTTCAATCACTTCCCAGTGACCATCTTCAGATGATTCAAAATAAATCCTCTTGTGGCCTGGATCACACATGTTACATGGGCCTAAGAAAATCCAGTATCTATTATACCTACGATCTGATCCCAAAAAGATTGATTGCATAGAATGTACATCATTTACAACTTCTATTTCTGCTGCCCTATTCTCCCCACTGGAATTACTTTTCTCTTGCATCACTGAGATGATTCCTGAAGAATCAACAGGCTGTGTATCTTGTACTGAATCTGACTCGTGACGACTGACCAGCCGATTGCGCTCGATCTCAAGTTGCTGTAAGGTTGATCTCTTTATTTTTGCTCCAGAACCAATATGATGAACATTAGGAACAGAGCATAAAGCAGGTTCCTGTAAGATTTTTTATATTTGCTAACATGAGAAAAATAATATACATATATACACACAGGCATATATCAGTTAATCATAAAAGCTTAAGAAAACTATATTAGTTAAATTACCTCCATTATTATACTGGAACCAGCACTAAGTAGATCAACCAAAGCCAATAGGGCATTCAACTTCTCTTCAATATTTAGATCTGAATATTCACCTTCCATCAATCCCAATAACCACATTTCTCCAGGGTAGCTTTCATCAATTTCAGAGTTTACTAGTAAATTATCATCCTTGTTTTTAGTAAGGTTCTTTTGTCCATCTTTATCTGCAATTGGTGCCCCTGAATCATTGTCTGGATCATTTACATCAGGAAAATTGCTAATATCCTTGGGATCATCATCAACACTACCATAATCTTCAAGGTCAGATTCATCATCCTCGGAATTCTTAGTGATGGGATTAATGCGGAGACGATATGTAGAAGAAGATATTTTCTCAAATAAAGTAATATCACTTGACAGCATTGTGCTTACTAATTGTTCTACTTTATCGGTTGCAGCTGCAAGCTTCAATCCAACGATCTTCGTGTAGAAATATGAAATTGTTAGATAAAATATTTAGTGATAACGATTCTCCTTGAATAGATGTCAAAGTTACTTACTGATGGATACGTAGCCAGTTCGGATATTTTTATGCCGCTATTCCCTTGCAATGATAATATACTAAATAATTCACCCTTAAGAGTACCTGGGCTTAAGCCATATCTAGCCATCAGCGCGGCCTCCTGTAAGTCAGAGATAGATTTCATTAACAGGTTGTACAGTATAATAACCACTTTTATAGATGTATATTCAACTTTAGATCTTCATAACAGGCGCATGATAATTTTGTGATACTTTTTTACCTTGCAGAGAGGTTCCTTAGGTGACGTGTCACGTTTTGAACCAAATCCAGCTGCAACCAAAACCTGGCGTAGTATCTCTATCCATGTTAGGGAATTCAAGGATTTTTTCCATAGTTTTAAGACAGATTTTTCATGTTCAACCTGCCAACAGAGATTTTAAACAAATTTTAAAAACTAAAAATTTGCCATTTAAATAGATTAAAAGGGAAAAACTCACTAATACTTACTGATTGAAGCAACCCACGATACTTCCAGTTCTTGCTGATATGAGATACAAATCCACTATCTAGTTCCTTCTCAACACCAGTGAGAAGCAGTTTCAAAAGGGCTATATTAAGCTTCCCAAGTAATAGGGAATCCTGAAAAATAATAAGCTGAAACAAATAAGAATCCTTACTAGTACAAAGCAAAGGTCATGTACTTGATTAGGTGATTAACCGAACCTGAGGGATTTACAACAGAATTTCTTACACATGTACACCTAGATTGAAGATAATAACTAACCTTGTCAACAAATGCTTGTGCAAGCTCATCAAGTGTAAAGGACTGGACACCGATTATTACAGCATAAGTGCTAACAAAGTGAAATATCTGTCAACAAGAGTCAGAATTAATATCCACAAATTTATTTACAGTAATTGTTGTTTAGTAGAAAATGGAAAGACCCAACTCTTCACTGTCTTTTCTTGCTAGTTTCTATTTTTTAGTCACCCAAAGTAATCTTTTATTAGTGCCTTGCAAATAATGAGCTAAAACAGCCCTTGCCATGATAGAAATCTCGTATGGCACTGTATTTAAATAATGAGAATCAATCCACGAGCTCCTTTTTACTTGTAATTTTACCAACTGAAATCTGTCCCTTGGTTAAAGTATATAAACTAATATTAGTGCATGCAGGCAATAATAGTCAACACAGAGCCTGGGAACAAATTCATAGATGTTATTACGTAAAGCTGACTATAAGAAAGGTTCATCGGGAGCACTGATATTAGAATTTATGTGCTTCAATATGTAAATCCACTAACTGATAAATGTCTGACTGTATTGTATAAAGGCTCAGCATAAAAATAAACATAGCATCCCATAAACAAAATGAAGAAACATGATTAATGATGAAGCAGCAATGTGAAAGAGTTACAAAACCAGCACTCTAAAGGTAACGAACGGGTCAATAGATTGTGGGTGACTTTGCTAAGACAAAGAGTATGAGTAACTTTGGGACAATTTGTATGAGATTTGCAAGGTTTGCTGGTACTTGATTACTGGATTCACTCACTTCTAGTTCAGCGATTGCAGTATTGCTTATAAGCTTAGAAATGGTTACAGATCTGGCTAAGAGTATAGGTGAAATACATGTTGAGGAGAAGACTACGACTACTAAGATCACTTGACCTTAATGTGATCTAAGAAGCAAAATAATGGACCTGATTCGGCTACTACAATACTTAAATGTTTCCTTAATGCATTTATAATGGGCAAGCACAAAATTTGAAGTTAAACACAAATTAAGAAACGGTGACTCCTGGCAGCATCTGCGGATATTAAGTATCTAGTGTATGACAAAGCAATAATGGAGATCAAAACTGAAGGACCTGACATGTACCTTAAAAAGCTTTTTGACAAGTTGTGGAGAAGAATCCCATGGCTGCATATGCAAGGGTTGCTTCATTCTGACTGAGTTAGGAGGGAACTTTTCCAGCAAGTCTAAAACAAAATTTAAATTAACTGTTCACTTAAGAATGTTCTATTATCCAAAATGCAAAAAAAATAATAAATAAAAATGAACACGTCTAAATGAAGTAAACCTTTGCAAAGGGAACAACCATGCAACCTATTGGCTGCACAATGAGCATAGCATGTCAATGGATTTGATGTTTCTTGCAGTTCTCTTAGTTCCAGCTCCTCATCATCTACAAGCATTGCATATTGACTTTGGTCTTCTTCCCTTTTCCCACCAACCAAAGCAATTTCACATATTTCCCTCCGTGTTTGCTTTTCCATATCAACTTGTTCACATCTCACCTTCAAAAATTGACGGAAAAAAAACAGATCAACAAGAATTGCAAACCCCTGTAGCAGATACTTCCATATACATTAATAACTACCTTTTTACTTCTAGTTAATGATTTCTTCTCTTGTACTTTGTTCACTAACCTCCTCTGCAAGTGAACCACTGTGAGTAATCACACTAGTTTGGTAAAAACACCAACAAGATGAAAAGATCAAGAAAGAGAAAGCAAACCGTCACGGGTTGTTGTCTCCTAGACTTCTTTTTTCCTTTAGTAGGTGGTTTTTGTGATGTAGAAGGTGAAAACGGAGAAGAAGATCTATCTTCATTGTCAACACATGCCAGGAGATTTACAGCATTAGGATTTGTTAACTGCCGAATTGTCATCAAACCTTTTCCAATACCATGTTTCTTGACTGAGTTACCCTCCGGGTTTGTAAGTCGCCATAGACCTTTTCCAATACCATGTTTCTTGACTAAGTTACCCTCCGGGTTTGTAAGACGCCATAGACCTTTTCCCATACCATGTTTAAATGAAGCACTCTCTGGAGGGGTGATTTGATCTTCAACATTGGTAGGTTTGGAAGTCTGTAGTATAATAAAAATATAGCATCATTGGGTGACAACTACAACAGAACAGACGGTTTGATAAAGATTACACCAACTTAACAAACATGTTACACTCCCTGTACCTTTTGTCTTTTTAGTGCTCTTTGTTGTTCTTGGCAAGCGCGATGAGATATCCCTGAATCTGCTGAGAAAAAACAGAATATTTCAGAATTACATATATTGAAGACTTGGAACACATAACACAAACGCTTATCTTACCCTTCTCTCCAAACAATCAATTATAATTTTACAATTTTGTAACTTCATCATATCTAATAATGCTTCTTTTGGCAAAGAATAAAAGCAAGTTTTAGGAGAATTTCATGGTCACCTTCCAAACCAGATTCATATAAATGCAAACCCATATCATAGTTGTTAAAAGCCATCGTCTCTTGCGCCTAGGCCCATTTTTCAGGCGAGGCGAGGCAATTGCGCCTTAAGTCGAAGCAATTGCGCTTTAATTCTCCAGGTGACGATTTAGGTGCAGATTCTGGCAAGATTCCCATAATCTGGAGAGTTTCTAGCCAAATTCTCTAAATTATGGCTAGATTCCAGCTAGATTTCTACCTTTTCTAGGAAAAACTACTTTTATACACTAATATTTTAACACTTTTGATACTAAATAGATTATATTAAATGTTATATAACAGCTTTTGTTTATTTTATTTGAATAATAGTATTAATTTTCTAATACATAATATGTTTTTACTTTTTTTCTTTGTTCGCTTTTTTTATCTCAGGCCCTCGCTTTTTTTGCGCCTTGCGCCTAGGCCACAGGCGAGGCCTATGCGCCTTGAGTGCGCCTAGCGCCTTTGATAACTATGACCCATATGCATTTACGTTTACTTTACCACATTTAATCCTCATCAGGTTATTCTGTGTTAGTGTGTTACTGTGTAGTATTTTTAAATTGAGATAGCACCTGGTTACAATTAAAAATAAATAAATAACCTTCTTGCCTACATCTGAATATGTAGAAAATCCATCTCCTTTTCCTATGTTCATATCTTACAAGCTTTTATTAATTTCACACACGCACACACCCGTCCTTTGTCCTAACATAACACACGTTGGAGCGTCCAAAAGAACAGTTCATTAGCAGTTAAATCATATCCATTAATCATAATCATCCTTCACAAACGTACTCATTCCCAAAATATAACTTACAAATTGCAATCCACACATCACTATGTGTTTAATTATATAAGTGCGTCAACTGACCTCTAACGAGTGATTAACATCTACTAACCGTATAAGGCGATATTATCCGTACAGGCAAACAATTGATAAGCAAATCACATAAACTATTAATCAACAAAAGCTTGAAATAACAATAATACTGACCTCTAACACTACATAACCGAAACGCATGAGAAGGAAGATGATCAAACTCTACGCCGAGAGTAGGGCCGTCTTTCCTAAACACTTTGCTCAAAATATACTCAGGAGGTAACAAATCATCCTGTAAACGTATATCTGGTTTAGAATTAAACTGTTGCGGCTGTTTTCTCTTGATATTGTTATTGTTTTTGTTTTGATTGCGTTTCTTCGGCATATTAATAAACTGTGTGTTGTGTAAGAAGGAGAAGAAGGTTAATTGGTTAACGGTGTGTTGAAATTCATGGTGATTAGAGTGAGTGAGGTGGTGGTGTGTGTCTGAAACAGAGACATGGAAGGAAATGAACGAGGGTTCCAGAGTAGGGTTAAGGGTTTTGGGTTTTGTGGTGATATTTTTTTTATTTCTTTTTTTTTTTTTTTTTTACTTTTTTTTAAATGAGGCTTTTTTTAGGGATATTTGGGTAATATAAATATCTTTTTTTTTTCTGTACAGAGTTATAAAACTAGTCCCTGATCTTTGTTAAGTTCTCAGTTTAGGTCAAAACTTTAATTCTAAAAAATTAGATTTTCATTTCAATGCTTTTAGTGTGGGGACTTAACTTTTAGAGGGTGTTTGGGATTGTTTTTGGAAAACTAATTATGTGTTTTGATGCGGTAGGGGTGGAGCTGCTTTTAGATTATTGCGTTTTGGTAGCCTAAAAATTAATTTCAAAACACAACCTCAAATACTAAAAACTGATTATTTGCGTCTTTAAAACGCAATAATCTAAAAATCTATTTCAAAACTCAACCCTAAACACCCTCTTAGAACTATGGTATAATTCTATTCTAATAATCTTGGTATAATTCTATTCTAATAATCTTAAAACCCAAAAGTCAGTGGCTTTTATCTCACGGGCTTTAATTTTTTTTAAAAAAAATTGGCGTTGTTTTAAAGTTTGTAATTTTACTCTCTTTGTTTTTTCTTTTGCATTTTTAACCCAATATTTCATCACATTGCAATTTTAGTACCTTGGTTTTCTAAACGTCAAGGTTTAGAGGGTGTTTGGCTCTCCTTATTTCCACCTCCTTATGACTTTATTACTTTTTCAAAAAGTCATAAGTCATTTTAAAAGTGTTTGGTTGATGGTTTGAAAATGACTTTTTGGGTTTGAACAATGTGAAAAAGAGGTGGAAAAAAGAGATAAGTTATAAGTTGGGAATGTGTGACATTTTAGAAAAGGAGATAAGAAGGTGGAAAATGAGATAACTAATAAGTTATAAGTGTATACAAACATGTCCTTAATCCCTTAGGTTTTGATTTTCCAACTGTACCCATGTACTATATATAATATATGTTTTTAATATATTATTTTCTTTAATGATTTTCGTTTGCTAATTTATTTTTTAAAGAAATATTTTGTAGTTCAATAAGATGATATTATCCTACTTACCTAATAGCTCATTTGAGCATATGTGAGCTTAAAGTTAGAATAGGGTGTTCATGGAATAGATTTCTCTTCAAAAAAACTTATTCTAATGGCAAGCGGTTACAAATTTCAATGACTCTCTATGAGCATATGTAAGCTTAAGGTAGGAGTCTATGTTTTATATATCAAACATACGTGAGCTTAAGGTAGGAGTATATGTTTTATATATCATGTTGCACTAGACGCTGAGATGGATAACTTGGTAATGGTGTCGTAAATGAAGGGAACTCTATGCCGAACTCCCAATCCTATTGAAAATTTTAGTGAGCAATTGTCTAAGATCGATAAACACTAAAACACGCTCCACCATCTAATCCACAAATTCACAAACTCTAAATACATACCGTTTTATGTTTATATTTCACCACTAAAACATCTAATCCACAAATTCAAAACGATTAACTAATCCACAAGGCAAGATACTTCAACACCTTTTTCTGGATTGCGAACCCTAATCAACTAAAGACATGTTTGGATCTTTATTTATGTTTTAATCGTTTTGAATTTGTATGTTTTATATTTTGTTTCGAGCTTTTATGTTTATACATTTTAACTCTTTATGTCTTGGCAATTTTTATACATTTTAACTCTTTATGTCTTGGCAATTACATTATTTTTTAATAGTTACTTAATGTTTGATTTGGATTAGTATACTTGACAAAATAGCGGTATGAGGGCAAACAATAGGATACATCACTGGATTACACCCAACAATCCAACATGTTACAACATCGGGCCAACAATTGGATTAGTATACTTGCAAGCTTGAAGCCCAAAACTATTATAATTAAAATTATATCAGCCTATTAGGTAGCCCAATTACAAAAACTGCTATGTCTCGATCGGGTTCATACCAACCATAGCCCATGAACAGCCTAACTACTATAGAGAAAGAGAGAAATGGTGACGTATTTTTAGAAATAGAATTGATTCCGGTTGCGAGGTCGGGTTTGGTTTTTTAAAAAAATAAACAACCCGTAAAAAACATATTATATTTGATATGTTTTCACATATAATTATCATCTGTTTTATACTCTTAAACGTGCTATTATCTTTGTTTTATCAGGATTTATCTTTCTTTGTTGATAATTGCAGGTTCGGAGGACCGATGATGAAAAGAAGTGAAAACCCGCACAAAACGGCACAAACAGACGAAGATTTGAAGACTTTGAAACACTGCCAGACATGGCACGGCCGTGCAACCTTCCCGGGTCAACAAGCCAACATTTCCAAGTCAACAGAGGTCAATTTCAGAGTCTCAGGAAGTGCACGGGCGTGCTCAGGTGTACGGCAAGGCCGTGCTTTACTCCAGCGTGTTCTCCAAGGCAAAAACCGACCAAGACTGACAAGACGGTTACAATTAACAGCAAGCACGGGCATGCCATCCCCTCTGGCACGGGCGTGCCAACCCTAAGTAGGGGTGAGCAAAGCCAAGGAACCGACCCGACCCGATCATTACCCGACCCGACCCGACCCGACCCGAAACCCGAACACCCTATAAAATTAGAACCGAGATATGAAACCTTAATACGGGTCGGTCTTCGGTCCTGAGAAGTCAGTTCCAGTCGGTCCATATAGGAATACCCGAACCGAAACCCAACTACATTTACATCAAATTATCAGTCGGTCCATAAAGGCTTTAACACAGTATCCAAAATACTTAGAAATACCATCTGCAATCTTTAATTTCATGCCCTCATTCCTTACATAATGTTCGAATCTGTGGCGCCTAAGGTGTGTTAGCGAACTCTTCTCTAGGTACATACCCCACACACACAAAACCAACCCGTTTTCTCCTTGATCCAGATGTAGTTTGGGACAAAAGTCCATGTAACGTGCATTTGTTTGTTAAACATGCTAGAGAAAGATACAGGTTTATGTGATCCCATATATATGTGCAGGTACTACCTTTTTTTGCTAATGTGTTAGTACTACTTTTTGCTAATGGACAAAACAGGGTTATCCTTAGTCCTTTTTTTTGCTAATGTGAATATGTGATCCCATATATATGTGCAGGTAAACTACATGCTGAGGAAAGGATACTAATTTATATATGTGTTAATATCACTTACAATAAAGACATGAATCAATAGTTGGAATATACATGCAATATATTTAATAATACAGGTCAAACTCACAGTTTCTAAATCGATTGTGCAGGTTGGAAGATGGTCGCAGGAGTGCTGCAGTCTTGCAGTCTTCTTGCTCTTGCAGTAGGGCAGATCGGCAACCTTAGAATAGGAAGTTTATGATTATTTTTTAGGTCAAAGGTAGGCTTATATATGGGTATGTGTGGCTGTCCAACCCTGTGAATTTGGCCCATGATTTGGCGCCTAAATTGGAGCTAGTTATGTATAAAATCGGTCCAGACGGTTCTATTCGGTTTTAATCTATTTCTGGACCGACCCGACCCGAGAACCGGATGGATGGATTTACAGGAACCGAATTCAGAACCTAAAAAATATACCTTGTTCGGTTTCAATAGGTTTTTGGGTCGGTTCTCAGTTTTTTTTCGGTCCGGTACAATTATGCTCACCCCTAACCCTAAGTACAGACAATTCTGCATGCAAGGACTCTGCAACAGTAACCGTTGTCTAGCATGGGCATGCCAGAACGTTGTCGATAGCGTGCTGGAGCTGAAATGCCTATAAATAGAGGCCTCCACCCCACATTTTGGAGCATCCCTTCCCACTCGCAAACCAACACTTCTCCACGAAGTTTCTGCCCCCTTTGAGGTTTAGAGGTGTCCCTTGGAGCCTGGGATCACTCCATAAACACCTTGAGTGAGAGAGAAACACCCCAAAATCATCCAAAACCCTTAGAAATCTCCATATAACCTTCCACCATGTCTTGTACACAAACCCAACCTTGTGAGCTTGTTGTATCAACCATGCTAGGCTAGATTTCTATTGGTGTTGTTAGGGTGAGGATAGAAACTTGGTATGAATTAATATAGTTTATCTTTTATTTTAAAGTGGTGTTTTGTGCTCTTAATAATTCTTACTATTTAAAACTTTGTTTAATGGTCTAATTAACAAATTACTTAGTCTTTGGTCTTGTGAGTGTCTTGATAGGAACTGGGAGGACTCATAAGTGTGCCCATGGTGTGTAAAAACCCATGCACTTGTGAGCTAACCTAATCCCATGAGTAGTGATTAGTCCATTTGTTTCATTCCCACATGGCAACCAAACAAGACATGGAACGGTAATGATCCATTTCATTACCTTGTCCATTCCATTACCCTGTCCATTCCATTCCCTCTCCATTCCATTACCTCATACCAAACAGACCCTTAGTCTGAACAATGACTACTATGTGAAGTTAGCAATGCAGGTATCAAATTATGTTGGGTTTTATTTTTCCATGGTACTTGATTGTTTGTTTTGGTATTGCATGTTAATATTATGTTGGACAATGGTAAAATCTACCTTTTTTTTTGAAAGACGAATTTCTTGCTCCTTGTGAGACTTGAACTCAAGACCTTACACTTTTAGTGTATTAAAAGGTTTTGCCTTGTCACTGGACCACCAACCCCAATGGTGGTAACATCTACCTTTAAATGAGTCTTTATGTAGTCCATTAATTTTGGCACTTTAATTGAGATGTTTATATTTTGTAGATTTGCGTTTTTATTGTCAAGTATAATCATTTTTTTTATCATCAACAACGTTTATCTTTAATGTGTTAGACGACACAAAATATAATATATTTAAACTAATCATATAATTCGTATATGAAAACGTATATGTTGAAAACTTATTTGTAACTAACAGTCATTAGTAAAATATATAGAAAGATATCGTGTCAAGATATTTAGAAAATTCATTAATCCGAATATGTCAATAATTAAATAACACCGTAAGTCATTTTCTTTATATATATATTCATTATGAATAATAATGTTAGGAATCCTGATGGTTCTAACCTAGCTAGTTATATACATGTAAGCAAAAATCTATAATCATAAATGCCTGTCGTTGAATGGAACAAAATCGTTTAAAGAATAAATTAGAAAAACTTATGGCCTAGGACGCTCAGGCTATAGGCAAGTTTGACACACTATAGCCTGTTCTTTTCTCATACATTGGAATTTGAAAATATGTTTTATGGAAGTTTGAATATAGCCCAACCATGTCATATGCGCGTTATCGAAGTATAACTAATTTTTAAATAGAAAACTATTAAAACAATATAATAGTGTTTTGCTATGTTACAGATAGAAATAGACCTCATTGCACAATCGTCTTGTAGTTGAAAGTTGAAGGAAAAATTACGTACATATATGACACTTTTATACCTTCTTACAATCTTTATCTAAGAACTACGCCTAAATATGATGTAATTTTAAAAAATAAAAGCATTTAGATTTTTAATCGGTATAATGTTTAATTTGTTACAATGTTATTACGCATAAAAAGTTCAAAGGTATATTTCAATCCACCTCAAGTGGAAAAAAAGATAGTCATAATCAAAATCACATGTTTGTTCATTGCGAATTGCAATTGTTACAAAATTATTTAAGTAGATAATTACATCTTTCAAACATGTACAAGTGAATTTAGGCGTATTTTTGTACATTTTCAACTTACTTAGGTTTATATTTTATCAAACAAAACACAGTAGTAAAATGGGTGACAACAAGATATAAATGTGCTATCAAAATAGTGATCAAATGCAAATACTTTTCGCTACATGTGAAAATTTAATCTCTTTGAAGTCAAAAGATTGACCAATTCTTTATTCCTTTCTAAACAATGAAAAAGCATACGTGTTATTATAGTGCTTTTATTTTCTTTGTAGTCAAAAGTTGTAATTAAGATTCGATTAAAAAAAACTAAGACTTTCAATTATATTGACTAAAACTTTTAATTATATTGATTGTATGAAATTTATCTATACTTACTATAATAGGAGAGTCGTGAGTGAGACAAGAAAGCTGAGTTGTTAAACGGAGAGACAGACCAACAATGCGCGTGTGATGCGAAAAGTGACGTCATTAATCAGCTTAAAATATTCAGAAAAATATATGGGCCACTTCAATTTACCATTGTTGTTCTCAACAGAGTCTGTTTGTTATTAACTAACAGATGTTCAGACTAAATGTAGCTGACACGTTAAGTAGTAGATGTTATGCACATCTGTTGCAGTTGTTAAGGCCCTAAGTTTGAATTTTAAAAGGGAAATTTTAAATTAACATAGGGAGACATGACTCATTAATTCCTTATATAAGCACATAGCAAATTCAGCCATTCGTAATATCAGCTTTGAATTTTCTAAACAAAGATTTTCAAATTTTCCTCTTAAAACATATCATTAAAACCATGTCAATGGACAATGCTAAAAACAATCTTAGTTTTATTCGTTATCTTAATCCAGCTAAAGATATGTGGAACGTGAAGGCTCAAATCATACGAAAGTGGAACACAAATTCTAAGATGGAGGTGATATTCATTGATGAGCAGGTAACGTTTATAACTTGGTTTTTTTATTCTTGAAGACGTGTTCTTTTCTGAATAC
The DNA here is from genome assembly GCA_028751855.1 of Ambrosia trifida. Lineage (NCBI taxonomy): Eukaryota > Viridiplantae > Streptophyta > Magnoliopsida > Asterales > Asteraceae > Ambrosia > Ambrosia trifida. The sequence continues at coordinate 193,074,523 of CM054122.1, read as the reverse complement.
TTTGTGCTTTCTGTTAATTGATTTGCAGGGTGATAAGATTCAAGGTTCTATCAAGGCACCTTTCATGCAAGTTTTTGACAGTCAACTTGAAGAAGATGATGTGGTTGTGATATCTAAGTTCGGTGTTGGTGAAAACAAGGACCTCTACAAAGTGATAGTACATGAATACAAAATCAATTTTTATCGTTGTACAACTGTGAAACATGTTAAGGGTTGGCAAGGTGTTGAGTATGGTTTCAAGTTCATTCCGTTTAAAGACATTCTTAACGGAGAAGCTAAGAATCTGTTGAGTGTTGGTTTGTATTTTATTTTTTATTTTAGAACAAATTCTGATATACAGTTCAGTTGAATGTTGTTGCTTTAAAGTTAACAGATGTATGATAAATTTGTGTTTTTTATTTTTATAGATGTTGTTGGAAGTGTCATTTGGTGTGGGGATTTAGATGTGTTTGGACGAACTCCTAATGAAACCAAACGGATAAATCTTGATATTCAAGACTTGGAGTAATGATTCCTTAAAATTTTTATATTATACAATTTTTTTGGAAAAGTATTGTTTCTCCTTTTCACACATCTGACAGTTAATAAAAATATTGTATTTTTAAGGTGAGTCTTATGTTTCATAGTCGAGAACAATCATTGTTAGAATTGCAAATTTAATTAGTGTAATAAATGTTATGAAGAAGTTAATTCTTGATTGACTGTTTTATTTTTTTATGTAAAACACATTTATTGATGTAATAAATTATCTCTAATTAATGTATAGTATCAAATTTTTGTGTATGTTTTACATCTATGGATCTGTTGTTTTGTTGTAGAGGTACGACATTACGATGTACATTGTGAAACTCTTATGCAATACAGTTTAAGGACTTCATTTCTAACAAGAATTTCAATCACCATGTAATGGCTGTTATCCAGCATGGAAGGGTTAAGGAGTGGAACGGTAACTTGTGTTTCTTTGTTGTTATTTTAAAAATATATTATTACAAATTAATTCACTAAAGATATGTATTTTGTAAAATTTTTAGATCGAATTACAGTTCAAAGGGATAAGTTTGGATCTCGCCTCTTTCTCAATCTAGAAATAGATAAAGTTGATGACCTAAGGATAAGTTTGGGTTTTGGACTGAAGTGACAAAAGTGACCAAACCTCAGGGACGATTTTGGCTATTAACTCTAAATGTTATTTAAATTGGTAAAAAGATGTCAAATAAATATTTCATTTAAGTAAAAATTAATTTATTGTTGTAGAACAACGGTCTATTAGCAACTAACATACAAGATATGTAGATATAAGAACATGGATTAGAGAGAATAGATAATGGAATGATTCATTCTTATTGATGTATCTTAGATCAAATACAAGAGCCACTATATATAGGCTGGGTTGGGTTATTCTACAAAGGCTACAAAAAATGAGAAGGGTGAGAAGCCACTAGAAAATGACACGTGTCCAAAGGATTAACAAGTGGGAGGGGTAATTTTGTCAAAAACATATGCACATGCTAGTCACATGCCATTTCCACCTTCATTTTTAAATGCCCGTAACTTTTTTATACGTCATCCGTTTTTAAAAAAAATTATACCATAAAATTGAGCGTCGTTTATCTTTAATATGAATACCATATTGCTATACTTTTGAAAAAAAAAATTCAAAACCCACTTGCATAAGACACAATGGAATGTAAAACACAATGAACACCAATTAAATATAGGGTATAAAACATAATCAAGAGTCTAGTAAAATACAATGGACGACATACTAAAGACACAATGAATAGAAGACTAAAACACAATGAATACTTTTGAAAAAAAAAGTTGAAAACCCAGTTACGTAAGACACAATGGATGACATACGAAAGACACAATGAACAAAAGACTAAAATACAATGAATACTTTTGAAAAAAAAAGTTAAAAACCCAATTGTGTAAAACACAATGGACGACATATTAAAGACACATTGAACAGAAGATTAAAACTCAATGAATTCTTTTGGAAAAAAAGTTGAAAACCCAGTTGCGTAAGACGCAATGGAGATAACGTAAAACACAATGAGTACAAATTAAATATGCAATAAATAATATGGTATAAAACACAATGAATAGTCTAATAAAACACAATTGACGACATATAAAAGACACAATGAACAGAATACTAAAACATAATGAATAATAGACTTAAACACAATGAACAACATAATAAAACACAATGTACGCCTACAAAACTCATTTGCGTAAAACACAATTAAAAGCATACTAAAAACACAATGGACAAAGTTAAATCATGTGTAGACTAAAAAAACATAAATAACATATTTATAAATCACACATGCATACTATAACACAATGAATGTGCAGAAGACACAACGGAGAAAAAAACCCATTTAGCACGAATTTTTTTTTCAATTTTAATGTAGCAATGTGGTACTCATATTAAAGATAAAAAAACGCTCGTTAATATGGTGAAATTTTTTTGAAAAAAAAATGTCGTATGAAAAAGTTATAGACGTTTTAAAATGATGTGGGAATTGACATGTGCATTGCATGTGGAGAGAAAAAGTCAACAAATGTGGTATTCCTTTTATGCCCTTTCTCTAATTTATTATTTATTTTTTTCAAACAAACTAATCTCAATCCTTCAAATATATGATCAATGGATCACAATCCTTCTCACCCTTCCTAGAAAAAGTGTCTTGTGTATTTGATCCTAACCCTATATAGGCTATAACATTAATACAAATATAATTGTGATATGGGAGTTGGAAATGTGGATAGTCACTATAAATAAATACATTTATAACACTCCCCCTTGACTATCCACGTGATAAAAGAAAATAATGTAGTATACGCTTGGTGATGCTGCCTCGCTAAAAACCTTGCCTGGAAAACCCAGTGGGACAAAACCTCAGCTAAGGGAAAAAGAGTGCAGGGCGTATTACTCTTCCTGATACTTCTGGATCAGGTATGTTGCCTCATTAAAAACCTTACTAAGAAAACCCAATGGGACAAAACTTAGTTAAGGGAAAAAGAGTGCAACTTGTATGATACTCCCCCTCATTTGAATATGTAGTCTTTCAGTAACATGTGTCAATTTTCCTTGAAAGTTGCTTAAAGCTTCCGTAACCAATGAAATATCGCTCGATCCCTTGAAGTACAATCATTTATGTTGAGCAATGGTGTATAATCTTTATATGAGATTTTCTGGTGCCTCTTCTTGAAAATAAATATCATATGATCCACTATTGTTGTGTTACATTCCCAACATCTACAAGACTAACCAAACTTGTTTCCATGGGTTAGAAAAATAAAATCAAATATCGCTCATACCTGAAGTATTTGTTTTAACTCATTCTGGTGTCTCCTCGCTTGACATAGACTATATTATGATAATAAGTTCATGTGGAAGATATAATAATCATGCATAACTAGCAAGACATATACCAATGTACATATATATTTAACTATGGTACTTCTAGAGTGAAAATCTCTACTTTGGTAGGAGATGAAATGAATAATTTTCCATATCAAGTAATTGGACAACCTTTAATGCACTTTAAATATGAGCTATGTCCATTGTTGTGACATCCGTCACTTTTTCATTATATATATATATATATATATTTTTATACAATAATAATAATAATAATAATAATAATAATAATAATAATAAATAATAATATCCCTTTTATCCAATTCTAGACTAAACCACTCTTAAACCCAACACAACCCAATCCATATTCCTTTGTCCATTTTGCTGAGCCCAACAGCTGGCCCAGCACCCACTCCCTCTCATTCCCTTACCTGTTAAAAAAAAAAAGAATCTGCTGCTGCTTACGGGACTCGAACCCGGGCAGAAGCCACAAACCTCCACGCATCTAAACCAGCTGAGCCACAAGCTCATTATTGATTCAACTCCAACCGTTTTATATTTATACGTTTACCTATCTGTTTTCCTCCTTCCCTCTGCTGCACGCGAACAGCAAGCATCCACCCCCAAATCCTTAGTAACCTTTCCTAATTAATATCCAATCTCTGTTAATGCGTGACTGGTGCTAGCCTTGATCAACTCGCGTCCATTACACAATTAATTAGCGTCAAACATTCCCAAATTTGAGCCAATTCACGCGCATACATTCATTCGTGGTCAAGCTTTCCAATTTGATGAACCAGGCCCTATCACTATAAATTGGACATCATTAGGCATTCACAACTCGCCACTAATTCTTTCTACACCTCTAATTCCTTGTAACAATCCTGCTGTTCTTGAGTTTGGTTCGAAGTTGACTTTTCAGTTGACCGAGTCACATACCCGAATTCGTAAGTGTTAGATCTTGTTTTTTTGTGGGTTTCACTCATCGGCCCTACACGATCAATAGCCCCAAAGATTCAGGGGCTATTGATCAACAATTGTGATGATTTGGAAACTAGGGCTCGATATATTGAATTGGGGAAGAACACGTTTAAAAAAAACATGTTTATATATTAAACGGTTACAAACTAAAACAAATATGATCTATAGACCAGTTGGTTGAGACAATGTGTGGTAAGACTTGAACCGGCCTATGGCCCAGGTTCGAGTCCCACCATGAACAAACATCTTTTTTTTTTTTTGGTTATCCTTTATACATATATTATCTCCATTTTTTTTAAAAATCATTTTAAAATACTAAAACTAATTTATAAATTCTATAAAATTTATTTTATGTTTTTCCACTGATAAAGTTCATCATCCAATTTTTAGTTTTTCAAAAATAATTTATTTAATATATATTATTAATAATACAAGTTTATTCATTCATGTTTATTAAATTCTATAAAAATATCTAAACGATTTTATTAAATCTCACAAAAATTATCCTAAACTCGTATATTCTTAAACATTCCAGAAAATATTTTTATTTCAGAAAAACCGTTAATATTATATTTTTAATTAATTTTTGTTAGTTTTAATCATAAATAAAACCTAATAAATTCATTTTTCAATATTTTTGCACCAAAATTTTATATAAATTATTTCTAACTATCTAGAACTGAAATACAATTTTTAATTCAGAAATTCTTTGATTTTAATATTTTTAGATATTAAAGTCATATTTGGACAATTTAAAATAATTAGATTAAATATTCTATTTTCAAGAAAATAATTTTATAAAAATTATTTTCATACTTAAAACCTTATGTTGTGACTATATTCAACTTAAAATTTTACCAAGAGACTTTTATTTATTTATTCATTAAATTTCTTATATTTAATAAACAAATTGTTATTAATCAAATAAACGTTTATTCCCAATTCGAAGCCCTAGAAATACATGTATCCTAGAGTTATTTCCCTTACACATTATCAAATACTTTAGCTTGATCATTTGGGAGTAATCTCAATTCATATTTCGTTGTCCAAGTTCAATTTCAAGCTATTACGTAAACAGTGAGTATTTCCTATCCCCTTTTTGCTTTTATACATTTTTGGGGTGTTACATGTACACTATTACAATTTCAAATACAAGTTTACATTTTTTTTACAATACAATTCTAGTACTATGTGCATTGCTTACAACGTGCTTTATGCTTAGACAATACATGTGGATTACATTTGTACTTAGTGAAATAATTAACATGGTACAAGCCGACCTTAACATTGGATAACGCTATTTGGATTGACAACCCGCCTAGATTGATTCTCCCCCTTTTTCATCGGAGAATCCGTGGCCATTGTTAAGTTATCACCCATTTATTGGATGAGTACACCACCGTTCATACAGTACATTATACAGTCACAGGGTTGATTTCACTCATTTGTATGATACATAGTTTACATATTTGCACTGTAGCTTGCACTTGAATTGTATATCTTTTTAACTTACTATACATATCAAAACTAGGAATGCTCACCAACATTTCATATGTTGACCAAACCTATTTTGTACATGTTTCAGGTGCAGTTCGATTTAGTGCTTTAGCAAGAGACATTTAGTGCTTTATTTTAATTCAGTTATTTCAATATTTACATTTCATTTAGACAATATATTTCCATTTCCATGTAAGACAATTTTGGTTTATTCAATAATATTTACATTTTAGTACCATGAGCTTTTGAACAATCGTCACTACGTGACACCTCGATGATTCCGCCATCGGTTGGGGTGTTTCAATTGTAAAATGTCCCATCATCTTTTCAAGATATACATATAATTACATATATACTCGAATTGTAGGTCAAGCAACAATTGCACTATGTCAAGGACTTTCAAAATGCCCCTTCTAAAAGTTCTACAGAGTCTCTCGATAATGCTCAGACATTATCACTGTAAACTGCGAGTGAACTTTTAAAAGAAAACTTTTGATACAAGCTGGATAATACAATCAAACTTATGTTGCTCTTTATCGGGATATCTCATGAGTTTTAAAACACTCAACCCCCTTATTTAGTCCATACGTATTATATTACCTTTACATAATACTTCTTAAGGTATTGATATCAATGCTGCAGGCATCATCAATCCATCAAGGACTTTTCCATCTTGACCAATTATGCAAGTGCATTAACTCTTCAATTGGAAGAACAATAACATCTATTTCTCCAATATATATTGTACCATTCTTATATACATTAAAGAATAAAGTATCATAATCACCAGGTTCAGTTTATCACCTGTGGTGTATTGGTGCACAATAATTACATCCTACGATGTTTCATATTACCTTTTAAGCACTCAGTTGCTTTATGATACTCATGAGGAGTTCCACCAATATTCAATTCAATCATATAACAAACATAACGTATTCAGAATTGAATCTATTTATTCCGATCATAACGTTCTTGAGAACTTACGTTACAAGATTTTGACACATTAAATCCTTCATCAGGTATTTTCATGTAAACTTTCAGTGTCAGGTAAATCATGATATTTATTAGACGCATTTCAATTCTCTCTTTGCATTACCAGACTAATAACATAATGAAAAAATCATTGTATCCACCACTGGAGAATGCGTCTCCTCATAATCAATATGGGTCTTTGCGAAATTCATGTGCCACCAATTTTACCTTATATCATTTTCTTTTCAAATGTTGATTCGCACAAAAGACCTTTTCATATCTATATGTTTTACAACTTTTGTTGTATGGACTACTGGTCCAAAACTTTCCCTTTTCAATAGAGAATTCAACTCTGCCGTATTTGCGTCTTTTCATTTTGGCCAATCATTTCTTTGTATCATTCATAGGCAGATCTTAAATCTTAATCCTCATTTCAAGCGCTACATTACATAAAATATATAACGACGTCGATTTTATTTCGATTCCATACGTTTCGTAGACATGATACTATATAACGAGATCTCTTTATTTTCAGGTACCTGAGGTTCTTCTGGAACCATCATGTCTAATGTCTCCTCAGTAGACCTTTTTACTATAACCTCGACTTGACCATCTTTCTTACTTGCTCCAATTTCTCGAGGATTTTTATTCTTTGGAATCGACTAGTCTACCACGCTTTAGGCGTGCAGTAGGCTTATTGCCAATATACGATTGTCCTTCCTGGACACTCATCTTAAATGGAGCATTAGCAATTGGTATATGTGACTTGATTAGCTATTCATCATATTTAGGTCAGTTAATGAAATGCGTCTGGTAATTAATTTGCTAATCACTGTGAATGAATTATCCTTTGAACTTCTGGTTCACATTGTTTAGTACGAGGATCAGTGATAATTCATTCTAACTCATTTCTATTTCCAACTGCCTTTTAGCTCCCCCTGATGTTGGGAATGTTAATCCATTGAGATGGATATCAATAAACTGAGATGTAAATAAATCTCTTGTTGAAAGCTTTATAAATCATCATATATTCCCAATCACCTTTTAAGGTTCCATCTCCGTGCGTCGTGGTGGATCAATTTCAATATATGTCGCACAACAAAAATCGATGGACAATATTTGGTTCCTGACCAAAAACCAACTATAATGGGGAGAAACTATTACCACGTATTGGCTTGATGTGAATAAATGTTACTGCATGTAAAATCAAATATAGACATGAACTTTTGCTCTCATGATCATTGTTGTTGCAATCAATAGTAAACGTTTTAGTGATCATCTCAATGAAAGCAATATTTCTATGAACATAAGCTATATGAAGTTCAACACTTATTCCAATGATCATTATTATCTTGGGAATTGATTAAATATGCCAATCTAGAATAATATGCTTGCTATCTTATTAGCTGAGCCATAAATCAAGCAAACTTCAGGTTGCAAACTTGATAACCATTTAGACGATGTATCGATTTTAAATACTAAATGGTATCATGTTAGGATATGCGTATCCTTTAATCAATTCCAAAATATATAATTTTGCTTAAGAGCAAACATTACATGCTTTGTATCAGATGGAAGAATCTTTAAGTTCTTCATTATGTTCACATCATCATCGACTCGGTGTGGTCTTACCGGTCATGCCAACTAATTAAATAATTATGATCCACAAACTAAACTTCTAGCTTATGGTCGAATATGTATTACTTGCACGTATGTAATACAAACGTAAGATATGAGAGTATGTATGAAATCTTCAAACCATCATCTCATTATTAACATGACCATCATTACAATTCCATATGGTCGATCTCATCATTACAAATGTCTCAATGATGTCCATGATCATTACCTTTACAATGATCAGTATTTAGTCACATTCACTTCAGGGAATGGAGTATAAGCGAAACAAGCTTCATAACTTTTCATTATTTACTCGATCACAAGAATATGAGATGATTTCAAACTTTTCATACTCTCTTAATGATATGGTTACTTCATGAGCACATCTCATATGTGACAAATTATTAGACATGTTACACTCTTTCTTGTCTAATACACGACAAGAAATACAAGAGAATAATATATCTTATTCTCTTATAATTATTTCCTTAGTGTGCCACTTCTTGTGGTCGATTTCAATATTAACATCGTTGATCTTATTATCCACATGATGATCATTACAATTTCCTCATTCAGTATTAACAGGGCTGATCTTGTTATGAACATGATGATCATTACAACTTTCTCATTTACTATGATCATAACTTCTATAACGATCATTTTGTAATCATCATATTATTAACAAAACTGATCTCATTAACATGAGCAACATAACAATTTTCACAATTACCATAATCGTGATTTTATTATAGCATCGCATTCACTTTAGGGAATGGATTATAACCACAAAACTTTCATGGTGGAATCATTACAACTTCCTTAGTTATGTACATGATCTTTAACCTTTATACTAATCATTTTTCATCACATTCACTTCAGGGAATGGATGAGAACTACACCACTTTCATGGTGATCATTTCAAACCTTATATATTCTTTAATAAGCTTGCCACTTCATGAGCATATTTTAAGGTTTGACAAACAAACAAAATTTGTTTTATCCAATTTCCGTCATATATAAACTTTTCTTCACATAACAACCATGGAGAAGTAATTATATGTCCAAGTCATATAATATTATCGGCCCAACATCTTACGGCCTTTTATAGCATGATAATGAGATTCAAGGTGTAAGACACGTTGGATGTCAAATGTAAATCCTTCATGAGAGTTATAATAAACCATAACTTTGTTTTATTTATTTTGTTCAATGCTAAGTAAATGATAGCGTATAAAATACATGAGAGCCAATTGTATACATAATCCAACATATGATGTTATAACATGTTACCAAATAAAACAAGTTATAGTACAATCTTTGTGAAATAAAGTGTTTCATCATTTAAAAAAAAAACATATAATTTATGTATTTGTTTATCACAGTATAACTTATTGCAAGTATGATCTTTATGCATGTATTTGTCACTCTAACTTGAAAAATAAACAAATATCTCCATCAAGTCCAAACAATGTTTTAATAACATATGATCAAGTCCATATAAACATATCCTTTTAATACAAGCATTTCAAATATTAGTATCTAAGTATGAATATAATAACATTCACAAATATCCATAGAATTTATTATCCTTCATATAAAACAAATTATATTCGTTATGGTAAATTGCAATAGTAATAATACTGAAATAAAAACCATTTGAAATAAGTTTATTTTTCTTTTATATGATTTCATATCCATCAAAAATTAACATTTACTAAGATCAGGAGAAAATGTGTGACCTCATCAATGCATACATATGTTCTAAAGATAACTAGAGCCAATCATGTAATACATCTTTTGATAAAGATTATGAAAATGCAAAACCACTTTAATAATAATGCATATTATAAAATACATTACTTATTATAAGAGTTATGAATACGAAACATCAAAATCATTAAGTGGTTATAAACCATTATTATTCAATATGTATTTAATGAGAAATATTAATACAATTTATAAGATACATGAAATTTCCAATCTAACATGTATCTTGATGATATTAAACTATTACACTCATTAATTAAAATCACCCAAAGAATAAAATTACATACGATTAATCACGACTACAATAGCGATAACAATAATTATAGGATTAGTATATGCATGATTTGGAAAGACGCCATCGTTCAACACATAATCATGCAAACAATTTAGTTAACACATAATCACGCAAACAAATTAGTCTATGGGTGACGTTGTATCATAAATATTAATCTCATTGCAATTCGTCAGATTTATCAAGAAGTGGTTTTCTAATACACATCTATTTCTTTAGTAAAAGATTTCATATTAGAAGGGTGTAATAATAATAAATAAATAAAGTGCCAAATAATTAATTAGAGAAGTGAAGTTTTACAATCACAGTATTCCTTCCTTTTTTATTATTTTCATCAAAAAAAAAAAACTTTATTTAACATAATTTTATAAAATCTTATTGATTTCAATTAATATTTAACATAATTTTAAGATCAGTTTTTCCAAACCATTTGATGGTGATATCGAAGATAGTTTTGGATGATAACAATAAGAAAAGAAATGGCACGTACTCATCCAAGAAATTAATAAGAAATACAAGATCAATAACTAACAAATCACATGAATCAAACTAAAACTTACTTGTACGATAGTTTTATTGAGCACATATGATAGTTTCATCAAACTCTAAAAGCAACTCGTGCTGATAACGTGTTGTAGAACAACGGTCTATTAGCAACTAACATACAAAATATGTAGATATAAGAACATGGATTAGAGAGAATAGATAATGGAATGATTCATTCTTATTGATGTATCTTAGATCAAATACAAGAGCCACTATATATAGGCTATAACATTAATACAAATATAATTGTGATATGGGAGTTGAAAATGTGGATAGTCACTATAAATAAATACATTTATAACATTTATCATATTAATTGCTCTATATTAAAATAATATTAGTTTAGCATATTGGTAGGAAAAAGGTTGGATCCCACCACCACACCTCCTCACGTTCGTTAGCTACATAACCAAGTGCTCCTTAAAGGTGGTGTTTATTGTTTAACACCCCTTTACCAGCCACATGATGAGGGAGTTACCCTGTAACATTTGTTCTAATCGGTACACTTTTAGGCGGCATTTTTGGACTTTGGAGAGCACTAAATCAAATTTAAAGGTGGTCAACAAGGTTCTAGAGAAAAGGCAAGTGGCATCTAGAAATCAATACAGGTAAAAGTGTAAAACCAGGTGTAAACCCTGTTTTATTTTCATTAGTATCAAAATAATACATTTTTATAATTTATACTTATCTCTAACCTCCAACAAAAGTCATAATAATAAAGATGATTTCAAAATTATGGTCTTTTGGCAACTATGTTTTTAGGCATTTAGCTAGAGTATGAGGCCATGATATAGTTGTTAGGACTATAAAAGTAAATATAAATAAATAATTGTTTTTATTGAAACTAATCAAACATAAAATTAGAATAACAGTATATTATATCTTAAAAATTAAAACAATAAACAAAATATGACCAAGGCTAGTTTTCCACTTTTGGAATGCCCTCCATAAATTATGGAAGCAATTCACCAATATCCTTTGAGTCAGCATGGGTGTTTAGTGACCCTACTGGTCAAACAAGGCAAAGGTCAACTATCATGTTTATGTATCTCAAAGACTCAACTTATATTCCTAACATCCAAAATTATTAAGGGATTAACAATTATTTTTTTTTCCTAAATACTTTGAATGAATAATATAGTCTTATTAATTTAAGCATGAGTTAAGCAATTCTTAGAACATGTGTAGTGGAGGGGGAAAAACTTAAAGCCTCTGTTTCTGATTGGTCTACGTGGCAACTGAGTCAGCATGGGCTTTAAGTGAAAATGAGGTGTAGTGGTAGTGGGAAAAAGATAAGGCCTCTGTTTCTGATTGGTTGTTTATTTTATTATTTTTTTAAAACTATTTAACTAAAATGAAAAAAAAAGACAAATGTTATAAAAAATTACAAATAATATTAAAACACACAACTAATATTAATTAAATTCAAACAACTAAACAAACAACTAAAAAAAATACAATAGCAAATTTAAAAAAAAACACAACATAAAAAAAACGAAACACACTAGAGGTTATATTTTGCAAGAATTTCTTGCCTATGAAGCTGTGCAAGGCGTAGGGCGTCTCCCTCGAGGTGGTCGATCGATCTGGACAAAAGCTCAATGTCATTTTCCCTTTGCCTCGCCTCTTGGATGTCGACGAACCTTTTATTCTCGACCACTCTTTGGTTCATAGTTTCCAAACGTCTTTGGCCGAGGTCGCGAATATCTTGTAGTTGTCGATTCATTTCCTCAAAATCTTCCTTCAACTCACCACCTGTGACATCCGTCACTTTTCTTTTTATATATTAATAATAATAATAATAATAATAATAATAATATTAAAAAAAAAAAAAAATTCTGATTGTATATATATATATTTTATTAAACCATAACTAAACCACAACCAAACCCAATACATCACCCAATCCCTTGACAAATCTGAAGCCCAACAGCTGAGGCCCACCTAGAAACCGGCCCATCCCTTTGCCCTTCATCTTGGGCCAGCCCAACTCCCTTTCCCTCCTCTCTATTTAAAAAAAAAAAAAAAGAAACAAATATATGCTGCTGACCGGTCTCGAACCCGGGTCAACAGCAGAACACCCACGCGCCATAACCACTAAGCCACAAGATGCCTTGTTGATATTTCTTGGATCACATTAATTTTAAACCATTTTTGCGTCTGATTCTCTTCTTCTTCTTGTCTGTTTGACGCGAGCAGCAGCAACATACTTCCTTTTTCTTTTGTTTGACCAATTAATTGGTTTAATCACGCACATTAAACCCACAATAATTATGCCTGAATTCACGCGTGACAGCTCGTGGTTTGACCCGTCCAAACGGAATCCACGCTAGAATGCGTCAATCTTGAAACCTTCCTAAAACACGGTCACACTATAAATTGAACATCCCTTCCTGTGCTAAAGGTGCCGAAAAACACACACAAGCATTCAATTTTCCTCTCAATTCACCCTATTCGCTTAATTGTGCTCAGTTTGACTTCTCCGTTGACTTGGCAACTATCACGAAACCGTGCATTGTAAGTTCAATCTCTTGTTTAGATCTTGTTTATCGGCCCCTGACAATCATTAGCCCCATGGTTAAATAGCCGTTAAATCCATTATTAAACGGATTGGAAACTAGGGTTCGACCTAGTCTTTGGGGAAGATGACTGTTCGTGAACCCTTATAATCATTTCAAAACAAGAATAATCAACCAACTGACCCTCAGATCAGCTGGTTATGTTTGTAGTTCTAAAGTTTGAACCGGCCGAAGGGCAAGGGTTCGAATCCCACACTATGTTTTAATTTTTTCTTATTTAAACCTTTTTACAAAAACTAATACATTTAACCTATATAAATAATTTCAATCCAATATAATTCGTTCTCAGGGTATGGCTCAGTTGGTGGCCATACTTGTGATAAAGCTCGAACCGGCCAGAGGCCCGGGTTCGATTCCCATAACCAACAAGTATATTTTTTGCCATTTTATATATATACTTAACATATTTAATCTTTTAAAATAGTTTTTAAATACTAAAAGTGTTTTAAAAATTCTACAAAAAATATTTTGTATCAATCTGATGAAAAAGTTTAACATCCAATTTTTAGTTTTCAGAAATTTATTTATTTAATTTATATAATAAATAAATCAAGTTTATTCTATTTTATTTATAAAAATCTATAAAAATATCAAAACGATCTTATTAATTTCCACAAAAATTATCCTGAGTTGTTATAACTTTAAACTTTTCAGAAATGATTTTTATTTCTGAAAAATCATTTATTTTATATTTTTAATTAATTTTTGTTAGTTTTAATCATAAATAATTCATAATAAATTCATTTTACAATATTTTTGTACCAAAATTTTACATAAATTATTTCTATTCATTTGAAACAGAAATACAATTTTTAATTCAAGAATTCTTTGATTTTAATATTTTTTAGATATTAAAGTCGTATTTTGACAATTTGAAATAATTAGATTAATTATTCTATTTTCAAGAAAATAATTTTATAAAAATTATTTTCATACTCAAAACCTTATGTTATGATTATATTCAACTTAAGATTTTACAAAGAGACTTTTATTTATTTATTTATTAAATTTCATATATTTAATAAACAATTCATTAATTAATCAAATAAACATTTATCCCCAAATTCGAAGCCCTAGAAATACATGTATCCTAGAGTTATTTCACTTACACATTATCAATTACTTTAGGTTAATCATTTGGGAGTAATCTCAATTCATATTTCTTTGTCCAAGTCCAATTTCAAGTTATTACGTGAACAGTGAGTATTCCTATCCCCTTTTTGCTTTTATACATTTTTGGGGTGTTACATGTACACTATTACAATTTCAAATACAAGTTTACATTTTTTTACAATACAATTCTAGTACTATGTGCATTGCTTACAACGTGCTTTATGCTTAGACAATACATGTGGAATACATTTGTACTTAGTGAAATCATTAACATGGTACAAGCCGACCTTAACATTGGATAGCGCTATTTGGATTGACAACCCGCCTAGGTTGATTCTCCCCCTTTTTCATCGGAGAATCCGTGGCCATTGTTAAGTTATCATCCATTTATTGGTTGAGTACACTACAGTTCATACAGTACATTATACAGTCACAGGGTTGATTTCGCTCATTTGTATAATACATGGTTTACATATTTGCACTGTAGCTTGCACTTGAATTGTATAACTTTTCAACCTACTATATATATCAAAACTAGGAATGCTCACCAACATTTCATATGTTGACCAAATCTATTTGTACATGTTTCAGGTGCAGTTTGATCTAGTGCTTTAGCAAGGAACATTTAGTGCTTTATTTTAATTCAGTTATTTCAATATTTACATTTCATTTAGACAAATGTATTTTCCATTTCCATGTAAGACAATTTTGATTATTCAATAATATTTACATTTTAGTACCATGAGCTTTTGAACAATCGTCACTACGTGACATCTCGATGATTCCGCCATCGGTTGGGGTGTTACAGATTGGTATCAGAGCCATGGTTATAGGGAGCTAGGTTACTAGATGAAATAGGCCTAGACTATAACCGAACTTCAACTTTCATGCATTATATTTCCTAAATTACCTTACCCTCATTTCCCTCTACTTACCTTCTTCTATCCTTCCCTTCTTCTCTCCCTCCATTCTTCTCATCTTTCATCATGGTGCATAGAGATGGTGTCCTACAAGGAGTGGAAAGTCTACATCATCATGGAACAGGGACAGTACCTTTCATGAAGACACTCTTAGGCATAATGCCTACTCTTACTTTTGTTCCTTCAAAGTTGTTGAACTTTAATGAGTGTGATAAGGACACGTGCAATCTGGAAGGGTGGACGCCTGTACACTGGGTTTTCTGGCATAGGCAAGCATAGCGCATAAATCCATTTACGGACCTGTTATGCTTACCTGGGGATTCCTGGAGTGAGTGTCCACTTATAGGCTAAAGCACGTCTTCTTTGATCACCATTGGGTTCAATTCCTTTGAAAAGTCAACGTTCTTGTTGGGCTTTACAGCTAGACAAGGGCACTCCAAGTATTTTATGCAAGCTTTTTCAATAATACTCTCTCGGTTCATATACAATATTTTGTATTTTACGATTTTCATATATTGCTTACAAGTTCATACTTTCATAACCATCTATGGATTTCACAATCACACTTCACCTTACCCTCTTAGCCACTTTTTAAATATTCAACACCCTACCCAAATCATATTATTTCTTTTCTCCACATGTTATTTATTTTTAAAAACTATAACCTCATACTTTAGCACAAACTAAAGATTTCTAAAACTAGTTGTATTACCTAGCAACTTTACAAAGTATATATTTTCCTCGAACTTAAATTCAATTGATTATTTATTGACGTAACAAACGATTTTCTATATAATGTTTTAAACTATTACAAAGCCTACTTAACTTGTACTACTTAACAACTTTTGCCTTATGTACAAAACCAAATTTTGAAAATATTTATTTTTTTTGGTATAATATCTAGTCTCTAGATTCTACATCAACACTCACTCAATTTCAACTTGTTCAAATTTTTACAATATTTGGCATACACCACAATCATGTTTTCTTATACACTTGATTATAACCTTTGATCCAAACCCCAAAATTTACACTGCTATACTATAAAATAAACTCTTTATCAACTATCTTCACATTCACCATCTCTCACAACCTTGATTCTGCTTCAAGATTTTTCATCATCCTCTCAAGAACTAAATTCATATCCTTCACCATCTCACACGTGAGCTAGTTACCCATGATAATCAAACTACTAAAAACCTGATACTTGATTCTACAGGATTTTTCCAAAACATCATTGTTTATGAAACTTGATTTTCCCTTAATTTGACTATTCACTGGACATTTAATTATTCATGATACTCGTGTTTTCATTTTCTTGATCTTATTGTACCCAATTATGACATACTCATAGGCATATAACATCTAGAGATTTCCTTGCATACTATTATGTACGAACACAAATTGGTGATCTATCATATTAGTTACGTTTATTTTAATCGTACACTTACATTTATTTGAAACGTTTAGACTTGATACTTGATCTTACAGAGCTTTTCTAAGAAAACATCATTGCTTATTATATGAAACTTGATTTTTCCTTTAGCTTGACTATTCATTGAACATCTAATTATTCATGATACTCGTAAACATTTAATTATTCATGATAACACTTACACTTAATGGTTGTAGTACTTACAAACTTGCTTGCATAAACATGCTATCAATTTGCAATCTATGTGAATAATAATTGCTGCACTTAATAGATGTCATCATGCCTTTTTCAACAGTCGGGGGAGGCCCTACAACCTGCTCCACGACTGGTAGAGGCTATCGAACATACTCAACGATTGGTAGAGGTCACTATGCCTTTTCAAACAGTCGGGAGAGGCCCTACAACCTACTCCATGGCTGGTGGAGGCTATCGAACCTGCTCAACAATCGGTGGGATCATAGAAGGACATAAAACCCTAATGTAAGGTAAATTGACGATTCCGGTCCGGAACGTAATCATAAATTTACAGGTACATTAGGGTAGTGTGAAATTCTATTAGAGTTTTTGGGAAGACGCCCAGTACGTTGTCAAGGTATCAAAGGTGTGGTGGGTTAGCTGCGGTACACCCTGTATACAAACACTAATGATGCATTGAAAGTGAGACTGGAAGTCGAACCAGGAACAAACTCTGTTTACTTGTTAGTTCATTTGGTCTTTTATAGTCAACCAACTCGTACATTTATTTTAGGATTCCTAAAACTTGAAATTTATTGATTTACTAGATTCTTATTCTCTTTACTATTCGAGACGAACCTAATTCAAAACCCTTAACTCACACCTATCAAACCTCTCATCCAAATCATTCGAAATTTTTCAAACCACGGTCACCTTAATATTTACCCAAGCATCCATAACCCTATGTTTCTAATAACTTCGGGACGAAGTTTCTAAAAGTAGGGGATGTTGTGACATCCGTCACTTTTCTTTTTATATATTAATAATAATAATAATAATAATAATAATAATAATATTAAAAAAAAAAAAAAATTCTGATTGTATATATATATATTTTATTAAACCATAACTAAACCACAACCAAACCCAATACATCACCCAATCCCTTGACAAATCTGAAGCCCAACAGCTGAGGCCCACCTAGAAACCGGCCCATCCCTTTGCCCTTCATCTTGGGCCAGCCCAACTCCCTTTCCCTCCTCTCTATTTAAAAAAAAAAAAAAAAGAAACAAATATATGCTGCTGACCGGTCTCGAACCCGGGTCAACAGCAGAACACCCACGCGCCATAACCACTAAGCCACAAGATGCCTTGTTGATATTTCTTGGATCACATTAATTTTAAACCATTTTTGCGTCTGATTCTCTTCTTCTTCTTGTCTGTTTGACGCGAGCAGCAGCAACATACTTCCTTTTTCTTTTGTTTGACCAATTAATTGGTTTAATCACGCACATTAAACCCACAATAATTATGCCTGAATTCACGCGTGACAGCTCGTGGTTTGACCCGTCCAAACGGAATCCACGCTAGAATGCGTCAATCTTGAAACCTTCCTAAAACACGGTCACACTATAAATTGAACATCCCTTCCTGTGCTAAAGGTGCCGAAAAACACACACAAGCATTCAATTTTCCTCTCAATTCACCCTATTCGCTTAATTGTGCTCAGTTTGACTTCTCCGTTGACTTGGCAACTATCACGAAACCGTGCATTGTAAGTTCAATCTCTTGTTTAGATCTTGTTTATCGGCCCCTGACAATCATTAGCCCCATGGTTAAATAGCCGTTAAATCCATTATTAAACGGATTGGAAACTAGGGTTCGACCTAGTCTTTGGGGAAGATGACTGTTCGTGAACCCTTATAATCATTTCAAAACAAGAATAATCAACCAACTGACCCTCAGATCAGCTGGTTATGTTTGTAGTTCTAAAGTTTGAACCGGCCGAAGGGCAAGGGTTCGAATCCCACACTATGTTTTAATTTTTTCTTATTTAAACCTTTTTACAAAAACTAATACATTTAACCTATATAAATAATTTCAATCCAATATAATTCGTTCTCAGGGTATGGCTCAGTTGGTGGCCATACTTGTGATAAAGCTCGAACCGGCCAGAGGCCCGGGTTCGATTCCCATAACCAACAAGTATATTTTTTGCCATTTTATATATATACTTAACATATTTAATCTTTTAAAATAGTTTTTAAATACTAAAAGTGTTTTAAAAATTCTACAAAAAATATTTTGTATCAATCTGATGAAAAAGTTTAACATCCAATTTTTAGTTTTCAGAAATTTATTTATTTAATTTATATAATAAATAAATCAAGTTTATTCTATTTTATTTATAAAAATCTATAAAAATATCAAAACGATCTTATTAATTTCCACAAAAATTATCCTGAGTTGTTATAACTTTAAACTTTTCAGAAATGATTTTTATTTCTGAAAAATCATTTATTTTATATTTTTAATTAATTTTTGTTAGTTTTAATCATAAATAATTCATAATAAATTCATTTTACAATATTTTTGTACCAAAATTTTACATAAATTATTTCTATTCATTTGAAACAGAAATACAATTTTTAATTCAAGAATTCTTTGATTTTAATATTTTTTAGATATTAAAGTCGTATTTTGACAATTTGAAATAATTAGATTAATTATTCTATTTTCAAGAAAATAATTTTATAAAAATTATTTTCATACTCAAAACCTTATGTTATGATTATATTCAACTTAAGATTTTACAAAGAGACTTTTATTTATTTATTTATTAAATTTCATATATTTAATAAACAATTCATTAATTAATCAAATAAACATTTATCCCCAAATTCGAAGCCCTAGAAATACATGTATCCTAGAGTTATTTCACTTACACATTATCAATTACTTTAGGTTAATCATTTGGGAGTAATCTCAATTCATATTTCTTTGTCCAAGTCCAATTTCAAGTTATTACGTGAACAGTGAGTATTCCTATCCCCTTTTTGCTTTTATACATTTTTGGGGTGTTACATGTACACTATTACAATTTCAAATACAAGTTTACATTTTTTTACAATACAATTCTAGTACTATGTGCATTGCTTACAACGTGCTTTATGCTTAGACAATACATGTGGAATACATTTGTACTTAGTGAAATCATTAACATGGTACAAGCCGACCTTAACATTGGATAGCGCTATTTGGATTGACAACCCGCCTAGGTTGATTCTCCCCCTTTTTCATCGGAGAATCCGTGGCCATTGTTAAGTTATCATCCATTTATTGGTTGAGTACACTACAGTTCATACAGTACATTATACAGTCACAGGGTTGATTTCGCTCATTTGTATAATACATGGTTTACATATTTGCACTGTAGCTTGCACTTGAATTGTATAACTTTTCAACCTACTATATATATCAAAACTAGGAATGCTCACCAACATTTCATATGTTGACCAAATCTATTTGTACATGTTTCAGGTGCAGTTTGATCTAGTGCTTTAGCAAGGAACATTTAGTGCTTTATTTTAATTCAGTTATTTCAATATTTACATTTCATTTAGACAAATGTATTTTCCATTTCCATGTAAGACAATTTTGATTATTCAATAATATTTACATTTTAGTACCATGAGCTTTTGAACAATCGTCACTACGTGACATCTCGATGATTCCGCCATCGGTTGGGGTGTTACACCACCTCCCGAAGACGACTCCGCATTGCCACCCCTTTTTTGATCTTCTACCAGGTGGTCTAGGAATATCCTCCTCCTCCTCGTCCTCATCCTCCAAATTAATAGGATCACCTAAGCTCACATAGCGAGCATCGGATGACGGTGTATCCGGATCTCGCGACGAGGAGGTTTTGCTTCGATTTGCTCTCCTGATTTGGCACCTATTACCGGACCCCATAGGCGGTACGTCAGCCCACTTAGAACTTTTCTTCAACATCTTCCAAATCCTTAAATACCCGAATGTCCACAGGTTGCGTTCATTTCCTCCAACGCTCTTGCCAACACACCATCATCACCTTCTCCACTGCCCCTGTTGTCGCTACAACGTTGGTAAACCTCCGCAAAAGAATAGCATCTATTATTTATATCCGTCCACTTTCCCGATATCGAATCGTTGTCTCGATATTCCCCTCGACCCATGGCGGTAAAAAATACCTCTCGAATCCGTATCCAAAACAAAGGCTTGTCTTGATAGTTCGCTACAAAAAAAATACGATTAGGAATATATATATATATATATATAAATACAAAAAAAAATACTAACCAACTTCGGGATCCTCCGAAATGTTGAGCCAAGCCCGCGCTAAAGCAAACTCTTCGTCTTTCGACAAACGCTCATACTTCTTTTTTTGACGAGGCGCGTTAGTTTCTTTTTTTTTTGTGCGAGCGTCTCCCCCCCCCCCCCCCCCGGTTGAGAACCCTCAGGTTGACGTGGTTGGTCGGGCCCGCCTTTAGTTTCAGGCATGAGCTCGGGCTCCTCTCGAGAACCTTGGCCATAGTTTACGTTCATGTTTGACGCAAACCCCATTGGCCCTTGAAAAAAATTGACTCGGCATGCTAAGTAGTTGAGCGTATCCCATTGTGTTCGCGTCGAAATCGCCCCAATTAATATTGGGTGGCGGTTGGGTAGTGTTTGGCCTCGTAGGATTCGAGCCACCCGGGCGAGACGGGACCCCAAACGGTGCACGATAGGAAAACATTTTTGTGTTTTGAAGTTGGGTTTTTTTGTTTGAATAATATGTTTGTTTGTGTTGTGTGTTTATTTGTATATAGTGTGTGTATATATATATATATATAAAGTAAAAAAAATATAACCGTTAATATCAACGGTCAAATTTTTGACCGTTTAAAATTTTTAATCGTTGCCTCCTCCACGTGTCAATTTTTTATTGGATGGTTTAAATGTGGTGAAGCGTTATGTTTATAACGCCGATGTAATTTTTTGAAGGATAGCGCCCCCTGTAACGGTGTGGGGGGCGCTATGCTACCAAAACACGTCCAATTCGCACCCCATTACACCTGGTCTTATATTGGAATATTGGATGATAAAATGCTGGAGAAACGTACCACTTTTTTTAAGAGCCAGTCCCACTTATTTTACATCAAATACACTATTATCTAGATTTGAACTTAGGACAACCCCTCTCTATTTTACATCAAATATCCTATTACCTAGATTTGAATTTAGGACACCCCCTCTCTACCAGGCATAACCATCCACCAAATGGACTATCCTCACATTGAAAAAAGTTAAAACTATGTTTCACTGTTAGAATTGAACCTAAGATCATAAAGAGTACAAGGGGCGTTGGAGAATCACTTAACCATATATGCCAAGAAATATGCATGGTTTTGTTGATAAAGAATCACTTAAAGCCTTAAAGGTGAGAGGGCGTACATACGTGCTCGATATTTTAGTAGACTACCAGTTAGGCAGTTATGGTAAGAATTTATTTAAAAGTCATGTTATTTTTTTTTTTTTTTGAAAGGCTAATTTCATTAAAACACAAAAAGACCGGGGAATTTCCAAGACGGAAAAACCCCTAAGTCAAATTACAATACATCAAAAGAAAATTCTCTCCATCTCTTCCAATCCAAACCCCCACTAGACCCCTTACTACAAAACCATAAGTAAGACAATGACTTAACATCCGCAACTAACTCAACCACATTCCTGTTTTTGTGACTAAAGATCTTTTCGTTTCTCGCTTTCCAGATCCGCCAGCATGTGACCATGATAATCCCGGTTAAAATCTCTTTTCTTCTTTTAGCCCAACCCAACTGATTCACCACCTCGATTAAGTCTTTGACCGAGAATAAGAATATAGGGGGAACCCGAACCCAGTTGGCAATAGCCTGCCAAACACCTGTCGCCAACCCACAAGCTGTAAAGACATGGTCAACGCTCTCATCTTCTACACCGCAAAACGCACACGTGCTATCTCTAATCACAATGTTCCTTTTCCGCAACGCCTCTTTAGTAGGAATTCTATCAAGAAAAAGTCTCCACATAAAAATACTACACTTCAAAGGAACCCACTTACACCACATAAACTTAGTGTCATCCCGGTTCGCCTCCACCCGATCCCTGCTCAGCCATTGTTTCGCAGAATGGACCGAAAATTCAGCAGGCCCATTATCGTACCAGGCCCACTTATCGCTAGCACTGCCCACTTGCTGGCCCACCAAAAGACTGTGAATGTCGATCAACTCCTCCAACTCTTGGGCCGTTTCTGGTAGAGTCCGCCAAGCCCAAACCCCCAACCCAGCCCGCTGGTCACCACCAATTTTCTCAGCCACCTTGCACATTCTATTAACTTCTAGCCTGAATAACCTCGGGTAGGCAATCTTCAACGGAGTATTCGACACCCAAGGATCTATCCAAAAACTAATCTCCAAACCATTACCCACCACGCCTCGAATCATGGAAATACCACTAGAATCCCCTACCTTCATTTTCTTGCAAGCGTTAACCAAACGAGACCACGTACCCGAAATACTAGCTTTACAAGGATACGTCTCCCACTGTCTTGTTGAACCGTGAATACCGTCAATAACCCGACGCCACAATGCCTCGCCTTCCACTCTATATCTCCACAACCATTTCAATAAAAAAGCATTGTTGCTTTCAACCAACCGACCAAGCCCCAACCCCCCACATTTTTTAGGGATAGTGACTTTATCCCACGCCACCCAATGCATTTTTCTAATGTCCTCGTTACCACCCCATAAAAATCTTTTGATCAAACTCTCCAACCTCAATATTACCGCATTAGGAGCCTTGTACAACGAGAAATAATAGGAAGGTAAGCTTTCCAATACGGATTTAATCAACACTAACCTACCTCCTATCGAGAGCACCTTGGATTTCCACTTTGTAAGTCTTTGCGTGAAAACATTAACCACCGGGTCCCAGTTATTGATCCTACCCATATTTGCCCCCACCAGAATACCAAGATACTTGAACGGAGTGGTGCTAGAACAACACCCCAGAAACCGAGCCATTTCCGAAACCTCTTCCATCTCTTTGCCCATACCAAATAGCGTAGATTTATGGATGTTGATTCTAAGACCCGAACATAAGTGAAACACTCTAAGCAACCGCCGCAAAGAAACAAAATTGTTATTCGACCACTCACCCATGATTATAGCATCGTCCGCGTAAAATAAATGAGATAGAACCACACCATTATTCGGAAGCTGGATACCAACGAACGACCCCATGTCACAAGCCTTCCTCATCAAACCTGCAAGAGCTTCCATAACAATAATAAATAAAAAAGGAGATATGGGATCTCCTTGGCGCATACCCTTCTCACACGAAAACTCAAAAGTAGGAGCCCCATTAACTAACACCGAGGACCTGGCTGACGACAGAATACCCATAATCCACTTGCACCAAACTTCGGGAAATCTCATCTGCCTCATAATAGAAATAAGGAACTCCCAGTTTATATTATCGTAGGCTTTGGCAAAGTCGATCTTGAACATAAATAACTCTTTACCACATCTTCGCGCCCAAGACAACAACTCGCTAATAATAATAGGACCATCAAGAATGTAACGACCAGCTATAAACGCCGATTGAGTTTCCGAGATAAGACTATCCATCACCTTTCTAAGCCGATTGGCAAGCACTTTAGAAATAATCTTACTCACAACTCCAATCAAATTTATCGGTTGATACTTTCCAAGATCCACCGGGTCCTTTGTTTTTGGTACCAAGGTGATGAAAGAAGAACCCGCTCCCCTGCTAATAACTCCTGTTTCAGCGAATTCTTTAAAAATCTGTAAAAATTCACCTGAAAACAAAGACCAATAATTTTTAATAAAACGGAAGTTAAAACCATCTGGCCCCGGCGCTTTATCACTCCCGCAATCCCAAACCGCTTCCTTAATTTCTTTTTCTAGAAACGGACCAGTCAACCCATCTGCCTCTTCAGACGATAAAGTCTTGATATCATGAATAACGATGGTAGGCCTGATCTTAATGTCTTCAACAAACTTGTCTCTGAAAAACCGAAACACCTCTCTTTTAATCTCTTGTGGCTTCGTCACCCAGTCACCATTAATTAACAATCCAGGAATAGAGTTAGAGACCCGACGCGAATTAATGACACCATGAAAGAATGATGAATTCGCATCACCCTCCTTCGCCCACTTGAGCCTGGACTTTTGCTTGAGATCCCGAATTTTGAAACTATCCAATTCCTTCAACCTTTGCGTAACCTCTTCATACACCCAAGCTTCCGCTTCAGACAAGTCTCTAGACTCTAAGGTCTTTTCTAAATCAGCAAGCTCACTACGCAAATTAGATTCTTCTTCTTTCTCAATAGCCGCCATCTTATAATGCCAATTCTTTATATTGTCTCGCAACCTCTTAAACGTTTTCATAGCTTTAACATCGGCCGGACCTTCCTGACCCATCGAAGCCAGCGAGTCCGCCACCACCTTGTCCAACCCCTCTCTATTGAGCCACGAGTTGTAGAAACGGAACGGTTTGGCACCAAAATTTTTTGACTCAATCTTTAACAATAAAGGAAAATGATCCGATTCAACTTTATCCAAAACACGATACTCCGCATTGCACCATTTATTCAAAAACGACCAAGAAACGAACACCCGGTCAATGCGACTAAGCTTGTTACCGGAGAGGAAAGTGAACCTCCTACCACGAAGCGAATACTCATGCAACCCGGTTTCTTCTACAAATTCATTAAACTCTTTAGACGCACCCTCGTGAAACTTAGAGTTCCTACGCTCCAGCCGGTGTCTAACACAGTTGAAGTCACCTGCCACAATCCACAACTCCCCGTCATCCAAACCTAACGCTTTAATATCATTCCACACCCGGCGTTTATCAACCAACTTCTGCGGACAGTATACATTCACAAAAGACACCTTTTGACCATCATTCTTTAGAAAACCCGAGACCACAAGCAAGAACCTACTCTTAAACACCGACGTCTTCACGAACACCTTAGAGTCCCAAACCGATAATAAACGCCCAGACCGACCAACCGCATCGACAACTTCATAATCAAAGTCTCTAGGACCCCAAAACCTACTAATGTTCACACCCGCGAAAGATTGAAACTGAGTTTCCTGAACCATAAGAAATCCTACCTCATTTGCCACCTTCAATTTTTTCAACCAGTCACCTTTACTAACTGAACCCAGCCCTCGAATATTCCAGGTTAAACAATTCATGAGGAAACTTGTTGAAAACCTTCTTCGCTAACCAAATTACGAATAACATGTTCATACCGTTCTATATTGGCTGCCCCCAACGCATTTCCAAAAGACATCGTAGCGTTTGTTTCATTAGCAATACCTATCCCATCATCTTCCACCATTTGATTACTATCAACTTTGTCAATAACCGGCGCCACACCAGACTCTTCCAAATCACCCCTATTATCCGTTTCTTGAGCCGTATGAGCCGCATTGTCACCATCTTGCACCACATAAATGAAGCGGTCAATATCGTATGGGTCATCACCTTCCCTAGTTCGCTTCTTAGGCCTTTCAAGACCCGTCGGGGAAGGCAACTTATCACACCTATTCTTCTTACGAAAGCAGCCTCTTTTCTTCTTCTTGCTGGCCGATTGCTCTACACCATCTGGCAGGCGAAAACCCAATTCGTCAACCTTAAGAACCCCACCTTCTGCTGGCATACGTTCCTCCCTGTTAAGAGTAACATTCTCTACAACTGTTTGCGGCAATTCCTCCTCAACATGTTGCACCTGGACAGGAGCCTCATCGGTAATAATTGGCACTTCCACGTCCTCCATATCCTCTTCTAAACACTCCGGTTCCCAATCCCCCACATCTTCTTCGACAAGAATCGACATAGAGTACTCCTTCCACTTAACTTGGACGACATCATTAATCCGACCTTCTTGTTCACAAAGAATCCCCAATACCACATAAGATAAATTATTAACCGAATCTTCTAACTCCGCCGATTGAACCACTAAACCAAATTTGCCACCAATCACGTCCAGGATCCCTTTTTCATACAAGCATATCGGAAGGCCAGTGATCTTAACCCAAGCCAGACGTTCTTTACTAAGTATCTGCCCCTCCCACTTCTGTAAGTTAGTGAAACAAGTCTTCCACACTTCTTGATCACGTAAAAACTTCTCCATGCATGACATATTCTCAAAATTCAGCATAGCCCAAAGTCCCCCAACATACTTAATACCCACCTTATGCCATTCAACAAAGTGTAGCCAAGCCCTCAAGTTGTTGAGTTAATCTAAATCGATAACCTTTCCAACCAGAGCACAACCCATCCCCAACAGAGACCCCACATAACTGTCGTCCACCACTACTTCAATAACTTTGCCACTGTTTGCCGGATCAAACTTCAGTAAGGTATCCCTAAACGACCTCCCGTCACCCCCTCCTTTACCAGTGTTCACCCTCTCCACTACGGGTTCCACCTCTACCTCCATACTATCATTCACCTTTTTACCTTTATCAACCTTCACCGGAGTCCAACGACTACCCCCTTTCCAGTTTGTTTTTTCCCCATCCACAAATCGAGCCAGCACAATGAACAGCTTATACGAACCCATCCAAACATCCTTCATCTCATTCTCTAAAGCAATCGGATCACGTACGTTCGCAAAAGAAACAAAACCAAAACGCTTACCAAGTTTGTCGTATTTCCTAGCGATGTACGTATTCCGAATCATACCAAAGCCTTTCATTGTATCGAGCAGATCTTTCGAAGAACAACCTCCCGGTAGATTGGAGACAAAGAACTTGGTGATCACCTCCTCCGACAGCTTCGACGACTCCCCATGATGACCTCGAGATCCTTTCTTAGACGTTGCATCGTACCATGTATCAACCTTGTACTTCTCCCTAGCCGCCATGTTGATTGGAAAAACCTGTTCGCCGTCACGATCGCCTCCGAGAAGTTCGGAGCTCCTAGGGTTTGTATCTTTGGAGCGTGGTTCAAATTTCGAGAGTATGTTGCAATTAAGGAGCTTATTTTTTTTGAACGGTGACTTTAATTAAGGAGCTTATTGATTTATTTTTAGGCATTAAACTCTATTAATGTATCAACTGATTGAACAGTGCTAGCAAATGAACAGTACATTTTAACCATCTGTTAAATATAATTAGATCTGAATCTGGTTAAGGTGATATGTGTGTGGTGTAGTGGTCAGGCGGTTGTTGTGTTAGCAAGAGGAATCAGGTTCGAATCCGGTATTATACACCGGTTTTGTAAATTTTTTTCCCAGTTGACCTGGTTACGTTAATGATATATTACAGAAGAAACTCTAGGTTTCATACTAAATTAAGAGTTATGGTCCGGTAAACACCAAATTCTTGTAGGTTTAATTATTATGATTGGTTTAAACAACACATTAATTGGGTGCGAGCAATCAGAAGATGGCTGGAATAAAGGGGTTGTGACAGATTTATCACAGATGTTAGTGAGGAGGATGGAAAGAAATGTTGGATTGGTGAATGTTGGGGGAAGAAATTTGAAACACAAATTAACGCTTAAGCACAAATGCAGCTAGGTATTTAGACGATTGATTAGTATGCAATTAGGCGCCCATGCAAATCAAACGCATAAATGCCTACGCACATTGGCGTTTAGGTCTTCAAACAGTTAACTTGCTCATATGTTTTTCTGGGAAAAAAAAATAAAGATAAAGGAAAAATATCCTGTGCTAGATGAGCAAAAGCGCTGTTTGCTCTTCACGTCAAATCGTTTTTAATATTTCCTATCTTTGTTTAACCATAAAATAAAACTGCAAGTCAGATTGACTTGTATGGACTATGGATCCCAACTCAGATCTTTTTACATTTAAATGGTTCAAATGGTTCATACAATTCTCCATTCCCCATGATTAGCGTTTTGTGCTCAAGAAACTTTTGTCCATTATCTTTAGCGGAACAGTAGACACAGCAGATCATGGTTCAGTCAAAGTTGCTTTGGTAGCAGCAGAATTACTCCATCGAGCTGTGAGGCGAAACTCCAGCTCTATGGTTGAATTGCTCTTGAATTACGGTCAAGAAATTGGAACCGAGCCTGATTTGTTTAAACCAGACGTTGCAGGAAGTAATATTATGTTTGCCCTGCAATATACATTAAAAAATGTCAAAAAAGGATCAGCTCATGGCATATAACAACTCGCAAGGTTATAGTTTATATAAGTAAATATAATTTACTTTACAACTACCATGATCAGAACCGTCCCTACTGCTTGGAACTTGGTTTTCAGTTTACATCGTTTTTTAAAAGATGGTTAATGTTGATTTAAATCATGTTATCTCTATGTTTTGTAGCTGAGATCTGCTGCTTTGTTACAGGAGTATGCTAGGCGCCGCCTAGGCTCTTAAACAAATAAGCGCCTATGCGCCTAAGCACTTAGGCGTTTGATTCGCTTAAGCGCCTACACGCCCACTCTATTACAGATGCATTGATTAAAAATATGCTATAACCATAACATCAATGCTGCTACAGGTATCGGCCGGGTAACAACAACAATATGGGTAACATAGGAGGACTGCGCGCTATAATATTCGACCCAATCACAACAGGCCTTTATGCATATTCAACCACTAAGAGACAACAAGAATCAGGTGATACATCATTGTCACACCCTCAAAATCCACTTGCGGAGTTTTACCGCGAGGCGCATGACAAACCAGGATCCAAACCAACGATCACAATAAACAAGTCTAAATGAATATAAATGCAATTTCAAAACATAGTTTAAAATCCCCGTTTACAGCGGAAGCTTATTCAAAACAATTATTCAATAATAAACCAATGTTCAATGTTTGTAAATCATGCAACTCTAGCTAGACGCCGTGCAGACGCGTGCGCCCTAGTTCCATTCGTGCTACCTTAGCGACCTGAGAAAACATGTAAAAGTTTACGTCAGCACAAAAATGCTGGTGAGTTTACAGGTTTTGTATCCAAGTACCAAGTCCACCTGTCCATACTATAACAAATAGAAAACCAGTATACGCTAGCTAGGCGTACGTTTTGTTACTACCACGATTGGAAAACCATTACTAACGCGAATACCAAAAGTATGCCCGATGTATGTTCCTGTTGTTCCTGTTTGAGACAATATGCACCCGCCGACCCTCCAAGTCGACGAGCGGGGTTGGTCACTCCCAATAGCGCTATTCACATTTCCCCGTTGTGCAAACCCGCACATTCATGGTTCCCCCCGGGACTTCCAAAGATCGTGTAGTACACAGTGTAAACCCATAGTATGACAGTAATTACCAAATAATCGTTTTAACACATGTTTTCTCCCCCGAAAAGTGTAAACCAGTTTAAAAGAGGGGCCGTAAACTCACCTTAAGTTCCGTTACTCCTTAACCCGAGTAAACTCAGCTGCTATGCTAGTCCCGTAAAGCGGCGACCTAACATACGACAGTTACAAGTACTTAGACTAATAACCCGCAGGCTAATTAGTCCCTAGATGTCCAGACCATAACCAAGTTCGTTTGAAAACACCGTGACTGTTTAACCGACCCAAAGTACAAGACTCGACATCCCATTGGTGACCCGAGACTCCCCGTGTTATGTTTACGCTCCAAAACATACAATAACGCAAGTACACTTAACATACGTTAACGCACAACAAGTTATAGCACATAGTTCACGTATCACCGAAATACATCCAAATATATGTTACCAAGTTATTAGACATGTTACGGGGTTCCTAGCATGTTACTACATGTTAAATCGGATCTCGGAATGCTAATTTACACTTACAGCAGCAGTACACGCGATTAGGAAAAGTCAACTAGCATTTAGGAAAGTCAACTAGTGATTAGGAGTCCTATTCGCCCCTACTATAGGCGATTAGGGGCTATTCCCCTGAACTTACTAGTGATTAGGGCTATTCCCCTGAACTTACTAGTGATTAGGGCTATTCCCCTGAACTTACTAGTGATTAGGGCTAATCACCTGAACTTACTAGTGATTAGACCTCTACTCGCCTGTGTTATAGGCGATTAGCATCCTACTCGCCTATAACATAGGCGATTAGGAATGCTACTCGCCTGTAACCTTGCTGTTCCGGTTTTTCGCGCGTTTAACGCTCCAAATCAGATCCAGAACGTGTGTAACTACCCAATATCATCCCAAACACTATCCTAAACATGTTTAACCCAAAACCCTTCGTTCAACCTCGTATAATCAGTCCTGCATGCAACCAAGTAATCCAAACACCAATTCACATAGCATGCAACATCATACAAACACGCGTAATCATAACACTAATAACCGATTACTGAGATTTCTAGCATCATAATATCAATATCAGTTCTGACCTAACATAATAACACATCAATCCATCATCATGAATCATAAAAACCCTAGCTTTCTAATCATACACACCCATAACGCATGTATATTAGTTATAATCCGATTAACAACCCTTATTGACGATTTTCAGAAAGCTTTTTCGTTTATGAACAGGTCTGGACCATTAGGGATTGATTAAAAACGTTTACAAAGTGTTATGGATGAGAATCAAACCTTAGGATTATGAAAGAATGATGGTTAGACCTTGAAACCTTGTGTTTTTGATCAAAATCGCCTTCCAGAGGTTGTTTATGTGTTTGGGGCGGTTATGGGACGACTAGGGTTGATATTAGGAAGTTTAGGAGGTTAAGCATTGTATTTATAGGCGTTTCTAGTCGTCCAGCACGTTACTAGCGAGTATGCAGCAGTTCAGGCGATTAGGGCTTGTAATCGCCTGAAAGTTCACGTGATTAGGGCCTACTCGCCCTTAGTTATACACGAGTAGGGCCTACTCGCCCTTAAGGGCTCCCTACTCGCCTCCCCTATAGGGGAGTAGACCTCCTACTCGCCTATAGGGTTTGGTCTTGTGTGTTTTGCGCGTTAAACCCCGTTTTAACATATGTTAATGCATAATCACGTACCGACAAGTCATATAATGATTGTAAACACATAACACAAGTAAATACACATATTTACACTCGTTCACCAATTCCCGGGACTCGAGACTCGTACGTTCCGTATGCCCTGACGATCCTACAAATCGTCACCGTTTGTACACTTGGTTAAGGACCGACATCTAACGAACCTCTAGACCAACATCCAATGATCTTCTAGACTAACCAATAGTTCCCGAACCATATCCCGACTTAACTAACCCAGTTAAGTACAATATACGCGTGACTCGCTATGGTAGACTTTCATCTAAACAACGTTGTTAACCAGAATTTGCCGGGTGTCACAATCATGTCATCAATAAAGCAGCTTACACCATCACCATCAGGTAAGCACATCCAGCGTTATTGATGCCATTAAGACGCCGCAACCAACACCAACTTCTCAAAACAAACCTGCACAACAGCTATTAAAACAATCGCGCAGCGCACGATTTCGAAACCTCCTAGTTTGATTAATTGAGTCTAACATCTATATATATATATATATATATATATATATAACAAAAGATCAAATACAAACAACTTTTTCGTACGAACTGTACGAATCAAAGGAAAAACACGCTGGTCGTATATAACTAGAGTAATTATATAATTACTCTAGTTATATAGCTAGAGTATAACTAGAGTAATTATATAATTACTCTAGTTATACACGACCCCGCGTGTTTTTTCCTTTGATTCGTACAGTTCGTATGAAAAAGCTATTTGTACGTGAACCTAACCCTATATATATAATAAACCAAAACATTTTTAATGTCATGTCATAATATTATGCAATCTTTTTTTTTAGAGATACCACATAGGATGTGATGTGACAACTCTAGACCAATTAAAAAAAGAAATAAATATGGTTTAAATATGATTTATTAAATACCTAATCCACTAAATACCTAATAAACTAAATTTAAATATTAAAACTTTATTATTTTCTCTCTCATGTTTTCTCTTATAACTTTTAAACGTTAATATCTTTTATATACGAGATTTTTTAAAGAAAAAAATTACACCAAATTAACGAGCGTTTTATTATCTTTCTAACGAGTACCATAGTGCTATATAAAAAACGGAGAAAAAAAACGACTATTTTTTGTAACCCGACATGTATTGTGTCAGGTTGGAATTAGTTTAAAAAACAATTGTGTTAGAATATGATAACTTATAGTAGAGATTTGTTTAAAATAATAATAATAATAATAATAATAATAATAATAATAATAATAATATTCACTTTGCTTAGATTTCTCAACCCGGAACGCTCCTGAGGTATAAGTTAGTAATATGATAAAACGTTATGATAGAAGCCAAACAAAGAAAGTTGCCTCTGGGGCAGGGTGGGAAACTGTCTAGTCCCAACCCCCCTCACCCTTTTTTAATAAAAAACTATATATCCACTACATGTTCTCACTTCTAAGGGAGGGGTGCTTCATTGCAGTTCACTGATTTCTACCAATTATACACTGTTATATCACTTCATTGAAACACAGTTTTAAAGCCAGCACTACCATGTAATATTGACTAAGAAATAAGGATGATAACAAATGAAGATAATTAAACTTACATATTATATATTACATCGTCTTGATACACCTATGTAAACATGATATTTCGTTATAAGGAAATTTCTCTATAGAGAGATAATTAAACTTACATATTATATTACATCGTCTAGATACTCAAGTAAAAATGATATTTCGTTTTATAAAAAAATATTTTTATTTAATTTTTATGAATAACACTTTACATCCTCACTTTATTCTTTGTAAATCAATTAAACTTTTATTAGACCTGAATTTTCTTATCAATGTTATTTATTCTTATCTAATTAATTTTACATAAATTCACTTAATTGTATTCTTTCACTAAAACTTATTTATTTAGATTAAATAAATAAATATTAATCATTAAAACCCTAAATTCCAAGATTAGGACTAGATTCCCTAGTGCCTTAATTCTAAAAAACCTAGACTTTAAGTCCAGTTATTCATATACTTTATTCTACAATTCAAGTTGAATTCATCAAGTTTCTCCTTGTCTACAACTCACCGCCGCTTGAGTAAATTTCTTGCATAACAAACAGTGAGTATTACTTATCACTTTTTCATGTTTTACCCTTGTTGGATGATTTATGTCCACTTATGCAAATACACATACACTTATCACTACACTTTTTAAAATACAATTCGTACATGTGCCATGCTATCTCATTTGATATATGTTTAAACAATCATAAGTAAATTGCAATTGTACTTAGCAAAATCATTAAGTAGCTACCTGACCTTAATAATGGATAGACGATCCGCCTAGATTACTTCTCCTTTTTTTTCGGAGAAATTGTGGCCATTATTTTGCGCAATTTGACCCACTTATGTTGGGTGTACAAAACATCTTACATTTAGGTTTGATTTTTCCATTTGTGTATTTACGTGTTTACATATTTGCAACGGGTATACTTAGCACTTAATTGTAACTCTTTTCGTCTATACTATATGTATAAATCCCTAAGTAATGCTCACCAACATATTTATGTTGACATAATAATTATGTACATTGAATCTAGTTAAATTTAAACCAATTTCATGTACTATGTTCTTATTTTTGTTTTGAGACAATTGTATTTCAATTTCTTGCATGACAAATCTGATTCAGTATTTAATAATATTTCAGTTTATGAGTACCATGTGCTTGTGAACCAATCATTCCTATGTGGCACTAAGATGTTTCCGCCATCGGTTGGGGTGTTACACTAGTTGGTTTTGGTTTCGGCGGAGAACAGTTACGGTGGTGGTTTTCTAGCGGGTTATTGTGACTTGACAGATTCGGCAATGGTGATGTTTTCAGATTAGGTTAGGGAGATGGACGAAAATAACACAAAAATAAAAAGAAAAAAAAGAAAACATCATAGAAACAAATAAGAAAAAAAAACTACCTGGACTAAAGTGACAATTTTGTCTAAACCACGCGGACTAAAATGGCAATTAAAACTATATAATATAATTATCATGATCTTTTAGTTGTTTCACGAAATAACTAATATAATCATTTCACAAATTATTACTTAATTAAATATTCCTCTAAACATATAATTCAATCAACTAACTAAACCGTATTTCATGAATTAATATTTAACAATTAAATACTATACATGTTTATTGTATAAAGTGTAATTCTTTTAATCCTACATTGATGGTAATGTTGACCAATCTATTTGTTGGACATCCCATATCCAACAACTATAACTTCTGGAGGAGGCTAAATTGTAAAGTTTAAACTTTTTGTGACGGTGGTTAGGGGACACTCTAGAAACGAGTTAGGGGAAGATGGTAATGGTGGTGGTTAGGTGAAACCTGGGAATGAGTTGGGGGAAAATGGTAGTGATGTTTGGGGGAATATGGTGGTGGGGTTGCTTTTGGTTGTGGTAGATGAGTGTGCTGGGGGTTTAGAGAGAAGAGATATAAAGAGAGTTAATACTTTTTTTTAAAGAGAGGTAATTTAGTAATTTCACATGGACGTAGCTGAAAAACTTAACTTCCATTTAAGTCAGGGACCATCGATGCAATAAAATCCAAACCATAAATCCAATTAGGGTAATTTTAAAAAGCTGGAAAGCTTACTTTAAATTTAGGCAAACCACGGGACCATCCGTGCAATTTACTCTTCTTCGGTATTTTATAACCAAAAACCATTTGAATATGACATATTGAGCACATGGGTAAACTTATTTCCACAATCAGTAATTTAAAACTAGAAAAAGATACTAATTTCTATACATATTTAGTTATTCATTTCGTTACGTATTCCTAGTGATAGGTAAATGTCACACTTAAACCAAGAAAATGAAGCAGTTGGTACAAAATAAGCTTTAAATAATTCAATTTAAGCAGCCAATTTCCACTTTCCTACAGCTTTCTTGCCTAGACTTTTTAACCATGTGGTTGGGAGATATGAGAGCAAAATCTACATGTTCTTGGTATCTTCTTATCACATCTAATTGCTTCAAAATCCATGTCCACTTATCTTTCATAACCGTCAATTCTTCAGTTGCATCCTCGAAGGCACTTCTGTTGAGTCAATAATAAACAAATTTTCATTTTGTCCTTTTCATTACTCATTCTACGAAGGTTCATTGAACCTTAAAAACCTGCATTATCACTTGTACCCTACTCATACATTACATCATTTTTTTTAACCATACCGTTATTTTGTTGCTTATATCTTATGCAATAAAAGTCATGTACTGTTTGGCACCATAGACATGTATTTAAACCCCCCACACGTTCTATATTCATCTTATTCTTAACCACAATATTCTTTTTTTTCCCACTAGAACAAAATGAACAAAAACAATAGCGAGAGAGCTTCTGGTAAGAATCCAACACCAGAAGCTAATGACAAGAGTGTAAAGGTAAAGTACATTTCGAGCCCGGTTTTGGTTGAAGCCAAGAACCCTTCTCAATTCAAAGAAATCGTTCAGCATTTTACCGGCCATAATGCAAACGAAACAACTTATAGCATGTATACTAATCCCAACACCATCTACGCCACCAACACCACCGCCAACAACAACACAAGTACTACACAAAGTGCGCACCCGTTCTTTGCTTATGGAAATACACACATGAATCAACAAGCTGGGATTGATGGCTACTCATGGGAAGAGATTGCAGAGTGGAATCGAAATCGATAGTTTATTTCGCAAGATCACACACATGTGTAACACAACAAGTTGTGTGATCGTGTTGGCATTGTCATATTTACGAGAATTGAGGTTCTAAAATTTCCATTATGGCCTCATTGTTATATATAAATGTTACGTTCTCTTCTACTAAACTCTCTAAGTTATTGTTTTGAGATCGTTTGTAATTTAAACTTTAACTAAACAAACGAACAAACATAAACCGAACAAACCTAAACAGGGATTGTTCGTGTTTATTTGTTAAACTTTAACTGGACAGGGAAACTTAAAAGAACGGATTTTTTTGTTAGTGTTCGTATCGTTTATGTTTATTAGTTAATATTTTATACGAATGGTTTACGAACACATATAACAAATGGACATAAGCATAAGAACATTTTAAAATAAATGTAAATTGCCAATTTAAAGTCTAAAGGACCATCATTCTTACATTCAACATTTTAAAAGTAATTTAGGATAATGCAATTAAGTTTAGTCTTAGCTAAGTTCTAAATACTACTAGATAATTTGAATATTAAGTTAAATAAATACAAGCTTTACAACACCACATGCCAATCACTATCATCAATCCATCCTTAGTATCGATAAAAAAATGAACCATTAAAATTAAATGAAGTTGGTTCTAAAATATGAAAGTGACATGGTTTTAAAAAAAATATATATTTTTAGCAAACATTAATGAATGTTCAAAAGCGTAAATGAACAAAAGGGACATGTGTGGCGTGTACATGTTTGTTCGCTATTAAATGAGCGAATATAAACAAACTTTCTGATAAACGATTCACTCATTGGTTGTTTCATTTGCATACCTAAATAGTAAACACGACTTGCAATAACTACTTTACCGAGTGGTTAAACGCCCAAGAAATTAGGTAAAGATCAAGTCATATTTAAGAAATAAAGACTTCAAAGTAATATAACTTCGAGCTTTATTGGCGGGCATTGAAACTTTACAACTCTTCAAATTTCAAGGTTTAAGATCTAAAATAACCATGTGAGTCTACTAATTATGCTGTGGTTGGCCTACTGCCCATCTTAATCACTTCTGGCACAAACACTATTAATTGCGTTTTAGAAATGAGGTTGAGCCAAAGCTAGCTACCAAAGTTTATATTATATGTTTTTAACACAAATGAAGATGTTGACACATAGAGAAGGACAACGTGAGGCGGCCATTAAACCTGGTGGACCATCGACTCATTACCTCTATTGATACCCACGAATACGATAGATGATAGGGCCAGTAGTTAACTGAAAAGTTGCCAAAGACAAAAGAAGTAGGCATTTAACCCTAAACTTTGTCGTATTTTTACATCATGGTAATTGAGGGGTTGTGTATTGAGGTTGATTATGTATGTATTTGCCTTCTACCATAGTTGTTAAAAGTGACCTCTCATTGAAGATTATTATCCTTTTTTTATATATATATAAAGATTGGCTTAAAATGTAATGAATTTAATGGTGGACCAGGTCTTGAATAGGGCCGAAGAGAGCATGTCAAGTGTGTGTGTGTGTGTGTGTGGGGGATTAAATTAGAAACTTAGCTTATCACATTGTCATAGATTCTCGGTTCTCTCCGGTACCTGTGAGGGTGTGCCCGCAAGTAAAGTTTTAGAATTAAGCAGTAGAAAGCCCACGAAGTTTTAAAAGTAAACAGATTTAAGTTTTATAAATTTTTTATAGCATAACAAATTATATAGACCCTGAAATTTTATATTTAGTAGTGTTGTAAAAATCGGTCTAGGTGGATGAGTACTCGGTACTCATTAGGGTGTTGATGCGATTTTCTTTAACTCGATGGAGCTAGTTGGTTTAACTTGGAGCTAGTCGGTTCAACTCCAACAACTCGGCCAACTTGGATTTTTTGCCGTTTTCACCGATTTTTGCTATTTTTCACCAATTGTCTTTTCGCTATTTTTGACAAAGATGCATTGAAAGACGAGAATTGAATGGTTACTATGTTTATCATGTTAAAGAATGAACATCAATTTTTAAAATACTTTAGTGTTTAAACAAGTATTTATTTTATTCTATTTTGATATTCACGGATTTTGTTATAAATATTAATAAACTTATGATATTCGACGTATATATATTTTCTCGAAAATTACTTTCTTTATAATTTACCATGACCAAGTACTCCCGCTTAGGCCGGATACTCGCTACTACCTAGTCGATCGATCTGACAACACCTAACAACTTTTACAACCTTGATATATAGTACATATTGGAGTTAATTAAACGATTAGTCTTTGTGGTTTGTGGTGGGTAATAAGGTTGGGTACTAAGAGTTTAAAGTAATAATCTAAGGTAGTAACTTTTGATTTTGTAACAGCCTAGGGTAGGGATGAGCAAATGGTACCGGGTATCGATACCGAATTTTCGGTACCACTACCGGTACCCACATTTTTGGTTTTTCGGTACTGGTACTACCGGTTCGGTACGGTACGGTACCGGTTGTTTTCGGTACCGGTACCCACTTTTAGAAAATTTCGGTACCGGTACCAGACCGGATCGGTACCATGCAGAGCAGGTGGTTGGATACCCGCAATGTAGGCAGAGCTCTATGTCAATGGCATAGGTTCAAGCCCGAGCGAGCCCGGTTTTAGGCCTAGCCATTACTCCAGCAAGTTTACTTGTGTGGAGGTGGAAAAGGTTTCCGGGAGAACGCCGTAGCCCTCACCGTACCAGCGTGGACCCAGTTCAAACAACATAGTCTGGACGTGTGGGAGGTTAGGGCCCCCCGATTAAGCGGGTGTGATGAACTTCAGCCACACACTCGAAGAAAGTCACCGTTCGAAATTTATTTATTTTTTGTCATTTTGCATTTTAGTACCTAACTTTATTATTTCCCTTGATTGTTATCAATATTTAATTTAAAATAATAATGAAGTTCCATGACTGTCAAGAATTTATATATTAAGTAATCTATACTAACCAAAGGGCCTTTGGCCTGGTGGTATCAAGGTGTTGGATAAGGCTTTGCCTTTTCAAATGGTGAGGGATCAAATCCCGTGATGGACAAGTATGTTCAAATTGTCTAAAGTTAAGTTGGTATATCAAGAGTCCTTTACAAGTCTTTAATTTTTTGCCATTTTCTTCCTTTTATGCCTTCATGTACAACCTTTAATACAAATTGTATATATCTCCTATGCACTCTTTGTATCCACAGGAAGATGTAACACCTTCATAAACACCCAATTGAATATTGTACGTAATCCTTGAAACCCCACAATGCTCTTCACCTTCACTATGTTATTTTTTCTTCTTCTAAAAGTGGTTAAAAATATAATATATGAATATTTGGTAAAATGGTGGCCCTTTGTGCTAATACATATCACCAAAAGAAGAATACATCAAGTATTCATGGTCTGTCTTGAATACTTTTTTTTTTTTATTATTTTGTTGGAATATCTTAGCAACTTATTGTATATATTCTTTTAGTTCAAGTTGTAACAAAACTCCTTGTTACATTACTTATGTTCGGAAGCAATGAAGCATTGATCTATGCATTATATAACATCCCTAATTTGCATTATGTGTTGGTTGGTTTCACTTAAATTTATAAATTTAAATTAGTGGATTTTGTGTGAATACCACTCTAAATTACTAGATTTGTTTAATTGCCACCCATAACCACCACCACTTACCCGTTGCCACTGACACGACCATGACCTCACCACCTACACGTCGTTGTTGCAACTAGCCATTATAAAAAGAAATAAAAAATGTAGGGGGAGAACACTATTTTGAAACATCTTTGTCATTCCTAAGATTAACTGATTTGTAAAAATTGTACATCTACATGTATCATGACCACTTTACAAATATTGTTTTCAGATATAGCAATTAATGACTATCATGGTTTCAACATTGGAATAATTATAATGTTTTTTTTCTACATGTAATGTAGGACAACAAAAGGACAAAGTACAACCGATAGAAAATTTTGATGGGCAAAAAGAAATACTAATAATTGAAGTGCCCGCACTTTTGGTTGATTAACCTAAAGAGAAAACAAGATT
Source organism: Ambrosia trifida (assembly GCA_028751855.1). Lineage (NCBI taxonomy): Eukaryota > Viridiplantae > Streptophyta > Magnoliopsida > Asterales > Asteraceae > Ambrosia > Ambrosia trifida. The sequence goes on along the minus strand of CM054122.1, from coordinate 193,033,708 downwards.
TTTGGATAAATGTATTGATTGGCGAAGGTTCTGTTGGAAGGGTTTGCCAATGATAATGAAGAAGAGTAGCGTTTACCTAAAAAGACGTTCATGAAATTTTATTCCACCTAATGTACTTGTAAAATGGTTTTTTTTTCCTCTATTGTTTCTCTTGACATAAATTTTATGATTTCATACATGTAATGTAGGACAACAAAAGGATAAGGTACAACCGATAGAAAATTTTGATGGAGAAAAAGAAGTACTAATAATTGAAGTGCCCGCTCTTTTGTAAAATTATTGAAATAACCAAAAATCCTTTATCTGGATAAATGTATATCTAGTGATCATTACATCACATTGAGGTACCCAAAGAACAACATGTTTAAAATTACAATAACCATATAGGATTAGGATCAAATACACACTGAAAAGAAAATAGAAAGTTGTAGGAGGGTATCAAACGGAGTCCGATTGAACACATTCAAGCAGCATTAAAATCGTCTCATCGAACCCTACGATCTTGGTTTTTAGGTTTTCAATTTTTTTGGATGTTTAGCATGTAATTTTAAGAATTTGTGTTATGTCATTGTGTCTTTTATGTTGTATTGTATTGTATCTTTTCTTTATTTTCATCATTGTGTCATTTCTGTGATTCATTGTGTCTTTTTTACTCGACATTGTGCTATATTTATTGGCATTGTGTTTTAGTTTGTGACTAATTGTGTTATATTTCTTGATCCATTGTGTTTTTTTGTATCATTCTCACCCTTCTCATTTTTATTACACTGTGTAGGACAAATTGACCCTAACCATATATTCTAAAAAAGTGTCTACTTAGAGTGATTTGGGGTTTAGGAAAGAATATTAGTGGACTAAAATGCCCATACACTTCAATTTTTTTTTTAAAAGACACGTGTCGACGCCATATGGCTTCTTAGGCTTCTTACCAGGGCCGTCTTTGAGAACTGTAAAAAGTTTTGGGCCTGAGGTCACTACAAAATTGGGCCCAAATAAGTTAAACCCAATCATCATATGTAAAAAACCATAATGCGACTGTAAAATGTTTTGGGCCTGAGGTCACTAAAAACTGGGCCCAAATAAGTTAAACCCGATCATCATATGTAAAAAACCATAATGCGACTTTAATTGTTATTAAAAAAACCGTAGTGCAGACGTGCAGTTGTGAGTGAGAGTAGTCGATAGTTGGCTGCTTGGCGTTGGCCTGCCCATGACGGCTTATGTTGGCTAGTCGCCTTAAGCCCATAAGTCTGGAACCTTTGTAAAGTTGTAAACCCTTCTGCCTTCTGATGTGATACTGGACCCATGACCCTCACCTTCCCTTCCAATTTCTTCCACCGTCACGTATAGGGCAACAAAATTGTTTTTTAAGTTGTATAAATTTCATTTTGGGTTTGGTTTATTTTGATGGGTTTAAAAATTTAGTGATTTTGGGCCTTTACTAGATGGGTTAATGCTAAAAAAAATTGATTACAATAGCCTACAACACACACATACATAAATTTTTTTAAAAACTTCGGGCTTTCGAGATTTTCGGGTCTGAGGCCGTCGCCCGCGCCGCCCTTATTAATTATTAATTGCCGGCTTTGGTTCTCACCAAAACCATATTAAAGTAGAAGATAAAAAAAAAAACTTGTGTTTTAATCATTCAGCATTAAAAGTGTTTATTCCAATTAAAAAAACATTTGAATGGTTCTATTAAGCTCTTAACTATTCATCTAATAAGGGTTGGTCACTTAGCCTCACTAGCCTCTTACATATGGTGTTGGGCAATGAGCAACCCGCCTAAGGTCTCATGAGATCACACTAGCTACCAGAAGCATGTGGCAATGCCTAAGGTCTCATGAGATCACACTAGTTACCAGAAGCATGTGGCAATGCTCTAGTGGTTTCATGCTCAGGGTCGTCCTAAAGAAAAAGGGCTCGGGTGAAGTAAAGAAAGGGCCCCCCAAGATACAATATATAAGCTAAACAAATATACGAAATAAGCAAAAACGGGCCCATGCGTACAAATGTTGGTTTTCTAGTGGGTGAACCAATCAGAGATTTCGAGAGCTCATGTCACACCCTTGTTTCACGGGAATTTACCACAACGGAACGGAAGACTTTACAATGGTTCGGTCAAATTTTACTTTTGGTCATTTTTCTTAAGAAATTACGCATGTAGTGAGCTGAATACGTGCACCAAGTCTACTTTCTGTATGAAGACAATTTCACACAAACACTTTTTACCATATACCTAATCCTTAAAACAAATGATAAAAAAATAATTTGGACATTACCACATGGTAATTTTTGTAACAAACATCTAAATTTAACATTAGTTAAGATGTAATAAATTTTGTTAAGATGTAATAAAATTTGAGGGAATTCCAGAAATGGAAAATTTTAAAGTATGTTGAGTTGGTATTCTTTGCATTATATTTCCATGCTTGGTAGCATGTTTAAAGTAACAGAAACTAAAAAGAAAGCACAAACAAAAGCACCTACAAATCTACAACATTAGGTCTCCATATTATCCTACCTAGTAGTGTCCCACAACATAAAGAACACCAACATCATAAGTTTTGAAGTCAACCTGACAATATTAAATATTCAAATATTTAACTAATAATAAAAGCAACTACTTCCATAAACTTTTAAAACTACATGCTACCACAATTTAAGTTCATCACAACAAGCAAAGTAAATTATTCATCTCTCAACATAGAAACAACATCACATATATGATCAGTTACCTTTGTCCGGAGACTTCAAGTAGAGCGTCTCGCCGCCATCGCCACCGCCCGAGCTACCACCAGCCCCTCCCCTTCCCTCACCATTGTGACCAATATCTTGCTTACGACCAAAGTCAGGGAACCCTCCACTTAAGTGGGCCCCACTGACACCCGCGCTGTTGTCGGTCTGCAGCATGTGAAGCCCACTGGCTCCAGTTCCAGAACTCATGCCCAGATGGCTATGCATAGCTTGCTGCTGCTGTAGAGAAGAGTACTGCTGCTGACTGTACATCATGTTAGAACGTGCAGCCATGAGTGCTTGTGGTGACATCTGTTGTGCCTGCTGCATGTAGTGGCTTCCACCCTGCTGCATTAGCCCACCTTGAGGATACTGAGTCATATGATCATAGTACAGTTGTTAGTTGTTAAGTACTGATTGGTGTGCAATTATTATTGATGAATGGATACAGCCACAATTGAAGAATATTAAGAGTGTTACCTGAGAATGAAGACTAGGTGCTTGAGGTTGAGAATCAGCAATTGCAGCAAGGTACATTAGGTTCCTCTGAAGCTTGGCCTGATGTCTGTCATTATCAAACAATATCAAGCCACCAAGTTTTAAAGTATATTTGTATTATAGGTGTGTCCGAACGTACCCCTATGTATTGAACGCACCCGCTCATGGTGAGGGAAATTATTTTTTAATGCGGATAGGGGGCCACCAAATTTGCGAGACAGCGAGAGGGGATTTACTCGTCCCCGCGGGGACGTTTAACATAAGGGGTGCGTTTAGCAGCACATGTGTATTGATTGATTGTGTTAAAAGGTGCCCTCCTATCGTTTTTACTAAGTGAATAAATGTAAAATTTTCCTTTGTATTAAATTAGTCCTGTTACCTTTACTTTTACTCATATGTGTGGTACGTTATATATAAGGGTACTTTTAGCATAACACAACATATGTACATGTCCAGGGGGTCTACATATCATTTCAAGTTTTGAATAAACTAAATCCTATCATAAAATATAACACAAATTAACTAGCTAGGACTATTGAAATGTTTATGCAAAATTTATATTATTTAAATATTTAACTTGAAAATCACTGATAAATAGAAGTGATCAGCATTAATGTAAATACTCACTCTGCGCATTCAGCCATTTTCCCTGAGTTTTGGCTCTCAACAATCTTCAAGATTAGAGACTTATTTTCATCCAAGTACTACACGAAAGAAAACTAAAGCTTAATAAAAATAAAACAAATTCTTCCAGAAAGTATAATAACCCGTAGCAATAATATAAATATTAAATAAAACTGACATGCATTATAAAATTAGAATGTATACTTTATAGCCCAAAAGATAGTTAGTTTATAACTAGGGACTTAAGCGTGAATGGTATCCAAGTCATGTGCAAAGAACAAGGAATTAGATATAATAATAATCTAATCTTGATTTGCGTAATGAAATCTGCCAATAAGATGCCTAGACCACAAAAGACAACAAATGAATCAAAGGAACTAATAAAATACACAAGCACAAAGAATCTTTGCTAACACTTTCTTTAATTCCCAACCTGCACATGCAGAAGAAATTCCAAAATAAATTAAAAAAATATGTTTACTTCATTAAATAAAAATAAAGATACATACACTCCATACAATCACAAAAATATAGGAATTGAAATCCAACTTTATGGAATTTGGACAGTTTTAATCTGATAACCTGTATCTCACTGATTTGTAACAGGTCTGGTGCATTTCGACCTTTCCAAATGTTTAAAAAAATAACGTAGATACTAGTATATTTTTCTCCAAAATCATACCCAAAACCCTAAATGAAACCCTAAAGAACCCACGTAAGATTATCATCAAAAACATTAGCTAACTTTTTTTTTGTAAGAATAATAACAGTTTTGAGGGTGTGCATAACGATTATTTAGTGCTTATATTGTAAATAATAAACTGATACTAGCTTGGACATGTCACAATATTTTTGGGTTGGGTTCAAAATCTTGTTATCTGTGCCGGGTAAAAAAGAAACACAAAAGGTATGTAAAGTTCAAGACTTGTATAAATATTCTCCTATATCAAAGCAAGCAAATGAAGAAAAGATAGTATAACAAAAAAATAAAAATATTAAAAGATTATATATAACAAAATATCACAGCAAAGGGAGTATATTCTAGTAGTCAAAGGGTGGAAGATGTAGCAGACATGTTTTGTTGCAGGAGTTATTATTATGATCAGTATTGTGCAGATGATGCAAGATGAAGACTTTTGCATATAAAGTACAGCAGTAAATTGCAAATACACTAATAAGGTCTATTATGTATACAGGAAACTTGTTGCAGATGAAGAAACAAGCAGGGAAAAGGCAGGCAAAAGCCAAAAAAAAAGTGAGCATAAAAAGATTTATAATAAAGTAAAACAAAACCACCAAACAACAAGACACACAAGATTCTATATATTGTGTAAAAGGTTGAAACATAAGGCGGAAGAAATTAAAACCTGTTGAATATGATCAGTAGTGACGTTGTTGGTGGGATAATAGGCTGCCATCATGGGCTGCATCTGCATCAGGTGCTGCTGCATTATAAATATATATATTTGATATATATAAACTCCCTTGCACCCCTTCTCTCTCTATATATCACTATATGTATATGTGGATGGGTGTCTTTCTCTCTCTAAGATGGATAGGAAGCAGGAGAAGGCAAAGGAAAGATGATGAAAATGAGAGAGAGAAAGGGGCTCCACTGTGTTTCTTTGTGGTCGGAGTTGAAACTCAAAAACACAGGGTTGGCTCCAGTTGTTTGGTTGCAAAGACTGAATGGGGTCTTTTGAAGCCCCCTTGGAGACTATGTATTGATATGAAATGATGGATAGATAGATAGATAGAGGTAAAAATAAAAGAAAACAAAAAAGGCAGCAGGCTTTTCTCAGTGTACTACAATCTTTGGCTATATATACAGCTGGTGGTGGTAGGATGAAAGAGGGTGTCACCAAATTTAAATTAGGGTTTTTGATTCTTTCTAGTTCAAATCACCATGAAAACTGCAACTCTATGGCATCCTTTAACTGTAATAAAATAAAAATTTAAGTATATTTATATTTTATTTACATTTTGTAAATTGTTAAGAGGTAAGTTAGTCATTTAGAGCATCCGTAATGGTGTTGTTTTTGGGCGCTAAATGGGGTATTTTGGTGCCTATTTCGCGCTGAAACATCCCCCCCCCCCCCATTAACCAGGCGCTAAAGGTGGTTTTTGGCTTGTGGTGTGAAAAAATTCGCGTGGAAGAGGAGCACGAAAACGGTTCCTTTTTCTCAGCCAATCGCAAAGTTGGAGGGCGTGAAACTTTGCGCTTCACTGTGTTCGTTCTTATGGAGCTGATAGTTTTGTATGGAGAAATAATTTGCAACTCAAAGGCTAATGCCATAAAATATATAGTAATTATTTATGACAGCGTGGTAGAGAGAAAATCCTTTACTTGTTTAGATAGATAGAAAGGTAATGGATTCAATACCTATTTATGATATCTATCTATCTATATAATAAAAGAATAGACTTGGGTTGAATGGAGACCTTAGAGATTGTCCACATAGGATCCAACTAAAAAATGGAGCTTCGGGTGTATCTTATATAAACCGTTTTTTTTTTCATTCTCCAAAAGTAACTCTCCTATGCTTCCTAAAAAAGTTTTCTATCCTCCTTCATTTTCATAAGCTTTTGTTTCTCCAAAACCGATTCAACATCTTCCATCGGATATAATCAATCAATTTTATCACGGTAATGATCGATCCTACTATTCTAACGTTGATTCATATTATTATGTTTCACTTGATTTTTATTGTTAATCAAATTTTTGTTTGTCAATATCCGGATGTTTTCATAATATTATGTCTTTGTGCCAATATACAGATTAGGAAGCATGGGGGAGTTATCCAAAACCGATTCAACATCTTCCATCGTATATAATCAATCAATTTTATCAAGGTAATGTTCGATCCTACTATTACAACGTTGATTCATATCATTATGTTTTACTTGATTTTTATTGTTAATCCAATTTTGTTTGTCACTACCATGATCTTTTCATAATATTATGTCTTTGTGCCAAGATAAACAATAAGGTTATCATATTGTTTCTCCAAAACCGATTCAAAATCTTCCATCGTATATAATCATTCAGTTTTATCAAAGTAATGATCGTTCCTACTGTTATAAGTTATAACGTTGATTCATATTATTATGTTTTACTTGATTTTTATTATTAATCGAATTTTTTGTTTGTCAATATCCGAAACTTTTCATAATGTTTTACTATTCTTTTGATTAACAATCGGTGGTTTAATAAACAAAAAAAAGTTTTAAACCTCAATAACGTGGATCGATCTTTTTGGTACGTTTATCATATTCGATTTCATTCTTTGATTTTTGCTTTTGTTTAATGTATACAATTGATAGTTGATGACTTTTAATTTTAACCAGCGTTGCTTTGATAGTCGTTTATGACTTGAAATACCGATTTTTGTATTTCTGATTACTCTATAGATAATTCCTAATACGATTGCTGAATTGGCCAACTTAAATGTATCAATGAAAATCAAGATTAAAGTTATGAATGGCTACGCTTGGTCTGTGCCGGTTCGTGTAGAAATTGTTTCTCAAGTCGTTAGGTTTTTTATTTGCATATTCAAGATTAGGGCTGTTCACGAGCCGAGCCGATCCGAGCGAAGCTTTGCTCATGCTTGGCTCGTTTACAAACAGAACCGAGCGGAGCGGCTTGTTTACAATCGAGCCAAAAACCAAACGAGCATTCTTCGAGCGCAAATTTTCCAAGCGATCGCTGAGCGAGAATCGAATGGAGAATAATATGGACGATCATAAAATTGAGATGTTTTCTTCGATGTTTTCATTGTCGGGTGACAACTAAGGTCGAAATGTCCGATGATAACACTAATATTGAGATCCCAATGTCCAAGGATGAGGCTTAGATTGAGGCTGGTGAGGTGATGAGCATATGTCAGAGAACAGTTGTTGCATTGTGACGTAGGTGTGATATCAGGCGACAATTAGCGATGGACGACTAATAACATAAAGAAGTCAAGACTGTCACCTCATGACTTATTGTTTTACTATTAAATCTAGTGTTAATTTTTTTATTGAGTTAAGTGGGTTGGTTATATTTTGTTTGCATATACTGAGTCAAATCCAATAGAATCTTATATATAAAGCCATAAATTTATCTATAAATTGTGTGTATATTTACTATTAAATAAATAAAAATTTATTCGAGCCGAACCGAGTCGAGCGTACCTTTTCTCGTTCTTGGCTCATTTACAAACCGAACCGAGCCGATCGACTCATATACAACCGAGTCGAGCGTACCTTTTCTCGTTCTTGGCTCATTTACAAACCGAACTGAGCCGATCGACTCATATACAACCGAGCGGAAGATCGAGCGAGCATTTTTCGAGCATTTTCCAAACGAGTGACGAGTGATCCACGAGCAGCGAGCGATTTGAACAGCCCTATTCAAGATATATGTTTACAATATTCTTATTTTATAATTAGTTAAACATTCTTATTTATTCTATACATAATTATTTTGTGAAGGTTTATTGTGGTCGGATGGCCTGATTTGCTTCAATCAGAAGATATTTCTATTAGTGAATATTGTGTCTTCAAATTAGGGGTGTTCAGAAAAACCGCAAACCAAATAAAAACCAAAAACCAAACCGTAACCGTAACCGAAAAAACCAATCCGAACAATGAATTTGGTGTTTGGTTTGGTTTTAACCGAAACCGAATTGCTTATTCGGTGTTTGGTTTGGTTTGGTTTTTGGTTCTACATTTTTTTTTATTTGGTTTATTTGGATATCCGAATAAACCGGTAAAATAATTAATTATTAAATAAAAATAATAATATTTAATAACTCATATATAATATATAAGCCCAAAATATTAAACCCAACCCAAAATAAATAAAACTCACCAATTTATAGAGGTAATAATATGAGTATAAACTAGTAAACTAGGGTTCATTTTACTATTTCTTATTTTTATGATTTTCTGTTTGCGTGATTTGATTTTTTTTGTTTATATTTATTGCAAACTTTCTTTTCGGATTTTGGAACATATAAGTATATAAGTTAGAGAAAAAAAACTTCGTTTCAATTTGGTTTGTTTGGTTTTAAACCGAAACCGAACCGAATTCAATTTGGTTGAATTTGGTTTGGTTTTCATATTCCTAATTTGGTTTGGTTTGGTTTTTGGTTTGAGGTACAAAATTTTGAAAACCGAATAAACCGAATCGAATAAACCAAATAAACCGTAAACCGAACCGATGAACACCCCTACTTCAAATGGTGTTCAAACCAGCACAGAAATTTGTTTCTAAGGTTGCACCAGCAGATGTCATTAATTTGAAATTTAAATTCTGATTTTGCAATTAATAAGTGTTAGTGAGATTGTATGAGTTTTAATGTTATTTATTAAGAATTTTATGGAAATATTGTGTAACACCCCAACCGATGGCGGAAACATCGGTGTGCCACGTATTGATGATTGTTTCAGTAGCACATGGTATAATTTAAATTTTAAATAATTTATTCAAACATAATATCCAAATATAAAATGATGTCTAGGAATTCAATACATAATATCAAATAACAAAACTTCAATAGCTTCAAATAAAACTTCATGTTAAATCCTCATGCTAACTCAAGCCTCAGCTTCATTGTTACCTGAAACATGTTAATTTTGAAAATGTGTTTGGGTCAACAAAAGTTGGTGAGAATTACATAGGTTTTTGATAAATGAATAAAAATGTTATGCAATTCATGTGTCATGTCAATCTAGTCCATATGTGAGAACATACAAGAAATAAATCGAGTGCATAATCAACCCTGATGACTGTTATAAAATGATACATACCATACGCTCATGGTTCACTTGAATATGTTATGCGATAACAAACACCCACGCTACCTTTGTAGGAGGCACGTATCCGGGTGGGATTGTCAGTCCAATAGATCTATCAATGTATACCGTCGGCTTGTACGGAGTTAATGATTATGCTAGAATGGTGCTTACTCTAATCATGCTCAAGACATAATGCAACATAGAAAACACATAGACACATTGATGATCGAATTGCAATAATGATGTTATAACATGTTTCACCCCAAAAATGGTGATAAATAAAAAGGGCTATGTAAAACTCACCTTAGCAAATGTTAAACTTCTTGAAAAGATGAAATAATAGTGTTGCCCAAAATAATGTCAAATATCACCCTATAATAAGGTAATAAATAAGTCTAAGTCTAATTAGTTTATAAGTGTATCCTAGGGTTTCGATTTAGGGATATCCAATTGTTGAATTTAAAATAAAATGTTAATTAAATAAAGGGATATTTGATAATTAAATAAAAGAAAGTCTTTTTATAAAATTTGAATTTAGAATGTTCACAATAATGTGTTTGAAGTATAAAAATAATTTTTATAAAATTATTTCTTTTAAAATAGATTTTTAAATCTATTTATTACAAATTGCCAATATTTAACTTTAATATTCAAAAATACTAAAATTAAAGAATTTCTATTTTAAAAATCATATTTCTGTTCTAAATATTTAAAAATAAATTGTATAAAATTTTGGTGCAAAAATAATGGAAATTGAATTTATTATGATTTAATTATGATTAAATCTAACAAAAATTGATTAAAAATATAAAATAAATTATTTTTCATAATTAAAAATCATTTCAGTAAAGTTTAACTTTATACAAACTCAGGATAATTTTTGTAGAATTTAATAAAATTGTTTTGATATTTTAATGGATTTTTATAAATATAATAGTATAAAATTGATTTAATTATTATAAATATTAAATAAATGAATTTTAGAAAAATAAAAATTGTGAATAAAACTTTTGACTCAGATTTAATAAATATAATTTTTTTAGAATTTATAAAATAGTTTTAATATTTAAAAATGAATTTATAAGATTAAAATGTATTATATATATTTTATTTAGTTTGTTGCTTATAAAAAGAAAAAGGAAAGAAAAGGTGGTCACAGCCGGACTCGAACCCGGGTGCTCTGGGTTGCAAGCAATGGTCACAACCACTTGGCCTAGGCCTGTGGTTGTGATTCATTTCAGTTTAAAAAATATAAATACAATATACTGAAACAGTTTCTTCCCCAAATCATTTTGCACGAACCCTAGTTTTTCCAATAACATGATTCACACATCATTGGCCCAATTGATGTTAGGGCTTTTGATGTGTGAACGCCGGTGATCAAAACCCACATAAAAACATCTTACTTACAGTGTGGATTCGTGTAAGATTGTCTGGTCAAAGACAAAAGTCAACAGCGAACAGAATGATAATTATTAGAGGTGTTTCAGAACAATTGGAGGTTAAGAGAGATGTGTGAGCGAGTTGAAATGATTCGTAGAAGGTCAATTTATAGTGTGGTTCGTTGGATCGTTTAATTGGCAAGGTTGACCACGAATTGAAATTCATACGCGTAATATAATTAATTGTTGGTCAATTGATTTGTAATTGACGTGTATCTTAGTCAGATGAGGCCGATAATCACATAAGTTTGCCAAATTAGGATCAATCACGAGTTAATATGGCTTGATTATGCATACGCGTGATCACAGTTGACTTACCAAGTCAACTGTGATGAATTTAAAAAGGGTATAAAGTTAAAACGCGTCTGGGTTTATTCCAAGTTGATGGCTAGCCCAGTTGGTTAAACTTGATGGTGTGGTTGGGCCGGCTTGGGCGCGGGTTCGATTCCCGGCCCAAGCGTTTATTTTTTTTTGATATTTTCTACACACTACCACATATATAATATATATATATAATGTATTAGGGTTCCAATCATGCGACAAAAATAATTAATTGAGAATACAAATGATAGAACTTGACGTTTTATTAATAACGATCGTGTAACGTACAAGTTTAAATGCGTAATGTTACATATTGTTATTGACATTAAAATGCTTCTCTTTTTAAATTTATAATATATTGTAACTGATTGAACTTATTTGAAGAGATTAATGTATTCATTCACATAGACCCTCATTCAATTTTCAATAATTGCTAACGAAATCAATCATTCAATTGTTGATAAATTAATAACTGATTGAACTTTTTAATTGAACTTTCATCAACAATTCCTTACGATAAACACGATATTTAAGTTAATAATTAATATAATTTAACTTTGATTAACAGTTTCCAAAAATATATATGATATTTAAATTAATAATATTATTAATATATTCATTTAAAGGGGTAGGTTCACGTACAAACAACTTTTTCAGTTTGTACCAAAAAGTTGTTTGTATTTAATCTTTTTCCGTCATTTAAATATCTTTAATTGAAAATTCACGAATTTGGGATGGAATTCAATATTGGAACAATATTCTCGGATATTAAGTATTTCCAAAACAAATTAATTGTTTTTCGATATTCGATTCGAACCATATGTGTTATGCAAGACTTATTATTATTACCAAGCCTATCATTTTATATTAGTGTTCCTTTGTCCATCATCAAATAAAAGAATAGTAATAACATTCTTCCTATAATTGTAAGAAGATGTATAATATTTACATATATTTATTAATAAAAAGTGTTTCCCAATATATATATATATATATATATATATATATATATTAACAATGGTAGGTTTCATATTTTTTTCTCTGTTTTTTTTTAATTTTTGAAAAAAAATTATATTATTATTACAAAAATTACAAGAAAGTCGATAAATGCTAACAAAATCAATCATGCAATAATTGTGCTAAATGGTAATTTGAAGAGATGAATGTGTTCATTTAAATTGACCCTCGTTCAATTGTTAATAAATGCTAACCAAATCAATCATTCAATTGGCAAAATATTAGTAACTGATTGAAACTTTTTATTTAACTTTGGTCAACAATTTCCTACGATAAACACGATATTTAAGTTAATCATTAATATAAAGAAAATCTGATTATCACTTTCCTAAAATACATATGATATTTAAATTAATAATAATAACATTAGTATTTTCATTTATTTAAAATATCTATAATAAACTTTATAAATTTGGGATCGAATGCAATTTTGTAACAATATTCTCAGATATAAACTTATATATAAGTATTTGCAAAACAAATTAATTGGTTTTTGAAGTGGGTTAATCTCACCAAGATCAAGTACAGGTTTCGGAGACACAGTGAGTTTCTTCACTTATCGACTTGGCAAATGATCCAGGGGCACTTAGATTAGGTTTTAGTTTAGGTTTAACTTATGTTTTATATGTTTATTTTAGGTTTGTTAACGTTTATATAATGTAATATTTTTTATTTGTAATATACTGTTTAATATTATGTTTAGTGTAGATATATTATTTTATGTTTTAAAAAGAATTTAATTAATAAAATCACGGTAACATGGAGGCCATCCACCGACCATCCACGCCACCACCACCCCATGCAAAATATATTTTAGAGGGTGGGGTGAAGTGAATCCACGGTCGGTTCATGCCCTCCTCTAAAGCTTGACCACGTCGTGTAGCCTTAAAATGGCTTAGTTTATATGAAAAAAAAAAAACAAGCGACAATGAGAACCAAAGGCCAGTTTGAAAACTTAAATAACCATTCTGAATCATACATTTTTTACACCAAACTTTTTTTTTTGCATTTATATATATATATATATATATATATATATATATATATATAGGGGAAAGTTATTTTGAGAACACCTATATTTCGTGCGAACGGCATCTAAAACCATTCAAATTCAAAAAAAAATTTTACACTTGTCTTTATTACTAAAATACAATCCCCAAAACACAATTTACGCGTAAAAATTCAAACGTATACGAAAATAATTTGTTTTTACACATGTGTAAATTTGCTGTTTATACATGTGTAAACTGTTTCATTTACACATGTGTAAAAAGTTAATTTGAAAGTGTTTTTGCAAGAAAAGATGGATTATTTGAAAAGAAAATTCATTTATTAATGTTGTATTTTGATTATAATGGGATTTGTATTAAAAAAAAATTTGATTTTGATTGATTTTTGTACTTGTTCTCACGGTTCTCACAATATTTAGCGTTCTCGAGATAACCCTCCCCTATATATATATATATATATATATGCGTGTCTAAAACTATAAAAACTAGTGTTGTTTTGTAATGTACATACATGTGCAGATGTGTAGAAATGATTTCACATACATGTATAGAAAAAAAAAAGATTGCGGGTAAAATCATCTTATTTTAGTGTACATACATGTTAGAATTTAAAAAATAAGTATCATACATATATGTTTAACAATATACACGTATGTATAAATGAAAAAATAAAAAAAAAAAGTTATTCTTGCAAGAAAAGCTACAATTCAGCAACAAAAAAAAAGAGAAATGTGTGGCCCGGATTGTTCTTTCAGTTCTTAATTATTCTATGGTTCTCTTAGACTCCCTACCTATATATATATATATATATATATATATATATAGGATTTGGCTTATTTGAGAACCTTTAGCCAGATTGAGAACTGATAGAATCATTCTGAACCACATATTTCTCTAAGACCATTTTTTTTATTTATACATATATGTATATACGTGTCTAAAACTACAAAACTAGTGTTGTACATGTATGTACATACATACATGCTTTGCAATGTACATACATGTGTATATGCATAGAAATGATTTCACATATATGTACTAGTGGAAAACTCGAGCGTTGCTGCGGGGTATAAAATTTATGGTAGTTGATTAGGCGTTTTGTTTGATGTTAGGTTATGAATGCCTTAAAAGAATTATAATACAGTGAGTAGTAATCTTATAACATGAGTCAAAGAATTTGTATAAATGAAGACTATAGAAATGGATATGTGGTAATATACCTTTTAATCCTAATAAAATCTTTCTTTCTCGTCATATTTCTCTAGTCATCTACTAAGGAGTTATGACATTTTGCTAGTAGGGATGCAAAAAACAAATCCGAACCGAAAAACTGAAAAAGCACTTCAGTGCATCAGACTTAAGCCTAAATTATTGAGGTTATCTTTAACCACTAACAAGTAAAATAAGTAAAACGGAAAAAAAAATACAATAAAGTAGGACAAAAGAAAAGATAATGTGTAAAAAAATAATAAGCTACTAAATCCAGGTTATATAACTTCAACTTTAGGTGTTTATTAAATAAAGAAGTAATCTAGTTTTCCAAAGAGTCAGCTGATCAGATTTATGATCAGTTAGTTACAAATGAATTTTATCTCGTTAAGTAAAGTTCGGAAAATGAATCGAAGAACAAATATCACAAAAACAAAAACTAAAATTTGTCAAGTAGTTTACCAAATATATTTGACAAATTAGGTGAATATGAACCCCTTTCATTAGCCCATTTCCAAGTGTGTTGGTATTCTATAAACTATTTAAGAACAATAAAAAAATTGTTCCTGACAAAATTCTTAATAATTCTTTGATACCAGTTGCACTTGTAATAAGTTTGATGATATAAGCAACAGGTGATTGCATTCTTTTTACAAAATGACTTAAAAATTCCTTAAAAGTTGTGATCGAGTCCACAAAACATGATACTATTATCTTGCAACTACTTTGCTCACTAAGCTTGTGTTCTTTTGATGATATTAGAAGCTATCTGAATAGCTGTGCAAATATTAAGATTCTTTTAAATCCCAACTTACTACTTTTTTTTTTGAAAGACCAACTAAAAGTTTTATTAGAAACAAACTGATTAAAAGAAGTTAATCGAATAGAAGTCCACCATACATAACCACCAAGGAACCAAATTATATGCCAAAACAAGCAAAAGATTACATTGACACCAATTCTCCTAGGTAAGACCAACCACATTCGCCCTATTTCTCAGCCACAGGAACCCGAACGTCATAATATCTTCCTTTTACTTTTCCAACAGTAGGCCGCTGACCGTTGAACACTGCCTCGTTTTGGTTTCTCCAAATTGTCCAAAGCACAGCCCTGACCACCAAGGATACCGCTCTCCGGCATCTCATATATCCTCACGGTTCTGGATACTTGCAAAATCCTTGAGCTCTAGTACGAAAATCGGATTCAGCCTGTACCATGACACAACATAATCCCACAGCTGCATCGTGAAACCACAGGAGACGAATAAGTGTTACGCCGATTCCTCTCGATCCCCACATAGCCTGCAAGTCATGTTTTGAACAACAATATTCCGCCTAGCTAGCGCCAAGGAAGTCGGTAACTTATCTTGAATCAACCTCCACACCATAAACCTAACGTTTAGCGGCACCTATCTATTCCATTCGAACTCAAGCCCGAGATCCTCAAATGCCATTGTCTGAGCCTTTTCCCGGATGCTTCTCACCGTGAACAGACCTGATCCTTCCAATAACCAGCCCTAAAACGTCTAGGTGTTAAAAAAAAAAAATCCAATCTCAGTCTGATCTGATTGTCTGAAACAAATTTTTTTTGTGTTCTAATGAACCGACGTCCTTTAGTGAAATAACAAGCCAAAAGTTTGAGTCCGTTTTAAGGTCCGTTAGAAAGCAAACACGTATTATACAGTCTGGTTCGGTTGTGATATTTTCATATCGATGGCTCCAGTTCAGTCCCGGTTTCGTTTCAGATCACGCGTGAGTCTAATTTCAGGACTCATCAAGTAAAGGTGAGTGAAGTAACAAGACTAAAACAAACCACACATACCATCATTAATGAAGTTACACTAATTAGTACTTACTTGATAGTAAGAAGAAGGAACTAAAGTTTCAGAAGGCTCGTTGAGAGTAATTACACCACCAACTCCAAGTTGTTTCAATCGAGGAACATCCTTTGGAAATGGTACTACACCTCAGTAGAAAACCTAAACATACAAAAGGCAAACATGATTAAAACAGCAAATTATATATTATCAAGCAACAATTTATTAATGTATAGTCATTGAACCGCATAAAACATTCAAATTTATTAATGTATATGTTCAAACCAACAAATATATCATAAAGCAAACCATATCAAATGATACTAATCGATAAGAATGTAAAGGCAGAGAAGGGCTATGTTATGGCAATAGAAAACATATGTCAAATATGAAAGAAGCCTTAATACAAATACCTTTGTTGAATCTGATATGAAAGTGGAAGGGATTTGTAACTAATTGAGAATTAATTTGGGTGTTTCAAGAACCATAATATGAAGAAGTAACTTATAGGAGCATTGAATTGGTATCTTAAGACCCATATTAATTCCTAAAACACTCAATGCAAGGCCTGCGCAACCGTAATGGTGTGTTTGTGAAGTGTGTACAAGAGATATATACAATTGGAAGCAAAGGTTGTACATAAGGGCATAAAAGGAAGAAAATGGTAAAAGTTAGAGATTTATGCATGAGACCTTTTGTATGCCATCTTAAAATGATGGTGAAATTACCTTCTTACCCATATCTCCTCCTTAATAAGGTAACATAGATAGATAGAAAGATTATGTGTAAGAGCATGTTATTTTAATGTACATACATTGTTAGAATTTAAAAAATAAGTATCATACATTTATGTTTGGCAATATACACATATGTACAAATGAAAAAAAAAATAAAAAATTATTATTGCAAGAAAAGCTACGATTTAGCAACAAAAAAAAATTGTCTTACAGAAATATGTGGTCTAAAATGGTTTTAAGTTTTCAATTTGGCAAAGACAAATAGACAATAAAAAATTGCATTAGGTGGCATGGGATAGGGTGTCGCTTAAAAAAATTGGGTGGTTTAGGTATATGCAAACTTAGAATAGTGAACAATGCTCTCCTAGCTAAGCGGGTGTGGCAGATTATGGTGGAAGAAGATAGTTTATGGAAACGGGTGGTGATGGCTTGCCATGGTAGGAGGAGGAGATGATCTAGTATACCGTTGAACACGATGTTAATAGGTGTGTGGGAACAATATTATTTGAATAGAGGCGAAATTAAACCTAAATGGGAGGAAGACACATAGCTACATCAAAGGGAAACTTGGGAATTGTGTTAGCATAAGGTTTTGGGTTGATCATTGGTGCGAGGATGGGACACTGATGTTTAGGTGGCCTCGGCGTTTATGCTTTGGAAGTGGATAAGATGTGCAATGTGCTTAAGTAGGTTAAACTGCAACATCGGGTGGAAGATTGGCATTGGACTTGGTCTAGATCGCCACACCAGCGGTGAAGGTTACGAAATAGGTGGAGTGCATTGTGGTGCTCTCAGATCAAAAGGATACGTGGAGTTGAGATGCTAAAGAGTCGGTAATTTCTCTACTGCATCGGTTAAAAGATTAATGCATAAAGATAGGGAAAGGAGGCAAAGTTACGTTACAAAGAAGAGTAAATGGATTCCAACAAAATGTAATATTTTTATGTGGAAAGTGAAGTTAGACCGAATTCCTACAAGGAAGACGTTGGTTAAAAGAAACGTTTCGATTAAGAATGATGGGTGTGCACTATGCGGGGAAGTCCAGGAGATAGTGGATCACATTTTATGGCTTGTGGTGTTACGCTTTGTGACACCTGGCAAACTTAGGTTAGTAACTTTGGTCAAACTAGTAAGTCTACCTTAGCGAGTCATGCATACATAATACTTAACGGGGTCAGTTGAGTCATTACGATGGTTCGTGGAATCATCGGTAGTTGTTACAATGATCCAAGGGATCATTGGGAGTCGGTCCATAACCATGTGTACAAGGGTAGGTGATTGTAGGATCACCGAATTTAATGCACACACACAAGTCTCGAGTCCCGGGGATTGGTGAACGAATGTGAACGTGTTAGTTATCATGCATTATGTGTTTACAATCATTATATAACTTGTCGGTATGTGAATACGTGCTTATATGTGTTAAAATAGTGTTTAGCGCGCCAAAAAACCCATAAATACCTGCAGGGGGCGATTAGGAAACCTAATCACCTCACGCAGGGGCGAGTAGCCACCCTTAGGGGCGATTAGAAGCCTAATCGCTTGTGACATGGGCGATTAGGGGTTTCTAATTGCTTCCCGTAGCTTCTACTCATGTGTAACAGCAGGGATGACTAGAAACGCCTATAAATACCCCCCTTGACTTGTTAAACATCATTTGTGAAACCCTAACTCGCCCCAAACCTCTCCCACACCATACTCAACCTTTGGAACTCGTTTTTACCCTAAAACCTACCATTTTCAAGGTCTACACACTCTCTTTAGCATAATCTAATGTGTGTTATCTATCCTAAGCTTTTATCATGTCGTTATTTTGATCCCTAAAGGCCCAGACCTGGTTTTATAAAAATTTGTGTCTTGAAAACCTTTGAAAAACAGTTTTGAAACAAGTCTAATCCTTTATATGGGATATATGTGAAGTATACATGTAAAGAACGGATTTTTATGATTAAATCATGGGGATTCTTATGTGTTTGATGTTCTACTGATATGGATAAGTTGTTAGGATGTTTATCTAGGAATTTGAAGGTTGTTTGATGTGTTTTGATGATAATATGCGTTTTGACCCGTTTGAGTGATTTAGGAGGATTTAGGATGTAATGATATGATTTGATTTGATGATTGTATGATGTTAGGGTTTGTACTAGGATGATGTAGTAACAGTAAGATGATGATTTGCAACGTTGTTATGTGATGAAATTTGGATATTGGCCATTTAGGGTAAGTTGTGCATGCTTGATGTGATGTTTCCATAATATTATTCCATTTTGGAAAATGCTTGCAATTAGGGTGTTAGATTGAGGATAAATTGGGGGGGGGGGGGAGGGGGTTCATTTAGAATATGTTGCTTGATGATTTTGGAATGATGTTGGGTGTTGTTACATGTTTCGGATCTGATTTGAAGGGTTAAACGTGCGAAAAGAACCTCCTGGGCTGCAGGAGGCGAGTAGGATTTCTACTCGCCTGAGTTAGAGGCGATTAGAAATCCTAATTGCCTGTATGATTTCCTAACTGCCTGTTTGTTTCCTAATCGCGTGTTTTGATGTCTAATCGTGTGTTTTGCTGCTGTAAGTGTATTTTAAGATCCCGGAACATGATTTGACACCCATGAACATATTGGGAACTCCGTGACATGTCTAGAGACATGATAACACGTGTTTGGACTTGTATATGCAGTATGTGGACTGTATGATAGCCTTAGTGAACTGTTGTGCGTATTAAGTGCATGTTTACCTGTTATTGCTTGGTTACTTGTATTTAACTAACACGGGGGATGTCGGGTCACCAATGGGATGTCGGGTCTTATCTTGTGTGGTCAGTTTAACGTTCAAACATGGTTTCAAACGTACACGGTTGTGGTCTGGACACTTAGGGACTAGTTGACCTACGGGTTAATAGTCCGGGTACTCATACGTATTTAATGATAGGTCGCCAATACCAGGGACTATCATTGCATTGTCAAATTTCTTATTAAGAAGAACGCAATCTAAGGTGAGTTTTACAGCCCCACTTTTACCGGTTTTACTTTTGGGGGAGAAACATGCTACGTACTCGTAAATTTAAATGTATGTCATACTATGGTCGACTTTTGGTTACTATACGGTTTGTTGAAGTCCCCGGGAAAACCATGAATGTGCGAGGAAGCACAACGGGGGAAATGTGGATAGATCTATTGGGCGTGACCTGCCCCACTCGACGGCTGGAGGCAGGGCGGGTGCGTGTTGTCTCGAACTTGCTAAACTTGTATTCGTTATTTGGGCAAGCTTAAACATATGCTTTACTTGTATTCATGTCCAGTAATGGTTTTCCAATCGTAGTAGTAGCAAAACTTACGCCTAGCTAGCGTGCACATGACATAGTATTGACAGGATGGAACTTGGTACACTTGGGATTGTAAACACTTTAAAGCTTCCGCTACTGGTTTCATGTTATTAAAAACTTGGTGTTTTGGTCTACGTATTTTACATTTAGTTGCCGTTTATTGTGACCGTTGACTTGGATCCTGGTGTGTCACGCGCCTCGCGGTCAAACCCCGCAAGTGGAATTTGAGGGTGTGACACGCTTCAGGTTTATGGACCAATCTTCCACCCATTTACACTTCTTTCAAGAATCTGTAAGAGTTCTGTAAGGCTTGCGAGTCGGAAAATAAAGAAAAATAGGTGGTCACGAATTTATAATGATCACGTCTTGGTGTAATTGGAAGACAAGGAATGCGAAGGTTTTCTCAAACGGTACAGGGAAAAGCAAAGACATTTTTTAAGATGTTAGATCTTTATTGGGTTTTTTCTAGTTAAGATATAGATCCAACATAAATCTATTGTTGGGAAAGATTGATGTAGATATTCGTTGTAAATGGTTTTTGGTTTCGGTCCTTGCGCTTTTTGTTAGGGGAGGCTTTGTTTTAATGATATTTACCTAAAAAAATGTATAATGGTACCAATTACATTTGTCACATGTGTATAAACAAACTCATGCATCAAGATTCAAAACACAATCAGTACGCTAAGGATTTCATTTTTGTTTTGTATATATGTCCAATTAATAACACAAAATGTACGTTTATCATTTCGTTCAACGCACTCGTTTTCATACTTCTCTCATCGTCAGAACCATATACTCTTTATTGGCTAAAGGTCAAATATATACTAATGATTCATGCACATGCTCGTTTTTGGGTAAGTACCGTACGTAGAATGGTTAAAAGTTTCATCGAACTTGAAACATTGCTAATTCGTATGCACACTTATGTAACATAAATTTTCAAATTTGTTCTTTAATTATTTATCTGTCTACATATTCATGAAAAAGCACTTGTATAAGCTTGATTTTACACCGTTTTCAAGTTCTTATAATTGCTCAAACTTCAACTTAATTACTTAAAATGATAAAATCTTAACCAGAAGTGTTAAAACTTGATTTATTTAATAAAAGCTCGAATAGTTGTTGTTGGATTAAATAGGACTGATGTTAACAAGACACTTGTAGAAGCTGATACCGAAGACATTGTTATCAAAAGACAGATCTTACCGAAGAACAAATATTATACACAAATTAAAAGATCTTGCCGAAGATAACGTTGTTACAGAATTAGACTTTGATCATGTGACCGAAGAACAAGACTGGGGCTTAACTGACTGATACCAAAAGAGAGAAATTGTACATAAAGTATTTTGAAGACATGAAGAGTTATTCTACATGTAATCGTATCTTTATTATTCCCTATTTGAAGTTTATATTTGTTTATTTTATTCATTACACTAGATTATTGCCTGTGTGGTGGTTGATTTCCGACGTAATTATCCTTAGAAATATGTAAATAGGCCTTTGTCAAAGCCACCTATTCTTCTTGCGATCAAGTTTGCTGCACACCCATGTTTGCCTTTTCTTTTAATTTTTCCGACAAATAGGATTAGTTGGTTGTACTCGTATGTCTTCATCTAGATCGAGATCAGGAACTGAGTTACGATATGGATTATTTTGATAACCCGGCTCGCGATACGCGAAAAAGGTCGATAATATGGCCGTCCATCGGGACGGGAGGTAAAGTGAATTGATCGGATGCGACTTGGGTTTAGCATGTTGGGTTGGGAGAAGTGTTGTGGATATTGGCATGGAAACAATTAGGACAGATACGGCTGGGTTGGAAAAGGTAGTGTTGGAAACGATTGATTTTAGATTAGGTTGGGGCGTTATCGGTTCGTCTTGTAAACAAAACCAATTGGGTTAATTGAGATTACCAATAACCTCCGATTTATACTTTCATCTCGTAGCTGACATTTTTTTGCTTGAACCATCCATTTGATAAATAAATTTTGCTGTTTGAAATGTGGTGTGTTGTCTGTGTTTTTTTATTGGTAATAATATTTGGTTAAAAATAAGGTATATACATATATGGTAAAAATTAGTTATTTTTTTTAACTAATGGTCATGTGATCATTGTAGCCCTTCAATGACTCTGTTGCCTAATCATCACGCTTGTAATGTACATCGTGAGCTATCATGATTTTCGTCCACCACAAGCAGTGGCGGATGTAGCTTCAAAGGAGGGGTAACGCTCGTTACCCCTTAACTTTTTCAGCGTAGTGCGAAATTTTATTTAGTTTTTATGTTTTTGTATTATGTTACACCTTAAATTATATTAACGCTACTCCTCAAATTTTTAAAAACCCAAAACACTCTCAAAATTTATCGTTACTCCACCATAAAATAAAAGATAGAGCATATAAATTCATAACTCATTGAACATTCCATTTACTAATTATAAGATAGAAGCCCATAAGGCTTAAGCCTAATTAGTTGGTTAAGGGTAGAGGTGCACGTATCGAGATTTTTTTAATATCTGGTTCCGGGTAGAACAGGTTTAACGAAATTAGGTACTGAGAGAAACTAAGTAGGGTTTAGGTACGATCGGGTTCGGTTATAACCGGGTAGGGGTCCAGGTATTAATATCCAGTTTTAAAAAGTAAATTTTTTATTGTTTTACATAAAAATAAATTCAAAATTATATTTGATTTGTAATTTGGGAAAATAATTAATACAAATTACAATATCATAAATTCACTAAACTAAAAACTATTTGCTTTATAATATGTATTTTTAAAATCTTAAATCTAAAAGTTGTAAAGTAAACATAAAATAATATACTTTAAAAATTTGGGTATCGAAAAATCCAGTATTGGGTACAGGTATGACCGGGTTCGGGCATAAGGTATAACCGGTTTCAAGTATTTTCAGGTATAAATCGGGCACTGTTTCGGATACTGGTATTGAGCCCAAATGTATACATTAGGATGCAAAAAACAATAATAAGTTGATAGATCCATCAATACATAAAGAGATTGTCGATTGTTTTGTTTTCATTGTATGAAAGTGCAGTAAAAAAAATTTTGAACGTTATCCCTAAAGTTTTGGTCTAGATCCGCCACTAACCACAAGGCAGTCGGGCGATTTTTGTAAACATCACGACTATCACGGGCCTGTATCAGAGGTGGACATAGAGAGGGAGCAGGTGTAACATCCGTTACTTCTCAACTTTTGCGGCGTAGTGCAAATTTTAATTGTTTTTTTTTTCACGTTTTACATATTATGTTATTCTTGGATGTTTTTATGCTACCCCTTAATTTTTTTATGTTTTTATGTTACATCTTAAACTATTTTAAAAGCTCAACACCATAAACAATAGTTCATCGACCATCCATTATAAGTTAAAAGCCCAAATTTAAAAAAAAAATAAAAAATAAACTACCCACTCCTTAAGCCCATATCTCTTACCCTTAATTTTGAACGAAAAAAAAACACCTGTCTAAGGTTGTTCATAAAGCTTGCGGGTCAGAGCTCGCTCAATATGGCTTGGTTTGGCTCGCTCGTTGGCTCAGCTCGGTTAGGCACGGATAATTTTGCTTATATTATATTTTTATACAATATAATATATTATAAAAATATGTTTATTTTGATGTATTGAAGAATGTGGATGGATATTTAGGTCATACTTGTATGTTTATTAAGAAGCTAATGAACATATGTTTTATTCCCTGAAATTTGAAGTTTATTTTTGTACTTGGTTGAATTTGATTCCGATCTCTAATGTATAAAGTCGAACTTATTTTTAATGTGTTCTTTTGAACTACTTAATAATATTTTATATTATTGAAATTTGAAAGTCATGTATTAAGTTTTCTTTTTATATCCAAGTCTAATCAAGCGGAGACGAACCAACTCGGTTGAAAACCAAGTCGAGTTTGAGCTTAGATTTCCAGTTCGGTTTCAAATCCGAGCCAAGCTGAGACGACTCGGTTTAGAATCGATTTCAAGCTTTCATATTTCGAAGAGGAGAAATCTATTAGGTATTTGTTTAACTTTTTATTATCATGTTTTTTTTGTTTTATTACATTGTATGAATGTACGGTAAAAAAATTAAGTGTTACCTCTAAACTTTTGTTCTAGATCCATCACTGGCCTGTATCATAGACTGTCTCGTATGGCTTAGAGTGGATGTCATAACTTCAGACATGGACAAAAAATATAATTTAAATAAATTTGGTATAAAATATAGTGGGCTAAGATAACATTAGCCGTTAAAAAAAAAGAAGTAAAGTAATTAAGATTAAAGGTATTTAGGAATCATACACCTTTAATTAGGATTTATACACTGTCTCATATCACACACCAATAAAAAATTGTCACATACACTAAAATGTGATGTCACAAAGTATATCAAACCCGTAACCCAAGATTAAAACATCGAAATAATTTGAAGCACATTTTTTTTATAAATGGCACTAAAGAAGTATTCTTTCACAATTAACAGCATGCGTAACGTTTTCTTTTTTTCTCTAATAACTTTTTTTTAGATGTAGTATTTTTAACTTCTAAATAATATTTGGTTAATTAAACCCAATGCGCTTATAATGAACTAAGTTACAATCTCGTGTATTGCATGGGGTGATAAATGTAATGTTATATAAGGGTAGGGATCCTAAGAGAACCAACCCCTATTTGAGAACTGAAAGAACCATTCTGGGCCACACATTTCATATAAAGGCAAAAAAAAAAAAATAATAAATTGCATTAGTCGCAATTTTTATGCAAGAATTTTTTTTGTTTAATTTTTTTAATTTTTTTTTTCATTTATACATATGTGTATATAGCAATTATACATATGTGTATATAGCATTTTTCAGCTATATATACATATGTGTATATTTCAGTCATACATATGTGTATATTGCATTATACATATGTGTATATTGCATTATACACATGTGTATATCGAAAAAAAATACAAAAAAAAATTTCCTGCATATAAAGCAACGATTAAAGAAAAAAAAATTTGCCTTAGAGAAATTTGTGGTCCATAATGGTTTTCACAGTTCTCAATTTAGAAAAAAGGTTCTCATTTGAACCAAATCCTGCTATATAATTAATATAAAAAATATGTTTAGGAAAACATATGGAATTCAGAGTTTAAAAAATTGATGTATTATATTAATAGAATAAAATATAATATAATATAATATAATTTGTTAATATATACAGTCATTAAGATATGTATTTAAAAAATTAAATATTGATGTGAAAGTTATAAATTCTGGATAGACACATTTTTGTGATGGTGATTGCGTTAGTGATGAAGGAAAAGTGTAGAACAATGGGGGATCCCAACTAGTTTGATCATTCAGGGATTCAAGTGATAAAAATGAGATAATAGCTTATAATTGGGTTGTATTTTAATTTTAGTAATGTTGTGGTGGGTGCACCCTCCCTTCAAAGAAAGAACGTTGTTGAGGTAGAAAAAAAAAAAAAGCTTAGAGTATATCGTATTTAACTTGGAAAGGGTGTGGTCCTTCTATAGTAACCTATCACATTGTGTTTAACGTGGATTATGGTGTGACGCATATTTAAAGAAAATTTTTATCGACGTGAAACAACACCTGATGGTAACATGGAGGGTTTTGATTATGCCCTCGATGTGGACTGTTTCATAATGATAAAAAAAATTAAATTAATTTTTTGAACAATTTACCATTTATTTTAATTTACTCATTTAATTCTATTTATATCCCTTTCTCTCCACCGTTTTGTTTACCACATATCAAACCGTCTTCTCCATCGTCTTCTCAGCCCACCCCAAAATCTTTGACTCGTTAGTTTGAAGAGAAAGAGAGAGCCGGCAACGCACCGACGAAAATAAACAACAACCCTCCACGTGGCCGAGGGTTGATTTGGCCCCCACGTCTTTCGGGAATTTAAGGACTTGATCGGTGGTTCAAATCGAATCACCGACTCAATAAACCGCAAGTGGACTGACCTACGAAACAAGTGACAACGTTTTGAGAGTGTCCACAAAACAATCTTGCAACAAGTCCCCCAATACCCCTGAACACGAGGCCGTTGCACTCGCAAAATTCGAGTTTGAATTTTGCAACGGTGATGAGTTTCCACACATGTCGGTATAGCAAATGACCCACGATCCTATATTAGGTTTTCTAGTTAATGTTATTATATAAAAATGTAACGTGTTATTTAACTAATTTAATTATAATTTATAACAAAATATAATAAAAACAAGGTGGTGTAGACCGTCTAGCCACCATTCACATCACTAACACCCTATGCATATTTTGTTTTGAAGGCTAAGCTAGTAAAGTGGATGTATACGTTGATCCATTCTCCCCTTATACCATCTGTAGTGGGCTTTAAATGGGCCGTGAAATGTCTCTTTAGCGCCCTTTAAGGCCCCCTACACCTGTCCCTAGGCGTTAAATACCCAAAAAGAACTCCCTATTAAAACCCATTACCTCTTGATCTAGTGGTATGATGTTCCCCCTTACAAATGTGAGGTTGTGGATTAAAATCCTTGCAAATGCAAGGTTATGTGAAAATAAAGTGATATAAAAACTTGTTGTTCAAAAAAAAAAACTCCCCCATTAAATTTTTAACGCTACATCACAAATCCATTCCACCAATCAATGATTCCAACATATGCTATCATTTTGTTTTAATTTAAAAAAATATTATCGGGTAATCATCTGCAGATATCATGGGGTCTTAAATCATTAGAGTATTCACATCCTCTCCGTCAAATCTCATCCATCAAATTACACTAAAAATCACTACTTGTAACACCCTAAACCATTTTACAGAAACTTGCAGCGGAAAAACCAACCGAAAAATTCTTTTCTTTAATAACAACCTTGAACGTTTAGAAACCGATTCTAATATGTATTTTTGGTGTTACATCTTAAAATATTTCTTAATGCATTCTACGTGACTCATCTCCATTTGATTATGCCCTCGATGTGGACTGTTTCATAATGATAAAAAAAATTAAATTAATTTTTTGAACAATTTACCATTTATTTTAATTTACTCATTTAATTCTATTTATATCCCTTTCTCTCCACCGTTTTGTTTACCACATATCACACCGTCTTCTCCATCGTCTTCTCAGCCCACCCCAAAATCTTTGACTCGTTAGTTTGAAGAGAAAGAGAGAGCCGGCAACGCACCGACGAAAATAAACAACAACCCTCCACGTGGCCGAGGGTTGATTTGGCCCCCACGTCTTTCGGGAATTTAAGGACTTGATCGGTGGTTCAAATCGAATCACCGACTCAATAAACCGCAAGTGGACTGACCTACGAAACAAGTGACAACGTTTTGAGAGTGTCCACAAAACAATCTTGCAACAAGTCCCCCAATACCCCTGAACACGAGGCCGTTGCACTCGCAAAATTCGAGTTCGAATTTTGCAACGGTGATGAGTTTCCACACATGTCGGTATAGCAAATGACCCACGATCCTATATTAGGTTTTCTAGTTAATGTTATTATATAAAAATGTAACGTGTTATTTAACTACTTTAATTATAATTTATAACAAAATATAATAAAAACAAGGTGGTGTAGACCGTCTAGCCACCATTCACATCACTAACACCCTATGCATATTTTGTTTTGAAGGCTAAGCTAGTAAAGTGGATGTATACGTTGATCCATTCTCCCCTTATACCATCCGTAGTGGGCTTTAAATGGGCCGTGAAATGTCTCTTTAGCGCCCTTTAAGGCCCCCTACACCTGTCCCTAGGCGTTAAATACCCAAAAAGAACTCCCTATTAAAACCCATTACCTCTTGATCTAGTGGTATGATGTTCCCCCTTACAAATGTGAGGTTGTGGATTAAAATCCTTGCAAATGCAAGGTTATGTGAAAATAAAGTGATATAAAAACTTGTTGTTCAAAAAAAAAAAACTCCCCCATTAAATTTTTAACGCTACATCACAAATCCATTCCACCAATCAATGATTCCAACATATGCTATCATTTTGTTTTAATTTAAAAAAAATATTATCGGGTAATCATCTGAAGATATCATGGGGTCTTAAATCATTAGAGTATTCACATCCTCTCCGTCAAATCTCATCCATCAAATTACACTAAAAATCACTACTTGTAACACCCTAAACCATTTTACAGAAATTTGCAGCGGAAAAACCAACCGAAAAATTCTTTTCTTAAATAACAACCTTGAACGTTTAGAAACCGATTCTAATATGTATTTTTGGTGTTACATCTTAAAATATTTCTTAATGCATTCTACGTGACTCATCTCCATTTGATTATGTGACCGTGACCACGTACAATCCGCCTCCTCGCTCGATCTCCATCCTTTCTTTGCTTCTCAAGATGGACAAGACATCCTGCATTCACCACAAAACCATTTCGTTAGTTCAATAGGTAACCTCATGTAATCTACTCATGACGCGGAAGTAACATCCAACAATACTCTGTGATCCTGTCCAACCGCCTTCATTCGAGTTCGGGTGGGTTACCCCGATCTGAACCTCCACGTCTCCTGCAATCATATTTACATACCTACATTTCCTATCATTCACATAACAAAGGTTAATAACCCTACAATGCGTTCAACATACACCTCCCCTCCATATAATTTCACAATACATACAAGCATACACTTCCTTCATATAATTCTACAATACATACAAGCATACGCTTCCTTTGTATGATTCTACAATACATACAAGCATACACTCCCTTCATATAATTCTACAATACATACAAGCATACGCTTCTTTCATATAATTCTACAATACATACAAGCATACCCTTTGTATAATTCTACATTACATACAAGCATACACTCCCTTCATATAATTCTACATTACATACAAGCATACACTTTGTATAATTCTACAATACATACAAGCATACAACTCCTTCATATAAGACCACCATACATACAATCATACAAGTCCTTCATGTAGCTTACTTGACCCGTCATGTTACTCTTTCTTCGCTAATCTCTACGACAAATATGACGTTTCCAGCCCTATACTCAATCTACTCATAATTACCAACCCTTATATGCATGAAACTCTCTCTCAAACCCGAGCATGTGTACCCATATGTACAGCACATTCTCAATCTACTTAATCGTGACAATCTACTTATCGTATTTGATACCATCGAGCAACATATCAATTAAACTACACGCACTGGTATCACTCCGTACTATGATCATATTACAAAACTAACATTAGTATTACTTGCTACACCCTTACATAGCCTTACATGGGGTCCAACAATATTAATTGATGCGTTAAACGCTATTACGAGTCGCGTACGTAAGCGAAACATCAACATACTATAGAATAAACTAAAAAAATATATAAATTTCCAGGTCCCACCGTAAGGGAACGGTGCCACCGTACCCTTACGGTGGACCACAAAACCCAACGGTGTATCCCCTCTGCCCTACGGTGGGGAAAGCATTGCAGGGGCCACCGTAAGGGAACGGTGCCACCGTACCCTTACGGTGGACTCTGCACCTTCCCATTTTGTTTCTCCTTTCTACCCCTTCTAGACCCATCCACGCCGATCCATTCGAAGCCACGTTTATTCCATTATAAACTCCAATTCAAGCCTTAACCTCGTTATTTACGTTCCATCATCTCACGGTCCTCATACTACTTACAAACACATATACATGTTAAGATTCATTATCCTAAGTGGAATAAGAACCACTTACCTTATGTCCTCCAAGTTGATGCTTGCTACTTGCCTCCACTTGACCCATTAGCCACTCATGCTTGAGCCCATGTTGCCTACGCATTCATGTTATCATTCCCACCATTCCGTTAGCATACACAACCTTGCATACTATCAATCATATTACATTTACTTGTTCCCATGACTTTCATTGGTGAATTACTAATATGCATATCACATAATTAACTACCACATTGTTTATCAATCAAGCAATCCAACATATCATCATGTATGACACCTAGATAATCTAACATATATCACATGATTTTCCTCAATCCCACAATCATGTTTGGAAGCATAACCATGTTAGCCATACATTGTTGACTTTTTCAGAAAGTCAACTTCCAACTACACAAACTTCCTACTTAGAACATATGTCCATATTGATGACTAGATCATATGAAACACACCATAACATCACATTTCTATCTCACTAACATACAAGATCATTCATCATACCAAGTAAGCATAGTGTACACACTACTAATGCATACTTCTTACCAAATCATACAATCAACTAATTCCCACATGATTTCTCTCTAAGACGAAATCCCCATGTTAACCTACTATCAATTGCACCAACTATCACATTACTTTCATACTTGTCGATTCTTGCATACAAATTCATACCTCATACTCATCTAGACATTTCATCAAACACATGGTGTGCGTACAATATTCTAAGCTCGAAGTACAAGCTCCTAATACACACATTTTACCACAACAACATAATCACCTTAAATTATGACCAATTTCCACATGCATATCATCAACTACACATTATTCCTACAATTACATGGATTTACCACTCATTTAGCAACATCAAAGCTCTAATGAAAACCCAATATCATCATCTTTTGCAACAAGCAACTTCTAGTGATTAGCTCACCTCTAGACCATTAGAGATGATCAATATCACTTAAAATCAAGCAATGATACGAATTTAACATCATTTGCTCAAAACCCACATGTGGGGTTCGAAACTTGGATAAGTTGGGTACTAGGGTTCTTACCATAAGCTTTAAACATGAAGACAACCATCTAATTCATACCCCCATCCTGCCATCATTCAATCTCTTGCATTTCTTCTTCAATTTTGGTGTGATTAGGTTTTGTTCTTGGCTCTAGAATGCCCCTTTGGGGCTGAATACGTATACACCCAAATGGGGTGTGTTTGGGCATTTTGTTTGTGGCATATTTACACCACAAGTCCCTCTAGTTTACCCCAAAGCCATTTATTATCAAAACCTTAACCATGCGAGTTTCTTTCTAGTGTTATCTCCCCATTATAAAGATAATTACTTACACTAGATAAACTTTCATATTAGAACATAACCCACATTCGTATCATCCCGTTTTATTATCCATAAAAAGGCTCATTCTACTATTTAATTCGTTTTTGCCATTTCTTATTCACGCCTAATGGCGTAATTAAGCGGAATGGATTTTCGGGATGTTACAAGTCTACCCCCCTTAAAGAAGGTTTCGTCCCCGAAACCTCCTTCATCACTACCAAACCAGGAATTCTCTACATACTTATTTACTCATTCACTTCATTCAAAGTTTCATGCCACATCGCAAGCCTACATATAGATTATAAAAACAACTTTACTCGTGGCAAAACATATTTCTATGTTTTGTTCTTACGCTCTTATATTTTAAGAGGCCTATCGCATTTATTAAACATAATAAATCGATTAGTCACGTATTTAACCAATAAATCCTACTTAGCCATTCATTCCCACATTAGTCACGAGGCGTCCATCACAGGATTACTACAATATCCAACTATTAGCAATCCTTTTAAGTTCCTTCAATCATGTAATTAGTTAGACTATATACATGCGTATACCCCAATCCTTAGATCATGGTTATCACTTTCACAACATACATGCCATTTCATTCCCCATTCCTTCTTGCTTAACTTGAGAGTTATACATAATTGCATAGGCACTACTGAATCGGTACATCTACCATATACACCCCACCCCCCTTTGGTAAAAATTTAAAGCCATTCCATTCATGCTAATTGTCCGTTAGTTCATTTCATGCACTACCTACTATAAACACCCATTTTCGTTACTGAGCAACACCAAGTTTAACAAATATTCATTCATCTTTTGACCTTTAAGAGTCAACTTTCCAACTACCTCGTGCTTGAACTTTCCCTCGTTCATACGTGGGTACATTTCAACCTATATAAATTGCTACTTAACAATCACGAAATATTTAAGTTTACTAACCTTCCTTTTTACAACGTTATCCATCCAGCTACGTGTCGACTCAGCTCGCTTCTTCTCAAGTCCATGCCATACTTAGCTTGCTTTAGCTCATTCATCATGAGTTCCAACTTGTCAACATCATATCACCTACCCTGTGGATTGCATTATACCCACAAATTCGACCATTCGTATCTATAAAACCATTGGTTGTGCATACCTTTCTCATCCATAACAACTGACTTTCAATAGTCCATACAAAATTTGTTTCAATTAGAATGTCTAATTATATACATCTTTCCTTTACAATTTGTTTCTATCGTTAACTACCGTATATTTTTACCCATCCTTACACATCAAGGTCCTTCCAACCTTGCCCCATTAAGGTTCTCCTACTTATCATACATGATTTCCACCCTATGAACCGTTAAGGTCCTCCCCACCCTTATGACCCGCTAAGGTCTTTCCATCCATTTTGACCCACAAGGGTACTTCTACAATTTTGACCCATAAGGGTACTTCTACCATTTTGACCCATCATGGTCATTCTACCATTTTAACCCATAAGGGTATTTCCACCATTTTGACCCATCATGGTCATTCTACCATTTTAACCCATAAGGGTATTTCCACCATTTTGACCCATCGTGGTCATTCTACCATTTTAACCCATAAGGGTATTTCCACAATTTTGATTTGATCCGCACCTGTCTACGGACTCAAACCTTTCATTCCAACTATTCACCCACACGACCACTTACTTTCCAATTCTACCAGGCATACCTGTAATGATTCTCATGGTCTCACGTGTATCGCATGCTTCTTGTGCACTGGCCAGGTGTACAGTCCACATGCTACCCACGTGCCTTCACGTAATCATTACCTTATGCCTAGGGACTGGTTTTCAGCTTCGTGCCACATTTCAATTTACTTCCTTAACAACATGGTCACTTTCCTTCTATGTTTTACCATCCCAAAGGATTTTCCTCCCACCGGTACCAATAGTTAATTATCGCGTACCTGTGATTATTCCATCTTATCTACAATTTCCGCGACCTATCTTGAATCGTGTCCTTGAGACCTCTTCATTATCCACCAAAAGCTCACCTTAACATAAACACCACACTTAGCTTTTAACATGTCATGTGAGTTAATATTAAATTCTACCTTTGGGCCTTGATCGAGCCTTGGATTGTACGGGTCACTATATTTAGGAGCACACAAGTTTGAGTTCAAGTACATACTTCCTTGTACTAGATTTCACTCAAACCAGGGCTCTGATACCAACTTGTAACACCCTAAACCATTTTACAGAAACTTGCAGCGGAAAAACCAACCGAAAAATTCTTTTCTTTAATAACAACCTTGAACGTTTAGAAACCGATTCTAATATGTATTTTTGGTGTTACATCTTAAAATATTTCTTAATGCATTCTACGTGACTCATCTCCATTTGATTATGTGACCGTGACCATGTACAATCCGCCTCCTCGCTCGATCTCCATCCTTTCCTTGCTTCTCAAGATGGACAAGACATCCTGCATTCACCACAAAACCATTTCGTTAGTTCAATAGGTAACCTCATGTAATCTACTCATGACGCGGAAGTAACATCCAACAATACTCTGTGATCCTGTCCAACCGCCTTCATTCGAGTTCGGGTGGGTTACCCCGATCTGAACCTCCACGTCTCCTGCAATCATATGTACATACCTACATTTCCTATCATTCACATAACAAAGGTTAATAACCCTACAATGCGTCCAACATACACATCCCCTCCATATAATTTCACAATACATACAAGCATACACTTCCTTCATATAATTCTACAATACATACAAGCATACGCTTCCTTTGTATGATTCTACAATACATACAAGCATACACTCCCTTCATATAATTCTACAATACATACAAGCATACGCTTCTTTCATATAATTCTACAATACATACAAGCATACCCTTTGTATAATTCTACATTACATACAAGCATACACTCCCTTCATATAATTCTACATTACATACAAGCATACACTTTGTATAATTCTACAATACATACAAGCATACAACTCCTTCATATAAGACCACCATACATACAATCATACAAGTCCTTCATGTAGCTTACTTGACCCGTCATGTTACTCTTTCTTCGCTAATCTCTACGACAAATATGACGTTTCCAGCCCTATACTCAATCTACTCATAATTACCAACCCTTATATGCATGAAACTCTCTCTCAAACCCGAGCATGTGTACCCATATGTACAGCACATTCTCAATCTACTTAATCGTGACAATCTACTTATCGTATTTGATACCATCGAGCAACATATCAATTAAACTACACGCACTGGTATCACTCCGTACTATGATCATATTACAAAACTAACATTAGTATTACTTGCTACACCCTTACATAGCCTTACATGGGGTCCAACAATATTAATTGATGCGTTAAACGCTATTACGAGTCGCGTACGTAAGCGAAACATCAACATACTATAGAATAAACTAAAAAAAAATATAAATTTCCAGGTCCCACCGTAAGGGAACGGTGCCACCGTACCCTTACGGTGGACCACAAAACCCAACGGTGTATCCCCTCTGCCCTACGGTGGGGAAAGCATTGCAGGGGCCACCGTAAGGGAACGGTGCCACCGTACCCTTACGGTGGACTCTGCACCTTCCCATTTTGTTTCTCCTTTCTACCCCTTCTAGACCCATCCACGCCGATCCATTCGAAGCCACGTTTATTCCATTATAAACTCCAATTCAAGCCTTAACCTCGTTATTTACGTTCCATCATCTCACGGTCCTCATACTACTTACAAACACATATACATGTTAAGATTCATTATCCTAAGTGGAATAAGAACCACTTACCTTATGTCCTCCAAGTTGATGCTTGCTACTTGCCTCCACTTGACCCATTAGCCACTCATGCTTGAGCCCATGTTGCCTACGCATTCATGTTATCATTCCCACCATTCCGTTAGCATACACAACCTTGCATACTATCAATCATATTACATTTACTTGTTCCCATGACTTTCATTGGTGAATTACTAATATGCATATCACATAATTAACTACCACATTGTTTATCAATCAAGCAATCCAACATATCATCATGTATGACACCTAGATAATCTAACATATATCACATGATTTTCCTCAATCCCACAATCATGTTTGGAAGCATAACCATGTTAGCCATACATTGTTGACTTTTTCAGAAAGTCAACTTCCAACTACACAAACTTCCTACTTAGAACATATGTCCATATTGATGACTAGATCATATGAAACACACCATAACATCACATTTCTATCTCACTAACATACAAGATCATTCATCATACCAAGTAAGCATAGTGTACACACTACTAATGCATACTTCTTACCAAATCATACAATCAACTAATTCCCACATGATTTCTCTCTAAGACGAAATCCCCATGTTAACCTACTATCAATTGCACCAACTATCACATTACTTTCATACTTGTCGATTCTTGCATACAAATTCATACCTCATACTCATCTAGACATTTCATCAAACACATGGTGTGCGTACAATATTCTAAGCTCGAAGTACAAGCTCCTAATACACACATTTTACCACAACAACATAATCACCTTAAATTATGACCAATTTCCACATGCATATCATCAACTACACATTATTCCTACAATTACATGGATTTACCACTCATTTAGCAACATCAAAGCTCTAATGAAAACCCAATATCATCATCTTTTGCAACAAGCAACTTCTAGTGATTAGCTCACCTCTAGACCATTAGAGATGATCAATATCACTTAAAATCAAGCAATGATACGAATTTAACATCATTTGCTCAAAACCCACATGTGGGGTTCGAAACTTGGATAAGTTGGGTACTAGGGTTCTTACCATAAGCTTTAAACATGAAGACAACCATCTAATTCATACCCCCATCCTGCCATCATTCAATCTCTTGCATTTCTTCTTCAATTTTGGTGTGATTAGGTTTTGTTCTTGGCTCTAGAATGCCCCTTTGGGGCTGAATACGTATACACCCAAATGGGGTGTGTTTGGGCATTTTGTTTGTGGCATATTTACACCACAAGTCCCTCTAGTTTACCCCAAAGCCATTTATTATCAAAACCTTAACCATGCGAGTTTCTTTCTAGTGTTATCTCCCCATTATAAAGATAATTACTTACACTAGATAAACTTTCATATTAGAACATAACCCACATTCGTATCATCCCGTTTTATTATCCATAAAAAGGCTCATTCTACTATTTAATTCGTTTTTGCCATTTCTTATTCACGCCTAATGGCGTAATTAAGCGGAATGGATTTTCGGGATGTTACACTACTTCACTTCTAAATCTTTTTTTTCCTAATTAAAATAATAATACATTTTCATACTTTTATCATTACATTTTCTCTCTCCTCACTCACAACTACTTACAAAAATATTAAAATATATATAGGGGTGAACAATAGCTTTTCATATTTAGAGTGAAACAGTGCTTTCACCAAATATTTTTTCTTTCATCCACTCACAACCACTTACACTACACTCACCCTATATAATTTGATGGACACACTCACATACATTTGGTGGATGGGATGTGAGTGCTCTCACAACCCATCCACCAAATCTCCTCCATCAAATTACACTAAAAATCACTACTTCACCCTAAATCTTATCTCTCCTAATTAAAATAATCATACTTTTATCATTACATTTTCTCTCTCCTCACTCACAACTACTTACAAAAATATTAAAATATATATAGGGGTGAAGAGTAGATTTTCATATTTAGGGTGTAACAATACTTTCACCAAATATTTTCTTTTTCCTTCACTCACAACCACTTACACCCATCCCATATAATTTGATAGAAATACTCACATATATTTAATGAATGGGATGTGAGTACTCTTACACCATATTTTCAATTAAAGCCCTTGTGTTGACAAGGACATTAGATGTCGCAATTTAACCAAACAAAATTAAAGCCCAGCATGAACATAATGTATAGTTAGAGGACTTTAAGTAATGAAAAGTGTAAAAAAATGGAAATTACGAAAGACACCCCAAGTGTCATGATATGTCACGTGAGACAGAGAAGTCAGAAAGGTGGCGCACACAATATCCAAGAAATTCACAAGACAGGCTGGGCCAGGCATCTACCCCAAAGTTCGAGAAAAATTAAGTTCGCTACTCCTGATGTGATGATATCATATGTTTACTCATTTTTTTTCAATATATACAAAACCCTTTTCACTCTTTCAAAACCGAAAAAGAAAAGGTTTTGTTAAAATAGCATCAACATATACCATGTATTTCGATTTTCAGTCCGAGGAAAACGTAATACTGTATGTATCACATTCCATTTTACAACTTGAGAAAACATAGTTTTTTTAACCAGAGAAAACTCGTTAATAGGGTTATTGGATTTTTTTTATACAAGCGTTAAATATTAATTTTTTTCAAACTTCTATGTTACACATTAGATTAGAACTCCGTATATGTCACATGTTAGAATAAATATAATATATTCGGTTAACACATACATACAGACTTACAATCAATGTTTTCATGGACGTTAACCCAGATCGTAGATCGTAGCCAAAGTTATATCATCCTTGGTCCATCTTGATCGTGCCATTTGATTGATGATATTTTTTTATAAAATAAAATGGATAAAAGGTGAAGAAATTAATGCATTTATAGTGAAAATATATATATATATATTTTGTAATGTAAAGGTCGAAATATTTGACCGTTTGAAACATTTATTCGCCAACCAAATCGGTTTCCACCGGCCGCCTAACCCACCCGAATTTGGCTACCTGACGAACAAGGGATGGTGTAGCCGATCGGCTACACCATACCCGAGAGGGTACCTGTGATCGATACCCTCACCCTCACATAGCCCTTTATATTATTAGGGGGACGGGGCACCACCAGATTTGGTCACGGGTATCCCCACTACCAGCACGGTAACACCGCCGCCGGTAGTGTTGGTAGGGGTCCCGTGTACCTTTTGTTGGTTCTATCTAACGGGATGCTTCACAGGAGAGAGAGAGAGAGAGAGAGAGAGAGAGAGAGAGAGAGAGAGAGAGAGAGAGAGAGAGAGAGAGAGAGCGAGCTTCGGTTAACACATACATAGTAATGTGGACTGGCATATTGGCCCAAACCACAGTGACAGTTTTGGTAATTAACTCAATTCTTAAATACTTGGTTTTTTTCGCTTTTCTTTTTTATCTAAAACTAGATTATACCCCGGGAGCATCTTGGGGTTGAGAAATCTAATATGACACATCAATTTTACATATGAAATAGACTGATGCGTTTTACAGTTACATGCAGGAAAGCTTCGGGTAGCACCTAACCTAAAGCAATTAACAATGTATAACTCTAATGTTAACGCCTAACCTTAACATCTAGCCTAAAACAATGTATAACTATAATATTAATACCTAACAAAAAAAAGTATAACTTTGGTTCAATCAGCCGACATTGTTTCTGGCTCTTATTCAACTCACCCTCTTTCAAAATTCATTTGAGATAACACACTTCTTTTGGATATGGGTAATTAAGAATACACACATTCTAAGTTGTTAGCATGTGCAGTTAATTAAGCATCTCTTCATTGTGTTGCAGTATGAGTTTGGACTCAATACTTGCTTTCACGAAAATCCCTTTCTTCAATATGATAGAGTTGTCATATGGTAAGCAATTCAAATCCCCTAATTTTATTTTGCGATATTAATAATTAGCTTTTTTTTTTCTTATTGTTTCAATTCATTATGCTTATTTATTTGATAGAATTCTACGCATTACAATTCTATAAAACATCACAAATTAGCTACAAATAATTGTTCATCAAATCAGATACAACAAAACACATAACTAAGACAATTTAACTAATCAATAACCAAAACTAAACTAAATTAACACAAAATCATACCAACTCTTTAAGGCCCTCTCCATGCAAATCCTGAACAATATCAATAAACTTATCCAACAACAAAACATCATACTCAATAAGCTTATCATCCTTAGACACTTTTCCCGGGACCAAAAGCCGCAATTGTGCATCGATCGACGCCAATTTCTCCAAATTCTGATTAGGCCTTCAATCTTTAACCCCTGAAAAACAAAACCCACAACAGATATTATAAATAGTAGAGATTAAGACTCAAAGATAGGATCTTAAACAGAAACCCACGTGAATGTGTACCTGATTGTTGATGGGTGTGAGTGAACAATTAAAAAACGATGAAATCGAAGATGAGATGAAAGGTTTAATATTATTAGGGTTTTGAGAGTGTTCGAATGTGTGACGATGATGTACCAAGATTTTGTGAGGGCAAAGGAGAAGGTGAAGAAGAGAAGATGTTTTAGTCGTGGTGGTTCTGAAGGGATGTGGTGGACTGGTGGTGGTGCGTAGATGGGAAGAGAAGGAGCTGATGGATGGAGGCAAGGAGAAGATGGATGGAGACGTGTGTTTGTAAGTTGTTATGTTAAGCTTAGGGCTTTCTAATCTCCAAATATTTGATTTTTAATTGTTTTTTTTTTTTAAATCACCCAATAACATATAGCACACTCAAAGGGGATGTTAACTTCTTTAAGTGCCATGTGAGATTTTAAGCTTTGGTTTATTATAATATACAGATT
The DNA here is from genome assembly GCA_028751855.1 of Ambrosia trifida. Lineage (NCBI taxonomy): Eukaryota > Viridiplantae > Streptophyta > Magnoliopsida > Asterales > Asteraceae > Ambrosia > Ambrosia trifida. The sequence goes on along the minus strand of CM054122.1, from coordinate 192,993,539 downwards.
ACGAATGTTATGGATGATGCCTATGCTTTTATTTTCCATGTATAAAGTTACGTGTTTATTTTTTCATAGTTTTATGTTATCTTTTTTTATTGCTTCACCGACAAAGAAGCAAACCAATACCTACAACACTCGTGGTAAACGCTCATCTCAAAATAGACCATTGCAACGTGTTTTTTTTATCTATGTATAAACTGAATAACTGTGATGCGCGACCAACGTACTTATCTTTATATACATTTTGAAGTAAATTTGTTCGATTAACTTGGATTTCGTATACAATAGCATAAATTTTCCGTGACTTTTGAATATATCATCACGACATGCTTTCTATTGTCACATAGAATGACCTGTCTAGATCTTCTATTTTTTATGAATGTTTTGAACATGCTGCGAAGCACGGGTGGTAACTTACCAGTTCCACAAAATTCCATGACATGCCAATAGAGTATAGACGTGTTTCTTGTGCTCAAATAATTTTTCTAACAGCTAATGTTACTTCCACTATATTTTACATTAAATACAGTATTGCATAAATTTAAACCTAAAACATTACTTTTAAGAGAAATAATCCTCTAACTAGAGGGCTAGCATCACGTTGACATGCTAACATAATATTATTTAAACGTGATCTAATACCTAATAAATGTTTAATAGTTGTTTCGTTAAATTTGTCCATACGATACCTCTCATTAGAACTCTATAGATGGATATCTCTTATATGGTGATCAACACATGCTAAAACAAGATAATTGTGAGTGGTATTTGAATAAATATTTATAAAAAGGACATATTGAAATAATGATAATAAAAATAAAAAAGTACAGAACCTTACCTGGGCATGATTTGTTTGGAATAATTCCCTACCAATAGTTACTCATCCAACAATCATTCACACTATGAATATTACATTTTACAATTACTTAAAAGAGAAAAATCACATAAACATAATAAAAATCATAATAATAAACATAATAAACATAAACATAAAGTTTGAATCGAAGACAAAAAGATGCTGTAATCGTGAATAATGGATAACTGATTTTAGGAATGATAAAAAAAAATATTATAACTTATTTTGCCCAACTAACTTTTAACAGCATTTTTAGAAGTCATATGGTTTTTTTCCTCAACATTCATTACGTATTAAACATTGGTGTGGTAACTCTGTACATATTTTCTTGCATTTAGCATAGTCCACTTTTCTCATGTGAGTGGGGTCCATTTTCCTCAGAGAGAAATGGGCCCGGTAATGAGGTATATTTTGCAGAGCTACCTTACAAGTTTGACCACTACATTGGGGTTGTTACAAGATCAAATCAATTCAAGGACATTTCCTTTATTATCTCTTTTGAATTGCTAGTATTTTTCAATAATAACAAAACATAAATCAATAAATGGTCCATGTTTATTTAAAATAAAATATAATTTAGAGACAACCTTTTCAACTCAGGGTTCAACCTAAAAAAATATATACGAGACTAAATACCTTATTAACAGAAAAGATGATGGGTCAGAGCGTCAACAATCTAGAAACTCTAGTTTCACTCGTAAAAAAACCTTATTTTACTTTTTCTCAAAGACTATCACTTATCGCTTCACGCTTTAGCCACATGGGGTACATTCATTGACCGATAATATAATTCCACGCATATAGCCCGTGACCACACTCACGCTTGAGTTTTTCACACCCCCCATGGGGGGGGGGGGGGTGTTTCACGCCCTTTAGGGCTAATTTGGCAATTAGACGTTAAACGATAACACATGATCTAACCAGTAGAATCTTAGACACATTTATTTTTACACTTCCTTATTACAATTTATCTAGTTATTTTCCAATACGGTTAAAATTTGACATTTTCTATTTATTTATTTATTTATTTATTTTTTTGTAATTTACATAAAATATATCATCATCTTTTTTTTTTTTTGAAAGGTATATATCATCATCTTTGTATCTGTCTCTATAATAATAATTTTTTACATGTTTCATAAAAAGACTTTTTCATGGTTTTGGACTCTCGTTCCATTCCCTATACCTTCTTTAAATGTGTTGGTAGGGAACACTTTCATTAATGGTTAATGAAAGAGAAAGAGAAAGAGAAAGAGACGCATCAACACGAGAATAAAAGAGACAAGTTGTAGTCTTTTATTCTTTCTAGATCGATCCAAGCCCTTGAACTTTCGTTTGATGATAAAATTGGCATCGATTTAACTATTTGGTTGAGGGCCTAAGTTTTCTATAGGAGGCTTGGGTTCAATTCCCACTAGCTACATTTAGAGGACATTAAGAGAAATGAGGGATGACTCTTAACCTATGATTAGGAGTTCGAGTCCTGATCTCGCCCGGGTTTTACCGATTCTCCACAACGGGTCTTCGAACGGGTGGGGGATCGGGTTTTCCCCGGTACGGAAACCTCGTGGGCAAGCTTGGCTACCCTGGCCAGCCCCTTGCATAGTCTTGGGGGGTTCTTGGGTTCGCCAGTTTAAGGGTCCCATGGGTTGTCGGGCAGAAACGTTTCGTTGGCCGTTAAAAAAAGATTTAACTATTTTAGTCAGATTGTTAATAATAATATTTGACTACTAAATTTAAAAAATGCATATTTACGTGGAGAACACATGGACTTAATCGTATGAGTCTATAAAATAGATGATTTCCAATCCTAGGAGGTATATACCATTATCAACACTCAATTATTAATGGTCAAAACCTCCACATTCACAATAACGTTGTTTCAAAGACTAAGAATAATCTAATGTTCGAGAAGTCAAACTGGTTGTGCTTGTGAAAAATAGTTTATTAAGATCGTAAACTAATTGCTAAAAAACATAAATTAATTTAAACAAGCTATCGATAAACTATAATAAAAACACTTTTCTTTAATTTTTCTTATAACCATAAAGTCACACTAATATAAGACTACACCAGAATGTCAAGAATAATGGTCATACGATACTGTGTTGATAAATTTACTTTCTTAAGTTAATAGAATTAATTAAAGGGCCAACGAACTAATACGTATTTTGACAAAACTAGCATATGAAAATAGCCGACTTATAGAATTCATGCATACTTCAATCAACTTTTGAGAATGGTGTGGTTACTAATAAATAAAATAAGATGTGTATGCATTTTATTTTAATTTTATTTAATGGCATACTAACCTGTATATGTTTATTGTTAACCACCAATAAATGTATAGTACAGGTTTTGAATTTTCTACCTCTATTAGGCTGAGGAGTGTGGGAGCGGTAGGGGGGATCGGTGGGTGAGGTGGAGCTGCTTGCCGACGGGGAACCCCCCCCCCCCCCCCCCCCCGATGTGAGCTCGGCAAAAACGGGGATATTCCACCGATGGTACCGATCTGTTTTTTATTATTAAAATATTGTGTGTGTGTGTGGTACCGATCTGCTTGCCGACGGGGAACACCACCCCCCTTGATGGGGGAAGAAGAGGAAGAAGATGAGGTGGCCTTGGGGAAGCTATGGGGGGTCGGTGACCACACCCCATAGCCTTAGAGGAAAGACACTTTACCATTACATCATGTCTGTAGAAAATGTTGTCGTATTATAAAGTTTATATTAGACAATATCATGGAATCACAGGATTCTTAAAATATAAAATCGTGTATTTTAAACAAGTATTATCTTTTTTTTTTTAGTTTCTTTTTCATGATCGAGTAATCCTTCACATCCTTTTGTAATTGATTTCTTATTTAAATATCAATGCCATAGGTCTATTGGTTATTTACAATTTAATCTAAAGTATAAAAATAGAAATAAATTGTTCGTTTCTAATTTCAAGTCCATGAGGTCAATTTTTTTTTTTTTTTTTGGAATACTGGATTTAAATAATCCCAGCTATGAGCTACAAATTTGTGATGGAGGTCTCACATTTTAACATATTGTCTGCCAACGGACCATAACCAACAAAATATTAAGAGGTAACTTGACACGCAAGAAGGAATTTAACACACAAGCATGCCACATCAGTTTAGACGGGCGGCACGCAATAGATGATAGTTAAAAGGTGGACAACATGTTAGTCATGGTCTATTGGTGCACAATATGTTAAAAGGTGGGACCGCAGCACACATTTCGTTAGTTGGGACCGATTACGGCCAATAATTGATAGTTGGAATTATTTAAATCCAATACTCCTTTTTTTTTTTCCAACCAAACATGTATTTTCATCATGACAACAATTTTGTAACAACGCATATTATTATATACCTGCCTATGATGTCCTCACTAAACAAACATGATGGAGCAATAGAGAACAAAAGTCAGAGTCAATTTTCAAAACATATAAAACATAGCTAGCTGCATGGCATTACAAGCATCACAAACATTTGTTAAATAGAATGCCACCGAACAGACTTTTGATTACTGCATTTTATATTCTAAAATGGTTAGTAAGAAACGAAACACATACCTTTCTGGTGCACTGTACACAAAGCACCAATGCCACATGTCCAGAAGCCGTTTATTATTTCGAAAGGAGACTTCGCTAGACTGCACACAACAAGTATGGATGGAATTAGTAACTAGAACCTTAGCTAAACAAATTTTATTGAACTTCATGCACTCACCAAAGATTGACAAGGGGTGAAAACTGCACCAGATCTTCAATCAATTTTTGACTTGCAATGTAAATGGCATATATCAAACCTCTGATTTTGCGCTACTTGTACTTATCTATGTACTTTGGTCTCCACAAGTAACCTATCAAATGTCACGGTCTGCAACCATCAATAATGCGGACAAATTAAATCTAAACAGTAATCTCAAGTTATCAACTAAATAGCATTTTGCTAGAAAAGACACGATATACTAACAAAACATTTCTACATCTATGCATGTTTAATGGAATTGCATTACATTTAACGCCTAGACATCTTTGGGAATACAGATATAGAATAACCAAGCATTTTTCTATATATCTTAAGAGATAATTCATATCATTTAAAAACTTCTCCGGTTTGTTTTTGGTTGCTGAAAACGTAAATGCTAGATTGCAACTGCTAGTTAGTTCAAGACGAGTACTCTTTGTCCTTGAAGCAAACATATCTTTTGGTGATTGGCGAATTGTTTCCTATAGATATAATGAAGCAACACGCATAGAATGTTAATCAACTCTGTACGTAGATGTGATAACCCAAACAAACTGATGAATGCTTGAAAGATTTGATAAGTGCTGCAAGGATTTCTGGATACCAGTAGTCCAGTAGACCAGTACCATGATTCTATAGCAACAAAGTTGCAAGTATTTATGATATCAAAAGAGCGAAGGCTTAACAAGTATTATATGTGATTTGAAGGGAAGGGCAGTATTCATAAGCCTCAAAAAACCTTTTTAACATGTGTGGCTTCTCGCCTGATACCCCTTCTAACATACTCTAAACAGGCTCGTCAAACCGAAGCGTTGTGACTGTTCTTTTTTTGCACGTAACCCACAATATTCAGTGAACAAACATATGATTGTTCGACAGTTACAGTCACAACTCCCAGTTCACACCCTTCCATATATGAAATTTGAAATAGTGAAGGCTCTCAAGCGGCTCACGAAATAAAACATCATATCATGCTTATCGTTAACGGTAATGGTGTGCACACGAAAGTGTAGGTCACTAATAGAACCCATTAATTGAAAGTTTAAATACTGAAAATTAAAGGTAGATACAACCCGATTCGGTAGGGTGAGACTCCAATTTCAAAGAATAGAATCCTAATTTGATAAAAATAAAACATCAAAAATAACAAAACAAATGCAGAATACTAATACTTAAACTAAAAGTTGGTAGGAGCAGCTATCCCCACTTCTTGATTTCGTGGATCAGCCCCTATTCCCTAAACTTTTGAATCATTCCCTCCATTTACTTCCCCTCTCCTTGTTTCCCTCCATTCAACACATGACCCGACCCATTGTTGACCCAGCATTGGATTCGGGTTTGTACCAGTCACACCGTCACACACTCACACCCTTTTGAGCCCCGCCTCTTCATTACATATAAGAAAGTAAGATAAACTTCATCTTCCCACTTATAGACCATCTTGGGGTTTCGCCTTCTTGTGTGGGATAAGTGGATAACCCAAAAAATTACCAAATGTCTGTCCTATCTTAATTTTAACCCAAAATAATTTATAAACATGTTCAAAAGTTCACAAGAATTTGGTCCGCGTTAGGGGTCCCGTTTTGACTCCTTAATGTCAATCAAATGACGCTCCAACTCCTAAATGTCAACACTTAAACAAATGGTTTGTTTGGTAAACTTTAACAACCTACTTGGTTTTAAAAAGTGTGAAGCGCACAAAAGCGACGGGGTCTAAAACCGAGGCGCAAAGCGCAAAAGCGGTGGGCTTTTCGTACGCGAAGCGCAAGACGATTATATACTTTTTTCTATAAATAAGGTTTATATATGATTTAACTTAAATGTATAACCTTTTTAGCTATATGTATAATACTTTGAAGCACAAAAACACTCCATGTACAAAAAGGCGCTTTTTGCGCTTTTCCTGCGCTTTTTGCACACTGCGCGCCTTGAGTGGCATAAGGCGCATGGATCTGCGCCTCAGGTCGCCTCGCGCTTAAGCGCACCTGAGGCGCGCTTTTTAAAACCTAGACAACCTATTGCCAAACTGTAACAAGTGTGGGCCTTAATACTATATTAAAATCAATGTTTTGAAAACCGGACCGATCGGCCGGTCTGACCGGTCATTTAAAAACAAAATGTAATAGAAAACACAGATTAAATAACCCCAATCCCGCCTAAAAAAATGTCAATTAAATATATGTCCACATGGTAAGTCCAAATTACGGATTTAGTCCCTCACTCTCGCTGCTACTTTGTAACGATTGCTATCAAGCTCCGGCACACTTTTTTTAACAACCTAAACTACTCCTACTTCTACAGAACAAAGTGAGATGTTTCAAATGATGGTGCTTTTAGACTAGTTGGATAACTTCAAGTATGTAAAGATGTTAAAACTTCTCAAATTAACACTAACCTTGAGAAGGGTATGTGGATTTTGCAGACTTAGTTTGTTCAATTGTCACATTTGAAGAAGGGACGTCTTTTGTGAGTTATTCAGTCGTATTAACAACACATAACTGTAATGAAGAACAAATTATGATCAGAAATGTGAAGCTGAATGAAGATACATTGGTCCCTTTTGACAAGAAAAAAAAAATCTGTGTTCTACAAATGATACCTGATTGGGGTCTGGGGAGGCTTTCATTGTGTTTAGGGGTGCTTAACGAGTTGAGTTCGCGGGTCCAACCCGACCCGAACCCGAAAAATTTACATGAACCCGAACCCGACCCGTTCAACCTGATTTTTTTTTTTTATTTTTTCGCAAACTAATGTATTAAAATTAAAATTATACTACAAAAAAACCCAAACATATATAAAACATTTATGTTTTATTTATAAAATCTCATACCAATTTCTATTTTAAGTTATAAGTGTAGCCTAAAATACCGAACCAATTTAATTTATAACATAAAACATATTGTAAAAAACAATATATATTATAAATAGGTTAAACGGGTCAACCCGCCATCCTGCCCGGGTTGACCCGAACCCATTTAGACTAAACCCAAACCCGCTAATTTCGTGTTAGGTTCGGGTTGTGTCAGAAATTCACACCCCTAATTGTGTTCACCCTTTGCAACTTTTGAGGTTTTATATTAAAAGATTAAAGATGAGCAAGACAATGATATACTGACCTTTCTTTTCCTGGTTCTAAAGTAATGTTCTTCATACTATTTAGTAAATATGTTGACTCAGATGGTACAGAATCCTAAAACCAGAAGTAGCTTATTACTTTCAAAGACATTTCAGTTTTGGTAAAATCACAAAGGCTGCCCAATGAAGAACTCTTGCAGTCTTGATCTTGTGCATAAAAGCTGAGCCAAAATAGATTAACCATAAGCCATAACTGCAAACTATATATAGCGAAACAAAAAACTACAAGAATTTCCACGGTCAGTCTTTATTAAAGCGGTACATTACGTACGTATGCTCGTTCTGTGCAGTTTCAATTTCTACAAGTGTCTTTCTGAACCAAACCAATTAAATTATTGACTATAAGGTCTTACTTAGGCGTTGATGCACGGAAACAATTGACATGAACTCCATAGTATTAAAAGTAATCAACAGACTGCTAAATCTCAGCCTCAGCGTGTATGTACAGGTATCAACTTGTTGTTGGTATATAAAAACATATCCGAAGGATTTTGTGCGGGTTAGCTAAAACTTGAAAGAATCTTTTGATCTACTGGGGGGCAACAATCATTTAGCAACTTCTTTACATCTGCCGAAAGATTTCCGTTAAGTGAACTTTTGATAAATTCAATAGCCCTGGTGGTCTCATTTGCTCGAAGAAATCCCTGCACCATTATCTTATATGTAATCTCATCGGCAGGGTGACCGTTTTCTCTCATTTCTAGAAACAAAGTATTTGCCTTATCAAGTTCACCTATTTTACACAACCCGTTAATCATGATGTTGTATGTACGAACGTTAGGTTGCAAGCCTCTATCAGAAAGACTCAAAAAGATCCCATATGCATCGTCAGTTTCCCCATTTTTGCACATACCATCAATGATGCAATTGCACGTAACAATATCGGGAACAATACCGTCATCATCCATTGTGTTGAACAAACTTCGGGCTTCATCTAGTTTCCCATTCTTACATAGGGCGTTTAATATAGTATTAAAAGTGAAAGTATCTGGTTTCAGACCACGAGATTTCATTTCAGAAGAAAGCATATAGGCCTCCTCAAGTCGGCCAACATGAAACAAACCACTAATAAGAGTGTTGTATGTAACTACGTTAGGATCAATGCCATCCTTAGACATTTTACTATACATATTCAAAGCTTCATCTATTTTTTCGTTTTCAGAGTACCCTTTGATTAAGATGTTGTAACTGATAACAGAAGGCGCACAACCTTGGTCAATCATAGAATCAAAAAACTCTACGGCTTCATCTAGTTTCTTATTCTTGCAAAGGCCATCTAACAGAGTATTGTAAGTGGAAACATCCGGACTCAAACCATGAGATTTCATTTCATAAGGAAGCAAAAGCGCTTCCTCAAATCGGCCCACATGACAAAAACCGCTAATAAGAATGTTGCATGTTACAATACTAGGAACAATATCTTCCTTAAACATTTCACGAAAAACACTTAACGCTTCATCTATTTTTTTGTTTTCAGAGTACCCTTTTATTAAAATGTTGTAACTAATAACTGAACGACTGCAATGCCCGTCAACCATAGAATCAAACAACTTTCTAGCAACATCAAGTTTTCCAAGTAAGCAATAACCATTAACAAGTGAATTGTACGTTACAGTATTAGGCGTCACACCTCTTTGGATCATCAATCCCAACACACTTTCCGCTTCGGTTACCCTTCCTTCTTTACACAACGCATCCAATAAAACAGAAAACGTGTGCACATTCGGAGATATATTCCGACCATGCATTTCACTCAACAACTCAAGCGCATCATCCCACAAGCGCACATTACACAAACCACAAATCAAGCAAGTATACGTCACAACATTAGGCGACAAACCTTTCCTTTTCACTTCATTAAAAATCTTCAACGCATCTACAAAACGTTTACTCTTACAAAGACTATCAATAACAGTACTATACTGAATAATCCCAGGCGGACAAGTCGACATTTCCATATTCCGAAGCAAAACAATAGCCGCACGCGTATCCCCCGCTTTACAAAGCCCATTAATCAACGTCCCATAAGTCACAACACTAGGTTCAAACCCGTCGACCACAATCCGATCAAATAACCTAATCGCTTGATGCAACCTATCACTACCACATAGTCCTCTAATAAGGGTATTAAAAGTAGCACAATCAGGCTGGTAACCGAGTTTCGCCGCTTTCGCTAACACGGCAAAACCTAAATCTACTCTTTTCAGATGACAGTAACAATTAATTGCAATGTTGAATACATAAATGGTGGGTTGTAAAACAGGGTTGACTCCTAAAAAGTCAAAGTGGTTAATCAAAGAGATTGCAGTAGCAAAATGGTTGTTATTAACAATAAAGGTTAAGAGTTTAGTGAATTCAGGAATAGGGGGTACGGGTTTTGTATAGAACATATTATTAAAAGTGTGAACAGCATCTTGTAGGGTTTTGTAATTAGGATTATTATTATTATTATTGGAAAGGAAGGAAGCAGCAAAAGAATATGAACGATTGAAGAAAAACTTACGGGAGACGTGAAAGGAATGGTTGAATATTATCATCGTCTTTGTAATGTCATGGTTTGTTAAACCATGATGATTTCGGCAGACAGGGTTTTAAGGTTTGTAATTTACCTGATGTGTTTGGTCCTTGTTGCCTAGGCTATTTTTTGTTGGTGGGCTGGGTTTGTTCGAGTTTAAATGTTTTAAAGAAAACCGGGGTCGCAAACGGGCGGGTTCAGGGGCCTAAATAATACGGGTCAGGCTTGAATGACAAATTTTATTCGAAGTTATTATTATTTTTTTGGAATTGAAAACCTTTTATTTAAAAGTGAACTAAATTTGAGACAAAATTACACTTTGTGTCTGTTACAGAAGTTATCGTTTAAGTATTTGTTTGTCTAGTTTAGATTTCACAAGGTAGCATTGTGTAACTTATTCCTCTATATAAGTCTGTTGTAACCTACATTTGTTTGAGGTGAAGAATCAATTATCATATTCATTCATGATATCAGAGCTTTTACTCCTAGAGGGTTGAGTTTCCACGATTGTTAATGCCATGTGAAGAGTTCTGAGTATTATCATTAGGCCGAGATACTTGACCCATGAAAGCTACATGCGGAACAGAATTCGAGTTATGTAGATTTTTTTACAAAGAGCTCATGGCTTTCCGCACTTGCCAAGAGATCTACAAAATTTGGTGTTGGGCGAGATCTTGCCATTGTAGAGAAGCTTTCAAAACTTGTGCCAAGACTACACAAAAACCAATGGAGTTGGTCAATAGCATCATGTACCTTCTTGTCTATGTTGATGATCTCATCCTAACTGGCAATCAACAATCCACTCTCACATCTTTTATATCCCGCCTAAACAAAGAATTTGCAATTAAGGATCTTGGGAAACTCAGCTATTTTTTAGGATTGGAGGTTACCTACATTCCAAATGGACTTTTCTTAAATCAATCTAAATATACCATGGACATTTTAACCCGCGCAAAGATGTTGGATGCAAAACCTGCTCCAACACCTTTAAGCACAAATGTTTCTTTTGTTTCTAAAGGTGAGGCGCTTCCAGATGCTACTAGGTACCGTTCGATTGTAGGTGCCCTCCGGTACTTGACGATCACAAGACCTGATATTTCATATGCTGTGAACCAAGTCAGCCAGTTTCTTCATGCTCCAACCATTGATCACTTTCAGGAAGTTAAACGGATTCTTCGCTATCTTAAGGGTACAATTGCTTTTGGAATACATTACAGTCGTCCTTCTCACACATCGTTACTTGGCTACTCTGATGCTGATTGGGCTCGCTGCTTGGAGACTCGTCGTTCAACTTATGGATACTCTATTTTTTTAGGAGAATCTCATCTCATGGAGTGCGAAAAAGCAACCCACTGTTGCTCGGTCCAGTTGGGAATCGGAATATCGAGCTATGGCTAACACTGCTGCTGAAATTGTATGGTTAACTCATCTTCTTCAGGAACTTCATGCTTTACCACCAGACAGACCGACTATTCTTTGTGATAACCAGAGTGCAATTTTTTTGACTCAAAATCCAGTCTCTCATAAACGTGCCAAACACATAGATCTTGATTATCATTTCCTGCGCGAATTGGTTGTTGCCGGTAAACTTGCTATGAAATTTGTTCCCACCAAGATTCAGGTGACTGATATTTTTACAAAAAGTCTTCCTAGTTCCCAGTTCAACATTTTCCGACAAATGCTTCGTATTGGTCCGCCACCGTTCAGCTTGCGGGGGGATGTTAGAGAAGTTATTGTTTAAGTATTTGTTTGTCTAGTTTAGATTTCACAAGGTAGCATTGTGTAACTTATTTAGTCTGTTGTAACCACATTTGTTTGAGGTGAAGAATCAATTATCATATTCATTCAGTGTCCTTAAAGTATCACTGAAATTATGAAACGTGCTCTTTATTTTTTACTGTTTTTGCATTTTATGTCCAAAATCTCTTAATGTATTGCATACTAGGTTAGAGTCCCGCGTGTACACGCGGTACATGTTCATGTCAAATGAAAAAAAATTCTATAAAAATCGCAGTATGCAAATTTTATTTATTGAAAGTTACGTAATACAATTCGTATAAATTTTGGTTGATTATAAATTATCATAAAAAAAAAAATTAATGTTACCCAATAACAAATATATGAATCAACAAATGTTTGATTAGACGTGATTTAAAAACAAATAATGAAATGAATAAACATATATTTATTATAACGTCATGCAAATGAAGATTAAATTCAAAGTAAATAAATGTAGTTTAACAAATCACACAACCAAAAATTTATAAAAAAAACGATTTATGCAAAATATGATCGCATACTTATTCACAAACTTCAAAATATTTTTTTATAGACAACATTTGTTATTTATTATTAACGTTGTCTTCTTTATCTATTATTAGTATGTATATATGTTATAAAACACGGGTCTATGAAATAACTCTGTACCGAATGCTTTAATCAAAGACAAAGGTTACAACGAATTACAAGACAGTTACAACTCAAGAAAAGATGATCTGATATGCAAACAGATCATTAAACAAAACAAAACCTCCCTACCATTATCTACTGGATTACAGACTAGATCACACCAATCTACTACAAGATCTGAGATAGATCTTGTAATCAAGATTAAGATAACAATGATCGCCTATAACAACGAAACCCTAGAGTGAGAGAATATTTGAGAGTAATACAGACAAGATAGATGCAAAAGTAACAAAGGGATGAACACCGAAGCTATTTATAGCTGAGGTGAGTGTGTTTCTTTGAAGATCCAACGGCCACAAATAAGAAGATCAAACGGCCCAGTTCCTTGTGTTTCTTCCACACGGATCGCCACATCAGCAGCATCCACTCCTGGGCTACGAACTGGGCCTCCAGCATGGGCCACTCTTCAATCAGCTGGGCTCCTATCTTGGACTCCGTAAAGACTGTAACCTTATGTAAATTTCCCCAAATTTTAAACTAATAAGAATTCCCGATTTTACTCGTTATGTCACATTCTCATGTATTTTATAACCATTTATTAATTACACATCATTCCAAAAAAAAATTAATTTTTAGGCATGTCAAAGTTATAATTTCGTTATAAATACTAAATTTTCCCAATAAACGATATATTTTGACATTTATATATTTTATATAAGGATAATTATTTTTGCTATGGAATAAAGAGAAAGTAAGCCTAATTTTAGAACTTAGTAATTGTTTATACTCAGAATGGTGATCACCTTCTCATATAGGTTCCTTTTCATAACTCACATTTCAAACGAATCTATACATATAATAAACCAAAGCCATTTTAATGACATGGCACTAAAAGAAGGTATTCTCTTCATTGAGTGTGCCATGTGTCATCCCATGTGGCAATGACTTTATTTTAGAAAAATAATAATTTAAAATTTAAAAACAAAATTAGATTTTTATCTCTAATGTTTCCTCCCATATCTTTTAAACGTTAATATCTTTTATATACGAGATTTTTTAAAGAAAAAAATTTCACCAAATTAACGAGCGTTTTATTATCTTTCCAACGGGTACCATAGTGCTATATAAAAACCGGAGAAAAAAAACGACTATTTTTTGTAACCCGACAGGTATTGTGTCAGGTTTGAATTAGTTTAAAAATAATAATAATAATAATATTCATTAATCACATATTGGCAAGTCATTAATTATGTTGTCATATTAGATATTTCAACCGGGACGCTCTCCAACAGGTAATTGCTATATAGATGCCATTTTTATAATTTAGATACTTTTAATTTTATTCATTTTACTTAGATTTCTCAACCCGGGACGCTCCCGAGGTATAAGCTAGTAAATATATAAATATATAAAGTTTATAAAGTTAAACTATGTAATGTTGTTCCTTATAAAAATCCGGAAACATGAGGGGCCAAATCCATACAAAAGCCCAAACCCTCACCTTTCTTTTTTTTGCTTTCCCGCCCAAGTGACCAAGAAGTCGACGTGATTTCCGGGATTAGTCAAAACAGATTGATTAATCAAATTAGACTATCCAAATAAAGTTGTTGAATGCTTTCCTTATCTACTGGCATAGTTGACCCAAGATATATGCCAATCAACTAGAATTTGAAACCTCAATTGCATCTATGACCAACCATCCAACCCTATTTAAACCATGAGAACCTTAAGTTGTGGGAAAAAAAAGAGACAGAATACCTCAAACTTAAACTAGCCAAAACATCCTTCTGTGGAGACTATTGGACCTGTTGGAAAGCAAAACATACCGACCGTCCTTCCAATCACTACTACCGCATCCATTGTATCAACCGTCGTTCACTGTGCAGCCACTGATCACCTCAATATACACTCGTCATCTTTACCGTCAGAACCGCAACCACAGGCCACCAACCACGATCGACAACCACCGCATCACCCCTACCCAGCGGTGAACCAACCTCTCCAATCCACACGAACTCTCTTTGGACAACATCATGAATACCGATAGATTGTTGGCAACCGAGAAGCACCTCTAAAAGTTACTACTAATGGTCCTTAATTGTGTTTTGAAGCTCTTTCAACCACTGCGCATGGTTAGACTTGCCGACTAATAAGTATCATTCGAACTACTACCTAACGGCAAACCGAAGGTAAACATCTCTACATGTAGTTATTATACTCGCTTAATCATCTTAGTTATATTCACACATCGGTTAGCCACCATCGACTTTTCGTTCACTTAATTATATATCAACCGTGAAGACGAAGTTATTATCACAAAATCTTTTATGGGCACTACGTACTGATCATCTATAAGCTAAAAGAATTAATAATACAGGTTACTATTAAATGTTATTATAATCTTTACGTAACTTTCATAAATTCATGTAAGTTGACTTTTTTTTTTTACTTTATGATCACAATAAGTTGGTATTTGAGTAAGAGATTTTATCATTAAAATAAGTTGATTCATACAAATAGTGGGTTGGACCCAATCACTAATTACATGAAACCTAGCAACCATCTCAAAAATTCGAAAACACGTAACACTATAAATATAAAGTCACAATAAGAGTGTACACTAAATCATACTTCTTAATTCACATAGGTGCAAGCATAATTCTTTGATTCTTACCAATTTTCTTGCAAGTTCATTGTCACAATCAAGGTGAGTTTACATAGCCCCTCTTTACTATTTTACATTTTGGGGTGAAACATGTTCAAATTCTTTTTCTTGATTCAATTAGCAATTACATAAAGTCTTTGTGTGTTATCTTTGTGCACTTGTCTTGAACTTAACTGTGGTAAACATGCTATTTGAGATTCATTGATACATGAGATTCATTGATACAAGAATTCAAAGATTCATTGATACAAAGATTCATTGATACATTTTAGTCACATGGTTGGTATCCATACTTAATGCCCAGTATGTTTTGTCCTCACAAGTCGTCCTAGATACATCACTGACTTGTTAATTGCTATACAAACTATATTTTTATGCTATGACAAAAACCTATGTATTCTCACCAACTATTTATAGTTGACCCCCCTATCTTTCCAAATTAACATGTTTCAGGGTTTATTATCGCATGAAGGATTTACAAGCTTTTGGATTACATCCTGATGCATGAAGCCTTAGGAAATAATTAGAGATTTTTGTATCTTATTCAAGTTGTTATTGTATGTATGAAACCTTAAAATAAATAAAATATGTGGAATCTTTTGTACCATGTGCTGTTATACAATCGTCACTACGTGACACCTCGATGTTTCCGCCATCGGTTGGGGTGTTACAAAGACTAGCCCAAATCTTCAAAAAAGGACTTATGCAAAATATAAAATAAAGAAATTTTTATAAAAGATTATAAAAAATATTCTATATAAAAACAAATTGAAGTATCAAATTGTATACGGATATTATCATTTTAACACCCCCCCCCCCCTCAAGTTGATACTTCAAATGGGTCAAACATCTGCATCAACCTGCTTAGTAAATCATGTTGTATTGGAAACAAACCTTTAGTAAGAATATCAGCAGGTTGTTGATCTGTATGAACCTTAACCGGTTCCAAAAAACCTTTAGATATTTGATCTTTTAAGAAAAACAAGTCAATCTCAAAATGTTTAGTTTTTTCATGGAAAACAGGATTTGCAGCTATAGATAAAGCTACTGAGTTATCACAAGATAATTTCACAGGTAACTCAACTTTTAAACCCAATTCTTTAAGCAGACTAACAAGCCACATTAACTCACAAGTAGCAGCACACATAGCCCTGAATTCAACTTCAGCTGATGATCTAGAAATAACTGACTGTTTCTTACTTTTCCAAGGTTCTAATGAGTCTCCTAAGAAGATACAAAATCCAGTTATTGACTTCCTAGTATCAACACATTTGCCCCAGTCTGAGTCTGAATAAGCAGACAGATTAAACTTAGAACTCTTACTTATCAAAACACCTTTTCCAGGGGCCTTTTTTTAAGTATCTAAGTAATCTTAATGCTATTTTCATATGACCACTTGTGGGGATTGTGCATATATTGACTCAGGAAATGTACAGCATAAGCTATATCAGGTCTAGTGTGTGACAAGTAGATCAATTTACCAACCAGCTTTTGATAACCTGTTATGGATTCTAAGGCAGTATTATAGTCCTTACATATAGCAGTAATCACATGATTCTGCTCTATTGGACTATTAACAGGTTTAGAACCAGCTAAACCATAATCAGCTAAGAGTCCCAGACAATATTTCCTCTGAGACAAACAAATCCCATTGTCAGACTTAACAACCTCTATTCCCAAGAAATACTTCCACTTCCCAAGATCTTTAATCATGAAACTTGTTTTCAAACATTCTTTAACCTTGTCAATTTCATTTTTATTATTACAAGTTAAAACTAGGTCATCAACATACACAAGTAGAAACACAGTTATATTATTGGTAACCTTATAAAACAAAGAATAATCACACTTACTTTGTTTGAAATCTAGACTAGTTAATACATTTACAAGTTTTTGATTCCACATTCTGGGAGCCTGTTTCAAACCATACAGAGACTTTTTTTAATTTACAAACCCTTTTTTCATCATGTGAAAAATAACCATCAGGTAAAGCCATATACACATCCTCATTTAGGTTGCCATACAAAAAAGCATTATTCACATTTAACTAGAACAACTCCCAATCATTTTGGACAGCAATAGAAATAACAGTTCTGACAGTAACAAGTTTGACTACTGGAGAGAAAGTCTCCTCAAAATCAATACCTTGTTTCTGACTAAAGCCTTTGGCAACAAGCCTGGCCTTATACCTTTCTATTCCGCCTTAGGACTTATACTTTATTTTATATACCCACTTACATCCAACCACACTCCTATTTTTAGGAAGATCAACCAAGTCCCATGTCTCATTCCTATGAAGAGCTTCTATCTCTTCATTCATGGCTGTAATCCAATTAGGATCCTTAGAAGCCTCATGAAAAGAACTAGGTTCAATGCTCTTATTCAGAGAAGAGACAAAGCATTTATACTCACTTGACAAACTAGAATAGTTAACCACTCTTTCTACACCATACTTGACCTTACCATCTAGGACATAATCTCTCAAGTTACTAGGTAAGACAGACTCCCTAGCAGACCTTCTAACATTATTTTGTCCTATTTGATGATCAGTATTGGATCCCTCAAATAGGTCATGTAGGTTTTCATCTCCAGGTATCACATTCTCAACCCTATCAGACAATCTATCCTTCTGACTAGGCTGCTGAGAACCAGCCAAGCCTTCAAGTCCAGGATCAGAAAGGTCTGATTGCTGAGACCCATGTGTCTCTGAATCAACCCTTTCCTGACCCACAAACTCATCATTGGGACCTTGAGATTGTTGTTGCTCATAAGTTTCAAAAAATCCATGAGTGTGGTAGCGAACGTGATACACGAGAGTTGAGTGCACAAATCTGCGTATGGACCTCATTGATCAGCCGATGAGAAGTTGAGAACCCTCCATTTACAGGGGGCACCAAACCACAACAAATAATCTAAAATTATAATCTATAAAATGTCATTGGACTCTAACATCCTTGGACCACCTATTCTAAAATGTTAGCACCGTTCACTTATATTTTGAATCTATCTTGTTACTTTGGCGACTTTTACATTAAATAATCGATAATTGTACACCACCACCATCAGCCACTACCTACAACCATCGATAATTAAACAACTTATTAAACATGTTATGTCATTTGTGTTATTGAATTTCTTATATTTAATTACGTTAAACATGTATGGTCGAATTGAAGCTCACGGTTTAATAAGTGAGTTTCATAACAAAGCATATATAACACTGTTTAATTTAACCGTTCAGTAATATGAATGTCGTGACACATTTAACGTAATTAAATATAAGAAGTTCAATAACACAAATGACATAACATGTTTAACACGATTTTTTGTTGATGCGACTTTGAACATAAAACTCTACACACTTTGTCAAAGATGCAATATGGGTTTGAAATTTAAGATAATGCATTTAATTATTTGTAAAATTACTAAATTGTGTCCTATTTTGGTAAATGAGTCTTAGGCGTTTCTTGTCGACTTGTCAACCCATTTAAATCACTTAAGCAAGTTATGTGTGTTGTAGACGAGTTCAGGGTGGAACACCCCCCCCCCCCCCCCCCCCCGGGAGGGGGTTGTTAAGAAAAAATGAGTTGAACCCTTAGTTGTAACCGGTAGAAATTAAGGTTTGAAATTGAAGATAATGCATTCAATTATTTGTTTACTAAACTATATCAAATTTTGGTAAATGAGTCTTGACCCTTTTTTGTCGATTTGTCAACCCAATTAACTCACTAAAGCAAGTTATGTGTGTAGTAGATGAGTTCAGGGTGTAACCAACCCGGGGGGAGGGGTTGTAAAAAAATATGAGTTGGACCCTTAAGAAGAGAGCCTTAGGATAACCTATGACTAAAAAGTTAAATCATACCATTAACCCGGTAACCCGTTAGAGACCAAAGCTCATTTGCTCCAAAACCAAACCCGTTTAGTTTCATGTTGAGTCATGTCATGCTACCGGGTCGTGCCATAAATTGCCCGATCTACCTAAACCAACAGTTTGATAATTAACTCTTGATGCTCAAGGATTGGGTGGGGGTTGGAAAAGCCAATTGACAAGAGGCCGCAACTAAAAGGAGATGTTTCACGAGATGTTTATAGCATTGGTTTAATACTCAACAAACGTACATATGTGCACAAGAATTTAGTGCAATACCCATTCAATTCTTTATGGTGGTAACAGCTTTTCACAATTTTCGTCTCATCACAATCAACCATATTAAAAGCAAGCCTCCTCATTTTCAAATAAATTCCTCATACATATTCATCATTAGTTTTTTTTTAAGGTGAAATGAAAGCGAACAAAGGGATTGAAAGTCATCAAAACAGTATCAAAAAATCATATTGATAGTTAGGAATATTACTTTAATATTTATAATTAACATACTACTTACTTATTAATTTTAAAAAAACTTATTCATACTATTTAATCTTTGTCCATGATAAAGGGATATATTCCTTATCAATGGGAATTAAACTTATGTAAATTTAGGTCAAAACATTAGGTAAGAGGGGCATTGTATAGGGATTCATGTGTTAAGCAATTTTTTTTTTTGAACGGTGACTTTCTTGAATGCGGTTGTGGCAGAAGATCATCACACCCGCTTTTTTGTGCGGGCCCTAACCACCACCAGCCAGACTATGTTGTCTGAACCGGGTTCACGCTGGTCTGAGTGGGGGTTGCGGCGTTCTACCGGAAACCTTATCCACCTCCACACAAGATTTTACCTTGTTGGAGTAATGGCAGGCTGAAAACCGGCCTTGCTCAGATTCGAACCCGGCCATTTGCAACGGGTCTCCTCTTCATCGCAGTGTCACAACCAACTGCTCTGCAGTGGAAGGACATGTGTTAAGCAATTAACACAATGAATTAGTCATGTTACATTTTTTTAAAAGCTAATAAATCTTAACTATTATTCTTGTAATTGTTTTTATTACTGTTGTTATTGTACCACGAATTTAATTTTCGATCAACTGTCCACCAAATGAAGATATTTGACCAACGGTATAAAGCGCGCTACGTAACTAATGCCTTAATGGTTCTTCTTCTTTACAACTGTGCTAGCTACAACATGCAAGGATAAAGCTAAAAGTTACATAAATATTATAATATTATAGTTCAGAAAGATCATTATATAAATCGATCACCTACGTACATTTCATAACATTAGAACCATACATTGTAACAGCCAATAATTACAACAAAATAAATCATGGCTGTTGCTACATTTTATGGTCTTCTCTTCACCTTAATTTTTACAATTTTGGTACTCGCTACAACTTTTCCTAGTGTCTCAGCTCGAGCATTTTTTGTGTTCGGAGACTCGCTAGTCGACAACGGAAACAACAATTATTTGGTTACATCTGCCCGGGCTGACTCCCCTCCTTATGGCATTGACTATCCTACTCGTAGACCAACGGGCCGTTTCTCTAATGGCTTTAACATGCCTGACCTTATCAGTTGAGTTCTTAAAATACCTTTTTACATGTTTAACCAATGTGTACAAGTGTTTATACGGTTTTTGTAGTTTTTCAGTTACATTTGATTTATTTTTAATGTTTTTTCAATAATGCCAGGTCAGCGTATGAGGGCGGAGCCCACATTGCCGTATTTGAGCCCACAGCTAAGGGGCCAAAGGCTACTCGTTGGCGCTAATTTTGCTTCAGCTGGGATTGGAATACTTAATGACACCGGAGCCCAATTTGTACGACTTGATGTTTTTAACCTACATTATATTTTCCATCATCAAGCTAAAACCATGACATTTATTTACTGAATTACCAATGTTTTCAGATGAATATAATCCGGATGCCGTTGCAATTAGAATACTTTAGGGAGTACCAACAACGAGTAAGCGGTCTCATAGGAGCTAGCCAGACCAAAAAGCTTGTAAATAACGCGCTTGTTCTTATGACGCTTGGTGGTAATGACTTTGTCAACAACTACTATTTGGTCCCCTTATCAGCCCGCTCAAGACAATACGCGCTCCCTGATTATGTCCGTTTTATTATATCAGAATACAAAAAAATCCTAATGGTATGTATTTAACTACTCAAACATATATACAATATTTGTGCATTTGCATTAGTTTCCTTCTTAGACCATAAACCTTAACCTTGATTGCAGAAATTGTATAATTTGGGAGCTCGCAGGGTTCTTGTGACAGGAACCGGCCCGTTAGGGTGTGTCCCAGCTGAACTAGCCCAGCGCAGTCAAAATGGCGAATGTGCAACTGAGCTTCAACGGGCCGCAAAGTTATTTAACCCGCAACTCTTTCAAATGTTGAGTGATCTCAACAACAAAATAGGCACTCATATATTTATAAATGTGAACTCAAAGAAAATGCACTCGGACTTTATTAGTAATCCGGGAGCCTTTGGTAAACTAACACCCCATTTCTATTATGTCATAAGTGTGGTTGCCTTTTAGCTCATGATAGTTTGACTAATGCAGGATTCGTGTCGTCGAAGATAGCATGTTGCGGACAAGGACCATACAATGGGCTCGGTTTATGCACCCAATTGTCGAACTTGTGCGCTAATAGAGATTTGTATGCATTTTGGGACCCGTTTCATCCATCGGAAAGAGCCAACCGGATTATCGTTGAGCAAATGATGACCGGCTCGACAGAGTACATGCATCCGATGAATCTAAGCACCATTTTGGCCATAGATTCTCAGAATTGATTACCATTAGTTTCTTCAATAAGACACAACGTATATGATGTATTAATCATTCACCAAGTGCTTGATTATTATTATTATTACTAGCAGGAACAACGGGGCTGCACCTGTAAACTTTTATTACATATATATAATAATTTAAAACTAAAAGTCATCATGTATTCTCGTGTGACAATTATTTTGTTGGAACATTTGATATTGAAAGCACGAATAAAAAATAAAATTTGATGCGGAAGAATACTGAAAACTTGAATCAGAAGACAAGATTTCAGCTCTCGAAAAAAAAAGTAGCTAAATACTCTAAGGTAGCGTTTGGTATGGTGGAATGGAAGGGGGAATGGAATGGACCATTACGAGGTAATGAAAAATGGTGTGTTTGGTTGGTTAAAGGAATGGAATCACCCATTCCACAAGTCATTCCATTCCCTCAAAACCATTCCATCCACCCCCCATGGTTTTTTTTCATTCCATCCCTCATTCACCCTTTACTAACAACACCATAACCCACCACCACCACCGCCACTACTCACCATCGTCACCCGCCCACCATCACCGCCATCCACCTCCACCCATCGCCACCGTTGCCGCCATCCACCACCACGCTACCGCCACACACCACCACCTACCATCACCACCAACAACCGCTACCCACCACTGCCACTACTCACCATCGTCGCCCACCCATCATCACGGCCATCCACCTCCACCTTCCACCGTCGCCACCACCACTGCCGCCACCCACCACCGCCGCTACCGCCACATATCACCACCACCATCACCACCACTGACACCACCCACCACCGCCACTAACCACCGATTTTATTCCTTCGTCTTTTCATGCCTATCTAACAACACAAAATAATGTTTTGTTTCATTCCCACATGGCAACCAAACAAGACATGGAATAGTAATGATCCATTCCATTACCTTGTCCATTCCATTACCTCGTCCATTCCATTCCCTCTTTCATTCCATTACCCCATACCAAACAGACCCTAAATGAAGCCATAAAAAAATAAAGAATGGCGTGTGAGATGGGTTTGCCATCCTATAGTACTAACTGGTCGATTTTGTGGTATCTTCCCAAATATGCTCCGAACGTATATATGTCATTTCTCATGTTGGCGATTGTTTCGTCTAATGAGACACCCATAGGTGTGAGGAGAAGTTTGTGTTGTACGTGCGGATCAAAGAAACCATGACATTTGATCAAACAAACCATGAGGTTGCTCTTGATTAACACAACATTTGTCTGATTGTAATTTTTAACCGTAAACTTTTATTACATATACAATAACTTTTAAACTAAAAGTCATCATGTATTCTTGTTTGACAATTATTTTGGTTTTGCTAATGACCGCGAGTCAGTCACAAATGGGACGATGCCTATCTCTTTTATTTAGGTTTGAATATGTTAGTCAAATTTTTATGTATTATTTTTAGTATAAGTTAATAAGTTATTTAATTGTTGTACTTTTAAAGTAAAAGTCATCATGTATTCTTATTTGACAATTATTTTGGTTTTCCTAATAACCTAGTCAGTCACGAATGGGACGATGCATATTTCTTTTATTTAAGTTTGAATATGTTAGTCAAATTTTTTATGTATTATTTCTAGTATAAGTTAATAAGTTGTTTACAAGCTTTTATAAAATACTGTTGCATTATAAATATAAATGTTAGATATAATAACACTACATTATTGTTTGTCATTTATTACACTATGTTATTAAATGTTAAAATGTAGAGGGACAATATTGTAAATGAGAAATTATTTATGCATTAACACTTGTACCAAATGCAAAAACAATGTTTTTATGTGTCTTAAAATTAAGTAAAAATTACTATCTTGTCCATCCAGAACCTATTATATAGTAGTATATATATAGATATAGATATAAATATAGGATAGATATAGATATAAATATAGATAGATATAGATTGTTAGTAGTTTTTAAGCATGTGTAAAATATAGGGCTGGCAAATCGTGTATACCCGACCTGTTAAGACACGAACTCGAAACATGTATACCTGAACACGACACGATAACTTATCATGTACTTTTTTCTAAACCTGAACACGAACCTGTTTATACCTGGTTTACACGATTAGACACGATAAGACACGATAATACCAGTTTATACCAAGTTAACACGATAAGACACGATAATACCTGTATATACTATGTTAATACGATAATACACGAACATGTTTTCCAAATCCGACACGTTAAATAGGTATCATTAAGCATTAAAAAGGTAGAGTTCTGTCTATAAAAATGTATAACTCCAATACTCCACCCCCACAACCTATATTAAAAAAAATCCTTAACATGTCTTAACGGGTACTAAACAGGTAAACAAGTATTTTACCTGTTTAGACACGAAAATTAACAAGTATATTTCATGTCTACCTGTTTAGGACACGAAACCTGTTAAGGTCATACCTGTACCTGTTAAAATCGTGTAGGTTCGTGTCGGGTATTCGTGTTCGTGTCTGAAATTGCCAGCCCTAGTAAAATAGTTCCTATTGAATCTTGTCTTGTTTGTAAGACCTAAAATCTAATGGAAAGATGTTAAAAGAAAATGTTACAAATTTCCAATATTCCATTGATAAAACTACACGTTGTGTCCTTTATGTATGATCAAAATGATAGAACGTGTCCTTTAAAAAAATATTTTCATTTTATGTCCAAATTCTCTCTTTTTCTAACAGATCATGTCCTTTTATATTAACCCTGTTAGTAAACTCAGTTAACCTCAATCTAACCAAGAGTAAAGTTGTCAATTCAGCTGCCATTGACTCTTCTCTTGATCATAACCGTACACACACACCCATCACCTTTTCATCTTCTCCAACACACATCCTCACATCCACTTTCCAGATTTAAAGAGGGAAAAACATAAAGAGAGAGAGAGAGAGAGAGAGAGTTCTAAAGAAAGGGAGATTGAGGGGCTGTTTGGTAGCCTCTTAATGAGGCTCTTAACCATTCAGTGCTGAATGATTCAGCATTCAGCGCGTTTGTTTCAGCCTCTGAATGGAATGGTTAAGGCTGAATCATTAAGACTTGGGATGTTGCTGAACCATTAAGCACTGAATCATTAAGCACTGAACTAGGCTGAACCTTAATGAAACTCTCATACCAATGTGGGACAAGAAAACTAATCATTAA
The DNA here is from genome assembly GCA_028751855.1 of Ambrosia trifida. Taxonomy (NCBI): domain Eukaryota; kingdom Viridiplantae; phylum Streptophyta; class Magnoliopsida; order Asterales; family Asteraceae; genus Ambrosia; species Ambrosia trifida. The sequence goes on along the minus strand of CM054122.1, from coordinate 192,968,358 downwards.
GAGGTCCAACTTAATGATTCAGCACTTAACCATACAGACCTCTTAACCATTCAGACCTTTTAATGATTCAGCTCTTAATCAACCAAACAGCCCCTGAGAAACGAAGATCGGACGAGGAGATGGGCCATGGCCTTCGGCTTGCCGGCCTATTTCAATAACGCTGATAGAAAACGATAGTGATGGTGTTTTGGTAAAACACGACCAAAGTGAAATGGCGATGAGACCTCATTCCACTTGATAAACAACCTTGAATTTTCCATTTCGTTCGCACAAATCCAAAAAATTCTTAACTATATGGTTCACCACCGCCGAAGGGTCTGTGACATGACCGGTAGCTATAATGTGCTCTATCTGTTCCTTCCATTTTCTCTCTTTCTCTCTCAGACACAAACGAACCCATATTCAATATTTTCTTTCTCTACACCTACACAAATCACAAAATTTTGTTTCGATTATCGACTTAGGTCTGTGGACACATAGATCTCGTTTCCTCTGGTTATGTTGATTTACGGTTGTCAAGATCTCCTTTTTCGATAGCTACCGACAAGATCCACTATTGTCAACTACCACAAAAATGTCTAATCCCCCAAACCTATCAACCACCATCGATCGTCTTTTTCCACCGAAAATCCCAAACATCCACTACCAATTTAATACTGCAAGAACTAGAGATCTAAAATGTTTGATGGCGGCTATGAGATGATCGTGGTGGGTTGGTTGTGTTGGCCAATCATAGTGTTAAAGAGAGAGGGGTAAGTGGGGTTGGGCTGGTTTTATAATAATAATAATAATAATAATAATAATAATAATAATAATAATAATAATAATAATAATAATAATAATAATAATAATAAGAGTTAATAGCCATTTTCGTCCCTGAGGTTTGGGCCAGTTTGCTTGTTCAGTACAAAAGTTTTTTTTTTGCAATCCCTTACCTGAGGTTTGGATTTTTTTGCCAAATTCGTCCTTTTGTCTAACTCAGTTAAAAAGTGTCGTTAGTGTCAGGGGTAGTGTTGTCTTTTACCCACTTTAATGAAGGGCAATATTGTCATTTGATAACCTATGATAATTTTAAATAAAAAAAAAAAAAAGAAAACCCAGTATCTTCGTTTCCCCTATTTAAAGCTTATAAAACCCTAAAACACAACACAACTTCAATCGAATCATCAAAACTTCAAATCGTCCCTGAAAGCATGGTGATATGCTCGTGTGGATCAACAACCATCATCAAAATCTCGTGGACAGCTCAGAATTCAGGTCGTAGGTTCTACTGTTGCACAATTGGGTGTGGGTTCGTTGACTGGGCTGAGCCCCCTATGTGTACCAATCCTGCTGTGCTGGTACCTGCTCTCTTGGACACAATACATAGGCATGAAGCCAATGTTAGGAGGATGTTTGCCAGGAAAGAAGAAACATGATCAGCTTTTGAAGAAAATGTCGAGGCAAAACAGGATGCTGAAGCTGGGTTTAGGGTTTACATGGATGATGTTTGTGTTGTACTATCTGAATCACTAATGTAGGGTTTGGATATGTGGTTGATGGGTTAATGTGGGTTAATGTAGGTTAATTGTAACACCCCAACCGATGGCGGAAACATCGGGATGTCACGTATTGATGATTGTTCAGTAGCTCATGGTGAATAATAAATTTCATTAAATGATTTAAAGGAATTACATACAATTGTTCTAGAATTTGTACATCAAATTGAATAAAACTATACACATATCTTCAAGCATCAATTCAAATCTTCAAGCAAATAGAACCTGAAACATGTTAAGTTGAAAATGTTTTGGGTCAACAAAAGTTGGTGAGAATTACATAGGTTTTGATAATAGGATAAAATTGTTGTGCAATTCATGTGTCATGGCAATCTAGTCCATATGCGAAAACATACTAGAAGTAAATCGAGTGCATAATCAACCTTGTTGACTGTTGTAATTGTGGTACATACCATACGCTCATGGTTCACTCGTTTATATTGCAGTAACAAACACCCACGCAACCTTTGTAGGAGGCACGTATCCGGGTGGGATTGTCAGTCCAATAGATCTATCAATGTATACCGTTTGGCTGATGAATGTTTATGCTAGAATTGTGCTTACCCTAGTCATGTTCAAGACATAATGCAACATAGAAATACACATAGACACATTGATGATTGAATTGCATAAATATTGATGTAACATGTTTCACCCCAAAAATGGTGATAAATAGAAAAGGGGCTATGTAAAACTCACCTTGGTAAAATGTTATATCTGTTGAAACTAGTGTGTTGCCCAAATGTATCAAGTATCACCCTATAATGAGGTAATAAATATGTCTAAGTCTGTCAAGTCTATAGATGTATAAGTTCCTAGGGCTTCGAATTGGGGATAATTGCTCGTTTGATTAATATTAAAAATATTTGCCAATTGTGAGAAATTTAGTAAATAAATAACCAAAAATCTTTTTATGAAATTTAAATTTAAGATGGTCACAATAATGTGTTTAAAGTATAAAAATAATTTTTATAAAATTATTTTCTTTAAAATAGATTATTAAATCTATTTATTAAAAGTTGCCAATATTTAACTTTAATATTTAAAAATATTAAAATTAAGGAATTATTATTTTAAAAATCATATTTCTGTTCTAAATGTTTAGAAATAATTTGTATAAAATTTTGGTGCAAAAATATTAAAAATTTGATTTATTATGATTTAATTATGATTAAAACTAACAAAAATTGATTAAAAATATCAATAAATGATTTTTCAGAAATAAAAATTATTTCTGAAAAGCTTAATGTTATAATAACTCAGAATAAAATTTATAGAAATTTATGAATTTGTTGTGATATTTTAATGAAATTTTATAATTATAATAGAATAAAATTGATTTATTTATTAAATATATTAAATATATTAAATAAATTAATTTTTGAAAACTAAAAATTGTAGGTGAAGCATTTATATCAGATTAACTAAAAGTAATTTTTTTAGAATTTATAAAAGGATTTTGATAATTAAAAACGAATTTATAAAATTATATATAAGTATTTGATTTTAAAAGGATAAATGAGAAAAAAAAGAACAAAAAGACGCCATGCCGGGATTCGAACCCGGGTGGCTCACGAAGCAACCCTCAGTCACAACCACTTGGTCCAGACCAGTGGTTGTGATTAATTCTGTTATATTTAAAATATATACACTACGTAAAATTGAGTTTATCCCCAAATCAACCCTTCGAGCCCTAGATTCTGCAATAGGTTGATTCACACATCAATGGCTCAATTGATCTTAGGGCTTTTGATGTGTGAATGCCGGAGATTAAAACCCACTAACAACATCAAACTTACAGTGCTGAAACGAATACGATTACTCGGTCAGATCAAAAAGTCAAACCCGCTACAATTATCAAGCACAGAGGTCTGTTTGTGAAGAATTGGGGATTGGAATAGGATGTTCGGCAATGTGTGATAGTCCAGGAACCTTCAATTTATAGTATAAAGGATTTGTGTTTGATTTGGCAAGTTTTGACTATGACATGAATGTGTGACGCGTCAATCAATCAAATTGGTAACAATTGAGAGCTAATTATGGTGTGACTGAGTCCTAATAGGCCGGAGATGATGATGCAAGATCAATCACAGTCAATTGCGAGTTATTGCTTGTGATTTTGGCAAGTCGTGTACCTCAGTTGACTTTCCAAGTCAACTGAGGTGATTTCAAGTTGTTATATAATTAATACGGCCCAGGTTAGAACAGATATGATGGTTTAGAGCAGCTGGTTGGTGCTTGGGTGTGGTGTGGCTGTCTGTCCGGGTTCGATCCTTGGCGTGGACACTTTTTTATTTTTTTATTTTTAAAACAGAAATGGGAAGGAGGGTTTGGTGGGCCGGCCTGATGGGCCTAAGACATTACTGGGCTGAGCTAAAAGGTTTGGGCTCAGAATTGGGTTGGGTAAACAAATTAATAAATTAATTATGGTTTATATTATTATTATTATTATTATTATTATAAACTTTTATATATATATATATATATATATGTGTGTGTGTGAAAAATTATCTTTGTATAAGGGTTCAAAATATCTCCAAAAATAATAAAACTTGTCGTTTTACTCCGTAACGTATAATAAATGCGAAATGTTACATTAATGATGTAGTAATATGATGATGGGTCTGTATTGAATTATCTAACTGTAATCTTTTGTGAAGATGGAATGAAGTTAATGTTTTGGTAATATCTCTTTGTGTAACTGTGTTCAACTTACTGTTTTGACCCATTAAGGCAAACAACCAAACAATAGCATGAATATGACACTTAAAGTGTGTTGAACTTAATGTTTTGACCCATTAAGGCAAACAACAAAACAAATAGCATGAATATGACACTTGAAGCTGTCCAAACTTGAATGACCCATTAAGGCAAACAACCAAACAACACAATATGAGGAGGTAAGGCAAACAACAAACACCAAACTTGAATGACCCATTATGGCAAACAACAAAGCTGTTGACTTTCTGCAGTCAACTGACCAAGCAGCACATCCTGCACAATAATCATGGACAATCATACAACACAAACCATAAAATCTAACAAGAACATAACATTGAACAACCATAAAACCATAAAGACATCATTACATACCAAAAGATCAAGTTGGAACATGTCTTAAACAAGTAGCAGGAAACTAAAAGATCAAGTTTTCAGACTGATTACATACCCAAAAGACATCAAGTTTTCAGACTGATTACATAACAAAAACTACTTAAAAACCACAAAATCTTCACCCTTCAACCTGCATTTCCAGCCTCCCCTGATCCAGCAACTCCAATACCTCCACCTTGTGATCCAGCTACCCTTCCACAGGTCCTCTTGTTGTGTCCCTTCTTTTTGCATTTGTTACAGGTTAAGGAATTACCCTTCCTTGGCAGTTTCCCAGTAGGGTTGATTGACTGGCTCAGCTTCTGAACTTCCACCTCAGATGGTCCCTCCTTAGGCTTCCTTATCTTCTTCTGACTTGCCTGGCTAGCCTCTAAAACCTCCTCTGCAGACTTCTTTCTCTTTTTCTTAGGTCTACCAGCCTGGGCATGATATTTAGGAGGAAGCAATGTAGTTGGACAGTTTGAAGTTGGCCACATATCCATGCCATTGATAGGATCCACTGTGTTTGCATACACCTTCTTCCATGTTTCTATAGAGTAAGCTTTATCCACCCATCTTTCAGGAATACCATCACCTTGACCATGCAGGGCCTTGTTCCAAATACATGCTACTGCATGCCTACAAGGCATGCCAGTAAGCTCCCATTTGTTGCAGGAACAAGTCCTCTCATCTAGGTTAACAGTCCTTTGGTCTTGATGGTCATTGTAATGTGTGCTCACTTGATACTTTGAACCTCCATTCCAAATGACTGTATACTGTGAAGCCTCATCCTTGATTGTTGCAAATGCAATTTCTGCTGCAGGTGTTAATGGACCATTACTTCTAGCAATCAGCTTATGAACCACAACAATTCTTTTCATTAGGTATTCCCTAATAAATTCAAGGCAGGTTATCACCGGTTTGTCCCTCCCTTGAATTAACTGTCTGTTGAAAACCTCACAAAGATTGTTCAATAACACATCACACCTTGCTCTACCTGAAATTGATTAACACATAACTATATTTAACATATTTAACCTAAATAGATACATGTATGCAATAACACAAATACATCATACCTGAGAAAAAGGCCCTTGACCAATGTTTAGGTGGTATTTCCTTCAACCAATCATACAAAGCTTGATCTTTCTCCTTAACTGCCTTCATTGCCTTCTCAAAAGCTTGTGGTGTTGTTGCAGCAACACATCCCCATAACAACTTCTTGTACACATCACCTCTCCACCTGGGCTTCATGTTTTCATGTATATATCTTAAGCAAAACCTATGCTCAGCCAGTGGAAACACCTTACTTATAGCAGGAATGATACCCTGAATTTGAACACAGTTAGGCATATAATCAAACAATTAAAAGCAAGTTATGTGTAAAGAAGATGGTACCTTCTGTCTATCACTTATAAAAGTGAAGTAGTTGTTAGAATCCAAATCCAAATCATCACCCAATAATTCTAAAAACCATGTCCATGATTGAGTTGTCTCAGCCTCTACCAGTGCATATGCAACTGGGTAAATTCCATTGTTAGGATCCACTCCTACAGATGTTAAGATCTGACCAGGAAATGGCCCTTTCAAAAAACATCCATCAAGTCCCAGTATTGGTCTCCCTCCTGCCTTAAATCCAGCTTTCAATGCACCTAGACAAATGTACATCCTCCTAAACTGTCTTGTTGAACTGCTAGGATTATAGCATGGTTCAACATCAATCTTCACTGTAGAGCCTGGGTTCGATCTCAGCAGCTCTTCACCATAGTCCCTCAGCAATGCATACTGAGACTGGTAATGACCCTGGATTTTCTCAATAGCCATTGTCTTAGCCCTGAACACTTGATTAATAGTTACCTGGACTTGATATTGTTGCTGCAACTCAGCTTGTAAAGCAGTAAGTGGGATTGCAGGGTTGTATCTCACCTTCTGAAGTACTTGCTTGGCCAGCCAGCTCACAGTGCACAACTTAACAGCCCTAGTTTGTAGACATGTATGCTCATTATGATAAGTTTTGACAATCCAAGTGCCCTCTCCACCAAGGTTTGATATATGTATAGCCCATGGGCAAGTGGGAGGTGGAATCTTCTTTTTAGATTTAGGGTTACTTTTTTTCTTTCCAGAAATGCCCTCACTTGTCCCACTATCACCTTTAGTCTTGGTGGGCCCACTATGCTTTTTAGATCTTGAATACATCTTCTTCTTTGGTTCACTTGCACCCACATTTGTCATTTTGTCATCCCCATCCCAACTACCAATACTTATGTTCCTACCTAAGCAAATAACCCTGAACCTTGATTTGTCATTTTTTGTAATGAAAAGTTGCCTCCTTGATTGAACTGCATGACTCTTGACCAATGCTTTAATTTCATCTCTATCAGAAAATGTTTGACTAACATAGAATGGATCATCATCAGCTTTTTTACCTTTGACCTTTTTCTTGTTTTTCTTAATCATCCTACAAGCTCTCCTCAAAGTTGTATCATCATCAAAATCACTAAGACTATCAAACCCATCCAAGTCAACCTGTTCCTCCATACCTTCCACATCTTCATTCTCATTCTCATTCAAATTCTTTTCATTATCACTAATGTCAAAGTCAACTGATGCTCTAAACTCATCCATATCCACATCATAATCCTGAACAATATTATCTTCATCTACCAAGAAATCAGAATCAGAATCAGAATCTTTTTCATCAACCTTATTTTTACCTTTCTTTTTACCTATACTACCCTCATCATCAACCTTCTTTTTACCTTTCTTTTTACCTATACTACCCTCATCATCAACCTTATTTTTACCTTTCTTTTTACCTATACTACCCTCATCATCAGACTCAGAATGTTCATCATCAGTAATAGGCTGTTCATAACTAGCATCATCACTTTCACTACCATTTTCCCTATCACTAACATGACCAGACTTATCACTACCATTTTCCCTATCACTAACTACCACTTCATCAACCAAATCAACAAATTCAGCCTCATGTACATGTTCACTTTCATCTTTTTTAACATCATAATTCTCAGCATGTTGAACATAAACTTCAATAACTTTATTAGTTTTAGCATACTTGATTAAGCTCAAAACATCATTGTCATTACCTAAAGGTCTTAAACCAAAATCTAATGTTTCACCAGGTACCTTGAAATGGTATACAACTACGTCCTCGTCTGAATAACCCAATGTTACCAGCATATCATTCAATATTATGATAGAAAAGCGATCAGGGTCAATCTTGTCAATATAATCACACTTACCCTCATAAGTCACATCTGGAAATTCAGTTAAGTCACCACCATGAGAAATCTTTAAACTGAAGAAATCTGGATGATTAGCTGAAAATAAACAATGAACACCACATTATTAACCTGATCATCGATATAAAAATTTAACATTTTAGAGGTTTTGTCGAACATACCATATTTCAGTTGAGGGTCGAAGTCAGAATCAAGTTCTCGTACACACCATTCCCAAGATTCGTCATCCATTGTTTGTTAATCAGTGTTTGAGAGGGTTGCTTAGGGTTGTTTGAATGGAAGATAATCAGACGAGAAAGAGGGCTTAGGGTTTTAAAGAGTATTATTATTACTTTATTTTTTTAATTCGTTTTTTTAGTCATTTAGTAATTTGACTAAAATACCCCTCAGTTAACGACACTTTTTAACTGAGTTAGACAAAAGGACGAATTTGGCAAAAAAATCCAAACCTCAGGTAAGGGATTGCAAAAAAAAAAACTTTTGTACTGAACAAGCAAACTGGCCCAAACCTCAGCGACGAAAATGGCTATTAACTCTAATAATAATAATAATAATAATAATAATAATAATAATAATAATAATAATAATAATTCATTTTAAAAGGGTTTTAAGTTAATGTCACGTGGATGGACCAATTTGCCCTTGGTTAAATTAAGGATAACCGACTTTATTAACCGAGTTAGTATAAAAGGACATAATATGATAGAAAAAAGAAAATTTGGACATAAAATGAAAATATTTTTTTAAAGGACACGTTTCATCATTTTGGTCATACATAAAGGACACAAAATGTAATTTTGTCTTTTCCATTTTAGGAGGTTCCAAATGTCTTAATACAATTCTGACGGCTTTTAAACGAACTTAAAAGCTAACTTTTACCCTTTAAACAGTTACTTCTAACTTTTTTTAATTTATGTTTTCAAAATTTTGAATTAGTGATATGTATTTGTTTACTCTTACAAGTAATAGTTAGTGTCCTGTCGGTCGGTTGTTTCCTTGATAATCTATTTAGTTAATTATTTTCCGTCTCCCAAGCTAGCAACATCTTTAGCAATAACTATTTACAGCAACGAATGAAAGAGATATGTTTTTTAAAGAGGATTACACAAATTGTCCTTTAATTATTACTGAAATTGCATTCTCTATCATTTATGAAATTTTTCACTCCTTATATCCTTTATTTTATCAATTTGTTACACCCTTTGCCGTTTAGCCTGACTTAGTTAAAAAAACTTGGTTAACTTTATTTTTTAAGTTTACACTTTTAGCCCCTATAGTTTTGATCAAACCCTAGCCCTTGATTGACCTCGAATTCGACCACGGCAATTAGCGAAATCATAGGGCTATTATAGAACATCAAATTCCGATCAGAACCATGTATAATAATCGTACCGACCTGATCGTTTTGGAGGCTAAATCGAACGATTAAAATTGCGACTGGTTGATCTTGTTCTTTAAATTGCGGATGATTTGGTGGGTGTTTATAGTATATTTTTGCACAGAAACGGTCAACTAAGGCATAATATGTTATAACAGGTTTCAATTTATGGTATAGAGGCTCGGTTTGCAAGTGAGTTTTTAAACGTTTGAACACCTTTATTTTCTCAAAATACATTTTTAAACGTTTATGGAACATGCTAAACATCTTATGCCTTAGTTGACCGTTTCTGTGCAAAAATATACCATAAACACTCACCAAATCGTTCGCAATTTGAAGAACAAGATCAACCAGTCGTAATTTTAATCATTCGATTTAGCCTCGAAGACGATCTACTTTGTACGATTATTATACATGCTTTTGATCGGAATTTGATGTTCTATAATAGCCCTATGATTTTGTTAATTGTCGTGGTCAAATTCGAGGTCAATCAAGGGTTATGGTTTGATCAAAACTATAGGGGCTAAAAGTGTAAACTTAGAAAATAAAGTTAGCCAAGTTTTTTAACTAAGTTAGGATAAAGGACAAAGGGTGTAACAAATTGATAAAATAAAAGATATAAGGAGTGAAAATTTTCCATAAAGGACAGAGAATGCAATTTCAGTAATAACTAAAGGACAATTTGTGTAATTCTCTCTTTTTTATAACGCAAAACAACTTTTATTAATACCAAAGTGGAGTTGAGATCCCGTCCAAACCACTATTATTGTAAAAACAGCGAGAATAGATTTGGGCCGTCCAAATTTTTAATCAAAGGATATTGTTGGTTACACATCAACCCTTACAATTAGTTACGTGTATTTAGTATTCTTATGGGTATTATTGTCATTATGCTACTTCAATTAAAACTGATCAACAAAAATCCCGAACATCTTGCTATATTTTCGGTAGCCCACTTTCAAACTAAAAAAACCTAGCTCCTCCGTTTGCAAAACCAACAAATCTTCTTATTAGCACATCAATTGATATAATCAGCACATCATTACCAATCAACATATCCATTTACACAACCAGGAGATAAATATATGTTGATCAGCACATCAATTTACAAAAGTAATGCATACATAATTACTAAACTGCACATTGATTTACAAAAGTAGCCCATACATATTTACTAAACAACACATCAGTTTGTAATCATCACTTTATTAATTGCTAAATTTTTAACATTTTGAAAACATAAACTCCTAATTTTAAAATCAAACGTATGTTTTATAGAAACCGATTGAAGAATCAAATCAAACGAATCATGAGCCTGGTTAATATGACACAAAATAATGCAGACCAAGATGTCTTGAAGGCCTGTGATTATGACACTTTGTTGATGGAGAGTGACGATGAATAAATTTGAAAATAAAAAATGCATGAATGTAAATATAATCAGTAATATTTCCAAGTGTTTGATACTAGGATTTTCAAATAAATACTAACGTAGAGAAAGACTATAATACCAGTGGCGGGCATATATTGTAATTAGGGGTACGTAGCATCCGCTACCCCTCAACCTTACCGACGTCATGAAATTTTGTTTTACTTTTTTCTGTTTTTTTGTATTACATTAATTATCCCTGAAAGTATATTAACGCTACCCCTATTTTTTTTAAAACCCACTCTCCAAGTTTTATTATTAATCCACCATAAAAACATAGAAGCGCATAAGTCCATAACTCATTGATCAATTCCATTTATTAATTATAAGATACAAGTCTATAATGCTTATGTCCAATTAGTTAGTTAAAGGTACATGTGCACATGTCGGGTTTTTTTAATACCCGGTTCGGGGTATGGAACCCAGTTTGTGTATGAACGACTATAGAAAGACCGGGTAAACTGAGTAGGGTTCAGTACTGGTATTGAGGAGAAAAATCATACCATATGTACCGGAGTAGGATATGATCGGGTTCGGGTATAACCAGGTACTGGACTTGGGTATGGGACAATGTATTAACACCACTTTAAAAAGGAAGTTTTTATATTAGTTTACACAAAAGTAAATTCATTTAAAATTATATTTGGTTTGTACTTTGTAGAAAAATAAAATTAAATTACAATAATAGAAATTTACCAAAGTACAAATTATTTGCTTTATAATATGCATTTAAAAAAATATAAAAGTTATATAGTGAAGGGATAGGGAGCCTAATTCAGACGGACGCGGCCTCCCTATCCCCGCTTAATGTAACACCCGCGGAAACATCCGTCCACCAACGTTTAGGCGGGGGAGACTTGGGGTTACAACACTACAGATCTGTCAACTGCGCGCACCTACCGACGCACGCGCTGCCTCACATCACAGACATTCCCAAAGTACAACGTACAGAAGATCAAGAGTCAGTTATCTACCTGCAAGGATCACTGACACCATCAAGTGGATAAGGACATGTGCCTGTAGTTGCCCAACAACCACTATGGTTCAACAGTGACGTGACTGGTTCCACGCTTCTACCATGCTGTCATCACTGTTCTGATCAGGCATGCTTACCTTTTACCAGAGGTCACATCAGACGCTGGTAGATTAGGTCAACCATGCTGCTGCAGAACAACATACCGCCAAGGACCAGTCGCATGCCGCCACGTGTCCACTGATGACCTCGCTGCTGACGTCATCTACAGTAGATGTCCTTTTCCCGCCTTTCTCAGAAGCTGGGCATAGTTGGGCCGAGCCAAAGCCCAAAGATCACAAGACTCGTCATGGGCTTCTCGTAGGCCCACGACCTCCATTATAAATAGAAGACATCAACCCCCTTCAAAGGGATCGATAATTAATCACTTGTAATCTAGGGCTAGAATTACTCACATGCTTTGTACTCTCAAAGACAATAATATTCTCGGCTTTTTACAGTGGACGTAGGTCATACCCGACCGAACCACTTACATCCTTGTGTCTTATATTCACTTATTCACCACACACTCACTCATCTACACACACGGGTGATCCAAAAGGTTTGGGTAAAGGAACGTACGTACAGTAACATAAGTGCAACCCCTCGGAGATTAGTGATAATCCCCGGGATACTTATTGTTTCTTCATATAGTATACATAATTATACTTTAAAAATTCGGGTATTTTTCCGGGTATTAAAAAACTGGAATAGGGTATAACCGGTTTCAAGTTTTTCGGGTATAGTTAATTTCCGATACGGGTATTGAGACAAAAATGTATACATTAGGGTGCAAAAAGTATAATAAGTTAATGGCTCCGCAAATACTGAAAGAGATTATTGATTTTTTATACATTGTATGAAAACACGGTAAATTTTTTTTTTTTGAACGTTACTCCTAATATTTCGATCTAGATCCGCCATTGTATAATAAATTAATACCCTCTATGAGACTAATTAATCAAGCCATGTGTTAAATTCGAATTGGTTCTCATGGTTATTATGCAAATAAATGTTTGTATATGATCTTAGTCTACCAAAGTGGTCACTAACAAAAAGCTAGAGACACTATACACAAAAAAACCGGTTACAAATGCAACACCAAAAACCAAAACCACAACCTAACACCTAAGAACACTAAAATGAAAGAGAGATGTTAGCATTGAAAGTTAAGTGTTCCAGTCCTTTTGTTTTGGCATGTGCGTAGACGTCACAAAGTTCCAAGGACATCGTAACAATTTCTCCATATTAAGGCTCATGACTGGCTCCCTTTTTTCATGCAAATATTTGAATCAGCAATATTGTATTAACTCTCCTTACTTTATTGTGCATTTCCATGTGCCATCACTGCCCCTTTGACAGCCGAGACTTGCACGCTACGTACTTGCTCAAACACTTTAGAGCAAATCATATTTTTCAATATTATTTTAGTTTAAAAAAAATCAATCTAGAGCCGTATTTGATTGCAAGTTTTTAAACAACATATACATATTGTTATAGTTATAATCCAAAATGGTTGGTATAATTGTTTTTGTTTCTCTCTAGCTACAAGTGTATATCATCTAACAAATACAGCGGATAATTAAAGTAACTATTGTTAGGTAAAATAAACACCGATTGAAAGAGTTATAATAGAGATGATACATTATTTATCCTGGTCACATTGCAATAAACAACCATCCAATTAAATAAAATTCAACCACCTTAGCATCATTTACAACTTTTCAGTACCATTATTGGTTCTTATACATCTATCTCAACAATTTAGTGAATCCATTCAAATTTGTCCAATAGTTATAACCCTATAAAACCCCATCATTTGTTACATCCACAAACCACAGCCATAAAGTTTAATTTTCCCTATTTCTAAAATTAACCAACTCATGGCTGCCTCTTTTTGTTCCACAACTTATGTTGTGCTCGCTTTTTACCTACTATCCGCATTCGTGCTCTTTGCTCCTCGGGCCGAAGCTGCACCACGTGCGTTTTTCGTGTTTGGAGACTCGTTAGTCGACAGTGGCAACAACAATTACTTGGCTACCACTGCCCGAGCCGATGCACCACCTTATGGTATTGATCACCCAAGTCATCGAGCCACTGGACGGTTTTCCAATGGCTTCAACATACCCGACCTTATCAGTTAAGTACCGGTTTTAGTTATTAACCATCCATTTACTTATCATTTAGGATACTTACTAATTGACTTGAGCTCAACGTACCACAGGTCAGCGCATCGGCTCTGAACCCACATTGCCATACTTGAGCCCCGAGCTCAATGGGGATAAACTTCTCCGTGGCGCCAACTTTGCATCCGCTGGAGTTGGAATATTAAACGATACCGGAGTCCAATTTGTATACATATTTTTTTTTTTTAACTTTTAATTGCTATAATATTAATTTTAACACATTCTTGTTAGCTACTTTGGGCAATAAACATATAATATGTAACATCCTTTTTTTTTTTTTTCAGGTGAACATTATTAAAGCACCAGCACAACTTGACTACTTTGAGCAATACCAACAACGAGTTAGTGCACTCATAGGACCTGAATACACGACACAACTTGTAAACAATGCACTCGTTCTCATAACACTCGGTGGCAATGACTTTGTTAATAACTATTACTTAGTCCCATTATCCGCACGCTCCCGTCAATATAAACTCCAAGATTATGTCCCTTTTATCATATCTGAATACAGAAAGATATTAATGGTATGTACTTAAATTTATATATAGTCACAATGGACCGGTGCAATATTATATGTGTATTGTTTATGAACACATGTTCCTTAAATGCGCGCAGAGGCTGTATGACTTGGGGGCACGTAAGGTGCTAGTGACAGGAACCGGTCCATTAGGGTGCGTGCCAGCAGAACTGGCTCAGCGTAGTAGAAACGGTGAATGTGCAGCCGAGCTTCAATACGCTGCATCTCTATACAACCCACAATTAGACGATATGCTTACTAGTCTTAATCAAGAACTCGGTAGTCATGTGTTTGTTGGTGTAAACACAAGGAAGATGCACAATGATTTCATGACCAATCCAGAAGATTATGGTGAGTTAATTGTATGTACATTAGTTGTGATAATATATTTTTATTATGTTAATAACATGTTTTGGGATGATGATTTAATTTGTGTGTAGGATTTGTTACCGCAAAAATAGCATGTTGCGGACAAGGGCCGTACAATGGGATCGGGCTTTGTACCGCGATGTCTAGCCTATGCCCAAACAGAGATGCTTATGTGTTTTGGGATGCATTCCATCCGTCTGAGAAGGCGGGCAGACTTATTGTGGATCAGATAATGAGTGGAACAACTGAGTACATGAAACCCATGAATCTAAGTACCATTTTAGCTATATAATTTGTGTGTTTCCTATAACCACAAATTAATATCTATGTTAATTTTGTTGGAGTTATGTTTCAGCTGGATGTGTTATGATCGATATTTATGGTGTAATAGTTAACGTAGATCAATGGGTTAGCTTGATTTATATAATATCGATCTTTTTGAACGTCGTTTTAATTGTGTATATGCGGTTCGATCTGATTAATGAAGAAAACACCGGAGTTTTCTTTTCTAGTTTTAAAATCCATGATTAGTCGGTCTTTAGTTTTTCTAAAGACTTTTCTTTTTCCACAAACATTGGCTTTTGAGATTTTTTTTTACTCAAAGTTCTTCCGGAATTGTTGATCAACTATGTTGTTTCTTAAATGGGAAAATCACAAATTGACGCAAACCAATTTTGCCAAAGCTTTAGCATAAACGCTTCATCGTATTAAGGACCCAAATGAAGACGTTAATCTTAAATTCGGAATATCTTATGATCCGACGGAAATTCAAACTCAAAAGTATGGAGGGTAGAATTTTGCAAATGGTGGGGCCAGGTGGAGGGTTGGGATATGATTAAAACAAATGTCACTCTCTCTCTCTCTATCTATACTATATTATAATGCATGAGCGAAGGGTATTTTAAGATACCCAAAAGTTAAGAACTCATTTTTCATTTATAACCCTAATATGAGGGTAACATAGTCATTTAAACATTTTACACTTTAATACTCTTATCTTAATTACACTTTAATCCCCTCAACTTCACTCATTTTTTGCTTATCTATACCGTCATTTTACACATTTTCAAAATGTACATCCATTTAAAGCCATTGTACAAGCATTTAAACCATTGATGTTTTGAAACTTGGAAGATGAATTACAAATTTATAACCCGCCTATAACCTACCAGTTCCAAAGTTTCAAAATTCAAAAATCACAAATGACGCTCCCTCATATTTCACCCATCTAGGGTTTTAGATCCAGCCTCAATGTTCAAATTCGGCTCTCAAATCTATCGTTGCTTGTCCTCTGTTCGCTTCAGATGGTCTTCGTCCATGTGTCTACTGCTTTCCACAAGTGATTTCCTACCTCAACAAGTAGGGTTTTGTATCAGCACCGTAATCTTATTTTTTTTTTTCTAAAGTTTGAATCTTTTCAGCCATTTGATCAATTGGATGGTAGGAGATAGAGAAGAAAAAGGAGGAGGTGAAGGGTGCGGAGCTGTTGTTCATTCATATGACGGCGTCGGACACCATTAGTCGCCGGAGCGGGTTTCCGATTGGTTTCTCCACTAGGCTCCAGCCACTTGTAGGGGTTGGCATTTGCTTTTTGATTCTGGGTTTGGTGAGTTATACGTCTTCGTTTTGTGTTTAGTTTTTATTTTTATCTCTTGATTGAGGTTGGTGTTATGGGTTTGAAATGATTTTGTGTAGCATCTTGTTACTGTGTTCTAATTTTTTTTTTTTTTTTTTTTTTTTGAGGTGGCTGTTGGTTTGAAATGATTTTGTGTAGTGTTTTAACTTGTAAACAATATTTTTTGGGGTTGCTAGGTTGATGTTGTGGGGTTGAAATATAAAGAAGCTTAGGGGTTGCTATTGACTCTACGTCACCACAGTAATAGCTTATTGTGCCAATTTCATTTCTAATTGGTCTTTACAGTTGCAATGGTTTGTGGGACATGGTGCTGATAATTTTGCTTGTTTTGTGCAGAATCTTTTCATGATAATATGGTCCAAGAGTATCCAGATCCACCTTTAAGACATTCTCTGCTTGTGGCATTTATAGTCTCGTTTTTATTTGATTAGCATCTTGGGTTCGTTCTTAATCTAGACATCTCTATTTTTTATTCCCCTACCCCTTAAAAAAATGTATGAGCATGCTGCTATATTAGTTCAAAAATAGAAACCCCTTATATAATGGAATACTTTGTAAATTGGAGATGATTTGAGGTTATTTTGCAATAATGTGGTTTCTTAGAATGAATTCGTTAACCCCACCCCAAATTAATTAATAAACTAAAATCAGTAAGATCATATATATCCAACTGATTGGTTAAGTAACCTGTACCTTGTGTATTAACTGATGCATACTTGGTTGATATGATACTTTTATTAATAGAAATCTTGTCCTTTTAATATTGATGATACCTTTTTTTTTTTTGATAATGTTTAGCAAGTTGAGTCATCGCTCATCTTAATAGACCATAGTAGTTTGTACAAGAATAAAGAAAGCCAAAGAAGATGGAAGATTGAGGTAAATGCGTAACTCTCAATTTTATTGCTTTTTATCTCTAATATGTTGCTGATCTGTAGATGCATTTGAAAGCCTAGCTGCAGCAAGAAAAGCTACAATATCTGGTTCGATTTTATAAGGTTATCAACATTCTCTAAGGGTAAATTAGTGACTAGCAAGCTAGATGCCGTCTTAGTTGTATTTTGTTAATCTTTTCGTTTAGGAAGCATTGTGATTAGTTTATGGCTCCTTGGTTTACAGGTCAAGTTATAGACTTTTCTTATATAAACTAATGGTTTGTCAAACTGGCTCATTAAGTAATTGTTGCAATGAATGGTTCGACTTATTTAGCTACTTATTTATGCTCTACCCATTTGACCCGTTAGATAAAAATTAACCTAAGTAGACCATTTGCAAAGTAAACGAGTCAAAACTATTATCTCTATTGGTGAAATGGGGAGGGTAAAGATGGAAAATTTGACCACTTTGCTTAATGTGAGTCCTGTTTTGCAACAAACCTGGACATTAAAAGTTAAGAGTGAATAATATTTGAACTGTTTATTAATGTGAACTTAATTTTGTTCTTTTCCTGTATAGTTTTGAGCATTTAGAAGGCTGCTGCAGATCAAAACAATTTTTTTATTTATAATTTAATTAATGACAACGACACCAGATATGAGTTTTGGGTTGAGGAACCTGATCTGGCCCACTTAGACTGTTAAACGACCTAACCTGATCTGTTTTAACTTGTTATATCAAGATGACCCGACACATTTTGTCCAAACCAGTTACCCAATTTGACCAGACCAGTTTTGACCCGCATGATGATCACCATAACCCATCTTCACCACCATTTTTTGAAGAACTATAGTGTCGTGCAAAACAACAAAGTTCTACTGATTGAAAGTCGCTCTTCTAATAACTACTTACCACGGACTATTGTCACTTATTTTACGTACGTCTGATTATTAACACTTAAGTCATTTCTGAGTGCTATTTCCTTTTTCTTTTATTTTTTGCAGATCTGATGCTATCAAATAAGATGGTTGGTACCTGTCAAGAATCATATCTGACTTTTATCACATGCCACCGCAACTCTCTCAAATGGCTGCCTTTATTCAGGTGGTTCGACTTTGATGTCAAGTTGTAGGGATGTGTTACCAGAGGTAACAATTAAACATTTTGGCTTTTATTAATAGACTCTAATAGTGTTGTATAATCCTTTAGCTACATTCAGTTTTTTTTTTATTTATTTCTGCAACAAAAGAGGTTTGGGTTAAGCTTGAACGTTTTATCAGCTGAACCACAACCAACCAAAAGCGAATGCCCGTCAAGAAACTGGTTTGTTTTCTTCTTTATTTGTTGGATATAAAGTTCTCCTATAACATTTGTATTGATTAACTTGTTTTTGCTGAAATACCATTGAGATGTATTGGAAATTGAAATTACTTGACAAAGAAATGTGTTTAAACTTTTATAATTTCTAAGCTTTTGACTGTGAACTGATTTTAAAAGAAATAATGTTAAAGGCTTGGTGCGCCTCAAGCGGGGGCGCAACTAGGCTCCATCCATGTCGCGTCGGTTTCCGCTCATCGCTTTGACAAAATAAATAGGCACACAAAAGGCACACTTTTTAGGATTCATTATGGGATTTTTGGTCGTGAGGCACACACTTTTTTTTTATCCTCAGAGTTTTTATACATAAACATGTTGTACCTTAGGTTTATTGGCTTGTACATGTAAGTAAAATCATATTAGAACCTTAGTTATAGCTAAATCTTTAGGTTAGGGAAGCTAAAAGCTATCGGATATATAAAATAATTTATATAGTTGCTTTGTGCCTCGGGTTCAAAAAGCCCACTGGGGGAGGGTGCTACCTAGGCTCCCCGATGCCTTCCCCCAACCCACACCCCATAGCCTCCTTCATGTTTTGTTTTACTTTTGTAACATGGAATCTAGCGCCTACTTCACCGATGAGCGTGATGATACGTTAAATATGTTTGAAATTTTCTTGTTAGATGGAATGATTGTCTCTAAAATGTTCTTTGCAGGGGTGTGTTTGTTTGGTGCCTTCAACTTTTTGATATAAAGAAACCTTAAACGGGTCGAACTGGAAAGAGAAACACCAAGAAGCCCAAAAACTAAGGTATGTAACGGGTTAGGTCGGGTCAGGTTTATCTTAACCACCTCCTGACATTCTTTTTTATTTAATTTATTATTTAGTTCATATAATTAATTTAATCTTTAGTAATCATATATTCCATATTAGAAAATTTAAATGATAGACAATTTAAATGTTAAATAAAATGATAGAATATTGATAGGTGTCATCTTTTCTGTATGAATATACATGTAGTTCTGAAAGCCCAAGAGTTGAGGGTTAAGTTATCACACACTCTCAAACACAGCCTGGGATATGAACCATCTGATGTTTATCTTCATACGTGCATATGGATAAGGGAAATGGGATATGAGAGATCAGCTGCAATGGATACTACTTGACAATTGAGAGGAAGCACCTAGATGCATTACGCATATATGTATTTTTAGCAAAATTTTACCTTGAAATTAAAAAATGTATTTATTCATGTATGACTTCCCCTGTCACACGAGAAATAGTTTATTTACTGAGATATGGAAGGCTCATGGCATAGATAGGCCACACCTATGTAACAAATTACAAATTACATAACTAACGTACTATACAATATATCACGAGAGGAGTGATAAAGTTATAGAAAATCAGTACCTCGTAAATTGTGGCCGCCGCATCGCGCGGGTTTCTTCCTAGTATATATATATATATATATATTGTTATAAAAAAAATTAAGTTAATTGTCAATTTAGTACTTGAGGTTTGTTAAAAATTATCACTTTAGTCTAAATAGTTTTTTTCTCATTTGTGTCCTTGAGAGTTCCATTTTTGGTCATTTTAATCCATTTGGCTAACTCAGTTAACAAAATCCAATTAAGTTAGGGGTATTTTAGTCAATTAGCATTTATATTTTGTTTTTTGCCATTTTCATCCAAAACTCAATTTAAATTTATTTTTTAGTTATAATACACACACACACATAATAAACTTACCAACCCACCCACCAGACTTTTGATTCTTAACAACTTCACCTCCAACTCTCTCTCTCTCTCTCTCTCTCTCTCTATCTCTCTCTCTCTCTCAGAACATAACACCATACATACCTCGACGAGGGAATGTGTGTGGGTGATGGTTATCAGCTGAATCAGAAGAAATGATGGTGAAAGGTTAGGGAATCAGAGGTCCTTGGGTTTGGATTGACGGTATCCGATTACAATCACGGAACCGGTGTCTGTCCCAACATCGGTACAACAGAAAGGAGGAATAGGGTCACGGGTTGGGTTATGACGGGTTGGTTTGATGGTGCAGATGGAGGCATAGGGCGATGATTGATGATGATTATTGGAGACAGAAGAGAATGAAGGGTTGTGGTGGTTTTATTGGTTGTTGTTATTGGAATAGAGGGGGGAGAGGAAGGGTTTCGGTTGATGGTTTTTAGATTCAGAAGAGGAGGAGGAGGGTGAGGGACCACCAAAGAAGAAGGTATCACCGACGTCGGTTAACGGTCACCGAAGGAGAGCTTCGGTTGTGCTCTCAACACACAGTGTGTGTGTTTGTTCGTTGGTTTTGTGTAGAGGAAGAAGAATGATGAGGAATTTATATAGGGAAGGCAGATTATGGGGTGATTGGATGCAGGTATAAGGACAGGGTTAGGGAGTGTTTGGTTGTGAGGTTAAGGTCTTGAATATTTATAGTTTTAAACAATGCGTGTGTATATATAATAAATGTGTCTATGTGTGTATATATATATTATAACTAAAAAATAAAATAAATTTAAATTGAGTTTTGGATGAAAATGGCAAAAAAAAAAAAATATAAATGCTAATGGACTAACATACCCCTGACTTAACTGGATTTTGTTAACTGAGTTAGCTAAATGGAGTAAAATGACCATAAAATGGAAACCTCAAGGACACATGAGAAAAAAAAAACTATTTAGACTTAAATGGTAATTTTTGACAAACCTCAGGGACTAAATTGATAATTAACTCAAAAAAAATTCCTTTAATTACCTTGGTAATTAGTACATATTATAAAACTAACTATTACTATAATTAAAACTAGGATTTTTACATGGCCGCGCGTTGCGGCGGCGTCAATATAATTTAGAAAATAAGTATCGACGTACCTTGGGACGTTTTAGATCTCAAATCAATTTTCATATAAAGGTTATGTAGAAATAATGTAATGAATGCTAAATAAGTCATACTTATTATGCAGTGAATTAACTAAGATCACATAGTATACAACAATGTCAGTTGAATGGCAGTCACATTTCAACAAATCAACATAAACTTGATCTAATAAGAATTCATTAGTTTTTACGACTAATGTGTCACATATTGACCTTGGGCTTCATGGTTATCTCTTGTGCTAAGAGAAATTGTTGGATGCCACGGTCAACCAATTCGCCTCCCTAGCTAGCAACCTGGATAAATAAAGTTCAAAAATTTAATCTCTCAATACTAAAAGTTTATCAATTCAGTTAAAATTTAAACAAATCTGATTCCAAAAACTAACCCCACAAATTGTAGCAATGGCTTCATGAACAATCCAAGAAATTTTTAATCATCTCCCATTTTTCATTGTCATTGACGAGATGTACCTGCCATAGGTTTTTTTTTATGAACTACCTAGAGCTCATTTATATACTTCTATTTACCAAAGCATTTATGCAATGCTTTGTTGTACCTTCTGTTTAAATGGTTGTACGGGTGGTTTATAACAAAACCTTCGGCTGGTTTTGTTGTTGTCTGGTTTATATACAGACACGTGTTTCTCCTTCTTTCACTTTTGTTATCCTCTTCGTTTTATGCACACCAACTCCAACCCCTAACTCCCTCATATCCATCCGCCACATCCAGACAATTGCAAACCCTAACTACTTACTCACCATACCGTCACCACCACTTTAGAAAGCGATGGGGAGCACAGGCGTTTCATGGAAACTGGCGGACCATCCAAAGCTACCGAAAGGAAAGCTGGTGGCGATGATTGTTTTGGACGGTTGGGGTGAAGCTTTTCCTGTATCCATGTTGCCGAGACTCCTACCATGGATTCTCTCAAAAACGTAATTTTTTTTTCATATTGTTTGTTTATATTATGAATATTATTGTAGTTTTGTATGGTTTGGTTTAGATCTGAAGATTATTGATCTCGAGTAGTCAATCGTAAGCGTTAACGATGACTTTGAAGTAATGTTTTATATGTTTCTGTATTAGATGTTTTGATATGATTTGAAGAGATTTGGATTACGTCATAACTGGAAATGGTTAATGGTTATAGGTTAGGTGAAATAAGTGTCAAGTGTGTTTAGTTAGAGCTAATTGATGATTTTGAAGTAATGTTTTTATGTATTGTTTTAGTAGGTGTTTTAATCAGATTTGAAGAGTAAATGAGTCATTGATCTGTTTTAATAGTTAAGTTGATCTAGGTTAGGAGAAATAGGTGTGTCACCGTCACTCCCACCATCGATGTCTTCTCAGTTAACATTTTCTTCTCCTCCAAGCTTCTGCACTACTAGGATCCGTTTTATTTTCCGTCCAACCTTCTCTGCTACTTTCAGCTCTGTCTTTTGGTGAGTTTTCTTTAATTTTTTACTTGCTTTAGCTTTCGTCTTTGTTTTGTTTGATGACTTTTGTTTGTTCTGGGTTTCACATGGGCACGACTACCTCTACTATGGACGGAAACGTACACCATTGTGGTGGCAGTGGTAGGTGGATAAGATGGCGACAATCTTAATCGCCTCCATAAACGCCGGATATCACTAATTTTTTATGTTCCTTTTTGATGATTATCTAAATAAAAATTATAAAAAACCTTTGATTATTTCGTCTGATTTTTTGAGCAAATAATTTGAAGCAGAATATCTCAATCCATACAAGTGCTTTTGAAGCGGACGGACCCTTAGGTTTCATTTTTTTCACTCCATAACTTTGCGATTTCAACACAGTTATTCAATGGATTTTTGATTATGTACTTTGCGATTCTATCCGGGTAATGTTCCATTTTGTGAAGTCAATGGTTTATGGTTGATTCGTTGCATTTGGGCACATTGAGTATTCAATTTATCTGCTGAATCTTATTTAAGTTTGTTTTATGTTGCTTCTCATCAAGAGAAACTTAGAGAAATAGAGGAAGAAAAGAGGATGTTGCTCAGTTGTGCGACAGCGGTGATTCAGCCAGAAGCAGAGCTTCATTTGCAACTATGGAGAGGCTGTGACGAGATTGGAATGCAATGCCCTCCTAACATACTCAAATTGGATTGGTAAGCTATCATAACCCTCAAATGCTCTCTCAATTCCGTCTTTGTTATCACATTTTTCTGTTTTTGATGAGGTTATCCACCATTTTTCTGCAAATAGCAAAACACTATCGTCTCTGCACATCTTACTAATCTATGTGTAAGGTGCATATCTGGTTATGATTAGTATATGAAAGTTCTACCATCGTTCGCCAAAGTTTAAAAGAACGGAAACGCGCCTCGAGGCGTTTTCCCTTCGCCTCACGAGGCGTAAGCCTCGAGGCGAACCGAGGCGTAAGCCTAAGGCGGAATTAAAAAATTAAATAAATAATTATATATCTTTCAAAAAATAAAATGCTAACTAATTTCATCATCAAATTCATCAAAAACATAAAAAACACACATAAAAAAGACATAAAATGTCACAAAAAGTCGAAAACATAAAAAATATACCTAAAAACCCCCTGAGGCGCATCTGAGGCGCAACTTTTCATAGCGCCTCAGTCCTGTGAGGCGCATACCGCTGTTCAAACACCTGAGGCGCCGCCTCAGAAGCGTTTTCAGACCAAATCGCCTTGAGGCGCGCCTCGAGGCGCACGCCTCAAGCGTTTTTTTAAACCATGTCGTTCGCTAACTTTTTAGTATTTTGATTCTTATAGAATATTGAATTACCATCATAAAACTACTAAAATTTTAGGAGATGATTATGTTTCAGGTGTAATCGGTTGGCGGAAGTATGGCTAGAGATCAGGAATTGTCTCGGTCGCCATCAATTTAAATGCATAAATTTTTATATAACTTAAACAAAAACGTCGTGGGTTTAGGATTAGATCCAGACCTTTCAAATTTTGATCTCCGATCCAGGCTTCTTACGAGACAACTTTCTACCACGTTTAATGGTACTTTACACGTGCTCCTTGCTGCTTTATGTTTTCTGTTTGAAAAGAAAGAAAGAGATAACAGAGAGAGGGGAAACGTAATCAGGAGGGGGGGGGGGGGAGAGAGAGGGAGGGAGGGAGGCAGAGGCGGAATGAAGTTCAGTTGCTGTCAACTTCATGCTCCAGGTTCCTGATCGAGGTACATCTTAGTTATCATTTTTTATATCATTTACGAACTTCATGATGACCTTCGTTTTCTGTTATTAATTTGATACATCACGTTTAGAATTTTTGGGATTTTTATGGTAGTGTTGTGGTATTGCTTAGAAAACCAATTAATCTAATATTTAGGTCTTTTAAATTTGACGTCGTTAAGGATCATTTACGAACTTCATTTGACATGTATTAATTAATATCAATGATAGATAGATCTAATTGGTGGTTAATGCTTTATCAATAGAATAAACTTTAGATTAATAACCGAATTTTGTGATTGTTTGTAATCTATGGGTCTAACCCCTTTGAATTGAACATGCTATCTGTCATGTTAAAAGCTATATTCATGTTACCAGACACCTTAGGTTGTACCATTGGTAGAGGGGTATGTTGTTTAAGAGGTTTTCCTTCGTTTGAATTTTGTTTCGATGACTTTCAGCAACTTTAGATCTATCTATCGCATTTTTTGTTACTTTGACTTTCTACTGACTTTCAGCAACTTTAGATCTATCTGTCGCATTTTTTGTTACAATTGACTTTCGTTATTAAAATGCAGCCTCAATCTTTACATTTTTTGTTTTTTAGGAGTAGACTCTGTAGAACTTGAACGCATCATAATCCAAGCTGAAGATGATGTTTCAGTTTGCACACATAATAAGGTATGATTCTTTTAATATCATATGACATGTATGCATCTTAACCTTTAAAGTGCACTATAGTATTCTACAAAGGTAATGTTTGTAGTTGCATAAAAAACCTTTAGAATGTACACATGTTGATTCATATATGATATTATTTACAACCAGCAATCCTTTTCGATCTCTTGACTTAGGTCCTCTGCGTCATGGAGTCACTATACCTTCCATGGTTTGCTCCTTGTGGTAATTTCCACAGCCAATTGATTTCTGTTATATCATTTTGAATATTAATGAAATATACAAATATCTTGAAGGATCATACTTACAGAGCATTTGAATTTCATTTCTATTGATAGGGTTAATGTCAAGCATAATGACGAGCTTTGCAGTGTTCTTCTTTCCCATTAGAAAGGTACATCCTCCCCAAGCTAACTTTTACTTATCTTACTTTGTGTTTTTCTTCTTTATGCCCTAATACACGAATATGAGATATTCGAATCATGCGAAGTCATGCGAAAAAAAAAATCGTAATTGATTTACCAAAAAATAAGTTTTAAGTCCATTGTATTTTTTAATTTTTTTTAGAATAGGGCCGAAAATAGGTATTGAATCTTTGGGACAATTCGTATATTCAGAATCAACATAGATTATAACAGATGGAATATATTGCTATTTTGGATTATGTGATGAAATCGGCCGGACTGGTAAGGCGATGGAGGCTTCTGAGCACGGGTAGTTGATATGCAGACGGTTGAGAACACACCCGTAATCAACAATTCCAAACCCTAATCAATCATCCAGGTATTTAGTCATTTAGATGCTTTATTGCGTGGCCTTTTCGTGTAGGTTTTACATTTAGGTACAAATCCTAGAAATACTTAATTAAGAGTGTCGTATGACAATATATTGTGTGCTTCTTATTTGTTTGTGTTTATGATGCAGGCATTGTTTTAATTGACACAACACTTCAAATAGCTCAAGAATAACCCGAGTGACTCGCTTTAGATCTGCAAAGTAAGCATGCATTAGTTGACGTGATTCGAGACTGCAAGTATTGTTGTAGATCTCTTGATCATTTTCTCAAGCATCACCCAGGCATGCACACATAGATGATTTGATTTGTAAAGCTAGGTCATGATAGACTCATTTTTGTACACATAACCCATGATGCTAATGTTAACTATCGAAGCATGTAATCAAATTCTATACGGTCAGGTAGACAACCTTTATATAATATCCAATCACGTATTAACAAAATCACGATCACTAGATTTCCACGCCGCAACGCGCGGGGGGCGCAATCTAGTTGTATATACTTTACAAATCTAACACATCAGCTTGTAGGTTGTACCTTTTCATATTAGTAAGTATACTGCATATGAAAAAAGACAAGTTATTCAAGGATGTGTGAACTTACACAACAACCACTGAAGGCTTGCCATCCTATTCATATGGTGCTACACAAACTACAGATATTAAACAAAGTTTTAATATGATACATGATAAAAGTCTGTTGATTCATCATCATCATCATACTCAGTTAATCCCACCTATAGAAAAGTTAAGGTAGGGTCTGAGGGTAAGATGTAGACACTAGACAGCCTTACCTCTACCTCTAAGAATAGAGAGGCTACTTCCAGTGAGACCACCGGCTCGATGTGGTTTGGTATTAAGCCTTAGACATAAGGCACAAAACACTTAGCAATCAGGACAAACCCGATCGGTGCATGTACCCCTTTGTCTTTTGGCTATCCACGCCACCACATGATACATGATTAACCGTCCGTCGTTTTTAACGTTATTTTCACGAAATTAGTAAAATAACGTTAAAACTAGTGCAACTTTACTTTTGCCCTCCAAGGGCCACACATATATACATTATATGCGCACACCATCTTATGTTATAGATCCTAGAGGTGGCCCAAAAGTCTGTTGATTGAATAAGCTATTAAGGTTAGGAATCGACTTGCTGCTGAAAAACGTAATAGGCTGGCGCGGCTCGCTTCGCTCAATCGCACCCATTCAAGAATTACGTGAACCGCCCATTGGGCCACCTTTAGGATCTATAACATAAGATGGTGGTGGAACTTAGGTCTCTATTGCTTGCCAACTCTTTTTGGGCCTTCTAATGATATTTTGGATCGAAATTCGCAACATGTAATTTCTTTTATGAAAAGGCCGTGCCCAGCAAATTGCAATATGTCTCCTTCCCAATTGAAATTTGAAATAGAGTAAAGTAAAGGCAAAACATCTCTAATTTGATAAATAAAAGCTTTTTTAATGACACAAACACAGCTTAAAATTCAAACTTCATCAAGTTGCATTTCTTGCAGCATGTCTTAAACCTTGCAAAGCATAAAATGTTAAACATATAATTTACCACATAAAGCATATGAAAACTACATAATTCACCTTTTTACATCAATTGGATTTGAACACCAGTGTCCCTTAAACATGGAATGGGGCTTGGTGCTATCCTAACTATACAAGGAATGAAGGCCAGAGTATTAGAGTTAAACGAAAAAAATAATAGGAGATGTAAAAAAGTTATCATTTTGAAATTGTAACATAAATTATCATCTAAAATAAAAACAAAAATAGGAGATGGTCGTATAAATTGATATGAACTAACTCCCATCCAAACGGGAAGTTGGTTACCTTCTTTACCTATTGTGCATTTTTTGATTTCCCAAACATTCAAAAGTGGGGTGCTATCATCCTATCACAAATCACATATGAACCTCTGCTACACACCACAAATTAGATAACCAAATTAACAAACTATTTACCAAACTCTATGCCCAATTTGTTATTCATGTTCAGTAACTAACTTACAATGATTCGATAGCATTCAATCCGTCACATAGCAAAACCCTTCAAATACTCTGGATCGCGAAACGCCTGTTTTTGAAAACATCCATCCGCACCACCAATTTGCTCCTACCAACCACAATGAAACAACCGCATAAAGTTACAGATTGGCCAAGCTCAATTTAATTTATTATGTACATCACGTGATTAACCTATTAATTCAAGTCACGTATAATTGTTCCATAGCGTGATTAGTTTTGTCCCAATATCCTTAAATTGCGTGAATTTCATTTAACTTTATCTTCCTTTTTGTAACCGTTCTTCAACACGTAGGAACTCTACATTGAATTATGATACGAAGAAAGAAGACTTAAGAGAAGAATTAATCCAAATCAAGCTATGTTATTGATTATTATTCAGAGTATTTATAAGCTTGATTACACACATACCTTCCCGCCCAACCTTAACCGTTCTAACCAACTCTTAAACTAATACAATTGACACTTTTACCCCTTACAGACTAGACTTATGACAATTATACCCCTAATCGTATCAAATTATTATACCCATTTTCCTTCTCTAGAAAACTCCAATGAAATAAATAAAATAACAACCTGTTTAGTATAATTTGCAATAATGAACATTCATACCCAACCGTTGAATCATCTTCTCCGCTGCCACATCAAGCGATGGCAACGACGCAAGATACTCGACCGAGACACTGAAATTGTATATATATATTTTTTTATTTTCTTTTATAGTCTTATGTTTTAAAAAATCTAGACTATATGAAATTGTAATAAGTAACATATATATTATCATCATCATAATAATCTTTGAAACATTTAATATGTAAATTTATATTATAGTATGAATTTTGAAACTATTTATATATTTCATAGCATATAAATATAAATAATAATGCTATTAAAATATATATTTTAGACGAAAAGTTTATTTTTCAAATAATGAATCTATTAAAATGAAACACTACTAAAAAATAGTTAAGAAAAAATATATATAAAACTTAAAAGTTTTCGGGTATATATTTCGGGTAAACGGGTATTTAGTTTCGGGTAATCGGGTCGGGTATCACCTAATACCATACCCGCGAAATTTTTTTTTTCCAATACCAAACACGTCCCAAATGCTTCGGGTTTCGGGTATACCCGTCGGGCTCGGGTTTTTTTGCCATCCCTACTCAAGAACGGGTACACAAACCAGCGAACAACCTAACCAACCACCAGACCAGTCGTCAAATTGTATATTAGTCCTAACCCAAATAATATATAAGAACAGAAATCGGGATAGAAATACTGTTCAAATCAATTTGCTTATTAATAGTAAGGAGAATTATTAAAATATATTATTTTTAAATTTATAGAGTTAAAAAATTAGAAATCGAAGTTTTAATAACGTTCGTTTTTCTAGGTCGTATAATATATAATTTGTAAAAAAAATTTCTTCCAATTTTAACAATTACTTTAGAAATTTGAAATTTGATTTTTTCCACGGCTAAAATTTCCCACCCAAACAGTCTTATATTCAAATGTTAAATTTCAAATTTTCTTCTTTCAGCCACTATAAGTACAACCCTTGTCCTTCATATAGTCCATACCCTAATCATTTTTTTCTCTCAAACCTCTCGTGAATTAACCCAAAGTAAGACTCATGAATTCATACACAAACTCATTTTTGCAATTACTACACAAATCTAATCCTGATGAAAACCCAAACAATTATCAAAACTTTATGTATCTACAATTTCAAGGATACCCAAAATCCAATTCCCAAATACCGCCTTATCTCAATTCTCAAATTCCGGGTTGACCCAGCACCCATATCCCTCTTGTGTCAATTTCCAAATTTTGGGTTTAACCAATTCTCAAATCACGGGTTCTCTCAACCATTCACTAAGCTCCCGCAAAGTCCAGCCATCTCAACCACCAAAACATTAACAGTTGTACGACTCACTCGTAGTGTAGACGAATGAATGTTTTTCTGATGTGGCAGTTGACTGAGTGTATTTTTTTGTATTTTTGAGATGTCTTATTGTGGATTGTCTAAGGTCTTTTCATTCACATTTACCAAAAGCATTGAATACGCTACGTTTTTCAAACTTTTTTCTTTGTAATCGAAGATTGTAAGCCTTTTCATACCATGCTTATTTTAAATACTCTTCAATTGTCTCATTTTCACCATAAAATCGTCTAAGTTGTTTGATTATATTTGTTGATATTCATCCGTGAATCCTTTGTTAGGTTTTCTATTATTATTCCCATTAATTGAGACTTTAGCTTGTTGAACACACTACATTTTTTTGTTTTTCTGATTATTCATCGGTTTTAGACTGGGCGTGTTCATCGTTCGAAGTTGTGCGAGAGTGAGTTTTCTAGTGATATTCACCGAAATCGAGGGCTTTTACTTCATCATTTTGTATTGTTGGGAGTTTAAGGCTTTCTGTTAAAAAATCGTACGCTATTTTTAGAAGGTTCTGGGATTTCTACTAATATACACTACTATAGTCGACACATGTTTTAAATACCATTGTTCACTGGTTATACGCCTTAATCGCGACCTTTTAATGGAGAGTTGTAGGTTTTATGGTAGTAAGAGTTTTTTTTTTATTAGTATTCACTTTAATCAAGAGCGGTTGTATTCAATGTAGGGGATGTTTAGGTTTTCTATTTAATGGTTGACTTTAAAATGTAGAGGATAATGGATTAGTGAATAATAACGATATCATCTTGAATAATTTTGTTTTCTTCTTATCACTATTAATACAGTTGTTCTTCTTTTTAGAAAACTTAACAAGAATAGAGGAAGCGTTTACCATATTTTCAGCCCTCAGCCATGGAAATACTATGAGTTCCGCATTGTAAATCTAACTTTATGTAGCGATTGGCTCGATGCCAAATACCTAGCAGTTTTTTTTCTAGATTCTGCTTTCAAGCATGCTTCTGATGATAGTGTACCAATTGTTGTTGCCCTAATAGTCCTAAAAGGGCGTGGACATGACACTTTGTTTTCAATAAATGAGGGCCTTGTCTAATTGATTTTCACGTTTTTAACCTTAACAGGTTGTTTGTGATTGCTAAAATTAAGGGAGATAAGGATCCAAAATCTTGCTATTCCTACCAGTCTACCACAACATTGTTACTGAAGATAGACGGTTGGTTTAACATGCTTGAATTACCTCTTACTCTTACTTCATCCTGAAATTGTTGTATGGACATGAATCAAATTTCAAACCTACAGAGATGGTTTGATATTTTGGGTTCCTCGGTGTCATGGTCAGGGGTTTAAATTTGTTATTGTGGACAAATAAGAGAAGCTACACAATAAGAAACAACTATGGAGAAGACTTAGATTCTAGAAAATACCTGATCGGTTCCATTCTCAAGCTTATCTAGTTCTTAAGGATGTTGGAAAGGACACTCATGGAGTGGATGTTGATAAATCTATGTTGTCTAGGGAGGATTTGTTATTTGAAGTCGATGATGCGGATATGGGAGATAGTGTAGCTAAAGTCATTTTGGTTGGGCTCAACTTAGAAAGGGTGGTGTTTGTCAATGCTGAGGAGGGCCTTATGGATTTTGCTAAAAGTCTATATAAAGTTTTAGTTATGCACAAAAGCTCATATAGCTCTGATGGATATAATTGAAGAGGTATTTGCTACTCGAGCTAAAAGGGTCAGAGGGATTGGACCGCTTCTTAGAAAAAGGCATGTTTGGGACTCCCTTTCATGTCTTGGTGATCGATCTTAATCCTTTGAGTATGGGACCCAAACAGGCTTGTGCATGCCGCCAAGAGAGATGACCAACCAAGATTTTTTACTAAAGATGAAGGCTTTGGTTATAATGATGGTGCAATCATGATGCACGTGATTGTACCTGATTTTGTTTTTTATGCTGGTTTGATTAAAAACATAATAAAGACGTTTCATCAGGTCTAAAAGATGGACCTAGACAATGAGGAGTTTGTGTTTGTTGCAACATTAGGGCCACTAGGCAATTCCAAAGATGATGATTATTCTCTTAAAGAAAAGCTGAGCTTTATAGATTTTCCGTTTACCCTTGAATGAGTCCTCTGTGCATGATTTGTTTTTGCGGATTGAATTGATACTTACTAATTAGTATTTGGTTTTGCAAGCTAAAGTCTAGTTAGGGTCGCTACTGATGTGCCGATAAATTAATATGTTTTACATATGTAATTATCCTCCTTTTTATACCTTTTTATGCTTTTATCTTTTATAAAATATAGTTAAATCGTTCATATGAGATAAATGCAGGTTATTGGAAGTAAAAAGCAAAAAGGAAAGGAAAAGGCACATCTTGAGTGGAGAACAAGCTTCTAGGGACAAAAGAGTACATGGTACAACAACCTTGTCTCCCACATTGAAGTTTTGAGGCCCAGGAAGGAAAACGGCATGAAAGACAAGGAACTGAAGACTTAAAACGTTGTTTCAGATGCAGCACGGTCGTGCTCCGGCCGTGCACGGCCGTGCAACTGTCCCGGGTCAACCAGTCAACATTTCCAAGTCAACAGAGGCCAAATTCAGCTTTTAAAGAAGAGCACGGGCCTGCCACTTCATCAAGCATTGCCTTGCATATCAAAACGTGTTCCCCAAGGCTTAAACTGACCAAAACTGACAATTCTGGTACACGAGGCAGGAAGCACGGGCGTGCCACTACATGTGGCACGACCGTGCAAGGCACAAAAGGGAACAATTCTGCAACAAGGACTCTGCAACAGTACCTGCTGTCGAGCATGGGCGTGCTTGAGCTTATTTGCCTATAAATAGAGGCATCCACCCCACATTTTGAGCATCCCCTCACCCATCATTTCCACCCGAATCTCTTTCTCATTTCTGCCATCTTGGGGGTCTAGTAAGTGACCTTTGGAGTCTGGGATCACTAAACCCTCTTTAATCCCCTAAACAACTACTACTATGTGTTCTTCCAACACCAAACTTAGAGTGCAAGTTGTAAAGCCAATGTTTGGCTAGAATATTAGAGTGTTGGTAGGGTGAAGACTTTCTTGGTATGGATTATATAGTTTTTGTTTCTTGAGTGGTGTTTGTGTTCTTGTTTAATTCTTTACACTTAAAACTTTGTTTGATGAATTAACTAACTAATTACTTAGTATTTAGTCTTGTGGGTGTCTTGATAGGAAGTGGGATGACTTATGAGTGTACCCATGGTGTGTAACAACCCATGCACTAATAAGCTAACCTAATCCCGCGAGTAGTGATTAGCCCATTTGTGAGTAGAAATACACACACTTAGTGGCTTAATCCTCTACTATCAAAGATCTCACTTAGGGTCGATACGGTCTTTATACTCGGTCCTGGTGATAAGCCAAGTCTTGACTCCGCGACTTAGCTTCATGGTCTATGTGAAAGCTTTGGCGCACGTCAAGGATTAGTGAACCCGTGTTGAAAGCAGGGCCGGCTCAACTATTTTGGTGGCCTAAAGCAAAGCATAAATTTGGGGCCTTTCAATAATAATAAAAAAACGGGTCATTATTTCCAACTTTAGTCCAAGCCTATAAAACTAAACTGTATGTTTAGAATGAAAAAAACACACCTGTTAATGCCGAACAAAATACGAATGTAATGACCCGTAGAACAAAATCATAAATTTGTGAATATTTATAGAATAAAATCAAGATTAAAAAAAAGACGTTAAGAAAAAAGACGTTACCTATAATCGGCGCTGATTATTAGCATATTTCCATCATAATAATCGTCGCTTCAGTCCATTGTGAGTTTTGTAAAAAAAAAAAAAAGGAATGGTGCCCTAATTAATGCTAGAGTGTTGACCTGGTCATCAGCTTTTATTTTTTAGTTTTTCCACCCAGGCAGGCCCAGGCATAAGACATAAGCCTACTTATTAAACAATTAAGCCCAAAATCGAATATACCCATATACTTATTATTTTTTTGATGGGGGCCTATAAAATTAGGGGCCTAAAGCCCTTGCTTGCTCATTTAGTCCAATGATAAATGCCAAAACAGTAACATGTGTATTGAAAAAGGTTTTGATATGGGTGAGAAATAATCTTGAATGCTCAAAGTTAAGAGACTTTATTGGTTGTTGACCCATATACTAAGTGGTCGTGCTGTTGTTCTTTTATTACCAAGCATCAAAATTGCAAATTATAATTAATATTCAATTTGATGAATTCTTTTCGATACAACTGTTAGATATGACAAATCAAGTCTTTGTCTAATCTTCCGGATCGATGTAGTGGTGATGATGTTGCTACTGCTATTAGAGAAATGGGAGACATTTTTTACATTTACATTGCTCGAAAGAGAGATAAGGTAGGGAAAAGGTTTGGCTTCGTCTCTATGTTAGATGTCAAAGATAAGTCGGAAGTGATACGTAATGTTTCTTCGGTCCGGATGGGAGAGTTCAGATTAAAGTGTAATATTGCGAGATTTGTGCTTGAAGAAGGGGAGGTAAATCAAAATAAACCTTCTCCACAGAGGAAGCCTTCGACGACTCAGATGGAAGGTTTTGGAGAGACATATGGAAATAACAAGGCTGGAAATGGTTTTATGTCATACAAAGAAGCGTTTTCAGGGGTGGCAAAAGGCAGATTGGTTGAGGTGGATGATAGTACGGGTGCTTTTGGCTTGTTGCATGGGAGAGTGATTCTGGCAAGGTTAACGTCTCTGGTTATGTTACAGAATATTAGAAGATTGCTTGTAGAGATGAAACTCAATGAAGGGGTGGTAAGATGCTTAGGAGGTTTGATGGTTATGATTGAGTTCAATAACATTGAACATGCTAAAATAGCTTTGAGTGAGATTGAAGGAAGGCCTGATGTATTTACCAAGGCTGAAATTTGGGATGGCCAGACAAACCAGTTTGAAAGGATTGCTTGGTTAAAGGTGTTTGGTATACCGTTGTGCATCGCTGATAATAAAGTGGTGAACGATGTTGGTGGATTGTTTGGAGAAGTGGTCAAGGAGGCTAGGGTGGAACGGGGTGGCTTAGGTGCTTCGTTTCAATTTATCGAAGTTTTGGTTAACCATGGGGTTCGTATTCAATAGGAGGTTTTTTTGAAATGGAAAGGAAAAACTTTAAAGATATGGGTGATGGAGGACCCGAACGATTGGCTGGAGGATTTCGTCTTTGAGGTAGGAACGACGGAGGGTGATGGTAGTCAAAGGGCCGATCAGGGTAGGCCTGAAGATATGTCTCCGGTGAGACAGCCGGAGGTGGCTCCGATGAATGTAGGAAATGGAAAGGAGTATTCCCCGGGTACCAATATGGAAAGTAGTAAAGATGATTCGGTTTCTGAAAATATGGGGATGGAATTAAATGATGGGTTGGAAAAGTCAAATATTGAATTAAAGGAAGTTAATGCTGATAAGGCGGTTACACACGAGGATTTTAAAAAGTTGAAAAGAAAGAAAGCTAATAGAATCTTTGATATGGGCCGGCCCAGTGGAAGTGAGTACAATAACAACAATGAAAGGCCCATAAAGGGGCCCAGGACCGAGTCGCCAGATTCTGATCCATTTGATCTAGGCCCAATCATTTTAGGGAACGATGAGAACGTGGTGAAGACCAGAGGGCAGGATTCTATTCATCTGAATAATTCCTTTCAGGTATTGTTGAACGAGTCGGATGAAGAAGAGGTCCCTGATACCTGTAATGATGACGGGGCTTCTGATGAAGAATTTTCGGAAGATGAGGAACCGGTTAATGTGGAGGAAGAAGTGGCAGCTACTTGTGAGATGGGGTTAAAACTCGGAGCTTAATTAAACGATTATGATCAGATGATTCGAAGTTCCGTTCAAGGTTCAGGTTTTCAATCAGGTTTGCCATGAATTGTTTATCTTTGAATATTAGAGGGGTTGGGAAGGTTGGGAAAGTGACGTGGGTGAAGAATATTATTAGAAATAATGGGGTTGATTTTTTGAGCCTTCAACAGTTCTTTTGATTTCAGTAAGTTGTGGAATAATGGTGATTATGGGATTGATGTGGTCGATGCAGATGGGAAGTCGGGAGGGATTGTTAATATGTGGAATGTTAAAAAGTTTATTAAATTAAAGTCGGTGGAGGATCAAAATTTTCTCTGCACTTCGGGTACTTTAGTGGAGGATGGGACAGTTTTAAATATGGTTAACATATATGCACCCCAAAAAGGTAGAGACAAAAGAGCATTATGGGATAGGTTGTGTGTTCTGTTTCAGGAGTATGATGGGTTGTGGTTAGTCTTTGGGGATTTTAACGTGGTTAGATAGGAAGAGGAGAGGAAGAATTCTAAGTTTCATAGTGGCATGGCTTTTGATTTTAACCGACTTATAGACAATGCAAATCTGCAGGAGTATGTGTTGAGGGGAAATAGATTTACTTATTTAACAGGGGTGGGAAGTGATTTAAAGATGAGTAAGATTGATCGTTTTCTTGCTTGTCAAGGTTTTTTTAATAAATGGCCGGGAGCTACTCTTAGGGCTTTGCCCCGAGAGGTTTCAGACCATTGCCCATTATTGTTTACTGTTTCAGATTGTCATTTTGGAGTGAAACCTTTCAAGTGGTTCAATTCATGGCTGGATAGGGAAGATTGCGAGCAGGTGGTTATTGGTGCCTTGGAAAGTTTTGTTGGTAATGGTCCTTCCGATGTCAGATTACATAAAAAAAATTTGGCTGTTAAGAATTCGGTGGTTAAATGGTGGAAAGATGTTAGTAAGAAAGAGGAAGAAGAGATAGAGTTGATAAAAAAAGAGGTAGCGGCTCTAGAGAAAATTATGGAGGAACGTGAGCTTAAGGAGGAAGAAGTGTGGATTTGGGAACAAAGTAAACATGAGGTGGAAAATTATAATTGGCGTAGACATCGTGATTTACACCAGAAGGCTAGAGTTCAGTGGGCGAAATTTGGTGATGAAAACTCTATTTTCTTTCATCGTTGTATTAAAGGTAGGAGGGCGGCGAATGCTATTCTGGGGTTGATGGTAGATGGTATTTGGGTTTCAAAACCGGCGATTGTTAAAAGGGAGGTTCTTCGGTTCTATAGAAATCTTTTTAAGAAAGATTTTCGATTTAGACCGCTCTTATTTGTGATAATTTGAAGAAGGTCCCGGAGGATTGCATTAGTGGTTTGATTGCTCCTTTCTCTAGAGAATAAGTAAAGGAAGCGGCTTTTGAATGTGGTGCCGATAAGGCGCCAGGGCCTGATGGTTTTAATTTCAGGTTCATCACCCATTTTTGGAGACATTTGGAGGATAATTTTATGAAGATCTTTGAAGATTTTTTTTCAGGATGGTTCGATTAGCAAAGTTTGCAGTACTTCTTTCATCACTTTGATTGCTAAAAATAAGACTCCGGGCAGTTTAAAAGATTATAGACCTATCAATTTAATCAGGGTTATTAGTAAATTAATTTCTGAAGTGGTGGCTACAAGGATGAAGAAGGTTATTGGGAAAGTGATCTCAGAATCTCAATTGGCTTTTATTAAAGACAGGTTTATTTTGGATGGGCCCTTGATTCTTAATGAGGTGATTGGTTGGCTTAAGAAGAATAAGAGTAAGGTATTCCTTATGAAAATTGATTTTGAAAAAGCTTATGATAATGTTAGCTGGGAATTCCTTCTAGACATCTTGACACAAATGGGCTTTCCTAAAAAATGGGTTATGTGGGTTCAAGGTATTTTAAATTCGGCTAGATCGGCTGTTTTAGTTAATGGATCACCAACCTTTGAGTTTCAATGTGAAAAAGGTATAAGACAAGGAGACCCGTTATCTCCTTTTTTATTCCTCGTTGTTATGGAGGCGTTAGATGGTTTGATTAGAAAAGCGAGGGACGTAGGTTTGGTGGAAGGGATTCGGGTCGCTAATGATGGTCCGGTCTTGACGCACATGTTATATGCGGATGACGCTTTATTATTGGGGAAGTGGAGTAGGGCGAATCTGGTGAGTACTAATCGTTTGTTGAGAATTTTCTATTTATGCTCGGGTTTGAAAATTAATTTAAACAAATCCGTTCTTTATGGGTTGGGAGTGGGGGAGACGGAGGTTAATCGGTTTTTTTCTCTTTTGGGGTGTAAAATGGGTAAATTACCTTTTACTTACCTCGGTGTCAAGGTGGGGGCGGATATGAATAGGGTGGCGAATTAGGAGCCGGTGGTGGAAACTATTCATAATCGATTGAGTAGTTGGAAAGCCAAGTTATTATCTATTGGTGGTCGTCTTACTTTGATAAAATCGGTCCTATCATCCCTCCTGGTTTATTATTTGTCCATTTTTAAAGCTCCAAACGTTGTGGTGGAAAACATTGAAAGAATCATGCGAAAATTTTTGTGGTTGGGTTGTAAGGATGGTAGAGGTATCCATTAGGTGGCTTGGGAAGTGGTGACTCGACCTATAAAGGAAGGAGGTTTGGGAGTGGCTAGTTTAAGTGACGCGAATACGGCCCTTTTAGCGAAATGGGCATATAGATTTAAGTCAGATAAAGGTGGGATGTGGAGAAAGGTGATTGTGAGTATACACGGGGGTAAAAATCGTTGGTGTTTTCTTCCCCTTAAAAATGGTAATACGAGATGTTGGAAAAATATTGTTCGTTTGTTGGATGGTTTGGAGGTTCGAGATATTAAATTCTCAGATTGTTTGAGGGGTAAAGTAGGGAATGGAAAGGACATTCTGTTTTGGAAGGATGTCTGGGCTGGAGAAGTCCCGTTAATGAGAAGGTGGCCGAGCCTTTTTGATCAAGATAGGTTGCCAAATGCGGTCGTTAATCAGCGTATTCAGCAGATGGATGGCTCCGTGTCCAGAACAGAGGCGTGGGAGTATAACACTGATTCTATTGCTGCTATATCAGAAGAGCAGGATGTGCAGTTTGCTCTCTCCCAGATTCAGTTGTCGGAAACTAAGGATAAGTGGATCTGGAATCAACATAGCAGCGGAGTTTTCTCAGTGGCGGCTGTCAAGAGTTGGCTGGGTCAGAAAAAAGGTATGGCAGTGAATCGAGTGATGAAATGGGAGCATTGGGTTCCGCTGAAGATAAATATTTTTATGTGGCGTTTGAAGCTTGATCGCCTTCCCATCCGTTTGGCTCTTCTGAATAGAAGAATGAATATTAATACTCTGGAATGTCTGTTTTGTGATCTGGAGTTCGAATCGGCCAAACATGTTATATTTGAGTGCGGTTTTTCGGATGGGGTTTGGAGTGGCATCTTGAAGTGGTGCGAATTGATTATGAATAGAGGCGATTTGGCTGCAGAATTGTCAAATATGAATTTGGCTGCTCATAAATCTAAATGGGAGAAAAAGATTCTAAGAGGCATCATCATGGTCACTTATTGGAAGATTTGGATTGCGCGAAATAATCTCATTTTTCAAGACACTAAGTCGAAGGTGGCCGAGATAGTTTCAAGGGTGAAATCTATGTCTTTTTTATGGCTTAAACATAGGGCTAGATTTAAAGAGTTAGACTGGATTGAATGGGGTAAATACCCTTTGTATATGTAGTATAGGTTGTGACGTTCCTCGGTTTTGAGGTGTCGTCGTTGTTAATGAAATTTTCTGTTAAAAAAAAAAGTCTTCCATTTATTATAACTAGGTGTCCCGTGTGAAAACACAGAAAACTATTTTTTACTAGATAATACTCCTCAAATACCATCTGATAACAAGATTCCAGTGAAGTTTCAATGGCGTCAATTCCCAATATCCGTATTTTTCACAATGACCATCAATAAAAGCCAAGGACATTCTCTATCGAAGGTTGGATTGTATTTAAGAGGCCTCGTATTCTCACATGGCCAACTTTATGCCGCATCGTCAAGAGTTAAAAGCAAGGCAGGGGTGAAATTACTTATACTAGATAGTGATGGGAATGCCAAAACTCAAACAAAAAATGTGTATAAGGAATTATTTAGTGATATTTGAATAACATGTGTATTCCTTACTTTTAAATTTTAATAAAATATTTCTACTATATTTTTTATAGGTTTTACCGCTCCAAATAATTGTTAATTGTTGAACCGCGTGTACACGCGAGCAATCACCTAGTTTAAAATGAAAAAAATGGATCAATAGGAGTGAACGACTACTCAAGGAAGACTACCCCACACCCTTAGGCTATTGGGTGTGGAGGGGGGTGACATCTTTATGATGGGCCTCCACGTAGGCGCCACGTAGAAGTGGGGGAGTGGCATCTTCATGATGGACCTACAAGGGGGTGGGGTGCACTATAACGGGGCTCCTCATTGGCCATAATTATTAAAAATAATAAAAATCCCACTTTTTGATCCATGTTTGGCCCATCATCCCGGCAAAATTTGGACGCCAATGCCGTTGCCGGCATAGGGGGCGGTGTTTGCCTTCTAGGCATCACCTTGCCGGCCCTATGCCGGTTCCATACCGCATGGTCTTAGGTAGTCTTCAAGTTGTCATCATAAAAAGAGGGCCCACAATTTGCTAACGTGACGGCAAATCCTCCCAATCATTACCATCACCAAACTTCATAGTCTTAGCCTTTTTTTTAACAGTGAACATCATTAAAAAAACGAGCGAATCCTCAAAACAAGGACCGCTAATCACAACATTACAACATATACATGGGATTAATCACCCAATCCTTCCAAACAATAGACCTAAACTTAGACCTGTTTTTTAACTATAAAAACGCCCAAGACTTTATCAGAATCAAGACTTCAGCAACCTTCGGAGTCTTACTTTGAAACACTTTGGCATTTCGAGTAGTCCATAGTCTTAGCCTTAGTTTAGTGTCTAGAAGCTTTCTTTTCTTTTCTTTTTTTTTCTTCAAAATTTAATCTAGCATTAATTTTTTTTTTGAACAGCGGGCAATCTAACATTAATTAGAAATGCACATTGTTCATTTGTAGGGTATACCATTCTATTTATACTCTAAAAACCACAACCACAACAACATCAAAATAAAATCCATAAAAGAAATAAAAAAATGGAGATTTTCTCCTTATTCTTATTTCCATCACCACCACCTTCTTTGTTCATCATGGCAATGTCTACTATAATCTTATTGTCACTCACAATTTCTGGTTATATGGAAATGAACGGCAAACATAAGCAGTATGCCAAGTTTTTCGATGCCGCCGGATCTTCAAAGAAATCAAAAAATCAAGAAAACAATAAGTTGCTTAGTAGAAATGGAATGCTTGTATTTTATACACCATCGTTCATCGTGAGTCTTGCGGCTTTGACCTATCTTCCAAATAAAGATCTTCGTTTCCTTATGGTTGAATATGTTCTCGCCATTCATTTTTTGAAAAGAATACTTGAGGTAACGTTTATTTAATTTCAAGTTAACACATTTAACAAGCAATATTGAGTTTTGAATGTTTGGTTTG
The DNA here is from genome assembly GCA_028751855.1 of Ambrosia trifida. Lineage (NCBI taxonomy): Eukaryota > Viridiplantae > Streptophyta > Magnoliopsida > Asterales > Asteraceae > Ambrosia > Ambrosia trifida. The sequence continues at coordinate 192,926,855 of CM054122.1, read as the reverse complement.
TAGGTTCTTTTTGTTCACAAGTTTAGTGGCTTCATGATGGTTGATGCTGCTATAACCATAGGTGCAAGCTACTGTGTGTCCACTTCTACAATGATTTACGCCCAATATTTATCTCAAGAACTACCCGAGCCTTCGGTTGATCTCAAATATGTTGGACTTGTCGTGTTCTTGATTGGAATAACGGGAAACTTTTATCATCATTATATCCTCTCTAATTTAAGAAAGAAAGGCGATAAAGAGTACAAAATCCCGAAAGGCGGATTATTTGATTTGATTATATGCCCACACTATTTCTTTGAGATTGTTGGTTTCATAGGAATTTTGTGCATTTCTCAAACAACATTTACGCTTTGTTACACCATTGGCACAATATTCCTGTTGATGGGGCGGAGCCATGCTACACGAGAGTGGTACGTTTCAAAGTTTGGAGACACATTTCGCAAGGATATCAAGGCAATAATTCCATACTTGTTTTAGATAGTTTGTTTGATCAATAAGTGGTGTTACTTTCATTGTCGGTCAAAGTAAAAAACAAACAAATGAAAAGGGATTTCAAGCCAAAAAAAAAATCTTTTTAGAATTTTAATGGATTTTGAAGTGAAATTGTATTCTTTAAAGTTCACTCGGCCCATTATCATTGGATTAATAATCGTAAGTGCTTCATTATGTAATTTTTAGGTTGCGTCAAAGTTCCATCAAGCCCACCCATTTGGTATATTAGCTTGTCACTTGCCCATTTGTTTGCTCATATAGGTAATGGTTATCATGTGAAACTATCTATTTTCTTTAAATAGTAATTAAAATAGGACGTCACCTTAGCATGAGTATACGGCAAATATGCTAAAAACTAACATTTGATCTTGAAATACTCTAAAAATAGAATCACATGTCATGTCTATATCATCATATATAGTTATATAGCCATATAGGAAAATTTATTTCTTAATCTTATTCTTAATAATATCAAAACATCACAACAATATAATATTTAAAGATTTAATTAATACTAACTAACCTTATTAAAGTCTACATTATCTTTCGGTTCACATTCCTTCCGGCATTAACACTTGCAGAACAAGCAATCGTAAGACTAATTGTAATGGGTTCACTATTTTAACCGTCACGCCATAACGTTTGTAGTATGCTAGTATGTCATGGGTTGTCATGTGTGCGTATGTATAGCCAATCCACCCAATAAAAGCATTTCAAATCATGTTAGACTATAAGGAGTGGAGGGGGCGAAGAGGGGCGTGATGCGTCATGTGACACTTGTAGGGCCCGTATTTGAAAGGTGAAAATTGTGGGGTAGAAAGGGGGGGGGGGGGGGTGTGAAGGGAATAATATTATATTATTTAAATTGTGTGTTAAAGTTAAAAAAAAAATACAAACCAATCAACTTGCTCCGCATCGATCCACCCCTTGCCCCATGCCCGTGAGATCTTCCCCGCCCAAGGGGCTTCCCCCCTTTCCACGCCAAGGTGGGGTGGTGTATGGGGCTTGAAGGAGTTTCCCCGCCCCCCTTTGCCCCCCACTCCGGATACACTTAGAGCACCCAATCAGTACATATCAAATCATATTATAGTCAATTCATATAAAATTAAAAAAAAATTCATATTTAACCAATCAAATCAAATATAAATTCCTCTAGGCTAATGGCTTGTATTCTATAAGTGGTAGTGTATTGCTAAACAAACTTGAATTTCTAAGCTCATATTTATACACTGATCTGCTTGAGATTCCCTAAAAACTAACCTATTCCGCTTTTTTAATTGTTCAAAGTTATGATTGCTTACAAACAAAATGTTAACATCATCTTTACCACTTTGTGGATGATATGGATTGATAGGAATGATCGAATCTTTAAAGACAAGTCACGATCCCTGGCCTTACGCTTCTGGTTCTCAGTAGTTACCGCGGCTACAATACTTGCTTTATTGCTTTTCCGAACTAAGGTCCCGTTCTTTACGTGATTGTCAGTTAAGGTAGCTGCTAAACGCTTGGCCTCTTCAAGGGTAGCAGGGTTCCTTCCCCATACCGTGTCCTGAATCTGCATAGGCAAACCACCGATATACTTTTCGATGGCTACTGGTAGCGGAGTGACCTTATGGGGCAATAACAGACTGAGCTCATGGAAGCGGGTATTATAAGCAAGGTTTTCCCCACTATCCTGAGCAAGGATGTGGAACTCGTCCTCTAATTTCTTGACCTCGTTACGTGGGCAAAATTCATCTTTCATTATCTCCTTAACTTGATCCCAGGTCATAGTAAGTGCAACTTCAGCTCCTCGGGTGCGCTTTTCCTCATTCCACCAAGTGAGTGCTCGTTTGTGAAGAACACTCATAGCATAACGGACCTTAAAGTTATCGGGACACTCACTGTTAATGAAGGTATTCTCAATACCCTCGAACCATTGTAGAAGGCCCGTAGCTCCTTCATCTCCACTGAACTTAGGGGGATTACAGGTATTAAAGTGCTTAAGAGTGCAAGCTGGGAGACCATTCCCGTTTCCGTTGTGATTTCCATTACCGTTCCCGTTTCCATGACCGTTTCCGTTGCCGTTTCCGTTCATCTGGATGACTTGAGCCAGTAAATTAGGAACCAGAGTCGCGATCTGTTGTGCCATTTGTTGGGAAATGATCGCAGCCAGTTGGGCATCAACACCATTGTTGTTGTTGTTGTTGTGGTTAGCGCCGTGGTTGTTATTGTTGCTATTTCCTTCCTCATGATTACCACCATTGTTATTGCGAGTGCTGCGACGTGGAGGCATGATCTGTAAGAGACACAATGAAATGAATGAGGTTATATAAGGAATGTAATCATTTATTCATTAATTAAAACGAATAAACGAAAACGTTGACTTATCAAAGATTCTAGATTCTAATAACATATGAAGACATGCTTTAGCCTATAAGTGAACACTCATCCCAAGAATTCCCAGGTAGGCATCCGGGTCCCTCGTCTGATTGGGATATATGCGCAATGCCAGCCTAGACAGAAGACTCAGAATACAGGCGTTCACCCTTCCAGATTGCACGTGTTCGTTATTAAAATTTAGAACTTCGACGAGATCTCAAGGTGGTTCAGGTTAAACCTGAGGATTTTGTCTTATTAATCTAAGAGTGGATCCAGTGATGGAGAGCAACCTTCTTGTAGGGATTAATGTAGGGATAAAAAGTAGGAGGGATATAGAGAATAGCAAGTAAAAGGAGCAAATACTGGTTATAATCCTATGGTTATAGACTAGATTATTTTTCTAATAACCTAATTCCCTATAACCATGGCTCTGATACCAATCTGTAACACCCCAACCGATGACGGAAACATCGGGATGTCACGTATTGATGATTGTTCAGTAGCCCATGGTGAATAATGAATTTCATTAAATGATTTAAATAAATTACATATAATTGTTCTACAAGAATCGTACATCAAATGAATAATACTATGCACACATCTTCAAGCATTAACTCAAATCTTCAAGCAAGTAGAACCTGAAACATGTTAAGTTTGAAAATATTTTGGGTCAACAAAAGTTGGTAAGAATACATAGGTTTTTGAATATAATTGATAACAATAGTTTGTACAACAATCACAGTTGTATGATGATAGAGTATGATTCCGACATGTAACAATGCGTCTTTGTACAACCAAACCTTGTGTCGACTGATGACTAACTCGCAAGTTAGTTAAATGTTGTTACTATTATCGATCATCCCTGAATTTATGCGGGGGGGATGGGTTTGTCAGACCTATAGCGCTATAATCTAAACAGGCGGCTTGATCATTGTTAATGATTGTACTGTGTCTTTTTGTTACAGTCAAATGATAGAATGATGTTGTAATTGAATCACAAGTAAATATGAGTAAATGATAGTATAAAATGTTTAAACATGTTTCACCCTGAAAATAGTGAAAATAGAGTAAAGGGGTTATGTAAACTCACCTTAGTGATAGTATTGAATCCCTTGATATAGAATACATGTGGCTCGTGTGTATCCAAATATCACCCTATTTCAAGGTAATAAATAAGTGTTGGGAAAACTTAATAAGTCTAAGTTTTTCTAGTCTAAAATGTGCTAGGGTTCCTAATTTGGGGATTAATTGATTATGATTAAATTTGAATAAATAAAGACATAATTAATGAAAATGTTTTCTGGCAAAAATTATCTAAAAGTGATTGAATTATATCGTAACAAATGTAAAAATAATTTTTATAAAATTATTTTCTAAATAAATGAATATTTATGTATTAATAATTATTTGACAAAATTATAGACTTAATATTTAAAAAAATATTAAAAATTATAAATTTCGAATCAAAAATTTATATTTCTGATCTAAACGATTAATAATAATTTATGTGAAATTTTGATGTAAAAATAATGAAAAATGAATTTATTATGATTTATTTATGATTAAAACTAATAAAAATTGATTAAAAATATTAAATAAATGATTTTTCAGAAATAAAAATCATTTCAAAAAAGTTTATTGTCATAAAAACTCAGAATAATTTTTGTGGAAATTTATAAGATCGTTTTGATATTTTTATAGAATTTTATGAATAAAATAGAATAAACTTGATTTATTTATTATATCTATTAAATAAATAAATTTTTGAAAACTAAAAATTGTATGTTAAACTTTTTCACTAGATTAACATAATATAATTTTTGTAGAATTTATAAAAGAGTTTAAGTATTTTAAAATGAATTTTTAAAAATATAAAGGAATATATATATATATATATATGTTTAAATAAAAAAAATGTTGTTGATGCCGTGGTTCGAACCCGGGCCCTTGGCCGGTTCGTGTGTTTTAAATCACAAGCCCAGACCAGCTGGTCTGGACCCTGAGAACGAGATGTTTTGGTTTCAGTTTAGTTATAAAGGTTCTTTCAACAAATTAGTGTTTCATTAAAATAAAAAATGTTGGGGACAGGTTTCGAACCTCCATCCTCGGCCGGTTCCATCACTTTAAACAAGCAGGGGTCACCAACTGATCTGTGAATCATTTGGTGATGGATTCTGTTTTATATTAAACTTATATAAATATGCATCAGAACCATCTTCCCCAAATTGTTACCCTAAGAACCCTAGTTTCCAAATGATTTCAATTACACTCGTTTAAGGCCCCGTTAATCTAATTATTCATAGGGGTTTTAAACCTGAGATGAAAATAGACGAAATGGCATGATAACTTACGGTTTTGGGGGCTTGGATGAACACGAGGGGATGTAGCCGGAATTCGCTACGCCGGCGAAACTCCAGGTTCGTCTGGAAGCCTTACAGCAGAATTCTTTTAAGAGTAGTGAGGTCTCGTGCAATGTGTTATGAGGTTGCGAGTGCGTTTCATTTATAACCGAGCTCAAAACGAAAAAGCTTGACTTTTTAGAAGTCAAATCCGTGATTTATGGGTCTTGATTGAGTTGATTAGTGTGTATTTAAGGCCTGATTTAAAGCCAGGAATGTCGGTCAGAGGTCAGGGACGCGTAGGAGGTTTTGATTAAGGTCAAAGCGTGTCGTTTGCGTGGCCGGGATTCTCGCCGTGAATCTCGCCGGAGGAAGCTTCGTCGGAGAAGCAGGTTTGGGCGGGGCAAGGGTTGGGTTATTTCAAAAATATTTTTTTTGTTATAATGACACCTTTAGTCCCTAGAGTTTGGATTTTTTTTCTTTTAAATAACAATTAGTTTTGTTTCATTGTTTTGAAAAGACTTTATCACTAAACTTTTTACAAATATGAAATTAGTTATAACTTATACAAGTGTTTTGTAAAAATTTACTTTTATGTATAAAAATAGGTATGGGATATAAGAATTTAGAAAAATACATGAGGTTACAATTGAAGCAATAATATCCAATCCAAAGCACCTCAGATCCGTTGCCAACACAAGTTGACCTCAACAACCTGTACAATCAAAATATAGAAGATACAAGAAATAATAGACCAGATCTACTGTGTCAAGATCAGATCTATTATTTTATTCAATCCCAAGAACCAGATCTACAGGACAGATCAAATCCTTGACTCAAAAGACACAAAACAACAGCGGAAGACCAAAAATAACCAAGATCAAGAGCCTTAGGCTCTGATACCATGTAAAGTTTTAGGGTTTCATACACAAACTTAACAAAGAAATCAACAATACTGGAGCCAACACAAACTCCTAACCATAACAGCAGAAGTAGGCGACAAAACACGGTGACAAAACTCTTATTTAACCCAAACCAAAAGAAATGCCCCCCAATACCCAAATAGATCTCAGATAATCATTGAGATCAAATAGAAGTACAATACAGCAAGATCTGCTGATTGATTAGATCAGCAGATCATAAACGAAAAGAAATACACAAAGACTTACAATGAAATATGAAACCCTAGACAGAAACCCTAGAAAACTTGAACGAAACAAACAAGAGAATAAAAGAAGTAAACCCTAGCTCGTACAACTGAGCTGCTTTTATAAGCACCACCAAGATGATCCAACGGCCACGAGAGAAAAGATCCAACGAACCATAATATGCCATGTCAGCGATCTGTGCCAACAAACACACAAACAAACGCAACTAATAATATCAACCGGTTCAAATAACCAGTCCAGAATAAGATGACCCAGACCAAAGGCCAATGGGCTTTTAGAGAAATAGCAGGCTCCATAATAGCAGCCACAACTTAACGTACATATAAGACCAATAATAAATACGATGTCCAATAGCCCAAACAATTAAATGTAATTGAATTAGAATTATAATTGATACATTTTAACACAACATGAAGGGAATACAAGCCAAATGACATGGCATCATCAACGAATTGAATACTAGAAATCATTCATTAGATTCTTTCAACTTGAAGGGATTAGAGAGTGTGGTCTTCATTTTCTTGATGGTGCTATGTCATTTCTCATTTGATAGCAGCAAGAACCCCCTGGTCTACATTGTACGGTGGAATGACCATTTTTTCTTGTTGATTCTTGAGGGGATCGTTTATATAGGGAGATAATCAGGTTTACGTTTTGAGTGGTGAATGTTAGCTATTAAAAAATGTGTTGATATCATGATATGATTAGAACATAAACTACTTTGGTTTGTTTATGTATTTTACAGGATGGAAATAAAATTAGTTAAGATCATATTAAACTAAACACCTAGGTTATCTCTACTTTGTAAAGCTAAATATAAAGTGGTAATTTTTTTTTTCATATGTTGTAGTATGCTAAAAAATGAGTTAAAGTGATAAACTTTATACAAGGCATCATTGACGATTAAGTCAACTTTATGGTCAATCGAATAAGATTGACTTCACGCCTGAATGGCATAATAAGATAGAACCAACCCACACAAACATTCGCATGAGGCATCATTATTATTTGAAGAGGCAAAAACTTACCCGGTTGATCGAGCAAGTGTAGACCCTCCAAGGAAGGTGAGGATAAGAATGTGCTTCATCTTCTATAGCCGGATCTGCAATAAGAGGGAGAAAAGGAGGAAAGATGGGACTGTAGAGAGGGGCCTAGGCTTGGAGGAGAAAACTCTCCTCTACCTAGTAGTAAAAAAGTGGTGTGCTCATAACTTGCCAATACAAGAGGTGGAGACCTCTTTATATAGGAAGTTAATGGGCCTTCCAAATGGACCCAAGTTAATGGGCTACCCAAATGGATCCCCTAACATAATTGGGCCAAGCCCAGTTAGGGGTTTCTCTACAAGTCCCAGGTCCAGTAGCGCTGAACCTCGCGAACGGGTTAGTACAAGATAATAAACAATATTAATATCAAATAAATCTGAGACGGAGACCCGCTCAAGGCGGTTCGGAGGTCCGTTCCGGGTTATACCTCTTCATGTCTTCCCAAGTCCTCAAGTTATTTGTAACTTGCTGGACTTAGGTGTGACCGAAGCACAGGTGCATTCGCCGGGGTATAATTGCTTATACCTCTTCATTTCTTCCCAAGTCCTCAAGTTATTTGTAACTTGCTGGACTTAGGCGCGGCCGAAGCACAGGTGTATTTGCCGAGGTATATTTGCTTATACCTCTTCATGTCTTCCCAAGTCTGGTGTTCATTAGCAAGAATGAATACCAGACTTTAAATGGTGGGTCTTGATGAAAAATGATCAAGGTTCGGCTCGTTATGTGTGGGTCGAGCTTTCTTGATGAAGCATGTCATGTTAAAACGAGGGTTGTTCTATAATCCCTTGTTCTTTTAAGCATCGAGACTTATCGTGCGTCCACAATTTTTATGTCTCGGTATGGGTAATTATGTTTTAAGTGTTTTGGGATTCTTCATCCTTGACTACTTATAACATTCGAAGTAGAACGTTCATTTTTCGTGTATTTAAATTGAAAAAGTGCTACGTAGTCTTTGTTCTGGGGTGTCTTTTAAGTTCGGTATTTTGTCTTTCGAACTTGTATGACTAAGAAGTCCGGACGAAAGGGCCTTCGATACCCCCATGCCCTAATTCTTATCCCCCTTCTAATGCCGGAGTATTTTTTGCCCCGTACACCGAAGCTTGCATGTTGTTTTTTCAACATACGTATAAACATTTTAAGGATCAACTCATGTTTTATTAAATGAGGTATGCCGCATCTCATTCTAAACAAAGATCACATTCTTCCGGAACACTTTGTTTTCACTTTTTGGTGGAGCGTTTCGCCGAAGCCTATAGCCTGGCCTCGGTGAAAGATTTTTTAACTTACAAACAAGTTAAGCCCCTAGTAATTATCATTATTTTAGCGCTGAAGGCTTTATGCTACGGGTGTAGATTTTTTGTTCCAGAGTATAGAAAGGTTTCAAACCAAAAGGGATCTTTATCCCGGCCCTTTTGGTTCGGTATCTTTCCATTAGCTTCATGTTATTGCAGAGCATGAGGCTTTCTTATGCCGAAGTCTTTTTTTTTTTTTTTTGACTCGGAATGTCTGTGAGACTTTTGGGTAGTTCCCCTTATTGCTGTAACCGAGATGATAATGCACGTAAAGATAAAATAGACCGAAGGAAGCATTGCTTTGTTCGCAACTGATTAACAGGGGAAATTCTTCCCATAAGTGCGTTTGAGACGAATGGTGAGGGATGGCTCATCCCCCTTGAGACAAGTACAATGAAAATAGAACTTGTTCAATCGTCTATGTGTTTGAACTGTTTCGGTCTTGGATTTCGGATTACACGTAACATTTTTTAGGTGAACTCTGTTTCATGTGCGGGGAGTGGAAGTTCTATTGATCTTCGCCGGTAAATAAGATCTCAAAGGTCTAGCTGACTCAATTATGTGGGGTCCCAACTGTTTTGGCGGGGTTTTTCCCTTTTGGAGCAGCTCAATTTGCTTTGTCTGATCGGAGTAAAAATTCTCCGACATTGAGTGTCTTGACCTTTACTTTGGCATTGTAGTACTTATCCGGCTTTTTTATTTATTTATTTTCGGGGTATATATCCCTCGAAAAAACTCATATTTGTTGAGTTTATTAGTGATCCGAAGCATTCATCTATGCTTATTCGGGACACTTTGTAGGTACGTCCGGGTTTTAGTATCCCTTGACATTTTAGAGGTTTCCTCATTGTCTCACTTTGTGTTTGAGGTACCTTGTCTATACCGTGCCTGGTTATAACGATGGGTTTACTCTAGCTACGTGACGTTTTGCTCGAAGCTGTAAGAGCTGTGTAAGTGGAGACGGTCCGGAGCATGTATCCCTGCTTACCCGGAGCGTATGAAGCTTGTTATCCTTTGACATCCTTATCTCTTGGGGAGGTGACTCGTAACATACGTCTATGCCGTTATCACATGATTCCGAAGAGATTTCTTCGGTTGTGGAAAACATGGCATATAACCAACCGGTGATGTGGCATGTAGCCGTATTTAAGTGGAAATGTTTCGAGACGCCCATCTTTGTTCAAGCATTGCCAGAATTCACAATAAGTTAATGATTAATAACGTAATACTTGCAGGAGATAGTACCTTCGGTTTTGAATGCAACATGCTTCACGCATAAAATAGAACATGTCCAAAGATTATAACCGGCTTTGGCAAATGCTGATACTCTTCGTTGGTAGTGATGTCATACCATGCTACCCCCGAGTTCAATGGTGCTAAATCGAATTAGTGACATTGAACTTATATGGCGGACGGGTGAGCAATTTTGAATAAGCGCATATTATTGAACCATATTATTGAACCATAATTCTACGGCATGCGTACCTCTGACTTTGAAAGGCGATGTTCTTCCGTTATTTCGAGAGGTGTATCACGTGCTCTCCCCTTTGCCTTAGAGAGCTTTTATTATTTGTCTCTGTATTGGCGGTAGTTGCGGTCTCGTAGGTACTTTGTAGGACCGGAATAAAATGATCTATGGAGAGAGAATTTTGAATGGAGATACATGTGTAGTAGATGTACTTGTTATCAGCTTGTCTTGCATTCCTTATCACAACGGACCCAAGTCATGGGTGACCGAAGCAAGATGGTTTGGCTGTTGAAAGCACCATCCCGCCTCGTATGTGGAGTCAATGTTCGGAAAGGTGGTGGAGTAGTTCGGCTTTATACAAAAAATGATTATGCTGGATCTTTTGGTTCATATAAGAAGTAAATTATTTAGACACTTTTTGTTTGAAATATAAGCAAAAAAGTGGTTCGGTATTATAATTCGTTCGAAAATGATACCACAGCCAAATGTATAGTTGAACGTTCCAAAAATAAAAATATTAATAAAATGAAGCCGAAGCAGAACCACGTGAACCGAAGTATTTTGAAGATGCAAGATGCTTAACAGTTGAAACTTGAAAGTGGACCAAAACTGAGGTTAAATGTCACAAGTTGGAAAAAACATTGTTTTGACAACTACTACGGTTCCGTGCCTTATGGTGCATCCACAATTGGATAAACTTAACTTGGCATGGAAGTTCTGTTGGAAATTTTAATAATTAAGTATTATATTAAATGTAATATAATGACATTTAATTATAAAGCTAGGTGAATGAGAGATCTAAGCTTTATGTGTGTGGTGGAACTTTAAAGTTGGAGGAATTTGTGCTTGTCCCACATTGGTGGAAATATAAATCATGTGTTGGTGGAAATATAAATCATGTGTTGGTTTATATTTAGAATTCTGTAGAGGAATGTATTCCTATACAATAGGACACACCCAGTGGCAGCCAGGAGGGTGCGAAGCACCCGACGCGCCCGCGCACGGGCTCGGGACCGGGACGAGGGCGATGGGCGTAATGTGGCGTTTTGATGGCGCACGCCTTTATATTTTTAACTCAGCTTGGACTGGAGTGGCTCGAGCCTGTGGCCAAGACTGGTTAATTAATCTGGTCAAGTCAATGAAGCCAAGACTGGTTAATTAATCTGGTCAAGTCAATGAAATTAATGCCAGACTTAATTTCGTAATCAATGAGGCGTATTACTAGGCTCGGTTTCGTGTATAAATACCGAGTGCAAGACTCTGTTTGAACACACCGGAAATCTTCCAATTCATGTTCTCGAACCACCACCTTCTTTCAGAAAAATTTCCTAACTTTTCAGACCTGCAGGCTCTTGTTTCAGGTACTATTTCAGGTGCTTGGCTAACTCCGGCAGTGCAATCCGCTTAGGCTGTTGTACCCTGGGAAACAGACGGGTTCACATGGTTGGCCCGAAATCTGTTTTAAGGGAAGCGTGTTTTACACGTGCCTCAGTCACATTGAGTTTCCTTTGCCTTCCTTCGTATTTTCTTTTCAGTTTGTAATTTTCTTTCTGTTTGTATTCTGTTAATTTCATTATTGTATTGTAATCCGATTTTATTTAATAAACGACTGCATTTCTTTATTTTGTGAACGGTGTTCCTACAAGCTTAAAACAGATTTTAAAACTCCGTTCATACTTTGTTTTAAAATTTTCGGATTACAAAATAAATTGTTTCTTTAAAACTCTTTGTGAGTTTGCCTTGGTTTTCTGTAAACCAAACAGTTTGGTTTTTTGTAAACCGAATTGTAAAAATCAAAGGATTATTTATTGGTTTGATCATTTCTGACCATTGTTTAATTGTTTCAGAAATGGCTACGAATGCTAGCGCTTCATCAACAACCGTTGGACCAACATCCACCACTGTGGGGCCATTGTTTGGCACCCAGGCAGCCCAGGCAGTTGCAAACCATGCTGAGAAACCAGAGAAGTTCTCTGGATTGAACTTCAAGAGATGGCAGCAAAAGATGTTGTTTTACTTGACAACTCTGAATCTTGCGAGATTCTTGATTGAGGCCCCCCCTCAACTTGGTGAAGGGAACTCTGACGTTCAATATGTGAGCGCACTTGATGCTTGGAAGCATTCTGAGTACCTATGCAAAAACTATGTGTTGAATGGACTTGCTGATCCATTGTATAATGTGTACTGCAAAATAACGACTGCCAAAGAACTTTGGGAATCTTTGGAGCGTAAGTACAAAACTGAAGATGCTGGTACTAAAAAGTTTGTTGTGGCTCGATTCTTGGACTATAAAATGGTGGATTCCAAAACTGTTATTAGCCAAGTCCAAGAATTGCAAGTGATCCTTAGTGACATTCTTTCTGAAGGAATGAATCTTAGTGAAACATTCCAAGTGGCTGCAATAGTTGAGAAACTTCCTCCAAGTTGGACGGACTTCAAGAATTACCTTAAGCATAAGCGAAAGGAAATGACCATTGAAGACCTTGTGGTTCGCTTGCGTATTGAGGAAGATAATAGAGTGTCTCTAAAAGGAACTCAAGTTGAAGGTACTGCAAGAGCTAACGTTGTTGAGCATGGTCAGTCTTCAAGAGGGAATAAGAGCAACAAAGGTCACAAATTTGGTGAAAAATCAAAAGGTAAGGGTCGGGACCTTGGGCCTAGAAAAGGTGGTGTGAAAAAGAAGGTTAGTTCCTTCAAAGGGAAATGTTACAACTGTAACGAAGCTGGTCACAAAGCTGATCAATGCAAAGCACCTAAACGTGAGAAGGCGCTTATGGTTGATGATGATGTGCCTTTAGTGGCCATGATTTCAGACCTCACTGCCATGATGGAGGAGGTTAATTTGGTGACTAACAACCCAAAAGGGTGGTGGGTGGACACTGGGGCTACTCGTCATGTTTGCCCAGACAAGACCCTCTTTAGTACGTTTAAAGAGGTGGTGGGAGACGAGAAGCTGTACATGGGTAATGCTGCTACAGCAGATATCAAGGGAGAGGGTGATGTGATCTTGAAGTGGACTTCTGGAAAAGAGCTCACTTTAAGCAATGTGCTTTATGTTCCCGACGTGCGTAAAAGTCTTGTGTCGGGATGGTTGCTTAACAAGTTTGGCTTTCGTTTGCTTTTTGAGAGTGACAAGTTTGTTTTAAGTAAGCATGGTGTGTTTGTTGGTAAGGGCTATGCCCAGAATGGTATGTTCAAACTCAATGTAATGGCTGTTACTAAGAACATGAATAAGAATGCTACTACTTCTGCTTACTTAGTTGAGTCTCCTAATGTTTGGCATGGTCGTCTTGGTCATGTTAATTTTAATTCGATGCGTCGTTTAATTAAATTAGACTACATACCAACGTTTGCCATAGACTCTAAATCAAAATGTAAAACATGTGTTGAAGCCAAACAAACAAGATCATCATTTAAATCAGTTAATCGAATAACTGAGCATCTTGACTTGATTCACACTGATGTGTGTGATTTAAAATCAATTCCCACTAGAGGTGGCAATAAGTATTTTATTACTTTTATTGACGACAGTACGCGGTATTGTTATGTGTATTTACTTAAGAGTAAAGATGAAGCAATTGACAAGTTTATCTTGTTTAAAGCTGAAGTTGAAAACCAACTTAATAAGAAAATAAAGCGTGTGAGAAGTGATAGGGGAGGTGAATATGTTTCGCCATTTGGGGATGAATGTGCCAAAAGTGGCATAATACACGAGTGTACCCCTCCCTATACACCCCAATCAAATGGTATTGCGGAACGGAAAAATCGTACCCTAAAAGAAATGATGAATTCCATGTTGATAAGTTCTGGAATGAGCCAGGACATGTGGGGGGAGGCCATTTTGTCGGCCAATTTTTTGTTAAATAAAGTTCCTTTCAAGAATAAGGATGTAACACCATATGAGTTATGGTGGGGACATAAATCATCCTATAAATACTTGAAAGTGTGGGGGTGTCTGGCCAAGGTAATTGTTACACCTCCAAAGGCTCTTAGAATTGGGCCTAAAACTGTTGATTGCATATTTATTGGATATGCCCAAAATGGGACTTCACATCGTTTTCTTGTGCATGAGTCCAAAAATCCTGATGTTCATAAGAACTCCATAATAGAAACAAGGCCAGGAAATGCAACTTATTTTGAAGAGGAGTTCCCAATGTTATTAGAACAAACTCATGCGAGTTCATCAACATCGGTTGATAAGGTTGTTCAAAATAAAACCCATGAACGATCAGAGGATGAAGAGGTTGAGCCAAGAAGGAGCAAAAGGCAAAGGATTGAAAAATCTTTTGGGCCTGATTTCCTTGCTTACATGGTTGAGAGTGAGCCTCAAACATATCGACAAGCAGTCACCTCTTCAGATGGACCTCAATGGAAATAAGCCATCAAAAGTGAGATTGATTCTATTTTGCAGAATCATACTTGGGAGCTAGTTGATCTTCCACCAGGGTGCAAGCCACTTGGATATCGATGGATATTCAAGAGAAAAATGAAAGCTGATGGCTCTGTTGACAAGTATAAAGCAAGGCTCGTAATCAAAGGGTATAGACAAAAGGAAGGTCTTGACTACTTTGACACATACTCGCCTGTGACTAGAATAACTTCTATAAGATTGGTGCTTGCAATTGCAGCTTTGAGAAATTTGGAAATACATCAAATGGATGTAAAAACTGCATTTCTGAATGGGGAATTAGAGGAAGAGATTTACATGGAGCAACCTGAGGGTTTCTCTGCTCCGGGCCAAGAAGGCAAAGTATGTAAACTCGTTAAGTCACTGTATGGCTTAAAGCAAGCTCCAAAACAATGGCATCAAAAGTTTGACCATGTTATGCTTAACAGTGGTTTCAAAATAAATGAATGTGACAAGTGTGTCTATGTGAAGGACACTTCTAAAGGTTATGTAATCTTATGTCTTTATGTGGATGATATGCTTATCATTGGGAGTGATGACAAGATGATCAAATCCACTAAAGACATGTTGAAAGCGAGATTTGACATGAAAGACATGGGTCTAGCTGATGTAATTCTTGGAGTGAAGATTATTAGAACCCAAACTGGTCTTGTGTTAAGTCAATCTCATTATGTGGATAAGATCCTTGAGAAGTTTAATTCGGAAGACACAAGTGTGGCTCGAACTCCGATTGATACCTCTCAACATTTGTCAAAGAATAGAGGAGAGGGTGTTGCTCAATTGGAGTATTCAAGGATCATTGGCAGTTTGATGTATAATCCATGCAGCGGGTTTTTACTGATTGGTCATGAATATTTTATTTAACCTCGTCCTGGCTTATGTCAGAGTCGATGCAACTGGCCAATTTTGGGGGTCATATTCCGCCATAAGACTTGGAATAACTCGTTGTTTTCCCCGAAGATGCAGGCATATGGCGACCTCATTAATTCACATACCTCCGGGTACTAATGGAGGTATCCTCGGGAGTCGGAAGACCATACTTTATGCCAAACATCTTTGTTTGCTATTATTTGCTTATTCAGGAACTTGATGGAGGACTCATTGGAGCAATCTAGTGGCGAGTGTAACTACAACGGTGCATAAGGAGAAAACACATATCGTTTTCCACGACGTATCACGTGTAGTGAAATTCTAATGCTTGTATGGAGATTTGTTGTAACAAGAAGCTGGCCAGTCATAT
This sequence comes from Ambrosia trifida, assembly GCA_028751855.1. NCBI lineage: Eukaryota > Viridiplantae > Streptophyta > Magnoliopsida > Asterales > Asteraceae > Ambrosia > Ambrosia trifida. The sequence goes on along the minus strand of CM054122.1, from coordinate 192,911,043 downwards.
GATCCAGCTATAAATCATCCAGCGTAGGAGACGGTTTAATATGGAGGTTTGCTGTGAAAGATCACTCGACCCGGATCATTTAGCCTATTTTGGAAATATGTACGCAAATTGTAAGAGCAAAATTGAAAAAATTAAAACGAATGGGTCACCTGACCCAAGGTGCTACTTATAAGTAAGATTATGTTCAAAAGGAGTTGGAATTGGAGCCATGTTGATTGGCAATACCATGAGGTATGAAACTATTTAATGTTTAAAATGAGTAAAGACCAATGCTAAATGTATCGGAAATTTCCGAAGATTAAAAACAAAGGTTGGAAAAAGACCATTGTTCCATTTTTTTTTTTCGAAGGTAAATATTTGATGGTAAATATTTGATGTACAACGGAACATTTTTTGGCTCGTTTTCGTGAAGCATCCGGAGCTGATTGAGCCATAGGCAATATAATCGATATGGAGATTCATCGGCTGTATGACGTATGCAACGACATTTTTTTTTGTTTTTTTTTTTGAGTAAACATTGATACTTTTTTCGTATCTTTTCATGGCTCAAGCCAGTATGGACGCAATTGGCGAATTTTGCTAACCGAGTTCGTCTAAAACTCATAATAGCCTGTTGATTCTCCAAGATGTAAGCAAGTGGTGATGTGTTAAATGCATAAGCATGCATCTGATGGAGAATTTTGGAGGATGCATGTTCCTTCAATCAAAACTAGACTCTTTCCGGTAATCAAGTTACACATGCGCCCGGAGCATGTGCTTATATATTGAAGTATGCTTAGGCTTTAAAGCTCTATACTGAGCTGGAGATTACTCTCGTGTGTAGATGAACCAATCAATGGTGGTTGGGTACTGGAACATAACTTAATGTGGAGATGAAGTAAAGCCAGAGATGATCATGGGTTACAGGTATTATGGCGTTGATACCCTTTGTCCAACGAATCTCCAGTTAGTGTTCGTTATATTCAGGAATGGTGATTCTCAAAACCATGTGTCTCGACCAATCAAGAAGAGTTATGAGGATCTTACTCGTTTGCTTGTCTCTGACTACTAAGTGATGGTTATCATCCTGCTTAGTGTTGTGGAGATGTCGATCCACTGTAGATTTTTTTTTTTTTTTTTTTTTTTTTAGAGTCGATGGTGGTATGTAACAGGTCTTTGTTCAGATTGTAAGACCGAATGGATGTATTAGTTCTTTTTGGAGTTCATATACATCGTGGTCAACCGAGTGGTATCTACAATGTTGTCGGACCACTTAATTAATATGGAGGGAATCTGTACCTTCTAATGACGAAGGTCGAACCTAGTATAAATGAGATTACTGAAACGAAAACCGTTCCAAAGAGATGATTGCCTCAGAGCAGCAAACCTTATCCGTGGCTTGTCATGCGTGTAGGCAGCTTGGATGAGATAAAGTGCGACATTCCATCTTTAAGCTGAAGTAAAAAGTCGTACGGAGCAAGTCTTTAGAGTTGGAGTCCATTCTCCAAAAGTCGTATTATGACTATTTTATGAGGATTTTTCCATGCATTGTGTTGGGAAAACCAAAACTTTTAAACGCCATATTTTCATTTTGATAATATGTGCGTGCTGAAGATATTTTCATGAATTTGTCCGAAGGAAACATTCCTTCGGCAAAGACAAAACCACCCCAGCCAAGACTTCGTCTGTGACACGACTACCCATCTCGGAGGAAGCTTGCTGTATGACTATCGTAGTACTACTACGGTGGGTGTGATACATATAGTATAGAAATCTAGCGGAAGCGATTTTCTATTTGGCCTGGTTTAATGGTTTTAGCCCGCAGCCGAGGGGCTGCTCGGTTTCTAGTTATCGACTCTCAAAATAGCAAAGTAGATTGTGAGAAGTGTAGAGATAAAAATGAAAAGAGTATGTATTTCTTATTAATGTTTGGTACATTAAAAGGAGTAAACAAACTACTATATAAATACATGAAGAAAATGTAAAATGAGGAAATGACTAAACTTTGGGGCATAATCCAAGGAGGCTAATCTTAGGGCTAGTCTTGGTCAATGATCAATAATGTTGGTCAATGGTCAAGGTCAACATTATTGATCACTTAGGGCACAAAGATGGAGCAAGTCTTGAAGCCCAAATCTTGAAAGACTTTGACTAGCATTATTATTTTGACTAGTCAAATAGTCATGATCTTCAATACTCCCCCTCAAGTTGGAGCGTGTATGTCAATAACGCCCAACTTGCCGAGTAATTTCGTCCTTTTCAAACACTCCTCTTCAAGTTGGAGTTTTTTTTTTTTTTTTTTTTTTTTTTTTGCGGGCTCATCGATTTGGACCTGACCTTTTTTCTTGCGGGTTTTAAGAACCAGACTTTTCTTCTTGCGAGCTTGAAAAACTCGATTTTTCTTCTTCCGAATTCAAAGAATCCGACTTTTCTTTTTCTTGCGGCCTCAAAGGGCCCGAATTTTCTTCTTGCGGGCTCTAAGGAGCCCGACTTTTCTTCTTTCGAGTTTAAAAAAAAACCCGACTTTTCTTCTTGCGGGTCAAAAAAACCCGACTTTTCTTCTTGCGGGTCAAAAGAACCCGACTTTTCTTTCTCGCGGGTTCAACAAACCCAACTTTTCTTCGCGCGAGTTCGAGGAACTCGACTTTTCTTTTCTCGCGAGTTTAAAAAAACTCGATTTTTCTTCTCGCGGGCTCAAGAAACCCGACTTTTTTTTTTTTTTTTGCGAGTTCAAAAAAACCCGACTTTTCTTTCTCGCGAGTCCAAAGGACTCGACTTTTCTTTTCTTGGTCTTCGATTTTCTCCATCTTGCTTCCACCCTCTCATTGCCTCCTTTATTTTTTTTAATTCATTTCCTTCAAAAAATAGAAAAACACTTTTTTTATGAGCAGATTGTTCCAGGATCAAGAACACCGCTCTGATACCATATAGAAATCTAAGCGGAGACGATTTTCTATTTGGCCTGGTTTAATGGTTTTAGCCCGCAGCCGAGGGGCTGCTCGGTTTCTAGTTATCGACTCTCAAAATAGCAAAGTAGATTGTGAGAAGTGTAGAGATAAAAATGAAAGGAGTATGTATTTCTTATTAATGTTTGGTACATTATAAGGAGTAAACAAACTACTATATAAATACATGAAGAAAATGTAAAATGAGGAAATGACTAAACTTTGGGGCATAATCCAAGGAGGCTAATCTTAGGGCTAGTCTTGGTCAATGATCAATAATGTTGGTCAATGGTCAAGGTCAACATTATTGATCACTTAGGGCACAAAGATGGAGCAAGTCTTGAAGCCCAAATCTTGGAAGACTTTGACTAGCATTATTATTTTGACTAGTCAAATAGTCATGATCTTCAATATATAGGTCATTTGGCGGGTAACTCATTTTCAAACCAGCGTCCGCCGAGCATATTCTTTGGTGAGGACATTTGTCCGGTGCGGCCCAGGTGTCATCCGAAAAGATGTCTTTCGGGCATTCATCGTCCGTTAAAGTAATATTTGGAGTAATCTATGCTTCGGAATATCCGTGATGTAAAATGTTCATCTTCGCTAAAACATTTAGTGGAAAAATGTTATAGGAGCCCAAAACGAGGACACCAAATCCTTTTGAAATTATATCTTGAACACCAAAGCAATTTATTTTGTGCCGAGTGGCCCGCTGAGTGTTGAAACGAACACGGATTTTTCGGTTTACATAGCTTAAGACAATACAAGAGTAGATAATAAGATAAGCCATACGTTTCTCGTAGTTGTTTGTCCATTGGAGCATCTCTCGGTCTTTATTTTTGTAGCCTTTTGAGCTCATAGAGTTGTATTCGACATACACTACATTGATGCTTCAACAGCGACGTGATATAAACGGGAGTGTTAATCACTTTGGCTACAAATCATTCCTCGGACCGTATTTGGTTGTATAGTATGGCGAAGACCGGAGATGTCTGAGCAGTGTTCATGGAGCGAACGGTGGGTTTAGTTCATTCTCTTGGAGCTTGTTCACTTATTTTTAGTTGGTTTAATATACCGGAGTAACATAAAGCTGCAGTAGATATTTCATCCACTAATTGGTTCAAAACCAAGTTATTATGCCGACTTGGTTTGGAATTTTTAACACCATTGAGAGTGCGACTGTTGGACTCTTTCTGGTTACAATGCTTATTTGCAAAGTACTGGTCTATATAAACAAAATTGATAATTATGTCCGAAGTACGCTAAAATCAGTAATGAACCATGATCTTATGAGGCTCGTTCTTTATACGGGCCGCGTCGAAGGAGGTGATGATCTTTCAGCGATGAAGGCGAGTTACCGATGTACGGAGACGAGACAGTATATTTATCGCCGGAGCCCGAATGAAAATCTTCCGAAACAATCATTCAGAAGTGGAGCCTTATCTGCATTTTAACCATGTACTACTTAGGAGAAATGAGATGCAGCAATTGTTTGGCACCTTCTGGTTCGGAAGGGACCATGATTTGGCACACGGACATTCGGACGGAACTTTGATATGTTGTTGATATGTTGGACCCGTAGAGATGGGGAGCCAATTTCCACGGGGATTACGGCCTCAGTCCCGTAGGTTAAACTGAAGGGCGTTTCCCCGGTACTTGTCTTTGTATGAGTACGATGAGCCCATAAGACATTGGGGAGCTCGTCTATCCAGCCGCTCCTCTTTCGCCCCAACCGTTTCTTTATCCCTTCCACCAAGCTTCTGTTGATTCTCTCGACCTGCCCGTTTGCCTACGGATGTGCCACCGAGGCAAACGACTGTTGGATGTGCAGGTCTTGGCACCATTTCTTGAAGGGGTTGTTTGCGAACTGCGTCCCATTATCGCTGATGATTGTCTGAGGAAGGCCGAAACGACATACTATCTGCTCCCATACAAACTTTTTCACCTCTTTTCCGGATATTTTTGACAGTGGACGGGCTTCAACCCATTTCGTGAAGTAATCCACGGCCACTAACAAGAACTTCATGCCTCCTGTGGACTTAGGAAATGGCCCGACGATATCAATTCCCCACTGTTGGAATGGCCATGCCGCAGTCACGGGGATGAGGTTATTTTTAGCTCGGAGGCTGACAGGTGCATGTCGCTGACATTCTTCACATTTCTGCAGCTCGGTAACGGCGCTGTTGTGCATGCCCGGCCAGAAATATCCTGCATTCATTATCTTGGCTACCACCATTCTGGGACCTGCATGAATACCGCATATGCCACGGTGAATTTCTTGGACGATATATGAAGCTTCGTCCAAGTCAACACACTTCAAGAGTGGTCCCAAGAATGTTTTTCGATATAACTGACCGTCAATGACTTGGTATTGGAGGGCTTTTACTTTCAACTTCCGGGCCTTTGCCTTGTCCTCCGGTACGACATCGTGCACAAGGTATTGGACTATAGGAGTCATCCAAGTATCCAATGCTGTATCGACTGACAGTACCGCGGTTGCTTGAATGGATGGGCCTTGTAGGGCTTCCATGTGTACTTCTTGCTGGGTGATGTCATCAGTGGACGCGGCCAGTTTACTCAGAGCATCGGCCTTCTTATTCTTGCTTCCCGGTATATGGATCACTTGACAGGCTTCGAATTGCTTCATCAATTTTTTAGCCTGCATTTGAAGCAAGGATTAGTCGTTTTCGTTGGTGCTAACATCTTTGATCTGATGGTTTTGGGTAATACCCGTACCTCAGCTAAGTATAGAATCATGTTGGCTTCTTTAGCCTCATATTCCACAGATATTTGATTAGCTACCAATAAAGAATCGACATGGGAGATAACCTGCAATGTTTACAGCATGTTAAAGGTTTTGGACGAACTTTGCCTATAGCAAGGAGTTTTTATAGTATTATGAGTACCTTCTTGGCTCCGACCTTTATAGCCAGTCGAAGCCCTGCTATGAGTGCTTCATACTCGGCCTCATTGTTGGAGCTTTTGAAATCTAACCGGATGGCATAAAGCAGTTCTTTTCCCTCAGCTTCTTGCAAGACCATTCCAGCGCCCGATCCTTCCGAACCCGAAGCCCCATCGGTATAGAGGGACCAAGTACTTGTTGGAGCATGCTGGGGCTCGGTCTCTACGGATTGGGGAATTTCTACCAAGAAATCAGCCACAGCTTGACCCTTTACTGGCCCTCTAGTTTTGTACGTGATATCAAAAGCACCGAGCTCGATGGCCCATTTAGCCATTCGCCCGGAGGCCTCTGGCTTTCGAAGTACCCGAAGGATCGGTTGTTCAGACTGTAGCTCAATGTTGAATGCTTGGAAATATCTACGGAGCCTTCTGGAGGTATGAACCAGGGCGAGAGCTAACTTTTCTAGGATCGGATATCGGACCTCATATTCTCGGAGAGCTCGACTGATATAGTATACCGGGTGCTGAACAGTGGCCCTGGTGACAATGAGGACGGAGCTAATAGCTCCCTCCGAGGCCGAGAGATATACCGTGAGTGTTTCACCGGGTTCTGGAGCTGTTAAGGTGGGTAGGTTGACCAAGCATTTCTTTAACTCATCGAAGGCGACGCCAGCTTCGGTTGTCCATTGAAACTGTTCCTTTCCCAAACTCTTCTTTAGAACATTCATGAACGGCAGGGTTTTTTCTGCGGCTTTGGAGAGGAACCGGTGCAGGGCCACTAGCCGCCCATTCAAAGACTGCATTTCTTTAAGATTTTGAGGGGGCTGCATTTTTAGTACTGCCTCGACTTTTTCTGGATTGGCTTTTATTCCATCTCGAGCCATTAGTACCCCCAGGAACTTTCCCTCTTCTAGGCCGAAGGAACATTTCTTAGGATTTAGTTTCATGTTTATTTCTCGAAGCTTAGCAAAAGTTTCGGCAATGTCTTTTATCATGGTTTCTTCCGTGCCACTTTTAATGACTACGTCATCCACATAAACTTCCAAATTTCTTCCAATTTGGTTCTTGAAGGCTGCGTCCATCAGTCTTTGGTATGTGGCACCAGCATTTTTTAGACCGAACGGCATCTTTTTGTAGCAGTACAGGCCGCTATTTGTGACGAAGGCCGTTTTGTCTTCATCGGCTTCGGCCATTTGAATTTGATGATACCCTTTATAGGCATCAAGGAAGCACTTTAATCGGAATCCGGCCACGGCATCAACTTTCACATCGATTTCTGGCAAAGGATAACAATCCTTCGGACAAGCATTATTGAGATCTTTAAAATCCACGCACATTCTCCAAGCTCCGTCATGTTTCTTGACCAGTACGGGATTGGCTACCCATGTTTGGTATCGTACCTCCCGGATTATATCGGCGCTCAACAGGTTTTTGACGTCTTCTGCTATAGCTTTAACACGGTCAGGGGCCATACTTCTCTTCTTCTGAGCCACCGATTTTATGCCGGGATAAGTGTTCAACTTATGCTCTGCTAATGATCTTGGGACCCCTGTCATGTCTGAATTTTCCCAGGCGAAGACGTCTAAGGAGTTTGAGAGCAACTTCCAGAGTGCCTCTCGAGCTGCGGTTGGGAGCTGCGCGCCAATGGAGATTTTTTGTTCTAGGAAGCGTGGGTGTACTGACCATTTCTCGGTTACAGCAGTGCCAGAGCTTCCTGGGTGATCTTCGTCATTGCTCGTATCTAACGATTGTCGGATCTCCGAAACGGAGAGCCCGGCTTCGGATTCCAGTGTGGCAATACCTTCTTCGGTTGGGAACTTGAGTGCACCGTGGATGGTAGATGTTACCATTCCAAAGGCTTTCATCCCTGGTCTTCCCAGGATGATATTGTGCACGGACCTGGAGCCCACTACCAGAAAAGTTAGGATCACCGTTCGTTGGCAATTCCCTGAGCTGAACGTTACCGGTAAGGACAGTTGTCCTATGGGCTGTACGATTTCTCCTGAAAAACTGATTAATGGCATGGACACCGGGATCAGCTTTTGTTGGGATGCTTCGGCTAGTAACTGGAAACATTGGAGGTACATGATTTCGGTGGCGCTTCCTCCATCCACATAGATCCGGTGAGTTTTATGTCCAGCCACGATCCCCGACACAACTATAGGGCCGTCTTTGTAATCTTCTGGTGAAATGGAGGGGAAAGTGATGGGCTGGGCCATCCATTCCGTGACATGATCACTACTTCTTTTCACCCCTTGCTGCTTGATGGTTCGGATCATGTGTATCCCGGCTTGATCATTTGGATTTGGAATGTTTGTGGTGCCGGTTTTGCCTTCTTTGATCTCCTTTACTAAATGGGACAGCTTACCTGCCTTAAGTGCTTTTTCAATTTCTTGCTTCAGCGACCAGCAATCATCAGTATCATGTCCTCTAGCTCGGTGGTAATCACAGTATTTTTTGGTGTTCTTGTCGGATGTGGGCTTTTGTCTTGGGGGCTTGGGGAAATCTACATTCTCCGTGCTGAGTATCTCGCTAGGAGATTTTAGCAGATCGGAGTAAGTTGACCCCCAGTGTGAAGAAGAGTTTCGGCCAGTAGAACTCTTGTCATTTCTTGAGTAAGGCTGTGACCTGTTTTTACCCCAGGAATTACTTCGATCTGAGCTTGGAGCTCCTGATCCTTTCTTCCATGAACTACTTCTTGATGAAGAGCGATACTCATTGTCGTATGTTTGGCTACAAGCACTCTTTCCTCGAGCAAAGGCTCGTGCTCGCTCCATTAATACTTCCATGGTTTTCGGAAGATCTTCATGTAACTTTTCTACGAGCTGGTTGTTTCGGACTCCGTGGCAAAAGCCGGAGATCCGCAGCTGATCGAGAGCTCCACTTATTTGCATGCTCTCCTTGTTGAACCTGTCAATAAATCTTTCCAGTGACTCCCCATCTTTCCTACGGATGTTGTGAATTTCGGTGATGTCCTTTGAACATCTCCGTTGTTGAGAAAAATTTTGTAGGAAAGCACGGCGGAGCTCAGTCCAATTCGCTATTTCACCTGGTGCCAAACCGTCGAACCACACCCGAGCTGCCCCTGTAAGGGTTTGGGCGAACATGTGACACCATGCAGGCATGGGCCATAGTTCGATTTCTGCGGCTCCTCCAAAATCATGGATGTGATCATCCGGATCCGTTGTTCCATCATATCTTTTGATCGTTGTAGGCATTTTCAATTTTGCCGGTAGAGGAGCGCTGGCGATACGGGGGCAAACTTGGAGTATGCAGCCATATAGGCTGGGCGATAGGGAGTAGTAAGGTCATCTTCCGCGGTAGTGACGGCTGGTCATTTTGCTACTGTGGTGACAGGCTGTGTGACTGCGTGGTGTCCCGATGGGAAGCAGCTCCCTTGCGGGGTCCCTAGGTCGGGAGTAGCAACCACGGTGGAGTAAGTGACTTGTGCAACAGGGCCCGTACCATGACCGGATGATGCTTGAACTCCATCGGTGGAGAATAGGTTTACCTGCACGCTCTTAAGTTTTGCTTCTTTTTCTTGTTGTGCTTTAAGTTGCAACAAGAAATCACGATTCTTGAGCAGAAAGTCTGCGTCAAACTCTGGTGCGGTATCTTGACTTGTTCGGGAGATGTTGGTGAGCCCTGCAGACGGGGTTAGGACAACAGAGGCCGCAACAGTGGTTGCTCCGTCGCCCTGTTCAGTGTTTGTGACATCTTCGATAACAAAACCTTCGGATGAAGCCGCCATGGGAAAAACCGTCGCGATCTTTACCTTTTAAGGGTATAGAAAACGGTTGTACAAACGGATGGCGCCAATTGAAGATCCAAAAAGTGGACGAACCTGCAATCACTGTTGAAACAGGCACGACTTGAGATGGATCTGAATGCTCCGAACCTAAGCTTAAACCTGCACAAGGTGAAAGACCGTTAGGCTCGTTACAGAGGAGGAGGGAGGGCCTCTCTGTAACCACCCTCCGGCGTGAGGATAAGTATTTGTTTAGTGAGAGAAAGTAGAGAGAGAAAGTGAGATTCGGAGTCTATGCATTCGTGTCTTAATTGTACTTTAGAGGGGGTATTTATACTAGTCAGCCTAGTTGTACTATACTTCGGACCCCCCTTCGTACTATCATTCGGAGTCTTTTGACTTTCGGGTGAGGCTTGTACTTTCCTTCGGTCAGACTGCCTGGCTGCGGCCTAGTGTCTTAATAGGCAGGCCGCGGTATAATTGCTTATACCTCTTCATGTCTTCCCAAGTCCTCAAGTTACTTGTAAGTAGCTTGTTGAATTAGAATTATAATTGATACATTTTAACACAACATGAAGGGAATACAAGCCAAATGACATGGCATCATCAACGAATTGAATACTAGAAATCATTCATTAGATTCTTTCAACTTGAAGGGATTAGAGAGTGTGGTCTTCATTTTCTTGATGGTGCTATGTCATTTCTCATTTGATAGCAGCAAGAACCCCCTGGTCTACATTGTACGGTGGAATGACCATTTTTTCTTGTTGATTCTTGAGGGGATCGTTTATATAGGGAGATAATCAGGTTTACGTTTTGAGTGGTGAATGTTAGCTATTAAAAAATGTGTTGATATCATGATATGATTAGAACATAAACTACTTTGGTTTGTTTATGTATTTTACAGGATGGAAATAAAATTAGTTAAGATCATATTAAACTAAACACCTAGGTTATCTCTACTTTGTAAAGCTAAATATAAAGTGGTAATTTTTTTTTTTTTTCATATGTTGTAGTATGCTAAAAAATGAGTTAAAGTGATAAATTTTATACAAGGCATCATTGACGATTAAGTCAACTTTATGGTCAATCGAATAAGATTGACTTCACGCCTGAATGGCATAGTAAGATAGAACCAACCCACACAAACATTCGCATGAGGCATCATTATTATTATTAATTGATCAATAGAAAATACAAGTTGAAGCAATTGAATATATGTTAGTACACCAGGCGTTCATATTGTACCATCTATGTTGTTATGACGCCTACTATTTGCGCTTTAAAATTAGTTGCGTTTGGATTTTGTGAGCAATTGAATATTTGTTTTATGTTGTTATGACGCCTACTATTTGTTATTACATCTTAGGATTCCCTGTCTTTTGAAATTAGTTGCCTTTCAAAAGTAATCTTGTACGGCGAAATGTTCCATTATTTAAATCAAATACATTATAACCTCATAGTAATTCATATCCGTATCGCAATGAATTTATGGGTATGTTTGGCAAGGAGCTTTTATGAGCTTTTAGGAGCTTCAAGCTTTTAATAAAAAGCTCCTACTTAATAAAAAGTCTTATTTTGGTTTAAGGAATTTGAAGCTTTTAGGTTGGGAGAAAAAAGTTCTATAGTGAAAAACTACTAGTACTAGCGTTTAAGAAAAAACTCATACTAGATACAAACTTTTAATGAGTAAATAACATAAATACTCATTCTATCATAAAAAAAAAATTAAAAAAGATACATACAAGCTTTTAGTTAATGTCTATTTTGATCATTTTATACATTTTATTAAAATCCCCGGCTACTTTGCTAAACACTAAAATATATTTAAAAAGCTACAGTTACCAGCTACCGGCTGGTATTGCCAAACATACCCTATATCACTAATGTTGATCGTTATTCAATGTCACATTATCAAATATTACATTTCAACCATAACAATACATTAGAACTTGGTATGACTATCCGCATGTTGGATTTGTAATGTGAGAAAAAATAATTCGTTTATTTAAAATAACGATACATGATCTAGTTATTCACTTGGAATTCAAGGTACTGAAATTCGAAATATAAATAAAAAATCATAAATTCAGTCATTAGACTAAGGGGTGTGGGCTCGGCAAAGGAGATCGGTGGGTGAGGTGGAAGGGTGTGCCGACGGCAAACACCGCCCCCCCCCCCCCCCCCCCCGATGAGATCTCGGCAAACTCGGTAACAATTCCCCGACCTCACCGTCCCATTTCCCAAGGAATTTTTTAACTTTATGTTTTGGCTGTTGCAAGGGAGAAGGAGAACGACATCGTTTGAGGGGTGATTGGGGAAGGGGGAACCGGAAATGAAATGGCGATGACATGGACAAGGGGGAAGGAAGAGGGAAGGTTGACCACACCCCATAGCCTTAGTGTCTAGAAGCTTTATTCTTCCTTTTTTTCTTAGAAATTTAATCTAACATTAAATTTTTTTTGAACGGCAATCTAGCATATTAATTAACACCCCTTTTTATCTTTCCTCTTAAATTAGAAATTCACATTGTTCATTTATGTTAGGCAAACCCATCATCTTTATACTTTTTTTTTTTTGATCGGCATCATCTTTATACTTAACATTGGTATGCCATTCTATTTATACTCCTAGAAACCACAACCACAACAACATCAAAATAAAATCCAGAAAAAAAAATTAAAAAATGGAGATTTTCTCCTTATTCTTATTTCCATCACCACCTTCTTTGTTCATCATGGCAATGTCTACTATAAACATGTTGTCACTCACAATTTCTGGTTATACGGAAATGAACGGCAAACAGATGCAGTATGCCAAGTTTTTCGATGCCGCCGGTTCTTCAAAGAAATCAAAAAATGAAGAAAACAATAAGTTGCTTAGTAGAAACGGAATGCTTGTATTTTATACACCATCGTTCATCGTGAGTCTTGCGGCTTTGACCTATCTTCCAAATAAAGATCTTCGTTTCATTATGGTTGAATATGTTCTCGCCATTCATTTTTTGAAAAGAATACTTGAGGTAACGTTTATTTAATTTCAAGTTAACATATATAACAAGCAATATTGAGTTTTGAATGTTTGGTTTGTAGGTTCTTTTTGTTCACAAGTTTAGTGGCTTCATGATGGTTGATGCTGCTATAACCATAGGTGCAAGCTACTGTGTGTCCATTTCTACAATGATTTACGCCCAATATTTATCTCAAGAACTACCCGAGCCTTCGGTTGATCTCAAATATGTTGGACTTGTCGTGTTCTTGATTGGAATAACGGGAAACTTTTATCATCATTATATCCTCTCTAATTTAAGAAAGAAAGGCGATAAAGAGTATAAGATCCCGAAAGGCGGATTATTTGATTTGATTATATGCCCACACTATTTCTTTGAGATTGTTGGTTTCATAGGAATTTTGTGCATTTCTCAAACAACATTTACGCTTTGTTACACTATTGGCACAATATTCCTGTTGATGGGGCGGAGCCATGCTACACGAGAGTGGTACGTTTTAAAGTTTGGAGGCACATTTCGCAAGGATATCAAGGCAATAATTCCATACTTGTTTTAGATAGTTGGTTATAAATGTAATGTGCGTAGTGACAACGGAAATAATGTGATCCCTAGACGGCCACATCAGCTAGATTAGTGGTTTTATGAAATTACCAACTCGAATAGATAAGTAAACATTTATAGGGAAAATAATTGCACTTACAAATATTAGACCATTCGTTGTGATCCAAAGTCCACACTCACGTTGTGTTACTGAGTTACTTAATTTGAGAAAAGAAAGGGAATGAAAGAAAAACCTGATTGTGTTCCAGAGATTTTTTTTAGAAAGAAATTAAAAAGAAAAGAAAAAAAAAGTTGTATTCCAAGAGATTTTTTTTTAAAGGAAAGAGAAGGGAAAAAAGAAAAAATGAGGTTAAATGTCATCCTTTCAAATTAGAAGGAAATGAAAGGAAAAAAAGAGAGAGAAAGAGGAGGAAAATAAAAGGAGAGAGGAAAGAAAATCCCTCAATTTCTTTTCTTTTCTCTCCTTAAGTGAACTCGGGAATATAGTGCTAGAGGCGTGGATCAATTTGATTAAGCACACATCGTGGTGGTACCGTGGTGGAGGAAGACTTGGTTCTAAGCACACATGAAGGGGTAGGGGAGGACATGCATGGCGTGATTCCCAAGCCCTCAGTGTGGACTGCTAAGTGTGAGCCCACTCACTACCACTACCACTTCAACGTCATATCACCACTGTTACTCATCCACCAACTCGGGTTTTCTTAAAACATATTGAAATATTAAAGAAAAAAATAAAGAAAGCCAAAGGCGCTTATAACCTAAAAATACTTTATTTTTGAAACCTATAAGTTTCTGTGAAAATTTATATGTGTTTCTTTAAGGTGAAACTTTGTAAAACATCGACGCTTCGAGTCGGTCGTTATTGTTCTATTAATTTTTATACAGACACTCGCTATAGAAACCGAAAGTGAAAACCCAAAAATATAAATATGTATTATCATCAATTGAAAACAATAAAAACGAACACTGATGCAAATTTAGATAAAATCGATAATGGTATTGATTTTGTTTAATGAAATTGGCTCAGTTCGTTAGTGTATTGACACTCGTATAGCCTTACGAGACCAAAACTCTTCTATGATTATGGTATGAAAAATAAATGGGAAAATACGATGACAGCTGCCGCCCAAAGAGAAATATTTATCCCCTCCGGCTATTTTAGGGGAGATAAAATCATAAATTGGTAAATTCAGATATTTATATGATAACTAGGGTCTTATTTGTCCCACGCTTCGCAGCGAGCACGTTTGTTGTGCATAAGTTTTTAGTAGTACTATGGGCAATGATTTTTCTGCATTTATTTGCGTGATATGACGGTAATTCTATTGGTATTATTTTGTTACAGTACCGGCACATGTTATAGCAAACATCTCGCAACCTGTGCGTTACCACGAAACGAGTAAGCACTATACTTGTATCGAGCTGGTACTAGTCCCTAAAGACGGTAAAAATGGGCACCGGTAAATGTACCAAAAATGATCACTACAGTACGGTACAATACTAGTATTCAAAGGTAAATAAAGAAAAATATGTTACTTTAAAGCATCAATATGGTATCGAAATACTATCACAAATTGGTAATAAACATTCCAATAAATGATAAAGTGTTTGACACCGTTTTCATTCCGGTCAATGTGGCGGTGGAGCAAATAAAAAACGACTCCTTTCTGTGGGTTTATCATCGGGCCAGTCTGCCGAAACCAACGCGGGATAAATGGATTGTTTTTTATGTTGTTGACTTGTTGTAATTCTTTCTTTGGTGCTTGGTGTTTGTATTTCTTGACTGGCGACTGCTGACAAGCTCTTTATATTCATATATAAAGTGATTGTCGTTCGAAAAAAAATGATAAATATTGTATTATAATTAACAAAATTGATGCTATTATTAAAGGTAGATTAGAAATTGTGAGATAGCTTAAACGTGGTATTTATAGTTATATTAATATGGATTGAAAAAATGGCACTTTAAGAGATAACACGAAATCAATATAATTAAATGGCCACTTTAATATACGACTTTTTAACGGCAGACAAAACATTTTTATTCAAAACGCTAGCAAAGATAGTCTGAAACATAAATAATATCCGACACAAAACCACACAAGAACCTAACACATTTTTGTCGTATCAAACTTACCCCAAGTTTAAGACCTGTCCTTATTAATGACGAGGATTAACCCAATTTAGGACTAATTACTTCGATAAACAACATTCACATTCCTATTTACAAAATCTTATAAGAGGTTTAGTGTTTAGCAAGGTTTAACTACCTTGGCCAAATTACATAATTAACTACAATGTTAGCAATAGTTAAAAACATAATCCCTAAGTCAAACATTGTTTTTTTTCAAAAGACAAGCCCATGGGATAATTTTGACTATGCGGAAGTGGAGAGATACATCATTGGTCCTTCAAAAGTGAGCATGATTCATATCCGAGCCTAGCTTAAACATACCTAGGGTCATACATAAGTAAATAACCCGTTAGTGATTGATGATCGCATCGAAACATAGATCAAAACGCGACAAAAGCCCGACCCCAAGGACCCGTCGTAGCCTACGACCTGCCAGCGTAATAAATTCTTGATTTTAAGGTAGGTCATACCATCATCTTGATACCGTACCCTTCTTAACGTAATAAATTCTTAATTTCATGTAGCAATTAAACCCGTATTCATAAAGTTACATCAAAGTTTCAGAAAAAAAGAGATAGAATGATTTATAAAAAAAAACACATAATAATTTTTTTTTTTCTAATCAGAACAGCAATATCTTTGTACAAGCAATATCTAAACAGCTTCATGGCCACTTTTGTACAAAACCATATTTTATTTTTATCTCATGATATCATTATTACTTAGTTTTTTTAACTACTATTATTTAAGAAGCTCAAAACTTCCATTTTTCAACAAAACAAGAGTAACCGTAACCAGTGGGCCTACTCTGGGCCCAGTGTGACCATTGATGCTTACAATGTTATGGGCCTTTATTAGTGTTTTTTTTTTTTTAATACACTTTTTTAAAGCGTAAATTCGTGATCATAATAATAATCGCACCACCATTCCATTTAAGCAGAAAATGAGGAAGGCAAGTTTGATACACTTTGCCAGACAAGTAATCAACTCATCATCATCTTCCCACTACTGTTCTTTCTCCTCTTCTCCTTCCAACAATAAACTATTCGTCGCAGGTGATTACAAATGCAGATTGTTATTATTATTATTGAATGTGTTTTGTATTTTGTACTCAGTTTCTAAACTTTTTTGATGTGGGCTATGCAGGTTTATCATGGTCAGTGGATGAAAAATCATTAAAAGAAGCCTTCTCATCATTCGGAGAGGTATCGGAAGGTAAATAATTGAAAGTATTAGACCTTGAGAATTTATATTCACTTTGCTCGCCAGTTGTTTGATGAAATGCTTCAGTGAGAAACTGCGTATACAGAATTTTTAAGATGATTTGGCTGGATGGGTATCACTTAATTTGGTTCATTACTTTGAATTATCATACAATCATTTGGATGGATCATGTATGTATAATGTATCCATGATTCTTGAGGTTTGAATGTCTAAAAGCCCGTAGCTTTATGCAAAAATTTATGTATGTGATAACGTGTTGATGGATAATGTTTGTTTATTGAGCACACGCGCTTGGATTACTATTCTTTTTTAATGATGTACATATTTGTTTAATGTTTTGAATAACATACAAGAAACATGAAGGTGCTTGTGTTGTATATTGTATGCACTATGCAGTAAGGATCATGTATGATAAAGATAGCGGTAGGTCAAGAGGTTTCGGGTTTGTAAATTTCTCAAAAGAAGATGAAGCCAGTTCAGCTAAAGATGCCATGGATGGGAAGGTTTGTAATTGTAAATACCCTTTGCCTAAAAAAAGGAACATCTTGAAATGCATCTCATTTTATTAAATCACAGGCTTTTTTAGGAAGACCGTTAAAGGTCAGCTTTGCGTTGGAAAAAGTCAGTAGGGAACCTGGAAACACTCGCCACTTTAACAGAGGAACTACTTTCGGTCGTAGCCGCTGACACAATTTTCTTTCATGTTAGCATGCCATGGGTATGTTTTCTCATCAAGTAGCTTATGAAGTGATGTTGTCGTGATTAATACAGATATATACTATACATTGTGTTTATTGGTTGATTGATGCTTTCAGCTTCTATCGTTAGCCGCTAAAACAGAAATAAAACTATAAGATTTACCATCCCCGGCTAATGGCTATACAAGTAACCGGCTTCCATACATGATTATTAGCTTCAACAATGTCTGTAAACATTTATTGGATGAGAAGTCCATTACATATGTGATCCTAGAATAGTAAATTCTAGTATGAAAAATGTATGAGTACTATTTAACTACACCCTCAATTTGTTGTTACACTTTCCTCTGTCTTTAGGTCATTGATTTACTTTTCTTTGGCTAGAAGTTAGTTAAAGAAAGTGTAAACAATAACATAAATAGAGACATTTGTAACTCAACACTTCATCATTAGTAGCATTTAGTTCTCACTACGACACTAAGGGCTATCGTATACTTGATTATACAAAATGTCGGAAGTCTACAATTAAAAATCAAGTTTACCGATACCCGTAAAGGAATCTGATATGTGGGTTATAATAAGTGAGGGACTTAATTGTAAAATGTTCAATAGTTAGAGGGGGTAATCTGAAAAAGGGTAGTTAAAAGTTAGTTAACTCTTAACAATTTTTCATCAAAATTCTCACAAAATTCCTCTAAAGTTCCTGTTTGAACAGTAGAAGCCAATTCTCCCATAGCATCATTGTATTGCTGTGTAGAGAATCTGTCAATGATGTTATTAGTGTATTCAATCCAAGAAACCTCAGAAATTGGCTTTGTAAGGTTCTTGACAAAATTAGCATGCCATTTCATAGCCTTGCCTTCCATGTTAATTGCAGCATAACGTACTTTAAAATTTGATGGTGTATCATCCACATAACAGAATCAGACCTCAAATATAAATGTTTATTAAAAATCAAGTTTACCGATACCCGTAAAGGAATCAGACCTCAAATATAAATGTTTATGGTATACCTAACAATTGTGAATATCCTCCAGAAAAGACGAAACATCAGGATAACAACATATTTATGTTTTTTCAACCTTAACGACGTTCCTGAAAGCAAATGTAGATCCCATCTTCAACATATAAAAGCCAACATATGATCGCTGGATAAACATGAAACATTGTTACTGCTTTAGAACACACATATATGATATACCAGGTTATGCCGAAAGTTTAGCTTCTTTTCAACATGTTAACACATAAAACTGGTTTCAAATCCAGTTTCATGGATGAAAGGGATAATATCCTAATTAAATGAAGATAAAATTTCAATACAAGGAACAAAATATGAAAAGAGGAACAACCTCAAATAGTTGGATTTAGAAGGATCAAAGCATAGCCAGTATTTCTATTGATTTTCCAGCAACCTCTAGAAAGGCCTACCAACTTACCTGGCATGTAATACAGCTCCAAATTACCAAGTTATCAAGAGTACTACAGCTCCGAACCTCACTAAGTTATTCGGAGTGCTGTAGCTCCAAATCTTACCAAGTTATCTGGTGTACGATAATTCAAGGTTTATCAATTTATCCGGAGTATGATAGATCCTGACCTCACCAAGTTACATACTTACATGTGGTACGACAGTTCCACACCTTACCAGTTTGTCTGTCATACTATGTCATCATCAAACCTCGCCAGTGTATGTGGAGTATGGTATCTCAGCCTCCGGACCTCATCAACTATGAACGTTGATCCCAGAACAAGTACACAACAATTAACATGTCAAATAACAGCTAAATACCAACAAATGAATTGACGATTAAATCTTTAGTCTGGTGGATAGTGATTATGGTCCGGTGGATGATACTATACGCCATGGTCAACACCATGTTTGGCGGATCAAGACTATAAATACTCTTCTTTTTACAGAAGAGAGGGCATTCAATACAATCCCCCTACCTTTTTTTTTTTTTTTTTTTTTTTTTTCGAACGGCCAACAAATCAATTCCGAGCACTCTCGGGCACCCTTTTGGCGAATCAGGTACTCGAGAGTACCCGGGCCACCAATTGCCACCAATTCCCAGGAAAACCCGACCACTCACCCGCCCGAAGGCACGACGGTGAAATAGTCGGTAAAACCGGTCGGGATCAGGACTCGAACCCAAGCCAAAGGCCGGGTCATCCCTCATTTTCCATCCACCAATGTCCTCCAAATGTAGCTAGTGGGAATTGAACCCAAGCCTCTCATAGAAAACTTTAAGTTCTCAACCAACTAGGCTACAAGTGTTGGACTCCCCCTACCTTTCTAACTAAGCATCTAGTGTCTTGAGTTTTGAGTTTTATCATTAAATTCTGGTTATTTTGCCATCAACTTACATACTTATTGCAATGTTAGTTATAAACTAACTATAAAATGACCTTGCTTTACATCAAAATTACCTAAATGGCATTTCACTATTCAACTTTAGTTTTGAATAATACATATATAATGGTTGTTTGTGATAATAATAATTTATTTATTTATTTATTCTTTAAAATTGGTGCCTTAATAATATAAACGTATACAACTAGTTTTTAAACCCCGCGTTGCGGGGTGTGGTATCAAACACATGTTAAGTAGTAAGCAAACGACAACGAAGTTCATTACGGTACCGACATATGCTATAGCACGTGAAAAAGAAAACTTTAAAAAGAAAGTCTTAATGAAACGAAAATGATATCCATATATGTTTGGTTCGCTCGGGAAATTCATTATAGAAATCAAAATATGACTTGCCTAAAAGAGGAGGAAACTCTCAATATTTCCTCACGATTTGTGTTAGAAGTAAAATTAACATTAAATAAATGCCGGGAAAAAAAAAGTGTACGAAAATTAAAATAACAAATCAACATGTTTTGCTAATCCATTTGATAAATGCAATAT
Organism: Ambrosia trifida; assembly: GCA_028751855.1. NCBI lineage: Eukaryota > Viridiplantae > Streptophyta > Magnoliopsida > Asterales > Asteraceae > Ambrosia > Ambrosia trifida. The sequence goes on along the minus strand of CM054122.1, from coordinate 192,890,932 downwards.
ATATGTCTCTAAGACAGGAAATTGCATTTTAAATCCAAGTAAAGTTACAATTTAGAATTATTTATCGTTTAGACAAAAAAACATATGTATAGAATATAATAATCCTGATCCATACAACTTTTAATCTTTTATGTGTTACATTTATTATTGCATGTAGTACGTAGTGTTATGAAAATCTTGGGGAAAATAATAAAAGGAAAAACCTGATGACCCCCACATAGCCCAATGGTTATTTGCCACATGACAGGAGCCGGCTCATTTTAGAATATGCACACTGGTCCCAAGACACTACCCTAAATGTTATATTAGATAATGTACATGACGTCCACGGTCCATCTGACTTATATAAAAATAGCGTATAGTAACAAATCAATTAAATAAAATAATAGATAACAATCCTATTAAAGTTGTATTATATTATCAAACACCTAACAAATTAGCAGGTTTATAATGTACCTATACTATTTCCATTATTGTTTGGTTTTATAAAGACCACCAAACGTTATGTTACTCTTTCCAGTATTTTTCAATGTCGACAAACATATAAGTTTCAACTCTAATGTTTTTTTCCTCCTAGTTTATTGTTTTGGAAGTTCTATAAGGTTAATCTACAAAAAAATGAAATATTGTCCGACTTTTAAGAAAAAAAAATGGCCATAAACTTATCAAACTTTGTTGTAATATGTTTCTTATTAAATTATTATAAGTTGTTTATAGATTCTATTCGCTAAAACATGTATATATATTAACCCGAATTAGTAATGTCCACAAAGTATCTATAGTACCTTATTAAGGAGGAGAGATAGGCAAAGTAGTCATTTTACCATCATTTTAAGATGACATATGAAGGGTTTTGTGCTTTATACTCTACATGTCATGAAAGTTTTTCCAATGCTACCCTTGAATGCAAAAACAACTTGTACATCCCTCTTCCAAATCAATTAACAAGAATTCAATGATGGTTCAAGAATTAATGTTGATTTTAATTTACTCAATAGTTTGTACCCATTGTAACTCAAGTTTTTAAGACACTGTACATACATCTCTTAACACCTCCATTGTAACTGATACATGTTTATGATGGGGAGCTGAATTGATCGGTCATGAATGGCTATGATGGGGAGCCAGTCTCCTATAAATTCCTTCAAGCATGCTTCATTCAGGGAGAGTTTACGGGAGAGAGGGATAGTAAGAGAAACGGGTGAGCCGCTCAATCACCGGTGGTCTCCCACGTAGGTTCCCGGCAGGAAACAGTTAAATCAACTAGCGGTGCCAAAACAACCCTTTTTCTGAATTAACCCGTTTTGACCCGCCACCCAACCCGACCTGACCCGCCCGTTTTGACAATTATATTCATATCTCAAAATTTGACTTAAAAATGGGTTCTAACTATAGGGTGGATGTTGGGTGAAAATCCAAGAGTATATGTAGTAGTACCAATTTTGAACAGGAGTCCCAATATTCGGTAAGGCTTATAAAATCAATACTATTTCCTAAATTATGATTTTACAAAATATTCTCCAATAATATGATTCACGAAATCTTTTAATTGCAGGAAACAGTTAAATCAACTAGCGGTGCCAAAACAACCCTTTTTCTGAATTAACCCGTTTTGACCCGCCACCCAACCCGACCTGACCCGCCCGTTTTGACAATTATATTCATATCTCAAAATTTGACTTAAAAATGGGTTCTAACTATAGGGTGGATGTTGGGTGAAAATCCAAGAGTATATGTAGTAGTACCAATTTTGAACAGGAGTCCCAATATTCGGTAAGGCTTATAAAATCAATACTATTTCCTAAATTATGATTTTACAAAATATTCTCCAATAATATGATTCACGAAATCTTTTAATTAATACTAGAACTGTAAAAGTAATTACACTCTATAAAAAACAAGCAATAGTAATTTGACTAAGGAATGATCTAAAATCTGAATGATCACCACCATACAACTGTACAAATAGAGACTGCATACTTAGATTAGTTATACCATGGTTTTGATTGTAAGGATATTTGATCTAAATAAACTTAAATGACATCTATGTAACTATGAATATATTTTGTGTTTAATTTGTAACAATATATATATATATATATACATGTATCTTCAACAAAACCAAACCGAAGCACCATGTGCACAACTTTAAACCATCAAGTTGTGCTCCCCGCCGCATCGCACGGGCACCTTGCTAATCTCTATCTCTACTACCTTATTAAGGAGGAGAGATGAGTAAGAAGGTAATTTCACCATCATTTTAAGATGGCATACAAAAGGTATCATACATAAATCTCTAATTTTTACCATTTTCTTCCATCTATCCCCTTATGTACAAGTCACTAATACAAATCAATTGCACCATTCAATACATTTAATTCATGTATTAACTTTTTGTTACCTAGAACCATTACTAAGTAATAGATTAATTCATGTAACTTTTTTTTAATGGATTAACTTTTTGTTACCAATGGAATTTGAATTATCACCACAAGAAAAGGCTAAGCCTTATTTAACACTTTGTAACCAGTAGGCTAAAGGTTCTTTGGTTCATGTGTGTAACTAAATGTTGCAAATAAAAATCAAGCACAGATCGGATTGGATAAATGACAGTATGGTGTATAAAGTTTTGGCAATTTAAAATGTGAATAAAAATACATGCCCGCAGCAACGCGCGGGCATTCCACTAGTTAAATTTAATGTATGTGTTAACTTACCATTGAGGTTGGTGGCTCAACGATAGAATCAAAGGTTACAGGAGCACCTAATTAGGGAGGTAATGGGTTCAACTCTTACAATGAGTAAAAATTTGTTGTTAAAAAAATTTAAAAAAAAAAAACTAGATTTTTAATTTTGCACTCAACCACACAATTGCTTTGTTTTGATTTAACACATATAATTGGATGCAATAGATTATATAAGAAATATTTGTATTTTCTTTGTTGCATTAAATTTTTCATTATTGTAACAATACAAAATTAATTATTTGAAGCAAATGTGAGATCCGAATTTGTTTGATATTCAATTACGTGTTAAACACATCAATCATTGTAACTATTTAGAACTCTATTATTACCCTTTTGCACATTTTTTTTTTTTTTCAAAGGCACCCTTTTGCACATTTTTTTTTTCAAAGGCACCCTTTTGCACACATACATGTCAACTATTTGTACTGATTTTGTAGACTTAAAGTAGAATTTAAAGGCGAATCCGACATATTTAGACTAGCAAGGATAGATATCGACATATCGCTTTCTTTGCATTGTCCAAACGTAGGTGTAATAACCCCTTGTTGGCTGATTTGAACCTCGTAAACAATATGCAACAAAATGGTGTCGCCACTCTTTGAATTCCCTTTCACTAGATGTTGCACTCCAATGTTTAGCCGACCCAACACACCCGGGATGCCCGCAATTTGTTTCCAAATGCCACCTATAGATATCTTCATTGGTATATAATTCCAACCCTCCCTGTCCCGTGAATATACCACACGACCTTCCTCCACAAAGCGTCTTGGTTTTCTTTTAATTGACACCACCACTTAGAGAGTAAGCCTAAGTTCGCATCGATCTCTAAGTGAACCCAACCCCATACCCCCATATTCGATTGGTGCTACAAATTTCTCCCACGCCAACCAACTCATCTTATCCACATCTTCGGTACCTCCCCAAAAAAAAGTTCCGCCTTGATCTTTCCAAAGTATTCACTACTTGAACCGGAGCTCGAAAAATAGAGAAATAATATAGCGGCATAGAACTTAACACCGATTTCAAAAGCGTAATTCTACCTCCATATGAAAGGGTTTTGGCCTTCCACATTAACAGACGCTTTTGAAATTTCTCAACCACCACGTCCCAACTTCAAACCAAATTCATATTTGAAGCGATAGGAACCCCAAGATGATTAAAAGGAAAACGACCAGGAGAACAACGAATCACCTCAGCAAGTTGAGAGGTCTCATTATCATCAACCCAACCCCATAGAGAACTTTTTTTTGAACTTATCTTTAAGCCCGAAACTAAATAGAAACCACGCAAAAGGAGTCTCAAATTTAATGCATTTACTTCAGACCATTCGCCACAAAACACGACATCATCCGCGTACATAAAATGAGACAAAAGAGCCCCCGAACCAGCCACACGTATACCATAAAAAGCTCCTAATAAAGTCGCCCTTCTCGTAATTCTAGCTAGACCCTCCATAGCGATAATAAAAAGGAATGGGGATAACGGGTCTCCTTGACGAAGACCGCATTCACAAGAAAACTCATACGTAGGAGAACCATTAACCAACACCGAGGCACGTGAATTGCGAACTATAGACATAACCCACTCTCACCATTTATAAGAGAAATTCATTTGTCTCATAATCACTTTTCGAACATGTTAAATTAAAGTAAGACATATATGAATCAAGTGTTCATATTGTTAATGTGTTATAGAATTGAAAATTCTTTAATCTTTTGAAGAATATAAAAATGAATATAATATTGGATAATATTGGACAACGTGATTGATCAAGGATGTCTTTAGAAACAAAGTAATTAAAATCTTTAAGTTTGGTATCACTTTTTTTTTACACATCCACCGCCACCGACGCCATTTTTAACAACAAACTCTCAAAACATATATATAAAACCACACACTTCAAGAACCAAACCACACCTCGACCCGCCATAACCGCCGACACTTCCCTAACCCTCATGGCATCACCACATAATAATAATAATATTAATCTCATTCTCACCCTCTTCTTCCTTCTAACCACCATCACCGCCACCACATTACCCATAAAACCATCAACCCAAGTCAACTCTAACTCCATCCTAGTAGCCCTACTCGATTCCCGTTACACCGAGCTATCTGAGCTAGTAGAAAAAGCACTTCTACTACAAACCCTTGAAGAGACACTAACCATTCATAATATTACTATTTTTGCACCAACAAATGAAGCTCTTGAACGTGACCTTGACCCATCGTTCAAACAGTTTTTATTAGAACCTGGAAATCTACCATCACTTCAGTCATTGCTACTACACCACATTATCCCTAGTCGAGTTAGTGTCTGGCCCAATGAAAACACAATGCATAATACGTTATCAGATGATCCGTTACATCTTTATAATTTACAAGTTGTTTTTGTAAACGACGTCGTTCGTAACGACGGGATTGTTCATGGGATAGGGAGAATATTGATACCGAAATCCGTACAACAGGATTTTAATAAACGTAGGAGTTTGCGTGCTATTTCTGCGGTTAAACCTATGGGAGCACCGGAGGTGGATCCTAGAACGAACCGGTTGAGAAAACCGGCTCAACTGGTTCGTGTTGGTTCACCGCCGGTTCTCCCGATTTATTCTGCTATGGCGCCTGGGCCTTCGTTGGCCCCGGCCCCGGCTCCTGGGCCTGGTGGTCCACACCACCATTTTGATGGTGAGAGTCAGGTCAAGGACTTCATCCAGACTTTGCTGCAATACGGAGGGTAATTAAACTAACCATTGTTAACTGTGATTCAACCACGATAAATGTTTTTCTATAGGTGCTTAGAATAATAAAAATTCTAAATCTTTATTTTACATTAGGTTAATAATTGTAGTGGGGAGCTTCTCATGGGTAGGGTGGGCCCTCCCTAGATTTTTTCGTAGTAAAAATTAAAAAAAAAAATTGTTTGTATCGAGGAGATTTTATTAAAAATTAAGTTCAAGATCCGCCAATGTAATTTAGGGAATTGAATGTTCGGTTATCGGGTTATTAGCGATGCTTTAAAAACCGATTTATATATCATACCAGGTTGGACTCAAAAACGGTTCAACCGGTTGGACTGGCCGATGTGAATCGGTTTTTAAAACATCGGTTATTAGATAAATCAATAAAATAAGTTTTGATCAATTGCTTAAATTGGACTATATTAGAATTAGAATTATGAAATTTGACTTGATTACTAACTGTAGTTTTTTTATGTAGTAAAAAGTTTATATGATTTATGTAATTATTTAGTAAAAAAATTATATATATAATCTTTTTATAAAACCAATAGACAATGGGGTATTTTTTGGGTTAAACAATTTTTTCTTAATAACATTCATGATATTAATTGTTAAAAAAAAGGCCGTTTGGAATTTAGTTATTATACATGCTACATAAAACGAAAAAAAAAAAAACAGTGGTGTGTGTCAATTGTCATATAAAACAATATTCTGATTTAATATGGCATTTAGGTACAATGAGATGGCAGACATTTTAGTTAACTTGACAAATTTGGCTACGGAGATGGGGAAATTGGTATCAGAAGGTTACGTATTGACGGTGCTTGCACCTAACGACGAAGCCATGGCGAAGTTGACCACCGATCAATTGGCGGAGCCTGGTGCACCAGAGAAGATTATGTACTACCACATTGTCCCAGAGTACCAAACAGAAGAGAGCATGTACAATGCAGTTAGAAGATTCGGTAAAATTCAATATGACACGCTTCATGTGCCGCATAAGGTGGTGGCTCAAGAAGCCGATGGCTCGGTAAAATTTGGTGATGGTGAAGATACGGCTTACTTATTTGATCCGGATATATATGTAGATGGAAGAATATCGGTTCAGGGGATTGACGGTGTTTTATTTCCCTCTTTGGTTGACAAAAATTTGGAGACCACAAAGAGTGCAAAAAGTATTGATCCTATGACCAAACCTCGTAGAGGTACGCCTATCGCCTTCTTGCATTGAGCGTTTGACTTTTTTTTGAACGGCCAACAAAAGTTTTTATTAATATCACCCAAAAGCTAGCGTGGAGCTAACATAGTCACCATATATTTTAACCTTATATTGCATAAATTAAAACTACACCAAGTGTTCCAATCTAAAGCCGATTGTTTCGCTCTCGTCTTCACCCATAGAAGACTCGACGCCTTTATATAACCCAATACCTTTTGTAATGAAGCTTGTTTCTGGTTGAAAATCGTCTCGTTTCGACTTTTCCATATACACCAAATGGCAGTGAATAAGTTAGGTTGTCGGTGAGTCAAATATGTTAAGTAAACCAAAGGCTAAAAATATCCATGGCTTAATAAAGGGCAAAACCGTAAAAGAACATTCATATGCTTTAGTAGTTGTACAGTACAAGAGTTAAATGCAGATGAAAATATTATTCTTAAAAGAGGGTGTGGTCAGGGGTCCATATCATTGAATGCTTTAAACTGTCGGTAGCATAGCAATTTGGCCCTACGTTGATTTCTTAATACATATGCACATCGTGCGTCTACTTGCGTTTTTGGATGCTGAAGCAGCCAAGCAGATGCAAAATGTTAAATAATATTTTAGTTTTTATGTGTTGATATATTATTATATGGGTTAGGATCAAATACACAGTGAAAGAAAAATAGGAAGTCGTAGGAAGGGTATCAAACGGACTTCGATTGAACTCATTCAAGCGGCATTGGAATCGTCTTATCGAACCCTACGTCGTTAGTTTTTAGGTCTTCGTTTTTTTGGGGTTTTAGCTTGTAGTTTTTAGAATATGCGTTATATCATTGTGTCTTTTATGTACCATTGTGTCTTTTTCTTATTTTCATCGTTGTGTCATTTTTTCAATTCATTGTGTCTTTTTTCTTCAGCATTGTGTTATATTTTTTGGCACTGTGTTAGATTTTGTGGCTCATTGTGTCATATTTGATGATCTATTGTGTTTTTTGTATCCTTCTCACCCTTCTCATTTTTTTAGCCTTTGCATTATTATATTGTCTTATACATGTTGACATTTCCCATACTGATCAACTGTTAGAAGAAAGAATTCCAATCTCACCAAACATATAATAATTATATTTTGTCATTACTTCTTCGTTGTTTTTATGCTTATTATTAATAAGTTTGATGATTTATAATTACAGGATTCTAAAGTCTAATTAAATTAAACATGTGATTAGCTCAATTGCCGAATTCTATTATTATTGATTATTGTATAATAAAAATGGTGACGAGTCGCTATTGGTTAACAACTACAAGATATGAAGTTGCTTTCAGGGAATTAGATATTATTATTTAAGGGTGGACTCATTTATTAATTACTATGAAATGAAATGTATATATTTCATTAGGAAAATGGTTGTTACGTAATTACTATATATTTACTATGGGGCAGGTTCAAATACAAATTAATACAAACGTGTGAAGGATGCGAAGGATCACTTTGTACATGATAATTACGTAATGCCTTCATGAACATAACAAAACATTACGTAATTATCATTACGTAATTATCATGTACAAAGTGCATGATAATTACGTAATGATAATTACGTAATGCTTTTATGAACATACAAAACATTACGTAATTATTATTACGTAATTATCATGTACAAAGTTGCTTCGCATCCTTCGCACGTTTTTTTTTTACTTTGTAGAATAACCGCCCCCTATTTACTATATAGTATTTTTACACATCTTACAACTTATTTTCATTAATTAATCAATTCACAAGTAATGATATTATTTGCAGGTAAGTTGCTTGAGGTAGCATGCAGAGTGCTTGTGAGCATTGGGCAAGATTCGACATTCACCACATGCCATCATATTTGATCATCCAAAACTTCATATGAAACAAAAGGTTCATCTCTCTCTCAAATCAAACTTCGTTATACATACTTATATGAAGAGAAGTTGTATGTGATTGTTTTATATATTTCTTTGTATTTTATTGCAGGGGGGTTGTGTAAAGACGTAAATAACCTGCAGTTGGTAAATATCGGCCAAAAAAAAAGAAGAAGGATAAGTGGTTTGTGAAGGATCCTCAAAAATATTTTGCTTTTGGGGTGGTATTTTGGTATGTCAATGTAATTGGAAGAAGGATAAAATGTAATTTAAGTGTGGATATTAAATCAGATTTTTTTTGAGATGTACAGTGGTGGCAGAACCCACAAGAGACCGTGAGTTAATGTTTGTTGGTTGGTAAACGAACAGCTAGCACTTGTAAGTTGCAAATGGGGAAAAGAATCACCACGCACAAGTTTTATTGTAAGACCACATTTACCACTGGGGTGAAATGGGTGTGGATTGCCCCAAAAATTTCCACAACGCTGGGAATACTGCCCCTTAGCATTTTGGCCATTTTTGGTCTTGGGCGTGATATTTTTAAAGCTCGATTTTGGGTGTTTTGGTCTTGAGCCAATTCCCTTCCTTTACGTGGAAAGAGGGCGTGAAATTCCCCTCCCTGCTACACTCGGTCTAAGTGGTAAAAGAGTAATTTGTTCATTTTAGTCGTGTTTTTAGAATAAATTACATGATTGATCCGTATGACATATTAATATTACGATTTTTATAACTATTTATTAAAAACTATACGACGAGTCACAACCTTTGCAAGCGAATAGCACATTTAGCCCCCGTCTAAAGATGAGGTTATTTTTTTTCCAATCCATAAGAGGGGCAAAATGGGCATTATAAAGACACAAAGGCCATTTCTAAGAAAAACATCCTTTTGATATATCAATACTAAAAAAAAACAAAAGCCTATGATTGAACTTAAAAACCCATTTGTTAACCCATTAACCTTATCATATAGTTTAGGTTTAGGCCCAATAAACAACTAAGTGTTTTGGATTGCTTATTTAATTTCCAAAGTGTTTTTAGTTAGAGGTGTTTATTGACTTATCACTTTTTGAAAAAGAGTTTTTAAAAAAGTGTTTGGATTAACTTTTGTGATGGAAAAAGCCAATAAGTTAATAAGTTATTTTTTTAAAAGTGTTTGGCTTAACTTATTGTAAAAATTGGTTGTATGAGTGGTAGATTGGTAATTTTTATTCCAAAAGCCAAAACAAAAAAACTAGGATTTCTGACTTCTTGAAAACAACTTTTCCACCCATATCAAAAAGCCAAAACATAAAGTGTTTCTACTGTAGCAAAACAGCTTATTGGTTTTTTGAAGAAACTAATATTTGTTAAACAAAACATTAACCTTTTGATTTACTTCAAGTTTATTAAGCAATTAAACTCATTTTTCAATTAAACTCAATTACCCTAAATTCATAAGAACTGTTATTTGCAAAGCTTCTATAACTTCAAGCCCTTTAGTTCGTTATCAAGTGTATAGCTTAGAGGGTGATCGCTAATTAATGCACATATGTTTTAAATTCTATCCAATTATATTGCTTGAGATAATGTACACCATCAAGATTACTATAGAATTAGAGAAAGTACACCGTCAAGATAACCATGGTATTAGAGAACGTACACCGTCAGAATAACTATATACAACATCTCTTTGAAAAAGACCTAGACAAATGTTAATAACAAAACTGAAGTGGGATTTTATAGCCATACTAGGGATGTTTTATTTAGACGATCGTAATTTAAAAGGTTTAAGCAACTTAAATCATAATACACGCTTCTATCTTTCTTTCTTGTGATTTTAAAGGCAAATTTAAAATTGTTGTTCGTTGTACTTAACCCAAGGGGTTAAGATCAATTGAAAAGTTGATTTTGCCTAAGTAGAGTAATAATCCATCTTGACCTTTTATTTTTCAAATCAATCATTTAAGGGGAATTGGAATTAAATAATCCCAGCTTTGTTGGGTTAGAAGACAATAATCCCAACTTGAAAACTGGAATCTAACAATCCTAACTTGTGTTGGTTTTTATTTTCACTGGACCAAAACTATCTGGGTTTAACCCAGTTAGTTTTATGCCTACGTGGCATGAATGATCGACAGAAAAGATGAAAAAGTTTGGGTTTCTCTAAATCCTAATCGATAAACAAACAAAGTAATCATCTAAAGATTTTAAGTTTAAAACACTAAAGATGGGAATTTTAACATACTTGATGTTGCTATCTTCCTTAATATTCAGATCTAGGGAGAAAATCACAATAAAACTTATTGACTATCTATTATGAAACAAAACCAGAATCATATTCGAGATACATGAAACTAAAATATAAGAGAATCTTTAAGGGAAAAACTTATTATGTAAATTTAGAACATTCCTAGGTTCAGTACCTTGTGGCCATGGAGAAAAGCGACCGAAATAGAAATGTTGACGCCAACAACAACCCTAACTATCGAGGATCCGAAGAAACCTGAAATGCATATAAGCTCACGTAGATGAAAGAAAAGAGTCATAAACTGATGTTTAAAAGCAAAAATTGATTAGAATATATATTATCAAAATTAAACATAGATAGCTGATGCGTATGGTTTTAGCAAATTAAAAAGATGTCAATTTTCCCGGTGCCAAAAACTTGATGTGTCAATCCCAAAACATTAGTTTGGGGGAAACGATTGATTTTTACTAAACTTTTTACAAACTTTTAAATTTATAAAGTAAACGATAATTGCTTTAGAAACTAAAACCAACACATAGGCAAAGAACCTGACGTGTATAGTATAGCTTGCTAGGGTAAATACCGAGTATCGTATTCCAAGAAAACACACTTTCCCTACTCAACCTTTCATCAGATAACTTATCGGGTTTTAAAAGAGAAAATAAAACATAGGGGTTCTTAAAAGGAAATAGTTTTCAAAAGGTTTTGGTTTTGATAAAATAAAAAGATAAAATAGTAGAGTAAACTAATATGCACATCTCGGGGCCCTCCGTATAAGTAGTTAAGTTTACTATTAAAATTAATAATTTAAATTAATTAAATGTGAGGAAGACGAGAGTGGTCTTGAAGTGTTGACTCCTTGATAAAGAAGCAGGGCAACTACTGAGTAGATTGCACAACCTCCCGATGCGCGTCCGCATGAAGGTGTTCTGCCAGGGCTTCGCATATAGCGGGCTCCTCAAACTGCGATCAAGTCTCTGGTCCTCAGACTTATCTTCTTCTTGAATTGGAGGCTTAACTTCCGTCCTGGAATACCGTACACCTCCCTTAGCTCTCGCGTTTCGTAGCGAAGGATCTCTCCTTATGGTCAATCCCGAAAACCTCGTATCCCCTAAGTAGGTTAACGATCATGAAGACCAAAGGATCTCTCTTACAATTGACTCAGGCGACTCGTATCCCCATTGGTTAACGGCTTTGTACTGACGAGAACTAGAAATAGAATTCTTAGTTTATTTATCTTTAAAGTGACACTTAATATTTAGTGATCAATTAAATATAAAGTTGGTTTAATGAATGATGACTTAATAAACCCAACCCATAACCTCCCGAGCTGAATGAAACCCTTGATAAAGGTGGAACATAATTCTAAATGTGTGCAATCCGAAGATCACTGGTGCACCTGTAGGGAATCCGCCCATTACCAAGAAGATCATTCAATCATCTGGTATGTACCAGAAATGTGTCACTCAGATTTGGTCCACTTCAGAAGCCATTGCTTAGAACCCGGTTTGGATATCATAAGCCCGAAGGATCTGTCTCGCTACCGGTTTCCTCGCCTTGGATCTAGCTTGGGACTACCAGAAGCTTATTAAACCTCTAGTTAATTAAGTTAAGGTTGATTTAATTTATTAAGTTAATCCTCACTTGAACCTGTCACCAAATAAATAAACAAGAATTAGAAAGAAGATAACACAACAAATAACTAAAAATAAACTAATAATAATAATAGTAAAAGTCTACAAATCGAAGCGGGTTCGGGAATAATGAAAAGATACAACCATAACAAATGATCAACACATGAACATGGCTACTCATAGACAAGCTCTCAATCTCCAAGTGATATGTATCTAGCATGATCCTCACGACCCTCGATGCTTATTGCATAATGTAACACCCCAACCGATGGCGGAAACATCGGGGTGCCACGTATTGAATGATTGTTCAGTAGCTCATGGTGAATAATAAGTTTCATAAATGATTTAAATAACTTACATACAATTGTTCTAGAATTTGTACATCAAATTGAATAAAACTATACACGTATCTTCAAGCATCAATTCAAATCTTCAAGTAAATAGAACCTGAAACATGTTAAGTTGAAAATGTTTTGGGTCAACAAAAGTTGGTGAGGATTACATAGGTTTTTGATAATTGAATAAAAATGATGTGCAAATTCATGTGTCATGTCAATCTAGTTCATATGTGAGAACATACTAGAAATAAATCGAGTGCATAATCAACCCTGATGACTGTTATAAAATGATACATACCATACGCTCATGGTCCAATATGTTATACGATAACAAACACCCACGTAACCTTTGTAGGAGGCACGTATCCGGGTGGGATTGTCAGTCCAATAGATCTATCAATGTATACCGTCGGCTTGTACGGAGTTAATGATTATGCTAGAATGGTGCTTACTCTAATCATGCTCAAGACATAATGCAACATAGAAAACACATAGACACATTGATGATTGAATTGCATAAATGATGTGGTAACATGTTTCACCCCAAAAACGGTGATAAATAGAAAAGGGGCTATGTAAAACTCACCTTGGTAAAATGTTATATCTGTTGAGAAATGCGTTGACCAAATGTATCAAGTATCACCCTAAAATGAGGTAATAAATATGTCTAAGTCTAACAAGTCTACAAATGTTTAAGTTCTAAGGCTTCGAATTGGGGATAATTGCTCGTTTGATTAATATTAAAAATATTCGCCAATTGGGAGAAATTTAGTAAATAAATAGCTAAAAATCTTTTTATGAAATTTAAACTTAAGATGGTTACAAGAATGTGTTTAAAGTGTAAAAATAATTTTTATAAAATTATTTCCTTTAAAATAGATTTTTAAATCTATTTATTACAAATTGTCAAACTCTAACTTTAATACTTAAAAATACTAAAATTAAAGAATTATTAGTTTAAAAATTATATTTCTGTTCTAAATGATCAGAAATAATTTGTATAAAATTTTGGTGCAAAAATAACAAAAATTGAATTTATTATGATTTAATTATGATTAAAACTAACAAAAATTGATTAAAAATATTAAATAAATGATTTTTCTGAAATAAAAATCTTTTCAGAAAAGTTTATTGTTATAAAAACTTAGGATAATTTTTGTGGAAATTAATAAGATCGTTTTGATATTTTTATAGATTTTTATAAATAAAATAGAATAAACTTGATTTATTTATTATATATATTAAATAAATAAATTTTTGAAAACTAAAAATTGGGTGTTGAACTTTTATCTCAGATCAACATGATATAATTTTTGTAGAATTTATAAAAAAGTTTTACTATTTAAAAATGAATTTACAAGATTTAAATGTAATAATTATATATATAATTGGCTTGATGAAAATAATGCAAAAAGGGGTGCCCTTGCTGGGACTCGAACCCGGTTCCTTTCAGTTGCAGGCCATGGTCACAACCACTTGGCCTAGGCCAGTGGTTGTGATGAATCCTGATTAAAATTATATAAATACTCTGTGCCAAAACTAGTTTATCCCCAAATTATTAATATGAACCCTAGATTTAACAATCAAACGAATCAGACAATATAAACCCGATTGAAGTTAGGGCTTTTGTTGTTTGATTGCCGACTAATAAAACCCACAAAAACAATTAGACTCACAGTGTTGAATCGTTGATGAATGTCCGGTCAAAGCAAAAAGTCAAACTACGAACGAGATAATAATATTTAGAGTGATTCAGAGAGAATTGGAGGTTGAGAGAGAGTTGTGAGCGAGTAATCAAGGTTCTCAGTTGATCAATTTATAGTGTAATGGTTTGGAGGCTCGATTTGGCAACGTTGACTATGATTAATAACATACGCGTATAATGAGTAATATGGTCAATCAATTCGTAATTGCACATGTAATTGGTAAGGATTAGGCCGGTAATCATGTTTCCTAAGTCAACCTTGATTAACCATAAGTTAATTAAACCAATTAAAGGGTCAAAAGGTAGAGCAAAAAGGAAAGAAAAAAAAAAAAATTAAAACATCTGCTCTGCTACTGTTCGCGTCCACAGGGAAAGGAAGAAAGGACGAAAAAAATGTGGTTAAATATAATTCGCGTTGGGTTTAGATCAAATGAAAGGGTGTGGAGTAGTGGTTTGTGCGCGTGTGTGTGTGTGTGTGTGTGATCCCGGTTCGAGACCCGGGGGAAGCACCCTTTTTTTTTTTTTCAAGCAGATAAGAGGAGGGGTTGGGCTTGGTTTCAGATGGGCCGACTAATGGGCTGGGGTACTGGGCTGACAGTGGAGTGGGCTTAAGCTAAAGTAAGGGAAGAGGGAAGGTGGGCTGGAAAATAAAACTTTGCTATACCAAAAATCTGATTTGTGTTTTTGTAGTACATATATATATATATATTTTTTTTATAAAACTGAATTAAAATTATTATTATTATTATTATTATCATTATATATATATATTTCTATATATATATATATAGGTTGTGCCTTAGGCATAAATGTATAGAATTAGGGATAAAATATATATATATATATATAGTGAGGGTTTTATATAGAAAAATTTGGGGAAAATTTTTGTGATGTTACAGTCTCCCCTACTTTTAGGAACTTCGTCCCGAAGTTTATTGAAAACACAAGGTTGAAGGGGATTGGATAAAAATTAGGACGAGTGTGACTTGAAGAATTTTATGTTAAGGCATGACAATGAATAGAGTAACCTGTCTCGAATAGCGTGGATAGGAGGCGCGTTACGTGTGAGTTGATTTACTAAATGAACTACTAGATATTTGGTTAACTACCGGAAATCTTTGATAGAATTCTACACCACCTTAACGTACCTGTAAATTCACGATTACGTTCCGGACCGTAATCCCCAATTTACCTCACATTAGGGTTTTGCGTCCTTCTATGACTCTTCCGATTGTTGAGCAGGTCTGATAGTCTCCTCCAGTCGTTGAGCAGGTGGTAGGGCCTCTCCCGACTGTTGGAAAGACATGATGACCCCTACCAATCGTTAAGTAGGTTGTTTTGGTAGTCAACTATTTGTTGTACAAGTAAGCACGTATGATCATAGATATAGCAATTAGTTCATATTAAAGCAAGCATGCATACAGATGTTATAATAATACTTGAATTTATTACTTGAATCCAAAAAGTGTCAATACATAGAATTAAAAGCAAACAACATTTAAATGGTGGGACTTGCTGTTAAGTAGCTGGAGGGTCTTGATTAGGGCATCGGTTACGGTAGTGATTTGGGTTTCCACATTTATAGTCATAATTACCAGGATGATTAGGATTAGTAACCTGAGTAGGGTTGTGAATAATTGCAGTCAGTTGGGCATCAACACCTTTGTTGTTTTTGTTGTTGTTGTGGTTGGTGTTGTGGTTGTTGTTACTTTCCTCTTGGTTCTCACCATTGTTATTGCGAGTGCTACGACGTGGAGACATGATCCGTAAGGGACACAATGAGGGCATGAAATGAATGAGGTGATACAAGGAATGTAATCATTTATTCATTAATTAAAATGAATAAACGAAAACGTTGACTTGTCAAAGATTCCAGATTCTAGTAACATATGAAGACATGCTTTAGCCTATAAGTGAACACTCATCCCGAGAATTCCCAGGTAGGCATCCGGGTCCCTCGTCTGATTGGGATATATGCGCAATGCCAGCCTAGACAGAAGACTCAGAATACAGGCGTTCACCCTTCCAGATTGCACGTGTTCGTTATTAAAATCTAGAACTTCGACGAGATCTCAAGGTGGTTCAGGTTAAACCTGAGGATTTTGCCTTATCAGTCTAAGAGTGGATCCAGTGACGGAGGGCAACCTTCTTGTAGGGATGAAAGTAGGGATAAGAAGTAGGAGATAGAGAATAGCAAGCAAAAGAAGCAAGTACTTGTTAAATCCTATGGTTATAGACTAGATTATTTTTCTAATAACCTAATTCCCTATAACCATGGCTCTGATACCAATCTGTAACACCCCAACCGATGGCGGAAACATCAGGGTGCCACGTATTGAATGATTGTTCAGTAGCTCATGGTGAATAATAAGTTTCATAAATGATTTAAATAACTTACATACAATTGTTCTAGAATTTGTACATCAAATTGAATAAAACTATACACGTATCTTCAAGCATCAATTCAAATCTTCAAGTAAATAGAACCTGAAACATGTTAAGTTGAAAATGTTTTGGGTCAACAAAAGTTGGTGAGGATTACATAGGTTTTTGATAATTGAATAAAAATGATGTGCAAATTCATGTGTCATGTCAATCTAGTTCATATGTGAGAACATACTAGAAATAAATCGAGTGCATAATCAACCCTGATGACTGTTATAAAATGATACATACCATACGCTCATGGTCCAATATGTTATACGATAACAAACACCCACGTAACCTTTGTAGGAGGCACGTATCCGGGTGGGATTGTCAGTCCAATAGATCTATCAATGTATACCGTCGGCTTGTACGGAGTTAATGATTATGCTAGAATGGTGCTTACTCTAATCATGCTCAAGACATAATGCAACATAGAAAACACATAGACACATTGATGATTGAATTGCATAAATGATGTGGTAACATGTTTCACCCCAAAAACGGTGATAAATAGAAAAGGGGCTATGTAAAACTCACCTTGGTAAAATGTTATATCTGTTGAGAAATGCGTTGACCAAATGTATCAAGTATCACCCTAAAATGAGGTAATAAATATGTCTAAGTCTAACAAGTCTACAAATGTTTAAGTTCTAAGGCTTCGAATTGGGGATAATTGCTCGTTTGATTAATATTAAAAATATTCGCCAATTGGGAGAAATTTAGTAAATAAATAGCTAAAAATCTTTTTATGAAATTTAAACTTAAGATGGTTACAAGAATGTGTTTAAAGTGTAAAAATAATTTTTATAAAATTATTTCCTTTAAAATAGATTTTTAAATCTATTTATTACAAATTGTCAAACTCTAACTTTAATACTTAAAAATACTAAAATTAAAGAATTATTAGTTTAAAAATTATATTTCTGTTCTAAATGATCAGAAATAATTTGTATAAAATTTTGGTGCAAAAATAACAAAAATTGAATTTATTATGATTTAATTATGATTAAAACTAACAAAAATTGATTAAAAATATTAAATAAATGATTTTTCTGAAATAAAAATCTTTTCAGAAAAGTTTATTGTTATAAAAACTTAGGATAATTTTTGTGGAAATTAATAAGATCGTTTTGATATTTTTATAGATTTTTATAAATAAAATAGAATAAACTTGATTTATTTATTATATATATTAAATAAATAAATTTTTGAAAACTAAAAATTGGGTGTTGAACTTTTATCTCAGATCAACATGATATAATTTTTGTAGAATTTATAAAAAAGTTTTACTATTTAAAAATGAATTTACAAGATTTAAATGTAATAATTATATATATAATTGGCTTGATGAAAATAATGCAAAAAGGGGTGCCCTTGCTGGGACTCGAACCCGGTTCCTTTCAGTTGCAGGCCATGGTCACAACCACTTGGCCTAGGCCAGTGGTTGTGATGAATCCTGATTAAAATTATATAAATACTCTGTGCCAAAACTAGTTTATCCCCAAATTATTAATATGAACCCTAGATTTAACAATCAAACGAATCAGACAATATAAACCCGATTGAAGTTAGGGCTTTTGTTGTTTGATTGCCGACTAATAAAACCCACAAAAACAATTAGACTCACAGTGTTGAATCGTTGATGAATGTCCGGTCAAAGCAAAAAGTCAAACTACGAACGAGATAATAATATTTAGAGTGATTCAGAGAGAATTGGAGGTTGAGAGAGAGTTGTGAGCGAGTAATCAAGGTTCTCAGTTGATCAATTTATAGTGTAATGGTTTGGAGGCTCGATTTGGCAACGTTGACTATGATTAATAACATACGCGTATAATGAGTAATATGGTCAATCAATTCGTAATTGCACATGTAATTGGTAAGGATTAGGCCGGTAATCATGTTTCCTAAGTCAACCTTGATTAACCATAAGTTAATTAAACCAATTAAAGGGTCAAAAGGTAGAGCAAAAAGGAAAGAAAAAAAAAAAAAATTAAAACATCTGCTCTGCTACTGTTCGCGTCCACAGGGAAAGGAA
Organism: Ambrosia trifida; assembly: GCA_028751855.1. NCBI lineage: Eukaryota > Viridiplantae > Streptophyta > Magnoliopsida > Asterales > Asteraceae > Ambrosia > Ambrosia trifida. The sequence goes on along the minus strand of CM054122.1, from coordinate 192,871,990 downwards.
GAAAGGACGAAAAAAATGTGGTTAAATATAATTCGCGTTGGGTTTAGATCAAATGAAAGGGTGTGGAGTAGTGGTTTGTGCGCGCGTGTGTGTGTGTGTGATCCCGGTTCGAGACCCGGGGGAAGCACCCTTTTTATTTTTTTTTTCAAGCAGATAAGAGGAGGGGTTGGGCTTGGTTTCAGATGGGCCGACTAATGGGCTGGGGTACTGGGCTGACAGTGGAGTGGGCTTAAGCTAAAGTAAGGGAAGAGGGAAGGTGGGCTGGAAAATAAAACTTTGCTATACCAAAAATCTGATTTGTGTTTTTGTAGTACATATATATATATATTTTTTTTTATAAAACTGAATTAAAATTATTATTATTATTATTATTATCATTATATATATATATTTCTATATATATATATATAGGTTGTGCCTTAGGCATAAATGTATAGAATTAGGGATAAAATATATATATATATATAGTGAGGGTTTTATATAGAAAAATTTGGGGAAAATTTTTGTGATGTTACACATAAGCTACTCTACAATCCCGTGCTTGGCCAAGTTGATCAAGGTAGGTCGAGGCCTAACCATTGAGGGATGTTAGGAGGGACCTAAGGCCTCCCAAAGGACCCCAAGATCTCTGGAAGACTCTTGGTAGTCGGCAAAATAAAGCACTGGAAGGGATGATCAAATGGTGGGGGTTAGCTTACTATTTATAGAGCTTCCAGGGCAAGCATGGGCGTGCCAAGGGGTGGCACGGGCGTGCTTGCTCTTACACGTACGTTCTGTTGCTGCAGTTCTGTCTTGTCTGTACTTTTTGTCTGAGCATGGGCGTGCCAAGTGAATGAGCATGGGCGTGCAACCCAGAACGTTGTTAGATTTTGTCGGTTTGAGCCTTGGGGAACATGTTTCAAAGAGCATGAGCATGCCAAGTGCATGAGCACGGGCGTGCAAGTGTCTTTAGTACGTTTTCTTATTCCCCAAGTTTGCTACGTTGTCTTTTAGCATGCAGGGCCTCCTTGCAAATGTGCATGGGCGTGCTGGGCCACTCCCGGACTGGTTTTATAACTGTTTAAGCCCCGAGATTGTCTTCAAACATACAGGTAACATGCTGCAAGTCTCGTATCTCCAGGAATCTCCAGTTTTTGCTTGTTTTTGCCCAAAAATCCTCTGCTTCCGGCTCGGAGCTCTAGTTTCCTGAGAAATACAAATACGAACGAATTAAGCACCCAATATCAGTAATATAAGCCTATTTCTACCCTATTATGAGACTGTTTATGCCTGTTTTATATGTTAATTATGTGCGTCATCAATAGCCGATTGAAAGAAAATCATATTTAAAACCCTAAGCAAAAACATCAGCCAAATCGAAAAGCCACCTTGCGATGGAAGAACATAAAAAAGAGAACACTGTTGAGGGACTAGATCTTGGTGTTGGCCTTTTGATTATTGTAGGCATAAGTGTTGTAAAGAGAAAAGAGAAGAAAAGAGAAAAAGAATACAATTGAGGAGTGGTATATGACATTCTCCATCTCTTTCTTTTTCTTTTCTTTTTTTAAACATTTCTCCTCTCTATCTCTAACACAAAAAAATGGAATCTTTTATTCACTCTATATTTTTTTTAAAACTAGTGTTTTAGCTCGGCGCCGCGTTGCTGCGCTTCAAATCGCATCTAAAATTGAACCTCCTACATGTAAATCCCATACAACCAATGGGGTGCGGGGTTTGACAAAACCATAACCAAAGCAATCTTCTTATACTAACCAATCTAACATACAATACATATTTGCCGGTAAATCCCACAAACTTCCTCCACCATAGTTGACTTATCTCGCGTAGCGTGATTGTTTGTTGGTTTTGTTCTTGTATTTTTTTATTCATGGCCATGGGGTGTGGGGTTTTGCTAGAATAACAGGCTACGCGTTTTCCATGGAAATGGCGATATCAAAAGTTGGTTCTTGGTTCCTAACCATAACCAAAACAATCTTTTTAATATAACTTAAGTCTAAGCGCACATGATTTCAAATCATAGCTCACACATATGTATATACGAACAAATTATTTACCATAAGATGGTAACATATAATTGCTTAAACACTGCAGGGGCAGTCTCAAGCTGATGCGTTTGGTTTTAGTGTTAAAAAGATGTCAATTTCCCCAGTGCCAAAAACTTTGATGTGTAAATGAAGTTTTAAATTTATAAATTTATAAAGTAAACGAAAATTAGTCAGAAACTAAAACCAACACATAGGCAGAGAACCTGACGTGCATAGTATAACTTGCTAGGGCAAATATCGAGTATCGTAATCCAAAGAACACACTTTCCCCTACTCAAACTTTCATCAAATAACTGATCGTGTTTTAAAAAGAAAATAAAGCGTAGGGGTTCTTAAAAGAAAATAGTTTTGAAAAGGTTTTGGTTTTATAAAATCAAAGATAAAATAGTAGAGTAGACTAATATGCACATCTCGGGGCCCTCCGTATAAATAGTTAAGTTTATTATTAAAATTAATAATTTAAGTTAATTAAATGTGAGGAAGACGAGAGGGGTCTTGAAGTGTTGACTCCTTTATAGAGAAGCGGGGCCACTACTAAGTAGAATGCACAACCTTCCAATGTGGACCCACATGAAGGTACTCTGCCAGGTCCTCGCATATAGCGGGCTCCTCAAACCGCGGTCAAGTCTCTGGTCCTCGAACTTATCTTCTTCTTGAATTGAGGGCTTAACTTCCGACCTGGAACACCGTACACCTCCCTAAGCTCTCGCGTTCCGTACCGAAGGATCTCTCCTTAGGGTCAATCCTGGCAGCCTCGTATCCCCTAACTAGGTTAACGATCATGAAGACCGAAGGATCTCTCTTACAATTGACTTAGGCGACTCGTATCCCTATTGGTTTAATAGCGTTGTACTAACGAAAACTAGAATAGAATCCTTAATTTATTTATCTTTTAAGTGACACTTTGATATTTAGTGATCAATTAAATATAAAGTTGGTAAAATGAATGACAACTTAATAACCCAATCCATAACCTCCCGAACTGAATGAAACCCTCAATAAAGGTGGCACATAATCCTAAAGGCGTGCAATCCGAAGATCACTGGTGCGCCCGTAGGGAAACCGTCATTTACCAAGAAGATCATTCAATCATGTGGTAAGTACCAGAAATGTGTCACTCAGATCTGGTCCACTTCAGAAGCCATTGCTTAGAATCCGGTTTGGATATCAGAAACCCGAAGGATCTGTCTCACTACCGGTTTCCTCGCCTTGGATCTAGCTCGGGGCTACCAGAAGCTGATTAAACCTCTAGTTGTTTAATTAAGTTAAAGTAATTTAAGTTATTAAGTTAATCATCATTTAAACCTGCCACAAAGATAAACAAACAAAGATAAATAACTAAAATTAAACTACTATTAATAATAATAAAAGTCTACAAATCGAAGTGGGTTCGGGAATGATGAAAAGATACAATCATAATAAATGATCAACACATGAACATGGTTGTTCATAGACAAGCTCTCCATCTTCAAGTGATATGTAACTAACATGATCCTCACGAGCCTCAATGTTTATTGCATAACTACTCTACGATCCCATGCTTGGCTGAGCTGATCAAGGTAGGACGAGGCCTAACCTTGGTGGGTATGTTAGGAGGGCCTTAAGGCCTCCCAAAGGACTCCAAGATCTCTGCAAGACCCTTGGAAGTCGACCCAAGAGGGCTCAAGTCAAGGTAGAATGGGATAGGATGGGATGTCTCAAATGAGGGGTGAAGACCTCTATTTATAAGTAAAGAGAGTGTTTAAATATTATTTATAAATAAATAGTATTTATTAAATTGAAGAAGACTTGTCTCTTCCTTGTTGTTAAACACCTTGCATGTGGGAGACAAGGTTGTTGTACCATGTACCCTTTGTCTCCTAGCCATTGTTTTGTCCCTTTTGACAAGTTTTTTCTTGTTTCCCAAGTTGGTTGCTATTTCTTCTGGTGTGCAGGGCCTCCGTGCAAGTGTGCATGGGCATGCTGGGTCTGTCCCGGACTGATTTTATCACTGTTTAAGTCCTGAGATGGTCTTCAAACATACAAGGAACATGCTGCAAGTCTCGTATCTTCATAAATCTCCAGTTTTTGCTTGTTTTTACTCGGAAATCCTCTGTTTCCGGCTTGGAGCTCCAGTTTCATGAGAAATACAAATAGGAACAAATTAAGCACCAAATATCAATAATATAAGCCTAATTTTACCCAATTATGAGACTGTTTATGCCTGTTTTATATGTTAATTTTGTGAGTTATCACAAGCCTACAACAAACAAATAGATAGAATTATCAGATACAATAAACAGAAACAAATAACAAAATTAGAAAAAAAAAAGAATCTGAATAAATGATAAGCATAAAGTGAATCTTAGAATTATCCGGTATACGTGGCGACGCAATTAAGCTTCTCTTCAAACTGTATAAATAGACTCTAAGAATCCCACAAAACAAAATCCATAGAAATAAAATACAAAACATAAAGCAACAACAAACACATAAATAACACAATGCAACTAAGTATACCACTCGAATGCAAACAATATGTGAATCGCAAAAAGGGTTGACACCGTAATTTTAAATCCAACGCGTATGAGAAACCAATTGTCTTAACTTTTCACATGCTGAAAAAATTAGTTCAAACTACATAAAAATTAACGTTTTTGAGAAATGAAGATTAAAAAAAACCCATTACACCCAACAGGCTAATTAATAGAAAGGAAAATTAAGCTACTTTCATGCAATGTATTAATGGTTAAGAATCCGGTTGAGGCTAATGCAATGCTCCACACCTCCATTCTAAAGGTGTTAGTACTTGATTCTACGACTGAAGTTCACCCTCCTCTGATAGCATCGATTATTGTTCCACTAGGTCGTGAAGATGACCCTTTATATTGTACAAGAGTTAGTCAACAATAGATGCTTGAAAGATTCTTCGGCATATCTAGGTTATTTGTTGTTGCTAACAACATACATGACGATGGTACTGCTGAAAATGAATAATTTCAGATAAATGAGAATGACCAAAGGGTTGCTTAGTATAAGTTGTTTAAGATAAGTGATGATGAATAAAGGATTGTTGAAAATTCTATTAGTGTTCTGTTGATACCTTTTCTTTCCGTGAGTGTGGCGTCTTCCGAAACAAGATATCTCTCCTATATGGATGGTTTAGTTCGCAAGATGGCGGTAACTATTTTAGATATGTCACATTTTAGTCGATGTTACATAACTATTGTAGTAATTTGTCTCAACAAAGAAGAATATGAGCTTAGGATAAGGCTTCGATTTAGCAACACTCTAAATTTCATTCACTGTGATATCCGCATGACCCTAGGAGATAAGAAATATGACAATGACCCAAAGCAACTTTCCAAGACGGGGATATCATATAACCAGCATGATATCACCAAAGTTCTGGAGCCCCATCGGAAGGAAATGTGTTTTGGCATTAACTCTGCATTTTTGATGACATGGATAAAACAAAAAGGTGCCTTGTCTACTCTAAATGGAAAACCTTATAGAAGAGCTTTGTCATTAGTGACAAAAGAAAAAAAACAAAGAAAATGTATGTGTTTTGGACTCCTTGGGGCAGCTATTTTTAAACTTTTTGAAAACAACAGTTGGATGCAAAGTTATCATGGTTGACAGTCATATCTCCACTTTATAGGCTACTATGGACCTTTTTGGTGTTAGCAACATGAAAAAAATGGAGTCCAACCAATGGTTATCTTAGATGAGTATATGTATATCCAACCCAAGCCAAACTCTGGTAGAAATATTGTGGAGTTCCGAAAGGAAAATTTTGGTAGGTTTGATTTGTTGCTGATTGACATTCACGAGTTCAATTTTGGCTGGTCTGCATCCTAGCAAAGTGGATGACACTCGAGGCGCTTCTAAAGGTGAAGAATCTTCCAATGGTATAATGGTCATTCGCTTTATCTAATCTGACTATATTATTTTGGTTTATTTTATTGGTAAGATGATTTAGGTATTTTGGAAGGGCGCTTAAAATCAAAGTCTCTGAAAAAAGTTTTGTGCTTGTGCATTGTTGAAACAACACAAATATGGCTTGAAGATGGTCTGGACGTATCCTAAGGGTTAGCCTTACTACCTTCTAGCTCGTACATCTCAACATGAATAACCCGTTAGAAGGGGACTAGAGACCGGGGTCTTTGTACTACCATCCGACGCTCAATATTAGTGATTTATCCTAATAATAATACATAAAGGTAAATACAAGCGTGTAAATAAGAGATAGAGAGAATATAAGGAGGCGGTGGTTAAAACCCGACGGTTAGCTAGCAACTGAGGTGATATCAGGTTACTTAGCTCAATGGTTGGTATTTGGTTGTTGGAACTAGTGAGGTTGTCAGCTGCTGGTCTGTTACTTGAGCAGCTCGTGGGCTTAGTTAAGGAAGCTCAACAGCTTATGAGCTTAGGTGATGAGATGAGAGTAATTCTAAAGAGGGAGTTTATTTCTAGAGAGAAGTTAGAGTATTACTATGTTATTAAACCAAATGGGATGGCATGAATGAGGGTGTGACCGCTCTATTTATAGAGAAAAGTACACCAAACCCTAATGGGCTTAATTGTAACGGGCCGGGCTAACCCACTAAGTTTATTTTTTACCTAGCTGAGGTGTATAACTTCTTAGCTTCTTGGTTAGATGGGAAAGTAGGATTAGGTATGTTTTCTTCATAAAGATGTTTCCAGTTGTGTAGCCACAGTGGAAGGGCTTGTTCAAGAATTCATTGAAGAACACATCTAAGATATCTCTCCTGTCTTTTTTACTTTATGTTGAACATGTAGTTTGAACTTAGAAGTGATTATGACCCAAATAAAAAGCGAACCACCACACCTTGCACAACACACCATCAAATCGCTGACAAGACCATTATAAAACAAGGGTACTGTGTGCAGTCAATTGGGTTACTGAGCAAAAAAATGTTTTTTTTTTTTTTTTTTTTTTTTTTTTGGGGGGGGGGGGGTGTTGGATATATAGTATGCCCGATGTAATTAAAAGTCGAGGTCAACGTAACCCGACCCGGTACGATCCGAAGAGTTACACGTTGGTACACGAATCAGATAAGTTTATGTGTTGGTGGATTATTATTTCTGAAATAATAATAGTTTTGAACTCGAGGGACTAAATAGTAAAGTTTACACTTTGACTAGTCAAATGGTCAAGTGTATGACTTTGACTAATTAAGTGGTCAAGTCTTTGACTAGTCAAATGGTCAAGTGTATGACTTTGACTAATTAATTGGTCAAGTCCTTGACTAGTCAAATGGTCAAGTGAATGACTTTGACTAATTAAGTGGTCAAGTGCCTTTTATCTATATAAATAGGTGTGATAGATCAAACTCTAATCACACATGTTTTTGAAAAGATAAAACAACATAACACTTATCTCCTCTCAAGATTTGCGGCCACCCTTAGGAGCCGTCGCCCCTTTGTCCGCCGCAAACCACCACCATTGCCGCCTCCACCTTGCAAAGTGTTGCTATCGGTTGGCCAGTGCTCGGGTGTGAACTTCCTACTAGCGAGGATTCGTTGTAACCCGCGTGTTACAATTCCGGTGTAGTCGTCAAAGGTTGATTACTAAACCCCCTATGGTTGTTTATAATTTATTTGTTTATACGTGTTTAACCAAGATCCTGATTGGGAATATTTTGTTAATTGGATTAATAAAATTAAACATATATTTTATATATATATATATATATATATATAATCGGCTCATATTATATATTGTATATAATCGATTTTATTAATAAATAAAACTGCTTCCGCTGTGTATTTGATACCATGATTCCCAACAGGGTGGTGGTTGCCCCGGCTTTCTAAAAGATTCACCATTGGTCAAGTCGACCTATACACGACCTATTTAGTTAAACGTGTTCGACCTGACCTTTTTAAAGCTCATTGCTTATTTTGTGTGGTATAAGAAATTCACGCCTTAGTGGCTTAAATATGCACAGGACACTTCCCTCCTGTATTGAATAAACAAGACCCAAGTGTTAGAATAGGGTACTTTGTATGGTGAATTAGGTATGGGTGGACATGATTTTTTAAGCAAATTTCTTCCAATATTTGCCAACTAAAGCTTTTTCTTCTATATTTTCATATTAATAAAAATCAAACCGATAGAAAAATAGAAGTAAAACACACATCATGTATGGAAGATTGATTCAAGGTTATTAACTTACACTTGGTTTTATATGCACCTTTTCCTTCACTTTTTGGCCATGGTAATCGATCTTTTCACCATCACTACATACCGACATGGCGACACCGACAACGTCACCTCAAAACCGATTTGGAAAAAAACCTGTTCGAAACCGGTATAAAAACCGGTATTTATTTATTAAAAAAATTGAAATTTTATGTAAAAAAAATTTATATATAACAAGATTATACAAATAAAGTTTCTACACATACAAATATATGCCCATATACACTTTAAAAAGATTGTAAGAATCAATAAAAGTCGAACTTTACGTAAAAATAATAATTTTGTGATGCTTTTTCTTTAAAAAAAGAGTGCGCGCATGAATTGGTTCAAGAACCGAAACAGGTCTCCAAATCCGATCTTTCAAACCGACGTAACCAGAGCGGAACCAAACAAAAACTGATTCGGGAAGGAACCGGTCCAAATACGAACCAGTTCGGTTCCGGGAAAAAACCCGAAACGTGCACCTCTAGCCTATACCCACCGTCCATTCCACATTCATGTGAGATTTTTCCCTTATATTAGCCCAAGAGGCATTTATGTTTGAAAGACCCCAACTGGCCACAAGGCATTTATTTTTTTAAAGGCCCAACAACCCAAGTGTCCGATTTCAATGGAGCATATGATATTTGATTTATGACCCACTAAAATTAACAAATGAATATCTGCTGGGTGCTGGCAAAGGTTATGCACTTAGATAATTTAATTATTAGTCAGATTCAATGTTGCAAAACAAGGCGACTTTCTTCAACACCGCCTAGTTATTCGGAATGGATCAAATGCGGCCAAAATCGGATTTAGTCTGTTAACTCGGGACGAATTTGACTTAAAAAAACAATAAAACGTAATTTCTATGTCTATAATATTAATGAATAAATATCATTTTTCAAGGACCGAATATCACAATTTTTGAAATACTTTAGTATTTGAGCATGTACTTTTTATTTATACTAGTGAGAATGCCCGCGCGTTGCGGCGGGTGTCCCGATTGATATCATATTGAACTAATACCAACAAAATAGTAGGCAAAGGGCCCAAATAATAATTCATTTTTCTCTCCAAAATCGACGTATTGATACCAACTTAATACCAACAAAGCGAATAGTGTTTCTGATATAAATACAATGACGATTACAAAAGTCAGCGCGCATTCAAGAAATAAACGTGTCCACACCTACAATTCAAGATACATGGGTCCTCCGAAGTCAAAAGTCCCAAAGGCTTCTCCTATGCAAAATCTAGACCTTATCTAGACACATTACTTGCTAGATTTTTTATAACCTTGCCCTTTGTCTCATTCCGAGTTGACTTGTCAATATAACTCTAGATCACTTGTATGCTCTACTTTTGTCTATGAACCATGTCTATTAGAGAAAAGATGATAATATGAAAAAGCATATGAAACCATTAATAGGATGATTAAACTAAGAAATAATGGGCTATATGGTCACAACCCAATATAAAACATAACCAAACACAAGTTACCTGATATGAGCGGCATACAGGCTGTTGCCGAAATCCCCAAACCACACAATAATGAAGCTATATCATGACATGACATGCCATTTCTAGTTTCATAAAGTCTTGTTGGGTTTTCATACGATACGTTTTCCCTTTTTCATGTTTTGATGATACTATGGAAAATCAAGAAACAAAAACAATGTAGTATATTGAAAAATCATGAAGCTATCATCATAAAGCCCAAAGCTAAATGAAATTCGGCGCCCTTTGTCGAATTTCATTATTATACACCCTCATCTTTTTATCTGGGCTTGGGACCTAACAAGAATAAGCTAAAAAGTTTTAATAGGCATGGAGTTAAATTTTAACTTGCATGTTTTTTTTTTCTTGTGTAAACAACTAAACATGCTTATATGCATAGATTAATTTTATTAGCAAAAAAGAATAAGCAAATGACTTAATGACTATTGTTGTGAGATTATGCAATTAACTCTAGTATAACATTTGGCGAAACAAGTGTTTGGTTTTTAAATAGAAGTTCTTGTTTCCACTTTAACACTTAAGGATATAACTGACTCAAGTTCTTATAAAAGTTTATTATATACAATGAAAATGAATTGTCTTCCATTTCAATTTTTTCTTCATACTAAAAATAAAGCAAAACAAATATGTGTTCATAAATCATAAACTATATAGAAAAATGCACTGTATGTATTTCAGCTTTTGGTGTTATTAAGTTCTGGATTTCAGACTTTATAAGTTGAGACGTAGTGCATATAGCTGATAAAACCAATAAAGAATTCATAAAGGATGAAATTACAAGCCAGTTGAATCAAAGTATTTTTAGTTGTTAGAAATTAGAAATGCTCCAAAAATAGTTAAAATGTACCTGCAAATCAAAGCAACTCTAATTAACACACATATCTAGAATCCGATTATCACGTACAGAGAGATTCAACAAGCTGTAATAATAATTTGAAAAAACAGTAAACAAGATAATGAAACTTTATACCCTAAATTACGCAATACGAGTAACAGAATGATAAGAAGAAACAATACAGTGTGTGTGTGTGTGTGTGAGAGAGTACTCATGGATAATATGAAGATAAAACTCTCCATACTATCAATGGAAGTTTCTTCATGGAATGGAATAGAATTTATTATGAATGATTAATATAAATAAAACACAATCAATGAATAATTGATTAGGAGAGCTCTTCATATGGCCTAAGAGGGAAGGTGAAGGGAGTTAGGGGTACTATAGGAATGATATTTTAGCTTTTAACTTAAAACAAAAGATAAAATTACTGTACTAACCCTCTAAGTGTCTTAATTGTCCCTAATATCCCTATAATACCCTTATGAAATAAGCTTTATTCTCTTATACTTGTTGCTTTAAAAATTGTACCCATGTCAAAATTCCAATACGGTACATCACTCCTCCTTTATAATGTATTATAGATTGTATACAAACTTAACAGATTTTTAAACAGAATTAGTGTTAGACCACAAATTTGCTACAAAATGAAAACCACTTAATCCAAACGTTGCAACTTAATAAACTTAGGGGCTGTTTGGTAGCCTCTGAATGATTATTAAGAGGCTACATCTGAATGATTCATAGTCTCTTAATAGTTAAGATGTAATCTTAAGTATGAATAGTTATGAGGTATCGTCTTAGTGGTTGCCTCTTAACCATTCAGACTCAAGGTTACCTCTTAACCATTCAGAGGTTATAGACCACTAAGAGGTAGCATCTGAATGGTCATTAAGAGGCTACCAAACAGCCCCTTAGACTTCAAGGATTTGACTAGGGCCAAACCGCATGTACTATTTGTTTGATTAACACTATATAATAGAGGCAATAGAATAAATGTAATTTATTGTGATTAATTGTGATTTAAATCATTCCAAAAATATAGGAGATAGTTGGTGTATATATGTAAATGTAATCTCATTATGAATGATAAGTTGAATTACCATTCCTATATGGTATCAGGCCTACCTTCTGCGGCCGCCGCCTAACCCTACCTCGCCGCCATCTTCTCGGCTCCCCAACCTTCTTCTTCCTTCGCCTTTCTTCCCAATTCCCAATCCATGGCTTCTTCCCTTCACCCGGCCCTCACGGTCTCAATCATTAAAACTCACATTCCCCTTGTCTTGGAAAAAGACTCACCACACTATAACACATGGTCCACCCTCTTTCAGGTGCACTGTCGTGCATACCAAGTCCATGATCATTTTAGTCCGCGTATCATCTCGCCGGACACCTCTTCTCCCGATCCTGAAAAAGCGGCCGCTTATGCTGTAACACTACTGATTTCTGGGAGATTAACATGGACCTTTGTATGACACCCTAGGCAAATCCCACATTGGCCGTGGCCAGGAGAGATTTTTGGTTCATAAGGAATCCAAAGCCTCTTAAATCACCAACGCGTTTTGGGCTTAATGTTAGTGGATGAGAGGAGAACTCCACAGTTAAGCGTGCTTAGGTGGGAGTAGTATCAGGATGGGTGACCTCCTGGGAAGTCTCCACCGGGGCGACCGAAAACAAATCCGTGAGCTCTGGATGGGCAACCCATCGGGGCAAAGCGGACAATATTGGTGGTGAGAGGGGTCGGATGTTACAAATGGTATCAGAGCCACTCTTGTGCCGTTCGGGATGGTGGGGCAAACCTCATCGAGGACGATGAGTCCCTAAGGGGGGTGATTGTAACAGTACTGATTTCTGGGAGATTAACATGGACCTTTGTATGACACCCTAGGCAAATCCCACATTGGTCGTGGCCAGGAGAGATCTTTGGTTCATAAGTAATCCAAAGCCTCTTAAATCACCAACGCATTTTGGGCTTAATGTTAGTGGATGAGAGGAGAACTCCACAGTTAAGCGTGCTCAGGTGGGAGTAGTATCAGGATGGGTGACCTCCTGGGAAGTCTCCACCGGGGCGACCGAAAACAAATCCGTGAGCTCTGGATGGGCAACCCATCGGGGCAAAGCGGACAATATTGGTGGTGAGAGGGGTCGGATGTTACATATGCCATCGCCGAAGATCTTTGGTCAAGACTCGATGCTATCGTTCTCCAGTGGATCTATGCCACTATTTCTCAACCTCTTCTGCACATCATACTCTTGCCTGGCCAATCTGCTTATGAAGCTTGGACTGCTGTCCAAAAAGAATTCAATGATAACATGACCGCACGTGTCATTCTCCTCGGTCAAGAATTCGCTAATCTTTCTCTTGCTAATTTTCAGTCAATGTCTGATTATTGCTAACATGCGAAGCACATCGCCAATCAGTTAGCCAGTGTCAATGCTCCTGTTGCCGATCACATGCTTGTCATAAAGGTATTAACTGGTCTTACTGAACAATATGATGGAATTTCTACTGTTTAGCAGAATAAAATCCCCTTGCCATCTTTTAGCGAGATCCGGTCCAGTTTGACAATGGAGGAAAATAAGAAAAAATCTCAGCTCGCCCGCTCTTCCAACACAGCCGCCACGGCTCTGGCAGCCACGGTCACCAACAACGACTCATATCCGGTGTATTCCTCGGAGCGTGGACGTGGTCGTGGAAGGCGTGGCCGCGGACGCGGTCGGTCTTCTTCTGGCCGCGGACGATCCTCCAACACAGCCACCACCCAAGCCAATCACCCATACATTGTATTTCCCTCAAACTGGACCGCAGCCCAATGGGCCGGTCTTCTAAACCGCAACACCTCGGCCTCATCTGCCCAACCACCCTGCCCATACCCCTCGCGGCCCACAAATAACAACCCCGACATCTTGGGCTCTCGGCCAGATCAGGCCCATGTGACAGGCTATACACCGACCGACATCGAGCAGGCACTATACACTATGTCACTAAACCCACCGGATCATGGCACGATGGACTCGGGCGCGTCCTCTCATACCGCAAATCAACAAGGTATATTTTCCCCGTCTACTTTTAATTCGTGCACTAATAAAAATATTATTGTTGGTAATGGTATGTCAATCCCTGTTGTGGCTCAAGGCGACCAAACCCTACCACCCCCCTTTCCCCCTTTAAAACTTAAAAATGTCCTTTTTGCCCCTAACATAATTAAAACCTTAATTTCAGTTCGTCGCCTCACAACTGATAATTTGGTTTCTGTTGAATTTGACCCATTTGGTTTTCTTGTGAAGGATCTCAAAACACGGGCTCCTATCCTACGATGCAATAGCACGGGCGATCTTTATCCTCTCACCCAACCACTTCCGCTCAACCTCAACCAACCCATGGCACTCTCAACCATTACTCAAGATCGTTGGCATCAAAGACTGGGTCATCCTGGAAACACTTTATTACAATCTTTAAAATTGTCGTCTTTTATTGATTATGGCAAACTTAATAAAACATTATGTCAATCTTGCATTTTTGGTAAAAGTGTTAGATTACCGTTTCATGATTCTTTGAATGTTACTGCTATGCCATTTGATATTATACATAGTGATCTTTGGACTTCACCCGTACTTAGTACCGGTGGTCACAAATATTACGTACTATTTTTAGACGACTTCACTAATTTTTTATGGACCTTCCCACTTGCCACCAAATCCCAAGTGTTTTCCATGTTTACCAAATTACATAACCTTGTTCGCACTCAATTTGAACGCCAAATCAAACAATTTCAGTGCGACAATGGAAAAGAATATGCTAACAACAATTTTTACAACTTTTGTCACCATAATGGAATGCATTTTCGTTTCTCTTGCCCTTACACTTCCTCACAAAATGGTAAGGCGGAACGAAAAATACGTACCATTAACAACATGATACGGACCCTCCTTGCCCAAGCATCATTACCTCCCACCTTTTGGCATTATGCCCTTGACACCGCCACATACTTACTTAACATCCTACCGAGCAAAACCCACAACTTTAAATCTCCAACCTCTCTCCTCTACAAAGTCACACCCGAATACGAGCATCTACGTGTCTTCGGTTGTCTTTGTTATCCTCTTGCCCCCTCCTCCACCATCAACAAACTTAACTATCGTTCCAATCCATGTGTTTTTCTCGATTACCCACCAAACCATCGAGGCTACCAGTGTCTTGATCTCACCACTCACCAACTTATTATATCCCGTCATGTCCACTTTGAAGAAACCATCTTCCCATACACTATCCAATCTCCCACCAAACCACCCTCCTATGATTTTCTCAATCCCACAATCAACCCTCTAGTCTGAGACTATCTTTCCCAACATCCCCCATCACACCAATCCTCCCACCCACACCCGCAGCCAAACTCACCTGCTGCCCCCTCCTCTGAGCCCACGGCTCCACCTAGCCCACCTTCACCTGGCCCTTCAGCCCCGGCCCAACAATCCACACCACCTCCCTCCACATCCGGCCCGTCACATCTCACCCCACCTTCCCACACCGGCCCATCCCATATCCCTGTTCCTCCTTCGGCCCAGCAAACCAACCAAACGCAACCACCTCCAGCCTCACCGATACCACCCCCACCACCTCCCCCACCTACCCGGACCATCCACACCCGCTCAATGAGCGGTATCACCAAACCAAAACACCACTTTACCCTACACACTGCCACAGTCCAACCCTTACCCAAAAACCCTCAGGTCGCCTTATCCACCCCAGAGTGGTACAATGCCATGTCCAACGAATTTAGTGCCCTTATTAAAAATAAGACCTGGGAACTTGTACCTCGCACATCTGATATGAATATAATACGTTGCATGTGGTTATTTAAGCATAAGTACAGGTCGGATGGCAGCCTCGAGCGTTATAAGGCTCGGTTAGTTTGTGATGGTCGTAAACAGGAACATGGGATTGATTGTGGTGAAACTTTTAGTCCGGTTGTAAAACCGGCTACTATTCGGACGGTACTCTCTTTAGCTTTGGCAAAGTCTTGGAAAATTAATCAACTGGATGTCACAAGTGCATTTCTTCATGGGCACTTGGAAGAAACTGTTTACATGCATCAACCTCTTGGGTTTAGACACCGCGATTTTCCATATCATGTCTGCCGACTTAAACGGTCTCTCTACGGGCTTAAACAGGCTCCACGAGCCTGGTACCAGCGTTTTACTGACTTTGTTACTTCACAGGGGTTTCGTCAGAGCAAGTCGGATAACTCACTTTTCATCTACCACCATGGCAACGACATTGCATATCTCCTTATTTATGTTGATGACATCATTCTCACCACCTCCACTGACGCTCTTCGTCAGCAAGTACTTCATACTCTTGCAGGTGAATTTGCTATGAAGGATTTGGGTTCTTTATCTTATTTCTTGGGCATATAAGTAACTCGCACCGGGGACAACATGTTCTTATCTCAGCAGGCTTATGCTCAAGACATCATCCACAGAGCTGCAATGGATTCTTGCAAACCTGCAGCTACTCCTGTGGATACACAGTCCAAACTCTCTGCCGATGCTGGACCCTTACATGATGATCCGTCTAATTATCGTAGTTTGGCAGGGGCTCTCCAGTACTTGACATTTACTAGACCAGACATTTCCTATGCCGTACAGCAAATATGCATGCACATGCACACACCACGGGTTGCTCACTGGAATGCTCTTAAACGTATTATTCGGTACATTAAGGGTACCTCGGATTTCGGGCTTCATCTTTCCCCTGCCCGGACTGTCTCTCTCATGGCATATACAGATGCAGACTGGGCAGGTTGCCCCGATACCAGACGCTCTACATCTGGTTACTGCGTCTATCTAGGTGATAACCTCATTTCTTGGTCATCTAAGCGCCAATCTACTATATCTCGCTCCAGTGCTGAAGCTGAATACCGCGGTGTCGCTAATGTTGTGGCGGAATTATGTTGGCTACGCAATCTATTGCTTGAATTACATCATCCCATCTCACGGGCTTCATTGGTCTATTGCGACAACATCAGTGCAATCTACTTGTCTGGCAATCCTGTGCAGCATCAACGCACTAAGCATATCGAACTCGATATACATTTCGTCCGAGAACAGGTTCAGAAGGGAGCTGTACGCGTTATCCATGTTCCTTCTCGCCATCAGATTGCTGACATCTTCACCAAAGGCCTTCCTCGTGTTCTTTTCGATGATTTTCGGACCAGTCTCAGCATCCGTACACCCTTCGCTTCGACTGCGGGGGTGTAATAGAGGCAATAGAATAAATGTAATTTATTGTGATTTAAATCATTCCAAAAATATAGGAGATAGTTAGTGTATATATGTAAATGTAATCTCATTATGAATGATAAGTTGAATTACCATTCCTATACTATACTGTAATTAAACAAGAAGCAAAATGATAATATTAAACCATATAACATCATTTAGTTATAAATTTATGTTTTCTTCATACGAGATAAACTATTATTATTGTGTACAATGTGCTTCATTTTGAACATATTCTTTTATAAATCTTAGTTATGCATGTCAGAACGCCCCACTTACGGGGCAAAAGTAAAGTTGCACTAGTTTTAACATTATTTTACTAATTTCGTGAAAATAACGTTAAAAATGACGGACGATTAATCATGCATCATGTGGTGGCGTTGATAGCCAAAAGACAAAGGGGTACATGCACCGATCGGGTTTGTCCCGATTGCTAAGTGTTCTGTGCCTTATGTCCAAGGCTTGATACCAAACCACATCGAGCCGGGGGTCTCACTGGAAGCAGCCTCTCTATTCTTAGGGGTAGAGGTAAGGCTGTCTACATCTTACCCTCCTCAGACCCTACCTTAGCTTTGCTATAGGTGGGATTAACAGAGTATGATGATGATGAGTTATGCATGTCAGACACATCATTGATTTACAATGTTTCAAGTCAAACGGCTGAAGTTAAATATTTAGTGTTTGTTATGAACATTTGTTGTTCCATGTTGGGAGTTAGGCATCCTTTGCCCAGCTTACCTTCTAAATATCCAAAAACAGAACCCGGGCAGTGGGCACATAGAAAATCAACCTATTACATAACACAGTTTAGATAGAAACAAGATTAATAATCATAATTGTGAGAAGTTTGTTGATTAAATATTTGTTTTTTTTTTTTCTGTTCATTTTGTACAGAACACTTGATGATCAAATGAGGGACGCATTTCATGGTTACATTGAAGAGAGAGGTATAAATGACAGTTTATTTCCGTTGTTACAGGCGCGGCTTTATCTGAAGGATCACCACCATCTTATGCATTGGTTCAAATCAGTCGGGTCATGTGTTCAAAAAACCACTTAAACTTGTTAGGTTGTCGTGTCTAAAGTTGACACAATCTGTCATAAGATAACTTTGTTATGATTATAATGATTTGTTTTTCAAAAAAAAGTTGTATCAAAATTTCAGTTTTTACTTCTCAGTCAGATAGTGGGTGCAGTATCATGCCCAGTTATCTTCTTTCTGTATTTCAAGTTAGGAGGTAACATGCTCAATGTCTGTTGATGTTTTTGATCTTGTAATTAATTAGTTAAAAGAGAGGCCTTGTAGGGCATTTCTGTAGCAAGTGTCATTAGTATGTTTGTTGTAAAAAGATAAGTGTAGTGTTGTATGGGTCTAAACATATAGGAATAGGAAAGAAATATAAATGTTGGATATTTATAAAAGTTCAATTTGTGTTTTTGATATTTATTCATGTGTAACCTTACAAAAAAAAACAATGTTATTTTCTTTATGTTTTTCAATTATGTTATAGAAACTTAGTGTTCTAAAAAGTCATTTCAATGTTTATTAGACTATTAGTGTTCTAAAAAGTCATTTCAATGTTTATTAGACTATTAGGTGTGGAGAGGAGACACATCTTCATGATGGGCCTCCACGTAGGCGCCACATAGGAGTGGGGGGAGAGGCATCTTCATGATGGGCCTCCAAGAGGGTGGTGTGCACTATGATGACAGACCTACTAATTGGCCAGAATTATTAAAAATAATAAAAAATCTATTAAAAATAATAATAAATGGCCCGGCGTAGAAGTCTTTGGCATGCCGCCCTTGCCGTTGCTGGCCCTGGGGGCGGTGTTGCCCGGGGCGGCAACAGCTTGACTTGCCTTGCCGTGCCTTTTGCCGGTTCCACACCCATTAGTCTTAGTAGAACTACATGTGTAACGCTATTTTGTCAAAGTGTAGACAATGAGAGACATAGTATCATTACTAAGGTTGAAAAAAATCATGTATGTTATAGAAGTCAACTATATTCATTGAATTGATTAAAATAAAAGAGTGGGAAACAATGGACCATACATGGTCCATGCAATGTTTTTTTATTTATAAAAAAGGTTTGGGCCTTGTTGCCATAAATTCAAAGGTAGTGGGTATGATAACTTGTGTCATCTCCTCCATGATATGTGGGCTATAAAAAAGATATTTTGAACAGTAGTTCCATTAAGGTTGTATTGGTGCACTGGCACAACATTAGTGGATTAGTTATTGTAAGCACTTAATTTTATTGATTTCAAAACATATGTTCTTTATCATGTGATCAGAAAACAAAAATTAGATGCAATACATAGATATATCAAAGGGTAAATTTGGCAAAACTATCATGAAAACCAAACAATCGAAAATCATGAAAGATATGTTTTCAAAGCTAAGATATACAGTTGTTGAAATTATGTAATATTTTCAATGCTATGGTTAATTATTCAAAGGAGACCATAGACTAACGCAATAATGATTGAGATAGGTATGAAACAAGCTTAAGTTAAACATTTGAAAGGCAAAAATGTAAATGATAAAACAAATTTGTATGTACATATCAAAAGTTAAATATAAATGCTCATTTATTCATATAGTACATTTTATCATATCCTCTATTTCATGTTTTGCGAAAAACACACACACACTGTGTGCACCTCTAGATTGACTACAACAATAGTGATTGATATTCTAGATAGACAACAACGATAGCGACTGATAGGTAAGAAACAAGCTTATACATTTGGCCAGTGGCGGACATAATAAAGAGGAGGGATAACATCCGTTATCTCTCAACTTTTGCGACGAATTATGCTACCCTATAACTATTTTAAAAGCTCAACACCATAAACAATAGTCCATTAACCATCCAATTTAAGTTAAAAGCCCAACTTTTGAAAGAAAAAAATAAATAAGCAACACCATAGCTCACTCTTTAACCACGTATCTATCACCTTCGTTTTGAACGAAAAAAAAAAAGAGAAGAAAACACACCCCTGCCTAGGGTTGTTCAAAAAGTTCGTGGCTCAGAACTAGCTCTAAGCTCACTCAAATTTAGCTCGAAAAAAGCTCGGTATGGCTCGGTTTAAAACAGATCCGAGCCGGCTCAGCTCGATTAGTACCAAGCCAAATTGGCTCGCTCGTTAACTCAGCTCGGTTAAAGGATAATTTTGCTCATAATGTATTTTGTTTTTAAATACATATAACATCAAGGGCGTAGCTTTACAGGGGCAGGGAGGGGCGCCCGACCCCCCGAAATTTTCACGCAGAAGTTCTAATTATCCGCATAATTTTTTTATACATATACGGTTTCGACCCCCCGTAACCGGTGATTTCTGACCCCCCCCCCCCAAATTTCCGCTCAAGCTTAGCCACTGTATAACATATTATAAAAATGAGTATTGAAGAGTGTGAATGGGTATCTAGAACATATTAATTTGTGTGTTGGTTAAGATGCTAATGAACATGTATAATTTTCGCTGAAATTGGAAACTTACTTTATACTTAATTGAGTTTAATTTAGTCTCTAATGTATTAAGTTGAACTTATTTTAACGTATTACCTTTTCTAAATTCGAGCCTAACCAAGTCGAGTTCGAGCCTAGATTTCTATCCCAGTTTCAAATCCGAGCCGAGCCAGTTCGGTTTATACTTTATAATTGATTCGAGCCCGAGCTTGCCTTAGCTTGGCTTGACTCAGCTCGGCTCGTGAACAACCTTACCCCTGCCCTATCATCTGCTTCACAGCCTCACTCACGCATGTCGTCTATTAGGTATCTGTTTAACTTTATTTATTATTATCTTGTTTTTTTATTACATTGTATGAATGTATTATTAAAAAAATTCTGAATGCTACCCGTAAGCTTTTCATTTGGTAGAACGTAAATAATAATAAATGAACTTTGTAAAATATATAAAAAGTTAGTTATAAATGATCATATTTTATAGAATATTTATATATTCGCATCTTACATTTAACATATCAACATGGATGTCCAAAATATCAAATAAGTAAATTAACTCTAGACGTTCGAAAAAAAAAAGTACATTAACTCCAGCCGCTCTAAAAAAAAAGGATGGTCAAAACACTATTCAAGCATAGATAGTAAGATAGACAATGCTAGGTATGGACGTAATTACAACCCAAGGCCGATACCAAAGATAATGAACAATAATAATGCTAAGAACTTGACAAAACCAAGCTCGTCGAATTAATAAAGAATGAAGGTGTATGGTAGAAGAACGATGGTTGATGCATGGTTCAGCCGTTAACTAAACGTGCCTAGTCTAGGCCTATAAAAAAACGAGCATACACATCTTTAAGCATTCTAAGACATAAATTTGAAAATGGAAGGTTTGTGTTTAAATCAAGCTTATAATCCTTACCAACGAGTAGTTAGGAAGGGGTTATCGATGATCTATGCCACATTGAAGAGAATATTCTTGATTATTATATGTATTTTTTTAAATCATAATAATTCGGTTCATGCTAAAACAACAAATTACAAAAAAAAATGATAGGTAAACAATAACAAGTTGCGTTGCAACTTCTTTTTGGATAGCAAAACCAATCTTACTGAACACAAAGTTATGGGTCTTAGAGGTTGAAAAAATACTATGCATGACTAGTGCCGAAGTTTGGTTTTGGAATCGGCGGGGGCCGGACTCAATTTTTTTCGATCGGTAGTGGAAAATCAGCTGGGGCCGGACTCAACTTAGACCCAATTTACCTACAAAAATCGTAAATTTCCACTACTGCGCAGTGGCGGACCCAGAAATTTTTTTCATGGGGTGCGTAATCTCTAATTCCTTGGGTCTTTTATCCATCAGGTGGCACAGGTCGGGTCGGGTCAACTCGTATTCCAAAAATAATAATACTAAAATTATATAATCACCAAAAGGAAATCAAAAGCCAAAAGTAATTTAAACATCGTTAAATATGCACAACAAAATTCTAAAATCTAGAGTTGTGGATATATCTCAGCTAATCGTAGTAGTTTTGGAACATCAAATGCACCAAAATTATCACAATGACTCAAGTTATTAATACAAACAAGTAACTCAGATGTTACCTCGTTAAAACGATTTTCAAATTCTTGGATTTACATATATAGAATCGAACTGAATAGTTAGATTCGTTTGAATTATCTACACTAGACTATAGTCTCATCATTGTACTTGATCTTATCTACCTGGTATCTTATTAAACCTTATAAAAAATAATAGACAATAAACTAAATTAAAGGACAAGTAAAAAAAATTAAAGAAAAAGAAAAACATATTAAAAGTTAGTGTGACTTCTTGCAGTTAAAAAAAACAAATAGTTCATCTTCTTCACATCAAATTAAGAGAGACATGCAACCTTTCCATCAAGTCCTTGCTCGTCGAAAAAACAAGGAATATACACACACCAACTGTCACACCCTCAAATTTCCACTTGCAGAGTTTTACCGCGAGGCGCATGACAAACCAGGATCCAAGTCAACGATCACAATAAACAACTCTATATGAAGATACATGACATTCAAAAAGACATAGTTTTCATAAACTTAATACCAGTAGCGAAAGCATTAGACAAGTTACAAACCACAGACCCAAATGTACCAAGTGTTTATTACAAAACATGATCTAAACCTAGACGCCAATGCAGACCCGTGCACCTAGTTCCATTTGTTGCTACCTTAGCGACCTGAGAAAACATGCCAAAAAGACGTCAACATATAATGCTGGTGAGTTCACAGGTTTGTTCAATTTGTTACCATAATGTTACCAAAACGTTACCATGTCCATACTATATCAATGTTACCAAGTACGCTAGCTAGGCGTATGTTTTATCACTACTACGATTGGAAACCATTACTGGACACGTTTAGCAATGTTTAGCATATGTTTAAGCAGCCCGAATGTTCAGCATGATACTGAAGAAACAAAAGTCCTCACCTCTAGCGGGTATGAACTATCTGTCTCTGCAAGAAGATCCTTCACTAAGATGGATGGCTTTCTGACGGTGAGTACCTGAGAAACACAATACCCGGTGTGGGGCGACCGCCTCGAATCCAAGGGATTCTACTTAGCAGACACAAAAACGTGGTTAGCCTTAGTGTGTTCTTCAGGGATTTCTGAATGGCCTCTTCAAGGAGATGAAGTGCTCCTTAAATAGGTTCCACACGGGCCTCGACATTCACCCTTAACTTACCCAATGGGCTGAGGCCCAGTTAAGGGTTTGCCTCCACACCGGCCCACAATTAGGCCCAACAAGAGATAGTATACGACGAGTGAGAAATCATGGAGAATGATCGTACCTTTTCCTGTGACGTGTCGTCGTGTGATTGGTCGCAGGCCTGGGCCAATACGATTGGCCATTGAGTGTACTACTGTCCCCTCTGCTGGCCTTCGTTAGTGGAGACCCCTGCTGGGGTGGTCCCGTGTATTCTTATTGGTCGATACGTACGGAGACTGTACTGTTTGTCTCTTGCGGGTCTGGTCTTGAACACGTGTGATTCCCCTGTTAGCCAATCGTGCCGCATGCTCATCGCCACACGTCGTTGGACTCTGGTTGGCTCGTACCATGTTGTACGATCATATGGGTTATCGCCACGTGTTTGCTTTGGCTTTGTCCTTAAAACCCTGGCGGATGTTGGTCCAACATCCGCGCTTAGTGGTTGCAACCCGCATCCGGGTTGATATGGCAGGACCCGCAGGTGATGGGCTTACCCTGCCCATGGTTGACGTTGTAATCACTTGGGCCTTGTGGCCCATCTCCCGTGTTTGGGCTTTGGCTTTGGGTAGGGGCCCAAGTAAATTTGGGTCCCTACCCCTTCAAGTCCCCCTAGTCCAGTGGCGCTCTTGGTTGTGCGTAGCAAAAGCGTGAGCGGTGATGGACTGATTGGGAGAGAAAAGTTGGGGTGTTTGCGGATCATATGTTTTGGCGGGGTTTTACGTGTTCCGTCAAGCGGGTCGGCATCCCGCCGTGACTGTTATGTTTGAGATTATGGACGAGCTTGCCCTTGGGGGGAATTCAAAAGGTTGTCATCATTGCATTTTGATCTGACAGTTGAAGTGACTGACTCTTTGTCTGCCGCGTCTGTTTTGCCGTCATGTCAGTTATGGGGAAACGACTTTTGGAGTACTCGTGTCAGGTGCGCGTAGGCGAGGCGCTGCGCGTGGCAGGATTTTTCGCTGTAGTGGGCCACGTGTCACGTTGGTGGTGAGCCTAAGTGCGTCAGTGTGGCCCACTGTAATTAATGTGGGCAGTATATATAGCCCTCATTTCCTCATTTGTGCATTTTCTTGCTTTCTGTTCACTTAAAAAAAAATTTTACTTCTTTCTTTCGTGGTAACCGTCTGCCGGTTTTTAGTCCAGAAGTTTATCCGTGTTTTCCGCTTAATCGAAATGGCCGATGCTGATGCTAGGGGCAAAAAAGAAGCCGTTTGTATGGCTGATGCACCGATCAAGTGGAAAAGGGATTCATTCGAGCAATTTTTAGAATTATATGAGATTCCGGCGAGTTGGGAGCCGACGTTGCCGGCTGACGGAGAAACTGTCCTCCATGCGGGGCCTGGTATGATGGCACTGTATGCTGCACACTTTCAATTGGCCGGCTTTCGGCTACCGGCGACACGGTTCGTCTGCGACCTGCTCCTCCGGTATGGAGTGTATTTGACTCAGGTGACTCCCTTGGGCATGACCCTAATGGTGCATTTTGAGTTCGTGTGTCGTTCTCAGGGTGTTGAACCGACCTTTGAGATGTTCAATGCCTTCTACCGGCTCACCCGTGGGGGTCCGCAATGGTTTTCCTTTACGCAGCGGAGTAGGATTAGGCCTGTTGGAAATGAACCGCCTCGTAGTATGCATGACTGGAAAACAAAATTCTTCTTTATCCGGCAAGGGGTTGTGCCGGTGT
This sequence comes from Ambrosia trifida, assembly GCA_028751855.1. Lineage (NCBI taxonomy): Eukaryota > Viridiplantae > Streptophyta > Magnoliopsida > Asterales > Asteraceae > Ambrosia > Ambrosia trifida. The sequence goes on along the minus strand of CM054122.1, from coordinate 192,847,208 downwards.
CTTTGCAGTGGCTGGCGGTCTCCGCCAAGTCTAAATTAAAAGATTTCCCAGTTGTCAATTATTCTGATTTCGATTGGTATGAGAGGATTACCCAGCAGGTGACTTGCATTGAGATGGCAAATGTGAGGCCGGAGGCGTTGCTGATGGCGGGTGTCAGCCGTGTGGGCGGGAGAGCTGACCAGAACCCGCACTTTTATGTGGATGGTAAAGGTATGTCCGGCTTACGTTGTTCGTTCTGTCGCGTTAACTTAGTTTCGGCCGTTCGTTTGACTCTGATGTTGTTTTTGCAGAAACAAGCTGTTTCTACTCAATTGTGGCCGGAGTGGATGGGGAGTTCCGATGGGAGCCACTCCGAGCGGATGAAGAACCTTTAGTGGAGCAGACGCTCAAAAACTTTGTGGCCGTCAACGTTAAGGATTTTCCCGGGCATACCCTGATTCCAGGTGATGTTCCTATTAATCCCCGCCCTCGAAATGCAGTTTCTGCTGGAGGGGTTAATCTTATGTTTATATCCGATGATGAGTTTGAGGATGATTCGTACTCGTTATCTCACCGCGGTCGGGCTCGTGCAGGTATCAGTCGTGGCGGCAGTTCTTCTCGACAGTCGCCCGCATCTGGTGGGGCCAAAGACAAAGGGGATTATGTGGAGGTGTTTACCACGCCACCTGCATCTAGTCGTCCCGGTGGGGGGTTGGGGAGCGGTGGTCATGGTGCTGGGAAGAGGCTGCGGGATGTGGTGAGCATGATGGATGCGGGCAAGCGAAAGATGCCCGAAGGGGATGTTTCAGCGTCCAACCTGAAGGTTAAGTTGGCTGTGTCCCACAAGCGGCCTCGTTTGGCCTCGAAGATTGTGAAGGAAGTTCACCCAGGTATAGCCCCGTTGAGCATTCTGTTCCTGTTCCCTTGTATTCCTTTCCTCATGTTCTGTGTTCTTGTAGGTGCCTCCTTGCTTTTCCCTGGCGGGCCTAAGTTGTTAGAAGTAACTGGCGCACGATCTGCTGGGCCTACCCCGCCTGGTGCCCCGACAAAGGGCGGGGATGGCGAACGACCGCTCGAGACCGAAGTGCGTCCACAGCCTTCGCCACAAGGAGATGGTCGGTCCGCTGCAGAGAAGCAGTCTGAGGTAGCTCGTGAAGCTGAGTTACAGCAAGCTAAGCTGTTGGCTGAGACAAGACGAAAGGAGAAGGAGAAAGGGAAAGGTGTTCAGGTTGGTGAGGATGTGGGTGCAGGACTGCAAGGTAAGTCTCCGAGTGGCATGGAGCAACCGCACGATCCTGGTTTTTCAAGTGGTGCCTTTGAGAGTACGGGATATGTTGATTTATCATCTGGTGGCGGGTCAGCGGGTGGCAGCGATGGTGGAGGGTCCGTGAAAGAGAACATGCCCGCTAGCGGCAGTAATCCCAAAAAGGCTGATACTACAGGGATAGCGTCCAGCGGTCTTAGGCTGGATATTGCTACTGGGCCAATATACAGGCCTGACTGGTCTGTTCGTGAGGATGGCCGCTTTTTCCAAATAGAGACCTGTGAAGAATGGTTATCGGGTTCTATTCCTCCCGCCGAGCGAGCATACGCTGCTAAACGGGACCGTATGGCGCTTCTTCAAGACGGCGCCACTGGGTTGGCGATGGCTGCGGCTACGCTAAGTGAGGTGCGGCGCGGGTACCAGGAATTGCTTCAGGCTGAGCAGGAATTGGCGGCGCGCAAAGCGGCCTTTAAGAATGTGCTTGACAAGCATAACAAAGATTGTGTGGCCCAGTCTAAAGCTTTATCTGATGCTTTGGCGCAGGCTAAGTCCGCTGAGGAGCGCCATGCCAAGTCTTTCCAGGAATGGAAGACGTCTTGTGAAGCTACAAACCAAATTATCGCCAAGGAGCGTGACCGCGCCCGGGGCTTGGAGAGTGAGCTTGATCGCCTTAAAGCTGCGTTAGAAGCCATGGACCTTGAGTTGGAGAAGGAGAAATCTGAAACCGCCAGTGCTCGCGCGGATTTAGCTAAAAAGGAGGACGAGGTGTTGGTTCAATCTTCTCGCGTATCAGGGCTGGAAAATGACATTATACTGCTGAAGCGTGAGGTTGATGCCCTCCGCGACGAGAAGAAAACCCTTAGCACCGACGTCCAGGACCTTACTGCCTCCCGCGATAGTGCCTAAGACATGTTACGTGTTGCCCAGGATAGTCAGGAAGAAGCATTGAATGATGTGAACTGGTTAATGACTACTGGGATCCAAGGGGTATGCGTTTCTGCCTTCCCTTACATTGCTTTGACGCGTAGTTGCGTACCTTGTCATTTGCTAATTCTCTGTCTTGTAGGTTTTTTCTCGCGTGTGGGAGGAACCGGCGATGGTTCAGGCCGTTGTCCGCTTGTTGGAGAAGTCGAAGCAATTTGGCGCTGTCCTTGGCTTTAAACAGGGATTCGACTTCTGTCTCAGCGGGCGTGCCTTGGAAGACAACCCTTATCGTGACGTGGACGCGGAGGCGGAATATGATGCGGAGGTTGCGGCGTATGATGAATTAACTTTCCCCGTGATGGATGTGGTCGCTGAATGTGCTAAGTCGACTGATGGGGTGCGGCTTCTTCGTGCTGCCTTTGAGGAAGCGGAAGAAGAGTTACAGGCGGAGAAGGAAAAAGAGAACCAAGAAGAAGCTGCGCGGGTGGCGGCTGCGCTCCGTGGTGAAGGCCCTTCGACCGCAACACTAGATGCGAGTGCTTCTTCCGCGCCGCTTGCCGACGACACTGAAGATGATTTTATTGACCGCGTTGACTTCGGGGAGGAATGAGTGTTAAACTCTTTTAATTTGTTTGAATTTGCATGTTGAACATTTATGTTTTGTGATGACGCTTTGTATGCCTTTTGCCCTTTCATTTGTGCATGTCTTTTCAACTTTCTTGTCATGATTGCTTTAGGGATTTTAGGCGTCAGCCGTCAGTCATTAATGACTTCTGACGGCGTGACAGACGGCTGCAGGTGACACTTGTCACTATTTGTCGATTGAAGTGACCTCCGGTATTAATGGCGACTCATGATTACCCCCTTTAATTGTGTATAAATAGGATCAGTGAGTGCTGATTTGCTCATTGATCCATTCTCTCTGATCTTTTTTCTTTTCTCCGGTGTTTCTCATCACAATGGCGAATCTCCGTTCGTGTGAAAGAGTTTCCGGTGATGCATTTGAAGAAAATCTGGTGGTTGAATGTTTATTAGCTCTCAGGAGTGGAGTTCCTCCGGGTAACCCACCGGAAGTGATGACCGGCCCAGTCGATCCGGAGAGCAGGATGAAGATCTTGGCCGACGTGTGCATGCAAGCAGCTGCCGGAGCTGTGCCTCCGGCCACCGGCGAGACCTCTGCCGCTGGGGAGCGGCGTATGAGGGCCTTAGCTGAAGTTTGTGGGCAGCTTCTCGCCGCGGAGCGTTCCTCCTCCGTGGGTTCCAGTGATCGGCCGACGGCCATCCTGGCCTGCCCGGCGGTGGTCCGACCTACCCCTAAGGTCCGGTTCCGTCGCAACGGCGATTCATGGGCCCATCTTATCGTCTTAGATTAGGTGTTGGCGTCACTTGGTCGTTGCTTTTGATGATGTATGTAATAGTTAGGATTATCGGGCATCTATGTTGTGCTCCTGCGGGGCTTGGTTTTTGCTAATGTACTCGGATGCCCGATGTTTTGTTGATGCTTGTTTGATATGGAATGAACTTAATATTGTGACTTTTTAACTTGTTTGTTGTTTACATATCCCATGTCCTTGTTTGCTTTCTGACCTGCTCAGTTTGTATTGCCTTTATTTTTGAAGGTGAACTTTGCGGGCCCCGGTGGCTATGTTGCATGAAAATGCCAACGTGCTTCTTGTTCGCTTGGACCGCGATGAGTTGTATATGAAGGCAAACTTCGCGGGCCAAGGTGGCTGTGTTGCGTGAGAACGCCAACGTGCCTCTGATCTGCTTAGTCCGCGATGAGTTGTCTATGAAGGCAAACTTGTTAGGACAAAGAGGATTGGTGAAACCACTTTTGTAAACCTTAGTCTAATTCACTTCTGTCATTTTTGGCTAAGTATAGAAGTACTGAATAGAAGACAAGAAACTGCTGATTAGAAGATATGAAGAAGTGCTGAAGTTGCAGAAGTTCTGAAGTCCAAACCAGACAAGTTCACTTCAGAAGTACTGAAGACAAAACTACTCTTCAGTAGTTGTCCTTCATCAGCACTTAGCAGAAGATATTTGCCACCGCCCTTTTGCATCAGTAGTTTGTTGTTTAATATTACTTTTAGCTTTATTTGTTTCTTTCAATGTTGCAACTTGTGCAACTTGTAACTGGAGTTTCTGTACTTGCTTTTCAGGCAAGATACATGCATGTAATCGTCTATAAATAGAAGGCTTCAACCTTCTATTTTAGACATTGATTTTTAACAGAAAATCCTTCAAACACTCTCATTGTTATTATTCCATTTCTGTATTTATTGTGAATCTTGCTAAGTATCTAATTCTCATTTACAACTTAGATTCATAATAAATACTTTGTCATTTATTTAGTTTCAGACATCAAGGGGGAGTTATAACTCTGCCTTTGCATAAAAAGTGTTGCTTTAACTTATAACATTCCGCTGTGCTTATAATCTGATTTACAAAGGACTTGCTAAACACTTAAGTGTCAAGATAGCAAGTTCTTACTTAGCAAACAAGAGCAAACTGATCCAACAATTGGTATCAGAGCATTGGTTTATCTGATCACATATCAATCTAACAAATTGAGAATCAGACACAAAGCTCTTATTGATATTCAATAAAAAGATCAAAAGTTCACTTTTTATCAATATCCATCACTTAAAAGAGTCATCAGACAAATCTATACTCTTTAAAAATGGATCCACATAATACTGGTTCTGCCACCAAACCTGCCATGCTTGTGAGAAATGAGTACAATATATGGCAGAAAAGAATGGCACATACCTTGTCACAAACCAACACTGGTTGTTGGAGATCTGTGATATATGGTCCACACAAACCAGTAAACATAAACCTTGAAACTAAAGAAGGGATTCCTAAGGATCCCAAAGACTATACAGATGAAGATTTCCTAAAACTTGAGCTAGATGCTAAGGCATTCTCTATGTTGGCAATGGCTCTCCCAAATGAAATATACTCTGGCCTTTTACATTGTGAAAGTGCCAAAGAACTTTGGGACTGTCTTAAAGAACAGTTTGGAGGAACTGAAGAGGTGATTGCCAACACCAGAGAAATTTTGGCTCAACAATATGAAACATTTGCTTATATTAATGGGGAGACTTTGACACAACAATTTGAAAGATTCTCCTCATTAATCTCTGAGCTAAAGTTAAATGGGCAGACCTATACAACAGTATCTATGTTACATAGATTTTTAAGGTCTCTTCCTGACAAATGGGAAACCTACTCCATTGTCTTAAGATCCTCACCAGATTTTAGCTCCCTCACTCTTACAAAACTCCATGGGAGATTACTCACTTTTGAAAGAGAAATCGATCAAAAGAAGAAATTACAAACTTCTGGTAAAACTGCTGATGACTACCTACCAGGTAGTACAGCACTTTTGGGACAAGATTCACCAACTTGTTCCTATGGATCTTATGACAATATTGACATAACCACTGGGATCTCATCAGAAAGATCTTTCCCAGGTTATGACAATGATGACCAAAGTCAAACTGCTGATAATCTATGTTTTATCATGGATGATTTGAAAAATTTTAGCAGTGATGACTTGGAAGAAATGGACATACTTCACCAACTGGCCATGCTAAGCATTAAAACTAACAAGTTTTATAAAAGGTCAGGAAGGAAATTTCCAAGATTGACCAGTAATACAAAAATTGGTTTTGACAAATCTAAACTGAGATGTCACAAGTGTCAGAAGTTGGGACACTTTGCTAGAGAGTGTAGAAGCTCTAGCTTTAACCAATCACAATCTGGAAATAACTATAACCCCAATTATAATAGGAACAATGGAACTCAAGGGAGTGCTCATTTTGTACAGGCACAAGCTCCTCAACAGCAATATATGCCTCAAGTACAATATGTTCAAGTGCCTGCTCAACAGATGCAGTGCCAACAATCAATCCCTCCCTTTCCAGCTGCTCAACTTCCTCCACAGCCTCAACAACCCCCTCAACAAAGTCTCTTTACCTCGGGGTATGTTGACTGGAGCAGTCTCCCATATGACACCACAGAGTGTAATCCTGATGCAGACAACAAAGTGTTTGACATCAACTGGGGAGAACCAGACAATGGCAGAAAGAACTTTGCCTTAATGGCATTTGAAGGCTCTACATCAAAATCTGCATTGTCTCAGGTATCAAAAGAATCTTTGACAAAACTATGTTCAAACTCTTGCAAAGAAACTTTTGCTCTCATAAGAGAGACAAACGTGCACCTACAAGGCAAAGCCAATGATTTAGAAAGAAAATACACACAGATAAAATGTGATTTGGAAAGAAAACTGTGTGCTAAAACTAAAGAAGTTTCTAAATTAACTGACTCTGCCATTGAAACCCAAGCACAAATCAAAATGATGCTAAATGACCTGGGAGATGTCAGACAAGAGCTTGCTGACACCAGGATCACTTGTGAAAAATGGGTGGAATCTTGTAGGGGGTATCAACTACTGCTAAACAAACAAAGTGCTTCAAATGTGAAGTTTGGCATAGGATACCATCATGTTGAAACACCAACAGATTTTTCTCCCAAAACTACTGAAGATGGGAGAAGAATTGTTTCAAATGAAACTTCTGAAGGGAAAGATTGCACATCTTTCCATGAAAACTTTCTAAACAGAAATCCTGGCATTTTTAAAGAAAGTACTTCAGAAGTATTTACAAAAACTGACAACAAGCCATCAGTAGTTTCATCTACTTCAGGAGTTGAGACCCTGAAAACTACTGATGAGCAAAATCTTTTTACAACTGTCAGAAATTTGCCTTCAGAACAAAAACAGAAGGCAAAAGCATGTGAAATTTGTGGCCTGTTCAACCACAAAACTGAATTTTGTAGATACAGAAAAGGAATTCAGTTCAATCAAAAATTTAAACAACAGGTTGTGGGAAATCAAATCAGAAATGATTATGAAAAAGTCTTTAAACCCAAGAAACAACAACCTGAAAACACCTTTTCTCAGAAAAAGATAAAATCTCAACCAAAATCTTTTTCTCAAAATTCCTTGTCAGTAGTTAGACCAGAATCATCAGCAGTTTCACAAACTGCTGAGATTCAAAATCTAAAGAACATGGTAGAACTACTGATGACCAAGGTTGATGGTGGTCCTAAAAAGGATACCACCATAGTTCTTCATGAAAAATCCATTGCCAAAAAGACATGGATTTCTCAACCTGGTCAAGAACAAACTGTAACTGTTCCCAAGAGCAAACCCAAAGCCAAACAGGCTTGGGTTTCCAAATCTAACTAATTTGCTTTTATGTGCAGAGAGTTTCCAGGGGCTTAAACAGCATATGGTATGTTGATAGTGGAGGCTCTATGCACATGACTGGATGCAGATACCTGATAAACAATTTTATCAGCCAAAGAGAAGGATCTGTGTCCTTTGGGAACAATGCCAAGGGATATGTGCTAGGACATGGCAATGTCTCCTCTGGCAAAATACAGTTTGACAAGGTCAATCTGGTGGAGAACCTTGAATACAACTTGCTGAGTGTGTCACAAATGTGTGATAAAGGATATTCTTCCTTTTTCACAAAGACAGCTTGCAAGATCATCTCACCAGAAGGCCAGAAGTTGATTGAGAAGATTATAGAAGATCATACTTTGCTGATTGCCAAAAGATGTGGCAATGTCTATGCAGTGGACATTGAAAAAGACAAAGTATTGAACAACACTGCCTGTTTCTTCTCAAGGGCATCAACTTCAGAAACAGATCTCTGGCACAGGAGACTTGGCCATGTGAACTTTAAAACCATAAATAAAGTCACAAAAATGGGCTTGGTCAGAGGTCTACCTTTGAAAGTATACCAGTGTCAAGAACACTGTGTATCCTGTTTAAAGGGAAAACAGCATAAGTCTTCCTATAAGTCTATTGAAGAATCAAAAACAACTGCATGTCTTCAACTACTCCATATGGACTTATTTGGGCCTGTCAAGATTATGAGCCTTGGTAAAAAGAAGTACTGCTTAGTCATCATTGATGACTACTCAAGATTCACATGGGTATTCTTCTTATTTTCCAAGGATGAGGCTGCTGAAATCATCAAGTTCTTCATTCTACAAGTAGAGAAACAATATTCTCTATCTGTCAAAACCATTAGAAGTGACAATGGGACAGAGTTCAGGAACAAAACTCTGGATGAATTCTGTTTGTCTAAAGGGATTATTAGACAATACAGTGTTCCCAGAACTCCTGAACAAAATGGTGTAGTAGAAAGGAAGAACAGAACATTGATAGAAGGAGCAAGAACAATGTTAGCTGATTCTGGACTGCCATTGTACTTTTGGGCAGAAGCAGTTAACACAGCATATTATGTTCAGAATAGAGTTCTTGTGGTCAAGAGACATTCCAAGACTGCCTATGAAGTTCTTCATGGCATGAAGCCCCTTATCTCCTTTTTCAGGGCTTTTGGGTGTCAATGTTTCATCTTGAACATCAAGGAATCTATCTCAAAGTTTGCTGCCAAAGTTGACTCAGGTTACTTTCTTGGTTACTCTTCAACTAGAAAAGCCTACAAGGTTTTTAATTCTCACACCAAGATAGTAGAAGAAACATTGAATGTCAAGTTCAATGAGTCAAAACACACTCTTATTCCAGCACATCCTGCTGAACTCTTTGACCTTGACAACTTTCACTTTGGACCTGAAAAGGCTGTTACTTCTTCCAAACCTACTTATTATGGTGATCAAAGATTTGAAGATGAGGATCCTGCACCATGGACTCCTCAAACAGTCATTAAGTCAACTACAACACCATCAGAAGTTTTCCAAACTTCTGATCAAACAAATACTGAAGGCCAAACTCAAACATCTGCATCAGCACCTGCAACTACTGAAGAAGCTGCAACTGCTGAACCAGATATCATAGACCTCAGTAGTTTGTTTGAAGAACCAGAGCCACCTACACCTGTCAGTGGTTTACAACAACTGATTGAACACAGAGATCATCCACTTGATCAAATCATGGGTGATATAGCTACAGGTGTTCTGACCAGAAACCAGCTCTCCAACTTTTGCCTATTCTCAGCCTTTATTTCACAGTTGGAACCAAAGAAGTACCAGGAAGCCCTCAAAGACAACAATTGGGTGCAGGCTATGCAAGATGAACTACTACAGTTCAACAAGCAACAGGTCTGGGAAATCTGTCCCTTACCTCAAAACAAGCAACCAATTGGTACAAGATGGGTTTTCAGGAACAAACAAGATGAAGCTGGTATGATAATCAAGAACAAGGCAAGACTGGTAGTTCAAGGGTACTCTCAAGAAGAGGGAATTGACTATGATGAAACCTTTGCTCCAGTTGCAAGGCTTGAGGCCATCAGGTTATTTCTGGCCTATGCCATTTCCAACAAAATTAAAGTTTATCAAATGGATGTGAAAAGTGCATTTTTATATGGTAAAATCAAGGAGGAGGTGTATGTCTGTCAGCCACCTGGGTTTGAGGATCCTTCTCATCCTGAGTGGGTGTACAGACTGGATAAAGCTCTATATGGGCTCAAACAGGCTCCAAGAGCCTGGTATGACACACTCTCCACCTTTTTACTCAAAAATAACTTTACAAGAGGTGCCATTGATAAAACACTTTTCATTAAACATGTTGGAAATCATGTCTTACTTGTTCAAATTTATGTTGATGATATCATCTTTGGTTCAACAAACACAAAATTGTGTGATGATTTTAAGAAACTCATGCAATCAAAATTTGAGATGAGTACCATGGGAGAACTGCAGTACTTTCTAGGACTGCAGATCAAACAACAAACAAATGGAACTTTTATACATCAAACAAAATATGTTAAAGAACTATTGAACAAATTTTCTTTAAATGACTGTAAATCATGTTCCACTCCCATGACACCTATCACACAAGTTGAACCTGATGATCAAGGAAAACAGGTTGATCAAACCATGTACAGATGCATGATAGGTTCCCTTTTATACTTAACTGCTTCTAGACCAGATATTATGTTTTCAACATGTGTCTGTGCTAGATATCAATCAGCACCAAGGGAATCACACCTTATTGCAGTCAAAAGAATTTTTAGATATCTGAAAGGAACTCCAACACTGGGAATTTGGTATCCTGCTTCAAGCAATACCAAGTTATCAGCATTTTCAGATAGTGACTATGCAGGGTGTAAGATGACAAGAAAGTCAACATCTGGTGGTTGTCAATTCCTGGGTAACTGTCTAGTGTCATGGCAATCAAAGAAGCAAACATCTGTTGCAACTTCAACTGCTGAAGCTGAATACATTGCAGCTGCAAGTTGCACATCACAGATACAATGGCTCCAATATCAACTTCTTGATTATGGAATCAAAGAGACCAAGACACCTTTGTTTGTAGACAGCAAATCTGCCATTAGCATCATTCAAAATCCGGTACAGTTCTCAAAAACTAAACATATTGAGATCAGGTACCATTTCATAAGAGATTGCTATGAAAAAGGCAAGATTGAGGTGAAGCATGTAGCAACAGCTAATCAGATTGCTGACATCTTCACTAAGCCCCTTGACACATCAACATTTCAGAAGTTAGTTTCCATGCTTGGAATGCTAAATTTGTAAGTGTTTATTTTTTTTTTTTTTCATATCAGTTAGAATCCAAGTTAACACTTGATTCTACCCAACTCTACAGCAAACTTCTACATCAATCACTACTGATATGCATCAAAATTTTTCTTTTTCCTTTTTCCATCCTTGATTCCATCCTGTTTACCATGGTGGAATCAAAATGAAAAATTTATTTTTCCTTTTTCCACCCCTGATTCCATCCTGTTTACCTTGGTGGATTTCAGGTTAACCTTTTCCATCTTTTTTCTGGTTTTCACTTACAAATGTCAAAAGTCTGAAACAAAACTTCTGAAAAACAAAAACAGTTTGAGAGAAACTACTGATGAACAAAAATCATCAGTATGGGGATAACTTTTTGAAAAAGTGTGTAACTTCTGATAAAATAACCTTCAGAAGTTATGAATAAAGTATTTATAAAAACATTTCTCATCAGATGTTAAAACTGCTGAAGAGAAAATAGGAACTACTGATGAAGTAATCCTTCATCAGCAGTTTAAGTCAAAAGGGCAAATCTGACTTTTCCCATCATCAGAGGTTTGACCTAATCAGTTTAAAACCTCTGATAAAGAGATATTTAACCAAAGGCGGTTTTAAAACTTCTAATAAAGAAGATTCAAGCGGTTAAAACTCTAAATAAATACCTTTTCTACACACTTATCCTTTTAAACTCACAAAATATCCCTCCTTCTCTCTCAAAACTCTCTCAAAACCTACACCTGAAAATTCACTGTTCGATCAAAAATACCCAAACCACAATGGCTCTAGTTCTAAAACAGGGACACAATCAAAGAGCCTTTCTTGAAAAACAAGAAGGCTGGTCCCAATACGATGAGATCATTGATCTTGTCGTCAAATCCCAATACTTTACTGCTCTCACAATTAACCCACCAATTCACACTGAAACTCTGAATGAGTTCTGGGAAAATGCTGAGACGGTTACAATGGGTGGTGAGGTCATTTCCCTCAACTCAAAGATAAAAGGGAAACAACTGACCATCACACCGGCCACACTAGCAACAAGACTGGGTCTGAATGATGTAGCTGCCCCTGACCATGTTGCTAACAAAGATATACATCTAACCATGACTGAGTGTGGTTATCAAGGTACTCTCTCCCATGCAACAATATTCAAAAAATATTTTGAACCAAAATACAAACTTTTGTTTCATTATATAATTATGTGTTTGAGTCCAAAAACAGGGTCATATGACCAGATGCCCTCCACTTTTCAACCAATATTTCATTCCATTGTGAATGAAACTAAATTCAGGGCATCAAAACTGTTTTTTCATGAGTTGGTGTTACATCACAATAATACCAAGAAAAAGTTTTTGTTGTACCCAAGGTTCATTATGCAATGCATAATAGGGGAACTGGGTAATGAGGTGCTTGTGGGAAAAATTTCAACTTTAAACCCTTTAACATCACAAGCATACTCAAGACTAAACAAACCGGCTGCCTGGCCAGAAGATGATCAGGGAGAACAACAACAAGTCACCCTGAAGCCCACATCTTCCACACCCACACCACCAAAAGCCAAAAAGCCCAAGCCAACAAAAACTGCAACCCACCAACCCAAAAGAAAAGCTGTTCAGGAGGTTGAGATGCCTGAACATGCTCTTGAGCATTCTGCTCTTCAAACTGTTGAGACTGAAACACCCTCTCAGTCTCATCCATCTCAAACCCCACCAAGAGCACCTATATCTGTTCATTTCAAAAGAAAAAGACTTAGAAAAACATATCAAACACACTCTTCTTTTGAAACTGCTGAACAACAAACTATTGCCCAAACTACTGAACCTTCCCCACAAATTTCTGAACAAGAGGCAATTGAAATTGCCAAACTTCTCTCTGGGCTAAGAGAGAATGTCCCATCTGATCATGTCAGTCCCCATCAACCACAACAAACAGGGGACATAACTACTACCTTAGACATGGATGTGGACATCATTAGCCCTATCCCAAGAGATGAGGGTGGACCAGAGTCTTTAAGCCCAAATTTAGAGACTCTTGGGGCATCTGAGGCTGCTACTACTCAGTTACCACCCAGTGGTGGATCTGAGGACAGAAGTAACATAGCTAAGACCTCAGATGTGGCAACTACTGATGAAGGCTTAATGCCTGAGGTAGGAAATCCTCAGTACCAAGAAACAGAGGTTCATGAGAGAACTGAGTTGGGCTCAGCTCATGATTTAACTGAGACAGTCCTCACTGAGGGCAACATCAGGGATTCAGATGATTCCATTAGTTTGGATGATGTTTCACAATTTAAAACTACTGAATTGACGGCACTTTCTGAAGGTCCTGTTGCAAAGGTATCCAGGCTCAAGAGGCCAGTCACCTCTGCACAGGTTAAAGTCCACTCAATCCCTAAAACCCCTAGAGTGGCATCCTCTGTACAACATGAGGATCACCCAAAAACACCCCCTTCACAGCAAATGCCTACCCAATTCCCTGGGCAAACAAGCATAGACCTGAACCAGCTATGCAGCCCAGAGGGTCCCCTGTACCACATGATGAATACACTCATCAGAAATCACTTCCAAACATATACAGCTGACTTGGAGCTGTCAATCAAGAACCAATTTGGAGTGATTAAAACCAAGATGAACGATCTGTCCAACAAAATAGACTACAACAGCCAGCAGATTGCTCATCTTCAAGGACACTTTCAAAGGGGGAGAAGATCAGGGAACCTAAGGAGTCATTCCAAGCCAGAGTAAAGGCAAGAGTGGCACTCCTTGAAAGAGATCTGAAAGATCAGGCCAGGAAAGAAAAATTGGCCAAACAATTTGGTGTCTCAATTGAAGAAATTGAAGCTGCTGAGAAAGAAGATGAGACCCAAAGTTCTGATGATTCCCTAAGGTGTAATGAAGAAACTTCTGATGAACAAACTTCTGATGAAGAATCAGAAAGTACTGAAGACAATCCTTCAGTAGCTGACAAACCATCAGCAGTTGTCAGCACATCAGAAGTCAACACTTCCCAACCTCAAACAACTGAACCTTCCAGAACCACTGCTCCCATTCAACCAACATCTGATCCCATCAGGCCTACATCTGTTACTACAATGACTGTATTAAACCCTTCTCCCATCTCTCAATCAGCTGAACTATTAGAGAAGAGTTTAATTGCAGCCAACAAGAAGGCCAGAGAAGATCAGATTTGGAAATCTCTGGAAGAAAGGGATGATTTGGACTTAAGCCATGAAGAAAAACTTCAGGCTTATGCAGCTGAACTACAAAGGCAGGCTAGCCTTGATGAGATTGCTGAACAGGATAAAAGACAACAACTGGTGTCTTATATTACCAAGAACAGCAAGACTAAAGCCTTTACACTCAAAGGACTCTCTATGCAAGAGCTGACAAGAAGAGCACAACTGCTTGCAGAGAAAATGGCCACAAGCAAAGATGGAAAGGCCAAGAGAGCCCAGATAATTGAAGAGCTAGTAGCAGAAGGATATGGTTCAAAAGCCTCTGTATCCAGATGGAAAGAAGAAAGACTAATGGATACATATAGAAAATACTTGGCTGCCAAGGCTGCAAATCCTGAGAAGTTTCAAACTGCTGATCCTTCAAGATCAGTAGTTAGAACTTCTGGTGTATCTAGAAGATCTGCTGCTCAGAAGAAGAAGGCAGAGGACAATGTCAAAACTGATTTCAAAATGGTACTACTTGAGGGAAGCTCAATAGTCCATTCAGATTTTGACATTGAGGAGAAACCTCTGTTAACACAGTTCAGGGATCCTTCCACTTTTGCTTATCAAATACAAAAGACCATCACAGAAAAGCTGCATACCAAAGTAGTGACTGAACACCATCTCCCAACTGTTCAGATGCCTGGTATGCAACAACATCAACAAGGAAGAGAATCCCACCTGAGGCTATCTGAAACTGAAGACATCCAGCACTCAGGACCATCAACCCAAGGGACAAGTCTGGTTCCCTATTCTTCTGACTTTAACAAGTCAAAGATCCCTATCATCAGATGGTCACTTACTGATAACAACTCAGTACTGTTGACAAGAAGAGACTTCTCAAGCAGGGCTTACAAGAAGATCAGTGATCTGAAGAAACTGTCAACACAAGACCTGCTCACAATTCAACATCTAGAACCACAGAGAGGATCTCTGTCTGATGATCAGTACAACCAGCTCAAGAACACCATGTACAAAGAGATATGGAAGATTGTTCAAGACAGAAGAAACACATAAGGAATTAGTAAGGTTTTGGCTTCATCAATCCAGGGGGAGATTGTTAGGACAAAGAGGATTGGTGAAACCACTTTTGTAAACCTTAGTCTAATTCACTTCTGTCATTTTTGGCTAAGTATAGAAGTACTGAATAGAAGACAAGAAACTGCTGATTAGAAGATATGAAGAAGTGCTGAAGTTGCAGAAGTTCTGAAGTCCAAACCAGACAAGTTCACTTCAGAAGTACTGAAGACAAAACTACTCTTCAGTAGTTGTCCTTCATCAGCACTTAGCAGAAGATATTTGCCACCGCCCTTTTGCATCAGTAGTTTGTTGTTTAATATTACTTTTAGCTTTATTTGTTTCTTTCAATGTTGCAACTTGTGCAACTTGTAACTGGAGTTTCTGTACTTGCTTTTCAGGCAAGATACATGCATGTAATCGTCTATAAATAGAAGGCTTCAACCTTCTATTTTAGACATTGATTTTTAACAGAAAATCCTTCAAACACTCTCATTGTTATTATTCCATTTCTGTATTTATTGTGAATCTTGCTAAGTATCTAATTCTCATTTACAACTTAGATTCATAATAAATACTTTGTCATTTATTTAGTTTCAGACATCAAGGGGGAGTTATAACTCTGCCTTTGCATAAAAAGTGTTGCTTTAACTTATAACATTCCGCTGTGCTTATAATCTGATTTACAAAGGACTTGCTAAACACTTAAGTGTCAAGATAGCAAGTTCTTACTTAGCAAACAAGAGCAAACTGATCCAACAAAACTTCGCGGGCCAAGGTGGCTACGTTGCGTGAAAACGCCAACGTGCCTCTGATCTGCTTAGTCCGCGATGAGTTGTCTATGAAGGCAAACTTCGCGGGCCAAGGTGGCTACGTTGCGTGAAAACGCCAACGTGCCTCTGATCTGCTTAGTCCGCGATGAGTTGCTTATTAAGGCAACTTCGTGGACCAAGGTGGCTACGTTGCGTGAAAACATCAACATGCCTCTGATCTGCTTAGTCCGCGATGAGTTGCTTGTTAAGGCAACTTCGCGGGCCAAGGTGGCTACGTTGCGTGAAAACGCCAACGTGCCTCTGATCTGCTTAGTCCGCGATGAGTTGCTTGTTAAGGCAACTTCGCAGACCAAGGTGGCTACGCTGCGTGAAAACGTCAACATGCCTCTGATCTGCTTAGTCCGCGATGAGTTGCTTGTTAAGGCAACTTCGCGGACCAAGGTGGCTATGTTGCGTGAAAACGTCAACATGCCTCTTGATCTGCTTAGTTCGCGACGAGTTGCTTGTTATGGCAACTTCGCGGACCAAGGTGGCTATGTTGCGTGAAAACGCCAACATGCCTCTTTAGTGTTGGTATTGATACTAACGTTATTTCGTGGATTGTAAGTTAAAATGCTAACATATATCATTGATAGGGCATAAAGCCAGTTTGGAGTGTTACATGACATTGTTGTAACTAAAACTATTACATGTAACAAATACGCAGCTGGGCCGCGTTCCATGACCTTGGGATTGGGGTACCATCTAGGCGTTCCAACGCATATGCCCCCTTTCCGAGTATTTCTTGGACTTTGTACGGGCCCTCCCAGGTCGGTGCTAATTTTCCGGGTGCTTCGGCCGTCGATGCTTCGTTGAGACGGAACACAAAATCCCCAACATGGAAATGTGTCTTCTTTACCCTGGCATTGTAGTATTGCTCCAACTGTTCGAGACAATATGCACCCGCCCGGCCCTCCAAGCCGACGAGTGGGGCAGGTCACGCCCAATAGATCTATCCACATTTCCCCCGTTGTGCATCCCCGCACATTCATGGTTTCCCCCGGGACTTCCAAAGATCGTATAGCAATACAAAGTTAAAAACCATAGTATGACATATGTTACCAAAATAGTTTAGCGCATGTTTTCTCCCCCAAAAGTTAAAGCAGTAAAAGTGGGGCCGTGAACTCACCTTAGATAGCGTTCTTCGGTTACAAGTAAAAATGCTAAGCCCTTGATAATCCCTCTACCGGAGATCTATCAAAATGTTCACATAAGTGTTCCGACTAATAACCATAAGGTTATCTAGTCCCCGATTGTCCAGATCGTAACCAAGTATGTTCTAAATCGTGTTTAAATGTTTAACCGACACACTAGACCGACCCGACATCCCCTTGGTGACTCATTACCCTAACTAATCAAGTACACATAGATTACACACAAGGTTCAAGCATAAAACACTTAGTTTGTATCAAAAATCTCATTTCTGCATCAGAACGGTCGAACCAGTCAGATTAAGTCTCCTTCGCCCGTTTTAAGTCTCCTTCGCCCGTTTTATGTTTCGTTCGACCGTTTGATGTCTCCTTCGACCGTTTTACCACGTTCGCCCAAACATAACCCAGGTTCGACCCTGGATTCTCTCCTTCGCACCTTCGATCGGTCGAAGGAGTCCAGGTTCGCCCCTGTTGTACAAATTTTCCTAAAAACGCTTCAAACGCATTCGAAACACCTCGAAACATCATCAAACACAGCAGTCAAGTATGAATAACTTATCCCTACAAAACCCCACCGATTTCCCCCAATAACACGTCCATTTCAGCCCTTTCCCAAAATGGTAAGAATTATGGAAACGTCACTATCATGCATGGATTATTTACCCAATTTGGAAACTTTTGAAATCGATCCATATTCAACTTAAAATACTCAGTTTGTCGAGTGTTCGATCTTTCCCTATTAGTTCTATTGATCATAAATATCATGCATCAAGTCTAGATTCGTTAAAACCCCCAAATACCCATAATATCACCATCTATCCCTCTTTAACCCTAAACAACAATAAACTGGCATTAATAACAATCCTATATCATGTTTCTATCATAGATACAGCAGCAAATCATTGAACAACACATAACACCATATAATACACAATTTACATATGTTTATCATCATGAAGACCTATGTTTAAATGATAAGGTTTTGATTTAGAAGGATGTTTAAAAGGTTTTTAATCATGAAAACACCCTTAGAACAGATCCGGACAATTAGGGTTAGATGAAAACGAATTAAAATGCTTTAAAAAGGTTTAGGATCAAGAACACACCTTGGATTCTTGTTTAGATGTTGTAGATAGGTTAGATTATGAAAAAGAAGAGCAAAAACTCCTTCCTTAGTGATTAAAATCGTTTGAGAGTGTTTTGAGACGGTTAGGGTTTGTGAAATGATGAAAAATGACAAAGTTTGGTATTTATACTGATCCTCCTTCGCCCCCTGTAAGTGGTCGAAGGTAGCCTCCTTTGACCCTTCCACAGGGTCGAATGAGCCCTGTCCTGGTCGAAGGGAATTCTTTCAATTCCACATCCCAGGTTTGCCCATTTACAAAGGGTCGAACCAACACAAAATTTCTCCTTCGACCACTCGAAGTGGTCGAGCCAGAACCCATGCTTATCTAGTTTTTCAGTTTGTCGTGTTTAACGCATTCTAACATACCTTAACATATGAGCATGCAACCTTAGTTTATGTTTAACACATTTAAGCACGGATAATCATTTACACATCATTTAAACACATCAATGTATATAATCCACCACACGACCCATAATCTACACATATACTTAATTAGTTCATGTAATGTCACCAACAACGGAACCCGGTACTAGTGTATTCCCAAAATGACTCCCAATGATCCTCCAGATCATTGAACCCTGGACAATCCTAACTTGACCCGACTCAACTAACCCAGTTAAGTCCGTTTATAAACGTTTTTCGCTAAGGTAGACTTAGATGTTACTAAAATGTTTAAGCCAAATATGCCGGGTGTCACATCATCCCCACGTTGAAAGAATTTTCGTCCCGAAAATTGCGCAAAGCCCCAAAAGGAAAGAAACGAAAAGAACAGAACGAAAAGAAAATTACCGGATGTCACATCTTCCCCACGTTGAAAGGAATCTCGACCCGAGATTCATTCCGCTTCATCAGTAACATGCCTCGATTCAAACGCGCGTTTCGGAAAAAGATGAGGATATTTAGCTTTCATATGATCCTCCCGCTCCCACGTGAACTACGGTCCATGATTCGAGTTCCAACGAACTTTGACGATGCGGATTTTACTCCGACGAAGGCTACGAATCTTGTAGTCGAGAATCTCGACAGGTTCCTCCACAATGCGAAGACGATCATCGACCTTGATCTCTTCCAGTGGTACAATGAGAGATTCATCAGCCAAACACTTCTTCAAGTTAGACACATGGAAGACATTGTGCACACTACCGAGCTCCGCCGGTAAGTCAAGTCTGTATGCCACCGGTCCAATCCGATCCAGGATTGCGAATGGTCCGACATAACGAGGGTTAAGCTTGCCACGCTTTCCAAAGCGTATGACGCCCTTCCATGGTGAAACTTTCAGAAGTACCCTGTCCCCAACCTGGAACTCCAAAGGTTTTCGACGGCGATCGGCATAACTCTTCTGACGATCCCGTGCAGCAGCCAAACGGTGACGAATCTGTACGATTTTCTCCGAAGTTTCGTACACAAGTTCCGGACCAGTGAGCTGGCTCTCGCCCACCTCGGCCCAACAAAGTGGTGATCGACATTTCCGTCCGTATAGAGCCTCGAACGGAGCTGCCTTGATACTAGAGTGATAGCTGTTGTTGTAGGAAAACTCCACCAACGGTAGGTGAATTTCCCAACTCTTGCCAAAATCGATAACACACGCCCGAAGCATGTCTTCCTAGGTTTGAATCGTCCGCTCACTCTGTCCATCAGTTTGCGGGTGATAAGCTGTACTCATATCCAACTGAGTACCCAAAGCCTTGTGCAGAACCTTCCAGAAACGCGAAGCAAAACGAGAATCACGATCAGAGATAATAGAAACAGGCACCCCGTGCCGAGCAACCACCTCCTTAAGGTAAAGTCGAGCCAACCGCTCGAGTCCATCGGTTTCCTTAATTGGTATGAAACGTGCCGACTTTGTCAACCTATCAACAATCACCTAGATCATATCATAACCACTAGGTGACCTTGGCAACTTGGTGACAAAATCCATCGTGATTCGCTCCCACTTCCATTCCGGAACCTCTGGTTGTTGCAGGAGACCAGACGGCCTCTGATACTCCACCTTGACTTTAGCACAAGTCAAGCATTTGCTGACATAAGAAGCTATATCAGCTCTCATGTTTGGCCACCAGTAAAGTATCTTTAAATCCTGATACATCTTATCGGAGCCAGGGTGAATAGAATACCGGGATTTGTGAGCTTCATCCAAAACAAGCTCGCGCAATCCCCCGAACAATGGGACCCAAACACATCCCGCAAAATAGTGTAAGCCATCGGTCCTGAGTTCAAGATGCTTGTCAGCACTGTGCATAGTCTCAACCTTAAGGTTTTCCTCCTTCTAGGCTTCCAACTGTGCAGAACGGATTTGGTCAGGTAACGACGAATGAATGGTGAGCTGTAAGGCTCGAACACGGCGAGGGTTCGCAGACTCCTTCCTGCTCAAGGCGTCCGCCACAACGTTCACCTTGCCAGGATGGTATTTGATAGCACAGTCATAATCGTTCAGGAGTTCAACCCAGCGACGCTGCCGCATGTTCAACACCTTCTGGTCGAAAATATGCTGAAGACTCTTGTGATCGGTATATACTTCACACTTGGTACCGTACAAGTAATGTCTCCAGATTTTCAACGCAAAGACTACCGCACCCAGTTCCAAGTCATGAGTAGTGTAGTTCTTCTCATGAACTTTGAGTTGACGAGAAGCATAAGCAATAACCTTCCCGCGTTGCATCAACACACAACCGAGACCACGAATAGAAGCGTCACAGTACACAACGAAGTCATCCGTACCCTCAGGTAAAGACAAGATAGGTGCAGAACAAAGTTTAAGCTTCAACATCTGAAATGCTGATTCCTGTGGTTCACCCCAGTCGAACTTTCGGTCCTTCTGGGTAAGAGTAGTGAGGGGTTGAGCGATCTTCGAAAATCCCTCAATGAAACGACGATAATAACCCGCAAGACCTAGGAATTGCCGCACCTCAGATGGCGTCTTTGGTGCTTCCCAGCCTTTAATAGCTTCGATCTTAGCTGGATCGACATGAATTCCCAGTTCATTAACCACATGTCCTAGGAATTGAACTTCACGTAACCAAAAATCACACTTTGAGAACTTAGCATACAACTGATCCTGTCTCAAAAGTTCCAAGACCAATCGTAGATGTTCTTCATGATCCGCCTTGTTCTTAGAATAAACCAGAATATCGTCGATAAACACAATGACGAACTTATCAAGGTAAGGTTTGCAAACGCGGTTCATTAAATCCATGAACACAGCCGGTGCGTTAGTGAGACCAAAAGGCATGACCAAGAACTCAAAATGGCCATAACGAGTGCGAAAAGCAGTCTTCTGAATGTCAGCTTCCCTGACGCGCAACTGGTGATAACCGGACCGTAAATCAATCTTCGAATAGTAGCTGGAACCCTGGAGCTGGTCAAAGAGATCATCAATGCGAGGAAGAGGATAACGATTCTTGATGGTCACTTTGTTCAGCTCACGATAATCAATACACATGCGAAGACTTCCGTCCTTCTTCTTCACAAACAAAATAGGAGCTCCCCACGGGGAAGAACTCGGTCGGATGAAACCCTTTTCCAAGAGTTCCTGCAACTGGTTGGACAACTCTTGCATCTCGGGAGGTGCAAGACGATACAGAGCTCGGGCAATCGGAGCTGCACCCGGAGTAAGATCAATACCAAACTCAACCTGACGATGGGGAGGAAGACCAGGCAAATCATCAGGAAACACATCGGGAAAATCACGAACCACCGGAATATCCTCGATCTTCTTCTCATCGTCAGTAGAAACGTTAACAAGTGCCAGAATGGCCGAACAACCCTTCCGAAGGTACTTACGGACTTTCATGCTAGAAATGATGCTTAACGGAGCACCACTTTTCTCGCCATGAACCGAAAGAGTCTCTCCATCAGGGAGAGGGATCCGAATAATCTTATCGAAACAAACGATCTCCGCACGATACAACGATAACCAATCCATGCCGACAACGACATCAAAACTACCTAGGGGTACCGGCATAAGGTCAATGGGGAAGGACAAACCCGACAGTTCCAAGCGACATTCCCTAAGGGTGTGTGTTGCTTCGATTTTCTTACCATCAGCCAATTCTATTAAGTACTTAGTCTCTAAAGGTGTGGGTACTATATCTAGCAATCGACTAATGTCCATAGATACGAAACTCTTATCGGCACCAGAATCAAACAAGACAGAAACATAGCGATCATTAAGAAGGAACGTACCGGTAACTGTGTCTGGATCCTGCCTAGCCTCTGCAGATCCAATGACGAAAGCACGTGCAGTCCTGCCTCCGCCACCATTGTTCCCATTACCGTTTCCGCCCCTCCCATTATCGCCCTGCTTCAGTTTAGGACATTCACGCTTGAAGTGTCCCGTATCGCCACAGTTATAGCACCCCTGCTTCCCCGGAGTCCCCTGTGCAGTAGG
Source organism: Ambrosia trifida (assembly GCA_028751855.1). Lineage (NCBI taxonomy): Eukaryota > Viridiplantae > Streptophyta > Magnoliopsida > Asterales > Asteraceae > Ambrosia > Ambrosia trifida. Next base: position 192,824,763 of record CM054122.1, on the reverse strand, counting down.
AGTAGGAGCAGTAGCAGGAGTCTGAGTTGGGGTGAGTGCCACCCTGCAATCCTTAGCATGGTGCCCCAACTGATGGCACCGATGACAACGAGCCCGATCATAACTCCCAGAATGGTGAAAACCACACTTGTTGCACTTGGGATGCTTCCCAACATACCCACTCGACTTTTGCCCAGAAGAAGACCCAGATGAATCAAACTTCTTCGCCGGCTGAGCTGGCACAACACTCTTCCCCATCCCATCCCACTTCCTCTTGTTCCCCTCAGAAACCTTCACAACAGCACCCTTAGGAGGCAAAACACCTTCTGCCACCTTCAGGTTAGTCATCCGATAAGCTGATCGGACAACTTCAGCAATAGTGGGAAGATTCCCAGCAGCCACCAATCCAGCAATCTCTGGCACTAGCCCAGACACATAGTGCTCAATCCTCCTATACTCGGGTGTGTGCAAATCAGGGCACAACACCGCCAGCTCATTCCTCCTCACAGTGTACTCTTCGATCTCTGACCCAACCATCTTGTAGCTCTAGACCTCATGTTCTAACTTCTGTATCTCCTCTCTCGGACACTACTCACCTCTCAACAGCTGCACAAACTCCGCCCAAGGCATAGCAATAGCCTCCCCTAACCCCATGTTCTGAGTAGTAGCATTCCACCACGACAGTGCAGGCCCCTCAAATGTCGCAGTAGCATACTTCACCCGGTCCCCAGCAGGACAGTAACACATGACGAACACAGACTCAACCTTCTCCATCCATCGGAGCAGTCCCACCGCTCCCTCAGTTCCAGCGAAGTTATGGGGCTGACAGTCCCGAAACTTCTTATAAGAGCACTGAGGTGGGGGTGGATTGTCACCAACACCTGAAACACGGTACACGAGTAAAACACAAACGAAAGGACATGACACCCAAGAATGAGGCAAGGTCGACAGAAATCAACTCACCACCCATGGCATTAATCCCAGCCTGGAAATTAGCCATAGCCATGTTCACTTGCTGCTGTAGCAAGTTGTTCAGCTCAGCTTGGGTCATGTTGATGTTACCACGACCACCGCCTCCAGCACGACCACCGCCGCCAGCACGGCCACCGCCGCCACCACGACGTCCACCACCGCGAGCACCAGACATGATCTAACAAATCAAGAAATCGAGGGATTCAGATTCACTTCTAGTGTCAACCACTAGAAATTTACAAGAGTTAACTTAGGGACAAACTCAGGACCATACATTCAAACTCGAAGTCCATCGGGATTTTCATGCATTTCAGTTTATTATTTCGTGTGCACCCGAAATGATAAACTGCTCTACATGGTCCTCCAGATGTACCCCTAATCCAGATCCCGGCCTCCGAATATCATCGCCTAGTAACGTGTTACGATAAGTGCAAGTGTAAAAAGGCATGTGTGTGCTAGAACCAACAGATCAACCCCTCCTTCTTCAATCCAGAAGAAGACAGAGTAGGTAAGAACCCAAATAAAAGCGGACAATGTAACGGAGAAGCATGATGATGATTGATGTGCTGAAAGTGGTTTAATAAAAACTAACTAAATTAACCTAAACTAGACACTCTAAGTTTTAAATTTATAACCTAAGACTCTCTAAACCTAAACCACACAACCGGCAAGTGTACCGGTCAGTGCAGTACAGCTAAAGTAAGTCCGAGTATCGAACCCACGAGACTCTAATGGAAAACGTAAACTAGACTCGACTACTTATCTACAACTTGACTTAAATTGTTTTGTTGCTTAAAAGGGGAGTTTTCTAATAAACTAATAAAAATAAATAAAATAAAATAAAACTAACATAACTTAAAACACAAGCTGGAGACTGGAACTGGGATTAGATGATGGGAACGCACTACCTAGGCTAGAATCCTACACATGAATGATAAGTTTCTAATGGTCATGGAACTGGTGTGGAACCGGGATCTTAAAATACTAAACATCAAGAATAAACTAGACACCCTCGACCCTTCTCAAGGGGAAACCCTAGAATATTGTTGTGCTGTTAAACCACCGGTTGAGAGGTTACCCTCACAGGCTTACCTACTCGAATCTTAAAGTACCCGCTAGACAATCTACCTCACAGCGCGAAAGTCACAATACACCCGAAAGTGCAAGGGGTAACTACAATATTTCTGATAAGACTTGGCCTACAAGGAATGCTAGGGAAACTAGGAAGATCTTCTTACAAAGCCTCTAGATCTAGCAATTTAACACCCTAGACAGACCAACAATCTCGCACCTTACAGCTATTGAGAATTGGTAGAACACTTAGAATCATCTAACTAACAATTACAACCCCTATAGATAACCCTAGGCAATTAACCATAAACCAGTTGCTAACACCCAGTCCGCAACCTTACCCGCATTCATACATGAAAGACATTCACAAAAACGCAAGTGGGGTTTATAAAAATTAATTAGACAAAACTAAATACGCATGCACATCAAACCAGAAAATAAAGAGCTCTTTACTATAAAATTCATCCACAACCTAAAGTTCCAAAACCAAAAGAAAATAAATCATTCAAGTGCAATCATCTTTAACCTAGGTAGCAAAAAGGTTTAGCCAATAAAAGTCATGATAAAATCAAAACAATAAAAGCAAGACAAAATCATGGTGTTCACAACGGGTTTCAAATAAATAAATAAATAGTTAAATTAGAAACGACCCGTGCTCGCACTTAGGCTTCAATCCTTGACCCCCTTCTCTTTTCCTCCCAAGAATAATCTGTGTCGATGCCTTCCTTCTCCTCTCGAAAATGTTCACCACTCAATAATATTGGCCGCTCCCCCTCAGAATATTCATATGCGGCACCTTGATGTCCTTTTATAATATTTCTTCCAAATAATATCCACACCAAAAACTTAATGGAGCCCTATTCAATTAATTTCCTTTGGGCCAAAGTCACGCATCTTATTATTATTATTATTATTATTATTATTATTATTATTATTATTATTATTATTATTATTATTATTATTATTATTACTACTACGTGCTTTTGACTCGGGCGTTCTTGACTTGACCAATGTTACTCGTTTACGCTCCAACGTCCATGAACACCTACAAAATAAAAATAAAAATAAATACATAAGTACTAAAAAGACACAAAACTAATAAAAATCTATAAAAACCTATACTAGATAAAATAGACCGGTACAAGCCTAAAACTAATAAAAACATTATCTAAACGACTCAAAAACTGTAAAAACTTTACACTATAAATATATGTAAATTACAATATATCAATGATGTAAGGACACCCCGACAACGTTAGTACGTATCCCACTAATAGACTCAAAGAATGTGACCGTCTAGTGTGTGCGACTCGACTATAGACCAGACTCTACATGCAGTCCTAGTTCACTATAACCATTGGCTCTGATACCAATCTGTCACACCCTCAAATTTCCACTTGCGGAGTTTTACCGCGAGGCGCATGACAAACCAGGATCCAAGTCAACGATCACAATAAACAACTCTATATGAAGATACATGACATTCAAAAAGACATAGTTTTCATAAACTTAATACCAGTGGCGAAAGCATTAGACAAGTTACAAACCACAGACCCAAATGTACCAAGTGTTTATTACAAAACATGATCTAAACCTAGACGCCAATGCAGACCCGTGCGCCTAGTTCCATTTGTTGCTACCTTAGCGACCTGAGAAAACATGCCAAAAAGACGTCAACATATAATGCTGGTGAGTTCACAGGTTTGTTCAATTTGTTACCATAATGTTACCAAAACGTTACCATGTCCATACTATATCAATGTTACGAAGTACGCTAGCTAGGCGTATGTTTTATCACTACTACGATTGGAAACCATTACTGGACACGTTTAGCAATGTTTAGCATATGTTTAAGCAGCCCGAATGTTCAGCATGATACCAATGTTCCTGTTCGAGACAATATGCACCCGCCCGGCCCTCCAAGCCGACGAGTGGGGCAGGTCACGCCCAATAGATCTATCCACATTTCCCCCGTTGTGCATCCCCGCACATTCATGGTTTCCCCCGAGACTTCCAAAGATCGTATAGCAATACAAAGTTAAAAACCATAGTATGACATATGTTACCAAAATAGTTTACCGCATGTTTTCTCCCCCAAAAGTTAAAGCAGTAAAAGTGGGGCCGTGAACTCACCTTAGATAGCGTTCTTCGGTTACAAGTAAAAATGCTAAGCCCTTGATAATCCCTCTACCGGAGATCTATCAAAATGTTCACATAAGTGTTCCGACTAATAACCATAAGGTTATCTAGTCCCCGATTGTCCAGATCGTAACCAAGTATGTTCTAAATCGTGTTTAAATGTTTAACCGACACACTAGACCGACCCGACATCCCGTTGGTGACTCATTACCCTAACTAATCAAGTACACATAGATTACACACAAGGTTCAAGCATAAAACACTTAGTTTGTATCAAAAATCTCATTTTTGCATCAGAACGGTCAAACCAGTCAGATTAAGTCTCCTTCGCCCGTTTTAAGTCTCCTTCGCCCGTTTTATGTTTCGTTCGACCGTTTGTTGTCTCCTTCGACCGTTTTACCACGTTCGCCCAAACATAACCCAGGTTCGACCCTGGATTCTCTCCTTCGCACCTTCGATCAGTCGAAGGAGTCCAGGTTCGCCCCTGTTGTACAAATTTTCCTAAAAACGCTTCAAACGCATTCGAAACACCTCGAAACATCATCAAACACAGCAGTCAAGTATGAATAACTTATCCCTACAAAACCCCACCGATTTCCCCCAATAACACGTCCATTTCAGCCCTTTCCCAAAATGGTAAGAATTATGGAAACGTCACTATCATGCATGGATTATTTACCCAATTTGGAAACTTTTGAAATCGATCCATATTCAACTTAAAATGCTCAGTTTGTCAAGTGTTCGATCTTTCCCTATTAGTTCTTTTGATCATAAATATCATGCATCAAGTCTAGATTCGTTAAAACCCCCAAATACCCATAATATCACCATCTATCCCTCTTTAACCCTAAACAACAATAAACTGGCATTAATAACAATCCTATATCATGTTTCTATCATAGATACAACAGCAAATCATTGAACAACACATAACACCATATAATACACAATTTACATATGTTTATCATCATGAAGACCTATGTTTAAATGATAAGGTTTTGATTTAGAAGGATGTTTAAAAGGTTTTTAATCATGAAAACACCCTTAGAACAGATCCGGACAATTAGGGTTAGATGAAAATGAATTAAAATGCTTTAAAAAGGTTTAGGATCAAGAACACACCTTGGATTCTTGTTTAGATGTTGTAGATAGGATAGATTATGAAAAAGAAGAGCAAAAACTCCTTCCTTAGTGATTAAAATCGTTTGAGAGTGTTTTGAGACGGTTAGGGTTTGTGAAATGATGAAAAATGACAAAGTTTGGTATTTATACTGATCCTCCTTCGCCCCCTGTAAGTGGTCGAAGGTAGCCTCCTTCGACCCTTCCACAGGGTCGAATGAGCCCTGTCCTGGTCGAAGGGAATTCTTTCAATTCCACATCCCAGGTTCGCCCATTTACAAAGGGTCGAACCAACACAAAATTTCTCCTTCGACCACTCGAAGTGGTCGAGCCAGAACCCATGTTTATCTAGTTTTCCAGTTTGTCGTGTTTAACATGGCCAGTTGGTGTAAAATGTCCATTTCTTCTAAGTCATCACTGCTAAAGTTTTTCAAATCATCCATGATAAAACTGTAACACCCCAAAACCATCCGTTCGCCTAACTACGCCATTAGGCGTGATTAGCGAAATAATAAAACGAGACTCGATCAACAAGAACTTGGGTTATGTTCTATAATGAAAACAAGCTAATGAATGTTATTATCTATGCAACGGATATAATATTAGAAGCTAGCTTGGTAAATTAAGTTTTAATAGCAAAATGAACCGACACTAAACTTGAGGGACCAAAGTTGTCAATATGATAAGTGGGTTTTATTAATGCAAAAATAAAACAATAAAAACACACATGATGTGTGTGTGTGCGTATATACATCAGGAGAACACATCTCCTTCAACCTCCAACCCTAAACACTCAAGAACATGCTTGAATCCAAGCCAAATCAAGGGGCTTTTCGATGCTCTAGCAAGAAACAAGTCATCTAAGGCCTAATGAACATCAAGGTACCTTCTATTTGATGTAATTTGATGTTAATACCCGTTTTTGATTTGGTCAAAAACTAGGGTTTTGATAAAACGTGAAATTTATGGTTAAAAGAGGTTGCTCTAGTCTTGGGGAACCTCAAACATACCTAATTTAGTTACAAATCACACTTAATATGTGTATTTGGTTTTGATCATATGATTATGTTCATGTGTAGAATTTGGGGTTTAACCTCTAGGTTGAATCCACTCATATCTAGTAACCTTTTGTGACTCTTAGAAGTTGTTGTATGAGAAATTTAGGCAAAATGGTCTAAATAATGTATTATGATGATGATTAGACAAATGGTTATGTTATGGCTAATCTTGAGCTTTAAAACTAAACAAATTGGTGGGTGCACACCAAGTGTTCGATTAAATGCCAAATTGGTGTGAACACTAGTGAAACTATGAAGTTAGAATCATGTAAGAGCTATAAATCGTATGTGATATTGGTTTGTAATAAGCCAAGTTAATCGGATATTCTATATAAGAAAATGGCTATGGATTTAGCTATAAATGGGTAATGAATACATGATTTATGGATAGTGAATTAAATCCATGTTATGTATTCTAATAATCAAGTTTGACATATCCCTAAGTAGGTACAAGAACTAGGGATGCAAACGGGTCAAACGGATGCAAGCAATGCGTATGGAAGCAAGAACGGATATGAGGTAAGTTTTACTTACACCAATATACTATAACATAGCTTAAATTGTTATAAACATTAGTTTCAAATCTTGAGTGTGAGGTAAAGATAAACCCCAAGGGGTAGAATCTATTAAGTGAGTTGCCTTATGTGCACTCAATACAAAATGTGGTTTATGACCTTAATCGAGATAATGAGTGATGACCAAATGGAGAAATCCATCAAACGGGTCAACTAATAAAGATATGTGAGAAATGATGTTTTAATCCAAATTAAACCAATTGAATGGAGTCGTTAAGCATGATGTTAAATGGGTCAAGTTTGTTTCACTTGAACCATAGATAAAAACTTGGGTAACATAGCATTATGAACTAGGAGTCTAAACGGGTCAAATGGTGATGTCCTCACCATGTGAATCCAACACTTGATGCTTGTATTCCAAGCATTAAGATTCATAAAGTTAAACGGGTCAAATGGCAAGTTATTGCCATTTGAGTTCCGAGAAATTAACGTTGTCTATTTAGAAAGCATACAGGTAGATGCAATTGCGCGTGCATTCTTGATGTTAAGAATCATGGAGGATAAACACAAGGTATGGATATGGGTCAAGGCCACCCGGTAAGTCCGTAGTCAAATAAACGCCTTCGGCGAAGCAACATAGGTGATAAAGTACCCACATGAAGTGTGGGTGCAAATCAAGTAAGTTATTTCCATAACTATGTCTAATGCGCGCTAAGGCGCTTAGAATCGACCACATTAGAACAATCTTGAGAAATGTTGAAAATCTAAGTCCGTATGGACTTAGAAGTTTTTAAACAAGTCATTGAGTCAAAAACATTGGATTTGAAACAAGAAGTTTCGCCACGAATGGCTAAATTGAAAGATTTGGTCATGAGGGGCATTTTGGGGATTTAAAGGATTAATAAAGGTTGATTCTAAGAATCTAAGTCGTAATGAAACAAATCGGACAAACGCTTTTGTTGATCAAGTGTCTAATGACTCGACAACTCAAACGGTATGCAATTTAAGTGGTCAAAAGTGCCTTGTTTGAATTAAGGCCTTAATGGGTCAAATTGGGAAAAAGTCGCCATAAACATTCAAAACTAAGAACCGGATCATGGCGACATAAACCGGACCATAATTTCAGTCAAACAAAGGTTTATTTAGTCGGCAAGTCATTACTTAGGCTTTGGGAATCATCAAATGCGGTTGCGACATGATTCCCACGCTTAAAAGCCACCAAAATTACATCAGAAGCTTCGAGCGGCCGCGCGAATAAACCGACCGGCCGCGCGAATAGACCTGCATGTCAGCACGATCTTTAAAATTGCATATAAAATCGTAGAAAAATCGTTAGGAGGCGTTCTTTATATGCCTGGAAAGCTCTCGGAGCGTAGAACAATTCTCATTTGAAAGTCGAAGTCAGATTTCGGGTTTTAAAAGGGGTAAAAGCGATCCGAACAGCTGCTGCGCATAAGTTGCAGCAGTTTGTTCTCCTGATAAAGGGCCGTTTGGCCTGGTTCGTTCCGTTTCGACGTGTAACGACTATCGTACTAGTTAAATGTTTCATTTGACCACTCACTAACCATTCTTTGTGTAATGGTGCTAGGTAAACATGTGATGGAAGTCCCGGAACAAGGATCAAGTCGCGATAAGAGCCGAACACGCCCGATCACTCATACAAGCTTCCGCACTAGAATCTAACGAACTCCCGTTAAAAGCACAAACTTTAATACATTCTTTTTTTTGTAGCAATGATGTAAAATTTATTGGAACTAAACGTGTATGGGATTCATTAAGTTGGATTTTCATAATTTACCAAAGTTTTAATCGGGAGTGGTTTAAGTAAGGTCCAAACCCGTATGATTTGGGCGTTGATCGCGTGATTACGGGTTAGGGTGTTACAAGTGGTATCAGAGCCATAGGTTTGAGGGATCCGAGTGTCGGGAAGGATACTTGGACTCAAACCGTGCGCTCAAAGTGTTGAAGGGTGTTCGGTTCAAGACTTGATCAAGGAATCCGGTAAGTAATACCTATAATAAACATCCGTTTTGATCGGAAAAATGTTATAGGTAATCAATAGTGATATCGCGTAGATACTCGCTATCTCAAAATCTTGATAAGGAAATGGTTAGGTACTCATGGGGCCTATCCAAAAGATTGATTCGGGCAACGGAAATCTCGCATAACAAGTACTCTAACATCACTATTGTAGTGATGCATACTAATAATGAAATGTCATGTTACTAATTAATTGAAATTATAAATGTGACAGGGATGATAACATCTTATTCGATCGAGAGAGGATCGAATGATTCACCAAACGAGGTTGTAGAGGTTTCGGGAGCACGGCTGATAGCATGCTCACTAAGGACCAAGTCAAGTAACGACTCGGGCTAATGGATCAGTAACGAAAGGGAACACAGGAGCAAGTATCATGGAAAGATGTGCAGTCTTTCCCTTCAGAAGTTTCATTTGAAACAATTTTTCTCCCATCTTCAGTAGTTTTGGGAGAGAAATCTGTTGGTGTTTCAACATGATGATACCCTATGCCAAACTTAACATTTGAAGCACTTTGTTTGTTTAGCAATAATTGATACCCCTTACAAGATTCCACCCATTTTTCACATGTGATCCTGGTGTCAGCAAGCTCTTGTCTGACATCTCCCAGGTCATTAGGATGATTTTAATTTGTGCTTGGGTTTCAATAGCCGAGTCAGTTAATTTAGAAACTTCTTTTGTTTTAGCACACAGTTTTCTTTCTAAATCACATTTTATCTGTGTGTATTTTCTTTCTAAATCATTGGCTTTTCCTTGTAAGTGCACATTTGTCTCTCTTATGAGAGCAAAAGTTTCTTTGCAAGAATTTGAGCAAAGTTTTGTCAAAGATTCCTTTGATACTTGTGACAATGCAGATTTTGAAGTACAGCCTTCAAATGCCATTAAGGCAAAGTTCTTTCTGCCATTGTCTGGTTCTCCCCAGTTGATGTCAAACACCTTGTTGTCTGCATCAGGATTGCACTCTGTGGTGTCAAAAGGGAGACTGCTCCAGTCAACATACCCTGAGGTGAAAAGACTTTGTTGAGAGGGTTGTTGAGGCTGTGGAGGATGTTGAGCAGCTGGAAAGGGAGGGATTGATTGTTGGCTCTGCATCTGTTGAGCAGGCATTTGAACATATTGTACTTGTGGCATGTATTGCTGTTGAGGAGCTTGTGCCTGTACAAAATGAGCACTCCCTTGAGTTCCATTATTCCTATTATAATTGGGGTTATAGTTATTTCCAGATTGTGATTGGTTAAAGCTAGAGTTTCTACACTCTCTAGCAAAGTGTCCCAACTTCTGACACTTGTGACATCTCAGTTTAGATTTGTCAAAACCAATTTTTGTATTACTGGTCAATCCTGAAAATTTCCTTCCTGACCTTTTATAAAACTTGTTAGTTTTAATGCTTAGCATGGCCAGTTGGTGTAAAATGTCCATTTCTTCTAAGTCATCACTGCTAAAGTTTTTCAAATCATCCATGATAAAACATAGATTATCAACAGTTTGACTTTGGTCATCATTGTCATAACCTGGGAAAGATCTTTCTGATGAGATCCCAGTTGTTATGTCAATATTGTCATAAGATCCATAGGAACAAGTTGGTGAGTCTTGTCCCAAAAGTGTTGTACTACCTGGAAGGTAGTCATCAGCAGTTTTACCAGATGATTGCAATTTCTTCTTTTGATCAATTTCTCTCTCAAAAGTAAGTAATCTCCCATGGAGTTTTGTAAGAGTGGGGGAGCTAAAATCTGGTGAGGATCTTAAAACAATGGAGTATGTTTCCCATTTGTCTGGTAAAGACCTTAAAAATCTATGTAGCATAGACACTGTTGTATAGGTCTGACCATTTAACTTTAGCTCAGATATTAATGAGGAGAATCTTTCAAATTGTTGAGTTAAAATTTCCCCATTAAAATCTCTCTGGTGTTGGCAATCACCTCTTCAGTTCCTCCAAACTGTTCTTTAAGACAATCCCAGAGTTCTTTGGCACTTTCACAATGTAAAAGGCCAGAGTATATCTCATTTGGGAGAGCCATTGCCAACATAGAGAATGCTTTTGCATCTAGCTCAAGTTTTAGGAAATCATCATCTGTATATTCTTTTGGGTCCTTAGGGACCTCAACATTAGTTTCAAGATTGACATTTACTGGTTTGTGAGGACCATATATCACAGATCTCCAACAACCTGTGTTGGTTTGTGACAAGGTATGTGTCATTCTCTTTTGCCATATGTTGTATTCGTTTCTTACAAGCATGGCAGGTTTAGTAGCAGAACCAGTATTATGTGGATCCATTTTAAAGAGTATTGATTTGTCAGATGACTCTTTTAAGTGATGGATGTTGATAAAAAGTGAACTTTTGATCTTTTTATTGAGTATCAATAAGAGCTTTGTGTCTGATTCTCAATTTGTTAGATTGATATGTGATCAGATAAACCAATGCTCTGATACCAATTGTTGGATCAGTTTGCTCTTTTGTTTAAGTAAGAACTTGCTATCTTTGACACTTAAGTGTTTAGCAAGCTCTTGTATATCAGATTATAAGCACAGCGGAATGTATAAGTTAAAGCAACACTTTTTATACTTAAGAAGAGTTATTACTCCCCCTTGATGATTGAAACTAATAATGACAAGTATTTATTATGAATCTAAGCAGTAAATGAGAATTAGATACTTAGGCAGATTCACAATAAATACTGAAATGGAATAGAACAGTGAAAGTGTTTGAAGGATTTTTCTATTAAAATCAATGTCTAAAATAGAAGGTTGAAGCCTCCTATTTATAGACGTTTACATACATGTATCTTGCCCAAAAAGCAAGTACAGAAACATCAGAAACAAGTTGCACAAGTTGCAACATTGAAACTAACAAATACAGCTAAAAGTAATAATAAACAATAAACTACTGATTCAAAAGGCGGTGGAAAATATCTGATGCTAAGTGCTGATGAATGACAAACTACAGATGAGTAGTTTGTCTTCAGTACTTCTGAAGTGAACTTGTCTGGTTTGGACTTCAGAACTTCTGATGAAGTTTCTTCTTCAGCACTTCTCATATCTTCTCTTCAGCAGTTTCTTGTCTTCTCTTCAGTACTTCTATACTTAGCCAAAATGACAGAAGTGAATTAGACTAAGGTTTCCAAAAGTGGTTTCACCAATCCTCTTTGTCCTAACAATCTCCCGCTGGATTGATGAAGCCAAAACCTTACTAATTCCTTATGTTTTTCTTCTGTCTTGAACTATCTTCCATATCTCTTTGTACATGGTGTTCTTGAGCTGGTTTAACTGTCCATCAGATAGAGATCCTCTCTGTGGTTCCAGATGTTGAATTGTGAGCAGGTCTTGTGTTGACAGTTTCTTTAGATCACTGATCTTCTTGTAAGCCCTGCTTGAAAGGTCTCTTCTTGTCAACAATACTGAGTTGTTATCAGTAAGTGACCATCTGATGATAGGTACCTTTGACTTGTTAAAGTCAGAGGAGTAGGGAACCAGACTTGTCCCTTGGGTTGATGATCCTGAGTGTTGGATGCTTTCTGTTTCAGTTAACCTCAGGTGGGAGTCTCTTCCTTGTTGTTGATGTTGCATATCAGGCATCTGAACAGTTGGGAGATGGTGTTCAGTCACTACCTTGGTATGCATCTTTTCTTTGATGGTCTTTTGGATTTGGTAGGCAAAAGTGGAAGGATCCCTGAATTGTGTTAACAGAGGTTTCTCCTCAATGTCAAAATCTGAATGGACTATTGAACTTCCTTCAAGTAGTACCATTTTGAAATCTGTTTTGACATTGTCCTCTGCTTTCTTTCTTTGAGTAGCAGGCCTTCTTGTTGATACACCAGAAGTTCTAACTACTGATCTTGAAGGATCAGCAGTTTGAAACTTCTCTGGATTTGCAGCCTTGGCAGCCTTGTATTTTCTGTAAGTATCCATCAGTCTTTCTTCTTTCCATCTGGATACTGAGGCTTTTGAACCATAGCCCTCTACTACTAATTCATCTATCATCTGGGCTCTCTTGGCCTTTCCTTCTTTACTTGTGGCCAGTTTGTCTGCAATGATTTGTGCTCTTCTTGTTAGCTCTTGCATAGAGAGTCCCTTGAGTGTGTAGGCTTTAGTCTTGCTGTTCTTTGTGATGTAAGACATCAGTTGTTGTCTTTTGTCTTGTTCAGCAATCTCATCAAGGCTAGCCTGCCTTTGTAGTTCAGCTTCATAGGCCTGAAGTTTTTCTTCATGGCTTAAGTCTAGATCATCCCTTTCTTCCAGAGTTTTCCAGATCAGATCTTCTCTGGCCTTCTTGTTGGCTGCAACTAAACTCTTCTCTAGTAATTCAGCTGATTGAGAGATAGGAGAAGGGTTTAGTACAATCATTGTTGTAACTGTTGTAGTAGGCCTGATAGGATCAGATGTTGGTTGAATGGGAGCAGTTGTTCTGGAAGGGTCAGCAGTTTGAGGTTTGGAAGTGTTAACCTCTGATGGGTTGACAACTGCTGATGGTTTGTCAACTACTGAAGGATTGTCTTCAGTACTTTCTGATTCTTCATCAGAACTTTTGCCATCAGAAGTTTCTTCATTATGCCTTAGGGATTCTTCAGAGGTTTGGGTCTCATCTTCTTTTTCTGTGGCTTCAATTTCTTCCACTGAGACACCAAACTGTTTGGCCAGTTTTTCTTTCCTGGCTTGATCCTTCTGATCTCTTTCAAGGATGGCCACTCTTGCCCTTATCCTGGCTTGGAATGACTCCTTAGGTTCCCTGATTTTCTCCCCCTTTTTGGATTCATCAAGTTTAAGTTTAGAGGTTGAGGGTTGGGAGAATTGACCTTGAAGATGAGCAATCTGTTTGCTGTTGAATTCTATCTTGTTGGAAAGATCATTCATCTTTGTCTTGATCACTCCAAATTGATTTTTGATAGACAGCTCCAAGTTAGCTGTGTATGTTTGGAAGTGATTCTTGATGAGAGTGTTCATCATGTGGTACAGGGGACCCTCTGGGCTGCATAGTTGGTTCAAGTCTATGCTTGGTTGCCCAGGGAATTGGGTAGGCATTTGTTGTGAAGGGTGTGTTTTTGGGAGATCTTCATGTTGTACAGAGGATGCCACTCTAGGGGTTTTAGGGATTGAGTGGACTTTAACCTGTGCAGGGGTGACTAGCTTCTTGAGCTTGGATACCCCTGAAACAGGACCTTCATAAAGTGCCGTCAATTCAGTAGTTTTGGTTTTTGAAACATCATCCAAATTAATGGAATCATCTGTATCCCTGATGTTGTCCTCATTGAGGACTGTCTCAGTTAAATCATGAGCTGAGCCCAACTCAGTTCTCTCATGAACCTCTTGTTCTTGGTTCTGAGGATTTCCTACTTCAGGCATTAAGCCTTCATCAGTAGTTGCCACATCTGAGGTCTTAGCTATTTTACTTCTATCCTCAGATCCACCACTGGGTGGTAACTGAGTAGTAGCAGCCTCAGATGCCCCAAGAGTCTCTAAAATTGGGCTTAAAGACTCTGGTCCACCCCCATCTCTTGGGTTAGGGCTAGTGATGTCCACATCCATGTCTGATGTTGTGGTTATGTCCCCTGTTTGTTGTGGTTGTAGGGGACTGACATAATCAGATGGGACTTTCTCTTTTAGCCCAGAGAGAAGTTTGGCAATCTCTATTGCCTCTGGTTCAGAAGTTTGAGGGGTTGGTTCAGTAGTTTGGGCAATAGGTGAAATTGGTTGGTCAGCAGTTTCAAAAGAAGAGTGAGTTTCAATAGTTTTTCTAAGTCTTTTTCTTTTGAATAAAATAGTTATGGGTGCTCTTGGTGGGGTTTGAGATGGATGAGACTGAGAGGGTGTTTCAGTCTCACCTATTTGAAGAGCAGATTGCTCATGAGCATGTTCAGGCATCTCAACCTCCTGAACAGCTTTTCTTTTGGGTTGGTGGGTTTTTGTCTTTGTTGGCTTGGGCTTTTTGGCTTTTGGTGGTGTGAGTTTGGAAGATGTGGGCTTCAGGGGGACTTGTTGTTGTTCTCCCTGATCATCTTCTGGCCAGGTAGCCGGTTTGTTGTGCCTAGAGTATGCTTGTGAGGTTAATGGATTTAAAGTTGAAACTTTTCCCACAAGCAACTCATTACCCAGTTCCCCTATTATGCATTGCATAATGAACCTTGGGTATAACAAAAACTTTTTCTTGGTATTATTATGATGTAACACCAACTCATTGAAAAATAATTTTGATGCCCTGAATTTGGTTTCATTCACTATGGAATGAAATATTGGTTGAAAAGTAGAGGGCATCTGGTCATAAGACCCTGTTTTTGGACTCAAACACATAATAATATAATGAAACAAAAGTTTGTATTTTGGTTCAAAATATTTTTTGAAGATTGTAGCATGGGAGAGAGTACCTTGATAACCACACTCTGTCATGGTTAGGTGAATATCAGTGTTAGCAACATGATCAGGGGCAGTTACATCATCCAGGCCCAGTCTTGTTGCCAGTGTGGCCGGTGTGATGGTCAGTGGTTTCCCTTTTATTCTTGAGTTGAGGGAAATGACTTCATCATCAGCCGTCACCGTCTCAGCATTTGCCCAGAACTCATTTAGAGTGTCAGTATGAATTGGTGGGTTTATTGTGAGAGCAGTAAAATATTGGGATTTTATGACAAGATCAATGATCTCATCGTATTGGGACCAGCCTTCTTGTTTTTTCAAGAAAGGCTCTTTGATTGTGTCCCTGTTTTAGAACGAGAGCCATGTGGTTTGGGTTTTGATCGAACAGTTGATTTGCAGGTTTAGGTTATTTAGAGAGTTTTTGAGAGAGAAAGAGGGATATTTTGAGTTTGAAAGGATAAGTGTTGAGAAAAGGTATTTATCAGAAGTTTTTAACCGCTTGAATCTTCTTTATTAGAAGTTTTTAAACCGCCTTGGTTAAAAATCTTTTTATCAGAAATTTTTAACCGACTAGGTCAAAACCTCTGATGATGATGATGATGGGAAAAGTCAGATTTGCCCTTTTTGACTAAACTGCTGATGAAGGATTATCTTCATCAGTAGTTCCCATTTTCTCTTCAGTAGTTTTAACAGCTGATGAGAAATGTTTTTATAAATACTTTTATTCATAACTTTTGAAGGTTATTTTATCAGAAGTTACACACTTTTCAGAAATTATCCCCATACTGATGTTTTGTTCATCAGTAGTTTCTCTCTTTTCAGAAGTTTTGTTTCAGACTTTTTGTCTGTTTGTAAGTGAAAAATGAAAAATTGCAGAATAATAAAATAAACACTTACAAATTTAGCATCCCAAGCATGGATACTAACTTCTGAAATGTTGATGTGTCAAGGGGTTTTGTGAAGATGTTAGCTATTTGATTAGCTGTTGCTACATGCTTCACCTCAATCTTGCCTTTTTCATAGCAATCTCTTATAAAATGGTACCTGATCTCAATATGTTTGGTTTTTGAGAACTGTACTGGATTTTGAATGATGCTAATGGCAGATTTGCTGTCTACAAACAAAGGTGTCTTGGTTTCTTTGATTCCATAATCAAGAAGTTGATATTGGAGCCATTGTATCTGTGATGTACAACTTGCAGCTGCAATGTATTCAGCTTCAGCAGTTGAAGTTGCAACAGATGTTTGCTTCTTTGATTGCCATGACACTAGACAGTTACCCAAGAATTGACAACCACCAGATGTTGACTTTCTTGTCATCTTACACCCTGCATAGTCACTATCTGAAAAAGCTGATAACTTGGTATTGCTTGAAGCAGGATACCAAATTCCAAGTGTTGGAGTTCCTTTCAGATATCTGAAAATTCTTTTGACTGCCATAAGGTGTGATTCCCTTGGTGCTGATTGATATCTATCACAGACACATGTTGAAAACATAATATCTGGTCTAGAAGCAATTAGATATAAAAAGGTAGGGGTGTTCAAATTCGGATAATCCGAATTTCGGATATCCGAATTTCGGATAATCCGAAATTTCGGATAGTCAATATTGGGATCCGAATCCGGATCCGAAATTCGGATAATCCGAATTTCGGATAATCCGAATTTCGGATTCGGATTCGGATCATCCAACGGATAATCCGAAACTTAAAAAAAATAAAATAAATAAATAAAAAATAATATAAAAAAACCATTATCCTTTATGTCTAAAATGTGAACTTGTTAATAAAACAAAAATCGAAGTTAGATAAACGAAACATGAACAAAAAAAATGTAAAAGAAACTTGCCGTTTGGTGGACGGGAGCTGTGGAGGTCGGAGGCGAGGTAGACGGGGGCTGTTATAGAGAAGAGAAGAGGGAGCGGCTGCTATGGATTGGAGTAGTATGGACTTAGGGTTAGGAGGATTAGGGATTTAGGATTGTGTATTGTGTTATGTAGTGTATATAATATTATATATTTATATATATATTTTTTAATATTCGGATTCGGATAATCCGATTATCCGAAAATTTTCAAAATCAGGATCCGAATCCGAATCCGAAATTTTGGATTATCCGATTTTCGGATATCCGAAATTTGGATTATCCAAAATTTTGGATAATTCGGATTCGGATTATCGGATTTTTCGGATTCGAATTCGAATTCAGATTTTTTTGAACACCCCTAATAAAAGGGAACCTATCATGCATCTGTACATGGTTTGATCAACCTGTTTTCCTTGATCATCAGGTTCAACTTGTGTGATTGGTGTCATGGGAGTGGAACATGATTTACAGTCTTTTAAAGAAAATTTGTCTAATAATTCTTTAACATATTTTGATTGATGTATAAAAGTTCCATTTGTTTGTTGCTTGATCTGCAGTCCCAGAAAGTACTGCAGTTCTCCCATGGTACTCATCTCAAATTTTGATTGAATGAGTTTCTTAAAATCATCACACAGTTTTGTGTTTGTTGAACCAAAAATGATATCATCAACATAAATTTGAACAAGTAGGACATGATTTCCAACATGTTTAATGAAAAGAGTTTTATCAATGGCACCTCTTGTAAAGTTATTTTTGAGTAAAAAGGTGGAGAGTGTATCATACCAGGCTCTTGGAGCCTGTTTGAGCCCATAAAGAGCTTTGTCCAGTCTGTACACCCACTCAGGATGAGAAGGATCCTCAAACCCAGGTGGCTGACAGACATACACCTCCTCTTTTATTTTTCCATACAAAAATGCACTTTTCACATCCATTTGATAAACTTTAATTTTGTTGGAAATGGCATAGGCCAGAAATAACCTGATGGCCTCAAGCCTTGCAACTGGAGCAAAGGTTTCATCATAGTAAATTCCTTCTTCTTGAGAGTACCCTTGAACTACCAGTCTTGCCTTGTTCTTGATTATCATACCAGCTTCATCTTGTTTGTTCCTGAAAACCCATCTTGTGCCAATTGCTTGCTTGTTTGGAGGTAAGGGACAGATTTCCCAGACCTGTTGCTTGTTGAACTGAAGCAGTTCATCTTGCATAGCTTGCACCCAATTATTGTCTTTTAGGGCTTCCTGGTACTTCTTTGGTTCCAACTGTGAGATAAAGGCTGAAAATAGGCAAAAGTTGGAGAGCTGGTTTCTGGTAAGAACACCTGAAGCTATATCACCCATGATTTGATCAAGTGGATGATCTCTGTGTTCAATCAGTTGTTGTAAACCACTGACAGGTGTAGGTGGCTCATGTTCACAAACTACTGAGGTCTATAATATCTGGTTCAGCAGTTTTAGTGTCTTCAGTAGTTGCAGGTGCTGAAGCAGATGTTTGAGTTTGGCCTTCAGTATTTGTTGAATCAGAAGTTTGTGAAACTTCTGATGGTCTTGAAGTTGACTTAATGACTGTTTGAGGAGTCCATTGTGTAGGATCCTCATCATCAAACCTTTGATCACCATAATAAGTAGGTTTGGAAGAAGTGACAGTCTTTTCAGGTCCAAAGTGGAAGTTGTCAAGGTCAAAAAGTTCAGCAGGATGTGCTGGAATAAGAGTGTGTTTTGACTCATTGAACTTGACATTCAATGTTTCTTCTACTATCCTGGTGTGAGAATTAAAAACCTTGTAGGCTTTTCTAGTTGAAGAGTAACCAAGAAAGTAACCTGAGTCAACTTTGGCAGCAAACTTTGAAATAGATTCCTTGATCTTCAAGATGAAACATTGACACCCAAAAGCCCTGAAAAAGGAGATAAGGGGCTTCATGCCATGAAGAACTTCATAGGCAGTCTTGGAATGTCTCTTGACCACAAGAACTCTATTCTGAACATAACATGATGTGTTAACTGCTTCTGCCCAAAAGTACAAGGGCAGTCCAGAATCAGCTAACATTGTTCTTGCTCCCTCTATTAATGTTCTGTTCTTCCTTTCTACTACACCATTTTGTTCAGGAGTTCTGGGAACACTGTATTGTCTAATAATCCCTTTAGACAAACAGAATTCATCCAGAGTTTTGTTCCTGAACTCTGTCCCATTATCACTTCTAATGGTTTTGACAGGTAGAGAATATTGTTTCTCTACTTGTAGAATGAAGAACTTGATGATTTCAGCAGCCTCATCCTTGGAGAATAAGAAGAATACCCATGTGAATCTTGAGTAGTCATCAATGATGACTAAGCAGTACTTCTTCTTACCAAGGCTCATAATCTTGACAGGTCCAAATAAGTCCATATGGAGTAGTTGAAGACATGCAGTTGTTTTTGATTCTTCAATAGACTTATAGGAGGACTTATGCTGTTTTCCCTTTAAACAGGATACACAGTGTTCTTGACACTGGTATACTTTCAAAGGTAGACCTCTAACCAAGCCCATTTTTGTGACTTTATTTATGGTTTTAAAGTTCACATGGCCAAGTCTCCTGTGCCAGAGATCTGTTTCTGAAGTTAATGCCCTTGAGAAGAAACAGGCAGTGTTGTTCAATACTTTGTCTTTCTCAATGTCCACTGCATAGACATTGCCACATCTTTTGGCAATCAGCAAAGTATGATCTTCAATGATCTTCTCTATCAACTTCTGGCCTTCTGGTGAGATGATCTTGCATGCTGTCTTTGTGAAAAAGGAAGAATATCCTTTATCACACATTTGTGACACACTCAGCAAGTTGTATTCAAGGTTTTCCACCAGATTGACCTTGTCAAACTGTATTTTGCCAGAGGAGACATTGCCATGTCCTAGCACATATCCCTTAGCATTGTTCCCAAAGGATACAAATCCTTCTCTTTGGCTGATAAAGTTGTTTATCAGGTATCTGCATCCAGTCATGTGCATAGAGCCTCCACTATCAACGTACCATATGCTGTTTAAGCCCCAGGAAACTCTCTGCACATAAAAGCAAATTAGTTAGATTTAGGAACCCAAGCCTGTTTGGCTTTGGGTTTGCTCTTGAGAACAGTTACAGTTTGTTCTTGACCAGGTTGAGAAATCCATGTCTTTTTGGCAATGGATTTTTCATTAAGAACCATGGTGGTATCCTTTTCAGGACCACCATCAACCTTGGTCATCAGTAGTTGTACCATGTTCATTAGATTTTGTATCTCAGCAGTTTGTGAAACTGCTGATGATTCAGGTCTAACTACTGACAAAGAATTTTGAGAAAAAGATTTTAGTTGAGATTTTATCTTTTTCTGAGAAAAGGTGTTTTCAGGTTGTTGTTTCTTGGGTTTAAAGATTCTTTCATAATCATTTCTGATTTGATTTCCCACAACCTGTTGTTTAATTTTTTGATTGAACTGAATTCCTTTTCTGTATCTACAAAATTCAGTTTTGTGGTTGAACAGACCACAAATTTCACACTCTTTTGCCTTTTGTTTTTGATCTAAAGGCAAATTTCTGACATTAGTGTAAAGATTTTGCTCATCAGTAGTTTTCAGGATCTCAACTCCTGATGTAGATGAAACTACTGATGGCTCGATGTCAGATTTTGTTAATACTTCTGAAGTACTTTCTTTGAAAATACCAGGATTTCTGTTTAGAAAGTTTTCATGGAAAGATGTGCAGTCTTTCCCTTCAGAAGTTTCATTTGAAACAATTTTTCTCCCATCTTCAGTAGTTTTGGGAGAGAAATCTGTTGGTGTTTCAACATGATGATACCCTATGCCAAACTTAACATTTGAAGCACTTTGTTTGTTTAGCAATAATTGATACCCCTTACAAGATTCCACCCATTTTTCACATGTGATCCTGGTGTCAGCAAGCTCTTGTCTGACATCTCCCAGGTCATTAGGATGATTTTAATTTGTGCTTGGGTTTCAATAGCCGAGTCAGTTAATTTAGAAACTTCTTTTGTTTTAGCACACAGTTTTCTTTCTAAATCACATTTTATCTGTGTGTATTTTCTTTCTAAATCATTGGCTTTTCCTTGTAAGTGCACATTTGTCTCTCTTATGAGAGCAAAAGTTTCTTTGCAAGAATTTGAGCAAAGTTTTGTCAAAGATTCCTTTGATACTTGTGACAATGCAGATTTTGAAGTACAGCCTTCAAATGCCATTAAGGCAAAGTTCTTTCTGCCATTGTCTGGTTCTCCCCAGTTGATGTCAAACACCTTGTTGTCTGCATCAGGATTGCACTTTGTGGTGTCAAAAGGGAGACTGCTCCAGTCAACATACCCTGAGGTGAAAAGACTTTGTTGAGAGGGTTGTTGAGGCTGTGGAGGATGTTGAGCAGCTGGAAAGGGAGGGATTGATTGTTGGCTCTGCATCTGTTGAGCAGGCATTTGAACATATTGTACTTGTGGCATGTATTGCTGTTGAGGAGCTTGTGCCTGTACAAAATGAGCACTCCCTTGAGTTCCATTATTCCTATTATAATTGGGGTTATAGTTATTTCCAGATTGTGATTGGTTAAAGCTAGAGTTTCTACACTCTCTAGCAAAGTGTCCCAACTTCTGACACTTGTGACATCTCAGTTTAGATTTGTCAAAACCAATTTTTGTATTACTGGTCAATCCTGAAAATTTCCTTCCTGACCTTTTATAAAACTTGTTAGTTTTAATGCTTAGCATGGCCAGTTGGTGTAAAATGTCCATTTCTTCTAAGTCATCACTGCTAAAGTTTTTCAAATCATCCATGATAAAACATAGATTATCAACAGTTTGACTTTGGTCATCATTGTCATAACCTGGGAAAGATCTTTCTGATGAGATCCCAGTTGTTATGTCAATATTGTCATAAGATCCATAGGAAAAAGTTGGTGAGTCTTGTCCCAAAAGTGTTGTACTACCTGGAAGGTAGTCATCAGCAGTTTTACCAGATGATTGCAATTTCTTCTTTTGATCAATTTCTCTCTCAAAAGTAAGTAATCTCCCATGGAGTTTTGTAAGAGTGGGGGAGCTAAAATCTGGTGAGGATCTTAAAACAATGGAGTATGTTTCCCATTTGTCTGGTAAAGACCTTAAAAATCTATGTAGCATAGACACTGTTGTATAGGTCTGACCATTTAACTTTAGCTCAGATATTAATGAGGAGAATCTTTCAAATTGTTGAGTTAAAATTTCCCCATTAAAATCTCTCTGGTGTTGGCAATCACCTCTTCAGTTCCTCCAAACTGTTCTTTAAGACAATCCCAGAGTTCTTTGGCACTTTCACAATGTAAAAGGCCAGAGTATATCTCATTTGGGAGAGCCATTGCCAACATAGAGAATGCTTTTGCATCTAGCTCAAGTTTTAGGAAATCATCATCTGTATATTCTTTTGGGTCCTTAGGGACCTCAACATTAGTTTCAAGATTGACATTTACTGGTTTGTGAGGACCATATATCACAGATCTCCAACAACCTGTGTTGGTTTGTGACAAGGTATGTGTCATTCTCTTTTGCCATATGTTGTATTCGTTTCTTACAAGCATGGCAGGTTTAGTAGCAGAACCAGTATTATGTGGATCCATTTTAAAGAGTATTGATTTGTCAGATGACTCTTTTAAGTGATGGATGTTGATAAAAAGTGAACTTTTGATCTTTTTATTGAGTATCAATAAGAGCTTTGTGTCTGATTCTCAATTTGTTAGATTGATATGTGATCAGATAAACCAATGCTCTGATACCAATTGTTGGATCAGTTTGCTCTTTTGTTTAAGTAAGAACTTGCTATCTTTGACACTTAAGTGTTTAGCAAGCTCTTGTATATCAGATTATAAGCACAGCGGAATGTATAAGTTAAAGCAACACTTTTTATACTTAAGAAGAGTTATTACTCCCCCTTGATGATTGAAACTAATAATGACAAGTATTTATTATGAATCTAAGCAGTAAATGAGAATTAGATACTTAGGCAGATTCACAATAAATACTGAAATGGAATAGAACAGTGAAAGTGTTTGAAGGATTTTTCTATTAAAATCAATGTCTAAAATAGAAGGTTGAAGCCTCCTATTTATAGACGTTTACATACATGTATCTTGCCCAAAAAGCAAGTACAGAAACATCAGAAACAAGTTGCACAAGTTGCAACATTGAAACTAACAAATACAGCTAAAAGTAATAATAAACAATAAACTACTGATTCAAAAGGCGGTGGAAAATATCTGATGCTAAGTGCTGATGAATGACAAACTACAGATGAGTAGTTTGTCTTCAGTACTTCTGAAGTGAACTTGTCTGGTTTGGACTTCAGAACTTCTGATGAAGTTTCTTCTTCAGCACTTCTCATATCTTCTCTTCAGCAGTTTCTTGTCTTCTCTTCAGTACTTCTATACTTAGCCAAAATGACAGAAGTGAATTAGACTAAGGTTTCCAAAAGTGGTTTCACCAATCCTCTTTGTCCTAACAAATTTTTTTTTTCAAGGTGGGCGCCCGCACCCATTGGCTAGGGTGTGGGTCCGCCAATGCTACTGCGCCAAAAAACAGGGGGGCAGGGCCACCCCTGGCCCCAAGTATCCTTTGCCTATGTGCATGACATGCTTGACCCTGTTTAGTAATTTCACGGCATCCGGGACCAGGGAACCAAATGTATTAAAAGCAAAAGCGATAAACACAAGTTGATTCTCTAAACAAGACTTTCTCGTGTTTGACTTTGCCTGATTCCGACTTCAATGTTACCTAGCCAGCAACTAGGGTTGTTCACGAGATGAGCAAAGCGGACCTTCGCTCGTGCTTGGATGGTTTATAAACCGAACCAAGCCGATCGATTCATTTACAACAAAGCGAGCATTTTTCGAACGCGCATTTTAACAAACGAGCGATGAGTGATTTGGACAACCATAAATTTGAGATGTTTCCTTCTTTTTTCGGATGACGACTACGGTCCGACTGTCTGAGGGTGAGGCCCAAACTAATGGCGATAGGGCGATGAGCATACTGAAAAATCAATTGTCGCATTGTGGCGTGGGGTAATGGCGGGAGATGAATTTAAACCCAGGTAACTCCCTGCAATGGACCGTGCGCTCGCCAAAAGTATCTAAACGAACCTTGCGACAAACTGGGTATGAGGTCTTTTCTTGTAGATGGCTCTGTTAACCAAAAACAAATTGATCATTAGCTAGTACTTAAGAATTATCAGGTACTCCGTAGGTGACATGAAAAAAAGTGATAAAAACCCGCGATTCAAGAATCAGGGCTGAACATAAGATGAATTACGTTCACACGAACCACTGAAAATCAATCGTTGTGTTCACATGGTCATGTAAACCATCTTTATTTATTGTTTTGTAACTTACGATTCTTACATAAAAAAAAAAAACTATTTTAGCAAATAAAAGTTTTTAATCCAAGTGAACATTGAAATAAATGTAACATACTCATCTGCTTAGATATTTACAAAGTTAATTTAAAATAATATGGAAAAGACATAGAAAATCAAATAACACAAGTATATCTCAGAAATAGAGTAATATCTACTTAGGGTAGGGTTAGTCTATAAAAAATACGTTTTTCGAAATATTGTTTTAAACGATGTTTTGGGATTTTTGGGCATGATATTATATAGAAAGAAAGCAAATATAATAATTTAAAACACTATGCAATGTATTAAGATGGATAAAGGGGTCTGTAATATACAACTTTGATTGTCGTAATACACAGTTTGTGATGGATGTGATACACTGCGCTCACAACCATGTGATGGATAGAAATCATCACGGCTATATATGATGTACATTGAGACCGTTAAAATAGGTGGGTAGGGCGGGTGGTTTGTTGAGAGATAAGTGTAATGTTATGATTTATTGGTTTTTTTTAGATTGGTGGGGAATGATTTAGTGATATTAGTGACAAAAAAATAACCAAACCTCAGGGACAATTTTAGACTGAAGTGGCAAAAGTGACCAAACCTCAGGGACGATTTTGACTATTAACTCTATAAAAAGTATAAAAAGTATTAATTGAAAAGACATCATTTACAAAGCATTTAAAAAGTTTGCTTTAGACGGGTTGAGCGACCCATACCAATTTTGAGCTTGGTGGAGATGAATATTCGTCTAAAATCTAAGCCATAAGAATTAAAGAAAGAATCGAGTCATATGAGCCACATATGTGAGAAAAGAAAGCACAAGAAAGAAATGTGAGACATTAGGCATGTTGCCCATATGCAATGGCCATAATGATTTGATCATAGCCAACCATTGGCTCTCTCACATGCCTTGTCAACTTTTTCAAGTTGTATTTGGGTGCTTCACGGGCCAATGTGGGTCCTGATTAATTTTTGTGTTGACTTTCAATTACATAGTGGGAGTTGACCAAGAAAAACCTATCTTTTGTTTATTTCAAATAGAGACCCAATGTTTTGAGCAAACGCATATATCAACCCTTACAAAATAAGTATGTGTGTAATTTCGGTGCTTGAACTAGTTGTTGGTTCATATTCTTTAAACAATATTTATGGTGATTATGAATTGTAAATTAGTTAGGCCAAAGTTATATGTTGTTGTAGACGAAAACTTTCATTGACAATAAGCTTGTTTTGAACAGTTAAATGTTTTGTGTACGTGACCGAATAGTAGTACTATTGGTATGTGTATAAGATAATGACTCAATGCTTGATTTCATTGATCAAAGAATGGGTTATAAATAGTTACAAACATATCTCCTATTCTTGGAGATAATATACACAATCGTTATCTTCTAAATATAATTCAAATTTATTCTAATTATACAATAATTAGTATTATCACTATTAGTATGCGATGTGTTACGGGTTTATTAGTTGGATTCCTATATAATGGTATTGTTGTTAGTTGGAACCTACTAACCTAGCTAGTATTAATGTTACAACTTGGGTGTTTGATGTTGGTATTCAGCCTCATGCAAGTTAAGTAACGTATCTAGGCCATATTGTACTATATAGGTACATTTTTAGTTGGTTTATAGTATAACACTTTATACTTGAAACCATGTGACATTTACAATCTATAAGAAAAAGATAGAGATGGTACCTTTGTGGCACTTTAACGTGTAATCAAAGTAACCTTTTTTTGATAAAGTTGGTTGATCATGGCCAACTTGTATCCATTTGAAACCACAAATGCCTATTTTGACACATCATATGGTGAAACATAGGAATTGATCTCCCTCTACTCATAATAAAAGGGTTTTCCTTTAATATTACGCTAAACGTAAATTTGACTTCCAGCCTTTCTTCAGAGCATCTAACTAAGTGCATCATGAGTGATCTTACAAATGCATTTTCCTTGTAGTATTTATAATGATCATAAAACAATTACTATAAACAGTTTTGGTTTAGAGTTTTGTCATATACTAGGAAAAATATCGGTATTTATCGTTGTTTATATTAAAGAGCAACTTACTTTGCGTTTGATAGGGTATGATAGTGACTTGCTTCAAACTTGAGGAGCTTAGTCTAAATTACACTTGTTTAGACCCAAAGAACAAAGAAAATGCAGTATCCAAAAATTAATAGCATGGAAAACTAATAACCAAAAATTATAAGAAGTATAATAGCATGGAAAAAATCTAGTTACATGGAACAATTTGGTACACTAGTTAGTTTCTAAGATCAGTGGTCTAAACACGCATACACGTTTGGTTTGTGCGACTTAAAAATACACGCCTAATTGACTTGGGATTTTTGAGATTGGTAGTTTAGAGATGCATAAGCGAGCTAGGTTCTCAGTGTTTAGGAAGTATGATTGGCACATGTATTGATTTTATTATTGATGTGTTTACAATTTCGAAAAAAAAAAATAGATTGTAGTTGTTTCTAAATTTTAACGATGGAGGTGGTATTGACAAAGCCGATGGTGGTTTAAGGTAGTTGAATGGATGGTGAGAGTAGTGGTTATCGACAGGTTTTGAAGAATACCATTCTCCTTAGTTAATTTTATGTCACTAAAAGTAGTAGTTCGAAATACAATAACTTAGGCACAAACATGTGATATGATAATCATGTGATCATCATCACATCAACAAAATAGTTAAAATATATAGTTGCTTCAAAACACTGCCTTTTACATTAAACAAAACATTTTCCTACATTTAATTTAATTTAGAAAAATCCAATGTGAACATATAAAATAATTTTTGGAATATAGACAAATAAAAAAGTCCCTCATTAGACTATAGGGAAATGGCGTTATCCTTTTCAATTGTGTTAATTTTGATGAGTTGTAAACATCAAAAACCAGTTGATTTTATTGTCTTTTTCCTCCTACATCAATCACCATCTATTCCATATCACCATATGCAACACCTTCGTTTTATTCACATTATATAATATTCTCTTACAAACTAAACGTACTAATGTTTTTATAAATGACCTCTGTCGGACCAATACTTGTAAGATCGATTTTAAAAACCCGATAATGTTACAAATAATTTATAATTAATGTATGTATGTACATGTAGCGTATGTGTATATAGTCTTTTGGTGTTGATTTAGAGGGTGTTTGGGATTGAGTTTCAAAACAACTTATTGATTTATTGGCTTTTCCAAAAAGTTAATAAGTCAATAAGCTGTTTGCGTAACCCAAAAGCACTTTCTGTTTTGACTTTTGGCTTTTGGTTTTTAAGGGTGGAAAAACTGTTTTTGAAAAGTTAGAAATCCTGGCTTTTGGCTTTTGGAAAAAAATTACAAATCTACCACTCATACAACCAATATTCACAATAAGTTAAGCGAAACACTTAAAAAAACAACAATTTATTGACCTTTTGACGTTTATCATCCCAAAAGCTAATCCAAACACTTTTTTTAAAACTTCTTTTCAAAAAGTCATAAGCCAATAAGCACTTTTGACCAAAAGCACTTTTGCATCTCCAAACTCAATCCCAAACACCCACTTACAATACACTATCTTAAATAAACGGAGAAATAGAATTAAATAATCCCAACTTTGAGGGATTGGAAGACAATAATCTCAACTTGAAAGTTGTAAATTAACAGTCCCAACTTGTATTCTATTTTATTCCATTGGGTTAAAACTAACTGAGGTTAACTCAGTTAGTTATCTGCTGATGTGACAGCCCACGTGGCATCTGATTTGGCATAATCTGTCCAATTGGCAAAAAAACGTGGGCCCTCTTTATCCACTTGGCTTTTTCAATTAAAGAAAAACTTTTACTAATGTCCAGGTTAACATTTTCACAAACACATAAATCTACCTTAGCGAAAAACGTTTATTTAAACATATTTAACTAGTTCAGTCGAGTCAGATTTCATTTCGTATTGTCCAGGGTTCAATGATTCGGAGGATCATTAGGTTAATCACACACACACACACAAGTCATGAGCCCCGTTGTTGGTGAATTACATGAATTAGATTAAGTAACAAACATGAATTGATCTGTATATGGTGTAGAATATGCAAATACGTGTTTAAACGATGCTTAGATGATTATCCATGGTTCTTAATGATTAACATATGTTAGGATTGCATGTTCATGTGTTAGGATGTGTTAAAATGCGTTAAAACAACAAAACTGGAAAACTTAGAAAGACCCAGTCTTGGTTCGACCTGTAGGGGGTCGAACCAGACATTCAGAAGCTTAATGGCTTCCTTCAACCACATCTAGTCTCATTCGACCTATGAATACCATACTTTGTCATTTTGATCATTTCACAAACCCTAAACGCCTCTAAACACTCTCTATCAACTTTAATCACCGGGGAAGGAGTTTTTGCTCTTGTTTTTCATAATCTAACCTACAAACACCTCCTAAACAAAGATCTAAGGTGTGTTCTTCATTCAAAACCCTTTTTAATCATTTTTGATTCGTTTTCATTAAACCCCAAAGGTCCAGATCTGTTTTAAGATGGTTTTCACAATTAAAAACCTTCCTAACATCTTTCTAAACAAAACCTAATCATTAAACATGAGTTTTCATATAAGTTAACATGTGTTATGTTGTGTTAATGATGTTTTTATGTGTGTTATGTGTTGTATGATGATTATGTGCTGCATAGATGTTATAGAAAGGTTCTAGGGCTGCTATGGATGATAGGTTTTGGATATTTTAGGCTATCAATTGTTGGATGATGATATTTTGCTTGTTTTGGGGATTTTTGATAGATTTAGGGAGTGAATTCATGAGCTTATTATAAGTTATATGGTTAGGGGTTTTGTTTCACATGATGTGACATCCGTCACTTTTTCATTTTTTCTTAATAATAATAATAATAATAATAATAAATAATAAAAGTTTATGTTGTTTTTTTTTTTTACATTAAACTTAATAAACCATTACCCTAAACTCATTAACCTACAAACCCAACATCTTGATCTGATCCAACACAACACAGGCCCATCTGAGCCCAAGTCTGAAAGCAGGCCCATGTCCAAGCCCATCCCCCTTTGCACCTCCTATCTGTTAAAAAAAAAAGAAAGGAAAACATGCTGAAGACGGGAATCGAACCCGGGCCATCTTCATACACACACACGCACAAAACCACCCGAGCCACATCCATCTGTTGGTATAAAGCCAACTCAAATTAATTATAAGCTTGCTTTCCCTGTCCCTTCTCCTTCTTTGAAGACAGACGCTGAACAGCAGCAGCAGTAAATATACTTATTTATTTTTTTTTTCTTTTCAAACCTGTTTGATTCCCAATCACACACGCATACATGGTAATTTACATGATTTCCGGCCTATTACAACTCGTTTATACATCAATCACGATTAATCGTTGACCAATTCATTATTATTACACGTTTAGACTTTAACAAATTGTCAAACCTTCCAATTAACCTTAACCCTTAAACCTCAGTATAAATAGACCCTCTCCGAAGCTTAACAACTCGCTCACAACTCTCTCTCAACCTCTAATTCTCACTGATTCACTCTGATTGTTGTTATCAAGCTTGCCGTTTGACTTTTGCTTTGACCCAACGATTACAATCAATCAATCACTGTGAGTCCTCGTTTTTCTGTGGGTTTTACTAGTCGGCAATTATATAACATAAACCCTAACCTTAATCGAGTTCATTTTGTCTGAATCGTTCAATTGAAATTTCTAGGGTTCGTGAGTTTAATTGGGGATAAAACCTGATTTCATGTGTGTATTTAATTATTTCTAAACAAGAAATATCACAACCACCGGCCTAGGCCAAGTGGTTGTGATCTGGGTTTGATTCTGAGGGGAACCGGGTTCGAGTCCTGGCAATAACCCCCTTTTTATTCTTTTTTTTTTTTCTTTTCTTTTTAAACAACAATTATATATATATAAATATATTAAATCTTTTAAATTCATTTTAAATAGCAAAACTATTTTATAAATTCTAAAAAAATTATATTTGTCAAAACTAATGACAAAGCTTTATCTACAATTTTTATTTTTCTGAAATTCATTTATTTAATATTTATAATAATTAAATCAAGTTTATTCTAATTTATTTATAAAAATCTATAAAAATATCAAAACGATCTTATAAATTTCCACAAAAATTATCCTAAGTTTTTATGACATTAATCTTTTCAGAAATGATTTTTATTTCTGAAAAATCATTTATATAATATCTTTAATCAATTTTTGTTAGTTTTAATCATAAATAATTCATAATAAATTCATTTTTCAATATTTTTGCATCAAAATTTTACACAAATTATTTCTATTCATATGGAACTGAAATACAATTTTTAATTCAGAAATTCTTCGATTTTGATATTTTTAGATATTAAAGTCATATTTTGACAATTTAAAATAATTAGATTAAATATTCTATTTTCAAGAAAATAATTTTATAAAAATTATTTTCATACTTAAAATCTTATGTTGTGGCTATATTCAACTTAAAATTTTACAAAAAGACTTTTATTTATTTATTTACTAAATTTCTTATATTTAATAAACAATTAGTTTATTAAACAAATAAAACGTTTATCCCCAATTTGAAGCCCTAGAAATACATATATCCTAGAGTTATTTCACTTACACATTATCAATTACTTTAGGTTGATACTTTGAGATAGTTCCAACACATATTTCGTTGTCCAAGTTCAATTACAAGTTATTACGTGAACTGTGAGTATTTCCTATCCCCTTTTTGCTTTTATTCATTTTTGGGGTGTTACATGTACACTATTACAATTTCAAATACAAGTTTACATTTTCACAATACAATTCTAGTACTATGTGCATTGCTTACAACGTGCTTTATGCTTAGACAATACATGTGGATTACATTTGTACTTAGTGAAATCATTAACATGGTACAAGCCGACCTTAACATTGGATAGCGCTATTTGGATTGACAACCCGCCTAGATTGATTCTCCCCCTTTTTCATCGGAGAATCCGTGGCCATTGTTAAGTTATCATCCATTTATTGGTTGAGTACACTACAGTTCATACAGTACATTATACAGTCACAGGGTTGATTTCGCTCATTTGTATGATACATGGTTTACATATCCACACTGTAGCTTGCACTTGAATTGTATAACTTTTAACCTACTATATATATCAAATCTAGGAATGCTCACCAACATTTCATATGTTGACCAAACCTATTTTTGTACATGTTTCAGGTGCAGTTTGATCTAGTGCTTTAGCAAGGAACATTTAGTGCTTTATTTTAATTCAGTTATTTCAATATTTACATTTCATTTAGACAATGTATTTTCCATTTCCATGTAAGACAATTTTGATTATTCAATAATATTTACATTTTAGTACCATGAGCTTTTGAACAATCGTCACTACGTGGCACCTCGATGATTCCGCCATCGGTTGGGGTGTTACAGATTGGTATCAGAGCCATGGTTATAGGGAACTAGGTTACTAGATGAAATAGGCCTAGACTATAACCGAACTTCAACTTTCATGCATAATATTTCCTGAATTACCCTACCCCTCATTTCCCTCTACTTTCCTTCTTCTATCTCTCCCTTCTTCTCTCTCTCTCCATTCTCCTCATCTTTCATCATGGTGCATAGAGATGGTGTTCTACAAGGAGTAGAAAGTCTATATCATTATGGAACAGGGACAGTACCTTTCATGAAGACACTCTTAGGCATAATGCCTACTCTTATTCTGCTCCTTCAAAGTTGTCGAACTTTAATGAGTGTGATAAGGACACGTGCAATCTGGAAGGGTGGATGCCTGTACACTGGGTTTTCTGGCATAGGCAAGCATAGCGCATAAATCCATTTACGGACCTGTTATGCTTACCTGGGGATTCCTGGAGTGAGTGTCCACTTATAGGCTAAAGCACGTCTTCTTTGATCACCATTGGGTTCAATTCCTTTGAAAAGTCAACGTTCTTGTTGGGCTTTACAGCTAGACAAGGGCACACCAAGCATTTTATACAAGCTTTTTCAATAATACTCTCTCGGTTCATATACAATATTTTGTATTTCATGATTTTCATATATTGCTTACAAATTCATACTTTCATAACCATCTATGGATTTCACAATCACACTTCACCTTACCCTCTTAGCCACTTTTTAAATATTCAACACCCTACCCAAATCATATTATTTCTTTTCTCCACATGTTATTTATTTTAAAAACTATAACCTCATACCTTAGCACAAACTAAAGATTTCTAAAACTAGTTGTATTACCTAGTAACTTTACAAAGTACATATTTTCCTCGAACTTAAATTCAATTGATTATTTATTGACGTAACAAACGATTTTCTATAATGTTTTAAACTATTACAAAGCCTACCTAGCTTGTACTATTTAACGACTTTTGCCTTATGTACAAAACCAATTTTGAAAATATTTATTATATTTTTTTTTGGAATAATATCTAGTCTCTAGATTCTCCATCAACACTCACTCATTTTCAACTTGTTCAAATTTTTACAATATTTTGCATATACCACAATCATGTTTTCTTATACACTTGATTATAAGCTTTGATCCAAACCCCAAAATTTACACTGCTATATAACCTCCTTACTATAAAATAAACTCTTTATCAACTATCTTCACATTCACCACCTCTCACAACCTTGATTCTGCTTCAAGATTTTTCATCATCCTCCCAAGAACTAAATTCATATCCTTCACCTTCTCACACGTGAGCTAGTTACCCATGATAATCAAACTACTAAAAAAACCTAATACATGATTCTACAGGATTTTTCCAAAACATCATTGTTTATGAAACTTGATTTTCCCTTAATTTGACTATTCACTGGACATTTAATTATTCATGATACTCGTGTTTTCATTTTCTTGATCTTATTGTACCCAATTATGACATACTCATAGGTAAATAACATCTAGAGATTTCCTTGCATACTATTATGTACGAACACAAATTGGTGATCTATCATATTAGTTACGTTTATTTTAATCGTACACTTACATTTATTTGAAACGTTTAGACTTGATACTTGATCTTACAGAGCTTTTCTAAGAAAACATCATTGCTTATTATATGAAACTTGATTTTTCCTTTAACTTGACTATTCATTGAACATCTAATTATTCATGATACTCGTAAACATTTAATTATTCATGATAACACTTACACTTAATGGTTGTAGTACTTACAAACTTGCTTGCATAAACATGTTATCAAATTGCAATCTATGTGAATAATAATTGTTGCACTTAATAGAGGTCATCATGCCTTTTTCAACAGTCGGGAGAGGCCCTACAACCTGCTCCACGACTGGTGGAGGCTATCGAACATACTCAACGATTGGTAGAGGTCACTATGCCTTTCAAACAGTCGGGAGAGGCCCTACAACCTACTCCACGGCTGGTGGAGGCTATCGAACCTGCTCAACAATCGGTGGGGTCATAGAAGGACGCAAAACCTTAATGTAAGGTAAATTGATGATTCCGGTCCGGAACGTAATCATGAATTTACAGGTACATTAGGGTAGTGTGAAATTCTATTAGAGTTTTTGGGAAGGCATCCAGTACGTTTTCAAGGTATCAAAGGTGTGGTGGGTTAGCTGCGGTACACCCTGTATACAAGCACTAATGATGCATTGAAAGTGAGATTGGAAGTCGGACCAGGAACAAACTCTGGTTATTTGGTAATCTATTTAGTCTTTCTGTAGACAATCAACACGTACATATAGCTTAGGATTCCTAAAATTTGAAATTTATTGATTTACTAGATTCTTATTCTCTTTACTATTCGAGACGAACCTAATCCAAATCCTTAACTCACACCTATCAAACCTCATATCCAAATCATTCAAAATTTTCCAAACCACAGTTATCTTAATTCTTACCCAAGCATCCATAACCCTATGTTACTATTAACTTCGGGACGAAGTTTCTAAAAGTAGGGGATGCTGTGACATCCGTCACTTTTTCATTTTTTCTTAATAATAATAATAATAATAATAATAAATAATAAAAGTTTATGTTGTTTTTTTTTTTTACATTAAACTTAATAAACCATTACCCTAAACTCATTAACCTACAAACCCAACATCTTGATCTGATCCAACACAACACAGGCCCATCTGAGCCCAAGTCTGAAAGCAGGCCCATGTCCAAGCCCATCCCCCTTTGCACCTCCTATCTGTTAAAAAAAAAAGAAAGGAAAACATGCTGAAGACGGGAATCGAACCCGGGCCATCTTCATACACACACACGCACAAAACCACCCGAGCCACATCCATCTGTTGGTATAAAGCCAACTCAAATTAATTATAAGCTTGCTTTCCCTGTCCCTTCTCCTTCTTTGAAGACAGACGCTGAACAGCAGCAGCAGTAAATATACTTATTTATTTTTTTTTTCTTTTCAAACCTGTTTGATTCCCAATCACACACGCATACATGGTAATTTACATGATTACCGGCCTATTACAACTCGTTTATACATCAATCACGATTAATCGTTGACCAATTCATTATTATTACACGTTTAGACTTTAACAAATTGTCAAACCTTCCAATTAACCTTAACCCTTAAACCTCAGTATAAATAGACCCTCTCCGAAGCTTAACAACTCGCTCACAACTCTCTCTCAACCTCTAATTCTCACTGATTCACTCTGATTGTTGTTATCAAGCTTGCCGTTTGACTTTTGCTTTGACCCAACGATTACAATCAATCAATCACTGTGAGTCCTCGTTTTTCTGTGGGTTTTACTAGTCGGCAATTATATAACATAAACCCTAACCTTAATCGAGTTCATTTTGTCTGAATCGTTCAATTGAAATTTCTAGGGTTCGTGAGTTTAATTGGGGATAAAACCTGATTTCATGTGTGTATTTAATTATTTCTAAACAAGAAATATCACAACCACCGGCCTAGGCCAAGTGGTTGTGATCTGGGTTTGATTCTGAGGGGAACCGGGTTCGAGTCCTGGCAATAACCCCCTTTTTATTCTTTTTTTTTTTTCTTTTCTTTTTAAACAACAATTATATATATATAAATATATTAAATCTTTTAAATTCATTTTAAATAGCAAAACTATTTTATAAATTCTAAAAAAATTATATTTGTCAAAACTAATGACAAAGCTTTATCTACAATTTTTATTTTTCTGAAATTCATTTATTTAATATTTATAATAATTAAATCAAGTTTATTCTAATTTATTTATAAAAATCTATAAAAATATCAAAACGATCTTATAAATTTCCACAAAAATTATCCTAAGTTTTTATGACATTAATCTTTTCAGAAATGATTTTTATTTCTGAAAAATCATTTATATAATATCTTTAATCAATTTTTGTTAGTTTTAATCATAAATAATTCATAATAAATTCATTTTTCAATATTTTTGCATCAAAATTTTACACAAATTATTTCTATTCATATGGAACTGAAATACAATTTTTAATTCAGAAATTCTTCGATTTTGATATTTTTAGATATTAAAGTCATATTTTGACAATTTAAAATAATTAGATTAAATATTCTATTTTCAAGAAAATAATTTTATAAAAATTATTTTCATACTTAAAATCTTATGTTGTGGCTATATTCAACTTAAAATTTTACAAAAAGACTTTTATTTATTTATTTACTAAATTTCTTATATTTAATAAACAATTAGTTTATTAAACAAATAAAACGTTTATCCCCAATTTGAAGCCCTAGAAATACATATATCCTAGAGTTATTTCACTTACACATTATCAATTACTTTAGGTTGATACTTTGAGATAGTTCCAACACATATTTCGTTGTCCAAGTTCAATTACAAGTTATTACGTGAACTGTGAGTATTTCCTATCCCCTTTTTGCTTTTATTCATTTTTGGGGTGTTACATGTACACTATTACAATTTCAAATACAAGTTTACATTTTCACAATACAATTCTAGTACTATGTGCATTGCTTACAACGTGCTTTATGCTTAGACAATACATGTGGATTACATTTGTACTTAGTGAAATCATTAACATGGTACAAGCCGACCTTAACATTGGATAACGCTATTTGGATTGACAACCCGCCTAGATTGATTCTCCCCCTTTTTCATCGGAGAATCCGTGGCCATTGTTAAGTTATCATCCATTTATTGGTTGAGTACACTACAGTTCATACAGTACATTATACAGTCACAGGGTTGATTTCGCTCATTTGTATGATACATGGTTTACATATCCACACTGTAGCTTGCACTTGAATTGTATAACTTTTAACCTACTATATATATCAAATCTAGGAATGCTCACCAACATTTCATATGTTGACCAAACCTATTTTTGTACATGTTTCAGGTGCAGTTTGATCTAGTGCTTTAGCAAGGAACATTTAGTGCTTTATTTTAATTCAGTTATTTCAATATTTACATTTCATTTAGACAATGTATTTTCCATTTCCATGTAAGACAATTTTGATTATTCAATAATATTTACATTTTAGTACCATGAGCTTTTGAACAATCGTCACTACGTGGCACCTCGAT
This sequence comes from Ambrosia trifida, assembly GCA_028751855.1. Taxonomy (NCBI): domain Eukaryota; kingdom Viridiplantae; phylum Streptophyta; class Magnoliopsida; order Asterales; family Asteraceae; genus Ambrosia; species Ambrosia trifida. The sequence goes on along the minus strand of CM054122.1, from coordinate 192,787,723 downwards.
GATTCCGCCATCGGTTGGGGTGTTACACATGATAATCTGAATATGATGAGTTGATTATTGAATGATTTCTGAAAGTTTCCTAATTGGGTAAGTATTAAAACGGATAGATTTTGGGATAAAATTGGTAGGGTTTTGTAGGAATATGTTATTCATACTTGACTGCAGTGTTTCGTGATGTTTCGTGATGTTTTCGGATAGTTTTGATGCAATTTGATGCGTTTTAGGAAGATTGGGACTATAGGGGTCGAACCTGGCTTACCTTCGACCAGCGTGGGGTCGAAGGTGGATGCTCAGGGGTCGAACCTGGCTTCTTGTAGGTCGAATGTGGCTCTGTTAGGTCGAACGAACTTGATTTAGGTCGAATTAACACATGTTAAGGTCGAATAAACATGTGTTAAGGTCGAATGAACTTGTATTAGGTTGTATGAACTTGTGTATAGGTCGAATGAGTCACACAGGGGTCGAACAAAGGTCATTTAGGTCGAACCTGGACCTGTTCTATGCCGATTCGACCTTCAACTCCATATGTGCGATTTTTGATGCAAACTAAGTGTTATATGCTTGAAACTTATATGTTAATCCTATGTACTTGATTAATTAATCTAATGGGTCACCAACGGGATGTCAAGTCAGTCTGGTACATCTGGTTAACACTCAAACACATTTCTAAACACACGAAGTCAAGATCTGGACAATCGGGGACTAGTTAACCTTTGGGTTAGTAGTCAATACACTTATTCAAACTCATTGATAGGTTGGCCATTAGTCGGGGCTATCACACACGTGTCAGATTTCTATTTATCAGAAGACGCACTCTAAGGTGAGTTTCACGGCCCCACTCTTTTACTGGTTTTACATTTTCGGGGGAGAAAACATGATGTATTCTTTAAACGTGTGTCAACTATGTTTTGGTATTCATGTATTCATTATGTTTTGGAGTATTCATTGAGTAACTATGCAATGTTTTGAAAGTCCCGGGGAGAACCATGAATGTGCGGGGATGCACAACGTGGGAAATGTGGATAGATCTATTTGGACTAGGCTGGACCCACTTGTTCAATTAGAGGTTGGACGGGTGCATGTTGTTTCTTAGGTATTCAGTGTTCAGTATTCATTCGGGCAGTATTCGTGTATTCACAGTATTTGAGCTCAGTAATGGTTTTCCAATCGAGTAGTGACATGTATTCATATGATTTGTATACATGTGGCCTGGTTTGGCCAAGGGTATTCATTGAAACATTTGGATTCGGTCTTCATGAAAAACCTGTAAACTTACCGGCATTATTTGTTGACATTTTTAGCATGTTTGTCTCAGGTCGCTAAGGTAGCAGCTGTCGATAGGCGGACAGAGTCTCACAGCGTTTAGGATTCATATGCATGTTTACTTAACATTTCAGACTTTATATTTTACTTTTGGGTTGTAATAACATTTTATGCTTCCGCTGTGTTGGAATGATTTTGAAACTTAATGGGCAGTTTACGTTGTTTTCATATCATATAGTTGTCGTTTATTGTGATCGTTGACTTGGATCTTGGTGTGTCACGCGCCTCACGGTAGAACCCCGCACGTGGAATTTGAGGGTGTGACATTGTGTCTCATCTTTTATACGCAGATGACGCCATGGTTATGGGGGAGTGGTCATAATCAAATTTCAATGTGTTAAGGAGAATTTTACGTATTTTTCACTTGTGCTCTGGTTTGCGAATTAACATTCATAAATCTACTCTGTATGTGGTTGGGAAGAGTTTAGAAGAAGTGGGTGTGAAAGCTAATGAGTTGGGTTGTAAAGCGGGTTCTACGCCATTTACGTACTTGGGTATCCAAGTGGGCGCCAATATGGATCGGCTTAATAGCTGGGATCCGGTTATTAAAGTTCTTAATAATCGGCTTGCCAAATGGAAGTCTAAAGTGCTTTCAATTGGTGGTAGGCTAGTTCTCATAAAGTCGGTGTTCGAGAGTCTCCCGGCGTATTTCTTTTCATTGTATAAAGCTCCTGTCGCTGTAATTAACAAACTGGAATCTTTGATCAAGAAGTTCCTCTTGGGAGGTAGTGTGGATGTTAACAAAGTTCATTGGGTTAGGTGGGATACCGTAACTAGATTGAAAAAAGGAGGTTTGGGAATAAACAAACTTGAGGTGGGTAACAATGCCTTAGTTTTAAAATGGTTATGGCGCTATCGCACTGAAACTGAGGCGTTATGGAGGAAGGTTATAGATGCTATTCACGGTTCCAGTAGGAGATGGGAAACGTTTCCACGTAATAATAAGATTCCAGGTACATGGGCCAAGATTATGTTGTGTGGTCATAGATTTAAAGTGGGAGATGCTTCATTTATAGGGATGATTAAAGGTAAGGTGGGTAATGGTTCAAGTATTAAGTTTTGGATTGATCCATGGCTTGATAATGTGCCTCTAAAGAACCGGGTTCCTTCACTGTTCCGGATTGAGTTGAACCAATGGTGTGTTGTGGCGGATAGATCCAGGGGCGGAAGCGATGATGTGGCGATTACTTGGGGTTGGAATGGTGTAAGTGACTCCCGAATAAGTGTAATGTATTTATGTGGAGAGCTCTCCTAGATAGAATCCCGACTAAATGTGCTATGCGTCGAAGGAACATCATGTTTAAAGACTGGCGATGTGTGTTTTTTGAGTGGTGTAATTTGCCTCCAATGTATATGTTTTCTATTAAAGACGTTTTGCTGATTTGTGATCAAATGAATGCCTCGAAGGTAAGGAAGAAGATTGTCTATGGTATCTTCATTCTGATGTGTTGGAGGCTTTGGAAGGCTAGAAACGAAAACGCATTTTCCAATATAAGTAGGAGTGTGCGTCAAGTTGTATCCGATATTAAATCGTTAAGTTTTCTTTGGTGTGGAAGTAGAGGTAAGAATGTGGGGGTAGAGTGGTCGGGTTGGAACTCTTTCAACCTTGAGTCGATGTAATCTTTGTTGACCGCGGTCATCTCCGCCTTGGAGATTGTCCGTTGGTTTGTGTTTTTAATGAAGTTAGCTTTTCAAAAAAAAAAAAAATGATGTGACATGTAGGTGATGTTAAAGATGGTTAAAGTATACGTCATATATAAAACTAGAAACAAGTATTAAACACTAATAAAGGCTAGTCTACTCTTTTGGACCATAGATTTTATAAACTATATATATGGTAAGGACCGCACCACCAATGAATGACTCACCATTCAATTAATTAAGGGAAACAAAACTTTTTTAATCGTCAAAACGACCTAAGCATAAAGTATTCAGGTCACTAATAAATAATAAAGAACAAAAACTTGACCTAAACCACCAAAGCTTTTAGGTCGTTAAAGTCTTAGGTTTGATAATTATTAAGAACACATGAGGTATGTTTGACAAGAAGCTTTTATGAACTTTAAGCTTTAAGTTTTTTAAAAAAAAGCTCCTACTTAATAAAATGCCTTGTTTGGTTGAAGGAGCTTAAAGTTTTTAGGTTAGGAGAAAAAAACTCTATATTGAAAAACTACTAGTACTAGTGTTTAAGAAAAAGTTGCTAGTAACTACAAGCTTTTAATGAGTAAATGACACAAATACTCATCATATCATAAAAAAAAAATAGAAAAACATGCATACAAGCTTTTAGTAAATGCATATTTTGATCATTTTATTAAAAGTTTCAGCTACTGTGCCAAACACCAAAATATATTTAAAAAGCTACAACTACCAGCAAGTTTTGCCAAACATACCCATGATATAACATCCCATCTTTATACCAACTAGTATTTTACTTTTTGTTCACTAGAAATCTATTAATTTATTTTTGTTTGTCAACACAAGTGATAAAGTAGTTTAGAAAATAGTTAAGAGTTTGATTGAATTGATTTTTCATGTAATTGTGTGTGTCTGGTTTTCTACAATATATTTAAAATTCTCATCTTTAATTAATATCTTACAAAGCATCAAAGATGAAAGTTACATCGAAACAAAAGGCAAGCAGGTAACAAGTTGTGTTGCTAACCTTTTTTTAATAGAAAAACTAACTCTTTCAAAAACTAAATTTATAGATGTTGGGGTCATGAAATTACTATGCATGACCCATTGGACTCAGCTGAGTAACTTTACAGCCTTTTGCGTAAAAAAACCTAAAAGTGTCAAAAGCAAATTGTTTAAATAGTATAGATCTTTAGGTATAACATTAGAAACATGATTTATTGTATGCTATTATCCAAACGTCGACACAAGTATACATCACCATTATGGTTACGTACATGTATTTTGACTTTTGATTAATAAAAAAAATACATATAACGATACTCATTGCTAAATTGCTTCTTTATTCGCTCAATACCCCTCATCAATGAAAATACACGATGCTTTATCATATAGTCCAAAAAAAACTTTTTAGTATAACTAAAATAAATTTATAATCAGCAGACTTATGGAATCATAGTAAACCCATCAATTGTAATGATTGCCTCACATAACTTTGAAAATTAATAGTTTTGTGAAAAAAAAAATGCATTTTAAAATATTTTAGAAATAATATATTATACTTTTCGTTGGGGTAAATAAGTTATGGAAACGATAATATGGAAATCTATAAAATGGAAAAATATATAACTGAATATGAACATTATAAAAATCATAATATTATTCCAACTACGGTTTTCATGAGCCGCGTGTTGCGACGGTGGCGATCCAATGTTACAAAACGCGTTGCAATGGGGATCCAACATTTATAAAACGCTGACGACAATAACAGATGATCAAAATGTATAAAAAATGAAGTGGCATTAAGTTATATTTTCATAGTCATTTACAACACATTAACCTTTTGCGCAATGTTTAATATATTTTGTCTACTTTTACATGATATGTGTGAAGCAATCCATTAGCTACCGGCGCATAAGAAACGAACTGACAGAAGATGAGGCCATTGAAATTGTGGTGAAACAACCGATGATAAAATCTTTAGTCAACTTAGTGCATATATTTATGGCAAAGAACTATTCACTAAAGACACATATTGTGCACTTAATGAAAGATGTTCCATATTATTTGCCTGAAAAAACAAATTTTCTAACCGCATTCTCATTTGTACCCTTCAGCCATCACAAGAGTATGAAGAGAAAGCCGAAGCTACTACTTAAGTGAGTTATGTATCGCCACATTTGCTTCAAACATTTGCTTCAAGGTTCAGGTCAGTGAACGCAAATGAGAATTAATGATCCGTATGACTGAGTTTACGATTTGTACGTTTTCTACTTTTATCACTTTTATTAAGTAATATTAAATTTTTAAACCCCAAAAACACTCCTATTTGTCTTTATACATGTGTAAAAGGTGTTTTATGAAAAAACCAAGGACCATAAAGAACAACCGAGTGATTTAAAATAAAATATATTTTATTCAAACCCTTTAAATGATCAGAAAAATAAATACGTATGGAAAAAGTCTCCAAGTTACAAGTATATTAGCGTCACGTACAATCATATCCGTGTTGTATGCGAGTGTCCAACTATTCACTATATTGCCGGCCACCTTCCTCCACACACGTTCATCAGCATATACTATAAAAAGAATCTCTTCACCCTCTATAATACTAAACACCATACTCCCTTCTCTCTCTCTCTCTCTCTCTCTCTCTCTCTCTCTCTCTCTCTCTAACAAAAATATGGTTGTGGGTATGATGAAATGGAGGCCATGGCCACCCCTCTCATCAAAGAAATTCCAAGCCAAGATTATTATTCAACATCTTCAAGGCTCTCTTGAGAGTTGTCAAGACATGTCCAAACTGTGTGTTGAAGTTAAGTGGAAAGGGTGTAATAAGTCTATTAATCCATTGAGTTTTAAGAGGAAAAGTGTAAGGAGAAATGTTACCAAAGAAGGATGTTTAAAAGATGATGGAATTGTTGAATGGAACGAAGAATTTGTTGCTGTTTGTAATTTGTTGGAGTTTAAAGATGGAGGCTTTCATCCATGGGATGTTACATTCACTGTGTTAAACGTAAGTCATGATCAACTAAATAATTTTATTATTTGTCACGCTGACATGAATTTTACAAGCTTTGATTTGAGATTAATAATAATATTATTATTACTTCTTTTTTAAGAATCTGATCATTTAGTAGTGGACTCAAAAGATCTGTTTCTGGATTTGATTGAATAAGAGTGTGATCTGGGGAAGGTTGTCACATATGTCAATTCCAACAATTAATACTGTTTTTATTTTTCAACCATAAATACTGCTTTTCATTTTTGCCCTTTAGAGTTTAAAGTTTTCTATATATTTAATTAATAATAATAATTATATATGTTTGACTAGTGTAGTGCCATAGAGGATCACTTCCTTTAAACATTGACTGAATACCAAAAGTATTACAGAAGATAATAATAATAATAATAATAATAATAATAATAATAATAATAATAATAATAATAATAAAACTGCTGCTTTGGGTAGAACAAATCTTCATGTATTGTTTCTTGCTGCTAATCCTCATGATCATGATGATATATTAATTTAAGTTTTCAGAAAAGGATGGCCCGTCTTCCCGTTATCTTGATCTTGATGTTTTTTTTTTTGAACGATCAACTAAAGTATTGCTGGGTACTCTGTACGCGGCCCCCAATGGCCGAAAGGGGCCCCAGACGGCCTCTAGTCCGTACGGACAGAGCCCTTCGGCCCACCCGTCTCTTGTTCCAGGAAAAACCCGGCCCACAAACCCGCCCGAAGGCACGACGGTAGTGAACCGGTAAAACCTGGAGGGATCAGGAGTCGAACCCATGACCACAAGGGTCAAGGGTCTCTCCATCACTTCCCAACCACCTACCCCACCACAAGGATGGGGGTATCCATCACATGCCTCCCGTGGGAATCGAACCCGGCTCCCCCAAAGAGAGAACCGGCCCTTTTACCACTAGGCCACATGATCAGGATATATTGATCTTGATGTAATTTGTAATTATCATATGTTAAAAAAAAAAAGTTTTCAGACCACCTTTAATCTTTGATGTAATTACCGGTATGATGTGATCTCTGGATGATACACGCATTCTGTTTTTAGTGGTTTGTTAAATTAAATAAAAGGTAATCAGGATTCATACACCACTTATTTAGGATTCATACACCCTGGCCCACATCACATACTAATAAAAGGCTGTCACATACCCCAGAATGTGATGTCACACCCCCAGAATGTGACGTCACAGGGTGTATGAATCTCATAAAAGAGGTGGCCTTTTTTAGTATATTACCGGTTTAAAGCTAAAGTTGCCCTTTGATTATTTATACACATCTTGTAACATTTGACAGATAATTCATAAAAAAATAGACATTTAGATTAGATCAAGAGGGAATTTAGAATTCTATCTCTTTAGTTATTTTCCTAATATTGTATACTTCCTCATGGCTAGTAAACAACCTGTCACAAATAACTTTATTATATTTCTCTACAGAAAGAAGTTTCTTTTTTTCTTCTTTTGTCATAAAGGTATATGTTTTATGACTATTCGTTGAACACTTAAATTCTCTAAAACTACTTGAAGTCTTCAACTGACAACTAAAGCAGTAAAGCCCACTTAGTTTCATCATTCATGTGTATGCATGGTTCCGTTTTGCAGTGTGTGCATATAATGTATATATGTGTGGCTACTGTGGGGTAGGCAAAAGTAAAATTGTACTGATTTTAACCGAGTATATTGATGATGATGATTCATGTGTATGCATACTAATAAATAATCTGTTTCTCATTCAGGAATCAAACCAAGGACCAAAAAATAGGTATTGTTCTATTGCAAGTGGATCATTGAACCTTGCAGAATTCGCTTCATCTGCCGAGCAAACGGAGACCGATATAAGCATTCCGCTTTCCGCTCCTAGTGGCATCACTGAATCTGGACCTACACTTAATGTAAGTCCCTTTAAATTTATATTTTGATCATGGTTAAGTAATTAAGATATTATGTTAATTACTTTTTTTCGTTAAATATGCAGGTATCTCTGAGCCTGCAAGAACTGAGGATTGTGCATGAGGGTACAGAGCAAGCACAAAGAACTGTTATGCCTATTCCATCATCACCTGGTAATGCACAAGACGAGCCCTCGGGTTTTAAAGCTGGTCTTCAGAAAGTCAAAATCTTTAAGGCCATATCGCGCAACCAGGCTAAAAAAGCGTGTCGTGAAGAAGAGGGCAGTGATGGTAAAAGCTCGGTTAGAAGTTATGATGCTGACTACCTGTTTGACACTGACTCTACTGAAGCGGATGAAGTTGACTCGGAAGAGATTAAAGAAGAAGAGTCTGTTGTTAGGAAATCATTCAGTTATGGAACTTTAGCTTATGCAAATCATGCTGGAGGGTTATCTCACTTCAATTCAAGTTCTAGTGAAGACGAAGATTGGATATATTATCGGAACTATAAAGAAAAAAGTGATTATTCAAGCGAATCCGTCATTGATCCTTCAGAAACACAAGTCCTAAAACGAAGCATCTTCCCATGGAGGAAAAGGAAGCTGAGCTTTAGATCCCCGAAGAACAAAGGAGAGCCGCTTTTGAAAAAAGACTCAGGAGAAGAAGGGGGGGATGATATAGATTTTGATCGACGAATGTTGAGTTCTTCGGATGAGGTAAATTTTTCTAAAAAATATTTATTTAAAATACCTTATCGACTTGTCTTCTATGAACATCTAACTTACTAGACTTTCGGTTTAATGTGACTGCAGTGTAAAAGTGACGAGGACGCAAACAGAAGTTCAATTTCTGAATTTGGAGACGATAATTTTGCTGTAGGTAGTTGGGAAAAGAAGGAAATAGTAAGCAGAGATGGCCATATGAAACTTGAGACCCAAGTTTTCTTTGCTTCAATTGACCAAAGAAGTGAACGAGCCGCTGGTGAAAGTGCATGCACCGCGTTAGTTGCAGTTATAGCCGATTGGTTCCAGAACAACTGGAACGAAATGCCAATAAAGTCGCAATTCGATAGCTTAATTCGAGACGGGTCATTAGAATGGAGAAATCTGTGTGAAAATGAAGTTTACAGGCAACGGTTTCCAGATAAGCATTTTGATCTTGAAACCGTTCTACAAGCCAAGATCAGAAATCTTGCTGTAGTCCCTGAAAAATCGTTCATTGGATTCTTTCAACCTGAAGGGATTAAAGAGGGTGATCTTCATTTTCTTGATGGCGCTATGTCATTTGATAGCATATGGGATGAAATCAGTAAAATCGGGTCAAATTATAACGACAACATGAACCCGTTGGTCTATATTATAAGCTGGAACGACCATTTTTTCATGTTGAAAGTTGAACGCGACGCATATTATATTATTGACACGTTGGGAGAGAGGTTATATGAGGGATGCAATCAGGCTTACTTGTTGAAGTTTGACAAAGATACAGTAATTGAAAGACTACCGGTTGATGCTCAAAAGTCAAATGAGACACCTGAAGCCGAAAAGGCCAATGAAAGTCAAAGTAACGAGATCTCATCATCGGTGGTTGCAAGTAAAGATAATGAGATCGTGTGCGAAGGGAAAGAGTCCTGCAAAGAGTATATTAAGAGCTTTTTGGCTGCAATTCCGATAAGGGAATTGCAGGCTGATCTGAAAAAGGGGTTGATGGCAGCATCAACTACTGTGGTTCATCATCGGCTGCAGATCGAGTTTCATCACACCGAGCGCCCTCTGACTTAAGTAAGCACTAATACAACAGCTATTAACTTATGAGATAACAGGAGTAACTGTTTTTGTTGATCGTTTTTGTAGCCTAACGCCGGCCCTGTTTTTCAAACATCGTGTTTCTACTCGAACGGTTTTAAGTGTAAATGTCTATAGTAATATGTATAAATCTATGTAATGTTCGGTGTTGATAAACTGTTTTATGTTGTGTTCCATTTTACTTTTGGTTTGTTGCTACAACAAAACTGCGGTTCGGATCTTCTACTCAGGTTCCGAGGTTGTAGCCTCGGAGCCCAAGGACCACCTTCGGTCCTCTATAAAGGAAATTGTGGGCTGGATCAGACCCAATGGGCCAAACCTACCCGAGTCCAAACACAAACATTAAGCCGGATCCAGCCAACACCATGTTATACACAGAATCATATATATATATATATATATATAGGGTCAGGATCCTGTACAAAGTGTATTTTTTGTGAGAAGCGTGAGAAGGATTAAAAATTGATACTTAGGCATCATTTTTTGAACTTAGTCGTGATGTTTTGGATTGTTTTGCCTATAAAAACACCAAACATAACAATTAAAAACATAAAATAATGTATTTTAGGCTTAAAACTTAAAACACCATGCTAAGAACATTAGCAGTGTGTTTTAAGCGTTAAGTAGTGTGTTTTAGCTGTTTTTAAAATTTAATGACTATAATACATTGTATTGTGTTTTAGATTGTTGTGTTTCGTGTTTTTCAAGTTAAAACAACCTAAAACATCATTCTTAAATCCAAAACATGATGTCTACATGTCAATTCTTAGTCCTTCTCACACTTCTCACGAAAAATGTACTTTGTACAGGATCCTAAACCTATATATATATATATATATATATATAGGTATAGGTTCCTGTACAAAGTACATTTTTCGTACAAAGTGTGAGAAGTCTATATAGTCATTGTGTTTTAAAGTTTGGCTATAATGTTTTTGATTCCTTTTGCATTGATTTATATAGAAAAGCACCAAACGTTACAATTTAAAACACAATCAAATGTATTTTAGACATTAAATTTAAAACACACTAATTACTTTCTTCGTAAGGTGTTTTAGATTGCATGTTGAGAATACATTAATTAGTGTTTTAAATTGTTAATTTTTGTGTTTTTCTAAGTAATAATATGCCAAAGGAACATAAAACATCATGCCTAAAATTTAAAACACAATTCCTATATAGACTTCTCACACTTTTTACGAAAAATGCACTTTGTACAGGAACCCCACCCTATATATATATATATATATATATATATATATATATATATAGAGTTCAGACAAGTGGCGAAGCTTAGTTTTTGGATTAAAAAATAATCTTAATGATCAAAAAAACCATAAACAAAAATGAGAAAAAGAAGCATACAAATATTCCAACACATACATGTTCTATCATCAATAGATAATGACAACACTCTTGAGTACAATTGTACAAAGACCAAATAATTTTCAGCAGCAAAAAGGACACATGATCAGACCATTCTCGTTACATTCAGTACACTTCTCGGGCAACCATCCGTCACCCGAACCCACTTTCCGGCTACCACTGCATCTAAAACACACCACAAACCGAACTCCAGCACACCCTTCACACGGCCCGTCCCACATGTTTACCGGAATCCCAGCTAAAAGTGGCTTAAATTTCCCTTGCTCGTGCAACCGCAACACTTCCTCTGCTCCTCCAATGTACCTCCCCTTTATAAACAGCCTCGGCGGCACCACTTTTCGACCCAGTATCCGCCATAATTCATCCCTGAAATCCAAATGCATTGATAGATCTCTTTCATGATACAAAACATTAAAACTCTCGAGTAAAAACCGAACACTCGAACAATCTTCATACGTCTTTCGGACACTTCTCAATCCAGTTGTATACAAAATCACCGAATCGCTCCCTCCAGGCGGACAAATCCTCTCAAAATCCAAAAGAGGGTCATCGATTTCTTCCAATTTCATCGATTTTAACCGCTGCTCTGCATCCACCTCCTTATCAATATCCAAATCATCCCCAATGCTATCTAAACCTCTATTCACCCTCTCTCCTTCACCTTTAACCTCCAAACCCGCCTCCTGAAAAGCAGCTACCAAATTCGGGTCAAAAACCATACCCGAATCCAAATCCGGTGCCCGAAACGACGAGATGTCAATCTCCCCTAAAGGAGTAGCACCAAAACCATTTGAATTCCGATTTACCACATTCTTATAATTCCTAGGCTCAATATTTTCTTTATCATTAACATCTTCAGAACCCATATCAGATTCATCATCTTCTTCAAGGTCCTTCATTAGCTCAGACACATCGATGATTTCCGGTTCTTCAACTGAAAAACTGGTAAGTTTTTCAACCTTCATCACTTCTTTTTCACAAACTAATTGGTTTTCTTCAACTTGAATGCTTGATTTTGTACATGTGTTTTCGATAAAACCGTCAGCTGCATTAACATGGAGAATTCTTTCTGGCTTCAAGTACCCAATTGTTTTAATTGTCTTCAACTTCTTCAACAACTTCCCTTTCACACTCTTCATGTTCCTGTTATTCCTGAACTATATATACAAATTTATATGTATATATTCTTTACGAATATTTATTGAAGAATCTAATGGGATGAATATTGGGATATGTATAGTGAAGACTTGTTAAGTGGTTTTATCTGTTTAACGGCTAGCTGAAAGATAACATATATGGGCTAGTTTTTTTAAATTTTGTGATGATTGTGTACAGGGAGGTCCACCATTAGGTGGAGTGGAGATGATTTTGGACCGTTGGATGTGGTTGATAGTACAGATGTTGATGATGATGTGGATGGGGGTAGGGTAGTAAATAATTTATATTTGGCAGGTAACGGTCGAGCCGGATTAATCAGTAAAGGGCCTACTCCGACTTTTTCTTATCGTTATTTTGGCACTATCTTTTCGTGGAATAAATGAAAAGTTTTTTTAACTCCAAATACTTTTTTAAGTTTCTTCGAACGGTGAATCACTTTATATATAAACTACGTAATAGTTGCCCGCGTTTTGCCGCGGGTGCGGCTGTTGTGTGAAACGCGGCGAGGGCTCCTGTTGCGTTAAGTGTTTGGCAGACATTAAAAATCGTGCGTCGCTGTGGGAGCTCCTGTTAGTTAGCCCGCGCTTCGCTGCGGGCGCAGCTGTTGTGTATACATGTTTACGTTAAGTAGTACTATGTCATGGGTTTTGTTGGTTCGGCTGAGAGGTTTTCTTCAAAGCCAAACTTTTAGTTAGGCCGGTCAAAGTGATCTTTATTTGATTGTAAGTGGCCTTATGTATATACACTATATTCTTTAATTTGCAACCTTAATTTAAAAAGTAAAAAATATGAATCCGTTAGTTTTTCACCATTTAGCAAAAAGGCGTCATAATACGTGGACCAATATGAACATAATATGTGGACGTAACGTGTACGTGTTATTTTCTAACGTACACCGCCTATAGCTCGTCTATTTCGAACTTTTTACCGAGCCGATGCAGAGTAGCTCTCAAGACGTTACGTATCATTTACACCCCTAAGCTAAACCTTTAGTTGGGCTTGTTAAAGTAATATTTAATTGACTAAAGCCTAAATGTGGGTTTTTACGTGTGTGGTATGGCTTCTATCAAATAAAACCCCACCGACTCTTTACTTCTGGGCCTCCGTTCCTTTTCTTTTCTTTTTGATCGGCTAAAGCCCAAGTAATTCTCATACATCTCAGTATATCACATGAGCCTATATAATTATTCCAGCTATCTTTTTGGCCCATTAACCTTCTTTTTGTCGTGTACTACAAATTCAAACAAATGCCTTTTGAAGTCAACAATTGTAGGCACTTCTTGTACACAAAAATGTTCACGTTATTATATAATACTAATGGTGGCGTATGTTATCTCGTGACACTGTAGAAGTGTCTCTAAATTAATATATATAGATAATATAAAGAGCCAGTAAGGGCTGGAAAACAAACACGAGCCGAGAGGCCCAACTACAAAACGAAACAAGAAACCAACTACAAAGACACCGAAATATCGAACTGCAGCCAATTATCCCAAGATGGAATCGGGATATTGGTACGGTGACGAATCCACAAAAACGCATCTTCTTTGATCAACTCGACTGATTTCCTTGGCTGAATGAATTTTTTATTGAACACCTTCTTGTTCTGGGCTTCCCATATCCTCCAAATAGCAGCGTAAACGACAACATTAACAATTCTTTTCCACCTTTTAGACCCGGGCGGTTTGCGAAGAACTCCAACAGATTCTTGAGCGAATGAACAGTAGCCGGGAAAGAAACTTTAACCCAAACGCAGACCTGCCACCAAACGCATCTGGCCATCAGGCAACCAACAAAAACATGGTCCGAATCTTCAGCAGCCAAGCAGCATCGATCACAAATCGAGTTTGATAAAGAAACGCCCCTAGCAATCAGCTGGGTCTTCGCAGCGACTTTTCCCAACTTTGCCCTCCAAACCAGGATACTGCACTTGGGAGGAGCCCAAGAATTCCAACGCAGGCCTTCTTCTTCTTCAGGAAAAGAGCCCAAAGCCGCTGCAATCTCCAATCTAACACTTTTAACAGAGAACCCAACCCCAAAGTCATTTTCCCACTGCCACACATCTTTTTCATTTAAAAATGAACAAAAATACTAAAACTCTTAATTATCTTAATTAGGGTTGTACACGAGCCGAGCCAGGCTAAGCTCGAGCTCGAACTTAAACGAGCCAGCTCGACTTGGCTCGTTTTTCTGGTCGAGCTGAAAAGCCAAGCTCGAGCTCGGCTCATAAATGTTCGAGCTGGCTCGAGCCAGCTCGTTATTTTTTTATTAATTTTTTTACAAATATTTATTAAATAAAAAACAAAAAAATAAAATAAATTGTCAGAAAAACAATTGTCATAAAAATAAAATTACACATATACATGTATATATTTTCATGTATATTTTTTATTTTTCTAATATTTTAAAGAATGTAAGGCATATTAAAAGTATTATATGTATAATTTGTGTTTTTTTTATATTAATTTTCATATTTTATTGATTAATTAAATTTAAAATGTTAATACTTCAACCTCCTCTCACATATTTTTTTAATTTAAACACTTAAAAAAAATTAATACATATAAATAAAATAATTCGAGCCAGCTCACGAGCCAAGACAGGCCTAGCTCGAGCTCGTTTACAATCGAGCCGAGCCGAGTTGGCTCGTTTTTTCGAGCTTTTTTCGAGCCGAGCTTTTTTTGAACGAGTTTCGAGCGAGCTTTTTGTACACCCCTACTCTTAATTAACTCAACAACAATATAGCAAATACATAAACAAAAGTTCTACGGTATATGAACACTGTTTTGTTCATGCTAAAAAGCAAGAACCTAAATTTAATGGTGTTTAATTTGATTTTAATTTCGTTGAGAATTGGTAGTTTTACCTAGCATCTTAGGAAATATCTCACGATCTGTAGAATTTGTTTTGATACATCATTGTCTTTCAACTTTGAATCTAAGACCAAATGCGACTATGAACATAAACTAGCAAAATTAGGGGACCTAGGGAGTTGCCTAGTTTTACAAATCATTTGGGACAACCCTGATTCTTTTCTTATAATATAGCAATAAAATTTGTCATTCGCAAGTTTTCGTCGAATGTTTCCGTCTCGCAAATAATCCCCTTGATTTTGATTCGATTTCGATTCGATTTCTTATTTGGGTTTTCTACTCGCCAATGGTAACACATGGACATATTTTAGGCAATGGAAACCGTAACACACGATGCCCCGTGCGATTTCAAGATATCGATTTAAGGGTCGATTTTGATAGCCTGATTTAGTGGTCGTCGGTTAGGATGATTTTGATAGCATGATTTTGTTGTTACCCATTTAAGGGTCGATTCTGGGCAGTAGCAAAGCATGAAGCTACAAAACATAGACGTCCAAATCGTAAATCTGAATAAAAATGGAACAATTTGCATATTTTTTGAATCCCAAGGTTTTTGATTTATAGGTTTTGGACCATGTTTCCTTTGAAAAAAAAAGGTTTTGGACCATTTGTGGGTTTTTGAAATGTCAATGTTCAATATTGTTGTTGTTGTTGTTGTTGTTGTTGTTGTTGTTGTTGTTGTTGTTGTTGTTGTTGTTGTTGTTGTTGTTGTTGTTGTTGTTGTTGTTGTTGTTGTTGTTGTTGTTGTTGTTGTTGTTGTTGTTGTTGTTGTTGTTGTTGTTGTTGTTGTTGTTGTTGTTGTTGTTGTTGTTGTTGTTGTTGTTGTTGTTGTTGTTGTTGTTGTTGTTGTTGTTGTTGTTGTTGTTGTTGTTGTTGTTGTTGTTGTTGTTGTTGTTGTTGTTGTTGTTGTTATTATTGAAAATCCAAACCAATAGGAATGGGTGGCATGCAGGGGTTGATTTGGGTGGTGGTCGGTACTGGGCTATTGGGGGCCAATTTGGGTATTTTTAGGTTTGAGGCTGCAATCGTATTTTGGTCATTTTGATACAAAAATTAACATTAATAACGGAAATGTACTAAGTGTTAGTACCTAAACTGGTCACAAATTGAAACCATTGACTCAAACATACAATTAAAAAAAGTTAGTACTCAGGCTATGTGGTTGAGGCAAAGTTTGGGAAGTCTTGTCATCACGTCAGCAAAAGGTGGACCAGCCTTGGTTTTAGACAACTTGAGAACTACCCAATGGTGTGTGGATAGTCTTCTTTGTCTAGTCATCCACTCCTATTGATCCAACTTATTTTAAATAAAATTAAAATATATATATATATATATATATATATATATATATATATTAAAAAACCCTTGTTCATCATCATCTGCACACAACCCACATCAATACCTACCTCCTTCTCTACACACAACCCACATCACCAAAGCCAACAACCACCCTATTATCCTCTTCCGATACATCTTTCTTCACCAACACTTACCCCTTCCGACAAACAACCACCACCTGATCCTTCCGACAAACAAACAACGAGCAAAACACCAACCATCATCACCCGCAAAACTCAATGGCCAGATTGTCGACCACACCTCCGGCCTCCACAGTCACTGGAGCAGTCACCTTGCAGGTTTTAAAGTTGGAAAATTGGTTTTTTTTTTTTTTATTCAAATGGTATTATTAACGTTAAGATAGACCCACCAAACAAATCAACCAATCAAAGCCTACGTCTTGAACGTCCATTTTCAGCCGCTTTGAACGGATCTAGGGCGTCGCAAGCGGTGTTGAACGGGCCAAGACGTGGTGGACGTGCCTTGACCGTTCCCCACACCACCGTCTCTTATTTTTCACAAACCAAAACACTATATGGGTAAATTAAATCTAATTGAAGAGGTATAAGCAATTATACCGCGGCCTACTCCCTGGGTACGAACCCAGGACACTAGGCCGTAGCCGAACATTCTGACCGAAGGAAAGTACAAGCCTCTCCCGGAAGTCAAAAGACTCCGAATGATAGTACAAAGGGGATCCGAAGTATAGTACAACTTGGCTGACTAGTATAAATACCCCCTCCAAAGTACAATGGACACAGGAATGCATACACTCCGAATCTCACTTTCTCTCTCTACTTTCTCTCACTAAACAAATACTTATCCTCACGCCGGAGGGTGGTTACAGAGAGGCCATCCCTCCTCCTCTGTAACGAGCCTAACGGTCTTTTACCTTGTGCAGGTTTAAGCTTAGGTTCGGAGCATTCCAGATCCATCACAAGTCGCACCTGTTTTAACTGTAATTGCAGGTTCGTCCACTTTTTGGATCTTCAATTGGCGCCATCCGTTTGTACAACCGTTTTCTGTACCCTTAAAAGGTAAAGATTTCGACGGTTTTTCCCATGGCGGCTTCATCTGAAGGTTTTGTTATCGAAGATGTCACAAATGCGGAGCATGGCGACGGGGCAACCACTGTTGCGGCCTCTGTTGTCATGACCCCGTCCGCAGGGCTCACCAACACGGACGGACGTTTTATGCCCATGCAGGGTTCGGTGGACAACACCTTCCGAACAAGTCAAGAAACCGCACCAGAGTTTGATGCAGATTTTCTACTCAAAAATCGTGATTTCTTATTACAGCTTAAAGCACAACAAGAAAAGGAAGCGAAACTCAAAAGTGTGCAGGTAAACCTATTCTCCACCGACGGACTTCAAGCATCCTCCGGACATGGTCCGGGCCCTGTTGCACAAGTCACCTACTCCACCGTGGTCACCACTCCCGATCTAGGGACCCCGCAAGGGAGCTGCTTCCCATCGGGGCACCACGGAGTCATACAGCCTGTCACCACCGTAGCAAAGCAAAGACCAGCCGTCACCACAGCTGAAGATGACCTTACCACTCCTTATCGCCCAGCCTATATGGCTGCATACTCCAAGTTCGCACCCCGTATCGCCAGTGCTCCTCTACCAGCAAAACTTAAAATGCCCACAACAATAAAAAGATATGACGGTACGTCAGATCCGGACGACCACATTCACGATTTTGGAGGAGCTGCAGAGATCGAACTGTGGCCCATGCCTGCATGGTGCCACATGTTCGCACAAACCCTGACGGGGGCGGCCAGGGTATGGTTCGATGGTCTGGCACCGGGTGAAATAGCGAATTGGACTGAGCTCCGCCGTGCTTTTCTACAAAATTTTTCTCAACAACGGATGTGTTCAAAAGACATCACCGAAATCCACAACATCCGTAGGAAAGACGGGGAGTCACTAGAAAGGTTTATTGACAGGTTCAACAAAGAGAGCATGCAAATTAGTGGAGCTCTCGATCAACTGCGGATCTCCGGCTTTTGCCACGGAGTCCGAAACAACCAGCTTGTAGAAAAGTTACATGAAGATCTTCCGAAGACCATGGAAGTATTGATGGAGCGAGCACGAGCCTTTGCTCGAGGAAAGAGTGCTTGCAGCCAAACATACGACAATGAGTACCGCTCCTCGTCAAGAAGTAGTTCATGGAAGAAGGGATCAGGAGCTCCAAGCTCGGATCGAAGTAACTCCTGGGGTAAAAACAGGTCCCAACCTTACTCAAGAAATGACAAAAGTTCCACTGGCCGGAACTCTTCCTCACACCGGGGGTCAACTTACTCCGATCTACTAAAATCTCCCAGCGAGATATTTAGCACGGAGAATGTGGATTTCCCCAAGCCCCCGAGACAGAAGCCCACATCCGACAAGAACACTAAAAAATACTGTGATTACCACCGAGCTAGAGGACATGATACTGATGATTGCTGGTCGTTGAAGCAAGAAATTGAGAAAGCTCTTAAGGCAGGTAAGCTGTCGCACTTGGTGAAGGAGATCAAAGAAGGCAAAGCCGGCACCACAAATATTCCAAATCCGAATGATCAAGCAGGGATACACATGATCCGAGCCATCAAGCAGCAAGGGATGAAGTGAAGTAGCGATCATGTCGCGGCATGGATGGCCCAGCCCATCACTTTCCCCTCCATTTCACCCGAAGATTACAAAGACGGTCCGATAATTGTGTCGGGGATCGTGGCTGGGCATAAAACTCACCGGATCTATGTGGATGGAGAAAGCGCCACTGAAATCATGTACCTCCAATGTTTCCAGTTACTAGCCGAAGCATCCCAGCAAAAGCTGATTCCAGTTTCCATGCCATTAATCAGTTTTTCAGGAGAAATCGTACAGCCCATAGGACAACTGTCCTTACCGGTGACGTTCAGCTCGGGGAATTGCCAACGAACGGTAATCCTAACTTTCTGGTAGTGGGCTCCAGGTCAGTGCACAATATCATCCTGGGAAGACCAGGGATGAAAGCCTTGGGAATGGTAACATCTACCATCCACGGTGCACTTAAGTTCCCAACCGAAGAAGGTATTGCCACACTGGAATCCGAAGCCAGGCATTCCATTTCGGAGATCCGTCAATCGTTAGATACAGGCAATGACGATCACCTAGGAAGCTCTGGCACTGCTGTGACCGAGAAATGGTCGATACACCCACGCTTCCCAGAACAAAAAATCTCCATTGGCACGCAGCTCCCAACCGCAGCTCGAGAGGCACTTTGGAAGTTGCTCTCAAACTCCTTAGACGTCTTCGCCTGGGAAAATTCAGACATGACCGGGGTCCCAAGATCGTTAGCAGCGCATAAGTTGAACACTTATCCCGGCATAAAACCGGTAGCTCAGAAGAAGAGAAGTATGGCCCCTGACCGTGTTAAAGCTATAGCAGAAGACGTCAAAAATCTGTTGAGCGCCGGCATAATCCGGGAGGTACGATACCAAACGTGGGTAGCCAATCCCGTACTGGTCAAGAAACATGACGGGGCTTGGAGGATGTGTGTAGATTTTAAAGATCTCAATAACGCTTGTCCGAAGGATTGTTATCCTTTACCAGAGATTGACGTGAAAGTTGACGCCGTGGCTGGATTCCGATTAAAGTGCTTCCTTGATGCCTATAAAGGGTATCATCAAATTCAAATGGCCGAAGCCGATGAAGACAAAACGGCGTTTGTCACAAATAGCGGCCTGTATTGTTACAAAAAAATGCCGTTCGGCCTAAAAAATGCTGGTGCCACGTACGAAAGACTGATGGACGCAGCCTTCAAGAACCAAATTGGAAGAAACTTGGAAGTTTATGTGGATGACGTAGTCATTAAAAGTGGCACAGAAGAAACCATGATAAAAGACATCGCCGAGACTTTTGCTAAGCTTCGAGAAATCAACATGAAACTAAATCCCAAGAAATGTTCTTTCGGCCTGGAAGAGGGGAAGTTCCTGGGGATACTAATGGCCCGGGATGGGATAAAAGCCAATCCAGAAAAAGTGGAGGCAGTACTAAAAATGCAACCCCCTCAAAATCTTAAAAAAATGCAGTCTTTGAATGGGCGGCTAGTGGCCCTGCACCGATTCCTCTCTAAAGCCGCAGAAAAAACTCTGCCATTCATGAATGTTCTAAAGAAGAGTCTGGGGAAGGAACAGTTCCAATGGACAACCGAAGCTGGCGTCGCCTTCGATGAGCTAAAGAAATGCTTGGTTAATCTACCCACCTTAACAGCTCCAGAACCTGGTGAGACACTCACGGTATATCTCTCAGCCTCGGAGGGAGCTATTAGCTCCATCCTCATTGTCACCAGGGCCGCCGTACAGCACCCGGTATACTATATCAGCCGCGCCCTCCGAGAATATGAGGTTCGATATCCGATCCTTGAAAAGTTAGCTCTCGCTTTGGTTCACACTTCCAGAAGGCTCCGTAGATATTTCCAAGCATTCAACATTGAGGTACAGTCTGAACAGCCGATCCTCCGGGTACTTCGAAAGCCAGAGGCTTCTGGGCGAATGGCTAAATGGGCCATTGAGCTCGGTGCTTTTGATATCACGTACAAAACTAGAGGACCAGTAAAGGGGCAAGCTGTGGCTGATTTCTTGGTAGAGATTCCCCAATCCGCAGAGACCGAGCCCCAACATGCTCCGACAAGTACTTGGTCCCTTTACACCGATGGGGCTTCGGGTTCGGAAGGATCGGGCGCTGGAATGGTCTTACAAGAAGCTGAGGGAAAAGAACTGCTTTATGCTATCCGACTAGATTTCAAAAGCTCCAACAATGAGGCCGAGTATGAAGCACTCATAGCAGGACTTCGACTGGCTATAAAGGTCGGAGCCAGGAAGGTACTCATACACACGTCCAACACTATAAAAACTCCCTGCTATATGCAAAGTTCGGCCAAATCTTTAACATGCTGTAAACATTGCAGGTTATCTCCCATGTCGATTCTTTATTGGTAGCCAATCAAATATCTGGGGAATATGAGGCTAAAGAAGCCAACATGATTCTGTACTTAGCTGAGGTACGGGTACTACCCAAAACCATCAGATTAAAGATATTAGCACCAAAGAAAACGACTAATTCTTGCTTCAAATGCAGGCTAAAAAATTGATGAAGCAATTTGAAGCTTGTCAAGTAATTCATATACCGGGAAGCAAGAACAAGAAGGCCGATGCTCTGAGCAAGCTGGCCGCGTCCACTGATGACATCGCCCAGCAAGAAGTACACATGGAAGCCCTACAAGGCCCGTCTATCCAAGCAACCTCGGTACTGTCAGTCAATACAGCATCTGATACTTGGATGACTCCTATAGTCCAATACCTTGTACACGATGTCGTGCCGGAGGACAAGGCAAAGGCCCGGAAGCTGAAAGTAAAAGCCCTCCAATACCAAGTCATTGACGGTCAGTTATATCGAAAAACATTCTTGGGACCACTTTTGAAATGTGTTGACTTGGACGAAGCTTCGTATATCGTCCAAGAAATTCACCGTGGCATATGCGGCATTCATGCAGGTCCCAGAATGGTGGTAGCCAAGATAATGAATGCGGGATATTTTTGGCCGGGCATGCACAACAGTGTCGTCACCGAACTGCAAAAATGTGAAGAATGTCAACGACATGCACCCGTCAGCCTCCGAGCTAAAAATAACCTCATCCCCGTGACTGCGGCATGGCCATTCCAACAATGGGGAATTGATATCGTTGGGCCATTTCCCAAGTCCACAGGGGGTATGAAGTTCTTGTTGGTGGCCGTGGATTACTTCACGAAATGGGTCGAAGCCCGTCCACTGTCAAAAATATCCGGAAAAGAGGTAAAGAAGTTTGTATGGGAACAGATAGTATGTCGTTTTGGCCTTCCACAGACAATCATCAGCGATAATGGGACGCAGTTCGCAAACAATCCCTTCAAGAAATGGTGCCAGGACCTGCACATCCAACAGTCGTTTGCCTCGGTGGCACACCCGCAGGCAAACGGACAGGTCGAGAGAATCAACAGAAGCTTGGTGGAAGGGATAAAGAAACGATTGGGGCGAAAGAGGAGCGGCTGGGTAGATGAGCTCCCCAACGTCTTGTGGGCTCATCGAACCCATACAAAGACAAGTACCGGGGAAACGCCCTTCAGCTTAACCTACGGGACCGAGGCTGTAATCCCCGTGGAAATTGGCTCCCCATCCCTACGCGTCCAACACATCAGCAATAATGACCAGGAGCTACGGATGAACTTGGATTTGCTTGATGAAAGGCAAGAAGCCGCGGCCATTAAGGAAGCGCGGTATAAACAAGAGCTGGAAAAATTTTACAACTCAAGGGTGAAAGATGTCCGGTTCAAGCCAGGAGAATATGTGTTTCGTTGCAACGAGGCCAGCGGGGTTGAAAAAGGAAAGATGGCCGCCTCCTGGGAAGGGCCATACATAATCAAGACGGCAGGAGGGAAATGCGCCTACACCCTCCAAACCCTAGAAGGGAAAGACGTACCCCGCACCTGGAACGGTGTTCACCTTAAAATATGCTATATGTAAGCACGACCAGCTAATTTTTCCTAAGTTTCTTGATTGTAATGTGAGATGTGCCATTCCTCACCATTTCTATTTCCTTGTTATTATTCGGGATGCGACATTCCCCGACAAAACATTAATAAAAAAGCTGGTCCATGCTTTGAAAAACTTCTAAGGTGCTAATATAAGCCGCAACTCAGTAACGAGCTCGACATAACAAAAGCCACGTGGTGTGAAAAACATCAAACAGGAGTAGCAAAAGGAAACGGATCAAAGTGGATAAGTTTTGGTCCGGGTCTCAACTAACCTAAACAAGCACCTAGCTAAATCTTAAACACAACATAAAACAAAAACTCATAAGGGGACGACATAGAACACCAGCACGCGGCATGGATAACAGCCGCGTCCTGGTCAAGAAACCCCGCAAACCATGGTTATTTAACACATATGCAAAGTCCGCGGATAAGATTAGGACGTAACAAGATACGTGGACGCACGATCAATCGAGCTACGGTCCAAAAAATCGGTCATTTAAGGCCAAAAATATCACCTGAAAATAAACATGTCATAAATCAAAAGACATAGCCCGGACCCATGATAAGGTCCAGAATCAACCTGCATTAAAAGTAATTCGAACCCAACAAGAAGGTTCGAATCAAATAGAACTTTTTTAAAATATTACAAACACTCCGGGTCTCATGAAGGCCCGGATCAAATGATAATTGTTCAAGTAAAGCTAAACAGAGGATTCGAGCTTCAGCTCGTCAAAAGCTTCGGATAGGGACTCGGGTGGGCCGGTGACTTGATCAACCAATTTGGCAACCTTGGGGAAAACGAGGGAATCATAGGCACGAGCAGTGGCAGTGAGCTCCTCCTGGGCGTTATGCTTTATCAGCGGCATCTTCTCCAAGGGAATACCCTTTGCCGCGGCCGCATAACCCGCCTTCACACCTACGTTGAAGCCCATGGCATTCATCGCATTGTTCACATCACTGACGGCCTTTTTCATGGCCGAGCCCTTGTGAACATGGTCAGCAATAAGCTGTGCCCCGGTGGTCAGGAAGAAGGTCTTCAACCTAAACAGCTCATCAATGTTCCCAACCAGCTCTTTCTTTTCTTCCTTCCATGCCTCCTCGTCCCCTGCCATCTTCTTCTCAGCCGCAGCCAACACCTGCCTGGCTAGCTTCTCTCCCTCCACAGCCTCGTCCCGTTCTACAAAATAACAGCCAAATCAAAGTTAAGTTAAACATCAAAAAGAGTTTAAACATCAAAAAACGTACCAGCAATTAAAGCATCAGTACCTTTCCTCAGGTTGGCCATTGTAACATCCATCTGCTTAAGAAGGTCGTTGGTCTTCTTAGAGTCGGCAGCAGCAGCAGCTTCGGACTCCTGGAGTTGTTTCTTCAAAAGATCAACTTCCCGAAGGGCTTTGTCCCTGGACTCCGCAGCCGAAGCTACGGCAAACTGTGTAGAAGAAGCCTGATTCTGAGCATCCCTCAGATTCTTCTTCAACTCAGCCATGGCCGGCCCATGGTTGCAGGAAGCCCCCTTCCTCCGCAGCCGCTCCCTGTCTACTTCGGCATCCGTCCAACGACGATATGCCTCGGTCACCAAAAAGTTGGATTGGGCTTGGCTAACCAATAACGCCCCACAAAGGGCAGGAGAATCCAAGTTGTGGTAATACTCCCGATCAGCAGGGGTATCTAGGTTGAACAACATCATACGAGCAGATAGCCCGTCATTCACCCGGTCCCCATTCTTCAAGTCCCACTCCGGGACAAACTTTTCATCGGCAACAAAACTGCCACCACCACCACCGCTAGAACTCCCCCTGCCACCGCTGCAAAATCATAAAGGGAAAAAGCTTCAGTCTCGAACCACGATGGGGGGAAAGTATCATCCTTGTCCCCCACATTGGTTTGAGAAAGAAGGGGAGATTGCCTAAACTCACCAGCTGAAACATCGTCAGGCCGCACCACCTTCTCCCTCGCCGGGCTAAGTATCCCGGTAGACCCATCCACCCCCTCCTCATCACTAAGACCCCCGCCCTGAGGATTATCCACCATTAGTATTGGAGCCGAGTCTCTGAGGGATTTACCCCCAAATAAATGATATTCAAGGTTATGGAGAAGGTTAGAATATACCTCGGTAGTATCCTCTACAAACCGCAGTTTCTTTTTTGGTTTTGAACTGGCGGCAGTGCTCTTCAAAGCTTTCCTCTTGCCCGAGCCTCGGGAAACCGAGGTATCAGTAAGAGCCCGTCCCTCCTTATCACCAGAAACCTCCCTGGAGGCACGAGAAGGCTCGGAGGATTGATGACCCATACTAACAGAAGGGTCCGGTTGCTGAACACTTGCAATGGGTGGATCGGGAGGAATTTCAGAAGACAAGGGCAGGCCCTCAGTAGGCAGAACTACCCCAACAGTTTCGGTCACGACCCCCGTGGTCTGACCATCCCCACCAGTACCACTAGCACCAACACCCGTGCCCTCCACCGGCCGAATTGGTTGATGTGTCTTCACCATCTGCTCCACCAAGGGTTTTGTATTACCCAAATCCTCGCTGGTGTACTCCAAGGCCGCGTCATCAAACGTGGTCAACTTCAAACAATCAAGCAGCGACATCTCTGTATAAACAAAAACAAAGGAGAGTTAGAAAAAACTAACAAAAACGCGGAAAAATAAATAAATAAGCCGCGACTCTCCACTC
Organism: Ambrosia trifida; assembly: GCA_028751855.1. Lineage (NCBI taxonomy): Eukaryota > Viridiplantae > Streptophyta > Magnoliopsida > Asterales > Asteraceae > Ambrosia > Ambrosia trifida. The sequence continues at coordinate 192,762,071 of CM054122.1, read as the reverse complement.
ACCCTCCCCGTTATAACGCACTAACGGCCACCTATCATCCAGACTCCAATTCATGCTCACTCCGCCGAGACAAAGAACGTGCTCCGGATATTTCTGGATATTACTCTTGTTCTCCACCAGATCCAAGTACAAGGTACGGTTGTATTTAAACTTCTTGGGTAAGTCCCATTCAGATGCCTCAAAACTTTCACGCCACACCATGTCCGGGGGTAAGCATCGGTCGTCCAAGAAGAAGAACTGGTTCTTCCAATTCTTCAAGCTTGTTGTCTGATAGTCATGACAACTCTCCAACGACCGCCGCTTCTCAAAAGTATACCAGCTACCGGCCTTGCTAAGCTTATAAAAGCATCGGAAAACGCTTAGATCCGCACCTTTCTCTAAAGCACGGCAAGAAAGCTCGAAGTGATTTATTCGGCTGAGACCGAAAGGATTCACTTGAGAGATGTGCACATCGTGAAACTTCAACACCCTCATCAAAAATTTGGTGAAGGGGACACGGTAGTTGGCAAAATCACACACTCGGGTGTAAAAGCCGAACTTGCCAACAGGAAAGGGGTGTATCACCTCCCGCGGCCCTGGTAATACCGGATTCAACTCACGTGGGATCGCGTAAGTATCAATGAACCGGGCAAGCTTATCCGCGGACAGGTTCGAAAAAGTCACATTCATATCGTCCTTCACCATCTCCAGGACCCAAGAAAAAACAGTAAAATAGGAAAAATGAAGAAGGAAGGAGTAAGACAACGCACCTTAAGCAGGTTAATGAGGCTCGAGCGGATGATAAGAACGCCGAAGGGGTAAGTAAGATAAGAGAAAACAGTGAAAAGTAAAGAAGGAAAAAAGAAAAGAAGGTTTATATAGGGAGAGAGGGCGACGGTTGAGATGGCTAGGGTTGGGGACAGCTGGTCTAGATGAGCGGCCCAGATTGCCCCAAAAATTGAACCGCCATCACGTCAGCCATACGATCGCATGGCCATAACTATACCCACGTGTCAGGGGAATACGACAAGACTCCTGGACAGCTGGCCCTGACACGTGTCAGCCATCCTCACAAAATCCCTACAAATGCCGTAACAAGACCAAGGAACAGCGAGACGATTAAGTCCAGCAAGTTGCAAATAACTTGAGGACTTGGGAAGACATGAAAAGGTATAAGCAATTATACCGCGGCTTGACCACCTGTGATTCGGTCATACTTAAGTCCAACAAGTTACAAATAACTTGAGGACTTGGGAAGACATGAAGAGGTATAAGCAATTATACCGCGGCTTGGCCACCTGTGATTCGGTCATACTTAAGTCCAACAAGTTACAAATAACTTGAAGACTTGGGAAGACATGAAGAGGTATAAGCAATTATACCGCGGTTTGACCACCTATGATTCGGTCATATCTAAGTCCAACAAGTTACAAATAACTTGAGGACTTGGGAAGACATGAAGAGGTATAAGCAATTATACCGCGGCCTGCTCCCTGGGTACGAACCCAGGACACTAGGCCGTAGCCGAACATTCTGACCGAAGGAAAGTACAAGCCTCTCCCGGAAGTCAAAAGACTCCGAATGATAGTACAAAGGGGATTCGAAGTATAGTACAACTTGGCTGACTAGTATAAATACCCCCTCCAAAGTACAATGGACACAGGAATGCATACACTCCGAATCTCACTTTCTCTCTCTACTTTCTCTCACTAAACAAATACTTATCCTCACGCCGGAGGGTGGTTACAGAGAGGCCCTCCCTCCTCCTCTGTAACGAGCCTAAGGGTCTTTTACCTTGTGCAGGTTTAAGCTTAGGTTCGGAGCATTCCAGATCCATCACAAGTCGCACCTGTTTTAACTGTAATTACAGGTTCGTCCACTTTTTGGATCTTCACTAATAAAATGATAATATAAAACTAACAAGTCACATACAAGAAAATTAGTTAAATATATAAGACACACACCCGGTATCTATACGGGGGAATTAATATTTATGTGGGGATTAACATAGTATTTTCTTTGATGTTGAGTATAGCTGAAAGGCACAACTAGTCACGCTGTCTTAAAATAATCCATTTTAATAAAAGTAATTTTTACCATGATTCCGACTGTCGGATGGTCAACGAATTAACGAAATGAACCCACTTGATTCTATTCCGCTGATGAAATCGATCTCGTTGAATCTGGATGCTTATTTCAATAGTTTGTAATGCTTTGTATCTTACTTGATTTAGAAAAAAACACAATGTTTTAGAAAATTTTACAAAGTCTTAGGTTACGTTGATGTTCAATCACAATTCCTGTTCTAGATTCTACGTACCAGGTTTAAAACATCCTAGATAAACTGTACAGAATCGAAGTCAGGGGCGAAGGTTCTTTGGGGCCCGAGGGGCCCCCGGCCCCCACCGATTTTTGGCGCAGTATTGGAATTTTGCGATTTTCGTAAGCAAATTGAGTTTGGGTTTAGTCTGGCCCCCACCGATTTGATCTTCCGGCCACTACCGATCGAAAAAAATTGAGTCTGGCCCCACCGATTTAAGAACCAAGCTTCGCCACTGATCGAATTGAACAATTTCTTGTTACGACTTATGAGTTATTTTACTTGCATGTCGTAAAAATCACCAAAATAATGTTGAGGACCAACAATTTTACTCAAATGTCCATTAACTCTTACATGTGTTCATATAGGCAATCAAAAACAACCAGGTACAGGAAGACAAAAAAGCAGAGACGGTTTCCTCATAGCCCACACTACGATAATTTGGCTTCATAGACTCATAGTCCACACACCGATAATATGGCTCCTTCACAACACACACTCCCTAACTTGAATTTGTTGTTTGTAAAGTCAAGTTGTTAAGTTGATACGCCAAGTGGCGAGTTCCGACACATTGGACAAGTAGGATGAGCCTTCAACCACGTATCTATACAACTAACATGATACATATGACCACATTCTGGCAACGTCCGAACTACGTCAGCTGGCATATAATCCCCCAAACATATAGAGCATCCGGAGCCGTTAGCAACGGTGCCAGTATGAGGTACCTTTGTCTCAGAGTAAATAGATGTCGGGAACGTTACAAGAACATCATCATCAAGACCCCGAGATAATCGTATGAGGTGGCGGTTGTCCGCATCCTCGTTGGTATCGGATGGTGGTGGTGGTGATCGAGACCGCTTGCATATGTACGAAAAGTAGGTGATGGTAAATAGGAAGAGTGCGAGTAAGAAGAATCCGACGACGAATAAGTAGTCGTGGCTTCCTGGTGGACTCTTGAGGATTGGGGTGGTGGCGTACGGTGGTGGTTCGGTGTCCGTTGTGACGTTCATGTTGGGTGTATGGAGGTTGGCGTGGCGAGTTGTCAACTTTGGTTTTTTTAATATGTCAAAGATAATGTGTATGACCCGTGAGTGTGTGTGGTTGGTGGTTACATATATAAGAATCTTCAATGGAGTTGTTACTTGCTGATGACGGGTGTCTGGCCTTGACGAGTCGAACCAGGTGTCGGGCCTCGACGAGCCGATCCAGGTGTCTGGCCTCGACGAGCCGATCCAGGTGTCTGGCCTCGACGAGCCGAACCAGGTGTCTGGCCTTGACGAGCCGATCCAGGTGTCTGGCCTCGACGAGCCGAACCGAGTGTCTGGCCTCGACAAGCCGAACCAGGTGTCTGGCCTTGACGAGCCGAACCGGGTGTCTGGCCTTGACGAGACGAACCAAGTCAATCCGAATAGCCGAACTATAATACAAATAGACCAAACGCAAGTTATGCCTTTCGATTGGAAGATGAACGTTCAGGATGAATGAACGAACTCTGACACGGCTGGACCATTGGTTAATAGACACATGAGGTATTGCCTAACGGATAAAGACAGAACAGTAGAAAAGTACGGCCGAATCAATATTATATATTATAACCCATGATGAACAGGTACATGAATAGTAGATTTCCCCCTATAAAAGGAGAATTCCACCCCTCCAACCAACACACAATGAGAACTACTCGTAGTCCTCTGCAACCGAATCATGCTCTAATTTCCCACTCTATATACCTGGTACACTCAAGACCATCGAAACTAGTGACCTAGTTCCCAAGTTCCACTATAATATTATCACCCCACTTTCATGAGAACACATCATCCCTTAATACATCATCTATCATTATAACAAATTAGTAACACCACTGCTCATAACCCTAGAATGAAATCTTTATAACCATCATCATCCTTTCATCTCAGCAGCTTGCAATCATGAACACATGCTAATATACACACTCCAAATACCACATAATCAACAACAGTTAGACCATCTCGGTAAGCACACAATCTCTGCCTCTATTCCACGGAAGGAATCGGCTCCTGTACAGACCGTCCGTCTTCTTCCATCACCCACAGCCAGAACGGTTCCAACTTCAAACCGTATCTCCAAGATCGTACCTCAACACTTGCCTTAAAAATTGTAAACTATCTCGCATTATAAATTTATCCATCGATCAAAAGTATCGTGTTCATAGTATATATGATAAACAGCTGTTTTATTGTTAACTAAAGTAATATAAATCAAATAATTATTATCTATAATCTATAACTTATAATAAAAGAATTGAATATTGATCAGGTGACATTCAATAGAGGCCTAAGAAAGCCATTTTAATGATATGGCATTCAAGAAGGCATTCTCCTCCTTGAGTGTGCCATGTGTCATGGCATGTGGCAAATTAAAAATAAATAAATAATAATATAAAAACTAATCTACTAAATTTAAATTAAGTTATTTTAGGAAAAAAGAATTTAAAAACAAATTTAAATTTTTCTCTCTTATTTTCCTCCCATAATTTTTAAACATTAATATCTTTTATATACGATATTTTTTAAAGAAAAAAGTTACACCAAATTAACGAGCGTTTTATTATTTTTCCAACGAGTATCATAGTTCTATATAAAAAACGGAGAAAAAAACAACTATTTTTTGTGGGGTTTCGTTCATACAGGAAAAAAACACAAAGTGTTCAGGTTATTCATTAATAATGTTTTTTTCTTTTAAACCTGGTTCTTATCTACGATGTTGAAATTCAGCTCAATCGCCATGCTTTCATTGGAATTTTACTCTTTTAAAGATGCATAGGTATACTTCATCAAGAGAAGCTAGGAGAAAGAATCGCGCAACACTGCAACACATTGTGTCACCTTATAGTAAGGTTATTTTTTTATTTATTTAATTACAAGGGTAATAATTATTACTATTAGTATTAGTATTATTAGAATTGTTATATTTTTCAACCCGAGACGCTCCCGGGATAAAAGCTAGTAAAATATATAACATAATGTCTTTCAAATTAAAAGATTACATATTTTTTTAATATAAGTGTGCAAGTCACTAAACATATGATACAAAATTGTCAACGTACATATATCTTTACAACATAAATTTTGTAGAATTAAGAATGAAAAGGAAAATAATGTAAGCAGATGGTGCAACTCACTTACAAATCACAATTCTTCCATTTTTGATCGATCGACTTGAATATATATATATATAAAGAAATGCAACTTTGGATCACCCCATTCTTCATCATCTTTCACCACTAACGAGACCTCCACGGATGGCGCCACACTACGCATGCCATCCGTGGCGAATGACTACCTGGTTTTCTTTGTGTGACTCTACATGAAAGACAATTAGAGATTTGGATATGATCTTAAAACCATCTTATTATCTATAAAAATGTTAAAACTTAAGAAATATAATATTATAGTAACCTTTTTACTACATTCTGAAATACATAATTTAAGTTATCAGTGTACATAACTTGATTCATGAAGAAAAGAGGGTAAGTAGTAGATAATAGATATCTATTTTTAAAATAAATAATTGTTTTTAGATAAGAAAATAGTATTAGAACAATAAAATTGTTACATTATATATAACTAGTATTAAAGCCCCGTGTTACGGCGAGGGCGCAGAATCATACCAATTAGCACCACCGCTACACCACCACTAGCGACCATCACGTACGCTACATGGTGTTAACAAAGAAGCCTCAAACAAAATCTTTTCGAAAGATGAAAAGTAAATTTGGAACAAAACATTAAACAAAAAACTTGCGAAGATGAAAATTATGGGATCAAGGTTGAAAGTAAAAAAGTTGGAAGGTTAAATTCAAAAAATAATTTTTTTTGGTTAAAAGTAAGAAAATCATCTATATCTATCTATATATATATATATATTGCAAAGGGATTAATCCTACATGTCATACTCTTATGCAATCTCTCCTTTGAGAGATGCCACATATGATGTGATGTGGCAAGTGTAAACCAATTAAAAAAAATGAATAAATATGATTTAACATAATCTATTATAATCTTTAAGCTAATCTATTAAATACCTAATCTACTAAATCTAAATATTAAAACTTTATTATTTTATCTCTCGTGTTTCGTCCCATAACTTTTAAACGTTAATATCTTTTATATACGAGATTTTTAAATGAAAAAAATTACATCAAATTAACGAGCGTTTTATTATCTTTCCAACGAGTACCATAGTGCTATATAAAAATCGGAGAAAAAAATGACTATTTTTTGTAACCCGACAGGTATTGTGTCGGGTTTGGGATTAGTTTAAAAAAAATTGTGGGTTTGGGTCGGGTCTGGGATTAGGTGATAACCGACCCGATTACCCGAAACAACATACCCAAATACCCGAACTACATACCCGATCATATACCCATGAATTTTTTAACGCATCACATAACCCTTAGACTAATGCGTTCGATATTTCAATAATTAACTTTTTTTTTTCTTCTTATTTCATGTTAGTTCTTTTTAGAATGATCGATTACAAACTTCCGAATTCGTTTGTAATGGCACTAGATTTATACCCCGGCGCAGAGATTCGTTTTTTTTATATTGGAATATAATAACTTATGACAGAGATTTGTTTAAAATAATAATAATAATAATAATAATAATATATTTTATTATGTTATATTAGATATTTTAACCCGGGACGCTCCCGGGATAAAAACTAGTTTTAAATAAAGCATCCTATGCATGAAGTATAAAACCTTTATGCTTGAAAAACTTAGAAAATTAATATTATGTAAATGTAATGTAAATGTAAATTAAACTTAAAGTTCCTCATGAATAGTAACGATTAATTTTTTTTAATTTTATTGTTACACTATATATAATAAACGTATTTAACCTATTTAATTTCCATTTGATTTGGATTTTATTTGATAACTTGTTTTTGTTAACATTTTAAAAGAAAATTTTAAATAAGCAAATGTGTTTATTCATATTTTTCTCGACGTTTCATCATAAGCTTCGTTGAAAATAATTTGTACTCACAATATAATATTTTATTAGTATCTTAAGCTATCCAAAGTATCGATACTGTACTTATGCCATGACGAATCAAGCCGATCGTAAAGAACATCCGTACATGTACTGGTAACTGGAATGATACGATATTTTTGTATGGTTTTTTGTCGATGTAAATTATATATGTGTTGATATCTTGTTGACATATCTGATATCACGAATTAATTTATTTATTTGTTCAGTTGTTTTATTGAGTATCGGTATCATACCGGTACCATATAACAAACTAACCATATATAAACAAATGCTTTCATCCCACTAGTCTTATTTTAATCAAGTACATAAAAGCAAGTTAAACATCCCTATTGAAAAGTAATTAAGAAAAAATCAAAACAATAAACGGATAATGCTATCAGTTGTGAATTATTGATTGTCATCGTTATCAGTTACATTTGTTATAAACTTAACAAAGTGAAACCTTAAATCTGTTCATCAATCACTCAACTCTTCTGAACTAGCGACACTGTCCGGCCCATAACGCGGCATGTCTCGACACACCGGACAAGTAGGATGAGCCTTCAACCACGTGTCTATACAACTCACATGAAACAAATGACCGCATGCAGGCAATAACCGGACCACATCTGTCGGTTTATAATCCGCCAAACATATAGAACAGCTGGAATCGGTTGCAGTGTTTGTATCCGAGTAAAGAAACGTAGGGAAAGTGACAAGAACATCGTCATCAAGGCCACAGGAGAATCTAATGAGGTGGTTGTTGTCTGCTTCCACGTAGGTGGTGGTACTAGTGAAAGCGATGGATGGTGGTCGTGGTGGTGGTGGTCGAGAGCGCTTGCATATGTAAGAAGTGTATGTGAGGGACATTAGGAGGAAGACTGTGCAGAAGAATCCGATTACAAATATGTACGCGTCTCCGCCTTCGGGTTTGCCGGAGTTGGTGGTGGTGGTGGTGTTGTAAGCTGGTTCTACACCGTTTGTTGTTGTTGTTGTTGTGTTCATGTTGAGTTTGAGAAAGGGTTTCATATTTTTGTTGTTTATATCATAAGTTTCAAAAAAAAAAAAAAAAAAAAAAAAAAAAAAAAAAAAAAAAAAAAAAAAATGGAAAAAACAGGTGGATAATGCACCTGAAAGATAAGGTATTGACCTTTGAGCTTAATCAAAAAATACATAGTTAATATTGTTGTTGGATTTTGGGTTTAAATTAATATTTATAGAAAGTATAAACTATATACTTTGGCACTTTGCTACATTATGGTTTCTAATGGTGCCATTGAGAAGGTTATTCGTTTGGTGTGGTTGGTGGGTATTTTGTATAAAGAAAAGTCAACTTCTTCTCATTTTTGGTGGCATATATATATATATATATATACTAGTGGGAATGCCCGCGCGTTGCCGCGGCTACTTATGGTTTTTTTGGTACATATTGTGTTGGCATAAACCCTTTTGAAGTGTATCACAAAACCAATATAATATAATCAACAATAAAGACTAGGAGCATCTTGAATCATAAGTTACCCCAATAACCCTTTAAAAAATTAACCTTTTTTCTACACCATTATATCAGTTATCCAAATTGACCCGTACCCAAGCACTTAACCTCTTCTGCACATTTTCTTCTTGTCTACCTATCATTTCCTCTTCTCCGCGCTTTCCTCGCGCCCTCCAACCACCTACAACTCCAGCAGCCTAACTCTAGTAACCTGCACATCAATTCCAAAATGTGACTACCCAACAGTCATATTATCAAGTAATTAAGTTTGCTGGCCCCAAAAGGTAAAATATTAAATTTGATTTTGACTTTTTCTTTACTAAACACATGGAGCGTCGCATCAACAACTTCACGCCTCAAAGTCCTTAAGGGCAACGCTTCAGGGCGACTTTTTCAGAAGTTAATAAAAGCCTGTCAATTTTGAATCTACAAAATTCCATGTTTGACTTCCAAAGTCGAACAATCGGCTTTTCAGTTTCCTCAAATCTAACACATGTTGTATTTCATACTGCAAGCAAAATATTCCCATTTGTAGTTTAGTGATATCTCAAGGGCATTTTACACTCTAATAAAATGTTGTTTATCCTTTCTCCAACATATAAAACTTTTGAGTAACCTATAAAAATGGCGTTATAACAGCAGCTACTTTAGCAAATTATTGTCATGGTCTAAAATGCAACGGAATAGTGAGCAAATATGTAATTATAACCTGGGAACTTACTAAAAGTGGAAATAAAGCAATAGCTACAATTTTCAAGAGATGATAAGAATTTCAATTCGGTTTCTCTTTAATCATGTGTTTCGTTCTCATTAATTGCTAGCATTCAATCGTCAAAAAGGACGTAATTGAAGATGATTTCAAAACCAGTGTAGGAAACCGGCGACTGAACTGAAGAGGCCATTCGTTTGAAAACAAAATCATAACCTCAAAGACAATATTTAATACAACAATAAAATGGCAGGCCGGAAATTAAAAACGCTAGGCGAAGAAGATTGAAAACGCGACTAATATCAACAAAAAAAATGGAACACCAGTTGGAAATCGATTAGGGGTTGGAGGTTTACCTGGCCATGTCTGACTTGGCCGGAACAGTCAAGCATCTGGCTGATTGAGTCTACAGTTGCTCATTGGGATGTCTATAAGTCTATAGCATCCTCCTACCGTTACCTATACAACACAGATCATTAAAATCACAAAGAGTGTAAAAACCTACATTTCCTACATTTTTTAGGTCAATTACAAGCTTCCCTCCCAAGCCCCACAAACAGTACAAGCATTTGTAACAAAATGAAAAACGAAAACAAAAAGATAAAGACGCTATCGAAAAACCATGATCTGCCGCTGCACATGGTTAACTAAACCAGTATTAAAAAAAAATAAAAAAAAATGTCATTATAACTTTTTATACCTTTATTGGCCCAATAATTCAGCATAGATGTTATTACAACTTTGTATGCTGAAAACACATCTTATGCAATGTAGAATCACAAGAGTTATTTGACAATGTTTATTACCAACTAATGTTGTCATTTTCATGACAAAATCCAATGCCTGACACCAATAACAAACTCAGGTACATGTCTGATGAATTTTGTTGTTTTTTTTTGTTATATCATGTGTTTTTCATGTTGAAAGTTTTCATTGCATATTAAAGGATCGAAGGATCAAATTACCTAGGATCCAATACAGAAGTCATGGGTGAAAATTAAATGGGTCAGCAGCAGATCAAACGTCGGAGTTCCAACGGACTTTGAATTATCAGACAAAGAAGCAAAAACCTGTTAAAACACATATAGAAAGAAACATTGTAACTAACCAAAACCAGAATTCGAATTATCAGACAAAGAAGCAAATAAAACTTGTTAAAACAAAAATCGAAACAAACATTGTAACCTACCAAAATCGAATCCAAAATAAGTATCGAAACCGACATTGTAGCAATTTGGAGATTTGCAGGAAACAAACATAAAACCCGATGAATCATATAAAAGGGGGATTCAATTACGAATTGAATGATTGAATCATATAAAAGAGGGATTCTATTACGAATTGAATGATTAATTAGTAACAAAAGTTCTCTGATTAACAGGGAACGTTAATAATCCAAGGGCTTCTTTATCCGATTATATCCAAAATCCATCAAGATGCGACGACGGAGACGGTTATCTAAACAACGATAAAGTTTTATAGATTATTCTTGAGATTTGTATAGGCTTATTGAAGGGAAGTTTGAGAAGATGAAAGGATACATGGTGAAGGCTAATTAAATTCATTAAATTCAACATTTAAACGGGAATTGAAGAAATCAATGAAATGATCCGTATTGATGAAGAGTGCGGAAGCCAAACGATCGAAGGGTAGGGATGGAAGATGAAGGGTAGTATGGTAAAAGTTTTTTCATATTGCAAAGGATGTAGTGGGTGAAATGTCTATATTACCCCTTTAAGTGTCTTAGTTGTCCCAACTATCCCCATAATACCCTTAAATTTCTTGCTTAAATATGTTGTACATGTTGCTTCTTAAGTTGTACGGAAATGAAAATTACAATGTTGTACATCACTCTTCCTTTATAATGTATTATATATATATATATATATATATATATATAGGTAAAACCGTTGCAAGTATTAGCAAATTAATGTGCAAATGTTTGGTGATTTCGTTGGTTGAAATCCTACTTTTATATTGACTAGATTATACCCCGGGAGCGTCCCGGGTTGAAAAATTTAATATGATACATCAATTTTACATATAAAATAGACTGATGTATAACTCTAATATTAATATCTAACCTAAAACAAATTAACAATGTACAACTCCAATGCTAACACCTAACCTAAAAGAATGTAAAACTTTAATGTAACTCTAATATTAACACCTATCCTAAAGACTAAACAAATGTATAACTCTAACATACTAATATTGATACCTAACTTAAAACAACGTATAACTCTATTAACCTATTTGGCTCTGGTTGAAAAAAAATTCATATTTACTGATTTAAACATAATTAATGACTTGTCTATACATGATTAATGATTTACCTGAACACTTTGTGTTTTTTTTCCTGTATGAACAAAACCCCACAAAAAAATTTCTCCATTTTTTATATAGCACTATGGTACTCGTTGGAAAGATAATAAAACGCTCGTTAATTTGGTGTAATTTATTTTTTAAAAAATCTTGTATATTAAAGATATTAACGTTTAAAATTATGGGAGGAAACATAAGGGTGAAAAATCCAATTTTGTTTTTAAATTACTTTTTTCCTAAAATATCTCAATGCCACATGGGATGACACATGGCACACTCAAGAAAGAGAATCCCTCTTTGAGTGCCATGTCATTAAAATGGCTTTGGTTTATTATATGTATAGATAGATATGATACAAGTTTTATCTTAACGTACACAAAGAGCCAAAAGATGCGAATGCCAAAATCCAAAAGATGCGGTTAGTCATCTCAACCGCATCTTATAGACTAAAATAAAAAAAATTGCACCAAAAGATGCGGTTCTTCTTACAACCGCATCTTATACATCATTTAAAGAAATAAATAGCACCGAAAGATGCGGTTCTTCTCACAACCGCATCTTATACATTATTGAAAAAAAAAATAAAGTAAGTGGTGTGGTTTTTTAACAACCACACCTTTTGCTCAAATGGTAATAAAATATTGTGGATTGTAAGCTGACCCAGAATTGTTTTTTACGTGGGCGGTCAAAACCTTTTAGGGTCAATTGTAATATATATATGGTGAATTTAGCGTACAAACGTCATATTTCGTAAAAGAGTGTGAGAAGAATTAACAATTGATATGTAAGTGATATGTAAGTGATACGTAGTTGAAAGTCCGAAGTTTTTACTATTTAAGATGGTGTTTTTATGCAGTTTTATGGATTTGGATGCATTACTTGATAAGGTTTATGTTTTGTAGGTCTAATGAAGTTTAAGGTGCATTTCGGAAACTAAACGGGACCTCGGATCGAAGCTAGAATGAATCGGATAGAAGAAACGAAGAAAAGAGGACAAAATATGGTCATTGGCGTCGACCACTGCCATTATTGGCATGGCCGACTTGTATAATGGGCGTGGGAAGCCTGTAAACAGCTAATACTCGCGTAGAGCTGACATTCGAGTAGTCGAAGCCCAGAAGCAGCGTAGCAGACTCCAAGCCCAGTTCTAAGCATTTTTATTCGAGTTTTTATTGACTTATATGGGATTTTCAAATGGTTTTGACCAAAGACTCATAAAGGACCTAAGGAACGATTTTTGGCGGATAAAAAGGATCATCACTCACCATCCTAACCTATTCCTACTACATCTAATCACCGTAATCATCCACAATCCTCACCAATCTTCATCATTCATCACCAACCCCCCAATCCATCAATCCTCAACCATTGACCTTATAACTTCAAGATTCTCTATGGCTCTGTCTCTAATCTATTCCATCATCAATCAAGCTTCATGAATCATGAGAGGCTAAGTCCATAGGATTCACATATTTATAAGATTTTAGGGTTCTTGAACAATTGTTTATTTTTATCATTGTATTTGCACTTGAAGTATTTGGGCAATTGTGCTAATTGTCTTAATCTTGTTTTGGATTCACAAATTGTTAATTTATTCTCGCACTATTGACATTGTGAATTGAATTTGGATAAATATGCTTTAACGTTATATTAGGGTTTGTTGGTTTAGAGTAACGAATCGTATCTTTCTCCATCTTTTGATGTTGATAGCTATTGACGCCTAAACCTTGAAACACCTAAACCGTTAGTACTATGGATAATTATTTTTGTAATTAAAGATAGTAGTTATAATATTAACCAAATAAATTTAAAAATAAATTAATTATTAATACTTTAAATAATCTTATATTTTTTTTACTTAAAAACTTCAACAACTTCAAACTTATGTTAGCTAAAATACTAAATGAAAAATAATAAATATAATAGTTTTTATAGGTGATATCTAAATTCAAATATTTGATGTGAAAAATAATAGTAAAAATACAATATGTTAAATAGTAAGAAAAATAGGTGGTATTAAAAAATCAATTTAATTCTCATTAAAAAAAGTGTTTTAAACTAGGTAATTTCACAAACACTTAGTGCGCACATTATGTCATACATGGTTATTCATTCCAATCACCGCCAGTTATCTAGCAAGAAACCCATTCATAAACTTATAACTCATTCTAACCATATAACTAGAATATCCTTTTAATCATCTTGCAATTCCACTTAGCAAATAAGTATCATGCATAACACATAGGGTGTAATTCTGACACAACTCAAGCTAATAACATAGATTTGCAGCTATTTTAGTAACATCAAAGTTACTAATGAAAACCAAAATCATATTCTATTACAACCGAGCAATTTCAAGTAAACAACTCATATAGTTGATCAAATAACACTTATAATCAAGGAATCACACGAATTTAACCTAATTTAGTCAAAACGCACTTGTGGGTCTCGAATTTAATTTAGTATTAAGCTTCGTAACAATGGCCTAAACCATGAAGATGAACCATCTAGAACACACCCACCATTTTGCTACCTTCAATTTCTTAAACTTCATCTTCAGTAATTTGGGGATTTAATGTTAGGTTTTGGCCTTGGAATGCCCCCTTTGGGGCTGAATTCGTATGAACCTCAAAATAGGTTCATGATCATCTTGTTTTAACAAGATAGTTACACTAATGGTCCTCCAATTTTTCCTCAATACAATTTTTAACATCAAACTTAATTGACATAGTTAAGTTTTTAGGTTGTTTTTTCCAATTCTACTTAATAATTAAAATTAAAGAGGTTGTTTTCCTATTAGATATCCCTCGCTTTTACCATGTAAGCCCAATTTCATTTATCAACAATACGCTTGTTTCGTTATTTAGTCTGTTTCATTACCTATAAGACACACATATTAGCGTCATTATATGGAACATATTTTCGAGATGTTAAATGAAACAAATAAAAAATTAGGGGTGTGAATTTCTAACACAACCTGAGAACATGACATGACCTCACACGAAATTCGCGGTTTTGGGTTTAGTCTAAATGGGTTTGGGTCAATTTCAAGTTGTACCCACGAACCCGTTTAGCTAAATGGATCGGGTTCCGATCAACCCAGGCGGGTCGGCAGGTTAACCCGTTTAACCCATTTATATTATATTATATTATATTATATTATATTTTTATTACAATATGTTCTATGTGACAAATTAAATTCGTTAGGTATTTTATGTCATAAAAGATAATTTGACATAAGATTTTCTAGGTAAAATTGTGTTTTAAAGTAAAATTTTAGTTTTAATATATTATTTACGAACAAAAATTAAAAAATTTAAAATCGGGATAAACGGGTCGTGTTCGTGTCAACCCACGGATATTCGGGTTCATATGTATCACACAATTTTAAGGTTCGGGTCGGGTTGGACTCACTAACCAGCTGACATGACAAGTTTAGCACCTGAAGAAACAACAGGTATAATCCATCCTAAAGAGGATAGATTTGGTTAGATACTCATGTTTGCTCAAGGTATAATCCTTCGCTTATACTAATGACAAAACCGAAACCTTAGAAGATAATGTGGAGTGTAATGTGTGTGGTGAAAGTGAGTGCACAAGAATATAAGTGATTCAGTCTAGATCGACCTACGTCCACTGTAAAGAGAGATTTTATTACTCGAAGTGATGGGATTGGGTGCTCACAAATGCGCAGAGCATACCCAAACCCGGAATTCAGCCCCGCGGAATAGCTTCACGCGCACGAAAGAGGTTAATCCGTATATCAAAGCATTAACTACTTTCCTATCATTACGGAGTGATATCAGCGAAGTAGCAACGACTCTCCTACAATCGCGGAGAGATACCCGCGCGCGTAAGCGGTGAAAGCGGTAATCGTTCCATGTTTCCTTATTTATTGCTATATCTTAACTACTTTACTAATATAATCCTTGGGTAGTGGAGACAACCCTAATCGGGCCTGGCCCATTATGATTAGGGTTCTGGGTAATGGTGGCATACGTCCACCTCTATATAAGGGATCATCTCCTTAATAGAGAGGACACTTTTGGCTAACCCTAAGAGCTATCACACTTGATAGTATCCCCATTCACCCCCGTTTTTGTTATAAACTACTACCTTGTGTAGTTGTCTCCCTACCCACTCGATCTTTATTGCAGGTTACCCTAATCCAGGAAGTGCTAGTGAAGGATCAATCCTGTGGTTGCATCTAGGCTATCATCCTTACAAGGAGGTTAGGCTATTTGTTTCTTCATTGGCGCCATCCCTTACGGTCTACCAATCTTTCAAACTAGTGCAAATGGATTCTGGAACTGAACAACGTGTTGATCCCACCAATGTCGACGATGGGGTCCAAGCAAATCAAGACACAATTGCACCAACAACGGTGACTAAGAACGTGAATCAGAGACAGGCTACCACTACCTTCCCAATGTTTGCACCAAGAAAGCCTGCGGTAGCAGCACAAAAGAAAGCGACTGAAGAGCCTGTCGAAGATCTGGAAGAATGGTTGGCTCAAGAAAATGCCAAGACTATAGCAGAGTACCAGAAGAGACTGATAGCAAAAGCTAGGTTGGAAGCAAGAAAAACCTTGAATTTTGACGCTGAAGACGACTCTCAAAACGAAGAGCAGCCTGCTTTTCGTCATACAGCTAAACCCCGCCAGGCGGTACGTGGTGGAGAACGTGGTAAGATTACTCACGTTCAGGACCACGTCAACCTGACCGGGGAACCTGATGGTTATGAATCTGAGAATGAGATCAACTCTGATCGAACTGGGAGGCCACGAAACAAGTCTGTGGCTAGCAACCAGCCCCACCCAGACGATGATTTACATAAGCCATACCGCCCAAAAACATTTGCGAAAAGATCCAAATTCTGCGCAAGAATTGCATTGGCACCTATGCCAGTTGAATGTAAATTGCCGAATACGATCGGCAAATATGATGGTTTGCGCGATCCGGATGACCATCTGCACGCATTCGATTGCGCAGGCAGCTCTAAACCATGGCCGGTTCAAGCTTGGTGCCATCTGTTTGTTCAAACCTTAACAGGTGCGGCAAGGGTATGGTACGAAAGTTTACCGGTCGGAAGTCTTGTCGACTTTGATGATCTGATCAAGAAATTCAAAAATCACTTCTCCCATCTGAGGAAACACAAGAAGGACAAGGCTCAGATTCTGTTATGCTCCCGGAAGGATAATGAGGGCCTGGAAGATTATATCGTCCGATACAATAAGGAAGCCCTACAATTGGGGTGTGGTGAAGAACTCACCAGAGCCGCATTTATCCATGGAGTGCGACATGATGATCTCATGAGATGTCTGACTGGGAAAGATGGTGTGCCTGACGCATGGGATGAGCTGATAGAGGCAGCAAAGACATATGCGTCGTCAGAACGATCGTTTACACGCTCGAAAAATTTTTATCATAACAACAATCAGGGTACGAGCATGTACGACAAAGGCAAGGGAAAGCAATCGGTATGGTCAAGAATTTCGGGTTCCGCGGACGAAGGGAAATACTCTTCGGGACAAGACGCGCGGCAACTCCTCAATAGCAAACACTCACGTGATTCTAAACCGCCAAGCAAGAAGAATTACGATTGGACACCACTGTCCAAAACACCTTCGGAAGTGTTGAAGACCGAACAAGTTCAGTTCCCTAAACCCAGGGAACTCAGTCAAGATCGGAAGAACGTTGACACGTCAAAATATTGTGAGTATCACGAAGATTACGGCCATCTGACGGACAATTGTTATAGTCTAAAGATGGAGATTGAGAAGGCAATCAAGTCAGGCCAACTCTCACATCTAGTGAAGAACGTGAGGAAAAAGTCCAGAGATCCGCAAGGAGATGCGGATGCTAGTAACAAGAAGATAAAGAACCTCAACGCGCATTATGCACAACGCTCAGGTCGTCATAACTGCTACATGACTCATCACAGGGGTCAGAAGAAAAGGTCTTACTCGACCACACAGGATGATTCCTGGAAGGAGGCACCGGTCGTTATGCCACGCGTTAAGGGAGGTGCATCTGCCACAACACCATTGATCATCACAGGAATCATCGGACATTATCGAACAAGATACATGTTCCTCGATAATGGCAGCAGTACCGACATCATGTACCGGCAGTGTTTCGATCAATTAGATGCCGAAGACAAAGAGAAGCTAGTCCCGACCATAGAGCCAATATCCGGGTTCATACATGAAGTGATCATTCCATTGGGTATACTCACACTCCCTGTCACATGGACAGACGGACAACTCTCCCGCACGGAGACATGTGACTTCATGGTATTGCCAGTGACTTCATCACATGACGTCCTCATAGGGAGAGAAGGTTTGGCTAAATTCAATTGCAATGCGTCCACACCACACCAGATGGTCGGCTTCCCGACGCGAGGAGGGGTGGCTTTCATACGCGGAAACAAAAATTGCCACGTAACAGAAACATGTAAACCTCCCAAGATAATGAAGCCAGCGGACCGTACTGATCCGGAAAAATGGGTTATTAACCCTAAATTCCCAGATCAGACGGTTGTCATAGGCCCAGTAATCTCTGACACCATACGTACGCACTTGAAGCAACTGTTAATTAAAAATATGGACGTCTTCGCATTTCAACCCGCGGACATGGTAGGCGTTCCGCGACACATAGCGGAGCACAGGCTTAACGTCTATAGGTCCGTCGAACCAGTCGTCCAGAAGAAGCGCAGTATGGGGCCAGAGAAAACAAAGGCCATGAATGAGCAAGTGGAAGAGCTATTAGCTGCAGGCATCCTGCGGAAGACAAGATACCAAACCTGGGTCGCCAAACCAGTCATGGTCGGAAAGTCAAATGGAGGCTGGCGGATGTGTGTGGACTACAAAGACTTAAACAAAGCATGTCCAAAGGACTGCTACCCGCTCCCCGAGATTGACTTAAAGGTTGACTCCCTGGCACCGTTCAGATTCAAGTGTTTCCTGGACGCATATAAAGGGTATCATCAAATCCAGATGGCTAAGGAAGACGAAGATAAAACGTCTTTCCGCACAGATACAGGAACCTATTGTTATACCAAAATGCCATTTGGATTGAAGAACGCGGGAGCCACGTACCAGCGTTTAATGGACAATGTGTTCAACAAACAAATTGGGGTCAATCTCGAAGTCTACGTGGATGATTTGGTCATAAAAAGTACAGAAGAAGACCAAATGCTGATAGACATCCAGAAGACTTTTGATCAACTCCGCGCAGTGCGAATGAAGCTCAATCCGAGCAAGTGCTCTTTTGGAATGGAGGAGGGCAAGTTCCTGGGAGTGATTGTAACCAAAGATGGTTTCCGCGCAAACCCGGACAAAGTACAAGCAATCGAGCGAATGCCGTCTCCATCTTCTATCCGGGAAGTCCAGACACTCATGGGGCGCTTAGTGGCTTTGAACCGTTTCCTTTCAAACTATGCGTCCAAGTCATTCCCTTTCGTAAGTACACTGAAAAGCTGCCTCAAAAAATCCAACTTTAAGTGGACCAATGAGGCCGAGGCCGCATTTCAAGAAATGAAAGAATGCTTGAGCCATTTGCCTGTTCTCACAGCTCCACTCCCGAAAGAGCCATTGACATTGTATTTATCCGTAACGGAAAAGGCTATTGGTGCTGTTCTCTTGGTTGATCGAAAGGGCGTCCAAACACCAGTATATTACGTCAGCAGAACTCTGCTCGATCCAGAGACTCGATACTCAATGATGGAAAAGTTGGTGCTAGCATTGGTGCACGCGTCACGGAGATTGCGAAGATATTTCCAAGGACACCCCATCATCGTCCTGACAGACTTTCGCATAAACGACATCTTGCGCAAGCCAGAATTGTCGGGACGATTGGCTAAGTGGGCCATTGAGTTGGGAGAACACACGATCGAGTATAAGTCAAGAACATCCTTCAAAGGGCAGATACTTGCGGACTTCGCCGCGGAAGTTCCTGCCGAAAGCATCACTGAGTGCCAACAGGCACATATCACAACTCCTAATGCAGTGCCAGCGGAGAAATGGGAATTATACACAGATGGAGCATGCAATGATGATGGCGCTGGAGCAGGCTTGCGCTTAGTTACACCGGAAGGGAAGGATTTCACGTATGCAATCCGCCTAAATTTCCCAACAACAAACAACGAAGCGGAATACGAGGCGTTGCTCGCGGGATTGCGAATTGCGAAAAAAATGGGTATACAACACTTAGACGCCCACGTCGACTCTCAGCTCGTTGCTAATCATATCGACGGTTCTTATGAAGCACGTGAAGCATCCATGATTCTATACTTGGAGCAAGCCAAAGCCCTCATGCGTGACTTTGCATACTGCAAGGTCCACCACATCAAGAGGAGTCAAAACAAACCAGCGGACGCGTTAAGCAAGATGGCATCCACGGTTTTTGATCATCTAGCAAAGGATGTGCGAGTGGAAGTCCTGGATAGCCCGTCCGTGTCTCAGAAACAGGTCAATGTCACCCAAGTCGGGGCAACATCTTGGATAACTCCAATTTGGGCTTATCTCACAAACGGGACACTCCCAGACAACAAGGCAGACGCTCGTAAATTACAAAACAAAGCATTGCATTACCAAGTTATCGATGGCATATTGTATCGGCGTTCTTACCTGGGACCATTACTACGATGTGTTGACTCCGCAGAAGCCACTTACCTTATCAAAGACATACATGAAGGGTCCTGCGGCCTGCACGCTGGCCCTAGGATGGTGGTAGCAAAGCTAATGAATGCGGGATATTACTGGCCCGGAATGCACAGGGATGCCGAGATGGAATTGCGCAAATGCAAGTCCTGCCAACGTCATGCTCCAGGAACGTTGCGCCCAAAGAACAATTTGATACCTGTAACCGCTGCATGGCCTTTTCAAAAGTGGGCCATCGACCTCGTGGGTCCATTTCCCACAGCTCCAGGAAACGTCAAGTATCTGGTGGTCGCAATTGATTACTTCACCAAATGGGTGGAAGCCAAGCCTTTGGCCTCCATCGATGGAAAAAGCATTAAAAAATTCATTTGGGAGTTTATCATATGTCGTTTCGGTTTACCTATGGAGATCGTAAGCGACAACGGCACACAATTTGCAGACCAACACTTACAAGAATGGCTATCCTCCATGAATGTTAAGCAGATATTCACATCGGTAGCACATCCGCAAGGTAACGGACAGGTCGAACGCGCGAACAGAAGCGTGGTGGAAGGCATCAAGACTAGACTTGGAACGAAACGCACGGGTTGGGTGGACGAGCTCCCTCATGTTTTATGGGCCAACCGCACATTATCCAAGACAAGTAATGGAGAAACCCCGTTTAGTCTTACGTACGGAACAGAAGCTGTCATTCCTGCGGAAATGTATTGTGCGTCTCCGAGAATCCTACTGACAAACCACCAAGACAACGACATGGAGCTAAAACTCAATCTAGACCTACTAGATGAGCGCAGAGACATGGCCGCTGTCAGAGAGGCCAACTACAAAAAACAACTTGAACGATACTACAATGCAAAAGTGAAGGCAGAGGTTTTCCGCGCGGGTGATTACGTTCTCCGCAACAACGAGGCATCCGGCGCAGAAAAGCCAGGCAAATTGGCACCAAACTGGGAAGGGCCATACAAAATTCAAGAAGTTCTGGGGAAGGGCGCTTATGCCCTGGAGCGCTTAGATGGCACCCCCATCCCACGCACATGGAACGCGGCCCAACTGCGCATGTGTTACTTATGAAGTATTTTATTCGGTTTGTAATAAACAATGGCTATGACCATTTCGTTTTTAATAAAAGAATTTTTAGTTTATCTTATTTTCTTTGATCTACGCACAATGACACCAACGGTCAAGAAACATATTTCATTAAGCAAACATTGGCGTACTTACATATTATCACCAGATTCAAAAGAAACATACAAAAGAGGTGATTAAGCCAACACAATACATGCACCTAAGGCTATGTAGCAAAAAAGCATTACAAAAGGAAAGAAACATCAAGTTGCATGCTGCCAACCGGTGGCAGTTCGACGAAGCCTTAACTTGGGAATCTTGGGACGATCTTGGAGCTCACCTAGCTGCTTCATCCTCACCGGAGCACCAAGCGATCCATGCTTCACCGGTTGGTCCACTTGGTGATCTTCAGTCAACAAAAGATAACCACAGTAAGTGGCTAGTTGATGCATGGGAGTCGGAGGTACCTTGATTACAGGGGGATGGTCAGAAAGTGACAACATCCCTTGCAAGGCTTCAACTTCAGCTTTGGAGATTTTTATCGGAGAAGCCATGAAAGAAATTGATAGAAGATAAAAAGTTAATGGGAAAATGTTAATCCATGGTTAACCTTTTATAGAAAAAAACAAGAAAGGCCATTAATTACCATTAATGGTTAATACTCAAGTGTGGATGTCAACCGTCACATCAGTCAGCTGCAGCGCCGCCAAAAAACTGACAGATGACACCAGCAGGACAAGTGGCACCACCTTTTTCCAAGGCTGACGTCATCCAATCATCATGGCAGTTCAACAGTTATGCTCAGCACAAAGAATTAATTAACCAAACTTGACATAACAAGGCATAAAGAAACATCCAATTGTTCAAGTACAAAAAACACAAGGCAAAGGAGTCTGACAAATTACAACGACAGCTAATTATAGTCTATAAGATCTATGTAAGCGTCATCGTCCGCCCCTTCATTCTGCGCGCCAGACCCGGCAGCAGCAGTGGACGATTCGCCTTCTCCTTTTGCAGCGGCTTTCCGCATCTCTTTTTCTCTACGCTCGTTCTCTTCGAGCTCTGCGCCAAGACGATCAGATTCTTCAAAATATCCGCGCAGCTGACCTATTGGATCATCCGTCTTCAGGCAATGATCAACCACGTCAAAGACATCGAAGGTGAGAGCCTCAAACTCCTGCTGCGCAGCAATGGCTTCCTCTTCATAAGGTTTCCCAAAATGCTCTCCATCTTCAAGGGCCAAGCCGGCCGCATGGTGATGATAGCCCTCAACAAACCCTTCCTGTAGGCCACTCCGCATGGAAGAGGCACCGATCTTCGCAACAGCATCGCCAAACTTCGGCTCGTTCCATATGCGTTTAAAAACCTATGGATCAAACATGGACAAAGATAAGGCAATAAAATATATTGCAACACATATACTAATAATAAAGGTCAAAGGAATTCAAACCCCTTGAAGACCGTGTTGCATCATCCAAGTTAAACGCTCTCGAGCGGCCTGCGAGGTTTGCACAGCAGTACGGAGCTCATTTTGCGTTTGTTGAAGGCTCACTTCCAGCTGAACACGGGAGGAATCCAACAAGGCATTCGTTTCACCCAGTTGTGCCTTTTCCTCCTCAAGACTCTTCACCTGCGCCTCTAGTTCCGAAACCCGCGTGGTAGTAGACACTAAGCTCTCATGTTGCTCTTTCAGCTTGATGACAGTGTCAGACAGTTCAGCTTGTTTTGCATCCAGAAGTTTCTGTTTCTCCTCTGCTTCGCGGACAACGCGGGCAACCTCATTCTTCAACTTCTCGTTGGCTTTCCGACCGCGCTCTAGTTCTAAATTGGTACGCTCACAAGAATCTTTCCACCCCTTGGCAGCTTCAGCTTTCTCCTTCTTCATTTTCTGAATCTCACCCTCAGCAGACCGAAGTTGATCCCTCAATTGCTCAACTTCGGAATGGGCACCTGCACGGAATTGTTGGAATTCTTCTTCCCGTTCCCTTTGCGCTTCTTCCGCGCTCCTGAGAGCCTGCCAAGAACGTTGGAATTCCTCTTCTCGTCGCAGCATCGACCCGAAGTTACTTAAGCTCAATGCCAGATTCAAGCTCATATCAGAAAACAATGAGCGGCGGTCAATACTATCTTGATAATCACGCTCACTAGGCGGAACAGCATAGGAGATAAACTCCTCGGCAAGCAAAGGATTGGTAAAGCGGGTCGTCTGCCTTATATCCCATCGGGGCTGATAGGGCCTGTTCGGATCAAAATCACGAGGAGCAATCCTCGTTCCACTTCCACTCGCTTTTCCAGACCCACGAGCAGTTTTGGTTATATCCCCCTTAGGAGTCGAAGAGGTCCGCATGCTTTCTGTGGATACCTTATCCGCGGGGACATCCGCGGGCACCGATTTATCTGTTTTAGATGAGTCCGGCTGGTTACCTTTTTCTCCTTGGGCGGTATCCGTGGCCATGATTGTTGGATCAACATTAACAGGGGACGATTCAACCAAGGGGCTTTTACCAGGGTCTCCACTTACCTTCGGAGACATCACAATCCCTTCCACTTGAGAAGGTCCTCGGTTTTCCAACTCAGATGGACTTGGGCCTTGCACATCTTCAGGGATAGGCCCACTCACTTTCTCCACGATTGAAATAGGCTTCTTCAACGCCCCTTGTGGCGCAGCACTTTTACCTGCGAATAGAAAAGAAGAAAGTAATGATTTCGTGCCCCATATACAGAAATCGAAAACAAGCTCTGAAACAGACACTTACCAGGGGTCTGTTTGACAGATTTGATTAACACAGGCTTCCGTTTAGGCGGAGGCTTCACCATTATCTTCGGGCCAGCAGGCTTGACATTTATCCCTTTATTAAGGGCTGACTCCTCAACCACAGTGGACGAGTTTGGTTTAGTGACCTCCATAGACGATCTTGAGATTTGAACCTGCTTCTGAGCAAGATCTTCAATACGCTTCTGATATAGCTCATCAGACACCTCAACAGAATTATCAACGGGTGTAGGTCCACGCGTACGCTGACGTTTAACATCATCATCTGACTCTGTGGCCTCGTCATCCTCTCTAGCAACAGTAGAGCTGGAGGCCACCTTCTTCCCTTTACGAGAGTCTTTCCGCTGACGCTTCGGACCCGCACCTAAGGACAGGCATAAAACAAGGTTCAAACTTCATGCATACTACGATAAAATATGACATGATGTACCTGAACATGACATCTTCTTACGACCTGGGGAAGTTTCACCCGGGTCAATCCCGGTCTTCTTGACTGGGCAAATCCCTGCGCCTGTAACAAAGGGCACGCGGGTCAAAGTTTGCAAGGCGTGGAACACGACGCACCCTTTTTCGGCGCAGGAATCTCCCACAGTAAAATGCAAGAAATATTATATTGAATATTGAGAGGTAGTATAGGATGTAACCTGTGCGCGTGTAGTGTTGCGGAGCATCCTTGAGTTGTGGCATCAAAAAATTTCGAGCCAGCCGCTCAATCACTGTGGGAGTTCCTTGGGGCAAAGCAATATACTTCAGTTTAGCAGAGCCCCGGGCATCGAAAAGATCGAACTTTGTCATTCCTGCAAGGACATAGACATAAAGAGTAAAAACAAGAATGAAAGACAAAAGCAATGGAGAAGAAATTCACGTGTACTTACTAGCATCAGCAGCAGTGGGCTCTTGCCCCTCCGGGTTACCTAAACGGCTGAGCCCTAGCATCACAAGTACGCCCTCTGGGCACTTCTCCATAGACAGCGGAGTAGAATGGGCACATAGAGTGTCATACCACGGTTGGTTGTTGTAATCTTTCATAGGTGGGAACTCCGCAATCCTTTCCTTCACCCCAATACTCATCCATTGCATGGCCGCGGGAATCACCCCTCGGTGGATGTAGAAAAACTTTTCTTTCCAGTCGTACATTGATTTGGGACTCTCCGAGACAATCTGTGTCCGACTTCTCCGGGGAGCCACACTGTACCACCCGTGTCCACCACGGGCCTCCTCGAGAACGTAAAACACATTTAACATATCAAAGGACGGCTCTAGGTCGAGAGACCGACAGGTCGCTTCAAAATGTACAAGTCTGGACAGCCCAAACGGAGTCATTTGAGTCGGATGAACCCCATATTTCATAAGGGTACTCACCAGGAACTTCGTAGTGGGAAGACGAAAGCAGCATCGGGAAAAGAACGCTTCATACAGAGTAATTTTACCAGGGGGAGCACTGTCTTACCAGCAGCAGGAAGTTCAGGCTCCCACTCAGCCTCAATTCCATATTGATCGAGGAATGAGGAGAAAGAAGAGGCATCCCACTTGACAACGGTTGTGGTAATGCCCTTCTCAGTTTTTTCAGTCATCTTGGTCAGATCAGCAGTACCAGATGTTTCTTGAGACATTCTTGATGATTAAGTAAGGACAACGGTTAATCAGAGAGAGAAAGAGTAAAGGGGAAGTTGGGAGGTTTGCAATGAAAAGTGTGAGAACGGTGTGGTTTGAAATATTTTGAAATCCTTTTATAGGGTGGGCTATAACTGCCACTGACGTCAGCATGGGAAAGTGGAAACGGTTTTCCAAACGACACGTGGCTATGAACAGCTAATTTGACTGCCCACGCGCGCACCACGCGCTAAGACACGCGCTTGACACAGCTGTCTGCCATTACCGATGGGACGCTCACTGACACAAGTATAGCTTGTGGCAGACGCTATCCGCCATCCTTTACTCATTATTTGACAGCTGTCCTCTGCTGGAAAGCCACGTAAGCACAACACGGAGATCCAACGTCAAATTCAAGTACCGTTCTCCGCTCTCCGCAGGGCAAATGTTCCGTTCTCCGTATTGCAAACGATCCGTATTTCGTACGACCAACGCTCCGATTCTTCATTAATTTGCAACAACGACCCACTGTTTACCAGGTTTTCACCACCAAGGAAAGCTGAGCTATCATCCAGGGGCCATCACTCTTTAAGTCCACCATCCACCCCCTTCCCTCATACACTCGAGAAAAGGGTACACGCTGGACTGGGGGGACTTGATGGGATTGGGTGCTCACAAATGCGCAGAGCATACCCAAACCCGGAATTCAGCCCCGCGGAATAGCTTCACGCGCACGAAAGAGGTTAATCCGTATATCAAAGCATTAACTACTTTCCTATCATTACGGAGTGATATCAGCGAAGTAGCAACGACTCTCCTACAATCGCGGAGAGATACCCGCGCGCGTAAGCGGTGAAAGCGGTAATCGTTCCATGTTTCCTTATTTATTGCTATATCTTAACTACTTTACTAATATAATCCTTGGGTAGTGGAGACAACCCTAATCGGGCCTGGCCCATTATGATTAGGGTTCTGGGTAATGGTGGCATACGTCCACCTCTATATAAGGGATCATCTCCTTAATAGAGAGGACACTTTTGGCTAACCCTAAGAGCTATCACACTTGATAGTATCCCCATTCACCCCCGTTTTTGTTATAAACTACTACCTTGTGTAGTTGTCTCCCTACCCACTCGATCTTTATTGCAGGTTACCCTAATCCAGGAAGTGCTAGTGAAGGATCAATCCTGTGGTTGCATCTAGGCTATCATCCTTACAAGGAGGTTAGGCTATTTGTTTCTTCACGAAGATAATACAAAGTGATTACAAGTGTGTCTTTCTATGCTATTTCTTACATGAAATGAACGACCCTTGTAAAGGAGAAGAAGTCTCCTTTTTATAGGAAAGAACATGGGCCGAATGATGTGGCCCACAAAAGGTGTAACTGATTTGGGCCTCGATCCAGACCCATATGTCTTCAGCCCACAAAGAAGGTAGGAATCAGGTGACAATTAATGCTGATGTGACAGAAGACATGACTTGGTCTGCAGAAAGTCCACGTGGCGCCATCTGATTGGGTGCAGACGGCGCTTCCTCCTGACACAGCATGGTTGACCACCTACTGGCGTCTGACCACCTGCTACGACCGCACCATGAGCCGGCACCCGGGCAATGTGCCGGAGTTGGCTGTGGAGTTGACCCAGGCGAGCTATGCGGGCCGTTACCGCAACAACTTTGAGCATCTTCAGGCCTGGCAACTTATGCGTCAACTCTAAGTTTTATTTTTTTTTTATGTTTTGATGTATTTTTATTTATGTTTAATATTAATAAATTATGTTTTATGTTTTTTTATTTAATTTTCTGTTAATTTATGTTTATTATTTTTTATACACACGGTTATAATAAAAAAGCTGATTATATTAATTAAAAAATAAATAAGAAAACGGTTATCAGCAAAGTAGATACAACCAGCAAAACGGTCCACGGGACCACTATCAGCATGGGTGACGCTGGTGTTACCGTGCTGGTAATCGGTACCCGTGAACAATTCGGGTGGCGCTCCGTCACCCCTAATTTGATGGGTAGGGAATTGGATTTTGAGAAACGCGCTTTTTTGTTCTCCATGAAAAATTCAGATATCCCGCCCTCTTCCTGATTTTTTGGTTCATTCCCTCTCAAAATCATTAACTCCCCCCAAATATTTGTTCATTCCTTCCATTCACTTCCCCAAACCTATCGATCCGTTTGACCTCTACCTTGTCAACTGATGAAGAAGATGACCTAGAAAAGGTGGGGTTGGATTTTAATTTGCTCTCTGCTTGTTAATTTTTATCGCGAAAATTGTTCCTTCAAGGTGAATGTTCCTTTTGGATTTATCGTAATTTGATTTTTTATTATTTATGGTTTATGTATATATCCATATGATTGTTAATTTGGATTTTTGAAATGAATACTGCTATTCTTAATAAAACTTCCACTTTATGTGCTTTATTTTTTTATTATTTATTTATTATAAATTTAAGTGATGTAGGGTTTATCTCAAGTTATGCTTCTCCAATTTTAATTGTAGGTTTTTATTAATGTGAGATACTGGGTTTGGAATTGTTAATTATGAGACTTATGATCGTTTGGAGCTGATTTTGTTGTGCATCCGTGTTGAAATATTACATGGGTTCAATCCTGAATATCAAAATTCATAAGGTTTAATGTTAATACATAAATCTTTAATATTTTGCATGAGTTTATTTTTCAGGATAATATGCTGGGCTTCAAGTAATGGATCTGGATTTGGCTTGTAGATTGCTGATGGACTGATGGGCTGATTGGATATAGGACATGGGCTTAAGAATGGAGTTGAAGTCTTGTTGGGCCTCTGGGCCTCCAGTTCGTATGATATTTTAAATGGCTGTCCACGTCATCGATCCGTGTATGATATCTAGGCATGATCACAGCCATTCATCAAAGAAACACAAAACCATATGATCCGTTGGATCTGTGTTTCTTTGCACGGGTATCAACCAGCTATATAAGCTTTCCTCCTCGTGCTTTGTAAAGCTTTAGATCTCATTTTTCATTTTTTCATCAGTCTTGTTCTCTCTCGTTCACTTTTCATATTCTAGGGTTTGTAACAGATCAGATTCATCTCGAATCTGATCAGTGTTTGAGTCATTTCCTTTCACAATCTAGAATAGTTGATTAGTGTGAGTTGTTGTATAGATTCCAGTATTTTGTAATCAGTTTGTTGATTGTTCTTGGGTACAAACATTTAGGGTTGGGATTCTTGTTTAATAAAAGTTCTTTCAGTATTTGATATCATGTTTTTGACATGGTATCAGAGCTTCTAGGTTAGATAGAGTCCTAATACTCGAAGATCAAGAGTTTTCTTGATCAGTGTTGATATTCTGGGTATTTCTTCCGCTGGTATTGTTGGGTTCAAGAACGATTAAGTATTGAATCGTTTGGACACATATAGATCTGTTGGATCTGAGGCTGTTGCTGTTGCAGGATTGGAGTTTTTTCTTATAGCTTCAATTGCCTCACATCTAAATAACCCTAAGTGAAGGTTATTTGGGTGTGAGTACGGAGAACCCTAACTTGGGCTTGATTTGGTGAGATCTTTCCATTACTTTACTGTTTCTTGTTTTTAGAGTTAATCTAAGGAGTCGATTGTTCAGGACTGAGTTCCTGTTTAGCTTTAAGGTCGGTTTAGGTTAGTGGCTCCCTCGTGAGGACCTGGGTCGGAACCCTTGAGGATCCGGCTATCTGGATCACCAGCGAGGCTTCGCCTGTGTGTCATTTGTGTTTTGTGTGTCATTTGTTTTTTGTGTGTCTTGAAGTTGATTGGTTGAGTCCTACGTGTTTATAATTGTTTTCTGACTCTTTGTGTGTTGTGGTTTCTGTGCATCTGATTGCGTGTTAGTTGTTGTGTTGTGATTGTTATCATGGCTGATGATGAGCCACCTCAGGATTTGGGGCCGAATGGTCCCAATCTATTAGATGTGGGTAATGGGGGTGCTGGTCCTAATGAAACTTTAATAAGTAAATTAGACATTAGTAACCCACTATATTTACATGCTTCAGATTCAAGTAATCTTACTATCACATCTATTAAACTAAGAGGATCTGAAAACTATTCGGTTTGGGCAAATAGTTTAACATTAGCTCTTCAAGTAAAAAACAAATGGGGTTTTATTGATAAAACATGTGTTAAATCTGAAACTGATCCTATTTTAGCTAGACAGTGGGATAGATGTAATTCAATCGTTTTAACTTGGATTCTAAATTCAATTAGTGAGGAATTATATATGGGGCATGTGTTTTCTAGACTTGCTAGTGATGTTTGGATTGAATTAAAAGAGACATATGATAAAGTAGACGGGTCTGTTGTAT
Organism: Ambrosia trifida; assembly: GCA_028751855.1. NCBI lineage: Eukaryota > Viridiplantae > Streptophyta > Magnoliopsida > Asterales > Asteraceae > Ambrosia > Ambrosia trifida. The sequence continues at coordinate 192,731,800 of CM054122.1, read as the reverse complement.
TTGATTTGTATCAGAAAATTAATTCATTTAATCAGAATGGTATGCCTGTATCTGAATACTATCATAAACTGAACATTATGTGGAAACAGTTAGATCAAATTCTACAACTACCTGCTTGTACATGTGATGCTGCTAGGGAGTTTAATAACTTTAGTAGTATGATAAAATTAATGCAGTTCTTAATGGGTTTGGATGGTGTGTATCAAAGTGTTAGGACTAGTCTATTGATTAAAGATACTCTGCCTAGTGTTAAAGAAGCCTTTGCTATAGTTTCTAGGGAAGAGTCCCATAGAAATTCTAGCATTGGTGTTAAAAAAGGTCAAACAATGGGGTTTATGTCTAAAACTAATCAACCTGTAGATCTTTCTAAAAGAGTAACAAAGAACTATAATCCTAATCTTAAGTGTACACACTGCAACAAAGTTGGACACTCAATTGAAAAATGTTTTGAAATAATTGGGTATCCACCTTGGGCCAAACCTAGAGGGGTACAGGGTAAAAAGGTTGTTGTTAATAATGTTTGTGCTGATAAAACTGATATACCCATTACTACTTTGACCAGTGATCAGCTATCTAAACTTTTGAGTCTAATTTCAGAAAAAACAGTTGATCCTCCTCAGAGTCATAATGTTTCAGGTAGTTTATTTTCCCCTTTTTGTGCAAATGTGTATGCTAAGCCTATCTTTTGTTTTAATGTTGGGGGAAATAAAATTAAGGTGGGTTGGATAATAGATTCAGGGGCTAACCAACATATGGTTACAAGTGAACATGATTTGACAGATTACATTGATGTGTCTGATCTAAACATTCAAGTTAAACATCCTAATGGCACAAATGCTCTTGTTACTAAGATAGGTTCATTAAAATTAAGTGACAAAGTAACACTTCATGATGTTTTTGTTGTGCCTGATTATTGTGTGAACCTTATTTCTGTGCATAAATTGGTTAAAGATAATCATTTGTATGTTGGTTTTGATGAAAATAATTGCTACATTCAGGATTTGTTAACAAAGAAAGTCCTGGTGACTGGTAATCAGCTAGAGGGACTGTATTTTTGTGGTGGTGCTTTTGTTAGTAATAAGGTAGGGATCTCTAGTAGAGAGTATGAATTGTGGCATGGTAGATTAAGACATCCTTCTGATATTGTTTTACAGAAATTGGAAGATGTCTTAGACATTAAGTTTTCCAAGAAGGAAAACTTACCTTGTGATGTGTGTCACAAGTGTAAGTCCAAGATCTTCTCTACCGGGTATCAAACAAACAATCGAGTGCGGAAAACAAGATTGAATGTGAAGAACAAAAGATTAAAAACGATGAAAATGATTATATTGCTGCTTCACCTTGCACACAACCTCTAGGATTGTCTGGTACAAGGTGGTGGCTCTTGTGTTACAATTGAGAGGATTAATGAATGTCTAGTGAAAGTCTCTTGTAAGTCCCAAACAACACAAGATATCACCCAATGATTTAATCGAATGCGGAAAATAAGATCAAACCACAAGAACAAAAAGAAAATATATTATTAATAACATCGTGCCGCTGCTTCGATCGCACACGGTTTCAAAGAACCGTCTGGTACGATCGCTAAGAAGATTGCACACGTTCTCTAGGAACGTCTGGTACAATCTCTAGGAACCTTGCACACGAGAGAACTCGTCTGGTACAAGGTTCGCACAAGGGGCTACATGATTACAAAAGTGAGAGGTCTACCTAACAATAAACAAAAATGACAATATATAGGAGCCTCTAGCCCATTGGCCCACATGGCCTGACCCAAGCCCAAGTCCTAATCTAAGCCCAATAAATATAAATGTGTACAATAAAGATAAGCGTAAAACTATACAATTTCTAGGCCCAACAATATCCCCCTAGTTTTATGCTATCTTTATTACGGCTTATTAGAAATCTTCTGCTGATTATCTTCAATCTTGGGTCTTCTCCTTCAGTGGTCCAAACAAGAATTCCAAAAGCAATTATCAAATCAAACCAAGATGAACCAAACATATAATAATAATCCACGGCCCAAACAAGAACCAGCTCTAATCTTGCAATCCAATATATTCCAACCAGCCATTTAACAAAAAATTATCCAGCCCAATATCCTCGCCAACGGCTCGATCCAAAAACAAATCCAGCTCCGGGCACCCCTCTAAATTCCGAACCCAACCTTGAACTCAATCAGAAACCCATTTGCACCCGAAAACACAAAATCCCACCGTTCATCACAAACCCGACCCCCTTGCTCAAACCAACCCGACCACCCGTACCCACCTACCTGCAACCCGGACACCCACCACCACCCGAGCCGCTAACCAACAAACACCACAACAGTAAAAAACCCAACCCGAACCCCCTGCTCCATTGACCAACCCGGCCACCCATACCCTCTACCTGACCCGGAAACACAAAACCCAACCCAGAAACCCAACCCAATCCAACCCGGAAACCTGATCCATACCCAACTCCTTCAACTCGGACGCCACCCGAAAACACAAAAACACACTCAGAAACCTTACCCGCAACCAAAACCTGCAACTCAGACCCGAACCTCGAGAACCGTGCTTCATTCGAGAATCCAGATCTGAGAACACCAAATCCATTCAGGAACGATTTGTTTTGCTTTGTTGTTGTTGTCTGCGAGTGAAGATAAGGGAAGAGTGAGACGAGGTGAAGAGGATTGTGTTTTGTTGAAGATTAAGAGAAGAAGAAGTTGAATTTTGTTTTGTTGATGGTTGTGGTCTCGAGATAAAGTTTCAGAGAGAGAGAGAGCAGATTTATTGAGAGATGTGTTGCATGTTTTGTGCTTGGGAGAGAGTCTCGAGAGTTTAAAAGGAAAGAGAGATAATTGAGACGGATACAATTAAAGTGAAGTGCAGTCATCGAGACAACAAAATAATAATAATAATAATAATAATAATAATAATAATAATAATAATAATAGTGGTAGCATTATTTGGAGGGTACTAGTTCAATTTCGGGGGATCGACGTTACTAATACGTTTTGACGGTTGACTACGGCTGGACGCCCGGTGCTCGTCTTAAAATTTTGGTGAAACGTCTAGATTTTTGGGGGATCACTATTCAAAATTAAAATGTCTTCTCAAAGTGAGGTGTTTGAGCAGAGACTTAAAGGTTTCAGTTACACTCCTGGTGAAACCGTGGAAGCAATTATTGGCAGATTTACCGAACTACTGTCAGACATGAAAATTGCTGAAATCATAGTGTCAAATCGATGGGTCAACAAAAGTCTTCTCGACGCTTTGAAAAGAATTCCAGATGAGCCAACATGCAGCTGGTTTAAGTATGTCAATTGGATTATCACAGAAACAAGTTGGTCCAAAATGACGTCGGATGAGTTAATCTTACTCGTCAAAGAACATGCTGAGCGTGCAAAGCTGACGACTCAAAGCAACACCTCTGCTACAACATGCTCATCTGCCTCTGACACTTCATCTTCAAATTCAAAATCTGACTGCTCACCCGCTCTCGCTGCTCCTGCCGCTCCCGTTGCTTCTGTCACACCTGCTGCTCCTGCCGCTCCCGCTGCTTCTGTCACACCTGCTGCTCCTGTCACATCTGCTGCTCCTGCCGCTCACGCTGCTCAAGCTTTCATGGCACAACCGGATGATCACGTGCCATCCGCATCTGAGGTACACGCTGAAATTTTAGCTGAATCATGTTGCACTGAACGATGCAGGTTAAAAATTAAGGGTTTTAGAGAAGAAACTCTCTCTGCATACAAGCAGCTTGAATACGAGAAAATGGCCACTTGGGACATTAAAAGGAAATTTAATTCTTATAAAGAAATGGTCGAACAACAAAAACTCGATATCAAGCGCTTGCATCAGGAGGTGAGTGATCACAAGTGTCGATATTTACACTTCAAACGACTGTCTGATACTTTAACCGCGGAATTGATCGAATTAAAATCTAAATTTGAAAATGCCGATTTTCATTTTAAAAAATTCGATTGTTCTAGTCCCAAAGTTGAAAAAATGATCAATACCCAGTTAAGGTTCAGACCAAAGGATGTGAGGAATAAGGGAATTGGATTTGTGGAAATTCCTCCACCTTTCAATGAAAACTATTCCTCAATTCCCATGTCGGATGAAGAATTGTTGGCTCTGCCTGTTAAAGGATACGGTCCTCCAATAGAAGAGCCAACCAGTCGACCATCGAGGGATCAAGTTGAGATCTCCAAACCTAAATCAGTTCCTGTCCGAATCTCTAAACCCAAGAACAAACAACCTAAGCAGGAGCAGGCTCCATCAAAAACCTTTGTCAAGTCTCAAGATGCTTCAAAGCAGACTGAGACATTAAATTTTGAGAAAAACAAAGAAATTGACAGAGTTTTTGATGTGAAAAGAGATGAAGTCCCAGATCCCAATGACACAGCTGAATCAAATCAAATGTTGAGGGAAACTGTTTTAAAACCTGAACCGACCGGCCAATCAGATTCAAATGTGCCATTTGAGTTTGATTTCATGAAAACTTTCAAAAATCTCTGTGAAAAGTACATGGCACAACATACCGTTGAACCAGCTGCTCCACCAACTTCTGAAAGTGACTCCAAATGTGAATCACCCGAAACAATCGAATCTGAGAAATCAGTATCAGTTGAATCGAGTGAATCCAGCTGTGAGTCCTCTAGAGCAGCTGAGTCAACGGGGGATTCAGTAGAGCCACCACAAGTCTCTGAATCAAATGGCTTAACTGAATCAAATGACACACCCTCGACTGAGCCGGAATCTGAAGAATCTGTGTGCTCAAGGCCAGTCGAGATTAAACAAGAATGTAAGGATCCCTCATCCATGACTGTTGGCACAGGTGTGATAAAGCCAACAATCTCTGATTTTAAATGTGTGAATATTACTGATGCTTCTACTTCATGTGCAGATTTAGTAAAAGTAGAGGTTAAAATTGAGGGGGATGATATTGTTTGCACTAACAATGCAGGTGTTTGTGTGAAACAATCTAATTTGTCTGTAGATGCTATACCATATGTACAAAAGGCTGTTTCTGAGCTATCTGTTATTGGCACGACCGATAAATACGTGCCACCACATAGAAAAATTACCTGTGCTAACTCTCATGTACAGGTTCCTGAAGTTAAACAGAAAGCTCAAGGACAGTCATCATCACAAGCACAATCTTGTTCACACGGGTGTTCAAGATGTTCTAAGCAGAGCAGAAACTTTAAGAAGCCTGCAAACAAATCATCCAACAGATCCCATCACTCACATTCATCAGTGGGATCAAACAGACCGGGATATGATCTTTATGCAAAGAAGCAAACATGCTACACTTGTGGAAGACCCGGTCATATTGCAAGGAACTGCACAAGTCGTCCTTATGTGCCCTATTATCGACAATATCAGAGGGTTACACCAAGGGATAACTACTACTCCAAGCCAATGAAGGTTGAAAAACCTAAGGCAAGGAAGAACATGAATCCCAAAGTTAAACCGTCTGATGGAGACTGGAATGCTGCCAAGAGCAAACGGAAGGTTGTTCCACCACACAAGTCGAAGCAACCTAAGAAACTGAAAGCTACTCCGAAAGTGGCAAAACCGTGTGCTAAGCCTAAACAAGTCTGGAAAGCAAAGGCGGCAGCAACACCAGTTCTTAATGAGAATAAGGACATGTGCTTGAGAGAAGTGTCTTACGTAGATGCTTCAGGAGTGCCCAGGACCGCGATGGCCTGGGTACCAATGTTTAACTAATCTCCTCATTTAGTGCAGGGACATCCAAGGAGGATTGTCGACAACCACTTGTATGTTGATAATGGTTGTTCCACGCACATGACAGGTGACATCTCTCTGTTATACATTTATTTTAAATTCTTAAACAGTGAGTATGTTTCCTTTAAGGAGAAAATGGAGGTAAAATCAGCAAAAGAGGTACGCTCAAAACCTGATGCGTTAAAATTTCTGAAATTGTTTGGTCATTAATTCGAGAATGGTCTTAGAAAAACACAAAAATATTTTTCTTAGTTTTAGGTTGTAAATTTGTTCTTTAAATTTTCAATTATAAGCACAAATTTAGGGGGATATACCCTCAGAAAAATACAAAAACAATAGAAAATTCAGAAAATGAGAATTTCATGGTGCGAAAAAGAAGAAATGATAGTACATCAGCTGTTGAACTGTCACACATTAAAATCGAAAAGAAAATTAAATCTGTGTGATTGCAGCTCCATTATATGATGTACTGGCAGGCAAGCTGCACTATGAACTCGGTCCAAAGTAAATGATAAAGATAATGGACTGTGTAGCTTGTGGGTAACACATCATTGGCGTATGATTTTATGGTCTTAAATCTTGCGTTGATAGATTGCCAAAGTCTGAGATTTCAGGTCTTTAAATTGTTGATACATCTGGGATGTCCTGGCTGTCCTTCTGCTGCATCCAGATATATGCTGACCTAGGCACAGTCAGGACGTCTTAAAAGAGCAATAAGGAAATGCCAAAACCCATAATTCTCAAAGAGAATTCAAGCTAAAGGCACAAATCAAAAGCCTAAAGCAATGATCATACCGAAACATTTGGTATTTGCCCTAACCCTGGTCGAGAATCCATCGGTCTCTCTGTTGCATCCAGATATATGCAGACCTGATCACCGATGATCTTGACCTTGTAAAACATACAGATGTCAACAATTTACTCACCCGTTATGAAGAAGCTTTGTGCATACCTTGATCGCGAGGGTATGTCATGATGTGGGACACATAGTTATTTCGGTCTAACACACGTTAAGAAAATAAGAAAATATCGGACTTGAGGACGTGTGTGTATGTTTGTTTAAGTGGATAAACGATGCTGGTAATCGTCTTGGACTGCTTTCTGGCACTTTAATAAGTTTATTAGAACAAATATACTAACGATGTGTTGCATTTTAACAAAGCTGATATGATTTTCTTGCACATGATTCTCACCAAAAAGATGCATTGTAATTGGTTTGAATTTTTATTTTAATTTATTTATCTATTTAAAAAAAAAAAAAATTTGACCATTCTTGAGGATTTGACCTATTCTCAAACAAAATTCAGGTTTTTGAGATTTTAAAATGGAAGTACACTGATGTACTTGGTGTTCATGTATATACTGGACCCTCTGTTGCATAAAATTGTTTGCTCACAAAATTCTGAGAATTTGCAGAATTTTATTCGAATCAAGAAACAGGGGTTGATGAAGAACGAAAGAGTTCCAGTTGCTGACAAGCATGAATCACCACACTGAGAAGATGTACCTGAGTCAGAAGAACCTGAAGTGAATCATCTTTTGACAATGAAAGTACAAGTGAAGAAGTACCTGAAAAGTTGCTTGAAAGAGAAGATTGACAAAGAAAAGAGCTTCTGAGAATCCTCCTCTCACGTTCTCTCTTAGCAACATGTTCAAGCAAAAGCTGTTGATGATTAAAGTTGTGAAGTTACCTCCAAGAGAACAAGAAAGAACCCAAGATTGGAATATCAAGATCTGAAGATTCTTCCTACTAAGCCATGATAAAGACAGCATAAACCTAGGGGGATATTGTTGGGCTAGATTTTATAGGTTTACGCTTGTCTTTATTAAGCTAGTCTATTAGATTTGGGCTTAGTTTAAGTTAATGGGCTTGGGTTAGGCCATGTGGGCCAAGGCTTTAGTGGACCCTATATAATGTTTTGTTTATTTTCATTTTAGGGTTAGACTTTCATAATCCTCACATTTATTTCTCTGGCCACCACCTTGTACCAGACAATCCTAGAGATTGTGTGCAAGGTGAAGCAGCAATACAAGGGGTTTCATCGTTTTTAATCTTTTGTTCTTCACATTCAATCTTGTTTTCCGCACTCGATTGTTTGTTTGATATCACTCGAAGAACGAAAAGAAGGTTTTGCATATTTTTGGGGGATGTTTTTCATCAAAAGAGAGGTTCTCCGGTTCATAAGGTTCGTGGTGTTTATTTTTTATTTTTAATGAATCGTGATTGGTGATGAAAGGGTTAGAGTTTCTGAATTGGAAGAAGAAGATTCGGATGGATCTTCATATGTTTTGGTGTTTGTTTGATCGCTGATTGATAATGGCCGATTGATGGTTATTGTTCTTGGGGTGGATTTCATTTGATCTTTTTTAATGAGTAAATGGGTGTGGAATGTATTTTTGGGTCGGGTTACCCGTTTGAATATGGTGCGACTTTAATTTGTTTCCATATTATGTGCCTACAACTTTGGTAAGTCCATAATTCAAAATTGAATTAGTGGATTTAGTGGGATGATAATAATGGTCGTGATAATTTCTTGGTCATTAAGTTTTAAAGGTTGTTTGGTCAAGATACATTGCACCTAGTCATAAGTGATTATGGAAGGAATTAATGGATTTGTTCTAGAACTGGCGCATAATTTCTTAACTTTTGGGCCGAGTATGTTTTTTATTGAAGTAATTGTGAATGGGCTGGCACAATATATTGGTCTTGGGCATTGACACATTTACTGAATTGAGCTGGGCCTCGTTTATTTTTCTTAGTTCAGTCGTGAGTTGTATAATAGTTAGGCTCCCTAATTTAGTGATTGCATCGGTTTGGGCTTGCCGGATGTTAATCTTTTTGGGATTACGAAGCTATGGGATAAAGTCTCTCTATTTGAGCTGTGGGTTGAGTTTCGGAATTTAGAGGGGTGCCCGGAGCTGGATTTGTTTTTGGATCGAGCCGTTGGCGAGGATATTGGGCTGGATAATTTTTTGTTAAATGGCTGGTTGGAATATATTGGATTGCAAGATTAGAGCTGGTTCTTGTTTGGGCCGTGGATTATTATTATATGTTTGGTTCATCTTGGTTTGATTTGATAATTGCTTTTGGAATTCTTGTTTGGACCACTGAAGGAGAAGACCCAAGATTGAAGATAATCAGCAGAAGATTTCTAATAAGCCGTAATAAAGATAGCATAAAACTAGGGGGATATTGTTGGGCCTAGAAATTGTATAGTTTTACGCTTATCTTTATTGTACACATTTATATTTATTGGGCTTAGATTAGGACTTGGGCTTGGGTCAGGCCATGTGGGCCAATGGGCTAGAGGCTCCTATATATTGTCATTTTTGTTTATTGTTAGGTAGACCTCTCACTTTTGTAATCATGTAGCCCCTTGTGCGAACCTTGTACCAGACGAGTTCTCTCGTGTGCAAGGTTCCTAGAGATTGTACCAGACGTTCCTAGAGAACGTGTGCAATCTTCTTAGCGATCGTACCAGACGGTTCTTTGAAACCGTGTGCGATCGAAGCAGCGGCACGATGTTATTAATAATATATTTTCTTTTTGTTCTTGTGGTTTGATCTTATTTTCCGCATTCGATTAAATCATTGGGTGATATCTTGTGTTGTTTGGGACTTACAACAAGGCTAAACAACATAGGGAACCCTTTCCCTTAAGTGATCATAAGACCACCAGTCTTGGTGATCTCATTCATCTAGATGTGTGGGGGCCTTATAGGATTGCTAGTAAGGAGGGGTTTAAATATTTCCTTACAATAGTTGATGACTATTCTAGAGCAGTGTGGGTTTGTCTAATGAAAACCAAAACTGAAGTTTTTGAGCATATACAAGATTTTGTTAACATTCTTAAAAATCAGTTTTCTAAATCTGTTAAGTGTTTTCGTAGTGACAATGGTACAGAATTTGTAAATAACCAAATGTATAATTTCTGTAAATCTTTAGGGATTAGTCATCAGACTACTTGTGCATATACCCCACAGCAGAATGGGGTTGTTGAAAGGAAACATAGACACTTATTAAATATCACTAGGTCCTTGTTGTTTCAAAGTAACTTGCCTGTTAGGTTTTGGAGTGAGTGTGTCTTGACTGCTTCATATCTTATTAATAGGACACCTTCGTCTGTGCTGAATGGAAGGACACCCTATGAACTCATTTATGGTTTTAAACCCTTCCTTGGTCATTTAAAACTGTTTGGATGTCTTTGTTTTGCAACCATCTTAAATGAGTCTGATAAAATGAGTGAAAAGGCTGAAAAATGTGTTTTTATCGGTTATTCAAATGAGAAAAAGGGTTATAAGGTTTATAGTTTAGAAACTAGGATTATTTCTTTTTCAAGAGATGTTAAGTTCTATGAGACTATTTTTCCTTTTAAAGATAAACTAGTTTTTGAAAAATTTAATGATAATTCAATAAAAGAAATAGACTCATTAAACTTTTTTGATTGGTTTGACAATGAAACATCCATTCAGCATGAAGAGCCCGATGATGAGGGAAGGGGGTCAGGTAAGATAGAGGTAGAGACACATGGGTCTCAGCAGCCTCATGCTAAAGACCAGGATCTGATTGAATCTTCTGATTCTCAGGATTCAGCTGGTGATAGCATTGATGGTAGGGCTGAGCATGTGACACCTAGTGATAAGATTAGTGGGTCTGAGGGCAATGACCAAAGCACTCATACCATAAGGAAGAGTACTAGGAGTTCTGTCCTTCCTAAAAGGCTAGATGATTTTGTTATTGAAGGAAAGGTTAAGTTTGGTGTTGAAAAGGTTGTCAATTATGCCAACTTATCTTGTGACAATAGGGTGTTTGCTAGTGTGTTAAATAAGAGTATAGAACCTAGGAATTTTGTTGAAGCCTCTAAGGATCCTAACTGGATTAAGGCTATGAATGATGAAATAGAAGCTCTGAATAGGAATAACACATGGACTCTTGTAGACTTACCTAAAGGTAGGAGTCTAGTTGGCTGTAAATGGATTTATAAGATAAAGTATAAATCCAATGGTGAAATAGATAGATTCAAAGCCAGGCTTGTGGCTAAAGGATATAGCCAAAAGCAAGGCATAGACTTTGATGAAACTTTTTCACCAGTTGTAAAATTTGTTACAGTCAAATGTGTCATGTCTATTGCTATTCAGAATGGCTGGAAGTTGTTTCAGCTTGATGTTAATAATGCTTTTTTATATGGAGACTTACATGAAGATGTGTTTATGTCTCTTCCTGATGGGTATTATTCTGAAAATGAAACCAGGGTGTGTAAACTGAATAAGTCATTATATGGGCTTAAACAAGCTCCTAGAATGTGGAATGAGAAGCTTGTTGGTGTCTTATGTGACTTAGGCTTTATACAAAGCAAGTGTGATTACTCTTTGTTTGTTAAACATTGTGATAATGTGACTGTTGTTCTGCTTGTGTATGTAGATGATATAGTTTTGACTGGTAATTGTGTTAGTGAAATAAGTAATATAAAGTTGTGTCTAAAGGAAAAATTCCTTATAAAAGATTTAGGTGAGTTAAAATATTTTTTGGGTATAGAGGTGTTGACTAATGGTAACACTCTCTGTTTATCCCAAAGGAAATATTGCCTAGATTTGTTAACTGAGTATGGTATGCTTGCATGCAAACCAGTTAACAATCCTATGGAGCCTAATCATACTTTAACTCTTATTTGTGCTGAACAGTCAAATGTGTTAACCAATATTACTGGTTATCAACAATTAGTAGGTAAGTTGATATACTTGGCACATACTAGGCCAGACATATCATATGCTGTACATTATTTGAGCCAGTACATGCATAAACCTACTAAGGGACATTTGAAAATTGCACTAAGACTGTTAAGGTATTTGAAAAGGGCTCCTGGAAAAGGAATTTGTTTCAAACAGGACACATCATTTGGCCTATCAGCTTATTCTGATTCTGATTGGGCCAAGTGCACTAACACTAGAAAATCTGTGACTGGCTTCTGCATCTTTCTTGGAAAAAACTTGATTTCCTGGAAAAGCAAGAAGCAGTCTACAATTGCTAGGTCGTCAGCTGAGGCTGAATATAGGGCTATGTGTTCAACTGCATGTGAAGTGTTATGGATTGTCAATGTGTTAAGTGAGTTACAGGTTCACGTTGTTTTGCCTGTTCCTTTGTTTTGTGACAATAGTGCAGCTATGTCAATAGCTGCAAATCCGGTGTTTTTTGATAAAACTAAGCATTTTGAGATTGATTTATTTTTCTTAAGAGAGTTGATCTCTAAGGGAAGTATTCAGACAATCAAAGTATGTTCTGAGAATCAAGTGGCTGATATAATGACTAAAAGTCTTGGTGTTGCACAACATGATAAGCTTTGTAGTTTGCTTGGTATGTTTGACCCATTTGGGCATAATGAGGAAACGTGAGAAGTTTTGGTTAAGTTATTTGACCCATTTGGATATTCAGATTGAGGAGGGGTGTTGAAATATTACATGGGTTCAATCCTGAATATCAAAATTCATAAGGTTTAATGTTAATACATAAATCTTTAATATTTTGCATGAGTTTATTTTTCAGGATAATATGCTGGGCTTCAAGTAATGGATCTGGATTTGGCTTGTAGATTGCTGATGGACTGATGGGCTGATTGGATATAGGACATGGGCTTAAGAATGGAGTTGAAGTCTTGTTGGGCCTCTGGGCCTCCAGTTCGTATGATATTTTAAATGGCTGTCCACGTCATCGATCCGTGTATGATATCTAGGCATGATCACAGCCATTCATCAAAGAAACACAAAACCATATGATCCGTTGGATCTGTGTTTCTTTGCACGGGTATCAACCAGCTATATAAGCTTTCCTCCTCGTGCTTTGTAAAGCTTTAGATCTCATTTTTCATTTTTTCATCAGTCTTGTTCTCTCTCGTTCACTTTTCATATTCTAGGGTTTGTAACAGATCAGATTCATCTCGAATCTGATCAGTGTTTGAGTCATTTCCTTTCACAATCTAGAATAGTTGATTAGTGTGAGTTGTTGTATAGATTCCAGTATTTTGTAATCAGTTTGTTGATTGTTCTTGGGTACAAACATTTAGGGTTGGGATTCTTGTTTAATAAAAGTTCTTTCAGTATTTGATATCATGTTTTTGACAATCCGAATCACAAAGGTTCTGGATAAAACAACCGGTTAATATTATCATGAAATGGCTGAAGGATCACCACTCTTCTTTACTTGTAGTTGATTTTGGGTGTGGTAAGAACCTGACAAAACATTTACATATTTAGTATTTATATATTGTCTATTTGTCTTTAATGTTTGATCCCAATTGTCATTTACTTAATAATTTACAATGGCATCAACATGTGGTGTATGACAGGAGACGGACGTCCTGTAAAAGGTGTAACAAATAAGGTCTTTTCTTTAGATCCTATCTCAAACGATCCTTTAGTGATTGCTTGTGACATGTTGAACGTAAGCCGCTCATAAAAAAATACTGTTGTTTATCATTTATATTATTTCATCTAATCCTTATTTATCATGTTTATTTGTTTTGTTTATCATATATGTCATTTTATCTAAGTTTGATTTTACTATGTTGGAAAATAACTGTGATCTTTTAATCACAGAATCTGGTAAGGAAATTGACAAAAATGCTGGATAAATTGGACATAGAAGATTAGTTATTGAAGGCCACTTTTAACATATGCTTTTACATATATGGAAGCCCAGAGCAGCTGAAGGTATACTTTTTGTAAAACTGATCACAGCCAAATATATTTGTTAACTATTATCATTATTTAAAACAAAAACACATGTCATAATATGAATCATTATTCATTATTAAGCCATTGTGTAATGCTATTTAATCAAGGAACAGCAAAGTTGTCAACAAGAAATCTGCATATGATGTAATGTAAAGCTAAAAGAGGTTCAGCAATTGATCCTTTCATTTTAGAACATCAGATATAGTTAGATTATTAGTCTTTAGTAATGGTTATACAACATATGTTTTGTCTTTACCGGTGCATAAGTATGTTTGCAGTTTTTGTTTTCATATATTTTTATTAATGTAACACTATGTCTTGTTAGGCAATTTCTACGGTTTCGGTTGCAAGTAATGAATTGAAGAAGCTGGTTTGGGTTGCAACCTAATGTTATGTCTTGTTAGGCAATTTGTACGGTTCTGGGACTTCTGATTGCAAGTGATGAATTGAAGACATTGGTTTGGATTGCAAGTATGAAGACGTTGGTTCGGGAAGTTATTGTATATCACTTTCATCCTTAGACATATCTATATTTGTCTTACATTGAAAGTTTTGAATTTTTTTTTACATTTGAACGATTGTAATTTTTTTTATTACATTGGAACTCTTGTAATTTTATATGATTGGGTTAATATATATTGGTGATTTTTTTATATTTTATTTTCATTTTTAGGTATATATATTTATGTATATTGGAAATTTAAAGAAATTACATGGAAATTGAACAAAAAAAAAAAATTGTAGTTTAATATACCAAAAGATGCGGTTCCATACCCCCATCTTTAAAAGTTTTGGTTTCCAAAATTAAAAGACCAAAAGATGCGGTTATAGACCAACAAATGCGGTTCCTTTGAACCCGCATCTTTTGCATTTGATGCGAGGCTATAAGATGCGGGTCTAGAACCACACCTGTTGGCCTAAATCACCGCATCTTTTGCTTGATCGTGTACTAGGGCATATATTTAAAGTTTTGATGGAAAATCCACCTAAATGGAATTCTAGACCATTGATGTATCCTATTATTGGTTGTTATTTTTCATTTTAGTATATAATTCAACCACCATCAGAATTCTCACATTTAGTTTACTCTCCTCTCTTCTATATATATTAAGGTCTAAAAATTCTGATTTTCTTTTATTTTTCATTATAATCAACCATTCTAAGTTTAAGAACCGGGTTGAATCACTCTGAAATGAAGACGTACATTTGAGAGACGAAGAGCTTTTTAAATCAACTGAAATACATGTATGTATAATGCTAGGATACTAATAATCGTCATCAAGTCAACTCAAAAAGTAGTAGGGTGCCATTTATACTAGAAGCATGTGGTTAGTATTAGATGTCAAACATTGATTGTGAAAACTAAAACACAAAGTTTTGTTTAATGGTGAATTAAACTAATGGTAACCTAACTTGAAAATAAATTACAAAAGCGAACAAAGGACACACAAAAATATGATTTAACAGTGTTCGGGTTTGATAGCGACAATTAGTCACCTAAGTTTTTTTTATCCAATTAAGGAATTACATAGACATAACACTGATTAAAACACGTAAACGCTGATAAAGAAAGATCTGCAATTTTATGTATAACTTATAATGAAAAACTAAATGACAATTTTAACTACTCATAATATTTGCTCGATTAAAATTTGCTCGATTAAAACTATCTAAACTAAAATTGTCAATTTTATGATAATTGAAAACAGAAAGCAACATGGGCTGTCCAAACGAGGGAACTGCCGGCAGCCATTGTCACCAAGCCCATATTCATTCTAGCCCAAGATTACATTTGAATTAGCTTATTCAGCTTGCAGCCCACTTGTCCAAAAACAATTATTAAAGCACACGTAAGTTAAAAGGGATTATCCACATAATCTATATCTATATCTATATCTATACTATTATATAGTGGGTGCTGTACGGGTAAAGTTGTAATTTTATATTTATGTATAAGGGCAAAATTGTAATTTCATTATAATGACGAGACAAATTTAATACAACTATTAATTTATATTAATTAATGACAAAAAAAACTACAACTATTAATTTCTATTAATTAATGACAAGAAATTAATGATTAATGATTAATAGTTGAAGGTTAAAAAAAAGGCAAAAACAAGAAACAAAAAAATTAGTTTGTGTAATATTATACCATTCACAATTTTAAACCCCTATATTTTGTATGTCTTATCTACAATAAATTAACCGCAAACAAACTCACACGTTCGTTATATAACTTTTGGAATTAGCTTATGGAGATTAACAAACCGCTAGCAAGAATGCATTTTACGCATCATGTTTTCGGGTAACATTGTAATGTTCCTTTTTAATCAATAATATAGGATAAATTTGATCCAATTATAAGTGGGTTTGAATCTCTATATCATAACAGGTAAAAGTAATAAGTGGAATATGGATGCTTAGAGCGACTGTTTTCAGGTTATTCAGGTTATTTAAATTGCAATTTGATTTATGTTTGAATTCGAATCGAGCTAAATAAACAAAATTATATCTATGTACTTTTTATAAAAGAAATTCAAGTTATGTATAAATCAATTTGAATTTTCAGGTCGAATCGGGTCGAAAATCATACATTTGACTAAACGCAACATTCAAATATTGTACAGCACCGCCGCAACGCGCGGGCTCCTGCTATACTTTTATATAATGGGTTCTGAATGGGTAAGGTTGTCATTTCATATTCATTTAAATGGGTAAAATTGTAATTTCATTTATTTGTCAAGACAAATTTAATACATCAATTAAATCAACTTGCTTAACCTATTAAAAGTATTTAATAATGGTAATAAAACCATTAAAGCATTTGAAAAGTTTAATATCATGGCATAGACAATCTTAGAGAATGTCATAATATAAGATAGTATAAAAAAACATTGTTAAATTTAGATGTTATAATCAATCATTGGAAAGCATAAAATTGCACAAATGTTATTCAAAACTATAATTTAACTTTACACTTTCTTTAAAATGTATGCTACCTTTTCGTTGAAAAATCTATAGTAGTAGTAGTAGAAGTAGTAGTAATAATAATAATCTATATATATATATATATAAATATCTCTTATGGTTATCTCTATAGTTAGCTAATAAAACAAGTCTTAAAACTAAATGTACAAGTCTTAAAGCTAAAAATATCAATTATATACATATAAAATTATATATAGCCAAACAACGTGCAACCCCGCTGCAACGCGCGGGTTCCTGCTAGTTACATAAATGCATAATGTGAAACTGTGAAAGTGCGAAGTCAAATATATATTTTGAGCAAACGAATACATTATTAAAAACAAGGTCATTTTTTCATGTATATAGTGGGTTCTGGATGGTTAAGATTGTCATTTCATATTCATTTAAATGGGTAAAAATGTAATTTCATTTAGTTATCAAGACAAATTTAATACAACTATTAAATCAACTTGTTTAACCTATTAAAAGTAATTAATAATGGTATTAAAACTATATTGAAGCATTTGAAAAGTTTAACATTATGGCATAAAAGATCTTAGAGAATTCATAATAGAAGATGACATCAAGAAGCATTGTTATGAAATCACACAAATTTTACTTAAAACTATAAGTCAATTTTATACTTTCTTTAAAATTTATGCTACCACTTTGCTGAAAAATCTATATCTATATAAATATATCTCCTATGGTTATCTCTATGATTTGCCTATAAAACAAGTCTTAAAGCTAAATGTAGAACATGTGCTTCACGCATCCACTCTCCCAACAGAGATGCGCTTGTTTAAATTCTTTAAGATGCCATCGTATCGTTATAGATCCAGATCCATGATTCCAAGCATTAATGATAGTGTTCTTAATTTCATTCATGGAATTAGTTAATCCATACTTTAGAAACCAACGGTTCTTGGAATACATTTGTATGTTCCTTTTACTCATGTTGGCCCCATAAAAAAAACTTCCAATCAAACACTAATATGTTCTAATTTATGTTTGTTTCTCATCTTTCATTCTACGATCGTCATGTCACCGGTGATTGTGGATAAATATTTCTAATTAGATTTTGATTTGTGGGTTTATACATGAGTCTTTAATTGAATGAATCAAGAGTGTTTGATTAATGTTAGTTTGTCATTGTAGTGTTGCAGTCCAATTTCATCGAAATGCGCCATAATATCTTCGAAGCCCTTTTATTGTTTACGTTGTTGTGCATTTTCAGCTCTCAAACATACCAGGAACCATTAATTTTCCTTGACATTCCTAAGTTTAGGTCTACATGAGCACTATTCCAAGTCTTTTTATTTAGGTCAACTGACGGAACATAATTGGATGCGTATGTATTGGAGTCTACCCCTATTCAATTTTCATGGTTTGGTTATCACTTTGTGAAATGTCGTAAGTCGAACACATCTTGTAGTCAATGATTAGTCTAACGTCATTAGTGAAAGAAAAAAACTTACCACGTAACGATATTATTTTAGACATTATTGTTTTGTTTTTGCATTTGTGGAGCATACATAAAGTAATGCATGAGGTGATCATGCATGCAGTATGCAATGCTTTTGTTGCATGGGCATTGCTAAATGCCCTTCACACCCCCCTCATCATATGAATTCTTCTAAAACTTGCATCACCACCACCATTCCCATCTTATCTACTATGTGTAGTGTTTGTAATTTTACAATTAATGATGGGAAGACGACCTCCGTGTTGTGATAATCATATATCAAGAAAGGCTCGTGAACGGTTGAAGAAGATGTAACTAAACATATCAATTACATATATGCCAATTATATATAGTCAACCATCGTGCAGCCCCGCCGCAACGCGCGGGTTTCTGCTAGTAAAATAAAAGGGTTGTGACACATAGTGTTTGGTGAGACCACCTGCCTCTTAATTTCTCTCCAAAAGGGTTTTTCTCACATACGCATGATACATGCACTTTCCTCCATATTTTTTAAACGTTGATATACTATTATTTTATTTAAAGAATTACTATTAATTGTGTTTTTTATATATATTCAACCAAAACATGATCAATACTGATAATAGTATATATATATATATTGACTTAGTATTAGGTTCCTGTACAAAACATATATATTGTGAGAAATGTGAGAACCAATCACATTGCATTCTATTTATAAACCTTGAAGGGCATCAAAGTAATTTGTATTGATTATGTTATTTTTAGTAGATAATGCTAATTAATATCATAATTAAAATAGGAGGATTCGTAGGGAATTATGGTTGTGATCGACATTATCTTCATCATTTATATACATTCAGCTTATCATTATTTTTCATTCACTGAATTGAATAAATAAAATCAGCGAGCATATTATAGTGTTTTATTCGAGATGGACAATTCAATTGTTGATCAAGTTGGTGGTATGTTTTTCTTATTTTTTTTTTTTGCGTTTACAATTATGTTTTATTCACAGTATAAGATAACGTAAATATAACAAGATTTTCGTGAAACCATTTTTTGTAGTAGATTAGCATGTGTAAATTAATAATAATGTGTTTTATACAGTTCATCATGATATATACCAAAAAAAAAAATACGAGTAATGTCTATTTCGTTTGACATCTAAATCAAGGTGTTATATATTTTTTTCAATTAATGATATAATAAAAACCCATATATTCTTAGTGTTCTATAAACATTTTTTTCTTGTGTTAAGATATTTTTTATTTTTTCGTATATTAAGGATGTGTTTTTAATTTTTTTTTGTTCTAAATTTTTGTTTATATGCTATTAGGTATAAATTCATACTAATGTGTTTTACTTAAAATACGGCCCTTATTTTTTTTTACAAATCAGGATGTGTTATATCATGTCATTTAACGACACAACGGACATGTAGTGTTTTTTATAAACAATATGTATACATTTTTTAAGGTATTTGGTTCTTTTTAAATTTTTTTCTGTTCACACGGTTTTTTGTGTTTCTCCCCATTTTTTTGGTATGAATGTTATTATTTGTTTTTTGTAAAATATTTTGTTTACGATAGATTATGAATCTGATGTGTTTTTATCATACCTCTTTGTTTTTTATAAACTTATCACATTTTTTTTTTGATTGTTTAATGTGTTTTATAATTTCTTATTTCAGACGGTCCAAGTTACGTTCCTGTTGGTATTGAACATGTATCCCCCAATTCTGGAAGGAAGACTTTTTCCCCAATCGTTGATGATTCTTTGAAGCCTGTCCTGGGTATGGAATTCGTTTCAGTTGAACAAGCTTACAATTTTTACAAGAATTACGCAAGTGCAGGCGGGTGGTGTATTAGGAAAAGTACAGAGACCAAGAATCATGATGTAACGTTGTCCAAATACTTTGTGTGCTCAAAAGAGGGTTTTAAGAAGATGAAGGCGTATGATAGTTTGAACGAGCAGTCGTCTAGTAGGGCGACTCGTAAAACACCTTCTATACGCATCGGTTGTGAAGCTAGCATCAGAATCAAGTTAAATGAAAATAAGTTGTATGAAGTGTATTACTTTAAGGAAGAGCACAACCACTCTTTTGTCGACGAAATGGACCGACACTTTCTCCCTTCGGCAAGAGCTTTGACATATGCACAAGAAGAAGCAATAACTGCTCTGGGCGCTCTCAATGTTGGACCTGTTAGAGCTTTTAACATAATGAGAACTTTGTGCGGTGGTTTTGACAAAGTTGGCGCAACAAAGAATGACTTTAAAAATTTTAAAAGGGACATGA
The DNA here is from genome assembly GCA_028751855.1 of Ambrosia trifida. Lineage (NCBI taxonomy): Eukaryota > Viridiplantae > Streptophyta > Magnoliopsida > Asterales > Asteraceae > Ambrosia > Ambrosia trifida. The sequence continues at coordinate 192,711,619 of CM054122.1, read as the reverse complement.
ATTTATACGTTGAAGAGTTTGACGCCGATATGTTGATCAAACGTTTAAAAAGGAAGAGTGAATATTTGCCAAACTTTTCATTTGAATTCATAACAACTGATGACGGTGTTTTACAGGGGTGTTTTTGGGCTGATGAACAATCAAAGCGGAACTATTACACGTTTGGTGATGTTGTATCGTTTGATGCTACTTACAAGCGAAACAAGTAAGTATTTTAACGTGATCATAAAATATCCCTTTTTTTGCATATTCTGTTATTGTGATGATTAAACTGTTTTGTTTTTTATGTATTTTTTAAAAAACTTGATTTTTTTTTGTAGGTATAACATGATGTTTGTGCCGTTTACTGCGATAGATAACCACAACAGAAACGTTACCCTTGGGGCTGCAATTTTGGGTAACGAAACCGCTGAGACATATAAGTGGCTTTTAACTGTGTTTAAAAGGGTGTTTGGTAGCGCACCGCCTGTTATTGTAACTGATCAAGACCCCGCAATGAGGAGGGCCATAGAAGATACATGGCCAGAAAGTAGGCATAGGCTTTGTATGTGGCACGTGATGGACAAACTTACTGGCAAGGTATCAATATTTTTACGTATTCAGTTTGTTTTTTTTATTCTATGATGGTATTTTATAACCCAAATAACAATTATCAGGTTGGACACGTTTTGTGTAACACCACTGATTTTAAGACAAGATTGTGTTTTATCGTATGGACTGATACACTCTCACCTGAAGAATTCGAGAAGGAATGGGCGATTATCATGAATGATTTTAACCTAACCGATCATGAGTGGTTGAATTCCATTTACCAGCTAAGGGAAATATGGATTCCAGCGTATTATCGTCATGAGAGAATGTCTGGACTAATGCGTACATCATCTCGATCTGAAAGCGAGAACCACTTTTTTGGCCAGTTTTGCAATCGCAAATGCACATTGGTTGAGTTTTTAGGACATTTTGATGCAGCTATCGAAGCTCAGAGGCATGAACATAGGAAAAATGATCACGACACTCGAAACACTTTTCCTGATATTTGGAGTGATTTCCCACTTGAAAGGCAAGCTGCTGAAGTGTACACAAGGACCATTTTTTTTGATGTTCAACTGGAAATAGATGCTGCGATCCATAGAACCCAAAGCTGCAAATTTGAAGAACTTGGTGATTTTATAAAGTTTTATGTTAAGGATTGGGATCAGCTACGCACTACATTTTACGAGGTACAGTTAGAATGTGTTTTATTTTTTCATTTTTTCGATATAATCCAGTGTTTTATATATTAATTTTATAATGCCCAAATATTACAGGTTATGCTTAGGAAGGAAGATATGACTGTTTATTGTAATTGCAACCGTTTCGAACAGTATGGTTTGCTATGCCGTCACATTTTTTGTATTCTTCGGATGGGTGACATTAGAGAATTCCCCAAGCAGTATATTCTACGTCGTTGGACGAAAGAAGCTGTTCCAAATAGCGATCCCAACGCCATTCTTAGATATGAGGGGCAAACTGATCAGAGTGTTGAGGTGTCACGGGTTGTTAGAGAGATTACATATGGAATTGAGGCCAACATAAACAAGTTGGTTTCTAATTTTGAAGCTCTGTGTTCGTTTAGAGATCACGTTAACCAGTTTGGCCCTAAAGCCGACGAAGCTGCCATGAATGTACCACGCAAGAGTCGTAGGGATAGGTTTGCTGAGCTCACAGGTAATTGTCAACCATCATCTATAACTGTTCGTGTTCCTGTTGGTACTAGGTTCAAAGGAATGGGCAAACCAAAGCGTATGAAGTCAAAGCGTGAACAAGCGATTAGTCAAGCCGGAACAAAAAGAAGACAATGTCAGAATTGCTTGGGTTACGGGCACAACATCCGTACATGCAAGGCTCAAAAGGCGGTTGCTAATGATGACGAATTTGGTTCAACATCAATCGAGGAGGAGGAGGAGGTTGAAAATCACGAGTCAAGCGACGAGGAGTAGGCTTTTGTTTTCGCGTGTTTTAAAACTTTTATTTTCTACGTCATTTTTACTTGGTTTTTTTTAACATTGTTATGTTCACAGTTTTGGTTTGGTTTGTTTTTTTACTCATTTTGGATTGTTTATGCGTGGTAATGATTTGAGACATCTTTTTGTGGTTTTTATTTTGCATTACCTAAGTATTTATTTTTTAATGTCACAAAATATTTTTATTCAAAACGACATCACAGTGTGTTATAGTAATTATATTATGATGTTTTTAATAGTTACCAATGTGTTTTATTTTATGTGTGATACCTTATAATGGTTTAGCAAGAATTATATGTTGATTTTCATGTGTTTATTGGATGTTCCAATACAAAGTTACAGGATCATGGAAAAACACTTTAAAAAATTGAAAAAACATAAGCATTAAGATCATATAATAACAGCATATTGTAAACCATCAGTAAAACACCATTATGACACCAGGAAAACACTACTGTTCATATCACCAAAACATAATAAAAGAGTTGTTAAACCATCATCAACATACTGTTCACATCAGCATAAAACTTATATTCAGACCAACAAAAACACGAAAGTGTATATTCGATAACTAGATACTGTTAAGACGCTCCGGTATTTTCTTGGCTGCATAACGATCTAGGCGATTTTTGTACCGTTCAGTCAACTTTTTATACCTGTCAACTCCAGCCTCTACCAACTGTTTTGATATGTTGATGTCACTCAGCAAGATCTTTGTGACATATTTACGCCTTAGCGCATCCAGTTCACGTGTCTGCTTCTCATTAGTCCCACTCTTAGGGTCTATTTCGTCCGACAAACCGCAACTCCACAGTGTCACGGGTGTCCCCTTATACGTCTCCATATGACGCATTACGAAGACTCCACAATCGATCACATTGTGCAAAGTCCTCCACGTGAACTTTACCCTTTCTGGCTGTGTTTTCCTTAGCTTTTCAGCTATAGAAGGCGAAACGTTCTCCATGTACGCCGCCAATGCATCACGCTGTTTACACAAATAACATATTCAGTTAATATTTTTTTTTATTTATTTTTTGACACGCTAATATAATAAGACACCATAGTTGTTGGATTTTAATTACCATTTTTTCAGGCCATCCTTTGTATCTGTCGCCGTAGTCCTGAATTGTTGCGCTGTTGTCGATTATCAGTATCTCAGATGTCATAAAGTTGAAAGACAGAAGGTAGTAGTGTTCTGAGCTGTTAATTGGAATCAATACATGTTGTATCCCCTTAATCGACTTGGACTCGGTAGTTTCCAACACTGATCGCATATTTTCATTGAAGTGTTCTATTCTTGTTTCTTCGGATGCATCGTAGTCATCCTTCCACTATCAAATTTCATAATCAATATATAGACAGCCTTAGGTGTTTGTTCATACACAACCTTAGGTGTTTTCATTATGTATTTTTTTATTAAAAACTTACCAACATAACGGGCGAACAAAACAGCCGTGGTAATGTTCCTTTGCGGCGGTACCTCTCTTCATAATTTAGAACGTTTGCCCATGCCATTATGACCCCTACATGTATTGTAATTCCCGGGCGCAACGACTCCAATGGCGCCCGCATAACTGTTGCGCCGGGGTTAGCAATGAACACCTCATCCCTAATCAAAGCAACGTGTATATTTTGTTAAATTAAAGACACACAACATTAATTACTATAAAATAAATACACACTAAAAAAATACATACACACATACCATTTGTTATCCCAAGCCGAGAACATGTAATCAGAAACATCATCTTCTGTTTTATCTACTTTGTCTCTCAAAGATACCACGCGTTTAACATACGGAGAACACAATGCTTCTGGCAACATTTTTTTGCGTGTTGGTCTTGGTGTTTTATCAGGAAGCTTCTTTCCTTCAACATTGCCTTTTTTAGCATCGGTAGTCCAGGATAGTGGTCTAACATCGAACATTTTCTCCTTTGCCTCTGGTGTCTTGTCCGTATTCCCACTCCTCATCAGTTCGTCAAGTTCTGCGATAAACGAGTCAGTCATACTACATGGTGTAAGCGGTAAAACAGAAATGTGCTTATCTGTTGTTTGTGGTGTTTTATCAGTCTGCCCCATGTCCTCACCAGCAAAACTTGACGAAGTTTTGGTCATCCCAACCAACTCAGCTAGGTGTTTCGTCTTTTGGTTGATCACATCGTTGGTGGGGTACTTCAACAACGATGTTTTTATTGTGTTTTCTATCTTTTCAACCATATTACGATACTCAACTACATGATCGTCCAGCAGCTTGATAGTAACCTACATTTTTAGTGTAAATCATGAGCATTTTTTTTTGTGTATTTTTATACATATTTTATTTTTATTTATGCAATTGTACCTCAAGTTCTTCGTCAACTTTTGAATTCTCTTCCTTCGCACCTGGTACGTCGCCACATTCTGCACCATCTCTTTCTCCTCCCCCCTAAAACAACATATCACATATTTACAAATGTGTTATATATCAAGTTTACAATTTTTGTTCGTCATATAATATGTAATGCACTTTTTTTTTTACCTCGGTCTCGTCTTCCATCTGAGTGAAGTCCACATAGTCATGCACTATTGGTATCCAAAACTCCCCATCCGATGCGACGTACGGCTGTATAGCCTGAGAATCATTTTGTGAGAGAAAGTAGTCTGCGCAATGTTTAAAGGGCCCCAGGTGATCATCATCAGCCTCAACATAATCATCCAGTTTGTAAGAGCCTTCTAACCCTCCATCTGGAACTTCACTCTTGTCCCCATCGGTAACACCTTTATCGTGGTCACGGAAAACAGTCGAGCCCACAGTTGCATTTTCCACCAGTTTTTCATGTTTTTTAGCAGGCCCACATGACACATCAGCCTTTTCACGTACACTTTCAGGAGCAGCCTTATCACGAACCTCAGTGTGTTTAGCAACCTTCATAAAGCCTGTTTTTTTAGATGATTCTTTGCTAACTGACTTTTTTCGAGCGCTTTTTGATTTGTTACCTTCAACACTTTCCTTAACAAAAACAAACCGTTGAGGCTGAGTCAAACCTTCTTCTCTGGCGAGTTGTTGTTCAAACAAAGCCGTATCCAATTTCAGCCCGAGTTCATCCATGACGTCTGTGCTGAATTCGCCTATAAGATGTGTTTTAGCAGAAGCATGTTTCTTTTTTGCCATCTGGTCGTATGCCAACGCAGCCTGTGTTACAACAACGTAAACCATAAAAAAAAAAAACATAATTCAGCTATGATAGTGTATTAAATCAATTTATAAATAAACATATAATACAAAATATAATTACCGCAAGCAATGCAATTGGTCCATAAAATGGTTTATCCGCATCCCATTTTTTCTTGCTACGCTTGAGCATAGTTACCATGTAGCTACACCAGTTAAAATCCTTGATGTCCAATCCCTTTTCTATTGATGGAAGAAAAAACAAGTTCACAGTATTGTTCTGAGTTGTCTCACCAATGAAGGTGTTAAAGAAAATCAAAAAGTTGAGTATGAAGATTCTTCCACTCTCTCGTTGTTCCTCCATGTACGCTTTAAACTTAACTGGTAATGTCCGTGTGGCTCCCTCCTCAAACTGCCCCTTCCATTCCGCCACAACCGTATCACTTTTTCTCGGTCTCTTGTGTTCCTCGATCACACGTTCACCCATCGGTATACCAAAAATATCATGTACCAGTGTAGGTGTTATATGTATAAGATGACTGCCCGTGTTCAAAGTACTTGTGTCTGCATCATAGTTATTCACCAACCAAAAACCCAATTTAGTAGGGACTGAATCCATGTTAAAGTCCAGGAAACCACCAAACCCAATGTCGACTATCGCCTTTTTTTGCTTGCTATTCAACTTGCTAATCAGTTCACACACGTTGCTCATTTTACATCTCAGTTTTAGTTTTGCACCCGTATGTTCAAGATATGGTTTCACACTAGCACGCGCTGTTTTAGGATTTTTCTTGTCTGGTACAACATCCGGTGTTGTTTTATCCTTAACAGGTAGACGCGCGTCTTTGCTTTTGTTTAAGTGTGTTTGAGGCTTAGCTTGCTTCAGACTTGTTTCAACGCAAAGTTTTTTTGGTGGTGGAAGCGGGTCAACAAAATCATCGTCTGGATCGTAATTAGTACCTAAAACACCAGATATACATAACATTAGCCGTAGTTAACTTTTTTCATTCATTAGCCGTATTTTATAACTTATTTTTTTTTTTACCTGAATCAATTATTGTATCCTCATCCGAGTCCTCTATAACCAATGCTTGGTCAATTGTATTTGACCACTTCCTAGAACCACCCTTTTTAGATATTCTACCGCTCCTTCTAACTGTTATTATGTAGTTTTATCAACAGACAAAAAGGTGTTTTATGTATTAAACACTATAATGATATACACCTTTTTTGTCTAACTGTTATTTATGTAGTGTTTTCTTACTAACAGGAATAAAAACACAAAAAACACTATAAAACCACCCTAAAACAGAATTAATAGAAGCATAATGGTGTTATTATGTAGTGTTTTCTTACCATAATTAAAAACACCACAGAATAAATAGAAGCTTAATGGTGTTATAGGGCTCAAAAAAAAAAAACACAAAAACACTATAAAACCACCTTAAAACAGTCCTTTTCATTTACAAGAACACCACAAAACACACCAACTAAGATTTTTGTTTAAAACACCATACCCCTAATAATGTTTTACTATACAAAAACACCATAAAACACAGTAAAAATAATTGCATATCTAAAAACACTATTTGTCACAGTCTGACTAATAAACAACAACACCACAAAACAGTCTTTTTCATTTATAAAACATCACAAACACACAAACTAACATTTTTTATTAATAACACCATACCCTAAAAATAAGTAATCTACAAAACATCATAAAATACTGTAAACCCTAAAAAGAATATAAAAAACACTATAGTCACATTCGGATTATTAAACAAAACACCACAAAACACTTCAACTAAGATTTTTTGTTTAAAAACACCATACCCCTAATAATGTTTTACTATACAAAACACCATAAAACACAGTAACATACAATTGCATATCTAAAAACACTATAGTCACAGTCTGACTAATAAACAAAACACCACATAATTAATTAAAAAAAAAACACTTCAACCACTGAAAAAACCCAACATAAAACACTTCATAACCGAGAATTAATTAAAAAAACACTTCAACCACTGAAAAAACCAACAAAACACAACGATTTTTAAAAAAAAACAAACATGCATTGTTCGGTTTAAACCCAAAAAAAAATAATAATAATAATAATAATATGAAAACAATAAATCAAGATCATAAAACATACCTAATCCAAACCTTGCTGGAAGAAACGGGATTGTTGCTTTTCTTTTGGGTGTTTTTTCTTTAACCATCTCATCATCAGTCTTCTTCATCCTTTTCCCTGAACCATCCATTTTTTCGGCTGATTATAAACAAAATAACACTCGACCAGATTAGATGAAGAATAAAAAAAAAAAAAACACACTCACGTTTGTAGATTATCCCAAATCGTCGGTGATTCTCCATAAATGAGCGATTATTTGCATAAATATCGAGGGTTGGTTTTTGGGAATATTGAGAGAGAATTTAGGAAAGTAAAACGGTTTCTAAAAAAACAACCAACCCGGAAGTTTAAATGACATTACAAAGTTACCATAATACCCTTCTGAATTATTTTTAGTTAATGATAATTAAACACTATTTACAAGATTGCCACTCATTACATATCAACCATTGATCAAGATGATCCAATGGCACAAAACACTTCTTACATTTCTCACAAAAAACACTATTTGTACATGAACTTGACCCTATTGACTTATTCATATATACATAATACATGAGCAAAATATTTGTAAGATCTAACGAAGAAATCATCAAATATTAGAAAACAATATAATAAAATAGACAGAGGTTCGAATATAAAATAAAAGGGTAAAAATGTTTGTGATAGTAACACGTGACAAAGTTTTATTTTAATAAAGGGGCAATAAAGTAATCATATAAATATTCATGTTTTTAAAAACTCAATCTCATAATCTATATGAGAGATTTAATGGATTACTTTGAAATCTTTTAATATTTAGGCATACAAATTCAGGGAAAAAAAAACACAGCTTGATGATCTTACCAAACATAAAGCATAATAGGTCATATAACTTGCTATAAATAAAACACAGATCATGTTGAACATAAACACAACAGGTATACAACTTGCTAAAAATAAAATACAGCATGATGATCTTGTTAAACATAAAACACAACAGTTCATATAACTTGCTGAAAATAAAACACAACATGATGATCTTCTTGAACATAAAACAACATGATGATCTTGCTTAACATAAAACACAGTATATAAAATCGTACAGAGAGAAATATAGAAAGTCTCCTTAAATGAAAGAGGTGTTTAATTGTGTGTGTGTGTGTTTTTTTTTTCTTTTTTTCTTTTTTTTTTTTTGACTTTTGACAATTACCCTCACGAACCCTAATTTTATTAATTAAATTATAACACAATTTATAATTTTTTATCTATTTAATCTCAACCATCTATCAATATGATCTAAAAGATACAATTATTTTCCATCCTTCTCACAAAAAACATCATTTGTACCCTAACTCCACGCTAATAAAATATATAATAATGTGTAAAACAACATTTCAATTTATAAATACGAGAAAAAGAAAATATATACTGATTATTGAAGAATATATAACATTAGAGGCTTTTGCTACAAGATATTTGCGACTATCCTATAGCGAAACAAGTCGTCGCTAATGCCTTTAGAGGCGACACTGCAAGGCAATAGTGACGAATTATGTCGCCTCTATTGCTGCGTTTCCTTGTAGTCATGAAGAAGAGATGGTAGACGGTAATTGGAGCTTGGAACATAACTTACTGCTGAACAATGAAAAATTAATTATAAGAGGCATCAAGTGCGTACTCAATATCACTAAGAGAATCATTTAACATAACTAAGTTTAGGTAAACACTATAAAAACCTAAAAACCGTGCGTATAAATAGTTGTATATTTTGTCTTAGTGGTGATAGATAAGATGAGAAGATTATTTAGTTGTTTACGCTAATTTTTTAACTCTCATTACATCAATCAAGAATTAGGTTAACATAAGTACTGTATATAACATTATACATATCACCTTATTCTGAATTAATTAAGCCCTAAAGTTTACGATATGATGCATTAGTGAAGTTGGGTCACAGTCTTAAACGTGGGTGTAATTCACTATTTCTTTGTCTAAAGTATGATCAAATTACCACTTTAACCATTACAACTAAGATTGTTGCATATATTGATGATACCTGAAGAGATAGGGAACCGCGCAAGCGCACGGGCCCACATCTCCACATATGCCAACACAGCAAGCCTACGTGGGCTTCTAGAAAGCGGCGCGGGGTACCTCGTAGTGTGACAGCTAATAACCGACAGGAAAAGGACGTCCAGCCAATAAGAGACGTCCATTCCCTGCTCCACGATCGCCTGCAGGTACGAGGTCGCAGAATAGTACAAGAAAGGACAGACAAGGACACGTGGACCAATAGCGAAGGAACAGCGCAACGAATGACAACGGCCTAATCGTACAGCCAGCTGTCATTCTCCCCTCGACCAATCACAGAAGACCTCAGGTGGCCTATAAATACCCTATGAGGTCAGACGAAGATGAGGATGAACAATCAGAGAGAGGGAGAATCATAGTTACGAGAATTAGATTATAGTCGAAGCGCTGTAACAGTAGCAATCGTAGTCCTGTAATAATCATTGAATCATTAATGAGAATAACGTCCTTACTTGTGCTATTATTTTAGTATACTGTTATATTGGTGTTTCTTCATTGGCGCCATCCGTCTATTTGAGCATACAAGAACGTTAAAAACTTCTATTTCTCAAAAACAGTAACTATGTCTCTCATACCACCGTTACCAAGCTTCACGAACGCTAACCCCGACACCGACGTTGCCCAGGGAGGCACCGGCCAGTCGGGAAACACAGCAGATGTTCAGCAACAAACAACAAACACGGGTCCAGCCGTCACCCCATCTTCAGGGACAAGGCAGACCCCCTCCTTCCAGTTTATTACCGAAACGAATCAGGTTTCCCCAGCTGAGAATACCGCGCCGATGGTTAGTCCGGAGGTATGGTATACTCAGCAAAAGGAAGCCCTGAAACGTGTATACCTCCAAAAACTAAGGGACCAACAACTCAGAGAGGCTGCCCGCGCGCTTTCCTACAGCGAGGGACCGTCCAACACAGCAAGAAACAACGGCGGGAGCAACCATGAAACTGACCCCACATGGAGAGAAGACTCAGACGAGTCCCAAAGTCGTTTCACGCGTGACATAAGCCAGCCCTTAAGCATCACCGCTGCGCGAGGGCACTTTATGACTGGTGATGACGACCTAACCAAACCATATTATCCTCCATCGTTCATGGAAAAGTCAAAATTCACCCCGCGCATTGCGCTGGCACCCCTGCCACCCAAAACAAAAATCCCGAGTACGCTGGGTAAATTTGATGGAACAGGGGACCCAGACGACCACCTGAGAACATTCGAGGTCGCAGGAAAATGTGCGCAATGGAGTTTGCCAGCATGGTGTCACATGTTCGCGCAGACGCTCACGGGAGCTGCGCGAGTATGGTTTGACAGCCTACCAAATGGGAAAATCGATAACATCAAAGAACTGACAGACAAGTTTGCAGACCACTTCAGTCAAAACAAACGAATTGAGCGCGACTCAACTGACATCCTGCAAGTCAAGCGACGAGACAATGAGTCAATCGAAGACTACATCACCCGTTTCAATAGGGAAGCTCTGCAGATCGGGCCCATCGGTTTCGAGCTTATGAAAGCAGCCTTCACTCAGGGAGTGCGATGCGACTCCCTCATCCGCACACTAGCAGGCTGTACCGGAATGCCCAACACATGGGATGAAATCATGAGGGGGGCTAAAACATATGCAAAAACAGAAAGAGAACTGTCTGTCTGGAACCGAGTACAAGCACCTCAATACACGGACGTGCAAGCGCAGGCTGCGCGCTCCAGGCATGGTCGACAGGACAGAAGGGGAAGAGGCTCTGTTTGGAACCGGCTCCAAGGGGGCGCCCAAACAGATACCAAACCCATTGAGGTCCAAGACCACAAAGGAAACACACAGAATGACCACAGGTCAGGAAGAAGGAGTCACAACAATTGGACCCCGCTCACGAAAACCCCAGCGCAGGTGTTAGCAACGGAAAACGTAGCCTTCCCAGAACCCAGGGTGATCAAAAGACGAGATAACTTAGATCCCGGAAAGTTCTGCGCCTATCACCAAGACATCGGGCACGACACAGACAAATGCTATCAGCTGAAGCAAGCAATCGAAGAGGCCCTGAAATCAGGTAAACTGGGGCACTTGTTAAGAAATGTCGAACGCAAGCAGCAAGAGGGGCCACCGCAAAAGAAGATCAAAAATGTTAGCCTGATGATCCACTCTGACAAAAGAAAACAAGCGAAAAGAAAGCCTGACCAAGTGGCAGAATGGAAAGAACAACAAGTACGTTTCCCAACAGTCAAGGGCGGACCTTCATCCACCCGAGCACTCGTCATCACAGCCATTTTCGATCACTATCGAACCACTCGCGCGCTGGTGGATACAGGGAGCAACTCTGACATAATGTACGAGCAATGCTTCAACCTCCTAGACGAGGAAGACAAGCAGCGCCTACGCCCAGTCAACTCCCCCATCATGGGTTTCTCAAATGAAGTCATATCACCTCTAGGGGAAATTTCCTTCCGTCTAACGATGGGGGACAAAGCGCATTCAAGAACAGAAGATGTCACCTTCCTCGTTGTGCCAACGAAGTCCACCTACGACATCATTTTGGGGCGAGAAGCAATGGCTGCCTACAACATGGTGCCATCGACGATACATGGAGCCATTGGGTTCCCAACACCAACGGGCGTAGCAATCATATGGGCCAACAGAGAGTGCGTTATGACGGAAGAACCACATCCCGCCAAAATGTTAAAGGCCACCCCGCGCACTGAGCCGGAGAAGTGGATCCTCAATACCAAGTTCCCAGAACAGACGGTAACACTGGAGGCCGCCATCTCGGAGAGCACACGGGAACGCCTGAAGCAGCTCCTGCGAAAGAACTTAGACGTTTTCGCGTGGCAACCATCAGACATGGTGGGGGTCCCACGAGAGCTCGCCCAACATAAGCTTAACACATACCGTTCGGTTGAACCAATCGCACAAAAGCGCAGGAGCATGGGCGCTGAAAAGGCCAAAGCAATGAACGAGCAAGTCAATGAGCTACTGAAGGCAGGGATCCTGCGTGAAACCAGATACCAGACCTGGGTCGCAAACCCGGTCATGGTCAAGAAAAGCAATGGAAGCTGGAGAATGTGTGTGGATTACACTGACCTCAACAAAGCTTGCCCAAAGGATTGCTACCCCTTGCCGGAAATAGACTTGAAAATCGACTCCCTCGCGCCATTCAGATTCAAATGCTTTTTGGACGCCTACAAAGGCTATCACCAAATCCAAATGGCGCCCGAGGACGAGGACAAAACTGCTTTTCGAACAGACAAAGGCGTTTTTTGCTACACAAAAATGCCATTTGGGCTAAAGAATGCCGGAGCCACCTACCAACGGCTGATGGACCGCGCATTCGCACTACAAATCGGCAGAAACCTCGAAGTCTATGTAGACGACTTAGTCATCAAAAGCAAAGAAGAGGATCAGATGTTGAAAGACATTGAAGAGACCTTCAAGCACTTGAAAGAGATCCACATGAAACTCAACCCGAGCAAGTGCGCATTCGGAATGGAGGAGGGAAAGTTTCTGGGGGTAATCGTCACCAAAGACGGCTTCCGACCAAACCCAGAAAAAATCCAAGCCATAGCTCAGATGCCATCTCCATCAACGCTGAAGGACGTCCAAACTCTGAACGGACGCTTGGTCGCCATCAACAGGTTCCTCTCCAACCACGCAACCAAATCCATCCCGTTCATTGAAACATTAAAAAGTTGCCTGAAAAAGAATCAATTCAAATGGACCAGCGAGGCGGAGAAGGCTTTTCAGGACATGAAAGCCTGCCTAATGGATCTCCCAACGCTTACTGCGCCCCTACCACGAGAGCCTTTGACAATGTACCTATGCGCCACAGAAAAAGCGGTAAGCGCAGTGCTCATGGTGGATCGCAAGCTAGTCCAAACCCCAATTTATTACATCAGCAGAGTCCTGACAGATGCAGAAACCAGGTACACAACGATGGAAAAACTGGTACTAGCCTTAGTGCACGCATCGCGCAGACTACGCCGATACTTCCAAGGACATCCAATCAATGTGCTCAGCGACTACAAGCTGAACAATGTGCTTTCCAAACCAGAACTGTCCGGGAGATTGGCAAAGTGGGCAATTGAGTTAGGCGAGCATACCATCTTCTACAAGTCCAGACCAGCAATCAAGGGACAAATCTTGGCAGATTTCATCGCCGAGGTACCACAAGAAAAAATAGAAGAGTGCAAGGCTGAGCAAGGCCCACAGCAACAATGCGAGGAAAAGGCAATTTGGAACTTGTACACGGACGGAGCCTCAAACGACGATGGCGCAGGTGCGGGAGTCAGACTCGTCCACCCTAACGGGGCCGAGTTCACCTACGCAATCCGCCTAGAATTCAAAACAACGAACAACGAGGCCGAGTACGAAGCTTTCCTCGCAGGCCTGCGCATCGCTCAAAAACTGGGCGCCAAGCACGTTTTCGCGCATGTAGACTCCATGTTGGTAGCAGGACAAATCACCGGGAAGTATGATGCCAAAGACCCATCCATGGCAACATACCTTCGGTACGCGAAGGAGTTAATGGCCACTTTCTCAAGCTGCACCATCGACCACATCAGTCGCAGCCAAAATAAGCCAGCTGACGCTCTAAGCAAAATGGCATCCACAAACTTTGGCCATTTAGCAAAAGAGGTCCGCGTGGAAGTGCTAGCCGAACCTTCAGTACCACCCAAAGAGGTCCATGTAATTCAAGTGGGTATTGACAGCTGGATGACCCCCATAGTCTCTTACCTCACTACAGGCACACTGCCAAATCAGCGCGCAGAGGCAAGAAAGATACAACACAAAGCGTTACAGTACCAAATGCAAGACGGAGTGTTGTATCGAAAATCTTACTTGGGGCCATTGCTGAAGTGTGTCGATGGAACAGACGCAGACTACCTTGTCAGGGAAATCCACGAAGGGATATGTGGTATACATGCGGGGCCGCGCATGGTGGTGGCAAAGATCATGAACGCCGGCTACTACTGGCCTGGCATGCATCTGGACGCGCTGGAAATCATACGACGATGCGACTCTTGCCAGCGCCATGCGCCGAACACCATGCGCCCCAAAAACGACTTGATACCAGTAACATCCGCATGGCCATTTCAAAAATGGGCCATCGACCTGGTAGGGCCGTTCCCCATGACCACAGGCAAGCGGCGACACTTGATCGTTGCAATTGATTACTTCACGAAATGGATAGAAGCCAAACCGTTAGCAGAGATCAACGCAAACCAAGTAAAGAAATTCATTTGGGAATTCCTCATTTGCCGTTTCGGTCTACCCATGGAGATCGTCACAGACAACGGAACACAGTTCGCGGATAGAGGACTCCTAAAGTGGTACACAGAGCTGCACATCAAGCCCATCTTTACATCAGTCGCTCACCCACAGGGCAATGGCCAGGTTGAGCGCGCCAACAGGAGCATCGTCGAAGGCATCAAAGCACGCCTAGGGACGAAAGGGAAAGCCTGGGCGGAGGAATTGCCGAGCGTGCTATGGGCTAATCGAACCCTAACAAAAACGAGCACCGGCGAAACCCCGTTCAGCCTCACCTATGGCTCCGAAGCAGTCATCCCGGCCGAGATAGGGTGCCCCTCTGCAAGAGTCCTGTCTGCACGCCACACCGACAACGAAAAAGAGCTGCGCACCAACTTGGATTTGCTGGAGGAACGCCGAGACTTGGCAGCGATAAAAGAAGCCAACTACAAAAAGCAGTTGGAAAAGTACTACAACGCCAAGGTCAAACTGAACATCTTCAAAGTCGGCGACTTTGTCCTAAGAAACAACGAAGCCAGCGGAGCGCTTCCAGCAGGCAAGCTCACCCCCACTTGGGAGGGTCCATACCGCATCACCGAAGTGCTAGGGAAAGGAGCATATAAGCTCTCAACACTAGAGGACAAGCTGATCCCACGCACGTGGAACGCAGCGCAACTAAGAAAATGTTATATGTAATCACCACTCGTATTGTAATTAAGGCTGTTTTAGCCATTTAATATGACAGTCGTTTTTCTTTCCCTAATCCAAACTCCTATTCTGTTACCCATCATATCGTTACATATACCAACTTGTAAATTCTAAACAGGCGCGCCATATGGCTAAGATATCGCGCGCCTCCTAAACATTGTATGGCTAAGATACAATGTCAAACTAAAAATTGCGAGACAACTTGCAAATTCTAAACAGGCGCGCCATATGGCTAAGATACCGCGCGCCACCTAAACATTGTATGGCTAAGATACAATGTCAAATTAAAAATTGCAAGGTAACTTGCAAAGTCTAAAACAGGCGCGCCATATGGCTAAGATATCGCGCGCCACCTAAACATTGTATGGCTAAGATACAATGTCAAATTAAAAATTGCAAGATAACTTGCAAACTCTAAAACAAGCGCGCCATATGGCTAAGATATCGCGCGCCATCTAAGCATTGTATGGCTAAGATACAATGTCAAATTAAAAATTGCAAGATAACTTGCAAACTCTAAAACAAGCGCGCCATATGGCTAAGATATCGCGCGCCATCTAAACATTGTATGGCTAAGATACAATGTCAAATTAAAAATTGCAAGATAACTTGCAAACTCTAAAACAAGCGCGCCATATGGCTAAGATATCGCGCGCCATCTAAACATTGTATGGCTAAGATACAATGTCAAAGTAAAAATTACAAGATAACTTGCAAACTCTAAAACAGGCGCGCCATATTGCTAAGATATCGCGCGCCACTAAAATATTGCATGACTAAGATGCAATGTCTAAATTTAAAAAGATGTACAAATCGCACAACAAAACAGTACAGAAAATTAAAATTCTTACTACATTCAAACCCGCAAACATATCATTCATTAAGTCATTACATATCATTGAAACAGACCAAAAGTGGAGCTACAAACACAGCCAAGTTTTATACAAAAGCAAAATATTCAGCTTCATTTCTTGGACGAGGAGGATGTGTCACTAAGATCATCATCGTCTGAACCGGACAAGCTCAACCGTTCACCACCCTCCGCCTGAATCTCAGCCGCTAAGTCACTCACCTTGAGCTTCGCGTACTCATGACGCGTGTGCACCAAGCCAGCCTTGTCAAATGATTCCTTGAGTTCAAAGCAGCTGGGACGATCACGATGGCTTACAACGAAGTCCACCAGCTCATACTTCAAATCATCAAACTCTGCGGCCTTCTTTGCAAACACAGCATCCAGGTCTTGTTTGTACAAGGGAAATTGCTCCAAAGGTCTCCCATCCTGCGCATGCTGGTACCCTTCAATGAAGCCAGCCTTGCGACCCACAAGCTTCGCAGCTGCGTTCACTGCGGCCACCGCTTGACGCGTCTGCGCGCAATTTTTCACATGATGGGCGACCTGCACGATATTCAAGATATATTGTTAGTGCAAACAAACACAAAATAGCGGGAAGACAAATGCAAAACAGCGAGGAACATACCTCAGGGACACAACATCCCAGGACCCAAGCGCGGTCCTCCTCTGCCACATCCTTATCACTTTGGGCCTCTAACAATTGCCCCTCAAGCTCAAGTACTTTTCGATGAAGGGACAAGTTTTCCTTGTCCAACCCATCATGACCTTCACGCAGGTCAGCGATCAACTGATCCTTCTCCTTGAAAAGCTCACGGGCCTCAATCAATTTGTCTTTATGCTGCTGCACCAGCCGTCGCTGCACTTCCAACTCTTTGCAGGTCTCATCCCTCTGAGCTTCAATCTCACTGAGGCGCTTCTTGGTTGCCTCCATCTTCGCGTTATCCTTCGCGCAGGCAACCCTCCATTGCTCCTCCCTCTCAGTGATGTGCTCACGGAGCTTGTCACGCTCCTCGCGAAAAGTAACAGCGTCCCACTTAGCACGCTTAAGCTCCGCTTGCACGCGGTCACGATCCTCTGTCACGCGCTGTAAATCTTGATGAAACCTATGACGGTCATGCGCCATGGACCCCCACTCCCGCACTATCTCAGCGGAAGTAGACAACATGTTGGCCACACTCAAAATGTGGTCATCCATAAGGTCCCCGCGAGGACGTGTGGCCTGGTGCTCGCGCTCACCAGGAGGGATAACATTCGCCAAAAATTGACGACATTCCTCCACATTCAAAAAACGAGCGGCCGGAGTCAACGTCCAGTTAGGCACAAAAATGCCACTGGACGACTCCTCGCCCTCAGCCGGGCGCACACCTGAAGGACCAGGATTCGGCTCCGTGGTCACCTGTTTCTCGTTCTCCTCATCATCAACGGTCATATCAACTCCATGACCATACCCCTCACTAATGTCTGTGGGTGACACCCTTCCCTCATCACCTTTGTAACGACTAACGAAATAAAATTTATTAAAATAATATTGGGCCACCGTAAGGTGTAGCCCAATATACTTACCCGGTTTTAATCCCTAGAGCCCATTAAGCCCAATTAAGAGTTTAGCTGGCCCAACTAAGGAACTGGGCCGAGTTTTAGGCCCGAACATTAAGATTTACCAAAAGATTAAATAAGTGGGCTGATCCAATAGATTAATGGGCCGATATAAAACCCGATTAAAATTATTTAGTAGATCTTGGGGTGGGCCGAATAGTGGGCCTAATTATTAATACTTGGACTTAGTAATAGGAAGATACAAGCCCATAGAAGATGAACCGGCCCCCTATGAATATGAGTAATGTGCCGCCATCTCTTAAACACCTCCACCTAGACACTCAATCTTAATGACCATCCAACACCTTTGCACCCTACAACTAGGGAATCATTACATGCAATCTTCTATATATCCTTCAACCTAACCGGCTACCTAGATCCTCTCCCCAAACCACTTCCTCAACATGCAAACCACCCATCTTCATCCTTACACTCCCACCGTAACTCCCCTTATCATTTCTCTCTAAACCGTAGCTCACCTTCTCATCTTCCTTTAAACCTTATACTAGTTTATAAACTTAAGCCTCTTCCGTTCCAGAATAGGCTACGGTGTAATCTAGATCCGGCCTATTACATAGATTAATCCGGGTAAGTTTCTAAGCCTTAACTTGTAGAAATCACGAGTGCCAAGCTGTAATGGCCAGCTTACATACGTATTTATACACCTAAGCTGTAATGGTCAGCTAACTAACCTATAATCATATGTTTGTAAACGTATTTGTATGTATAACAGGTAGTCCGTGTAACTTCCGAGCAAGTCATCAATCTTAGTAGTCAAGTTCAAGAACAACAAGTGAGTGTTTGTTACCCCATACTATCTTTTAAATATTTCGGGGTGGATGTATGTTGTGTTCTTATAAAGTGTCAATTGATCATGATCCAAATAGAAGTAATAGAAATCGGTCGAATAGAAACTACGTAGAGTGGATCCATTCGGTATCAAAGAGTATAGACCCGGGCCAATTAGAGGCTACGGGACCATGCATAATCGAGCTATACTCGGAAATAGAAAGACCGAACGATTGCATGCATGTGTTGTAAATGATTATTAAAACTTGGCAAACACTCACTAGTTTCGACTAACGTATCTTAAACATGCATTTCAGGAGATTATCATGGAACCCGAGCTCAATTATGGTGTTAGTGAATGTACCGAGTGAAGTTGATGTTTATAAATAAAGTTGAATCATGTTGTAGTATGACGTTTTCTAAAATAAAGGTTGTAAGGCTCCGGCCGAACATGATGTACGTGTGTTTTGATGTATAATATAAGTATGTTTGAAGTAAAATGATGGGTTGAGTTTTGGTCACTATAAACCGGTTTTTAATTAAAAAGATAAAACCTAAGAAAACTAGTTAAATAACTTATTACCAATCAGTGACGACTCGGTGAAAATCGGGTCGTTACAGATTGGTATCAGAGCTCGGGTTCGGAAGGTAGTGGAGTTTATAGAACTAACTTGGAGTTTATAGAACTAACTTGAGATTTGATTAATATGATTATGTGTAATAGAATGTCAAGCACCGGAGAACAAGCCGAAGTGGAAATGGAAATTGAAGAAGGAGAGATACCCAACCAAGAGGAAGTCATGGACAACGAGTCTCAAGAATTTCCTAGTACCCAAGACTTAATGGCCGAGATACCGGGGTTGAATTGGACAAGTAACGGGTGGGATTTTAATTTGGAAAACATAGGAGTGATCGGCCCAATACCCGAGCCTGTGTTCACACCCTCCGAAACCATCTATTCTTACCCCCAAGCTAACCCAATACCCCACTACTTCTATCCGAACCCATCTCCTAGTGAATGTTTTGGTACCTCTAGCAATCTCTCCATAGAAGAATCTAGCTATAACCCGTTTACTACGGCTTATCCAATTCCTCCAACCATGCCACCGATGACTCCGGTGATTGACCCGTACTTAGAAGCTACTTTGGTTAATCGAGCAAACGGAGGGATATCGGAATTCGTAAGCCGTAAGGAATACTTGGAGTTGGTAGAGAGTTATTACCAAATGAAGACCCAGCGTGATCAAGCTCGCAACATGGTAGAAGAATTGAGGAAATTGGTGAGGAGGTTCGCATACCAATCAAGGCAAGTTTTGGAGGAGTCTAAGTATCCTCTAATGTTGTAGGGTGATGGTGCATGGTAACAAGATGATGGAAAGGTGAAGGGAAGGTAGAAGACTAGTATTAAATAAAGGGTGATGAAGTAGTAGTTATAATATTATGTGTTGTAAAAACTATGTGGTAGTATTAACTAGTTGTGTGTAAGTATGGATATTATGTGATATGTGGTAGAATATTAGAAGATATGATTATGGTGTAACATCTAGAAAATTTTCATATGATATAAAAATATATCTAGGTGTTTATTTAAAGTTTTATGTCTAAATTATGAAGTTATAAAATGAATTAATACTAACCAAAATAAAAATTTCTAATATAGAAAATGCCGAGACGATCAGAAAGGAATCCGGGAAAAGAACCCGAAATCGAACCAACTAAGAAAAATAAAGCCTCTTCTTCCAAACCAACGGAAACCGTGGAAGAACCCATGAACGAAGAAACCCCTGTAGAAGAAGACATTCCTGTGACAAATGATATGAGCGAACTAGAAGAAAAAATGAGAAAACTAGTTTTAGATAGTCTTCAAGACTCGATTCCAACCATTATGACCATGTTAGAAAAACCCTCAGGTTCCAAAAGTGTAGAGAAAAATCAAGATGAGGATGTAATTAATTTAGAAGATAATATAAGGCCTCGATATTGTGATTATAAAACTTTTATGGCTTGTAGGCCAGAACCTTTTGATGGTAATACCGGAGCTGCTGGGGCAACTCGTTGGTTAGAAGAGATGGAATCTATATTAGAAATAAGTAACTGTGCCCCTAGAGACCAAGTAAAATTTGTAACTCACTCGTTAAAAGCTGAAGCGTTAAACTGGTGGAATATGGTTAGACAGGTAAAGGGTAGAGATGTGGTAGCTTCCATGACCTGGTTAGAATTCAGAACCCTACTTACCGAAAAATATTGCCCCATGAATGAGATTGAGAAGATAGAAATGGAATTCTTAGGAATTGAAATGAAAGGCCTAGATTGTGTAGGCTATATCAATCGGTTCAATCAACTTGCTCGTTTAGTCCCTCATCAAGTAAGTCCTGAACCTAAAAGAATTCGAAGGTTCGTTTGGGGTTTAAATCCCCAGATTCAAGGAATAGTTAGAGGAGCCAAACCAATAAAATATGATACCGCCTGTGAGTTAGCCCTAAGTTTGACTGATGATATAATAAGACACAAAGAACGAGAAAGAACATCTGTAGGAAGTAAAAGAGGCTGGAATGAAACTCTTAGAACCACCCATTTTCATGCCTCCGGTAAAAATCCAGAATCATCAGGAGATCAAGAAAATCCCGAAAAACGACCTTACCGGGGAAATAATCCATTTTGTACGAAATGCAAATACTACCATACGGGTGAATGTCGAAGAAAATGTGATCGATGTGGCCGACTCCATCTTGGTAACTGCAAGGGACCTCATTGTCAAAATTGTAAAAAGGTAGGACATGTGGCAAGAGACTGTAGATTTAATCCAGATCGTCCTAGAACCTGTTATGAATGTAAAGAAGCGGGCCACTACAAAGCCGATTGTCCCAAGCTCAAATCCCCGTCGAAGATCAATCAAGGAAGAGGAAGGGCATTTGTTATCAATGCAGAAGAAGCCCGAAAGGAACCGGATTTGGTCACGGGTATGTTCTATATTAATCAGTTACCCGTCTTTGTTTTATTTGATACTGGAGCTAACCTTAGTTTCGTCTCAAAAACTTTTATAGAAAAACTAAAAATACCCTCAGAACCTTTAAATAGAACCCATGAAATTGAGATAGCTGATGGAAAAATTTTAAAGGCTACCGAAGTTTTTAAAAATTTAACATTAACTATCGAAAATCAGGAATTTCTAATAGATCTCATTCCTATGAGTTTAGGGGAATTTGACGTTGTTATTGGAATGGATTGGTTAGCATTAAACCAAGTTGAAATTATTTGCAACGAAAAGATAGCAAAAATACCAGTGTCAAACCAGGAAACCCTAATCGTCTATGGGGAAAAATCACAAGGAACCTTGAATTTAGTTTCCAGTATGAAGATGATGAATTACTGGAAAAAGGGACACCAACTCTTTTTGATACACTTGAATTCAGAAAAAGGAAATAAAGAAGAAATAGATACAATTAAAATAGTATCTGAATTCAAAGACGTTTTTCCAGAAGAATTACCAGGATTACCCCCATTCCGCCAGGTAGAATTTTCAATCGACCTAATTCCTGGAGCTGCACCTGTTGCTAGGACTCCATATAGGTTAGCTACAAATGAAATGAGAGAACTCACGAAGCAATTAGAAGAACTCATAAATCGAGGATTTATTAGACCAAGTACCTCTCCTTGGGGAGCACCGGTACTTTTTGTGAAGAAAAGGGACGGAACCATGAGGATGTGCATAGACTATAGGGAGCTTAATAAGCTAACTATTAAGAACAAATACCCATTACCTAGGATCGATGATCTCTTTGATCAATTACAAGGTGCCCAATATTTTTCCAAAATTGATCTTAGGTCAGGTTACCATCAAATCAGAATAAGAGATGAAGATGTTTTAAAAACTGCTTTTCGAACCAGATATGGCCACTATGAATTTTTGGTCATGCCATTCGGACTAACCAATGCCCCTGCAGTATTTATGGATTTGATGAATAGAATTTGTAGACCTTACTTAGATAAGTTTGTGATTGTCTTTTTAGACGACATTCTAATTTATTCTAAGAATAAAGAAGAACATCAGCAACATTTAAGAGAAGTCCTGGAAACCCTTAGAAAAGAAAAGCTATACGCAAAACTTACTAAGTGTGAATTCTGGGTGAAGGAAATTAAATTTTTAGGACATGTAATCAATCAAGAAGGATTACAAGTAGATCCTACCAAAATAGAAGCTGTTCAAAGTTGGGAACCTCCAAAGAATCCTACAGAAGTTAGGCAATTTTTAGGGTTAGCTGGATATTACAGACGGTTTATCGAAAACTTTGCTAGATTAGCCCTACCCCTTACCACTCTAACTAAGCAAACTTCTAAGTTTGAATGGAAGGAAAAACAAGAACAAGCTTTTCAAAACCTAAAGAATAAATTGTGTGAAGCCCCGGTCTTAACCTTACCTGAAGAAGGAAAAACCTTTACTGTATATTGTGACGCTTCCCAACAAGGATTAGGCTGTGTTTTAATGCAAGATGATCAAGTAATAGCATATGCCTCCAGACAACTAAAGAAGCATGAACTAAATTATGTTACACATGATTTAGAATTAGGAGCTATAATATTTGCTTTAAAGGTTTGGAGACATTACTTATATGGGACTAGGTGCATTATTTATACAGATCATAAGGGCCTTCAGCACATCTTTGATCAAAAGCTTTTAAACAACCGACAGAGAAGATGGATAGAAACTCTAAGTGATTATGAATGTGACATAAGATATCATCCAGGTAAAGCGAATATTGTAGCTGATGCCTTGAGTCGAAAAGAAAGATCTCTAGGAAGTAGAGTTTTTAAGCTTACTCTAGTAAACGAATTCCTAAGTCAGCTGAGGAATCATCAAAGAAAAGCTTTAGAACCTACCCTAATAAAACAAGAAGACCTTAACAAAGAAGAAGAAAGATTAATAGAAGGAACTGACGGGATTTTAAGACACCATGCAAGAATATGGATACCTCTATATGGTGATCTAAGAGAAATTATTTTAAAAGAAATTCACCATTCGAAGTATTCCATTCATCCTGGTAATCAAAAGATGTATAAGGATCTTAGAAAGAATTTTTGGTGGCCAAGCATGAAGAAGAATATAGGAGATTTTGTAGCCAAGTGCATAACCTGTGCAAAAATAAAAGCTGAACACCAGAAACCAAGCGGGTTATTAGTACAACCTGAAATCCCTGTCTGGAAGTGGGATCAACTCACTATGGATCTCATAACCAAGTTACCAAAATCCACAACTGGAAATGATGCCATTTGGGTGATAGTAGATAGACTAACCAAATCTGCCCATTTTCTACCCATACAAGAAAATTTTGGAGTAGAAAAACTAGCAAAGATCTATATCAAGGAAATAGTGACTAGGCATGGAATTCCCCTCTCCATCATCTCAGATCGTGATGGTCGTTTCACCTCTAGATTTTGGGGAAAATTCCAAAATGCTTTAGGATCTCAAATCAAGCTTAGTACTGCATATCACCCTCAGACGGACGGGCAAAGTGAAAGAACTATTCAAACCCTCGAAGATATGTTACGAGCTTGTGTTTTAGAATTCAGGGGAAGTTGGGACACTCATCTACCATTAATAGAATTCTCCTATAATAATAGTTACCACGCTTCTATTCAAGCTGCCCCTTTTGAAGCCCTATATGGTCGAAAGTGTAGATCTCCAATATGCTGGAATGAAATTGGAGAAACCCAACTTACCAGCCCACAAGTCATTCAAGAAACCACCGATAAGATCATACAAATTAAGAAAAAGTTAGAAGAAGCCAGAAGTCGACAGAAAAGCTATGCCGATAATAGAAGAAGACCATTAGAATTTCAAGTAGGAGATTATGTCCTATTAAAAGTATCCCCATGGAAAGGTGTTATAAGGTTTCAAAAACGGGGAAAACTTAACCCACGTTATATAGGGCCTTACCAAGTAACAGAAAGAATTGGACAAGTGGCTTACCGTCTAGAATTACCCCCAGAATTGAACGGGATTCATGATGTTTTTCATATCTCCAACCTCCGAAAATGCATAGTTGACACCCAAGCTATTATTCCTTTAGATGATATACAAGTAAACCCCCAATTACAATTTACTGAGGAACCAATAGAAATTGTGTCACAACAAGAAAGAAGACTAAGAAGGGGAAAAATACCAATAGTGCAAGTTAAGTGGAGTGCTAGACGAGGTCCTGAGTTTACATTTGAACGTGAGGATATGATGAAAGCAAAATACCCCCATCTATTTATGAATCAGGTATAATTTTAAAAACAATTTCGGGGACGAAATTGCCTAAGGGGGGGAGAATGTAACGACTAACGAAATAAAATTTATTAAAATAATATTGGGCCACCGTAAGGTGTAGCCCAATATACTTACCCGGTTTTAATCCCTAGAGCCCATTAAGCCCAATTAAGAGTTTAGCTGGCCCAACTAAGGAACTGGGCCGAGTTTTAGGCCCGAACATTAAGATTTACCAAAAGATTAAATAAGTGGGCTGATCCAATAGATTAATGGGCCGATATAAAACCCGATTAAAATTATTTAGTAGATCTTGGGGTGGGCCGAATAGTGGGCCTAATTATTAATACTTGGACTTAGTAATAGGAAGATACAAGCCCATAGAAGATGAACCGGCCCCCTATGAATATGAGTAATGTGCCGCCATCTCTTAAACACCTCCACCTAGACACTCAATCTTAATGACCATCCAACACCTTTGCACCCTACAACTAGGGAATCATTACATGCAATCTTCTATATATCCTTCAACCTAACCGGCTACCTAGATCCTCTCCCCAAACCACTTCCTCAACATGCAAACCACCCATCTTCATCCTTACACTCCCACCGTAACTCCCCTTATCATTTCTCTCTAAACCGTAGCTCACCTTCTCATCTTCCTTTAAACCTTATACTAGTTTATAAACTTAAGCCTCTTCCGTTCCAGAATAGGCTACGGTGTAATCTAGATCCGGCCTATTACATAGATTAATCCGGGTAAGTTTCTAAGCCTTAACTTGTAGAAATCACGAGTGCCAAGCTGTAATGGCCAGCTTACATACGTATTTATACACCTAAGCTGTAATGGTCAGCTAACTAACCTATAATCATATGTTTGTAAACGTATTTGTATGTATAACAGGTAGTCCGTGTAACTTCCGAGCAAGTCATCAATCTTAGTAGTCAAGTTCAAGAACAACAAGTGAGTGTTTGTTACCCCATACTATCTTTTAAATATTTCGGGGTGGATGTATGTTGTGTTCTTATAAAGTGTCAATTGATCATGATCCAAATAGAAGTAATAGAAATCGGTCGAATAGAAACTACGTAGAGTGGATCCATTCGGTATCAAAGAGTATAGACCCGGGCCAATTAGAGGCTACGGGACCATGCATAATCGAGCTATACTCGGAAATAGAAAGACCGAACGATTGCATGCATGTGTTGTAAATGATTATTAAAACTTGGCAAACACTCACTAGTTTCGACTAACGTATCTTAAACATGCATTTCAGGAGATTATCATGGAACCCGAGCTCAATTATGGTGTTAGTGAATGTACCGAGTGAAGTTGATGTTTATAAATAAAGTTGAATCATGTTGTAGTATGACGTTTTCTAAAATAAAGGTTGTAAGGCTCCGGCCGAACATGATGTACGTGTGTTTTGATGTATAATATAAGTATGTTTGAAGTAAAATGATGGGTTGAGTTTTGGTCACTATAAACCGGTTTTTAATTAAAAAGATAAAACCTAAGAAAACTAGTTAAATAACTTATTACCAATCAGTGACGACTCGGTGAAAATCGGGTCGTTACAACCTTCCGGGTCATTCCGCGGAGGAGTAGGGAGTCGCACAGGCGACGGCGATTGCGGCGGAGTTGGAAGACGCGGGGGAGTCGATCCTTGCACAGGAGAAGGCTGGCGATGGGGAGATGGCGGATCCGCCAACATAGAAGTAACCAGCACATTATCCTGCACATCAGTACGCGCAGACTCCTCAACTCGCTTTTCAGGGGACGCCGGCCTGATGGGCCCAGTCTCAAACCCCTTGTTAATGGGAGCAACAGTCACATCCTCTGGCGCGGCCGTGCCCAACAACGAAGCTATAAAAAACACAAGGTCATTAGCCAATAAAAAAGAAAAGAAGGGAGAAACAGGTAACAAACTCACCTAACAAGTCTTCCTCCACAGACCGGACGAGTGTGTCCAGCTTCACTCTCTTCTCAGCGGGCGATGTCAACTCCCCGCTGATTCTCCTCTCCCTACTTGACCGCCTCGAACGCTTCTTTTTCTGCGGAGTCTGTTGGGCCACAGACTGACCCACTTCGGTCTCTACAGTCAACGGAGCCTGAAGAATCACCCCCTCCACCATGTCCTTCAACGCAGCTGTTCCCTCGTCCGTGAACGCATCTGAAAGTTCAACGTAGCTTCGTTCAATAGGGTTGTAGTTTCGAAGATACCTGCTGACGACCTCATGGTCTAAAACAAAGGCAACACCTCCACTTCGACTACCATCATGCGCCACCCCAGCCCTTGGCTGCCTCACTCGACGGAGCACAAACTCTTCAGACTCCGTCTCCTCTCCGCTGTCGTCCACAACAAAGGTTGACAGTACTTCTCTCTCGCTTCCGCCTGCGGACGACAAACGCGGAGAAGAGGATGCGCCAGAGTCAGACGACTCATCACTTGAAATAACAATAAAAGGACAACCCGTCCGCATGAACATGTTCACCGGAGAGGGGTTATCAAATTGAGAAAAAGGCTCACCTGTCTCAGTTATCTGCAAAGGCGCATTGACACCCTCCTGCGCCACAACCTCCAGTTGGGGACGAACAAGCGTGTCCCACGCCTTCTCCAATATATACAGCTCCCCATCCGCGAGCTCTCTGAAGGCGAAACCCATATTATCACCACCCAACAGCACGCTATGTAAACTCTCCACATCTGCAAAAGAACAAAACAAGTGAATACAAACGTAAAGCAAACACACCGAGGAACGTACCCCGAGAGACAAACCTTTGCCATCCTCAGTCAGATGAGGATTACGCCCCCGAATATCATATTTCAGGCTCATCCCTGCCATCACCAGCGCCGTCTCAGGGATTTCACACAAATCCACTGGATGCGCAGTAAGAGTTTGGAACCAATCTTGGTCTTTGTAGTCAATCAACACCGCCTTTGGCGCACCATCATCCGGGTCCAACCGACCCATCACAATAGGGATAACACCCTTGTTGATCCAGAAAAACTTAGGTTTCCAATCACGAAAGCTCTTCACTCCTGCCTTAGCACAGGGAGCCACTCCTGCGCGTGGCCTGCAAGACAGCCAACTCTCTACAAAGCAGAGAGAATAGAAGACATAAAACATGTCAACTAACGGCTCGATCTTCTGAGAGTGACAGCAAAACTCAAAGAACATCAGCCGCGACATCAAACCGGGATGAATCTGGTTAACATGTACGCCTACAGTCTGAATGAACGTCTTCAAAAAACAAGTCACCGGAACCCTAAAATTACAATCCTTGAAGTACGTAGCGTACAACCCAATCTTGCCAACTGGAGGCTCCAAGATGGTTTTATCGGGGGCAGGAGCCTCAACACCATAGCTAGAAGGAAACGCATGTTCCTTCCTAAACTTCCGGAACTCTCCTTTCGCCCACACTGCCGTAACTTCGCCGGCGTGTGGTGGCCCTTTTTTAGAACCGTCGTCTCTCCTTCTCGAGCCACCACGTTTCTTCTTGGGAATCTGAACAACGTTCTCCATTACAAAAAGATAAAAATTTTTCGAAAAAGGGAACTCAACTCTTGAAGAATGCAGAGAGAATTTTCTTTTGATAAGGTTCGAAATATGTAAATGTGAGAATGGAAGAGAAGGAGGAACGACCCCTTTTATATGCAAGTCACGTGCCACACAGACGGTTACAGTCGTGTGGCACGACCGACCGATAAGAACGTGACACGTCAGGAGAGAGAAGGACAGGGAGCATGCGAAGCGACAGGTCGGGCCCACCTGTCCCTGCAGCAGTACAACTGTCAGAAACTTTTCGGCTACCAACCTGTCCCATCCGCCACGCGCCCTGACACATTTGATGTGTGCATTAATTACTGACGTGCGCAGGAAACCCACTTGGAATGTCGCTGCACAACGCGCAGCCACATTTAAACAAAATAAACAACTTAACAAAAACACAACAATTTCCTTTTTCTTTTCTTTCCTTTTAGTGCAGCGCCCTGCATGCAACGCATACAGCACACTACACTGGGGGGACTTGAAGAGATAGGGAACCGCGCAAGCGCACGGGCCCACATCTCCACATATGCCAACACAGCAAGCCTACGTGGGCTTCTAGAAAGCGGCGCGGGGTACCTCGTAGTGTGACAGCTAATAACCGACAGGAAAAGGACGTCCAGCCAATAAGAGACGTCCATTCCCTGCTCCACGATCGCCTGCAGGTACGAGGTCGCAGAATAGTACAAGAAAGGACAGACAAGGACACGTGGACCAATAGCGAAGGAACAGCGCAACGAATGACAACGGCCTAATCGTACAGCCAGCTGTCATTCTCCCCTCGACCAATCACAGAAGACCTCAGGTGGCCTATAAATACCCTATGAGGTCAGACGAAGATGAGGATGAACAATCAGAGAGAGGGAGAATCATAGTTACGAGAATTAGATTATAGTCGAAGCGCTGTAACAGTAGCAATCGTAGTCCTGTAATAATCATTGAATCATTAATGAGAATAACGTCCTTACTTGTGCTATTATTTTAGTATACTGTTATATTGGTGTTTCTTCAATACCTTTTTAGAGTTGACTTTTATATCGCAATATCAAGAATACGAAAAAAAAAAATATCATATAAAAGGTGGTTAATTTAAATACAACTATCTGTTGTCAACTATAGGTTTTTGACATAAATGGAATCAAAATATAAAATATTTCTTTTGGTCTTTAAATAAAGCTAAAAGAGGAATAAAATATAAAAGGCCCTCCTAATTAGTCTTAAGTCTTACTAATTATGCAAATTCCAAATCCATGTTATTATAATAAATACGACATTTTAATGGTATAGGTTTCTGTACAAAGTACATTTTTCATACAAAGTGTGAAAAGTTTATATAGTCATTGTGTTTTAAAGTTTGGCTATAATGTTTTGATTCCTTTTGCATTGATTTATATAGAAAAGCACCAAACGTTAAAATTTAAAACACAATCAAATATATTCTAAACATTAAATTTAAAACACACTGATTACTTTTTTCGTAGGGTGTTTTAGATTGCATGTCGAGAATACATTAATTAGTGTTTTAAATTGTTAATTTTTGTGTTTTTCAATATAATACTATGCCAAAGGAACATAAAACATCATGCCTAAAATTTAAAATACAATGCTTATATAGACTTCTCACACTTTGTACGAAAAATGCACTTTGTAAATGAACTCCACCCAATGCACTTTGTAAATGAACTCCACCCATATTTTAATAATCTTCATTCTACAAATTTTATCTCCTTAATTTCTATAAAACATGAAAACCAATGTACAAATACAAACAATTCATATTTGGTTTACAAATATAAACCAAAACAAAATATAATACATATGTTTCCATCTACCGTATGTAAAACATGAAAACCAATATCGTATATACCTTCAATGCACAATTACAACACATTATTTCAATTTCACTAGCAAAGGGTGGATTTCGATTACCCTCAACTCCGTAGAATCTCTAGTTTGAGAGGTAATGGTGAGTTTCGACACACTGGACAACTAGAATGAACCTTCAACCATGTGTCAATACACTTGCAATGAAACAAGTGACCACAATCTGGCAACAACCGGACCATGTCTTCCTGCTTGTAATCAGCCAAACAAATAGGACAACCGGAGCCGTTGACATCATCAGCCAAGGCGCCTTTGCTAGACATTTTTTCAGAATAAGTGAATGCCGGGAAAGTCATGAGTACATCATCATCAATGCCTTGAGAGACTGTCATAAGGTGGTGGTCATCGCCCTCTTGTATCGATGGAGAGTTTGTGTTACGGGTGCACTTGTAAGAAACGTATGAGATAACGATTATAATGACTATGAAGAAAAAGGTGAGACCAAGGACATAGCTAATGCCACCATCAGATTTTCCACTGCTGTCAGTGGTGTACGAATCATCCCCGGACATGTCACCCATTGTGTTAGAGAGAATAAGAAATCATCAACTTTGTGGTTGTCTTTATATGTGAGCTATGAATATATTAAGGTCTTCTGGCGGCTTGGCCATTGGACTTCAATAAAAAACATCAATAGATTTTTATTTAAAACAAATATAGAATATTGACATCATATATACTTGCTTGTCAGACCACCGGGTGTGGTGCCGCTCCGGCAAAGGAGATGGGCCGCCACCCACCAATCACAAGCCACAAGCCCCGGCATCAACGGCAATGGGGTGCCGGCTATGCCGTTGCCGCGCCAGGGGGGCGGTGTAGCCCGGCCCGGCTTGGCAACGCCGGCCCCATGCCGGCCCCCATACCCACCGGTCTAATATGTCATATGTGTGTACGTAAGCACATATTATTTTTTGTTTTCTTAAATAATTACATAGGGTGTTCTTATGATATGGTTGTATTACAATTTTTGTCTTTAAGCTCCATAGATTATACTTTCTGTATTTTATACGAACGTAACACTAGGGTGAAATTAATGAAAATTTATTTTTTGCATATCAAGGTAAGGGTATTTTAATCATTTTTGTGGCGAATGCCCTAGACATCATTCAGAAGGAGGGGCCATCCCTGGGGCTTTAATTGAATATTAAGAAAACTGAGGTTTTCTGACCGTCTTGTAATGGAGTGAAACTTAGGGATGGGCTTTTCCCCAGTGGAATTGGTAGGCCTGAAAAAGGGGTGAAGCTCCTTGGGGGGCTGTTAGTCGAGACTCTTACTTTATACGGAAATTGGCAGGGCGGAGAGCCTCGCGCGCGGTTGATCTTATGAAACTTTTGCCCTGCCTTCGGGATCCTCAGAGTGAACTCCTCTTGCTCAGATCTTGTATGGGAGTCGCTAAGTTGCTTTTTGGTTTGCGGACCTGCCAACCCACCATGATGGATGAAGCGGTATCATGTTTTGACAAGGGTCTGCGGGAAGCCATTGAAGACATAGTGGTATGTGGGGGTCCGTTCTTTGGCGACCTACAGTGGCGACTAGCTTCCTTGCCGATGCATTTGGGGGGATTAGGGCTTCTCTCAACAAAGGATGTTGGGGTGTATGCTTTTGTGGCATCCCGAGCTCAGTCTTGGAATCTCCAAGACCACATCTTAATGAATAGCGGGGTTGTCGACGTGGACTTGGACTACGTGTAGGCCCTTGAAAGGATAAATGACTATCTCCCAAGTTTTGATATTGGCGGTTTTTCTAACAAGGACACCCCCCACCCAAAGCCTCAGAAAACTTTGGCGAATGCCCTTTTTTGGCAAAATCGCACAGAACCTGGGTGAAGCTTTTGATCTGTCTTCCCGCCAAAAGGCAGTTATTGCATGCTTGCAAAGCCCCCATGCCCAAGATTTCCTGAATGTTATCCCGATCGAAGGTTTGGGCCAAACCATGTCTGGGGTTGAATATAGGGCAATTCTCAAATATCATTTGATGATCCCCATGTACCACGAAGATGAAGTCTGCCCGATTTGCCGTAAGGCATGCTTGGACAAATACGGGGAACACGCAGTTCACTGTAAGGAGTTGCCTGGTTTCAAATATAGGCATGACTGGGTACGAGACGTTCTTTGGGATATTTTAAGAAGGGCCGGGATCTCAGCCAAAAAGGAGGCGCCTGTGAATTTCCTCTCGGACCCCGCAGAAGGGAGATCCACCCTACGTCCAGCAGACCTGCTTGTCTTTGGGTGGGCCGGGGGGGGAACACGCTTGTGTCGACCTAACATGTGTATCTCCCCTGGTTGGTTTGAGGGATAATGGTTTTGTAGTAGGGCAAGCGGTGCGGAAAGCAGAGGTGAAGAAAGTTGAGAAACATGCTAAAGCTTGTGAGGAGAACCAACACGTTTTCGTACCCTGGCATTCGATACCTTTGGCTCCCTGGCACCGGAAGCCATCCGCTTCTTGACCAGAGTCCAACGGGTTATTCATAGCAGTGTCTCGGCGCCACGAGGGCATGGATTCATTTTTAGTAGGTTAGGGTTTGCCATTCAGAAGGGATTTGCGACGCAGCTTTTTGCCCGCCTGCCCGCTATCGTGATGTAATTTTTCTCGGTTATGTGTTAATAATAAAGGTCTTTCACTCAAAAAAAAAAAAAAAAAAAAACATGAAATTAATGAAAGTTAAAAGACCTAACGTGTTACATTTTGACAAACTTATTGGCCAAGGCGTGTAATTAATGAAAATTTAAGATAAAATATGAAATATGATCATACCGTGAGGACTATTAATGTAATTCATTCTAGGTTTTTTTAATTCAAACCGGTTAACCAGTAAAAAATCATAGTATCATACATGAATATGCTATGTTGACTTAATCATATGCATAAGGCCATAAACAAATAGTTTGAAGATATAAAGAATCTGATTAAATATCAAAGTATGTAATGACACATATATAGTAAGGTGTAAAATGAAAGTCCAACTAGTTCTTTTGATGGTCGCACCGGCAAATAAGTTTTATCTAGGCCTTTAAAAAAAACCATGAGAGATCCCATCCACAAGCCAAAATCCAAGACCTTCTCCACAAAAAAATAAATAAATAAATAAATTGAACTGGAGATAATATCTGGCAATTATTGCACTAATATGCTTAACTTCTAAAATAATTAATGTAGCTTATAGCTTTAGGAAATACAAATATGAAGTTTTACAAACAAAATAGTTTAGAAGGTTGTAAACATTTAAACACACTTTCAGCAATGTCTGCCATGTCAGACCCATTCACAATAATACAACCCGAATTGACTCGTATTCATATGGATGGATTGATTCACCTTCCAAAAACCTCTGCTGTTCTAGTAAATCATAGCAGAAGCCGAGTTAAGCCTAGGGAGACTAATATACAACACACATCAAACATTCCAAAGGTGTTATTCCTCCTACAAAGTGAAAGTAAATTACCTAAAATATACTATAGAACACGGTATATTCAAAATGCCATATAAGGCTTGTTAAGATAAACATTTTTTGTGTGCGAGGGGGGGGGGGGGGGTATATGGCATTATAAGAAATGTAAGAGAAAGTAGGCCCATTTTATATAGGATGCAAGTTATAATTAACAACAGTAGTAACAATATTAATACTACCTGCCACGGATGGCAATCGTTCAAAGCAAGATGTGCATCATCTTCTGCTTGGCTTTGTATTAGAAACCTAAAGGAAACACCAATCAGATAACAAAGCAAAACAAACCGTAAAATGAAGTGAATTGTACAATTTCAACGTATGTACATAAAC
This sequence comes from Ambrosia trifida, assembly GCA_028751855.1. Taxonomy (NCBI): domain Eukaryota; kingdom Viridiplantae; phylum Streptophyta; class Magnoliopsida; order Asterales; family Asteraceae; genus Ambrosia; species Ambrosia trifida. The sequence goes on along the minus strand of CM054122.1, from coordinate 192,677,612 downwards.
AAACCTATATTAATATATTTAATGTTACAACGTAAACTCCATTGCTTATAGACGGAGAGAGACTTACAGCAGGTTCGGTGGTGTTTTAAGCTTTAGCTACGGTGGTCATGATAATTAGCCACCGCAAAACATCACCAACTTGAATCTATCGCCACCCATACCAGAGCCTTAAACAAACTCTTGGAAACACGACCAGTTTCTTCGTCCCCGTTTCGACATCATCGGTAAGAAACTTGTTGTGGTCTCTCCAGTAATCAACCATGGGATTCAACCATCCTCCACATCACTTCAATTCTCGACCCACGCATTGCAACGATCAATATGTTGTACTTGTATTCTCACTTATTGACCACCTCTGGCTTCACCATGCATTGTATATCCTCCTGATGCGACATCATCAACAATGGTGGCCCGATCTGCAACTTATCACCTTCAAATCAAGCATAAAAACTTCATCATAAATATATCATGGCGAAAATAACATAGCAACTGGCCCATCAAAAATATTCTTGTATTTATCAACCTCACCTCTATGAATCCTTTGCATAAATAGGGGGTTTATCATTTTACAAATTTCATTTGGGGGTATTGAGGGAAAAAACTAAAAATGGTGATGCCTTAGATTGAATTGGCGGTATCAAATTAATGTGAACAGTGATGCCGCCGAATGGAATGTTGTATTCATAGATGCCTTAGTTTCATTTGGCGGTATCAATGAAGTAAGGATCCCAATTGAGGTGATACCGCCAAATCAAACTAAGGCATCTATGAATACAACATTTCATTCGGCGGCATCACTGTTCACATTAATTTGATACCGCCAATTCAAACTAAGGCATCACCATTTTTAGTTTTTTTCCCCAATACCCCCCAAATGTAATTTGTAAAATGATAAACCCCCTATTTATGCAAAGGATTCCACCTCTATCGGTTTGCCATGTGCACGAAAACTTCACGTATGATTTAACAAGGTTTTCGAACCCCGACATCATGACTGTTTCTAGGACCCTTAGGTGCACCAACAACCCTTATTATATATGCAGATTTCATGAATAAGTTGAGCAATGGAATATATATATATATAGCATATTTCATGTATGATTTATGACCAACTTCAGTAGTCGGATTTGAAGTTTTAGTCATCGGATTTGAGGTTTTAGTCATTGAATAACTGTTCGTTAAAACATTAACTATTTATAAAACGATAAACAAAACGCCCGAAAAATGATTTGTCTCAAGTCAAACTCGAACGGACATATTACTCAACCTGTTCGTTTATAATATTGCCACCTAAACACATTTAAACTTAGTTATGTAAATCAACTCCACAAACACATATGTACACTAAATCTCCAAACAAAAGCAAAAGTCTTACAGGTTCTCACCCAATAACATACACTCAACCTTACCCAATACGTTACAACACATCACTACAACACTCTCTACAAAAGGTTGCAAAACAAAGTTAAAAAATTAACAGATACCAAAAGTCTTTGATACCTCAATCTGTAACCCAATTCGAAATTTGCAACCAATTTTACTAGCTGGTTGGCAAATACCGCACCTAATCTTCCCTAATACATGCTCCCATGGATAAAAAGAGTTAGGATTAGGGGTTAAAGAGGGGAAGACCTACGGCACATGGTATAGAGTTCAAGAAGACTGTTGGCGCCAAGGTGAGTATTCGGTAGAGGTTAGACTTTGTAGGGGTCTTGCGGATGATGGTGGTCGTATAAGGTGGTGCGTAGAGTTTGTCTGTGTATATGAGAAAGAAATATAAAAGAAGCGAGGACATGTGACAAATGAGACAACAACCGCCTAAAATGACCAATTAGATGTATAAAACACAACACCTGTCAACAGACTCAAACCCGGGTCGATACAATATGTATTAACCACCCACACCACAAGACCACATGAACATTCTGTAAAGATTGCCGAAAGTAATCACCTATAAAGAAACAAAATGATGGTGGAAATAATAAAAAAAAACAAAACAATCGCTAATTGCCACATGGCAAATCACTATTCAAATGAACTAAGCTATTAATAGTAGTAGAATTCATGGTTACGAGAATAAAAATATAGATTAATGATTGAAGCATGTATAATTATTTTCTTCTTCACCAAAAGGTTTAGTGTTAGGTTTGTCCTGTCATAAATTTAGACCTAGTAGATATTCAGTAGCTATGAAAAATGCAGTTATCTGGTTTTTTGACGATGGGTTGTAACAAGATAACATGAATATATATCAACTTGATACTCATCATGGCCTTGGGTTCTAGTGGCATGGTGATTGCCCCCCATTAAGAAACTTAGGAATCGTAAATGGATGTATGATTGAAGATATAAATATGGTTATGAGTTCATGTTATTTCCATTTACGGGATGACAATTGAAATACAACTTATGGTTGAACAAGTAATTAAACAATAAATTTAATAGCTATTAGTTATTCACTAATATCACCAGATAGTACAACTGAATACAAAGTTATGAATTGAGGGTATTTTGAAAGAACAGGTTTAAAAGACCTAACGTGTTACATGTCGCTAAACTAATGACCTAAACGTCTAATTAATGAAATTTTAAGATTAAAACTGCAATATGATCATACCACACATGAATGAATCATTAATGTAATTTATTCTTAATTTTTTTATTATTCAAACTGTTAAATCATTAACCAATAACAATCATAGCATCATACATAATCATATAGATAAACAAATTGTTTTAAGGTATAAAGAATAGCTCATCAAATATCAGAAAATATATAATAATACATATAGCAACGTGTGAAATTAAAGTTTAACAAATATAAAAAAAAAAACATCAATAGATTTTTATTTAAAGCAAATATAGCATATGGGCATCGTATATACTTGCTTATCATAATATGTCATATGTATGTACGTAAGTACATATTATTTTTTGTTTTCTTAAATAATTACATAGGTTGTTCATTACAAATTTTGTCTTTAAGCTCCATATATGCCTTTTGTATATTATACGAACGTAACGCTAGGATGAAATTAATGAAAATTTATTTTTTTGCATATCAAGGTAAGGGTATTTTAATCATTTTTGTAAAATTTTGACATACATGAAATTAATGAAAGTTAAAAGACCTAATATGTTACATTTCAACAAACTTATTGGCCATGACGTGTAATTAATGAAACTTTAGGATAACAAATGAAATATGATCATATCATGAGGACTATTAATGTAATTCATTCTAGCTTTTTTTTTTTTAATTCAAACCGGTTAACCAATAAATAATCATAGTATCATACATGAATATACTATGTTGACTTAATCATATGCATAAACAAATAGTTTGAAGATATAAAGAATCTAATTAAATATTAGGGGGGACGGGACGCTACCAGAATTGGGCACGGGTACCTCACTACCAGCACGGTAACACCGCCGCCACTCGTGCTGGTAGGGCTCCCGTGGACCTTTTTCTGGTTCCATCTAACGGGCTGGTAGTGTGGGACGGTACAAACTTTTAGGTAATATTTATTCCTTTTTTGACCGTTTTATGTTTGTTAAACGTGTTTGACTTTCAAACCGTCATATTTTTATGACCGTTTTTATCTTTAGATTTATAAATACAATTTATTCCCACGGTTTTGAATCAAAAATATAGAAATCTTAATCAATACTTCTAAAAAATGTCTGATATTGACGTAGAAGATATTCAACTAATCGTTCCCCCCGCTCAAGGTCCACCCGATCTTACAATCAAGCGATAGCCTTGAGTTTCTAACGGACCTTGCACGACGGGCAGAGGAAGACACAGCAACATTTAAGAAACGATACGTGCCACGTGATCGCGAGGGAGGCAATGCGTGGTTAATAAATGACTACTTTGCCGAAGTACCAAAATACACCAACGCACAGTTTAAACAACGGTATCGCATGTCGAGACGTCTATTTCTGAAAATTGTAGCAGATATTGAAGCAAACTTCGCATGGTTCAGAGAGAGCATGGACGGTCGGTTTAGAAAGAGTTTTACGCCCATGCAAAAAGTATCTTCAGCTGTGAAACTATTCGCAACCGGTAATCCTCCAGATGAATACGATGAGTATTTATGTATGTCTGAGAGGACGTCACGCGAATGTTTACAATTTTTTTGCAATGCCGTCATTAAGTTATACGGGGCAGAGTATTTACGAAGACCAACAAGCCACGACATTGCATGTTTGTATGAGGCACACGACGAAAGACATCACCTTCCCGGCATGATCGGTAGCATTGACTGCACTCATTTAGTGTGGCGAGCATGTCCTAGGGAATTACGAGGACAGTATATGTGAGGCGATCACCAATACCCTACGATCATGCTAGAAGCCATTGCTTCGCAATATCTTTGGTTTTGGCATGGATTCTTTGCCCCCCCCCCCCCCGGTTCACTGAATGACATAAATGTCCTCCAACAATCCCCGGTGTTTCTTACCCAACGAAACGGAACGGCGCCACAGTGTCCATTTACTTTAAATGGCCACTTATATAAACGTGGATATTATCCTTACCGATGGCATCTACCCAACCTGGTCAACGTTTGTCAAAGCGTTTCGATATCCCACCGACCCTAAGGAAAAGAAATTCGTTAAGGCGCAAGAGTCGGCAAGGAAGGATGTTGAGAGAGCGTTCGGAGTATTAAAGGGGAAATGGGGAATTACCGCACGACCCTTGAGGCCCAAAACCGTTGCTAGGTGTAGCGTCATCGTCTATACGTGCATGATATTGCACAACATGATAATTAAAGACGAGGGGCGTGCGATATCACCGGTCCACATACACGATCCCCCAATCGAACCGTTCTTCGACGAGGAAGCACTTGCGGAGTTGACTGACTCCGATACGCATTTTCGACTTCAAAATGATCTCGTGGAACATCTAGACGGACTTGATCTACCGCATCTCGACATTGAGGACTCCGAATAGTTTTTCTTTTATTTAGTTTATTTTTAATTTATGTGTTTTTGTATTTCTATTTTTATTTCCTTTTAATATTGTAATTTTATTTTATTTAGTTTAATAATATGTATTTCTAGGGTCCAGCGGGTTATTAATAGTAGTGTCTCGGCTCCGGGTGGGCAGAGTTACGTTTTTAGTAGGTTAGGATTTGCTATTCAGAAAGGGATGGCGGCGCAGCTTGTTGCCCGCATGCCCGTTATCTTGATGTAATTTTTCTTGTTATGTGATAAAAAAAAAATTGAAGCTTGTTTAAAAAATAATAATAATAATATGTTTAATTAATGTTTCTTTTAAAAAATAATAAAAAATAAAGATTTCAGTGAAATGAAACAGTGGAGTGCTGCCTACAAAAAACTAAATCAGTGAAGTGATTTAGCAGTGCAGGATTGGTTGAAATCAGTGAAGGAAAAAGAGAACTCTAGTAGCACCCCTTTCACCCTTACAAAATATTTAATAATATAGATTAAAGATTGAAGAATGTATAATTAAAGATTGAAAGTGTAAAATGAAAGTTCAATTTATGATTACGAGAATAAAAATATAGATTAAAGATTGAAGAATGTATAATTATTTTCTTCTTCATCAGAAGGGGTGATAATTGAAATATCTTATGATTGAACAAGTAATTTAAACAATAAACTTAATAGCTATTAGTTATTCACTAATATCACCGGATAGTACAACTGAATACAAAACTATGAATTGAGGGTATTTTGAAAGAACAGGTTTTTAAAAGACCTAACGTGTTATATATATGTCGCTAAACTAATGGCCTAAACGTATAAAATGAAAATTTAGGATCAAAACTGCAATATGATCATACCACATGAATGAATCATTAATGTAATTGATTCTTAATTTTTTTATTATTCAAGTCGTTAAATCGTTACCCAATAACAATAATAGCATCATACATATAAATATACTATATTGACTTAATCATATAGATAAACAAATCGTTTTAAGATATAAAGAATAGCTCATCAAATATCAGAAAATATATATTAATACATATAACGTGTGAAATTAAAGTTCAACTAGCAAGGTTCCCGCGTGTGTCGCTATCATTATTATTTTGGGTTATTAGGGTACCAGTGTGACAATGTTAGCGTAAGCAACCACAAATAAAATTATAAAAACGGTTACCTCAAACCAGGTCTCAAACCTGAGACCTCCCTTTATGGAAACGCACCTCAAACTAGTACATCACTAACCCAATTTATGTTTTATTCCCAACCCAATTATTAAAAAAATATATATAAAATGTCTCCACCGGGTCTCAAACCTGTAACCATTCATTACGAAAGTGCACTTCAAACCACTACACCACCAACGCAACTTGTGATTTTATATGAAACCTAATAGCCTACCATAAATCACGGTGTTGATTTACGTCCATAAATTGTAATTATTGTAATTAATCTCCTTTATTGTGTTTTCTAGTATAGGGATATTTGTATGTCTATATATTTTATGATTATCCTCTCTGTTTCCCTTTGACCCTGTAGCCAATTAGCTACCAAATTAGAGCATCTCTTTAGTGCTCTAAATAGTTAGAGCATCTCTTTTAGTGCTCTAAATCATTAGTGCAGTAACCAAACTAGAGCATCTCTTTAGTGCTCTAAACCATCTAGCGCATCTCTTCTTAAATCTATTAGCGCATCCACAAACCACCACCATGACTACGCCTTCAATCCCTTCTTCATCCACTAACACCAACCCACCAATCTTCAATCCCTTATTCACTTTATCCCACATAAACTCACCTCCTCCAACTATCTAGCTTGGAGTCAACAACTCAATCTTCTCCTATCCCTCCAAAAACTAACCGGTCACATCACTGGCTCCGAACCCACCCCTACCGAGCCATTCTGGTCAATGACAAACCTACCCCGAACCCTGACTACCTGTCCTGGATAACCAATGATCAAACTGTTTGTCTCCTGATACAATCTTCTCTGTCCGAAGAGGCCATGTCCGAGGTCATAGGGTTGTCCACGGCTCGTCAAATCTGGTTAGCTCTGGAGAGTGCCTATAGCCACAGGTCCACGAAACGTATGCACACCCTTCGTGATAATCTTCGGATTTTGCAAAAACGCTCTTCCACGGTTGCAGAGTTCGGCCGCAAATTCAAGATTCTTTGTGATCAACTCGCAGCCATTGGTCATCCAGTCTCTGAAACGGACAAGTGCCAATGGTTTCTTTGTGGTCTTGGTCCTTCCTATGAAAACTTTTCAATAACACATCATGCCTTGGGAACCCTCTCCTTTCGTGACCTTCTGGCAAAGCCTGAAAATTAGGAAACCTTCATACAGTCTATGCATGGACAGCAACCGCCCACGGTTGCTTTTGCAGCCTTGCAAACTCGTTCTGGTAACCCTTCTCGTTCCTCTTCTAGTTCCTCTTATACTAATCGTGGTCGTGGCCGTGGTCGTGGCCGTGGTCAATCCTGTCAACCCCCTCATTGTCAACTGTGCAGAACAAATGGTCACTATGCAAATCAGTGCCCAAATCTTGCAAGCTTTACCAAACAAACCGCCCCCTCTATTGATGCTAATTTAGCACATGTTTTTCATGCTCAGTGCCATGTCATTGATGAGGACCACCCCGATTGGACTGGTGATACAGGTGCGTCTGCTCACATGACCCCCTTTGTTAAGGATCTTGATGATTCTTCAGCTTTCACGGGTCGTGATTTTGTTCATTTTGGTAATGGGCACACATTACCAGTAATGAATATTGGTACAAAATCACTTTCGAATAATATTCATTTAAAAAATGTTCTCGTTGTACCACATCTCATCAAACGCCTCTTATCCATTAGTAAACTTACCCATGATTCTCCTGTTGATGTTTTGTTTTCTAATAATTCTTTTCATATTCAGGACCGAAAAACCAAGGAAATCCTGGCAAAGGGCACTTGTGAAAATGGCCTCTATGTTCTTCGAGAAGGAAAGCATGCCTTTATCGCTTCCTACTCAACTCCTCATCTCAAAGCCTCCTATGAAAAGTGGCACGATCGTCTTGGACACATGTCTTTTGATATTATTTCTAGACTTCATAAACATGGTTTTTTGTTTGTTACTTCGTTGTTACCAAAACCTAATGTTTGCTCTTCATGTCAATTGTCTAAATCTTATCGTGTGCCATTTAGTTTAAACTCTAAACGAGCTTTGCATGCATTAGATTTAGTACATCGTGATTTATGGGGTCCTTCGCATGTTACCTCATCTAGTGGTTATCGATTTTATGCCATCTTTATTGATGATCACTCGCGCTTTACGTGGTTTTATCCACTTAAGCACAAATCTGATTTTTATGAGGCTTTGCTAATTTTTGTGCCATTTGTTCAAAATCAACTATCATGTAAAATTAAGGTGTTTCAAAGTGATGGTGGAACTGAATTTACTAATAATCGTGTGCAAAATTTTTTTCATGAACAAGGCATTCACCATAAAATGTCTTGTCCTCACACCCCTGAACAAAATGGTCGTGCTGAACGAAAACATAGACACATAACCGAAACAGGTCTTGCTATGCTTTTTAACTTTCACGCTCCCGCTACCTTATGGTCGGATGCTTTTGCATCTGCCACCTTTCTCATTAATCGTCTACCTTCCTCGGTACTCGATTTTAAATCTCCTTATGAAGTCTTATATGGCCGTTGTCCCACTTATTCCAATCTCCGTGTTTTCGGTTGTCGTGTTTTTCCCTATTTACGGGATTATGCCAAGCATAAACTCTCTCCACGCAGTGCTGAGTGCATTTTTATTCGCTATGATGCCAAGTACAAAGGTTATATCGGTGCTTGGACCCTTCTACTCAACGCGTTTACACTACTCGTCATGCTCAATTTGATGAGGATACTTTTCCTTTTCATGATCCCACACTTTACCGGTCTTTGGTTGGTGCTCTTCAATATCTCACCATCACTCGTCCGGATCTTTCTTATGTTATTAATCAAGCCAGCCAGCATCTACAGTCTCCTACCATCTCTCATTTTCCAACTGTTAAGCGCATACTACGCTATGTTAAAGGGACACTTACTTATGGCTTAATTTTCTCTAAACCGGTCACTACAAAATTAGTAGGTTACTCTGATGCTGATTAGGCTCGATGCATTGAAACTAGAAGATCCACTTATGGTTATTCTATTTATTTGGGTGGAAATCTAGTGTCCTGGAGTGCAAAGAAGCAACCAACCGTTTCAAGGTCTAGTTGTGAATCTGAGTATCGTGCAATGGCTAACACGGCTGCAGAAATTATTTGGCTCACTCACCTTCTACGTGAGTTACATGCTTTGCCCATGGATCGACCTACTCTACTTTGTGATAACAAGAGTGCAATTTTTCTGAGCCAGAATCCTGTTTCTCACAAGCGGGCCAAGCATATAGACATTGACTATCACTTTGTTCGTGAGCTTGTCTCTTCTAGACAACTTTACACCAAGTTTGTTCCATCCAATCTCTAGGTTGCAGACATCTTTACAAAAAGTCTTCCCAAGCCTCTCTTTGAAAATTTCGTGGTTTGCTTCGTGTTGGTCCTCCACCTATTCGATTGAAGGGGGGTAATAGCCTACCGTAAATCACGGTGTTGATTTACATCCATAAATTGTAATTATTGTAATTAATATCCTTTATTGTGTTTCCTAGTATAGGGATATTTGTATGTCTATATATTGTATTATTATCATCAATAATAATTCAATTGATTGAGTCCTAATAAAACCACTTATATTTAGCATTAAATAATGCGTTGGAAATGAAACAAAAAAATAAATCGCCCTGGTCAGTTTTCCTATGACCTCTCAATTAGGGGTGTATACCTCAAACCACTACACCACCAATCAATTTGTGATTTAGTTTATATGAAAGCAATTTATATTTAATATTAAATAATGATGTGTAAATGTAAAATAGAAACAAAATGCCCTTGCTCGGTCTCGATCTCACAACCTCCCCTTTATGAAAGTGAACCTCAAACCACTATACCACCAAACAATCTTGTGTTTTAACATGAAACCAACTGTATTTATTATTAAATGATGTTGTGAAAAGCCGTTAAAAAATGATGTTGTGAAATTTTTTTTGCCACCGCCCTTCTCAACCAATGAGAGGGGGCCGACTCTAAATTAATACATATACATATATATATATATAGGGTAGGGTTTCTGTAGGAAAATAGTTTTGTGTAGGAAGTGTAGGAAGTATTTTCCACCATTGGATTTAAAGATGGATGGTGGAGATTAAAAGTTTAGATGTGTTTAAAATTAGGTAATATATTATAGAAATTCATGGTAGAATTGTGAATATATGTTTTAAATGTGGGTATAAATGTCATTTTGTGTTTAACTTCTAGAAACCTTTTTAATGCTCTCTATAAATAAAGGTTTCTCTCTCTCTCTTTCTCTCTCTCTCTCTCTCTCTCTCTCATAATTATATTTGCTATAATCATTCATAAGTAAACATTAATTATCACAAAACAAAAGAAACACACCTACCGATGATATAAAACACAGTATAATGTTGATATAAAACACTATTTAGAAGCTAAAAGTGTTATGGCTTAAAACATTTGACTTTGTAGTTTTGTGGTGACATAAAACACTGTTGTAGGTTCAAATAAAATACAATATATTGTTTCATCTAAAAAAAACTTTGGAAAACATTACGTTTGTTGGTTGTTATACAACACTCCTGATGTTGTTATATAACACTCCGGATGTAGCCTGTGATGAAATGATATATAAAACACTATTGATGGTATTATAAAACACTCTTGATGTTAATCTTTGATGATATCACGATCGTAAGAATTGATGATATGAATGTCTTAAAATGTTTATATGTTGAAATTGAATGACATAGAATTGGATAATATATTGAAGATAACTTGCTAAATTAGTGGGATTTTTTAATTTAAAAAAGTCTTAAATGCCCTTAATCTCAAAAGTTGATCATATGGCTATAATTCATTCCTACACTTCTTACACAAATAAATTTTCCTACATGATCCTCTACCTATATATATATATATATATACATATATTACGACTACAATAATAAAAAATAGACTATTCACAAGTAGAAAAAACATTTTTTCTTGATACGCAAAGGATAACACACGGTTATTTTATATTCAAAAGTGTGTGTCATAAAAAGTTGTCATGCTTTGTAAAATATGGTTAATTTATGATACACATTTTTATGTGCATTATTTTAGTGTTAAAAAAACATGACACTATCAAAATATGCGTGTTATGTTTTGTTAGTGATATATTTTCTTGAAACACTATATATTTCATTCCTCATCAATTTCATTATTCCACCTCTCAACAACATCTTGGCCCACTGCTTCAACCTTCAAACTCTCTTTTCATTATGTCTCCAACATTGACATTATGATCAATCCATTCAAATTTAACTCCACTTCTTCGTCACCTTAAGCCAACATCATCACGTTCGACCACTAATTCCACCTTCAAACTGCATGCTCATCATATTCTTTAACATCAACATTCTGATTAATCCATTCAAATTTTACTAAGAGCATCCGTAATAGTAGTTTTTTTTGTGGACGTTTTTATGTATCACGTGTCACTTGCCTAACCATAAGAAAATTTATCTCCCATTTCGTAAACATAAGACATAAAAACACTCATTTCTCTTTCCTCTCTCATCTCTCATACTTACCCTCACATAAACGTTTATAGATGTTGTTGTAGAATAACTAAACCATGTTGTCCTAGACAATCAAACCAAACACATACAAGATACTTGAGTGGACGAACCTGCGACTCTTTCTATTCCACCAAACAAACTTAACGAACTTACAAGCAAATTGACAAATGAAAACATGAACATAGACCCTTATTTATAATAAATTATTAATACTAATTCTACTCAAATACTACTACAATTATAATCTAATACTAACCCTACATCATTATCTCTACTAATTAAACAAACTAGATAAATTCTAAACATTCAAACTAATCTAAATCAATATTTTACTTTGACCCTTCAACTTTAAACATTCCCCCTTAATCCTAAAACTTCATTCAATCTTTCTTGACTTTGTATCGCGAAGGTCTTAAATACCCAATAACACTCTCAATTCTTCAATTTAATCATTGTTTTGTCTTTAGCCTTTCTCTTCAGTTGTTTGTAACACATCTGCTTAATAAGTTCTCTAATCTTAACATTCAACCCTTCAACATTCATCTCAGATACAACTTCATTCTTCACGTTATTTTTTCCACTCCTTTTTTCTTTCTTTGCTCATTCAAACATTCTTTGCAAATCCAACTTTGCCCCAAAACTCGCAGATGAGTTAGTCTTTCTTTCTTTATCAGACCATGTTGGACTTTTCTTTCTAATTATTTTCCAAACTTTTCATTCAATTTCGATTGTTATTCAACAAATGCTTGATTGTTGGCTTTCACATACGGTTCAAAACATGCAGATTTATTAGCCGCATCATTACTTTCATTCGATACCATATCATTTCTCTCATTATTATGATTAGTAGCAGATTTCTTACTTGGTTGCAACTTACCGATCTTAACAGTTCCTTCACCATCAAGGTTGTTTGAGTCAGAAAAAACATTCCTAAAGTTTCACCCTCTTTTCTTCTTCTTCCAAAACAATTCTTTCTTTTTCTTCATTCAATGTTTTCTTTTGTTCACTTACCAATAGATTGCAAAGCTTTCTCTTTCTCTACAGTTTCCTTCTTGCGTGCCTGTTCTTCTCAAACAATCACATCTAATCTTTCTTTTTCAGCAATCTTATCCCATCTTTCTTTCTCGGCGGCTTCTTAAGCTGCTTTTTCTTGTTCTTCCATTCGTACAAGATCAATTCCAAGAAATCGAATATTCAAAACACACCATACTTTCTTAGCATTCATGAGTATGCCAACTTGCACCAAGATGTCTTATGGTAGGGTTTGGCATATGCATCCCAATGCGGTCTACATCATACACTTTCTCATCCACATCACATTCTCTCAGTTACATCATTACCTCTCCTGAAAAACCGTTTTAAAAACATGTATTGTTGATGCTATAATGCATTAAAGCTTGCTACTTAGGTTATAGCCTAGTGGCAAAGAGGAAATCATCTCCCAAGTGAGATTGGGAGTTCAACTCTAAGGGTGTGCAAAAAAGATGTAAAAGAAGGGGGTGTAAGAAATTATTCATTAAAAAAAAATAATGCATTAAAGCTTAAAAAAACACTTTTTTATAACCAAGTCACATAAAAGGTTAGATTTTTCCAATTCTAGTTCATAGTCACATAAATCGCTCCATTAACCACGATTTTCGTATTGGATCGAAATGTACTGGATCGGAATTCACCATCGTTCCGATCGACTATGGTACGGCGAATTGAGCAGAGTTAATTAACGATCCAACCTTTTAAGGGAACGTGGATCCAGGAGAGAGTAATTCGTGTTCCACATGATACAGAAATCAACTGATTTAGACCTAAAAACACGAATTAAGGCAACTTACTTGGTTTCTCTGAGAATCTGAAAGACTCTTCATACTCCCCTTTTTTGGCGCTCCAAAAAACGCGGGATAATGTATCTCTGATAGTCTAACGTACTCAAATCAGAGGTAAGACTCTTCACTTAACCTCTATTTTCCCTCCAATATCATCATGCATAAATTCCCTCTTATTTCATCTCAAATTTCATCCACTCTTATATTTCCTGTTAAAATTCACGTACCTCTGTTTTTTCCTTGTTCTCATATCTTATTTTTAAAATGGATTTTGGAAGTCAATCTCAAAAAAACAGTAGATGAAGATAAGACACTTATACTAGAAACTCAAGGTAATTATGTTGATCTTGAGGACGAGGGTGTTCAACAAACATCAGCAGCAACAGAAACTGGAAGCCGATCAAAAAAATATGTTGAAGAGAGATTTATCTAAGCCACTCATTGATGAACTAACATTCCATGGTGCAACTAACAGTAAGAATCCAGCACGTAGCAAACAATGGACTTGCAAGCATTGTAAGGGGAAGTTCACCAACACTTATACTAGAATTTACATTCATTTCTTTGGGACTCCTTTAGGAAAAACTAAGATTAAAAAAATGCTCTATGGTACGAAAAGATATGGAGCTGTATGAAAGGATTTCTACAAAGGTAAAGGAAGCTGAAAATTCTGGAGTTTCAAAGTCTTTACGAAACTCAGTACTATTGATGTGCCATCAATTACACATATAAAACATGCATAAATAGTCTCATAATAGGGTAACATTGAGCTTAAATTGATAATTATAGCTACTTAATTGTTCCTATTTGTGTTTTTCAGGAATTTGGAGCTCCAACCCGAAAATAGATGATTTTTGGGAAAAAAACATCTAAAACCGGAGATTCCTGAGAATACGAGACCCGAAGCATGTTCCTAGTACGTGTAAAGTCCTTCTCAGGGCTTAAACGGTGATAAAATTGACCTGTGGTTGACCAAGCACGTCAGGTTCTCTGCCTATGTGTTGGTTTTAGTTTCTAAGTATTTATCGTTTACTTATAAATTTAAAACTTGTTTAAAGGTTTAGTAAAAATCAGTCTTTTTCCCAAAACTAATGTTTTGGAGTTAATACATCAAGTTTTGGCACTAGGAAAAATGACATATTTTCTAATTACTAAAACCAGGCACATCAACTATCAAAAAATGCATCTTCATAGAAAGGCATTGAAGAAAGTTTTGGCATGTTAGAGAGGAGTGCGGTGGATTTGAAGATCATTAGAGGATTGGCATATTTTCTAATCACCCTAACCTTAATCTTCCCTTTATCCTTCGCCATCTTAGCCCACTCTCTCTTTACCCATCCCTTAATAACCCAAATCCAAGACCCTTATTCCCCCACTCCTCATCTCTCTTCACCCATCCCTTTTTTTAATTGGCCGTTGCAAAAAGCAACATGTATAATATTTAAACAGTCGAAAATTAAAGTGGTGAGTTGTTATTGGTTCGTCTCGTACGTCTCCACAAGGACGCTAGAGACGGGGACGAGAGAGGGGGGGGGGGGGGGGGGACAGAGAGGAAGGAGAGAGAGAGAGGGTGGGACCTTCTCCTGTCTCCACACCGGTAAGCCTTATAGCAACATCCCTTAGTGGTGAATATCATTAAAATTTATATCAAGTACATCGAAACCGGACTATATGGAAAACCGTACCAGATTGTACCGGTACGTATCAAAATGAACCTATCCCTTCGTACCGAATTCGTCGATCCTAGCGAACCGCGTACACAAACCGCGTTCCCGTACCAAAATGAACCGGAATGTAGTTGACTATGTTCTAGTCGCAAAAATAACATTGTTCTTGGCCGGCCACATTATTTTGACTTTATATTATAGTTATTGGTGAAATAACAAGATGTAAGCGTTCTAGAATCTTCTTTATTATCGCTGCTATGACAGATGAAAACAATCTGGACCGTCCATATCCACCTCCACAAAAGTATACCACACCTTCCACCCATAACCTACAAACCCCCTCTCTCTCTCTCTCTTTCGCCGAACGCGCACAAGTCTCTTTAAGTCTTCCTCTTCCGATCTACTTCTTCTCAGGTATCTTTCTTTATATACATACATACCTTACATAATAATAATAATAATAATAATAATAATAATAATAATAATAATAATAATAATAATAATAATAATAATCTGATTGCGTGTGTTTGTATTAGTTTGTGACTGAATACTGAGAATCAAAGAAGGTCAGGATGTTTGGAAGAGCACCAAAGAAGAGCGATAACACAAAGTATTATGAGATCCTCGGAGTCCCTAAAAACGCCTCACAGGATGATCTCAAGAAGGCTTACAGGAAAGCTGCTATCAAGAATCATCCTGACAAGGGTGGAGATCCTGAGAAGGTTTAATCTTATCTCTTTTATTTGGTTTTGTAATTGTTACCTTTTAATTAATATGTGGTGAATTTTTAAAGCTGATAGTTTGTTAAACTGTATCAAGGATGAATATTGGATTTGGTCAATTGTTAAGATGATAGGATTGCTATAAAAATATTATGTGATTGGTGGTTTGCATATGGCCCCAGGCTAACAACTTGGTTTAGGTTACATCACTTAGAAGTAATTAGTTAATGTTGCTTACAATAAGAAAACAATGACCAAAAAGCTTACGAAGCCGACACAAGTAAATAGGTAACAAAAAACCATATATCTTTTAGCGGATTGCAGCATAAGGCTACATCGTGTGGGTTCACGCCCCCTTCCATGTCAGCCGCTTAATGCCCTTTAGCGCCACCAACAACATTAAGTAAATACTTCCTTGGTTTTAAAAAGCGAAAAGCGCACAAAAGCGACAATGTCTAAAACTGAGGGTCTGAGGCGCCGAGAGCAAAAGGGCACCGCTTTTCGTACTCGAGGCTCAAATAATTATATAACGTTTTATATATTTCCTGTGGATTTCTAGCATCATTTACCCAATATTTTAAGACAAGTAAGCTTTATATATGTTTTAGTATAGAATTGCATACATGTACAACATGAAAATCATGTTGTACAACAAGCTAATGCACACTAGTCAATTTTTTTGCCAAGAAATTGCGCCACCCGTGGGATTTTTTTTTGAAAAAAGCGCACCTTAAGCAATCAAAAGCGCAAGGGCTTGAGCCTTGTTGAGCTTTGAGCCTTTTTAAACCAAGATTACTTCTAAGGTGTATGGAATGGAGCCCCTAGGCCTACATTGCACCACGTCAACATGGGGCTCCATTGTCGCCTTCCAATAACGCCCAAGAAATAAAATGAAGCCCCCCCCCCCCCCCCCCCCCACATAGCGCCACCCTCCCCAATTGGCACGGCGATGGTTCAAGGGGGGCTATTGAAGAGAAAATAGCTGAGGTGGAGGGGGGCACGGTTCCACACCAGTCAGTCTAAGTGATCTAATTTAAACGAAGTTGTTAGTCTGGCTGAGTAAATATTAATATTGGCTGATAGGAGAATTGTTTGAAAGTATGTTGTAATTTTGTACACTTTAGAGCCTTTTTTCCCTCTTTGTTATGGTTGTATTTATATTTGTGAAATGGTCTATCTTTTAGTTTAAAGAGCTCGCCCAAGCATACGAGGTACTGAGTGATCCCGAGAAGCGTGAGATATATGACGAGTATGGTGAGGATGCCTTGAAGGAAGGAATGGGAGGCGGCGGTGGCGGTCATGACCCCTTTGACATCTTTTCATCTTTCTTTGGTGGTAAGCAATCTTGAATAACTTTTTGTTTAAAGTTTATTCTGTTTCAGGCACTTTCAGCTTTGAGTTGGTTGTTTTCTATCGTTAGGACTTACTTGAGATCGTTTTGTACTCAGGTGGTGGAGGTGGTAGCAGTAGGGGACGAAGGCAACGAAGGGGAGAAGATGTCGTTCATCCTCTCAAAGTTTCTCTTGAGGATCTCTATAATGGAACTTCTAAAAAGCTATCTCTTTCACGTAATGTTATCTGCTCCAAGTGTAAGGGGTGAGTACTCAAAATCTCCTTTTTACCTTTTAACTTTTAATGAATATTTCTGTTCCTTATTCGGCCAACTCGGTATGCAAATTCGCAGCAAGGGTTCAAAGTCCGGTGCTTCAATGAAATGTGCTGGATGTCAAGGTTCAGGAATGAAAGTTTCCATCAGACATCTTGGCCCATCTATGATACAGCAAATGCAGCATCCTTGTAATGAGTGCAAGGGTACTGGAGAAACCATCAACGATAAGGATCGCTGCACGCAGTGCAAGGGTGAGAAAGTTGTTCAGGAGAAGAAAGTGCTTGAAGTACATGTGGAGAAGGGCATGCAAAATGGGCAGAAGATAACATTTCCTGGAGAGGCTGATGAAGCGGTAAGCTTCTTAATCATATTATTCTTCTGTTTTCAGTTTGTTTATGCAGATGTAATTGGTGGCTGACTTTGTTTGTGTTATTCAGCCTGACACCGTTACAGGTGATATAGTGTTTGTGTTGCAACAAAAAGAGCACCCTAAGTTTAAGCGAAAGGGTGATGACATATTTTTTGAGCACACGTTGAGCTTGACAGAGGCTCTGTGCGGGTTCCAGTTTGTCTTGACCCATTTGGATAACAGACAGCTTCTCATCAAATCTCAACCTGGAGAGGTTGTGAAGCCTGGTAAATCGCCTTTGCTTATTTTATTAACTTTTGAATTAATAATGGTGATTCACTTGCTAATCTTTATGGTTTTGATTGATTTGCAGATCAATTTAAGGCAATAAATGATGAAGGAATGCCAATGTACCAGAGGCCATTTATGAGGGGGAAGCTGTACATCCACTTCACTGTGGACTTCCCTGATTCATTATCCCCGGAACAGTGCAAGGCGTTAGAGGCCGTGCTACCACCTAAGCCGTCGCAGCAGATGACAGACATGGAGCTGGACGAATGTGAGGAGACAACATTGCACGATGTCAACATCGAAGAAGAGATGAGAAGGAAGCAACAACAAGAAGCTTATGATGAAGATGAAGACATGCATGGTGGAGCCCAGAGGGTACAATGTGCACAGCAGTAGTGGATTCATCACTTTTGGTCTGGTTTGGTACTCCGGTCTAGTGTCTGATATCAGCTGTGATTGTTTCTTTTTTAACTTTAAAAATATTAAACTGCAAAACGTGTTGTATGAATGATTTAAAAATTAAAGTGTTATTACTTGTTTTGAGTTATGTACCGCTGGTAATGAGTATACTGCCATTAATATATCTATAATATTTTTTTTTCTTTTTTGGGAAGGCGAAGGTCTCAATTTGGAGGTGGCCGAGAACTTCACACCTGCTCTTGCAGGTCTTGCTAGGCCTGTAAATGAACTGAACGTTCATGAACTGTTTGATGGGAAGTTCGTTTATGTTCGTTCGTTTATGTTTGTTCTTTTATTTTTGTTCGTTTATTTTGTTTAATTAAACTTAACTTTATTTTTATTATTTATTTCCTTTTGTTAAGTAACCTTAAGTCATATTTCTAAAAACTTAACCTTAACCTAACATTATAACAATATCACTTATCAGTCCTCTCCACACTTTATAGCCCACCACCCTTCTTCTCTACACTTCACAGCCCTAACTTCCAGCCGACCACCTCCACAGTCTTGCCTCCAACATCCACAACCCTGTTTTCCAGCCTCCAAAACCCGGTCTTCACTCTCCAGCCTCCACAGCGCTGCAAGTATGACCCACCTCCTCTTATAGTTTTTTTCTCTATAGCTTTGTGGGTTTTATTATTTACCACGATTAGAAGCTAGGCATATGCCATCCACCATTGATTGTTATGGCTAAAGCAACGTTTATATACATTTGTTCGTTTATGTCATTTGTGTTCGTTTATATTGATCATTTGTGTTCGTTTATGTTCATGAACTGTTCGTTTAGGTTTTAAATGAATGAACATATACGAAAGCGAACACGACAAATTTCTTAATAAACGAACACGAACACAAAAATGTGTTCGATTATGTGTTCGTATTCGTTCGGTTCATTTATAGGCCTAGGTCTTGCCTCCACTCACAACCAGACTATGTTGTCTGAACCGGTTCCACGCTGGGGTGGTGGTAGGCATAAGGCTCCCCCCCCCCCCCCTGAAAATTTCCCGCCACCTGCACTTGACAGATGTTGCACCCTCCACAAGAGGCAGGCTTCTCTGTTGTAAATGCATGGTAATAGAAAACCGGGGTTGCCATCAGGATTCGAACATGTCCCCTCTAAAAGAGTAGGCTCTAACCATCACTCGGCTTACCACTCCACCATAAGGTGGGTGGTTATCTATAATTTTATTAATTATGAGACTTGAACATGTAGGGCCAGCGGGAGTGACTTTTCTAATATAATCTGAGACTGCTGAAGTAAGGCCCCTTCTTCCTTTATTTCATGATTTTCTCTATTTTGGTTTGGGTAAAACCTCGGTAAAGGAACGACACTAGAATAATCGGTAAAATTTCGCCTCTTATCCAAGTCGAACCGGTACCATCCGTTTTCACTATTCACCTGAATGTCACTCAATCACAAGGGTGGGTGCAATGGAATCATACTTAAAACAAGGATTTTAAACGCTGTAAATATTCTCACCTAGATTCAAACGGAAGAAATTTAAACGCAAAATTACAAAGACGTGTGTTTTAGATCTACAACATTTCGTATGCGAAGGTTCGACAAGTAGTGCCACCGGTCCATATGAATTTTATCATTTATATATAATAAAATATGCATAAAAGATTAAATATTCAAACAAATCTATAAGGTTGGTATAGTTTGGATGGATGATTGCCCCTTGGTTAAACTTGATTAGCAAGTTCGAACCTTCATCTGTTTTTTTAACAGCAAGTGACTAACACTAATATATTTGACAGGACTCGGAAACATTAACCTCAAATGAAGCAACACATTAACTCAAATGGTTTACCATTTTTTTTTTTGAAAAAATTAGACCCAATTTCCCCACCCCTTACCTTGCATTTACAAGGTTACTTTTTTGTTTTTTATTTCCAAGGTTAATCTCCCGGGGCCTAAGGATGGTGGGTGTGAAGGAGGTTCATCACTTGAAGTGGGGCCTCCACATAGGCCGTCACGTCACCAGAAGCCGGTGGACCAAGTGTGTGGGTGATCCCCCCCCCCCCCCCCCCCCCTCAAACGGAAGAAATTTAAACACAAAATTACAAAGACATATGTTTTAAATCTACAACATTTTGTATGCGAAGGGTCGACAAGTAGTGCCACCAAACAGGCCCAAAACTCTTGGTGTCCATATGAATTTTATCATTTATATATAATAAAATATGCATAAAATATTAAATATTCAAACAAATCTATAACGTTGGTGTAGTTTGGATGGATGAGTGCCCCTTGGTTAAACTTGATTAGCAAGTTCGAACCTTCATCTTTTTTTTTAACAGCAAGTGACTAACACTAATATATTTGACAGGACTCAGAAACATTAACCTCAAATGAAGCAACACATTAACTCAAATGGTTTGCCAAATTTTTTTTATTTTTTTTTTTGAAAAAATTAGACCCAATTTCCCCACCCCTTACCTTGCATCTACAAGGTTACTTTTTTTTGTTTTGTTTTTATTTCTAACTTTAATCTTAAGGGGCCTAAGGATGATGGGTGTGAAGGAGGTTCTTCACTTGAAGTGGGGCCTCCACATAGGTCGTCACGTCACCAGGAGCCGGTGGACCAACTGTGTGGGTGATTCCCCCCCCCCCCCTTTCTTCAAACGGAAGAAATTTAAACACAAAATTACAAAAGCATGTGTTTTAAATCTACAACATTTCGTATGCGACGGGTCGGCAAGTAGTAACACCGAACAGGCCCAAAACTCTTGGGGCCATATGAATTTGATCATTTATATATAATAAAATATGCATAAAAGATTAAATATTCAAACAAATCTATAACGTTGGTGTAGTTTGGATGGATGAGTGCCCCTTGGTTAAACTTGATTAGCAAGTTCGAACCTTCATCTGTTTTTTTTTTTTTAACAGCAAGTGACTAACACTAATATATTTGATAGGACTCAGAAACATTAACCTCAAATGAAGCAACCCATTAACTCAAATGGTTTACCAATTTTTTTATTTTTGAAAAAATTAGAACCAATTTCCCCACCCCTTATCTTGCATCTACAAGGTTACTTTTTTTGTTTTTTATTTCCAAGTTTAATCTCCAGGCGCCTAAGGATTGTGGGTGTGAAGGAGGTTCATCACTTGAAGTGGGGCCTCCACATAGGCCGTCACGTCACCAAGAGCCGGTGGACCAAGTGTGTGGGTGATTCCGCCCCCTTCAAACGGAAGAAATTTAAACACAAAATTACAAAGGCATGAGTTTTAAATCTACAACATTTCGTATGCGAAGGGTCGGCAAGTAGTGCCACCGAACAGGCCCAATACTCTTGGGGTCCATATGAATTTTATCATTTATATATAATAAAATATGCATAAAAGATTAAATATTCAAACAAATCTATAACGTTGGTGTAGTTTGGATGGATAAGTGCCCCTTGGTTAAACTTGATTAGCAACTTCGAACCTTCATCTGCTTTTTTTAACAGCAAGTGACTAACACTAATATATTTGACAGGACTTAGAAACATTAACCTCAAATGAAGCAACACGTTAACTCAAATGGTTTACCGTTTTTTTTATTTTTTTTATTTTTAAATTAGACCAAATTTCTCCACCCCTTACCTTCCATTATCCTAAAAAAAAAAGTTTAATCTCCAAGGGCCTAAGGATGGTGGGTGTGAAGGAGGTTCATCACTTTAAGTGAGGCCTCCACATAGGCCGTCGCTCATCACCCAAGTGATAGACCAAGTGTGTGGGTGATGCCCCCCCCCCCCCCCCCCATTTTTAAATAAAATAAACATGAATATAGACATCTGCAGGTGAACAGAGGAGTGATGTGTTGTAAAACACACTTTGTTAATATGCTAGTTTTGTATATATTTTAGTCTTTTATTGTGTGTTTTTAGTCGGTCTTAGTTATTTATTAGTATACATGTGTTTTGTAGATGTTCGTGAGATATGAGCTCAATACGAAGGAAAATGATTAAGTCGCGTACACTTGAAAGAGAGCAAACATAGAATTAATATTACTAATAATATATTAATATTACTTTATGAATAATAATAATAAAAGAAAAAAAAGAAACATGACATAAGGTAAAGTTGGGCTCGAAGGAAAAAAGGAAATCAACTTAGAAGTTTGAGGGTGGATTATTAATATTACTAGTGGGGAACCCGCGCGTTGCCGCGGAGTCAATAATATAAGGCGGGAATATAATTCAAACCTTAATATGAATAAAAAAAATAATGTAGAAGTTATATGTATGTATGCATGTATGTGTGTATCCTCTATTTTTTTAGGACTTTCAACCTCTACTTGTTAAAGATTTGCAACTAATTGAAAAAGACAATTGCTTTTCAACATTACTACTTATTTGGATAGGGAGGATTATACAAGTTGTATTAGTGACTTATAATATGCCATCAAATATTGTACATAGGGGCACAATAGGAAGAAAATGGTAAAAGTTAGGGATTTATGCTTGTGCCTCTTGATATGTCATCTTAAAATGGTTGTGAAATTACTATCCTAGCCATCTCTCCTCCTTAATAAGATAACATAGATTATTATTATTATTATTATTATTATTATTATTATTATTATTATTATTATTATTGGGCTCGAAGATTGAGGGTAGATAATTAATAAAGATAATTAATAATGAGGAGATTTTTTGTTTTTTTTAACGACAAATTTTTATTACTTATGGGACTTGAACCTATGACCTCCCCTTAGGTGTTTATAAAAGCTTTGCTCCTACCATTAGGCTACCAACCTCAATTTCAATAAGGAGGAGATTATTAATGGAAAAAAGTTTTTTTTTTTTTTTTTTTTTTTTTTGGGGGGGGGGGGGGGACGGCGGAACAGAAACGTATAGGAGCCGTTTGGCTGCTTAGGGAGGTTCACACAGTAGAAGGCACAAAGGGAAAGAAGACGGAGGTTTCTAACATAACCATGAGCGGTTAAGTCATCTGTGATTTCTTTCGGGTGAATCTTTTTACTGATTTTGTATTCTAAACTTATTTTGATTATGTATGAACTAGTATTTTTACTACTTGTGTTGGATTGAATAAACGTGTGCTCATATTTGATATCACTTATTCTGTTGACGTGACTAGTATCACTAGGAGGGTGATTGGTATTTGCATAAGGATAGTTAGGCATACGGTTTACGTTGAAAACATGTCCCTAGTTATTATTTCAATTTAAATAGTTATGGTGACAAGATATGATAACTAGGTTATTGGGTTGTAATAGCTTAACTAGATTGTTCGGTTACGCTTGAAAATCGTCCTTAGTTATCGTGACAGGATAATTAGGTTGTTCGGTTACTCTTGAAAATCATCCCTAGTTAATATGTTGTTTGGTTACTTTTGAAAATCGTCTTTAGTTAAAGTTACAAACCAATAATCCCAAGGCTATGTTTATGTGGTGTACATATGGTTAAATCGAATAGGTTGCAAGATTATACGAATAGGATCCCGAGTGGAAGTTACATTTATCTTTATTATTTATTTAGATTATTTTGTTATTATTCCAATATTTCTATAAAACAAACCAAAAGATAAAACTAGCAAGCTTCATAATTATAACAAACTTCATAATTGTTTTTTGTATATTTATTTTGGTAACTAGCTTAGACAAATAAACAACTATTGTGATGCTAACCACATGCTCTTCGTGGATTCGATATTTCTTACTTACCCTGGCTACCTAGGTTATTTAGGTTTTGTATGCCCTTTTTTTAATTAAAATAAACATGAATATAGACATGTGCAGGTGAACAGAGGAGCGTCACCTTCGTCTCCTCACCAACGAAACCGTCGTGACTGCCCTCAAGCTCAAGGGGGCGGCGTGGCCGGACCTTGACGGATCAGTGCCGTCACCCACACCGTAATCTTTGTAATTAGGCTGAAGGGTGTGGGGACGCGAGGAAAGGAGACGGGGGGGGGGGGGGTGAGGGGCGGTGGTTGAGACGGGGACGGGAGCGAGACGGTGGGAGGTGATTGGTGGTTTCACCTGATTGGTGCGTCCCTCGCGTTCAAGGGGAGACGGGGGAGAAGGGGGACGGGGGTGGGGGCGGTGTTGGGACAGAGGGAAATGGAGAATGGGGGGTTGCCCCGTCTGTGCACCGGGTAGCCTTAGTGTGGCCCGCTTAAGTTTGTCAGGATTTTAATGTACTTGGTTTATCCCCAACAGTAGTGTCCTTTGATTCCCTTTGGACCACCGAGAAAGCATGAAACAATGGCATGTTCGAATAATAAGATTTTTTTTTTATTTTTTTTATTTTTTTTATTTCCAATGATTTATGTATTTTTGTATCCTAATATCATTTGTTCTTGAAATTTTCAGCTTATTTGTAGATTAAATCCAAAGTACTCTCTGAAGATGCTTACTGATCAATACTCAATACATATGCATACATATATGTATGTGTACTAGTGTGTACTGAAAAGCTTATCTATAATACATTATAAAGGAGAAGTGATGTACAACAAGGTAATTTGCATTTCCGTACAACTTAACAAGCAACATGTACAACATATTTAAGCAAAAAAATTAAGGGTATTATGGGCATAATTGGGACAATTAAGACACTTAAGAGGGTAATATAGGCATTTCATCCACCTCCTCCTTTACAATATCAAAAGACTTTTACAATGCTACCCTCCTTCTTCCATCTTTACCCTTCAATTGTTTGCCTTCTTCCTTCATCAATATAGATCATTAACCTCTTGTCCCTTCAAGTTTCGTAACCCTAAGGATCAAATTGAATGAGATTGATTGTGAAATTAAAGTCCTCTTCTTATAACATTCAATTGAAGGCCTACATGAACTATCTTGCCTTCAAAAAATTGCTTGTGTAGAACTATTACTTATTTTACTATTTGCATTTTCTTTGTTTGTTGCACAAAGTTTGCAATGTTTTATATGTTTTTTTATTTATGCACCTAGATTTGGACAAGCACATAAATTGCTTCTTCCCCAAGGTTAGTTTTACATGTCACATAAATTGCTTCTTTGATCACTTATCATCTGTAAAATTTGTGTACTTTCTTTACGTTATAGATACAATGGCGTGGACTTGATGAGATAAATGCTGGTGTATGTGACGGTACGACGTATGAAGAAATAAAGAAGAACATGCCTGAAGAATACGAGTATGTTAAATATGAAATATTCGATTTTTTTTTTTTTGTAATTTTATACCTTTCCATTCAATGGTCTTTTTTTTAAAGGTCAAGGAAGAAAGACAAACTCAGGTATCGATATACTCGTGGAGAGTCGTATCTCGATGTGATACAAAGGTACTGAATTCAAATACAAGGAAAAATCTCTGTTGAAAATATAGAAAGTAAATAATTAAAGTTTTGGAATTTTAAGCAACGTCAAAAGTTTGCAGTTGTGTATATAATAGGTTGGAGCTGGTTATTATTGAGTTAGAACGACAACGTGCGCCTGTTGTAGTCGTATCTCACCAGGTAAGACAAGGCAACCACGAAATTTTACCTCTACAAATGGGTAAAAAAACTAAAAATAAAACGGGTTAAACGTGTTTGTAAAGTGTATTTTAATACGTTTATGTATCAATATAGCTTTTGAATAATATTTAGGGCATTAGTTTTTTATTAACATTTTTAAAACAAATGAACATTATTTTTGGTGGGCGTGACCCAAACCGTATGTAAATTACCTGTTATCCAACTTATCCATTGAAAGATTTGTGCAATGCAAACATGGGTTTAATGGATTTGTGCATTGCAGGCTGTTCTAAGAGCTTTATATGCCTATTTTGCTGATAGGCCATTGAAAGAAATTTCACACATAGAGGTAAACAACAAAACATTAGATCAATCTTTTCGGTCTTTTAATCTTTGAAAACACGTTAACACGTTTGAATATCGGGAATTTTAGATGCCACTTCATAGAAAGTTCTGGTATCGAAAAAAGATACTGACTATATTTTCCTCGCGTAACGAACCCGCTGCAACGCGCGGGCATTACCACTAGTTCTCTATTAAAAGACCTCTATTTTTCTCTAGAAAAAATTTGTTTGGTTTGAATCCAACTTATTTGCAGTTGATGGTTAAAGTGTAGTATAAATCAAAGTAGTGACAAAATGCACCAAATATAAGCAATATGTTTACAAGGTTAGTATAACATGAGGTGAGGAAAAGAATTAGTTAAACACCCACTATATAAGACGCAGAAGAACACTAGATAGTAGTAACTGTATTGGCTTTTCATTTTCTATTGATAGATATCTAGACAACTAACAAGTTAACTGTTAAGGATGATTAACAACTTTTCTTCAAAAACTGATAGGAGAGCCTCACGATTCGTATAATTATTAAAAAGGATCATTTTTCTACAATAATATTCTTTTTGTTTATTGTCATCACAAGGGCCCATTTTTTTTCCCTACTCCTAAGGGTTCCTAGTTCTGAGGGAAGGCCCTGAATGCGACTATTGGAGCGTAGGATAAAAAAGGATGCATGATCTAGACGAGAAGCCTACTTACCCTCCCTGTATACGTATCCACACTCGATTGAATTCCACTCTCAAACTATATAAATGAATTCCACTCTCAAACTATATAAATATTCAAAAACAATTTTTAAAATAGTTCACTTTTGTAAATTTCTTATAATACTTTCTAAGTATATAAAATTTGATTTAGTAAATAATCTCTAGTAAACAAATATTGTAACCAACCCATTTTTTTACTTCACATTTCACATGTAATTCTAAGTTCTAGTTGTAATCAAAAGACAATAAGAAATTAAAACACAAGAAAAACAAACTCATTCAATTCCGGTCATCAAAATTTAAATACATTTGCTCTTTTTTGAAATCTATAAGAGCATTCACAATCCATCCATTATCTTATCCCCATTTTTAAAATTCTAAGTTTTTATCAAAAAAGTCACTCCATCCTGTCCATCATTTGTTTAAAAAAAATGATGAAAAGCTACTGTAGCCCCTCAGAGCATTCACATCCCCTCCATCATTTTATACCCTATAACAAAAAATCGTACTTTTCAAAATTTATCTCTCATTTTAAAAAACCTTCCACGTACATCCACTCCACCATATTTACCTTTATCTTATCCACAAACACTTATTTTATTATATTCCTCGTTAAAATACACTCACACTAATTTGATGGGGGTGAATGAATAGTAGCTTTTTATATATAAGAGTATAAGGAGTGGGGCGGGAAGAAGCTTCACAGGCGGGAACACCACCCATATAGGACGTGGAAGAGGGGAGGGGGGAGGTTTGGGCGGGGAAAGTGTCAAGGGCGTGGGGCAAGGGTTGGGGGTGAGGTGGAGGGACTTGATTGGCTTCTTTTTCTTTTCAAATCTAAAACACAATTTAAATAATAATAATTGTATTCCTTCAACCCCCCCCCCCCCCCCTTTCACTCCCCACAATTTTCACCCTTCACACATGGATTACACAAATGTCACATGACGCTTCATCCCCCCTCCTTACAGTCTAACAAGTTAGAGCATTCACATCCCCTCCATCAAACCTCCCCCCATCTCCAAAATTTAAAAAAACTTACTAAAAACACCCTACATCCATCCACCATTTTATACCCCATCTTTATATTTTGAAAAATCAACCTTCTAGCTTTTCATATATGAAAAGCTACTATTTGCCCTATATCAAATTATTGTGAGTGCATTTTAACGAGGAATATAATAAAATAAGTGTTTGTGAGTAAGATAAAGGTAAATATGGTGGAGGGGATGTGGAAGGTTTTTTAAAATGAGAGATAAATTTTGAAAAGTATGATTTTTTGTTATATTATAGGGTAAAAAATGGTGGATGGGATGTGAATGCTCTTAGAAGATGGATTTTTCATAATATAAAGATGGAGTATAAAATGGTGAAGGGGATGTAGGATGTTTTTAGTAAGTTTTTTTAAATTTTAGATATAGGGTAGGTTTGATGGAGGGGATGTGAATGCTCTCAAACCCCACATTCCAACCACATTATCTTATTTCTCTAGCCCATCTCATCTTCTCCCGCGCCTTCAACTCCTCATCTTTACCCGTCTTTATTGCAAATCACAACAAATCTCATCTCAGTTATGCCCTATTTTCACTGTTAAATCAACCAAGTGATGAGCTAAAGAGAATATTCATAGATGACCACTCCAAATGTACAACACCAATCAGTTTTCACTTTTGAAAATGCCATGCTTCATAAAGGACGACCATGCTTTGCAAATATACATATAATAATATTCAAAGAGTGGTTGCATTCTCCTGTTTTCTTTTTGTTCATTATTGCAGTCGATGGCCTCTCGGCCCTCACATGTTACATGTACTTATTGAAGACATGTAGATAACCTTTTGTACGGACCTTCAAGTAATAATATCTATTATGTATTATAACGCATGAGGAAATGGTAGTTTAAGCTAAAGTTAAGAATTTATTTTTCATTAATATCTCTAAAATGAGGGTAAAATAGTCATCATCATTATTTACATTTTAATACCCTATCTTAGTTACACTTTAATTCTTTAAACAATTAAATTTTAGGCTCGGGCTCGTTAAATTAAACTTTACTTAACTTTTCCTTATTTAAATTATAGTTAAACTTCTTTTCCTTATTTTAAGTAAACCATCCCCATGATTTTTAAACAATTATATTTTTTGCATACGTTTATACTTTTATAAAAAAAAAGTACAACATAATAATGAGCATTTTATTATCTTTAATTTGAGTATAGTATTGCTATTTTTTTATTTTAAAAATCATTATGTGCTACATGATTAACAATATCTAGGAGTGAACAATAACTAAACCATTCACCGAATCTAAACAAAAAAACAGACAAAACTGAACCAAATTCTATTGAAAACTGAAAACATCCAATTTAACTTAAAATTGGTTATCGTTTTCATTTTGTACCCTTAATTAACCCAAATTAATTAAACTAAAACATACCATTAATATTTTCTTAACATCGTGCCCGCATGATGTGGTAGGGAACACAGACACTTCTAACGGTTCATGGTTGGGCTAGATTCAGTTCGGTTATAAGCCTCAACCAAAACAAAAATCGACATTATCGGTTTATGGATCTTGTTAACCAACCTGTTAATTGGTTTAGTCTATTTGGTTAGATTGTCGTTTTTAGTTCAGTTTAGTTAATTTTGGTTAATAACCAAAACCAAACTTTGGTTAAATTTTGCTTAGAATCACATGAAATGAAGGTATAAATACATGTAATGAATGTATAAAAGATATAAATGTATGAATGGTTCAGTTTTGGTTTGTTAATTTTGGTTAACTTAGGGTACAAAAAATCGATACTAGCTGGTTAACTCAGTTTTGGTTAATTTTCAGTTCGGGTTTGTATGTTTTTATTTGATTTCAGTTGAGGTTCAATTATTGTTCACCCCTAAATATTGTTAATCACGTAAAAAATCAAATTTTTAATTAAAAGTATATAGCAAATTATACTCTAATATTGTTTGAAGCTGAGTAGATGGGTTTATGAATTGTAGTGGCGGTATAAATAGAGGGGGTTTTGAAATTTTTAGCTTTTATAACTAGGAGTGTAAACGAAACGAACGAACACGATGTTCGTGTTTGTTCATTTAATTTTAACCGAATACGAATACATAATCAAACACATTTTGTAAACGAACAGTTCACGAACGAACATAAACGGACGTCCACGAACATAATAAATGTGAACGATTTTGTATTACTCAAAAAACCCCAATTACTAATTGGTTATATATTTATACAAGTAGCTAAAACCCAATTTATGTTTATATTTATCTAAATATAACTACGTATGTAATTAATAAACTTAAACAGAGATAAATAAACGAACATAAACGAACGTTCACAAACGTAAATGAACAAACTCAACGTTTGTGCATGTTCTTTCATTTAACTAAACGAATAAATTTTTTTGTTCGTGTTTATTCGTTTATTAAATAAACGACATAAACGAACTTCCTACCGAACAGGTTCAGGAACATCTCATGAACATTCGGTTCATTTACAAGCCTATTTTTACCTCTATTTCGTGTATTTATACCTCCATTTCATATACTTCTAGGCAAAAAAAATTAGGCAAAGTTTTTTTTTGTTATTCACCAAAATTAACTAAACCGGACTAAAAACCGATAATCTAACAATACTAACCGAACCAAGGAACTAATTGTTTAAAGATTGATTAATTGATGACTTTTGATTTTAGTTTCGGTTGAGGCTAATAATCGAACATAACCGAAGCGTACACACTCTTAGAAGTGTTCGTGTTCCCCGCTACATCGTGAGGGCACTCTACTAGTAACTAATAGTATGAGATCGAGAGAATTGCTCGAATAATCCCTGTGGTTTGCCTAAATTTCACATTTAGTCCTAAACTTTTCAAAATTACATCTGTAGTCCCTAACTTTTGGTGTCATTTAACCCTGATAGTCCCTGAAGTGGATGAATGTTAAATAATCCATTTAAGTGGGTGTAAAATTACTAAACTACCCTTATTAAAAAATATAATTAAAAATTATGTGGGCCCCACTCACTCCTTCCACACTTCATCATCCATACTCATCTCCTCTACAAACTACCACCACCACTACCCATCTCCACTTTCACCACCACCGACATCCCAACCACCACAACTACCACCCACTTCATCTTTCCAACACATCACCTCCACAAATCACCATCACCTCAACCATCTCCGGTCTCCGTCACTGCCTCCACATAAACAACCACCACCACCAAGGTGGCTGTCACTAACTGTAAGATCTGATGTGGCCCTCCTTAAGACACCGAGCCATGTCACAAACCATTAATGAATGGAAATCATCCCTTATTAATCGGTCATTTTGTTCTTCTTCCCTATTTAAGGGGTTGTTTGGTTGCGTCTGACCGACACGCACATCTGACTCAGTCAGAACATAGCGATGTCTGAACGAGTTTTTGGTCTGACCCGCCCTCTAATCCGGTCGGATTTGGAGGCCTCTCTGACTGAATTAGAGGCTCAAAAAGGAACCGTTTGCTGTGATGAAAACGAACCACACGATGCTTCTGTGACGAAAACGAACCACGCGATGCTGTGTGTAGGTGGCCGGAGCTCCGGTCAGCGTGACCGGCGCCGCCTCTCCTCCTTCCCATTCTTTCTCCCTGGTTCTCTCTCTACTTTGTCTCTCTATCTTTGTTGTGTTGTTGATTTATCTGGTGATTGAGGGTATTATTGATGATGATGATGTTGATGCTGCTGATGATAATAAGAGTTTTGTGTGTGTGTGTTGCAGATAATAACAAGGGTAAAGGAATGGGTGGGTGGGTGGTTTGGGGTTAAAAAAATGATGGTTTGATTGTTTTTACTTTTTAGAAACCATCCAGTAGGTTTGTTATCGTGTATCGGTTCGATCTCGTAACGTATATTTCGTCAAAGTAGGACAAGAAGACTAACCATTCAGAGGTCCAACCAAACAGCACCTAATGATTCAGCACTTAACCATTCAGAACCTCTTAACCATTTAGACCTCTTATTGGTTCAGCACTTACCCATTCAGATGTTGCCAAACAACCCTTAACTCCGATGGAAACAGAAGTATTGATTAATGATGTATTGTTGTCTATATATAATCTTTGTTGTTAATCAGTTACAAAAAATTAAGTTGGATAACATGCTATGATGGTCGCATCAGTGACCTATACGAACGAATTGGGGGGTTTATAAAACATATAATTTGCACTTATGAGATGATTTTTTGCTGATAGCGTCTTCAACTTGTTAATTTTCAAGGATGGTGGTGAAAGTGGAGTTGGGTGGTGGCAGTGGTTTGGGGGAGGTGTTGGTGGTGGTGGTTTCTAGAGGGGCACTGTAGGGCTTGAAACCGCTACACCCCTTTATAATTTCAAGCGTCATATTTCTCCATGTGAGACCGGGATGCCACATGTCACCCAATGCCTCATTGTGGGGCTTGAAACTTCAACCCCACTACACATGATCTAAATAAATTGAATTATATTAAAATGATTCTAATACCATTAAATCATACCTTAATAGCTTTCACAAGCTTTCAAAAGTATGTGTTGTTACCTTTTTAAAAAAAATGCTTCTTTGAAAAACAAATTAATTTAAAGACAAAATTAAATAAACCAACCTTTATGTTTGGCTAAAATTACAGGTTCCAACCATTATGTTGCATTTGCATTTAAATCGACCATTAACTATACATTTTCATACGGGTTCCAACCTTTGTGACTAGTCCAAATATTTTTTCTCGTTAAATCCCCTCACACACATATCATGTGGGGGCAGTTTGGTCTTTTTACTATAAAACCCATCCCACACCATCTTCGTTCAAGAAACACCCAAATTCAGAAACCCTAACCACTTCTAGCCGGAGAAACCCCTAAATCCAGGATCCCTAACCACCGTATGAGCCTTTGGGTGGATGGAGGTGGACAGGGAGGTTTGTTGGTCGGATGTGGTCATGTAATTTGTGATTTTATTTTTTCCTTTAGTTTGAAGCTTCTTTATCAGATGCAACCAATTCTTTGAATGATTTAAGGTACGATTTGGGGCTATCTGCACTCACTAAACCACAGGGAGGTGAAAGGTGATCGTGGGAATGGTTACAAGTGGACAAATATGGACAGGGGTTGCCCGTGGGAGTGGTTACATGTGGACGGATATGTATAGTGAGGTTTTAGAGGGTAAGAGAGTGGGGAGACGGGTGAGGGTGTGGAAGAGTTGGAGGTGATGGATGGAGAGGCGGTGAGGGAGGATGTGGTAAGGGATGATGAAGAGGTCGAAGGAGAAGGTGTCAGTTGGGGTGGTGGAGAGGTGGGTGACCACTCGTCCACCGCATCACCACCACTGTTAACCTCCGTCGATTAACCCCCATTGCTCCACCGTGGTGTAACCCCTGACTACATGCTCGCCACCACCAGTACACCAACCACAAATATCACCACCATTCCACCAGCGACAGTCACCTCCTACACCAAGATTCAACACCTCAACCCAAAAACCCACCAAAATCACCATCAATTGCTCAGCCCAAAAACTCTCCAAAATCACCATCAGTTACGTTGTGGTCCATGGTGGTGGTCGGATGGTGTTGTTGTTATCGGCTTGTGACAGAAAGATAGGGAGGGAGGGATTGGTTACTGGTGGTTGGTGGTGGTCGGATGGTGTCGTCGGCTGATGGCAGAAGGTTTAAACCTTCTGAAAACATTTTTTTTAATAATTTACTTTTTATTTTTTTTTATTTTAGCTTTTAACATAAGTAGGGGATGTGGAAAGACTAAACTGTCCTCACATGATATGCACGTGAGGGCATTTAACCAAGATAAATAACTGAGTTAGTCACAAAAGTTGGAACCTATATGAAAATGTTTATTTAAAGGTTGATTTGAGTGCAAATTAAACATAAAGGTTGGAACTTGTAATTTTAGGCAAGCATAAAAGTTGATTTCTGTAATTTTGTCTAATTTAAATGATATGAGATCTAACTTTTATTTTAAATCAATAAAGTTTTGAACTTATGATATTATCAGAGGTATATAAATAATCATGTATCCAAAAGATACATAGTTATATGAATTCTATATTTCTATGTCATTTTACTCATCTATCTATATATATAAAAGAAAAGGGCTTTGATGATGTGTCATTCAATTGATGCCTCAACCCCTCCTTGAATATGCCACATGGCATCATGTGAGATTTTTTAATTTTTGAGTTTTTTTAATAAATCTATATATAGTTATAGATAATTTTTTAGAAAAAAAATAAGAATTTAAAAACAAAATTAAATTTTCTCTCTCATGTTTCCTTCCATAACTTTTAAACATTAATATCTTTTATATACGAGATTTTTTAAAGAAAAAAATACACCAAATTAACGAGCGTTTTATTATCTTTCCAACGAGTACCATAGTGCTATATAAAAACGGAGAAAAAAATGACTATTTTTGTGAGGTTTTGTTTCAGACCTGAATAATTAAGAGGCTGCCAAGCAGCCCTTAAATCATATTAGATTTTTGAACCCCGGGACACTCCCGGGATAATCAGCTAGTATAATTATAATCAATTTTATCCACCGATTCCATAATCCACACCAACCGCAGGTCCCTGGCTCTACTAAGTTGATATTATTTTTAATCTTAATCAACCTATTTTATCTTTTAAAGAACAGGTCATGATTAATCATTGATTACAGATATAGTTAAATGCAAGGCTCATTTTAATACTAACTTTATCTTTTTTTCTTTTTTTTTTGAACGGCAAAAAACTTTTATTAAAACCACAAGGCCACTAGCAAGAAAACTAGCAACACCATACACCCAATCGCCCAAAGGCGAAACACCAAAAAACATACAACCGACCACCTTACACCACAAAACAAACCTAAAATTTTTGACACCTAACTTATTTTACAAAGATCACCACTGTCACCCCACGGATAGATCATATCAACCTGTCATCAGCTGTGCCATTAGGGTTGGTGGCTCAATAGTAGAAGCAAAGCTTCTAGGAACACCTAAGGGGGAGATCATGGGTTCAAGTCTCACAAGGAGTTGAAATTTGCCGTTCAAAAAAAAAAAAACCTGTCATCGGCTGTAAGTCTAAGGGAGACACGTTGCATCGAGCTCTTTTACCTGGCGTCTTCGCATAATTTCCGAACAAATCAAAACCATGACAGTCTTTTCTTCTCCTTTTTGGGGTTTTCTTTGAGACAAAGACAATTATTTTGTCCAATTTGAAAGGATCCGCCATACCACTCTTGTTATCTCGAGCCTTCGGTTTGCCATCTCCAATATTTTTCACCCCGCTAACTATCAACTTCTTGTGTTTACGGGTCTCTTTTAACAAAAGCGACCCGCATGCCCTGGATGTTTGGACGTTGAAGTAAAAAATTTGCTTGGCCACGTGCAGAGGCTTTGGGTCCAAAAATTCCTACCCGTTAGATTTTTCTTGATCCTCCCCATTATCCGTATTTCCTTTCACACTCTCTGAATTTCCCACATAATTAATTACTTCCGAATGGCCCCACATAATACTAACTTATCAACTACTATCAAATTAATTTTCTTTGGGTAGGCTTACGATTGAAAACTAGGAATTCAGTTGAACACTAAAAAAGTAGCAGATCATTTTTATTTTATTTATATTTTATTATATCATATAATATTTAATTTAATCAATTTATAGTCAAATCCATATTGATTATTAATTTTCTTGGACGCATCATCCACCTAAACTTTCACACTCCTACATTAATAAACAAACGAACTTCACATTTCCCCTCATATACACGGAAAACAATCCTATAATAATATTCCTATGAACAGTCCAACGCTCACCGGAGAACCACTCGACTCCGACGACGACACCGAAGCAAGCACCGGCTTGTACGTCCTCGGAATATACTTCTTCTTCCTCCTAATCGTATTCATCCTCTGCTACATCTCTTACATCTGCAACCACAACATGCGTTCCTTTTTCACATTACAACCTGACAGTGCCGTTGACCATCATTTTATAAGTCTTCCAGCTGAAGGTGTTGAAGATAATATTTTAAAGACTTTCCCGACGTTTATTTACTCTGAAATGGACTGTGGTACGAGTTATTATGGGTCAAGTTGCTCTATATGTTTGGCGGATTATAAAGGGTCGGACATGGTTCGGTTGTTGCCGGAATGTGGGCATTTGTTTCATGTGAGTTGTATAGATACATGGTTGAAGGTTCATCGTACTTGTCCAGTGTGTCGGAACTCGCTTGAGTATGTGAAGTCGTTGAAACATGCATTTGTAAGTTAACTGTCAAGATTAATTAATTGGTTAGTATTTAGTATGTAATTATGTATGTATTTGTGACTATGCATCTACTCTTTTTTTTTTTGGGCTAAAATTAGTCGTCCGGTATCCATCTCTTAAATTTTCATCTTACTGGCACTGCAACCATTAAATCTAGATAATTTACTTTGTCCTTCGCTATCCGCACGTTGGATATTTTGATCCAACGGCCATGGTAATTTGTTGGATTTTTATATACAATACAATATTTGAGATTTTTATAGGAAAAAGTAAATTGAGTTCTCTTGTTGTATTTGTAAGAAAAGAGAGCTGTAGGATGACCCAGTTAAAAAAAAAAAAAATTATGATATTATATTGTGTTAAAATTAAAAAAAAAAAGAAAAAAAAAACTGACCAATCAAAAATCATACCTCAAAATCTTGTTCTACCCCACGCCCGGCCAATTTCCCTAGCCCATGGGGCTTCCCCCTTCCACGCCCAATAGGGATGGTGGCCTAACCCTATGTTCAGTGGAAATCAATCAATCTGTTTAATATCTTACATGGTATCAGAGTCAGCCTAGGCTCTCTACCACATCCGCTTAGCCACCCATACACATACAAACCCTAGTTGCCGCTTGGTTCAAACCCTAGACAGGGCTATGTGCCGCCACTGCCGACGTCACCCTGTCCATTCCGGTTCATTATTTTATTTTATTAAACGTGTTTTTTTTCATTTCATCTTCTAATAAAGATAGTCTCGATTCTTTAATCATGTTCTTGTTGCCGTCGGTCATATATTTTGTTTAACATCTTAATGTATTCATCGGCTACATGTTATGTGCATTCCCATTAATTCCATCTTTGTTTTGGTTGTGGTTCTTTTTATTCATCATGGTGACATCACAAGAGGTTTGAGATCCATCATCATATCCTAAAACATTCATCATCCATCATCTATATTATTTTTTAAGTGACTAATGGCACCAAAGTTTTCGATAATTATTCCTATAATTTCCGGGGAAAAAATTAAAGTTTGGAACGGTTATTTTTAATTCGATAACGGCTAATATTTTTTTATTCACTTTCTTCATATTAGTTCGATCCCTTTGATTCTTATAATCCTGAAACCCTCGTTTTTCTTTTCTTATTACTTGTTCTTATTGTACCATGCATGGTCCACTTTCACAAATCAAACCATGGTTTGATCGGACGTGTCCTTTTGATCTTTCTTTGGATCTACGGATCACACCTCTCTTTTGAAGAATGCCGCCTGACCACGGTCATCGGCCTTTGCCACTTGCTGTTATTGACACACCGCCTCACAACCACGGTCGCCAGGTGTTGATTTGTTTTTTTCTTTCGTTTTTAGCAGTCTTTATTCCATCTTCCGTCTCACCATGGCCGATAAAGATGAACAACCGCTTCATTGGGATCCTACTGTTTTTTTTTACTATTCCGGGACAGTCATTGACCGAATTGAAGTCAAAGTACCATAACACCATTTTTCGTGATCTAAGAGTTCTATTGCCAAGCCAAGCCTAGCCGTTGCAAGACCACAGTCCTACGCCACACGCCTTGCTGAATTACAGGATCACTAATATTGAAGAATATGGATGACTTTCATTGGCAAAATTAAGTCGCTTGTGGGATTTTAGCAGAAATTTGGATGTACAATTCAAAATTTGAGATCGAGACTAGTTTTATTGTTATTGTTTTCTCTGTTTATGTTATTGTTTCTAATCAAATCAAATCATCTTATTCTCTCCCGCTTTGACTGTGGGGGAGTATTGGAATATAAGATTTAGAGTTTTTATATTGAGCCCACGGGCCCGAATTATCTTTATATATTGTAATACTATGTTCAATGGAAATCAATCAATCCGTTAAATATCTTACATATACAAGTACAACAAATGATTGATGTGGGTTAGGATAGAATCACATTCCTCCTTAGGTTTAAACCTAGGTAAGGAAGAATTGTTTAGGATTATGTGGTGAAAAGTAGGGTAGGAGTAATATTTGTTGTTAAAAAATTATGGTAAATCACCAATGAAGTGGAGTGCTCTTGGGTGAAATGCTATCGTGGGGAAAATGCACTCATCGATGGAAGGAAATAATAACTAAAGCTAAAGAGGATTGCGTATGTTTAGCAAAACTCATCTATTAGTGTTGTGCTTCTCAGTTTTAGAAGAGCGAAAGGAACGTCACTTATGGATCACATCAAAAGGTACAAAATTAGGCCCCCCTAATAACTACCAGGAAATATAATAAAGTCTCATCTTATTTGTTTATTTATTTATTTATAAAAATAACCCTACAACACCCCCCACCCAAATAAATAAATAAAAAACCCTACAACTCCACCTCAAACCTGCACTTCTCCCTCTGACGTCCACCACCATCAACCCCTTCTTCCTTCTCTTTAAAACCTAAAAACTCATATATTTTTTTTATAAAAAGGATAGAAAGAAAGAACACAACAACCCCTTCCACCTACGACATCACCGCCTTCACCACCGTTTCCCTTCGTTATTGTCGTGGGTGACAATGACTCTTTGATGCAGATCATAAAAAGGTGCAGGACTCTCAATTGTGGTAAAAGTAAGATGGAAGCAATATATGCAATAGTTCTTATGGTCACTTGGAAGCTTTGGCTATCCCGTAATGAGAAGATTTTTAACAATGTGGACGTTGGTACACAGAAATTGGTTGACGAGATCAAGACGGAATCCTATTGGTGAATGGTGAAGAGGGCGAAAGTAACGGAAATGGACATGGATAGGTGGTTTGCGTTTACATATTTCGATCACGGTTAGATTGTGCGGTTTAGTAAACTAGCTACAAAGTGCAATTATATAAATATTTAAGAGTAGGTTATTATGTAGTAAAAAATTAACGAACTTCTTAATTATAAATTATATTAATTAATTATTAATAATTATGTCATTTTTTATTTGCCTTAAATTTTTTTTATTAATAAATTTACATTGAAATTTATGTTACATCATAACTCTTTGAAAAATCATTTTCCTAATAATTATAAAAGGAATTTATTCATTGAGTAATGTGTTGGCGAAGGCATTTGACTTCAAGGTGGAGGAGCGCTTTTTTTTTAATGGTCAAGAAATGTTGTCTTTATTATTGGGGTTGTGGATTCATATACCCATACTTTAGGATTCATATACCCTGGCTCACACCTATCACCAATAAGAAGCTGCCACATACCCAGAATGTGATGTCATACGCCCTAAATATGATATCACGGGGTGTATGAATCCTAGAACCCTTATTATTAGGTACTTGTCAATCGGTTACAACTTCACCCCATATATCATTGGGTGAATACATATTTTAGGTGCCCTCTCACAGATAGCACTGGGTAGCCAGAACCCATCAAAGCATAAGTTCTAAGGAATACTTAATTCCACCCGTCTGAAAACACGACAATAAAAAAACCAGTAAAACGTAGTAAGATCAAGAATTAAACGTGACATCTTAAAAATGCCATACTCTTATAAATCATTTTTATACTACTCTGCCTAGGGTGGGGGCAGGTGGAGGAGCTAATCTGTTTTGAATGTAAATTTAAATAAATTGGTTTCCTCCTTTAATTCGTTTTTCTTGAACTTTGAGTTTGAAACTATACGTGGGGTGAAATGAACTATAAATGTATAATTTTATATTAATTTTAAAGAATCAATTGTCGTAACAAATGCACAAAATTCTAGGTTATTAATTACGTTGTGTTTAGTTGGAACTTTTTTTTTTCTTTTTAAATAAACTCCATTAAAAACGCCAAACGCCCTAAGACAGGACATGCACCGAAACAATAAACAAAAAGAAATTACATATTTACATCAAAACTGAACTTGCACCAATCTCCCCAAGACAACGAAATGAGATTGGCACGACTACTCGCCCTAAGATAACCCAAGGACTTGACCTCCCCAATAATCTCCTCGAACCTGGCCGGCTTGTTTTCGAACCTGACTTTGTTCCTGGCTCTCCAAAGGCTCCAACACGTAATCATAATCACACCCTGGAACATCTTCTTATGTTTCCCATTAATACCCGAGTGATTGTGGGCTTCCAACAGATCGCGAAAAGAGAAAACAAGCAATGGAGTAATCCTGCACCAACCCCTAATATAGTCCCACACCGACCACAAAAGGCTGCAGCCTGTAAACATGTGGTCGACAGTCTCTTCCACCTCTCGTTACAGAATGGACATAAGCTTTCCCCTATCTGCATGTTCCTGCGTCTGAGAGCATCCACCATAGTGATTCTTCCCATTTCAGCCCTCCAAACAAACACGCGACAATTAAGCGGCACCCAGCTGGACTTCTCCAAAACAAAGTTGCTGCTGAAATCATACTCGCCGTACAGAAGCCGCTTGACAGACCCAACGCTGAAATAACCATTCGTTTCCCCTAACCACATCCACCTATCGGGTCTTTGAATAAGCGTCACCGAACCCACCAACTCAGACAGAAAATCCATCTCTTCGGTTTCAACAGCTCCCAAAGGCTCGGAAGACCAATTCCAGTCAACTCCATTACCACCCATCCTGTCGAAAACAGAGCATCTTTTGGCCTATTCAAGTCTGAAAAATGCAGGGCGAATATCTTTTAAAGGAGTCCTCCCGACCCAGGGGTCGAGCCAGAAAGAAATCTCTTTGCCATCTCCCACCATACCTTTGAAGAACCTCCTAAAAGGAACTCTCGAGATCGTCGTTCTAGCCATGACTTTCACGATATTGTTCCACACACCTGTGGCATATTTGTTCACAGAAATGAAGTCCCAATTGCGGCTGCTTTGGTGAATAGAAACAATGACATCCTTCCATAAGCTACCCTTCGGCTTTAAACCTCCATCCCCATTTAGAGAGAAGAGCTATGTTAGAAACCCAAAGTTTAGTGAGACCCGCACCTCCAACCTTCTTCGGACACGCCACACTATCCCACGATACCCAATGAATTTTATTATTCCAAGCCGAACCTCTCCATAAGAAGTTCTTGATGATTCGTTCCAGATCCTTTATCACTTTAACATGAGCATTATAAAAGGAAAAATAATATGACAGAAGGCTTTCAAGGACAGATTTAATTAAGGTAATTCTCCCCCCAATAGATAACGAATTCGCCTTCCATTACGTTAAATGAGCTTCGAACACATCATAGACCGGCTGCTAATTCCCAATACGATTCATGTTTTCCCCGACCATCAAGCCCAAGTACTTAAATGGAGGGGAACTGGCCTTACAACCCACAACAGCCGCTAGCGCTTCGACCTCAGCAGGATCGACCCTAATACCAAAAAGCATGGATTTGGCCAAGTTGTTTTTCAGACCAGAACACACGTGAAAACACCTTAGAATGCGCACCACGTTAGCCAAATTTTTCGAATCCCATTCCCCAACAAGGATGGCGCCATCGGCGAATAAAAGATAAGATAGAGTCGGCCCGTTGTTCGGAATATGAACCCCTTCATGATACCCACATTAACTGCTTTCTCGATCAAACATGAAAGAGCCTCTATAACAAGAATAAAGAGAAACGGGGAGATCGGATCTCCTTGTCGCATTCCTTTACCACATTGAAACTCGAATGTTGGTGCACCATTGACCAAAATGGACGAACGAGTCGACCGTAGAATACCCATAACCCACATTTGCCACCGACTAGAAAAGCCCATTTGTCTTATAATATCCGCCACGAAGTTCCAATTGACATTGTCATACGCCTTCTCGAAGTCGATCTTGAGGATAAAAATGTGCTACTTGGATTTTTTGCACCAACTAATAATTTCATTGATGATTAATGGACCGTCAAGAATAAGTTTTCCTTTGAGAAAAGCGGATTGAGAATTTGAAACCACTTTGCCAACAATCTTGGACAACGGATTGGCTAAGATTTTAGAGATAGATTTACTAATGACGCCCACTAAATTAATAGGCCGGTACCCATTGAGATCAATCGAGTCTTTCACCTTAGGAATGAGAGTGATAAAAGATGAACCACTCCCCACATTAATAACCCCATCCCCGTGGAACGCCACCATAATATTGTAGAAATCATGTTCGAATAGGTCCCAAAACCGCTTAATAAAGCGCATATTAAACCCGTCCGGGCCCGACGCCTTGTCGTCCCCACAACCAAAAATAGCTTCTCTTATTTCTTCGGCAGAAAAAGGCTGAATAAGCATGTCGTTGTCTTCATCAGAAACAGACTTTAAGCCCAGACAAATCAGCCTCGGACGGGAAGGATATTTCTGCATAAACTTGTTCCTAAAGAATGCAAACACCTCCTTCTTCACCAAAGAAGGTTTGTTAACCCAAATCCCGTTCAAACTAAGACCCGGGATTCTATTGTTCGCCTTTCTGCTATTAATACAACCATGAAAAAACTTAGAATTTTCGTCTCCATTGATCGCCCTCTTGATGCGGGAGCGCTGCTTGAGATTCAAATTTCTTTTCCTCTCAATATCTTTAATATCTTTGATGCATTCCACGTAAATCCACTCCTTTTCCTCCAAAAAAGATCTCACACCGAGCACCTCTTCCAGTATATTAATCTCACACAGCGCCTCGGCTTCAGTTTCCCCTTCCTTTTTTAGCATAGCATCTTTCCATATCCTAATCTTGTCTCGGATACATCGAAGCTTCATGGTGAGAAACAAATCAGGAGGACCCAAAAACTGGAAATTAGCAGCCGCCGAACGCACCACTTCATCGAAACCAGGATTGTCCAACCACGAGTTGAAGATTCTAAACGACTTAGCCCCAAAGTTAACGGAAGACGTCGATAATACAAGAGGACAATGGTGCGAGTGGAGTCACGGAAGGGCCCAGAAACATGCCTCCGGCCATTTATTGAAGAACTCCGCATTAACCAGGAACCTATCGTGCTTGCTTAGCTTCCTTCCATTATTACGAACACAAGTGAACTTCTTACCTTTCATATTGTACTCGAGAAGGCCAAAATTGCAAATAAACGAATTGAAATTACGAGCACAAGAATTATTGAACGTCGAATTAACCCGTTCCTCCGGAAATCTCACCGCGTTAAAATCTCCCACAACAACCCAGAAGCCAGACCCACTATTAATGAGACTTTCCAGCTGTGTCCAAAGACTCAACTTAGCCGACAACCCTTGCGGCGCATACACGTTAACGATTTTCAATTCTTCACCACTGCCTTTCAGTTTCCCATAGGTTAGAAGAAAACTTCTATCCTTCACCGAAGCAACAGCCTCGAAACAAGCAGAATCCCAAAGACTAATTATACCACCCGATTGACCAGTCGAACCGAAAAAGTCCATACCAAAGTTTTTGTTACCCCAAATGGTGGACCCAACAAACGCAGACACCAATTTCAATTTTGATTCTTGAATTGCAATAAAACTAACCTCATTGGATTTTCTAAGCTCCCGTATCCAACCAGCTTTCTCGCTCGAGAGCCATAGGAGATAAAGGATTAAAATCGGGAAATGGGTGGTGATGAAATCCCGTTAAGGAAGAAGATTGGGGAGGATTTTAGGGCAATGTGGGGAAAGCAACAAACACTATGCAGGCCGGATTATAATTTCCTTCTTATATTTGGTTTTTTTAACGGCTAATTTCATCCCATTTTAAATACACCATTTTTTTTTTCCTCTTACGAGGCTTGAACTTCCACCTTCCTCTTTGAAACCTCAATACCTTTACTATCATACCACAAGGGGTGGGGCTTATATTTCGATCATTACTTCCAGATACAGTCATAATCTGATTTCTAATTGTAGTTTCTACTTTTTATTTTTGGGGAATTTGACTTTTAAGTTAAAGATCGGTTTCTAAAGAAAACACAAAGTCGGATTTTGACTTTATTGATCAAATTGCTAGGCAGGTGTGGTTAAAGGGTGTTGATAACGAAGCTGTGATGGTGGATGGGTGGTGTTAGGTGGAGAGGTGGTGGTGATTGCAGGATAATGACTAAAATTTGGGGTTATGAAATTTGTTTTCTTTTTTATAACTTTTAATAAGAAGACTGGTGATAGTGGTTTGCGCCTACGCACCACAAGTAGGGTTAGGGAACCAGGAGAAACGAGGCTTTTGGGATTGTTTGGACGTAATTGTGAGGGCTATAACTAAAGAGGAAAGAATTTTTATAGGAGGCGATTTTAACGGTCACAATGGCAGGGATTGCGATGGTTTTCAGTTAGTGCATGGGGGTTTTGGTTTCGGTGATAGAAACGACCCTGGTAGATAT
Source organism: Ambrosia trifida (assembly GCA_028751855.1). Lineage (NCBI taxonomy): Eukaryota > Viridiplantae > Streptophyta > Magnoliopsida > Asterales > Asteraceae > Ambrosia > Ambrosia trifida. The sequence goes on along the minus strand of CM054122.1, from coordinate 192,632,989 downwards.
TTCCTAGATTTTGAAGTGGCCCGGCCCATGACCTAGGTATTTAATTCTTTTTTTTTTTTAGAAAAAGAGAGCCACAACTGATTACTTTTAGTTGTGGTGGACGTAACACACAGATCAACTACCTTTTGATGAGGATAGGAGATCGGCCATGCTGGATGGACTGCAAGGTTATACCAGGAGAGACTGTAGTGACACAACATCGTTTACTGGTGGTAGACATAGTCATGAGAAAAGGATATTTAAGAGAGAGAGGAATATACGACCTATGACCCGATTGGGTAATTTAAAGGGTGAAAAGATTGTAATGTTTAGGGATAAGGTCATCTCAATGACAACGACTAGACAAGAGGAGGACGTTAATCACATGTGGAAGGCTATGGCAAGTACAGTTACACATGTGGCAAATGAAACTCTAGGGGTCACAACAATAACATGTTCATTTCCTTAACGAACGAACTCAATAAGGCTTTGTTTGTTTGGTAGATTACCGCCCTAGTCAAAGACATTAGTTCGGATCACTTTTACCTTTATGTAACATTTATTTATATTTCATGTAATTTTTTACACGGTGTTGTACAATATTTTCCAAATGAATAAAAATGTATATTTGTTACTTTGTTTTTAATATAGAATACCTATTTTCTCTACATCTTTTCGTTGTATCAATTTGATTGGGTCATCAACTCATTTGATGAGTTGCCAATGATCTTCAGCCCATCTGGTTTGAGGTGGGAAAGTTTACCTCATTGGAGGGTTTCTGCCCGGGTTTGGTCTTAGGTTCGAATCTCACGCTCCACCGAAAAAATAACCGTTTGGGTTTGAAAGGAGAAACCCGTGTGGTGCTATGGGATTCGATCCTAGGCAGTGGTCGCTTTGCAACACAGAATTTACCGCTGAAACACTACTCTCAAAAAAAAAAAAAAAAAAAAAAAAAAAACCCTCATTGGATGAGTTAGGAAACTTGATCTACCTCTTATGTAATGCGTCTAAGACGATCTGAATGCACATACATTATAAAGATTGTTAGGATTCGAACTTTTGATAATGTTTACGGCTTAACGCTAGGGGTCGGTGACGTTGAAAATCTAAGTCACAAAGGTCTATTTGGCGACATGCTAAACTTTTCCATTTTAAAACGTGGAACAACCATCACCTTTCGTGTTGTATCATAAATTCATAGTCGCACCCATTATTTAATGATTTCGCAATATAACCACTTCACATAAAGAGAAAACGAACCAAAAACAGTTACTGATTTGGTAATTTCATTGATTAGGGTGGTTAACCACCTCTTGTAATAAAGTGAAATTATCTATATCTATACTTCTATACTACTATATAGTGCATTCTAGATGGGTAATAAGGTAATTTAACTTCATTATAAAAGAACATCATTGTAATTTACACAACTCATTAATACATTATTTAATATAAACTTCTAACTAATTAATACTTTATTTAATAAACTTATAATTATAATTAAATAAACTAAATGCATTTTCTCTAACAATTAATTTTTATACTTATAAATAAAAAAATATGGTAGAGATACATATATAATTAGAACAAAACAAAATTAAAAAAATTTATAAAAACAAAATAAGTAATAGTATTATGTTACTATATACAACTAAGGAACAAATAAATAGACTTAAAGTTATATATTTCTAAATATCATAATGTTGACATGACACATAAAATTGAAAATATTATATTCTTTAAATTAATATTACATTATTAAAATAGACTTAGAGTATGTTATTTAACATTTTATCAAATGCATTATATTTCTTTAAATTAAAATAGCAATATTTAATATGATATGTAATAATATTAAGTTATTTAGCTGTTTATCAAATGTTTAAAAACTATAATTTGTTGAGTAAATCAAACTATAGATTATACTTCCTTTTCTACCGGCGGCCCTAAAAAGCATTGTATTACTTATTAGGACCATTATATAAAAATTATCCTTGCACAGAATATATTCATATTGGTTCAAGTTCTCTATTCGTGCTTCTGAATAAATGAATTATTCAGACTAAATGGATATTGAAGTGTTTTTTAAGAAACTTATATTTCAACATCTTTGACAACAAAATAGAGAAAAAAGGCTCGAAAAGTTTCCATTACATTAAATTAGCCTAGAGATAACTTATTTTTTTCTCAAACCAGTTTGGGTTCTTTTAAGTTCTTAGGTCAAATCGACATGGGCTAGAAACCACGAAGGGCCAAAAATAAACCAAACCTCCTAGAACCGATTGGCGTTGGAGAAAACTAAAGATTTTTTTTATTTTTACAATATTTTAGTTTTAGGATTTTTTTTATTAGTGTTATTATTACTATTTCGTCTACATTTCAATTTAACTTTCATTCAAAATTGGTTTGTCCCGCTGCGTTGCGCGGGATCACTTCTAGTTATTTATGTCACATGCAAGATTAAACTAATTTGGTGAATCTTTGTCTAGTGGGTTAAAACCCATGTTTGGGTTTGATCCATGTACTGAACTACTGATACACTTGAACTGAATCCGATCGAGCTTGGTTAAAGTTGGAACACATGGGCTGCTTTTCGTAATGTAAGTTTGTAACTAACTATGGGCCTGTAGCTAGTAGATTGGGCTCATGTCTCAGATGCGATCCAGAGGACTTATATGAGATTTATTATTGTGACGACTTTAAATTGGTAAATTCAGATTATTATGCATATCGTAATTAAAATTAGTGTATATTGAATAGTACTAGAGCTGTAAACGAACAAACAAGCAGAAACATAGTCTTATTCGTGTTCGTTTGTTAAGGAAATAACGTGTTCACGAACACTTCATGAACACTTACCGAACAAGATTTTTCGTTCGTGTTTGTTTGTTAAAAAAATAACGTGTTCACGAACTGTTCATGAACAATTACCAAATGAGGTTTATGTTGGTGTTCGTTTGTTAAGAAACTGAACGTGTTAAATTTAGTTATCGGACAAAAGCGAACCCGAAACAAAGACCAATGAACGTAAGCTAACACAAACAGACATTAATGAACACAACCGGGCACAAACTAACACATATTAAATTCCGAAATTTTTATCACGAACATTATCCACCCAAAATATATTAATCTAATTATCCAAATATACTTGACATAATTTTGATCATATAATGTCTCATAAAAACACAAAGTTATCATATTAAACTTGAAATTCTCGTTTAATCCATCTAAAATAACAGTTGATTAAAATAGTTAAAGTAATATTAGATACACTAATATATATTAAATAATCTAACAGTATGAATTCGAAGTACTTAAAGTAAAAATAAAAAGTTAAAACCCCTAATGAACTATCGAACACAAAAAAACATAAACGAACACGTTACCGAACGTTCACAAACATAAATAAGCGAACGCAGCATCTGTTCATGTTTGTTTGTTTAACTAAACGAACATAATTTCTTGATTGTGTTCGTTCCTTTATTAAACGAACGAACTTCTCACCAGACATTTCACGAACTGTTCGCCAAACGTTGTTTACAACCCTATTGAATAGAAGATAAATTCCCAGTATATTGGTTGAACCAGAAATTTTATATGCGGTTATGTCATAATATGTTCACATCGATTTAACTATTATGTCAATGACAATTTGACAAGACGGATTACAAGAAGAGCAACGACACTATGTACCTCTATTAATAAAAAAAAAGTGTTTTATTCGTCAGAGGGTTGACGGGTTACTGGCCAAATGATTTGGAACTAGTTACGCCCATGCGTGGTGTAGGATCCCATCCCTTGTAGCTTATAAATCAATCTTGGAAATTTTCAAAATAGTTGATTTGCCGATTTGCTGAAGAGCTAATTACCAAAACCGTCCATGTGGTTTGAGCCAATATTCCACTCCATTCCAAACTTTTAAAAATTGCTTGAACAGTCCCTGACTTTTGAAGAAATAGGCAAAAACAGTCCAAAGAGTTAATTGGGTTAAGTCTGTTTCGTTAAATTAGGGGTGTTATGGTCATCTCACATATAAAATTGTCTTCTTCCCCATCTCTTCCCCTGCAGACACAAACAACCACCTGCACCACCACTACCACCCACCATCTCCTCCACCTTTCACCACCACCATCCACCTACCAACCTGAAACCTGGTCATCACCACCATCTCCTCCTTTCCGAAACCCACCACCACCCCACCTCACCACCATTTCTCCCCTGTTTTAGCTTTGTTGCAAATGTCATCTCTGTGCCATTTAGTAATGTAGATTCTTCGTCTAACAAAGGCATCAGCCCCATTGGCTTCTGTAAGAAACAACCATTAATTGTTTTAGCAAAAGTTTAGAAGAAAAAAACCCCTCAAATATGCAGACTAAACCATTAATTGCACATGAACTGAAATTTGAAACAGTGAAACACACAGTTTCAATTACAAATAATCTCTAATAGTATATCAAAATGCCAATTGCCGCACATCATAACACCATACAATCTGCAGAATCTTCATGAACAAGAATTAATTACCACGTTGTCCAAATGCTCACGAATTGAATGTTGATCGTATGGGTCAAAAGGCCTTACAGAAAGTAGTGGTATCTTGGTTGGCTGATATTGATTTCCGTGTATATAGAGATTTTGAACAATTGGAATCCATAAAAAATATATAAGAAAGAACTGATAGCTTATTTAACATGGTTTTGTTGGAACAACCTTAATTTCTACCAGAAGTACATGTTTCGGTTTTGATTCTCCATCAATAAGTGATGTTGCAACAGAAGAGCCGGTTGAGTGATGTGGAAACACATACTAGGAACTTCCTATTAAGAATTAATATTGAAATAAATCGTTAGTCACACACTCGTATGGGATACATTAAATCGACAAAGAAGTTGACTTAAATTTCACCCGAGGATCAACAAGAATAAAAGGCCATCCTGTCATCCTTGTTGATAAAATTCTGTAATGCTTCATCTAAATCGTTCACAGGAAGAATCTCCATTTTCTGTAAGTATCTTCATATTAAAATGACATAATAAAAAGTATATAAAATATAATAACAATGAGCAGATCGACTAAAATTCTGTAATGCTTCATCTAAATCCTAAGGGTTGTCGAATGAAATGAGAATCAATCAGTATACCTATGGCGATTGGGGATGAAATTGGGTATTAATAGTATGTAATTAGGTCTAAATTGGGGATGAAATACAGGGAAAGAAGACAATGGAGAAGAAGACAATTTTATATGTGAGATGACCATAATATCCCTGACTTAACGACACAGACTTAATCCAGTTAAATCTTTGGACTGTTTTGAAGGCACAACATTGAAGAATCAGTTAAATTTGGTGAGATCAAAAATCAAACCTGACATCTCACAAGGGCGTGAAAAAAAAATCAATTTTCATTCCCAATGTATTTTGCTCCATCATATTTACTGGTGAAGGTTGTCTCACTAGTGAATCATAAAATAACTAATTAAATTAGTTTTAAAATATTTGATACGTAAAGGATTTTTATTCACATCACCACTTGTTGTAGTAAATTAAAAAGAAAAAAGAATCAAAAACACCCTATAGCTATTTTTAGCAACTACTTATTAAATTTCTCATTTGATTACATTCTTCTCATGTATTTTTACTAAATTTTCATTGAAAAAGTAAAATTAATGATTTCATTTAATCTATATATATTTATAAAATAATAACTTTTCAAATAATAAGTGTCGTATATAGGAAGTAGGGCAATAAGCCAAAAACCTATGACAAAGACCTCGATGGAAAAATAATAATAAGATCCATTTTCAGAAGTCAGAACTATGTATACACCTCCCTTGGTTATATGTATAAAATTCATACATAAGTTTCAAAAATACTTTAAAACTTTATTCAACTCATTGCTAAAAGACCTACCTATTCTTCAACTCCCAATTCCTCACATATATAAACAACCAAACGTGACAACTTTCCCCTCACCCTCCAAAAATGAACACCACCACCACAATAAACGACGGAGAGCCACCCTACACCACCACGGACACCAGAAACACCGAAGTCACCATCCCCTATGGCCTCGGGTTCTTCATAGTAGTTATTTTCCTTGTTGTCGTCCTATGCTACGGGTCATACATGTACAAGAGTGGCACACGCTCTCGACCACCACCTACCACCATCGCTTTTGGTACCACAACAAACCATCATCATGCCAACAACGACCATCACCTCATAACATTCTCTCAAGGACTTGCGGATGATGTCCTTGTAACTTTTCCAACGTTTGTTTATTCTGAGGCCTACAAAGGTGACACTACTTCAAGTGATACCAACAACTCTGGTTGCGCGATTTGCTTAGCCGATTATAAGGCGGCGGATGTACTTAGGTTGTTGCCGGAATGTGGGCACTTGTTTCATATGAGTTGTGTAGATACGTGGTTGAAGGTTCATCCTACTTGTCCGGTGTGTAGGAACTCGCCATTGCCCACGGTCTAAGAAAAAATGTTAGAACATTTGTTTTTTTAATTTTTTTTGTTTTACATGTAAAGCAAATTGTAAGAATTTTTTTTTTTTATTTTACATATAATACAAGTAGCCAGCAATATATTTATTTTAATGTAGCCAAAAGATTCCATCTAGTGGGCAACTTGTGCCAAACGTAAGTGTTTTGCTTTGTCTTAAAGAATTAAGGTTTTACTTGTTTAAATTTATTTGTGACTGAATATGGAATATAAGATTACGGCTAGTGTCTTACATCAGGATCTTAATTTCAAATGTCGGTAGTCGGCACACGCTCGTCACACGTCATGTCATTGTCAAGTCAATTTTAATAAGAAAGGTATGATTTGCAGTTTGGTTTTGTGGAAGGAACTTGATATTTAACCCTCAAACTTATTTTCACCCTTTTAAAGCGTCTAGCTATGGTCATAGCTTGATGTTTTAATCAGATCAATCAACCATAAAGTTGATAGCGTATTAGTTGTCTGATCAAGTGAAACATCTGAACCCAAAACGTCGAAGTATGGTCATAGCTCGGTACTTCGGAGTGTTTAAAAAAAAAAATATTTGTTTTAATTGACCACCTGGTGTCCGACGGAATCCCATCGACTCCATTAGCTTTGGCCAATACACGAAGCATGCGGATTGTCCGCGACTTCCCCGCCGGCGTGGGTCTTCGGCTCCGGTCGCCGGGGCCAATGGCCCTTATCCCGGTGGAGTTGCCAACGCCACGGGATATCCTGGTTTTTGTAGAGCTGGAGTTGGGAGTACCAGCGCCTCCTCACATGCAGGCGCAGGCCCAGCAGCAGGCTGGCAATGCAGACGATGATGGCCCTGACCCTCCGTAGCCACCACCGCAGCAGCAATAGCAGTACCCGCATCAGATATATGACGACTAGTCTCAAGCTGCGCAGTCGGCCGCTCGGGACTTCGATCGACGCATTCGGCGTTCCGAGTGATATCAGGGGTGGATGATTCAGACGTTGCAAGACTTACAGTAGCAAGCAGGATTGGCCGATCTACAACTACCAGAGTCACCACCGCCAGATGGTCAGCAGCACTATATGTTAGTCTGTAGTAGATATTTGTTTAATGTATTTTGTTTTGTATGTACAAACTTTTTATATATCTATGTGGTTATGTTTGTTTTGAATGTTTACAATTTTTTTTAATGTTTGTATTCGCAACATATTGTAAGTTGTAGCATTTAATTAAACATGTTTGTGTTAATTTATAAAAAATTAAAGTTTTTAATAAATAACGTTTGGAAGTCCAGGATATTGATTAGAAATGTAAACTTTGTATTTTGATAAATCATAGTATTGGTTTTATTGTTCATGTATTACGTACAATTAAACCAAACAACGTCCAGAAGTCCAGGATATTGATTGTATAGTTCATGTATTACTTACATTGAATTATGAAAGTTGTTTATACTCAGAAGTTTATTTTGAAAACTATCAACGAGCAATTAAACCAAACAAAACGCGTCAAGCAAATTTTTTTATTGGAAATCAGTAAAAACACTTAAAAATGAATTAAAACAATTAAAAATGAATTAAAACATATTAAAATCAAGACAAAATTACACAGATTGTCCTTTATTTATTACCCAAATTGCACCTTCTGTCATTTGTCTTTTATTTGCACTCATTCTGTCTTTTATTTTCTCAATTTGCTACACCCTCTGTCCTTTAGCCTAACTAAGTTAAAAAATTGGTTAAATTTATTTTCTAACTTTACACTTTTAGTCCCTGTAGTTTTGATCGAACCCTAACCCTTGAATCCATTTTGATTGACCTCGAATTCGATCACGGTAAATAACGAAATCATAGGGCTATTATAGAACATCAAATTCCGATCAAAACCATATATAACATGATACTTACTTGTTTGTTTTAGAGGTGTAATCGACCGATTAAAGTTGCGACTAGGTTGTTCTTGTTCTTCAAACTGTGAACGATTTAGTGGATGTTTTTTTATATATTTTTGCACATAACTGATCAATTATGAAGTATGAATCTATACAAGCTTCTAATTTATAGTATAATCGACTGGCTTTACAAGTGGGTTCGTTAAAGTTTTAAATTCGGAAATTTTTGACGCGTGATTTTACAGATGATAGTGCGGATTTCCAGATATTAGTGCGATTTGGATGCAGAAACAGGTGGGTGTGCTTATATTTGAGTTTGGGTGCAATTTGAATGAGTAAGATCCGTTTTTGTTAATGCGGGTCAATTTCGGTTTTTGTTTTGACCCGTTTTTCGATCCGGTTTGTATTGGTTGGATTCGATATAATTTTTTACAAGTTTCGGTCAAGTTCGGTTTATGTTTGATGTGAATTCGCTTAACTTCGGTTATATATATGTGTATGTTTATATATAAAATGAGTTTTTGTAAAAACAATATATGTTTTTCATCAATCGTTTTACATCAAAATTATGGTTTTTATCGGAATTTGATGTAGTTTAAAAGCCCTATGATTTCGTTTCATGTTGTGCCTTAGTTTCGTCGTTTTATTTGGAGTTAAGGCTTAGGAAAACTACAGGGGCTAAAAGTGTAAAGTTAGGAAATAAACTTAACCAACTTTTTTAACTTAGTTAGGCTAAAGGACATAGGGTGTAGCAAATTGAAAAAATAAAAGACATAATGAGTGCAAATGAAAGACAAAGGACAGAAGGTGCAATTTGGGTAATAAATAAAGGACAATCTGTGTAATTTTGTCTAAAATCAATTAAAACAAATTATTTAAAAAAAAATCCAAAACACCGAGTTATGGCCATAGCTTAGCGCTTTGGGGTTAAAAAACAACAATGCACTGAGCTATGGCTATAGCTTGGCGCTTTGAACCCACCGAAACCCCACCAATAATCTCCAATGAAACCCAATCCCAAGGCCTGCACTATATGTTTTAGCATTGTATTTCAAAGCACCGAGCTATGTTCATAGCTCGATGCTTTGAGCCCACATGAGGAGTGGGAACAGACAGGAAAGGGGTGAGAATAGACAAGGCCTTTGTGGAAGTGTGGACCCAATTCCCTTTATAAATGAGTTGGTTTTATGATGTATTTTTTTAAGGGTCATACTATTTGGACACCCAAAAAATTATTTGGACACCCTAGGTATGCCTCGTATAGCTCTATACGAGGCATATACACTTTATTGTCCCCCAATCAGACAACATTCTGACAAAGAAAAAAACCCTATATTCCTCGTATTGACCAATACGATGCATATAGGGTTCACGTGTGTCCTTTTCAGTCAACATGGCATGCCAATTATTGGCCTCATATCCCTCGTATAGACCAATACGAGTAATATTAGTACGATGTCCGGTACGATGTAACATAAAGTAGCTGCCACTCGTACCCTATATTCCCCATATAGACCAATACGAGTCATATACACCCAAAGTTGATTATTTTCTTTCTTTTCTTCTTCTTCCCTTCCTTTCTTCTTCATTTTTCAAACTTTCCTTTCTTCTTCATTTTTCAAACGACAATTTTATTGCGGGCTATTTTTTTCTCCAAAATGGCATGGTGGGCTAATATTTTCGATGAATCCAGTATTCCTAATTCTCACGAGACGACAGGTATTCCTAATTCTGAAGCAGCGGGTATTCCTTATTCACAAGAGGTTGTGTCTGGTTACAAAAAACCATTGTTGCCAGACCTGAACGAGCCGTTCTATGAACCCAATGTTGAACATTCATACGTAGGGGAAACCTACCAGCACTACGAGCACGATGGTGAGTATGCGTACGTACCGCAGTACTCTTCGTACGACCCAAGACAAAACCCGCAAGTTCGAGAAGAGCAACCCCACAACTCGCATGTTTCAGACGAGCAACCACGGTGTTCGCAAGTTTCGTATGAAACTGAACAGGATTTCGTTTCCCGAAAAGATTTGGTTACGTGGGTTAAGAAAATGGGAAAAGATAACGGTTACGTCATTGTCACCCGACGATCCAAAAAAGTTGATAATATGGACGTGAAGGTTTGGCTAGTGTGCAACCGTGGTCGCGAGCACAAGAGTATAGCCACCGAGAGGAAAACAGGCAGCCAAAAAATTGGTTGCCCTTTTCTAGTGATCGGGTTATATGACGGGAAACGTGACGTCTGGAGGGTACAGGTGAGGAATGCCGAACATAACCATAATCCTGCTGAATATCTGGAGGGCCACGCGTATGCAAGAAGATTGTCTCCCGAACAATTAAATTTGGTGGAGGAGCTGTGGGCGCAGGAGATGGAGCCGCGTAAAATCTGGAAAACCGTAAAGGGACACTTCCCGGAGAGCATGTGTGTTTTGAAAGATATACACAATGCGTGTCAAAAGATTAGTGCTATAAAGAAACGAGGTGGATCACCCATGCAGGAACTGGAAAACCTGCTGGTTGAGAAAAAATACACGTATTACACTCGGGAGGATCCTTTAAAAAATACGGTTGAGGACATTTTTTTTGTTCATCCTGTATCTTTCAAAATGTGGCGGGCGTTCCCGCATGTATTGTTGATCGACGCAACCTACAAGACCAACATGTACCGTTTACCGTTACTGCAAGTTGTCGGTTTGACGTCCACAAACCAGTCATTTTGTGCCGCTAATGCCATTGTTTATAAGGAACGTGAAGAAAACTTCATATGGGTCCTTGAGCATCTAAAGTATATGTTGGAAGATTGTATGGAGCCGCGTGTTATTATAACTGACAGAGACCGGGCGCTTATGAACGCGGCTGACAAAGTTTTCCCAAACGCAAACAAATTTCTTTGCAGGTATCACATTTATCAGAATATTTCAAAACGCTGCAAGAAATCATTTACACACCCTGATTGGGAGGAATTTGCACGTTCATGGTCTACGTTATGCGAGTCTCCCACAACTCAAATATACGAATATAACATGAACAACATTTATAAAGCACTTGTTAGACATGGAAGGAAGCGTAAGTTTTTACTATTTTTGTTTAGGGTGTCTGAATAGATTTAAGGGTGTCCATTCTAATTATTATATATTTTGCAGATGTTTTTGATTATTTGTTTAATGAATGGCTGGACCAATACCATGAGAAATTTGTATCTGCCTGGACCAATAGATCAATAAATTTTCACCAAACTACAACAAATAGAGTAGAGAGCCAACATGCTGATTTAAAGAGATATCTTCCAGGCCCGAACAGTAGCTTGACAAGAATAGTAGGGTATATTGATGATGTTGTAGTAAAGCAGGAATCCCATATAAGGAAATGTTTTGAAGAAAGCAGAAACAAAATAATGAACGACCATAAGCGACTAGCCTTCCTTGATGAACTACGCCTTAATGTTTCCATCCATGCTCTTAACCTCATTGAAAACGAATTTTATCGGTTACAAAACTTGAGGACATTTGATTCAACATGTGGTTGCCAACTATACACGAGCTGTGGGTTAGTATGCGCATGTCGCCTCGAAAGATATATAAATAAAGGTATACGTACTAATCATTTTTACTTATTGTGTGTATACAACTAAATTTTTGACATAGCCTTGTTTAATCATCTTTAATAGGTCAAAAGATTGCGCTCGACTCAATAGACCAATTCTGGCGGAAGCTTGATTTTAGAGCAGCAAAGATAATAGAAGATGATATTAACGTGGAAGAAGGATTAGATGAGGTAAAAAAGAAAATTATGTCTCAACCCCCACAGGTGAAAAAAAGCATGTTGGCAAAGATTATGACGGTCTTGAACCCACTAAAAAGTAACAAAAAGCCCCCGATTGTACAACAAAATACCCGTGGCCGACCAACATTGAAGGTTATACGAGGCATATAAGGGTCCAGTATTGGTGACAAGCCTAGTATCAACCCAATACGTGGCCCATTATATGACTCATATTGGGCTATACGAAGAATACCTTTGTTTTTTCCTTTTTCTTTTTTATCTTTTACAAATTTTTAAATATATTAAACTAACTTAAAAAAATATAAAAAAAATTACAGAAAATTAGTTTTATTATTCTCAACCCAATGTGACAAAAATTCTCAGTTTTTGTCACCGATACGATGCGTTTTCGGTTTTTTGGTTTTGTTTAGCTTCTTTTGTTAGGTTTTAAAGATGTTGGCTTTGTTTCTATAGAGTTGGACTTGTCTACACCCCATAGGTGTTTTTCTTTTTTTATCTTTTATAAATTTTTAAATATATTAAACTAACTTTAAAAAATATTATTATTATTAATATTATTTGTATTATTAATATTGATTAATGTTTATTATTATTAGTAGTATTATTATTATTGATTATTGATTATTATTATTATTACTATTATTATTATTTATTTTTTGATTATTATTATTATTTATTTATTTTTTATTATTGATTATTATTATTATTATTTATTTATTTATTTTTTATTATTGATTATTATTAATATTATTAGTATTATTAATATTGATTATTATTATTATTATTTATTTAAAATTGATTACCCTTATTTATTTATTTTTTATTATTGATTATTGATTATTGATTATTATTATTATTATTTTTTATATATTTTTTTATAATTTTTAAAGCAAAATTAGTATTTTTTATTCCTAAGTATGCTTCGTATAGCCCAATACTAGACATATAACAGGCCTAGTATTGGGTTGATACTGGGCTGGCAACCAATACTGGACCCTTATATGATTCGTATTGCCCTATACGAATCGTATCAAGACCCATATCAGCCCCAATACGAGTCTCAGATCTGCCATACGAACCACACAAACACACACACAAACGATCAAACACACCCTCAAACACGAACGTTGGTGGATCATCAGTGTATTAAGGTATGTTTTCTTTATTTTTTCACACGTATTGGTTAGATTTATTGATTAATTGATATAGGTTAGATTAGTTGGGCTTGAATTTGGGGCTGAATTGGGGAACTTTGATGGGATTCATGTGGATATGATGAATGAATATGCCTCATACAGGGCAATACGAGGCATATTCATTCATGAAACTTGAATTTGGGGCTGATGAAGATGAACAGATCTGGGTTTGTTTATTGAAGATGAATGAATATGCATCATACAGGGCAATACGATGCATATTCATTCATTGTTTTATTTTTTTTTTAATTTTATTAATCTTTTACTTTAATAATAACAATAATAATATATATGCAATATTTTTATTAAAAAATATTTATTTTTAAAAATAACATTATTTTTTATAAATACCATATTTTTTTTAAAAATAACATTATTTTTTAAAAAATAACATATTTTTTTAAAATTACGTAGTATGGCGGATATATTTGATGGCGAGGATGCGGACTTTGACGGGGAGGAGGGAGGAGGACCACCACCGCCGCCACCACGACAGGTTGACCCACTTCTGGGTCACCCGTACTTGGAGTTTCCTGCTGGCAGCAAGGCGTGGCACCGCTGTCAGAAGCTTAGGAGGATGCAGGTATTATTATTATTATTATTATTATTATTATTATTATTATTATTATTATTATTATTATTTATTCTTTATTATTTATTATTGTTATTATTATTATTATTATTATTTATTCTTTATTATTTATTATTGTTAATATTGTTATTATTGTTATTGTTATTAACATAATGCAGGTCGCGGCTCACAAGTCTGTTTCTTATACTGCGTTGGAAGAGTTTGGTGAGCTGGCCCGGGCACGTGATATCATCGGCGTTGATACGCCCTGGAGCCGTATGTTTGATGGTGCCCATACTCCGACGTTTCGGGAGCTGACCGTGGAGTTCTTGTCTTCCTTTACTTTCACCCCACGACCAGCAGATCGACCAGAGGAGGACGATGATCCCGAGGATCCTTTCTTCGAGATCACATTCCGGCTTGCGGGGCAGACGTTCAGGATGTCCCTACGCTCGTTCGCGTGCCGTCTGGGGTTTTACACGGAGCCTGAGACGGATACCGCGTTATATCGAGATGCTATACGCGCGACGTCTAGGCCTACGTTGCTTGGGTTTTGGGCGGTCATAGCTCCTGGTCGCCGGTTTCAGAAGGACAAGGGCAGGGTGACCGCCATTCGTGACCCCCTCCACCGATATATGCACCGGTTGATCGCTACGTCGATCCAGCCACGCCAGTCCTCCCGCGAGTGGTGCACGAGGACGGACCTCTTTTATCTTTACTGTCTATTATATCGGAGGCCGTGCGCGCTCGCGCGTTGTATGGCGGAGTGGTTTTCCTCGGCCATACACCGTCAGCAGCGGGGAGATTTATACGGTGGTGCGTATGTCACCATCCTCGCTCGTCACTTGGGGCTTCTGCCCGATGGTGACCCCCACTTGCGTCCTCCGCTCCAGCCATCTCAGTTGGATCGTAGGACGATCATTGGCATGCGCGTTACGCGCAAGTTCGCTGGGATGGGTCGGCGTTTTAAGAACGCCGAGGGAGAGCTTTTTGTGCCGGTGGAGTTACCGGAGGTCATCCCACCTTACCCTTGGGATGTTGAGGAGGATATGGTGGAGGACGTGGATGGTCCGTTTGAGGTTGATCTGGAGCCAGAGGTAGAGGATGACCCGGCGCCTCGAGAGCCACCTCAGTACCCGGCTCACGTTTACCGGGGTGCCCCTCTTGATGTTGTAGAGAGGATGCGTCGTATGGAGCGCAGTATTCGTGATCTGCGTCGCGATCAGGAGGAGATGCGCCGTGGTCACGACGCTATTCTAGACTGGATGACGTGGCTGGCTGAGTCGGAGGCAGAGAGGAGACAGCAAGCAGGATTACCAGTCAAACCCCCACCAGCACCACGACCACCACCAGCGCCACGTGGGGCAGATGATGCAGATCATTAGTTTTTTATTTTCTATGCTTCAGTTATTTTGAATGTATTCAGTACTATTATGACTTCTATTGTATGAACTTGTTAGTTGATATGTATATATTCAGTTCAGATATTTATGTTTGTGATGTTTATTTACTGTTGTTAATAGTTCTTGATCAGTTATTCAGTTACAAATCAACTTAAGTTATATATCTTTGTGATGTATATACAATAGCTACAAATCAAAACTATTTAAAAAATAGAAACAATGTTTAAAAAACAAACCCAACTTCGAAAATTATACGTTAAAAATTAAGACTGTTATTGACGTATTAACAAGACTCAATTCAACTTCGAAAAATATACGTAATAAATTCAGATTGATATTGACGTATTAAAAAGAGTCAATTCAACTTCTAAAAATATACATAATAAATTTAGACTGATATTAACGTATTAAGAACAGTCAATTCAAGGGGTGAAGATGATTATCTTTTTGCCAGGGAATATAGTAGAGATTGAGATTAGCAACTTCATGACTTTTAATCATGTGGTTGTATCAGACTGATATGTATCAAACTGTTATTGCACGTTCAAAAAAAAAAATAAATAAATAAATCCTCGTATTGCCCTCGTATAGCCCAATATTTGAAATATCAGGCCCACATATTCCACAAAACCCTAAGTATGAAAAAATTAAAAAAGTTAACCCTATATGCCTCGTATAGCTTTATACGAGGCATATAAGTACGAGGTTGCAGGTGTACGTGCCTTGGAGTCAGTGTTTCCAGCTTTTTGTACCCTATATTCATCGTATAGCTCTATACGATGTATGAGTAGGGTGTCAAATTAGATTCCTTGGGTGTCCAAATAGCCTAAGCCTTTTTTAAAGAAATAGTCTGGCTATTTGAGGTAATCAAACAACACCCACCAATCTCTCCTCTGTCTGACCCTCGTCTTCCTCCTCTCCTCTGTCTGACCCTCGTCCCTCTCCTCCGGCCACTGTGCGCAGGTATCCTCTCCTCTGTCTGACCCTCGTCCTCCTCTTCTTCTTTTCATCGCCAACAATTATTATCACTCTTCCTTACTTCAACTCTTCTTTCATCACCCAATCCTTTTCATCCATCCAACACCCACCTCGAACACCGGTCACCATCTCGAACACGCACCATCACCTCGAACACCCGTCACCACCTGCAACGAACTCAACCCCCACCGTCTCTATCACCACCTATCCTCTACTCCATTCTTATCTCCACCCGGACACTACCTTGTCCCAGATCTCTCCCTCCGGCCACCACCCTTACCTCCCTCCTGTCACCGGTCACCTCCTCCCACCCTCCAACGGTCCAATTTCAAAACCCACGTTCGTCCCTTTTTCCAGAGCCGTTAGACCTTCGTTCGACCCTTCTTTTCCACTTTCGACCTCCTGTTTTTCCACGTTCGACCGGATCTAGTCTTCTTCGTTCGACCTTTTTCACTTTCGACCTTTTTCTTTCCTTCTTTCTTCTACGTTCGCCCTCTTCTTTCTTTCTTTCCTTTACGTTCGACCGTTTTCGCGTTCCGGTCGTCAGATCCGGCTGTCTCCCCGGTCGCCGTTGTCGTGATATAAAAGATGGGCTTGCTTTATTACAATACTAATATTTAATAGTATTGTTTCCTTTTTTACAATACTAATATTTGTTATTATAATATTAATAGTAATATATTATTATAATATTATATTAAT
Organism: Ambrosia trifida; assembly: GCA_028751855.1. Taxonomy (NCBI): domain Eukaryota; kingdom Viridiplantae; phylum Streptophyta; class Magnoliopsida; order Asterales; family Asteraceae; genus Ambrosia; species Ambrosia trifida. Next base: position 192,616,008 of record CM054122.1, on the reverse strand, counting down.
ATTAATTATAATAACATAATAATAATAATAATAATTATAATAATAATAATAATAATAATAATAACAATAATAATAATACAGTGTGATGGTATAAAATAGGGTGTTGCGGTTGACGGGTAGGAGGTGAGCAATTGTTGGTTGCTCCCCCTCTACTTTCCTGTTGTTTACCTGAGGTTTTTATGTCCTTGTTTTTCATCGGTTTATTGCCCCACCTCGCCTCGAGTAGGGGTCCTTTAGGCTTTTCTTGCTTTTATCTGGGTTGCTTTGGATGTGTTTATGGCTCCTAAAAAAAGGGAACGGATTGGTAAGCCAGGAGGTTCGGGCCCTGGCTCAAGCAGTGGGCTTAGATCATGCCCCTTCAAGCATTTCCATGAGTGTAAAGATGGGAAACCGGGGTTTTCGGGGTTTTTCCGCCTTCTCGAGCACATGCAGAGTCTGCATTTCAAGACTGAAAATCGGAAGGCGTCATTGCGAGATGCCATGTCTCAAGATCTGGACCTGTTTATGGATGTTGGGGGCGCCCTTCAAGATGGGGCCAAATGGCTATGTGGGAGGTGCATGGTGCTGCATGCTCTTAGCAAAAGGTGTAACCACGGCGTTGATGATGTCTTCTCCTTTTCTGTGAATACAGGGGATGTGGAAGATTTCATTGTGGGGATTCAGAAACCTCGGCGTGCGGCTACTGATATGGAACCAGGTCCTTCAGGAGGGGTTGTCGGAGATTTATCCCTCCTTGAAAAGGTTTTCTCTCTGCCCATTCAAACTGTCAAAAGCATTCCGCCAAGCTGTCGATTGGCGTTCGCCCAAGTTTTAACAGGTGCCTTACGAAAGGTGGTGGCCTCTCCAGGGTCTGTAGAAAGTTGGGTCAAATTGCTTTTATTGCCGAGGTGTACTCTGCGGGTGGTCAAACCGTCCACTAGGCAGGAGCGGAGGTCTGGGAATAGGAAATCCTTGCAATGTAGTAGTATCCTGCAAGCGCTTTCCTTGTGGAAAGACGGTTCTGGGTTTTCAGATTTGGTTTCTTCCCTTTTTGATAGTGCGGGGGAGGGTGTTTTCTTTACCCAGGGTGTAAGGGGGATTAAGCCTTCTGAAGAGAGCCCCAATGTCAAACAATGCCTTCGAAAAGTTAGGGATGGTCACTTCACAGCTGCTGTCAAGGTGTTGTGTTCCAGTGGGGTTGCTCCTTTTGGGGAATCTACCATGAACGCCCTTATTGACAAACATCCGGTGATGCCTCCTCCGTCCCTGCCCGCCAACTCTGACGTCATGCCCGCCCTTATTGTGGATATGGATTGTGTGCTTGGTTGTCTCCGGTCTTTCCCTAAAGGGACTTCTTGTGGGAGGGACGGTTTGAGGGCCCAACATTTGCTAGACGCTCTTACTGGAGAAGGGTCAGTGACTTCCACGGGGTTGCTCTCAGTTATTACTGAAGTCGTCAACCTTTGGCTAGGGGGTTTGTGCCCAAGGGTTCTAGCTGAATTTGTTTCTTCGGCCCCCCTCACCCCTTTATTGAAACCTGATAACGGGATTCGGCCCATCGCCGTAGGGGCCATTTGGCGTAGATTAGTTTCTAAAGTGGCTATGAGGAAGGTTGGGAAGGAAATGGCTAAGTACCTTGGGGACTTTCAATTTGGGGTGGGTACACCCAATGGGGCGGAGGCGGTGCTTCACAGCGCGAACAGGTTCTTAAGCTCCTTCCATGCGGACGGGTCCTTGGCTATGCTCACGGTAGATTTTTCGAACGCCTTTAATATGATCGACCGCACTGCCCTTCTTCGAGAGGTCCATCAACGTTGCCCGTCTATCTATTTATGGGTCCAGTTCCTATATGCCCAGCCAGCTAGGTTGTATGTTGGTAATGACTGTATAGGGGCCACCACGGGGGTTCAGCAGGGGGACCCTTTAGGCCCCCTCCTTTTCGCCCTTGCTTTACACCCGATGGTTCTCCGGGTACAAGAAATGTGTAAACTCCCGTTTCATGCGTGGTACCTGGACGATGGGACGATTATTGGTGAGGCCACCGAAGTTGCTAAAGCCTTAGACATTATCCGGCTAGAGGGGCCATCCTTGGGGCTTCAGCTTAATATTAAGAAAACAGAGGTTTTTTGGCCGTCTTGTAATGGGGTGAAACTTCAGGAGGGGCTTTTTCCCAGCGGGATTGGTAGGCCAGAAAAAGGGGTGAAGCTCCTCGGAGGGGCTGTTAGCCGTGACCCTTATTTTATCCGCGGATTGGCAAAGCGGAGGGCATCGCGCGCTGTTGAACTCATGCAACTCTTGCCCTGCCTTAGGGATCCCCAGAGTGAACTCCTCCTGCTCAGGTCATGTATGGGGGTTGCTAAGTTGCTTTTTGGGTTACGGACCTGCCAACCCTCCATGATGGATGAAGCAGTATCATGTTTTGACAAGGGTTTACGGGAAGCCATTGAAGACATAGTGGTATGTGGGGGGCCTTTCTTTGGTGACCTACAATGGCGGATGGCGTCTTTGCCGATGCGTGTGGGAGGATTAGGGCTCCTCTCTGCGAAGGATGTCGGCATGTATGCGTTTGTGGCGTCACGGGCTCAGTCCTGGAATCTTCAAGACCACATCCTACGAAATAGCGGGGTTTTCGGCGCAGACTTGGACTACGTGCAGGCCCTCGAAAAGCTAAATGACTATCTCCCAGGTTTTGATATCGGCGGTTTTTCTAACAAGGACACCGCCCCCCCAAAGCCTCAGAAAACTTTGGCGAATGCCCTTTATGGCAAAATCGCTCAGAACCTGGGTGAAGTTTTTGGTCTGTCCCCCCGTCAGAGGGCAGTTATTGAATGCCTGCAAACCCCCCACGCCCAAGATTTCCTAACTGTTATCCCGATCGAAGGTTTAGGCCAAAGCATGTCCGCTATTGAATACAGGGCCATTCTTAAATATCGTCTGATGATCCCAATGTACCAGGAGGATGACATCTGTCCGATGTGCCGTAAGGCCTGCCTGGATGAATACGGGGAACACGCGGTCCATTGTAAGGAGTTGCCCGGTTTTAAATATCGGCATGATTGGGTTCGAGACATTCTGTGGGACATTTTAAGACGGGCTGGGATCTCAGCCAAGAAGGAGGCCCCTGTAAACTTCCTCTCGGATCCAGCAGAAGGGAGATCCACCCTACGACCAGCAGATCTCCTTGTCTTTGGGTGGTCCGGGGGGAAGCATGCTTGTGTTGACCTGACGGGTGTATCTCCCCTAGTTGGATTGAGGGATAGTGGCTTTGTTGCAGGGCAAGCGGTCCGAAAAGCAGAGGCAAAGAAGGTAGAAAAACATGCTAAAGCCTGCGAGGAGAACCAACACGTTTTTGTACCTCTGGCTTTTGACACCTTTGGTTCATTGGCACCGGAGGCTACCCGTTTCCTGACCAGGGTCCAGCGGGTTATTCACAGTAGTGTCTCGGCTCCGGGTGGACATGGTTATGTTTTTAGTAGATTAGGATTTGCTATCCAGAAAGGGGTGGCGGCGCAGCTTGTTGCCCGCTTGCCCGCTATCTTAATGTAATTTTCTTTGTCCTGGAATGAAGATAAAATATTTTTAAATAAAAAAAACCAAGTTAGGAACATATTCAAACTTATTACTTATGACCTTCAAACCTAAATTTTAACCGCCCCTCCAATGCCAATTGAACCCACCACCTATGAATTAAAACCTGTGGGCATCCTGAGCTTCCGAATATATTATTAAAAAGAAAAAAAAAATTAATTGTATGCAAATCGTTAAAGATCGGTCCAATGGGAACTCAAACTGTGGATCTAATCTTGGATTCATGGGTCTTATCACTCTCAAACTAGTATTATTTCTACTTTCTCTAGTTAAACATTGGGCTCACCATTTCCTTTTATACTATTAGTACTTTTATAAAATTCATACAAGATTATAGATATAACGAGTGACAGACTCGTTACTCTTTTTATCGGGTCACTCATCAAATATGTGTATGAATCGGGTCGCTCTCCAGATCTTACCAAGGAAAACCAAGTATATAATACTGGATTTGTTTCATTTCAATTTTTATTTCATACCATAGTTTTGGGTAGACCATGAAGTTTGCTAAAGATTTGACTTACTATTTATAGATGGCCTCCAGCTAGGTGACAACCATATCAAAAGTAAATATTCTACAAAACGACCTTCGATCTTAAAGGCCCCTTCCGTGCCACAAAAGTCAATATCTTGTAAACCGATAATCATGTGAGTCAAAAAGTTTGGCCCATATTCATTGTTTCCAAAACAAAGAAAAAAGTTAAGTATCAAGCAAGTTTGCTCAAATAGTTAGTTCAAGCATAACTGAATGCAACTTAAGATCAATTAACGATGAATGATGATTGCATATTAACCACTTGTTTAATGATGTTTAAAATCGACCGTCAATGGCTAAGTTAAATGTTTGTGGTATATACTTTGTTAAAAGTAAATATTAAGTAATTAGTAGTTGTGTTTTCAAAAGTCAATGATAATGTGATTGCAACTTGAATAATAAGATATACCAATTACATATTCTAGGGGCAAATCTTGGGGGTAAAAGTAAGGTTGCTTTCATGTGCTAGAGGTTAGGGAAATAAATTATTGCAAAAATGGATGACAAGAATGCTCACATCAGGCATAAAATAGGCTTGACATGTCCGGACCTAGCATATTTGGAAGCCTCGTGCATCAATTTTATATCCGTTTCTAAATTCTAAAATGATGATATTATTTACAAAATGTAGTAACTAAATTTTACGACATTTTGTTAGAATTAACTTGTTTAGAATATGTAACATATACTATTAAGCTATACTAGCGGGTTTACCCGCGCGTTGCGACGAGATCCAAAAAACTTGTAATACGCTAGCAGTTTTCCCACCGCGCATTGCAGCGGGTAAATCCTGTCGACAAACATGTATTCCTTAAAATTTGGTTCGTATTGGTCGACTTATTGTATAAAGTTCTAAGAAAATGATATGGGGAGCGTAGTTCTTGACGCTTCTTAAGCAAGTCCTCCTCTTGCTTATATACACACACATTCATTGATCAATTAAAGCAACACCAGAATTTGAGAGGAAAATCATTCTAGGAAACAAATTTTACCTGGCAAATTCAACTTTAGTGTCATAAAGATCCAATACACATACTTGTAAATTAAAAAACACAAAGATGTCAAATAAGTATCAAAATCATTAAAGCATTAGTTCCAAATTAGAAGAGGGTATTTTTTCACAGAACTCTTGAACCCAAACTTAAAAAAACAACCTCGAGTATTTACAGTTGCGATGTAATTGATTGTAAGATGTCTTATTTGATCATTTATGTTTCTTCTTTTATTTACATAGGTGAGTCGTAGTTGTAATCTTATTCTTTGTTTGTAATGTTTTTCTTAACACAACAAAGATTATTTTTTCCTATGAATTGGCCGGCCCAACCAAACTTCCTATCGAACACACTTATGCAATACAGAGTCACAATTTTCCCAACTGAACTTCCCATCGAACATGCCAATGCGATATACATGCGTGATATTTCAAACTTCCCATCAGGCTCGGATTGTTTTGCCATCCCCTAATAATGTTAGGATCTATAAAAAATGAAAATTGACATTAAAGCTCTAATGTTATCATTCAAAGTAAATTGAGAAAAATTTGTAATTTATTTTTAAAATTTCAAGTGAAATCAACAAAACTTCAAATTTATACTCAAATGATGACATAGGAATGCATGACTGTGAGCACCAATTATATTCTAAGATGTCAAAGGTGCGCGCCGGGGGCGCGGTGCTCAAGGTCAGCTCAACGCACCATATGAGTAGTTAACTGAAAGACACGGTTTCTAGCTCTTATGAGTGTGCTTATGCGCCTTGACAAGATAGATTACAATATAAATCTTTCACACATATCACTATCGAATGTCAATAAGTTGGGATTTGCTTCCCTCTCCTTATTGTAAACCATGCGGATAAAACGAAAATGACAATTGGAATCGAATATCACATTATAACCGTAGAAGAAAATAAGTGTACTTTAGAGAATATAACATAAACTAAAATATGTATGTACATGGAAATGGGTTGATGAGCTGTGATATCTCCAAAACAAAACAGATTTGATCCTAAAAAATAAACAATTCAATTGAGTGATAAACATGAAACAACAATTTACAGAAATTGAAATAAAAAGAATGTAAAAGAAAACACGGACAAAATAATGAAAAAAGCATATATAAAAACTAACAAAAAGCTTAAAAACTAAATAAATAAACATACATAAAGAATATACAAGATTACAAGTGTTGGCTTACCAACATAATAATCGATAGTTCAAGACTACAAGTGTTGAACAATATCATTCGATGACTGCTTCCAAGAGAAATAAAAAAAATGGTGTGATAAGACAATGGTATGAGAGGTTTTAGAGATTAAATTGAGGGATGTTGATTTTAATTCATCATTGAAGATGAGAAAAGGAAAAGACGAGGCATTGAATCTCAAATTCAATTCATTAAAGATGAGAAAATCAAAAGGTGAAGCAAATAATAATAGAGATGACTTACATTAGTCATTTGTACAATTGTAATCAAATGTTGCACATAGGGGCATAAAGGGAAGGATTTGAAAAAAAGATAGTTGTTTACCTTGTGACATTTTGTATGCCATCTTAAAATTGACATGAAGTGACTATTTTAACTATCTCTTCTCATTTATAATGTAGTAGAGATTAGTGTGCGAGTATATCACCTTAGAATCATAGTTAAGAGACTCATATGAGTTACACACTCACAACAACTTAGAAAATAATGAAGGGGATTAGGTGATTTTTCTAAGAATGGATGATTGATAATTGGTAGGTAGACAAGCTTTAAGAATAAAATATATTTATTTATTTAAGTTGTTTACTTTGTAACATTTAAGTATCTATTAGTTCTGGTAGATAGATTTTGACTATTCTAAAATTAAAATCATCTATGAAATATTTTATTTATGGTATAATTATATGTGTAAATTGAAGATAATGAATTGAATATATCAGTTGGGACTATTAATGATAATGATATGCGTCAAGTGGATTGTGTAACTACACAATTCATTGCATTAGAAATGTCTCTGTGTCAACACTTTGAAGCCACCACATCCATTCCTCGTTTTGAGATAGCGAAAAACCATCAGCGCTTTCCACCTCTCTAGCCACATTCACCGGAAACCACTACATCACCCAGTTTCACCATCTCGGACGACGAAATCACCAAAAACCTTACAACAATTTTGGTACAATTTGGCTATCTATACACAATGTCTATAAAAAACTCAATATCATGCTTTCAAATTAACTATATATACACAATGTCTTGAAATAATTCAACTGATTCATCATCATTATCATCATACTCAGTTAATCCCACCAATAGCAAAAGCTAAGGTAGGGTCTGAGGAGGGTAAGATGTAGACAGCCTTACCTCTAGCCCGTGGGAATAGAGAGGCTGCTTTCAGTGAGACCCCCGGCTCAATAGTGGTTTTGTATCAAACCTTAGACATAAGGCACATAACACTTAGCAATTAGGACAAACCCGACTTGTGCATGTACTCCCTTGTCTTTTGGCTATCAACGCCACCACCTGATGCATGATTAACCGCCGTCCGTCATTTTTAACGTTATTTTCACAAAATTAGTAAAATAACGTTAAAATTAGTGCAATTTTACTGTTGCCCCCCGAGAGCCACACATATTCAACTGATTCTAATCATTAAATTATTTGAGGCAAAAATGTCTATACTAACATATTCGTTTACTGTCTACAAGGGGACATCTCGGTGGTAAGTGGTGTCGCTCAATTCTTTCTTTTCTTTCGACGACTCTTTCAATACTTCTTAACCAAACATCCAATTACATTCAACTTCAAAGATACAATAGCATCATGTTCATAACTAAACCCTATTAAAAAAAAAAAAAATGAAAGATGCATGCATATGACTCATGGTGAACGGCTTTTGTTAACCCTTAACTCCATTCTTAACCCCAAGGAACAGTAGTCTAACACATTGCATATGTAAGTATGCATAATATCCTCTGTTAAGGTAATCCACGCCTTCCCCTCATCGTAAACCTCCCACGGAATTACAATGTTGGTCTCGCACATCTGATACTCCCAATTCTGCACGCGCATCACGTGGTATATGTCTGGATCAAACTCAAAATCTACAAATAATTTTATTCAACTTAAACCAAAGAATATATATATGGACACTTTAATTTAATTGAATTGTAACATAATAACATACAGAGAACGTCGCCAGGGCGAAAAAGGCGAGAAGATGCCCACTTGTTATAAAAGCCTTCAGTTTGTGGGATCGACCAAACGGAGTCTCCCACTGTGTGTGTCACACAGTCGACTGCCGTAAAGAGTAATAATATCATTGACGCTAGTGGTAATATAATTACTGCTAATCTTGAAAACCGGTTCGCCACCATCTTAAAGAGTTTGTGTGTGGAGTTATGAGAAGAGGAAATGAAGATGACGGTTAATCATGTATATGATGAATTGAACTACAGTGAAAACTGTCAATTATAAACATTTATTTATTTATTTTGATTTTTTTTATTATTTTTTTTATAACTGTTTTTAGTTTTTTACATCACACACCTAAAAAAAAGATGTAGCATTCCCATTTAGTTCCTCATCCCTATCTCTAAAATTTAGGTGAAATACAAAGTTTTCTTATTTTTCACTCCACGTCGCTCGGGATCCTCATCCTAGTACCCCATCCTTAAAATATGCGGACTTACATTTGAGAGTTTTTGTAAAAGATTCTTAAACTTTGCGAATACACGTGTGTTTTAGTAAAAAAATTATGTAGACAGAGGGACTGTTTGGTTGATTAAGTGTTGAATCTTTAAAAGGTATGTATAGTTAAGAGGCTCTGAATGATTAAGCGCTGAATGGTTCAGCTTTGCATCAAGTCTGAATGGTTCAGCTCTTAACTATTCCATTCAGAGTCGTTTTTTTAGATTGAAACAAACAGTATAAATGCTGAACCGTTCAGAGCTTCATTAAGAGGCTACCAAACAGGCCCAGAGACAAGTAACATGTTGTGAACGTTCAAATATATGAATTTTTTCTTAAGAAAATTTCCAATTACATCCAAATTTCACGCCTCATATGTTAATTTTCAATTCCTGCTGTTAGATATCAAACTAAATTTTAATTTACTGTCACACCAAAAATCTACTAATCGTTAAAAAAATTAACAAACTGAACTAGCGTCAAGGAGAAGGAAACTAATTAACATTAGAGAGAGTACACAATACTCAAGTGAATCAAATTACATGTGCTTAGTGATGCTAAAGTTTTCCAAAACTAGAGGAGAAAAAACCTATCCAACATTCGGATGATGATTTCGTGATTTCTGTACCCCAAGACACAAAACCACACAATTGTTACAAGAACGCCAAAGAAATTAACGAACGAAAAATGATTGATTTTTATTACTAACCTCTCAATGTTACAAGAACACCAAAGAAATTCAGATGCTCAGCATTCAAAATATAAAAACCCCAACAAAGTTATAATCAAAAGAAACATGTATTTAAGTAAAAAATTCTGCAAAGTAATCTTGCATCTACAAAAGAGAAGAGATGGTAATTTGGGACCAATAGATTTAAAGAAGCAATGGTACCAGTTGTGTTTCTATGCCGCCCATCCTGACCCGATTCGTCATTTACTCCAATCCTTACAGACCCGTTAGAACAATTAGGCCATGGGGTGTACAGACGCCAACCTCCCCCCGTCCTACACTTTTAAGACCACAGTAATTACTGGCAGCTTAACGTCACAAACTACATCAAGAACCTCTTCAACAAAACTAACACGCCAATTTTTAAAGAAACTTATCATTATATATATCAGAACACATCTTCTGAAGACTAATTTTCATAGCACGCAATAAGAGCACAGGAAAATATGCTTAAATCGACTTAATCATAATCCATACATTCTTCTTAGGATAGACAAACCATACAAAACGGATTGAATCATTGTTGGGCACATTGTACCCTCTGAGCACCACCCGGCATGTCTTCGTCTTCATCATAAGCTTCTTGAGCTGCTTGTTGTTGCTTCCTTCTCATCTCTTCTTCAATGTTGACATCATGTAAAGTTGTTTCCTCGCATTCGTCCAGCTCCATATCTGTCATCTGCTGCGAAGGCTTAGGTGGTAGCACTGCCTCTAACGCCTTGCACTGATCTGGGGACAACGAATCAGGGAAGTCCACAGTGAAGTGGATGTACAGCTTCCCCCTCATAAACGGCCTCTGGTACATCGGCATTCCTTCATCATTTATTGCCTTAAATTGATCTGCAAATCAATAAAAGACTAATCAAAACGCCGATCTTTAAAATAAACACATTTTCAACATATACAATAAGTTTGCAGAGTCAGGAATTTACCAGGCTTCACCACTTCTCCAGGTTGAGATTTTATTAGAAGCTGTCTGTTGTCCAAATGGGTCAAGACAAATTGGAACCCGCACAAGGCCTCCGTCAAGCTCAATGTGTGCTCAACAAATAGGTCATCACCCTTTCGCTTAAACTTAGGGTGCTCTTTTTGTTGCAAAACAAACACGATATCACCAGTAACTGTGTCAGGCTGCAAAACATAAACCAAGTTAGACACCGACAACATTTCAATAAACGAATTCAAATAGAAGAATAGTATGTTAAGAAGCTTACAGCTTCATCAGCCTCTCCAGGAAATGTAATCTTCTGCCCGTTTTGCATGCCCTTCTCCACGTGTACTTCAAGCACCTTCTTCTCCGGAACCACTTTCTCACCCTTGCACTGTGAACAACGATCCTTATCATTGATGGTTTCTCCGGTACCCTTGCACTCATTACATGGATGTTGCATTTGCTGGATCATGGACGGTCCAAGATGTCGGATAGAAACTTTCATTCCAGAACCTTGGCAACCAGCACATTTCATTGAAGCACCAGATTTTGAACCCTTGCTGCAAAATCGAAACTTGATGTTAGAGAAATACGAAACATAAGTAAACAAGAGTAGAAGATAAAATCGGAAGTTGGTGGAGAACATACCCTTTACACTTGGAGCAGATTACATTACGTGAAAGAGAGAGTTTCTTGGAAGTTCCATTATAAAGATCCTCAAGAGAAACTTTGAGAGGATGAACAACATCTTCTCCGCGCCGTTGCCTTCGTCCCCTGCTGCCACCACCGCCACCACCTGTTTACAAAAAGATTTTTATTATCAGTAAATAACAATTCAATCAGAGCCAAAATACAATAAATCTTAAACAAAAGATGGATCAAGATTGCTTATCACCAAAGGGACTACCACCGAAGAATGATTGGAAGATGTCGAAGGGGTCATGGCCACCGCCTCCACCGCCCATTCCTTCCTTTAAGGCGTCCTCGCCATACTGATCGTATATCTCACGCTTCTCTGGGTCACTCAGTACCTCATAAGCTTGGGCAAGCTCTTTAAACTAAAAGATAAAATTTACGAATATAAGTACAACTATCAAAGACAAATTGAGGTCTGAGGACAAGTTTTCATGATCAATAAAAACAAGGCATTGCACTAATCACAACCCAAATAAGCACCCTCATTGCAAAGTCTAACACGTGGCATGATTACTTACGATTTACAACAAGAAGTTTTCATAATCAAACTTTGCACAAAGTTGCATACAAAGAATTATCTAATGTTCAAACAGACAGATCTCAACACATGATTTGTAAAGTTAGAGTTCAAAGGTTAGGGGAAGGATATGTAACAATCTAGAAATATTCTATCGTTTAATCAGCAAACACCCTACAAGGATTTAAGGGTCGGGGCGCCTTTGTGATGGCTCTTCAGGTTCATCGGGTTGGGCAGTAACACCTCTGCTACTGCCTCATTAACTCATAATTGGAATCAGAATGAAAAAGCTGGACGGTGAACCGGAGCATGATACCAAAGAAGCACATGGGAAGGGGTTGGACATTGGGTTCAGGTTTGTCAGGTTCAATGGTGTTGGCGATCAGGCCCAAAAACACAAACTTTGATCTCAACCAAGATAGACTCTTTATTATTATTTGTGAGTCGTGACACAAATTACATAGGCCCTAACCATCTATTTATACTAACATAACCACACTAATCAATCCTAGTCAAATACTTCTTCTAATCATAATGCAATACCAAGTCACTTCATTATCTCTACTAATAATAATAAAACCTTCTAGATAATTCAAAACATTCAAATAACTAATTAAATACTAATACTAATTAATCAAACATTCAAACTTGTCACTTTGAGCCCTTCAACTTTCTTTCATCTTCGTTTTAGGATTAACTTCCAACAAACGGGAATACTCCCACAATTAAATAGGGTTCAATCGGATCCAATAGGTTAATGATGTGGCACTCCAGGATGGTTGGTTGACCAACAACCAACCACCTCACCGATTCTCCTCAATAACAGAGCAAGTCATATAAACAAATTATATACGATTACGTTGGAAAATTAAGTAAATAAATAATTAGGTAGGAACGAAAGATAGGGTTAAATATATAATAACCTTTTCAGGATCACCACCCTTGTCAGGATGATTCTTAATAGCAGCTTTCCTATAAGCCTTCTTTAGATCATCCTGTGAGGCGTTTTTAGGGACACCAAGGATCTCATAATACTTTGTGTTATCGCTCTTCTTTGGTGCTCTTCCAAACATCCTGACTGGATCTTTGGTATTATTATTTTATAAATCTAAGACACAATAATAATAATAATAATACAGAATCAGATAAAAAAATATATGAAGAAAGGCGCGTAAAACAGGTAAGGAATAGAACTATAGAAGGAAGCGTACCGGTGAAGAATAAGATCGTGATTGTGATTGGGAAGACTTGAGTTATAAGAGGGAGGGCTTGGAATTTTAATTTGAAGGGTGGGAGATAGCTTTGATGTTTATTTAAAGAGGGTAGCTTTGATGTTTATTTAAAGAGGGTGAGTTAATATATGGTCATGATGTTTGTTATAAAAGAAGCCTCTAGAATACTCCGCCTCCTTCTATGTCTATGTCTTTCTAACTAACAACTAACAACCAATCTCCACCAATCCAATTGTTTAGTGGGTGTAGACACAAGAAGTTAAAAACGCTATTTGGGATTGTGGTAGTGATCGGGCCCCCGGTCCCGATGGTCTCACTTTTGGTTTTCTAAAACATTACTGGGAGACACTAAAACTTGACATAATGCTGATGATGGAAGCGTTCTATGCAAACGGGGTAATTAGTCGTGGGTGCGGATCTTCATTTATTGCCTTAATACCAAAAAGCGCGGACCCAATAACCTTCAACGAGTTTAGACCCATCAGCCTTATCGGGTGTATCTCTAAAATAATTTCGAAAACACTTGCGAACCGTGTCAAGGTGATTATGGAATCCGTGATTTCCGAAGTTCAATCCGGTTTTCTGGCGTCTAGAAACATTCTAGACGGTCCGCTGATCTTGAATGAAGTTTGCTCGTGGGCAAAAATCCTCTCGGACCGATGCCTTTGTCCTAAAAGTCGATATGGAAAAGGCCTACGACACCATCAATTGGAATTTCATCTTGTCGGTTCTCCAACAAATGGGGTTCCCTCCTAAATGGAACATGTGGATTCACGGAATTTTGGAGTCCTCTAGAGCGTCGGTATTGATAAATGGCTCGCCGTCTAGAGAGTTCGATTGTTTTCGAGGAGTTAGACAAGGAGACCCACTCTTCCCATTCTTATTTGTTTTGGCCATGGAGGCGCTTACATGTTTCGTCCATAAAGCAAGAGATTTGGGGTATATAAACGGCATACGACTTCCAAACGGGGGCCCGATCATCTCACACCTTATGTATGCCGACGACATCGTCTATGTTGGCGAATGGGGAGAATCAAATATTAAGAACATTGTGCGTCTCATGAGATGTTTTTCTATTGTTTCGGGGCTGAGAATGAATTACCAAAAAACAGTTTTATATGGAATTGGTATACCTCTTTTGGAAGTGGAGTCTATGGCCGCTATGGTTAAATGCAAAGTCGACAAACTTCCGTGCAAGTATCTTGGGGTCCCCGTTGGCGCTAACATGAATCAACTCAAGTATTGGGATGTGGTGGTGGATGCCTTTAAAAAGCGATTATCCAAATGGAAAGCGAAGCATTTGTCTTTCGGGGGCCGAGTTGTGCTACTTCGAGCGGTACTCGACAGTCTTCCTTTGTATTTTTTCTCATTGTTCAAAGCACCATTGGGAATTATAAATTCATTAGAAGCACTACGTCGGCGTTTTTTCTGGGGTGGTGATGACGAAAAGGCGAAGGTTAATTGGATAGCATGGGAGAGAGTCGTTGGACCTACAGATAAAGGTGGGCTCGGTCTCGGATCTCTTAAACACATGAACGAGGGTCTTCTTGTCAAGTGGTGGTGGCGTTTCAAACATGAGAAACACAGCCTATGGTGCCGTGTGATTGTGGCTATTCATCACTGCAATAACTCCTTCTCGTACCTGCCCGTAAAAAGAGGTTTGTCCGGAGTGTGGAATGCGATTGTTAAAATCGGCGATAGTGTGTTGGATCAAGATCTGAATATTCCAGCTTTATTTCAAGGAAAGTTGGGCAGTGGGTCGGACATAAGATTTTGGCTGGACCGGTGGGTTGGTGACGAGCCCTTAAAGGACAGATTCCCTTGTTTGTTCGCGATCGAAAAGTGCAAGTCTTCTTCAGTGGCTGCTCGTTTTCAGTCTTGGGATTGGAAACGGGCACCAAGTTCTAACCTGGAATTGACGGCTCTGCAGCAGTGTTCGGCACTGTTTGCTGGTACCGCACTATCTAACGATAGGGATAAATGGGTTTGGGTTGGGTCTTCAGATGGAGTTTTTTCTGTATCATCATGTAGAAGACTGCTGGAATGTCATGCTACTCCGTTTTTCCCTTTCCAATGGGTAAAAGGCGTTCCTAAGAAGGTATCAATATTTATGTGGAGAGCCGAACAAGATCGTCTACCTACCAAGAAAGGGCTGAAAAGAAGAGGTATATTACAAGGCTCGGCTGAATGCAGGCTATGTGCAGAATCGGATGAAGACGCTAATCATTTGTTCACATCGTGCTACGTGGCGTCATGGCTATGGTACAAGGTTAGTCTATGGTGCAAAATACCCCCTATCTACGCGTTCTCTGTTCGGGACCTGATGTCAATACATAAGGCTGCAAACATATCTGACAATAAAAGGAAATGGATCAGGCTCATTGTATTCGCTGCAACATGGATCATTTGGAAAACGAGAAACGCCGCAATATTTCAAGGCTCAAGGGTGTGTCTGGAAGGGATGTTTGGAGAGCTTCAAGCTGTCACCTTCAGCTGGATCAAACACAAAAATAAACCGGCGGGATGGAACTGGGAGTCCTGGAAAAGATTCGAAGTGCCGACACTTTGATATAGGGTGTATTTTCTGTATGTAACCGGGAACTGTGGGTCATTCGTTTATGTTTAGTATCTTACTAGCATAACTGATGTATATACTCTTTGGGTGAAATAAAAATAGTTTGCCGATCAAAAAAAAAAAAAGAAAGAATAACAACCCTTCACGTCACCTTTAGGTAGGA
This sequence comes from Ambrosia trifida, assembly GCA_028751855.1. NCBI lineage: Eukaryota > Viridiplantae > Streptophyta > Magnoliopsida > Asterales > Asteraceae > Ambrosia > Ambrosia trifida. Next base: position 192,600,389 of record CM054122.1, on the reverse strand, counting down.
AAAATTGTTAATGGGTCAAATATTAAGAAGGGAGACACCCTAATCCTCAATGGTCCATGTATTTTCTTTAAATAACTTGAAGCCCATTTATTTGTTAATATTTAAATTATCTACTTACATCTGGATAATGGCTAAACGAGCAACAAGCTGTGTCGCTATCCATTTTTGAAAAATATTATAATTTGGCCCGTCCCTTTCGTCCCATATGAGACGGAGGACACCCCAAGGAAGCGGTGTGTTCCGTCCTAGACAGCCCCACACCCTACACTCTAATAAGTATGAATTACTTATTTTTCCAAAACGTGTTCATATTAAATTAAATTAAAAATAAACACAATTATCATTTATACATTTTTTTTCAAATTTACATTAAATCAATCTTAATCTTATTCAAAAGACAAACTCATCTGTCACCTAGTCAAAGGTAAAACAACATTATTTACAGACATATTCTATGTAATGCTTTCATTTTTCTCAGGTAGATTACTTACCATAATCCATATTTTGATATGAAATTCATATCTATGTGAATACAATATAACAAATGTTATACATCTTATTTAGATACACAATAAAAGTACAATAATGTATGAAATTGTTTGCTTGAATCGTCATACTTAATAAACAAATAATAACAACAAACTAAATAATTTACACGTAATACGGGAAAAGCGAGAAATGATACTCGTAAATTTAATTTTTGGTTGACCGGAGCGAGCGAGCTCATAATAATTATCATGTATATATTCCTAATTTTCACTTGATTATGCTCATAAGGCATGATTATGAGGGGAAAACAATTATATAGGTCAATAACCCATAGTTCGGATTATTAAAATCAAATCCTAGAAATGATATTTTTTACACCAGTGGCATTAAAGAAAGTGGTATTAAAGAGTTTATGATTTGTGCCAAGACACAACATATGAAACATAATTCGTTGAACCACAAAAGGGGTGTTCTTACTGTGTAGCGAATCAACTGCTTAACATTAGTGTAAGGCAAACAAAATTGGTCATAAACCTAGCATCTTAAAAAAAGTAATCATGTTCAGATTATGCACAATAATGTTTACAAAGATAAAAAGGTAGTAGCAAACATGTGGAAGCCATCCAAAGAATATGCAAACCAAAAGTCGACAATATCTACTCAATTGCGAAGCGATGCATGAGGGACAGCAGGAAAACCAAATTCATCCACAGCCTGTAAAGCAAATGTTAGTGATAAACACTATGTAACTTTTACAATATCATCATTTGATACTCTCATACCCCAAGGGTAGAAGTGTCAAAATTGACAGATTGGGTAATCAAAACGTGTAACTTTTCTAGAACTTTATAAATGATTAAAAAAACCATTAAACATGATTAAAAAACTATAATTGATTTTTAAAAAATAAACAAAGTTTTTAGTTATAAGGATTTATTAAGTTGCATGCATTTTTTTTTTTTTTTTTTTTTTTGCAAAACATTTGACATGTTCCCATTTTACTTAAGAATTTTGATTTGACCCATTTGATAAAATAGAACCCAACCTAACGCACGACAACATGTATTTCAAAGTCACCTGATTGTTAACTCTGCCAGATGGCACTGCGTGCCCACTTGGAGCTGATGGCAGATTGAGCTCTTCATTCAAATCGGACTCGTTATCAGGTTGAAGATAAGAAGGTACTCCTTCACCTTCAGTTTCTTGGCCCATGTCAGCCTCCAGAGCATCAAGTTCTGCATAACCAAGTAACCACCAACAAAAAAAAATAATAAATCATGGAAACCAATCATCCAAACAAACCAAAGTGATGTTGGGAATTAATAACAAAAGTAACATGTGTGCTTACCGCCCAAAAGTTCATCTTCATCGATGTCATCCGGCACACCATAGCTTCTACCAAGAGACTCTTGTATTTCATTACTAATATCCATCATGTCTATCATTTCATCTTGCAAATTCTACAGATAAATTGGTCCACAGTTAGAAATTATCCAAAGAAAACAAAAATAGATCATATACTAAGTTACTAACATCAATCTCTTGAATCTTCACGGTTTTCATCATTCCCTTTAACTCTTTGTTTGCTGATTTCAGAGCCGACATCTGGAAGATACGAAATTAATGAGTGACAAGAAATACAAGCCAGAAAGACATTTAAAAGTAATAGCCAAAGCCAGTAACAATAAAACTTAATAATCAGAAACCGTACTGTTTGCTGAGCATCTTTGATCCCTTCTGAAGCAAAAGCAACTTGATCTAGGTTGAATGTTTGATTGTATAGCATGTCACGTTGTCCTTCGTACCTGAAAATAACAATTACACGTTCTTGTTCAAGGAAAAAAACCACATGTCATACAAGTATGGATCTTTAATATATGCAAAATCACAAAGTCGCCATATTAAAGAGTAACCTACATTCTTTTCTGTTTAAGAACTCTCATTGCTCGAGCCTTTACAGCTTCTTGAGCAGGGCCCGGTCTGGTTTTCTTGATCTGTTCTTTATATCGAGCAAGCTCCACATCAAGCCGTTTGATCTTTTCATCCACGGATTCACCTCGTTTATTGATCTAAAACAATTTATAAAAATTAATCAAGCAAAAAAAATCTATACTATCTTAATATACAACTCTTTGGGACAAAAAGGTAAATTTACCACAATTATACTATCTTAACATACAACTCTTTAGCGCCTTAAAATGGCGGCTTTGCTTAGCTGTGCCGATGGGCCCTTTGGCCTGTTTAGTTTTAACTTTTTTCTTGGTTCATAAGTCGTTTCAAAACTGAACCGAAAGTTTTAGTTTTAGTTTTGGTTATGGCTCAAAACCGACTCCATCCACCCAGTACACACCCTTAAAATCACCAACCTAAATGATGCGTTCCCCGACGCATCGCGCCGGCACTACTCTATAACTGTCAACACAAGACTAAGATATTGAAAGCCTTACTAAATCACCAATAAGAGAACTTTAATGCTTTTCAAATATTCAACCCTAAAACAATCAAATTCCATGAATATTATGTCTATCTGTATGGATTTTATGCATTTACATAAGGTTTAAAAACATTTCAACCCTAACTATTAAAGATTCCAATGCTTAAATCCATAAACACGTTGACATCCAAATAGAAATCATAATTTATTTTTTTATTTTTATTTATTTTTTTTTTTTTAAAATAAGTACCTCAGCTTCATTCCAGGACAAAGAAAATTACATTAAGATAGCGGGCAAGCGGGCAACAAGCTGCGCCGCCACCCCTTTCTGGATAGCAAATCCTAATCTACTAAAAACATAACCATGTCCACCCGGAGCCGAGACACTACTGTGAATAACCCGCTGGACCCTGGTCAGGAAACGGGTAGCCTCCGGTGCCAATGAACCAAAGGTGTCAAAAGCCAAAGGTACAAAATCATAATAAGCCACAAGAATTTAATTCATAAACTAAAGAAACAAATAATAACCCCCAAAATACATCAATTGATCCAATTGAATAGGCCAGTGAATCGTGATACAAAACAGATAAATAAAATTTACCCTTTCAGAGGCGTCATTGATGGAAGGAGGTGGTTCTTTGTCTTTCTTAGCGCCAAATACTCTCCTCATCGTTGGTTTACTTCAATTAATTATGGGTGTGTAGATTTAGGGTTTAGTTTAGATTTATTTATAAACCCCAGTTCAGCAGATGAGGATGATGTACGGGAAGGAGGAAGAAAGTCAACGAGAGATGTTGCGTATGAAGTTTGGATGTGATTGGTGAGCAATTACGATGTAAGGTGAGGAAGGATTTGTTTGCTGCTGGCTTTTGATCTCGTCAATGTATATATCTGTTAAACTATTTACAAAAGTAGTGCTTAGACTTTAAACAGTTTATTGAATATCGTTATTAATACTTTTTTCATGCGTCACTTTCACAAGAGATATGAAAGGTTTCAGAGGGTGTTTGGGATTAAGTTTGAAGATGTAAAAGTGCTTTTGGTTAATATGTTTATTGGCTTATGACTTTTTGAAAAAGAGTTTAAAAAAAAGTGTTTGGATTAGCTTTTGGGATGAGAAACGTTAAAAAGTCAATAAATTGTTGTTTTTTAAGTGTTTCGTTTAACTTATTGTGAATATTGGTTGTATGAGTGGTAGATTTGTTATTTTTTTCTAAAAGTCAAAAGCCAAAAGCCAGGATTTCTAACTTTTTAAAAACAGTTTTTCCACCCTTAAAGCCAAAAGCCAAAAGTCAAAAGTCAAAACAAAAAGTGCTTTTGGGTTACACAAACAGCTTATTGACTTATTGGCTTTTTGGAAAAGTCAATAAGTCAATAAGTTGTTTTGAAACTCAATCCCAAACACCCTCTCAGATTTCACTCAAATGACATTGTTACCTCTTATACCATGGGGTGTGATCTCAGTGAAAACTTCGGTGAGGTAAGGTGGCAATGACGTGATGCTAGGGTGGACTTATACTGTGTTCCCCAGTAATTCAGTAATGAATGGAAAAGAAAAGAAAGAGAGGGTTTTCTTTTCTTTTCTTTTCCTCTTCTTCTTCTTCCTTTCTGTTCCTTTGATTTCCTCCCATTTTGGGAGGATGATAATTGGTGTGTTTTTCTCTTTTTTTCCTTTCTCTTCCTCCTACAAATACTCAGGAACACCATTTTCTTATTTCCCTTCATTTCTTTTCCTTTGATAAAAACTCAGGAACACCCATCAGTTTCTTCTTTCCTTTCTTTTCCTTTCTTTTCCCCTGTTAAGTTAACTCGGGAACACAGCGTTAGAGGAAGAAGGGGGAGAGGTCTCCCACACCCCATAGTCTTAGAACGCGGGTCGGGGCATTTTCCGTTTACAGTTTTGGTACACCTATTTGTTCGAGAATACCGTCACCAATGTCCTAGATAAGGGTTTTCGGGTAGCGGAATCGGTGGCTTGTAACCGATCTGGGTTGAGGATTTCGATGTTGTATTAAACTCTTGGAACAATAAAAAAAACTTGAGAAACTAATCGTTGAGGAAGTGAGAAGAGTTAGAGGGTGTCGCTAGAAAACGTAAAGGTTCACCATAATTGTTACAAGTTAGAATCATGTTGAGAGCTGCCATAACTTCATGAAAACATCTCTTAATCGCTCTGGGAGACTTACAGGGGTAACACAAGGTAAAGGGTGGTATCTGTTTGGTGTGTTTGGTCCATATTCCTTTTACCGGAACTTTGTTCCCTTGCCGGAATCTGAAATGAAAACATCAAAGGTAATTCACTAATTCAAATTTGTTTTCGGGACAATAGTGTCTCCAATAAAGTGTTTTAGGGTAGTAGATTGAGGTAGTAAGGTGGCATTGCAGGAATGGAGGTGATTTGGTTACTCCAAGGTTGCGCCTCTCCTGGCCTGATCCTCTAGTTACTAAGCAGTTTTAATAAAAGAAAGGTTCTATTAATATCTACGCTATAAAACTGTGGACCAAATTGTCAAAGCATGTTTTCAAACTGTAAACCGTGAATTGAACCATGTTACTCTAAAACCAGCCATAATAAATGCTTCAACCCAGTTTAAGTAGTTCCTTCAGTTCAAATGGGTTTTAAACAAAACTAATCCAAGGTAGACAACATTTGACGTTTATAGTAATAAAATATTTTGGGTTTATGTAGTTCCATTGGCTTTAATGGGTCTTAAATAGTGAATGGGTATATAAAAAAATAATAAAAATAGGACGGAGCATAAGTAAATATACAAATGTAAAATTTGCTACATATTTCATAGTATAAGTAAAGTACACGGTTAGTCTACGTGGTCTTACAAAATTTTGAAAAGGGTCCATACATATAAGAAATTACACATATAATCCAAACTTTTGCAATTTGTAGCACTTTTAGTCCAAACTATTACAATTTATAACACCATTAGTCCCAAAATTAGCGAACATATAGGGATTTAATGTGTTACAAATAACATTAATTAGACTAAAGGTGTTACAAATTATATAAGTTTGGACTAAAAGTGTTATCAATTACAAAAGTTTAGACTTTTGTATAATTTCTCGTACATATAGGCTATTTTTAAATTTTGTAAAACCACAGGAATATCCGTATACTCTAGTTTATTTCATAAGTAGTAGTTTGCTCTAGAACAGCCCAAGATATTTTGCTCGAGAACAGCCCATCTATCCCATAACCTGGGTCTGATAGTTAGGCCCAATGGGCTAAAAATTACACTTTTGACATTTCAATAGTATTGCTCAAATAACACAAAATTATATTTTATAAGCAAAATCTTACCACTTTACAAATACTGTTGGCACATAATATGACAAAATAACGATTTAAAACTTCAATTTAGTAGTTTGAGGATTGAATCCAAATGAAAAAAAATGTCTCATAAAGTAATAATATAATGAATAGAGAGAATTATAAAGAATGTCTTTTAATTATACTAGAAATTGCATGTTCTGTTCTTTATGGAAATTTTTCACTCATTCTGTTCTTTGTTTTTTCAATTTGTTACACCCTCTGTCCTATAGCCTAACTTAGTTAAAAAAACTTGGTTAACTTTATTTTCTAAATTTACACTTTTAGCCCCTATAGTTTTGATCGAACCCTAACCCTTGATTGACCTCGAATTCGACCACGGCAATTAACGAAATCACAGGGCTATTATAGAACATCAAATTCCGATCAAAACCATGTATAATAATCGTACTGACCTGATCGTTTTCGAGGCTAAATCGAATGATTAAAATTGCGGCTGGTTGATCTTATTCCTCAAATTGCGAACGATTTGGTGGGTGTTTATGGTATATTTTTGCACATAAATGGTCGACTAAGGCATAGGATGTTATAATAGGTTTCAATTTATGGTATAAAGGCTCGGTTTTGCAAGTGGGTTTTTAAACGTTTAAAGACCTTTATTTTCTCAAATACATTTTTAAACGTTTATGGAATGTGCTAAACACCTTATGCCTTAATCGACCGTTTCTGTGCAAAAATATACCATAAACATCCATCAAATCGTTCGCAATTTGAAGAACAAGATCAACCAGTCGCAATTTTAATCGTTCGATTTAGCCTAAAAAACGATCAGGTCAGTACGATTATTATGCATGGTTTTGATAGGAATTTGATGTTCTATAATAGCCCTATGATTTCGTTAATTTCCGTGGTTGAATTCGAGGTCAATCAAGGGTTAGGGTTTAATCAAAACTATAGGGGCTAAAAGTGTAAACTTAGAAAATAAAGTTAACCAAGTTTTTAACTAAGTTAGGCTAAAGGACAGAGAGTATAGCAAATTGAGAAAACAAATGACAGAATCAGTGAAAAATGTTCATAAAGGACAGAACATGCAATTTATAGTATAATTAAAAGATAATCTTTGTAATTCTCTCTAATGAATATGTTTAGCATCTAATTGCTATTACGATAAAGGGGATTTCTGCATTACAAAAAGTCATTATTATTATTATTATTATTATTATTATTATTATTATTATTATTATTATTATTATTATTATTATTATTATTATTATTACTAGTAGGAATGCCCGCGCGTTGCAGCGGGTGTAACTGTTTTGCTCCTTGTGCATTGTGTTTGTTGGTTATTCGTTATGTTAAAGTAGAATACAACGATGTATAAAATATATGTTATCAAAAACTGAAACTCATAAGTATATCTTCTGAATATTTTAAATGGGTACATTACAATAGGTCGTACTATTCCTTACAACACCCTTAGATTGGCCCACGTCCTTCGGTGAGACCCTTTTATGTATCTCGAAGGCAGATAAGTATGCCATCGTAGAGCGGTACTTAGCGTAGTGAAGTGGCGTTGTATCTCTTAATGACCATAAGATTGTAGTGGAAGTGATGTAATTACTAAAATGCAGTTTGTAGTGTGCAACATATTTCTATTATTTTAGGGCACCTGCGAGATGCAGCGGAGTCAATGATTTACATAGATACTCTCGTTTTATGTTAGTTTGCCAAGCGTTGTAACAAATATATTGGACCAAACAAATTAGTAATCAATATAGTTAAAACTACTAAATCGACTGATAAGAACTTGTCTTCTTTTGGATATGTAAACAATTGGTGACTTCGTGAGATCAAAAACTTAAATTCTATTCCTAGAAGCTTATAGTAGCGGAGAAAACAAAAAACCATTGAGGAAGATGATGACGTTGCTCATGAAGTATCTCTACCATATTTGCTTGTATAAAAGTCAAGCCTACATATATCACTCACTTTAATGGGTTGAAACGTGTCATGGGTTGGGTGTGTTGGCAAACTTCAAGCCTACATATTCATTTGTGTGCAGAAGTGTCACATCATACCATCCTGAAGCCACATAAATTTAAAAAGAAGATATAAATACATAATATATGATGTAATTTATTTACTATAAACATTGAAAGATATGTAAGTTATGTATGTGAAGAGTCACCACATTATTTATGTACTAAATACATGACAACTATTTATAAGACTTTAACATTGATACAAACATAATAAAGACATGGAGGTTATGAATATAAAGAGTCACCACATTATTGTTAATTTCCTCATCAATTTTATAATTATGTTTAAATTAATTTCTTCAACAATTTAATATTTAGGTATAAAGACAATTTTACGCTCTAAATGACTTCAATAAGCATTGTACTATAAGCAATAAAGGTTGTATTTACTTAAATTTTGCGGGTATCCTTCACTGATGCTTTATAATATATAGTATAGAAGATAAAGATTCGGGTTAATTCATTAGCGTGAGCGTGAATTTATGGCGTTTTGATTTCTTATTTCTTAACACAAATAATATAAGTAACTAACACATAGTTAAGTTTTTGTTTTCTTTTTATGCTAGTGTTTAATTTATTTTATTAATTAGAATTAGAACTTAAACAATATACAATTGTCGAAAGCAAAATAATATTGTGAACCACACTTCATACAACGTTTAACAAGAACATTAAATAGATAAACAAATACCTTAAAAGTCTTAGAACAAATATAGTTTACGTATAAAGTTATATTTGAGCATGCATATATAGATTTATAGAGTTAACTATTTCATGGCGTTCAAGGAGACCATGTTGATTGAAATTGAGGAATGTCTCCATACCCTTCTCCAACCATCCTCTCCATCATCTGTCCTTCATGTCCATTTGTTCCCTGCAACATCAGTTTTCATCCCATGCAGTAAGTGGAAGTAATATTTATAATATATTAGAAACGTATTAGCAAATCTAGAATGTTATATTTATAATTTTGTCCGTTGTATTTAGTTAACAATATATATGATTCAAGATAAACAACTTCTTAACAAGGAGAGTTAAGAAAGCCACCTGTCACCTTCATAGGGGTCATACCATCCAATTCAGTAGAGTTGAGGTCAATAGGTCATAGAACATCCTGGCTTCTGAAAGCTTCATGGAGAGAAACTAAAAATGCACAAAGAAGAGAAAAACTGTACTAATTAATTTTGAAAAATATTTTCTCATCAATAATTTTGAATATTGTTTGTTTATTGTTTTAATTATTAGCTGCACAATTAAATTACCTCAATTTGATTCTGCAACGATCCAACATAGTTGATTATTACATCCAACATCACTGGCATTCCCATTGTATATAGCAAATAACTAAATTTAAATGGAACAAAAAATGATATATTATGAAGATAAATTTTTGTAACTGTCAAAGAAAATATGAACAAGTAGAAAAAAATGTATATATGTATATAAAGATTAACTCATATCTTTATACCTTATAGCATCCGGGAACCATATCTTGCAAGCGTCTTAATTTCTCATTGATTTTTTTCTCTTCTCATCTAATGAAGACATAAAATTTTTGAACAAAACAATGTTTCAAAGCATGAAATTAGTTCTAAAATTTTGTTTGGGGTTATGAAAAGACTATTAGCATTCAAGAAATTGATTATAATGAAGTATATATAATAATATAGATGGGGGGTTGAAAGGTCTCACATTTAAGATGCATCATAAGTTAAGTTGTATTTTGTGTTTTAAAAGTTGGACATAAGGGCATAATTGGGATAAGATTTTAGGATGTGAGGTATTGGATTATGTTAAATTTACTAATCTACCCTCCTAAGTGTCTTAATTGTCACAACTATGCCAATAATACCCTTATTTTTTTTGCTTAAATATGTTGTACATGTTGCTTCTTAAGTTGTACGGAGGTGAAAATGACTATGTTGTACATCACTCCTCCTTTATAATGTATTATAGATTATAGATTATAGATTATAGATTATTATTATTATTATTATTATTATTATTATTATTATTAAAGAACACGTTATTAGTAAGGGTAAGAGTGCAACCATAATTTTTATTTTACTTCATTGATCTTAAGCAATCATTCACTATCACATTACTTTACTAGTTTACTTATGTGAAACACTTTTTTTTTAAAAAAAAGTAACACTTAATTGATTCACTTTACTGAAATCTTCATTTTTTAGTTTCTTTTTTTAATTACCGTTTAGAAAAAAAATAACCGTTTGTAAAACTTAAAAAGAAAATAACCGTTTCATTAAAAAAATACAAGAAACATCAATTAAAAAAACATACAAACACCTAAATTTACTCATCGCCTTCATCTTCGTTGTCGCCTTCAACCCAATAACGACCCCAATCGTATTTCATCGCGATTTCTTCTTTACGTTTCAAAACCAATTTCAAAGATTTACCTTTGTGGTGGTCGTGCGGTTTTGAATACATATTCAAGTCGTGGTCATACTGCCAATGTCTCAACAATTCGCGTTGTTCCTCTAAAAATGCTAAAGTTTTTTCGCCTTGTTGAGATTGTAGGGTGACCAACTGGTTCAGTTTATCTTTTTTCATTGCTCGGTATGACCCAAATTTGTCAACCCATGATGATTTGCTTGAAGACTCGGCGACGACGGTTTTCTTATTTTTTTCGTTTGGGCATCATTGGGTTGGCATCTTCATTGAGATCCGGCATGTGGCTAGTGAGGGTGGAGTCGTCCGGTGAGGAAAAGGCAGAAGGATGATAGTTGCTGCGTTCCGAAGACTTCCGTCTATTGTCGGATTGACTATCGGACGGTTCTCACCCATCAACACTTACTTTTTCCACTTATCTTGATCTTTTACACTCTCTCAAGCCGCTTGATGATTAAAACCAGAAGGATCGGTTTTTCTGTAATCTCTCATCGCTGTTTGCATGGGATTAAGATGACTACATCCAGTCCCTCGTAGGCGGTCCTATATTCAAGCAAGTAAAAATATATTTTAGAAAAATTTATATAATTAAATAAAACCATAACTTAAATATATAATAATCGTTACCGCTTGTTGGTGAAGGCCATTGAACGAATTCATTTGGGGGTTCATGGCTATCCATTTAGAAGTAATTTGATCAATTGTTGGGTGGATCATCCCAGCAATTCTGCGTAATGTTTTTGGATCGCCTTCCAAAAACTCCCCTTGCATACAAATCGAAGTCCTCTAGTTGTTGTGGTGTTAATTGAGGCGGCGTAATAAATTGTCGATAAAAATTGGATTGGCTTTGGGGTTGTTGGTATTGTGGGAATTGTGAGTAAAACAGTTGTGGCTGGCGTTGATTTTGTGGAAAATTGATCACGGGCCTATAGGGTTCAACAATACCCGAGCTCGAACTCAAACCCGAACCTCTACCTCGACTACTTGAACCACCGACTTTAGATTTCGAGGTTTCCCTCCCACCCTTTGAAACACTATTTGATTTCCTTGGATCCATTTGTTTGTGTTTAAAGTAGTTTAGTTTTATGCTAGTTTTTGTTTGTGTTTTTTTTTTGTTTAAAACCGTGTAGATTTTATACATTTTGAAAATAACGGTCATAAAATATTACCGTTTCATCTAATATAAATTGAAAACAGTAAAAAATGATTAAAATAAAAACAAAATTCGACCGTTGCATTTAATCAACTATCTACAACCAGCCTTTTAACCACAACCAGATTTTGGTTAACGGGACCATTACCAGCAAGGGCGAAACTTTTTGAGGGCCCGAGGGGGCCCCGGACCCCATCGTTTTTTTGGCGAAGTGGTAGAATTTTACGATTTTCATAGGTAAATTGACTCCGGGTTGAGTTCAGCCCCACCGATTTGATCTTCCGGCCCTACCGATCGAAAAAAATTGAGTCCGGCCCCCACCGATTTGAGAACCAAACTTCGCCGATGACTACCAGCATGGGTGGCGGCAATTCTGATGACGCCCCGCCCTCCCTAATATAATATATGAAAATGAAAAGTATCATACGAGTACAAAATAAAGTGTTTCTCCTTTGAAATACATTTTGTCTTCACATAGATTTGTGGATTCTTATCTGTTGATTTGAATGTTGTCATGCTTTATCTTGAAGACCGGGCCATGACAAAAGGCAAAGTTTGCCTAGAGTATGTGTTCCGACTGATTTTTTTTTTTCTTATATTAGCCATTGTTTTTTTTATGCAATTTCTTTCATTCGTTTGGAAAAAAAAAACTTATGTAATACATATCATGTTAACCAGTTGTTTAAATGTCTTGTTTAACCAAGAAATGAGCTCCACAATGAACCGGATCGTTAGAAATGGTGCATAATTAGACTACTCGTAATTTAAGTAAAACGTTTGTTACGTAGAAATTGAAGCTCTAACTAACCCATCATTTACAAGGTTGTCATGGTTTAGCTAAGATGTTTTATTAAAAGAAAAAAAATGTGTGATTTGTTGAGGCTCCATGAGCCTCACCTCTTTTCACTCTCAAGCCCACATGGTGCCCCCACTTTGGCGTCGCCTTTTAACAACCATTGGGCCGTGTTTGGGGCGTTAACATATCAGGGAATGAGTGCTAGCCCACAACATGGAGTCTTAACATAGTACTTACTACTAACGCCGTTAAATTTTTATATATTATACAACATCAAATATTTGTTTTTATGTATTATTTAAGAATCCGGCACTCAAATTAAACCGATTTAACACCAATAAAAGTTCATCCTCCCTCCCACCACATCACACAACTTCACTACCAGCTTTTGATCATCATTTCCACCATAACTTTTGACAAAAATAGAGACAGACGCATGAGGTAAAAACATGCGTGCATTGATAAAGTTTATAAGATGAATAAGTTGGGTTTTGTTTTATTATTGTAGTTTTGTATGGATTATACAGAATACATATAAATACGATACATGATGTTTGCACACATGCATCACGAGGCTAGCTGAATGCTGATCAATTGTTCAACATCACGGTTCTAATAATTGATTGTCTACCTACCACTAAAAGCTAACACTTTAAGCTACCTATATAAGATGTCGATATAATCATTGTTACAGAATATATCGTAATTGAAAACCACATATATTCATATAATTAACTAGCTAGTTTGTGTATGTACTAGATGGTAAATTTTCTTTAGTTATTCAAATCCGTTAGGTTACAATTGTTTTCTAACATAGTTTTTCATGGGGATATCATCAAAAACAAGTGCCTATCACCACAAACTAGTTCGAATTTTGCTTGATAATTGTCGAAAATTATCGTTGGAAAAATGCAGCTTTCTAGTACTGTACTGGGTGGAATAATATGATTGTCACGTTACATAAAAGTGTACAAAGATGTATACAGCCAAGCGGTCCACATTTAGAGACTAGATCTATCGTTACTTCTTATGAAATAATCGTAAAATAGATAGTTTTTTATTTACTAAAACATTAAACAATGAGTAAGGAATGAGGAGAAAGAAGAATTTCTTTTTGTTATATGATGTTTTACCCTTTAAATGGACTGAATGGATTAAAAAAAAAAAAAACCGTTCTTATACACGTAACTTTATTTCTGCTTGACAGTTTTTTCTTATAAAATCTGTCGTTAAAAAAAAAACAGAGAGAGACAATGAAGGACACCGCTTGACTAATTCAAGAGATTGTATAAAATATCATTCACGGTTTAATAAACTATAAGGAAACAACATAATTCTTGGAGTCAAAGTCTATTCATGTTTAGAGAAACATTTATCTCCCTCATTGTTGGCTTTGTATTTGTATTATGTATGTATAGTGTTGTACAAAAATGAAACAACCAAGTTGAACCATTACAAGTTTATATGGTATCAGAGTAATTGACATGATTTAGAGGCAGGTTGTGTTGGACAAGTGATGTGTACATTTCTAGGCAACAAAACATAAAGAAACAAGAAAGCTTTAGATCGAGAATCAGAATAACCAAACAGAGTCTTAGAGGGTACACAACAATTTGTATCCAGGCTGGTCCATCCATGGACGCTTGTAACTAAACTAAGAGCGAATTCCTCTGGTGGATACACGAAGCCTTAGTGTGACACAATTCCTACTTTCGATCAAATTCATGCCACTTTGCGGACCTTACTCATCAATTTTCTATCTCTCGGGGCCTGCCATAGCCAACACCCGACCTATTTTATTGTTGGTACACCTATCCATCACTCACCCCAAAACTTACACCATCGTTGAACCGAGTGTCGGTCTTGGTAATTCGTATCAGCCTATCCAAATCTCCTACCTTAATGCAAACAAGGTTCCACAAGTAAGGATGAATGATAAGTACATGACCGACCCTTATAAGGGCAAGGTGGAGAACCGCCTAAGGCCCCACTTTCCCTAGCTAAGTAATAGAGTGAGATTAATTTTCTGAATGATCAATATTCATTGATTGGTATTCAATTTATAATACAAAGTCAACTATAAGTATGGAAGGTAGTTAAGCTATAGTAACAATCATGCCTAAGATTAAGCTAATACACTAAATACAAATCTTCACATTAATTGGCGCTAATACACCCCCGCAGTCGAATCGGGAGGTTGTCGGACGTTGAGACTGGACCGAAAATCATCGAACAAAACACGAGGCAATCCCTTGGTAAAGACGTCGGCGATTTGGTACCGGGAAGGGACATGTAATACGCGAACGCACCCCCGTTGTACCTGCTCCCGAACAAAATGTATGTCCAACTCAATATGCTTGGTGCGCTGGTGTTGAACCGGGTTACCTGATAAGTAAACAGCACTGACATTGTCGCAGTAGACCAAGGTGGCCTTTGTGAGTGGTTGATTTAATTCGAGCATCAAGTTACGAATCCAACAAATTTCAGCAACTACGTTGGCAACTCCTCGATACTCAGCTTCGGCACTGGAACGCGAGACGGTTGGTTGACGTTTTGAGGACCAGGAGATCAAACTATCACCAAGGTAGACGCAGTAACCAGATGTAGAACGCCTAGTGTCTGGGCATCCAGCCCAGTCAGCATCTGTGTATGCCCGAAGAGATATATTAGGAGCCGGTGCCAGTGAGAGGCCATACTCCGTAGTACCCTGTAAATACCTGATGATACGCTTAAGTGCGTCCCAATGATGGTCAGATGGCGAATGCATGTGCATGCAAATCTGCTGTACGGCATAAGAGATGTCAGGACGGGTGAAGGTAAGATACTGCAGAGCACCTGCCAGACTGCGGTACAGAGTCGGATCATGAAATGGAGAAGATGAGGCGGTTCCGAGTTTGGAGCCGGTGTCAACAGGGGTGGCAACAGATTTACAAGAATCCATAGCGGCTCGGTGGATGATGTCCCGAGCATACGACTGTTGAGATAAGAACATGTGATCCCCGTTGCGAGTAACTGAAATCCCAAGAAAGTAAGTCAAAGGCCCTAAATCCTTCATGGCGAACTCTGTAGACAAAGAACTCATGAGATGGGTACGTAACGCCTCAGAGGATGTAGTGAGGATGATGTCATCAACATATAGTAGTAAGTAAGCAGTGTCCTGGCCATGGTGATAGATAAACAGAGAAGTATCAGATTTGCTCTGTGTGAATCCCTGCAGTAAGACAAAATCAGTAAACCGTTGATACCAGGCTCGAGGAGCCTGTTTTAGACCGTAAAGTGATTTCTTGAGCCTGCAAATAAAGTTAGGGAAACGTTGGTCTCTAAAACCCATTGGTTGGTGCATGTAGACAGTTTCTTCCAGCTGACCATGAAGAAATGCGTTAGTAACATCCAATTGATTAATGGACCAGGACTTAGAGAGAGCCAAGGTAAGCACGAGGCGAATAGTTGCCGGTTTGACAACCGGACTGAAAGTGTCCCCACAATAAATACCAACCTGTTGACCACGACCATCACATACTAAACGGGCTTTATACCTCTCCAAACTACCATCCGAACGAAACTTATGTTTAAAGAGCCACATACACCGAATAACATTCATATCAGGCTGACGAGGAACTAATTCCCAAGTCTCATTTTTAATAAGTGCACTAAACTCGGCGGTCATGGCATTGTGCCATTCAGGCGAGGACAAGGCAACCTGTGGGGATTTGGGTATAGGAACGACAGTGGTAGTATGAAGGTTAAATAGGTGTTTTGGTTTGTGGATGCCGTCCATGGCACGAGTGCGCATGGTGCGGGCTGGGGGTGGTGTTGGTTCGTTCGGTGGGGCAGCGGGGGAG
This sequence comes from Ambrosia trifida, assembly GCA_028751855.1. Taxonomy (NCBI): domain Eukaryota; kingdom Viridiplantae; phylum Streptophyta; class Magnoliopsida; order Asterales; family Asteraceae; genus Ambrosia; species Ambrosia trifida. The sequence goes on along the minus strand of CM054122.1, from coordinate 192,583,935 downwards.
GCGTGTGGTGGACCGGTGGGAACCGTAGGTGTTGGGCTTGGGGACGTATGGGCTGAAGGGGAGGGATGCGGCTGTTGGGCCTGTGGAGTGTGGGCTGGTGATGTGGGAGGAGGTATAGTGGAGGTGGTGTGGGCCGTAGGAAGGTGGGGCGTAGAGGAGGGGTTGGGCTGGTTTGTGTTTGGTGGGCCGGAGGGTGTTTGGGGCTGGGCAGAAGGGGACGTAAATTTATCCCAGAGCATGGGGTTTAAATTAGAGTCCAAGAAATTATAGGAGGTGGGGGCGGGGGGTAGAGTGGTGGCGAATGGAAAGATGGTCTCTTCAAATTGTATGTGACGAGACACAAAAATGGTATTGGTGGTGAGGTCTAAACAACGGTACCCACGGTGATGCGGTGGGTAACCGAGGAAGACACATGGTTTAGAACGGTTGGCAAGTTTGTGAATGGTGGTGGATGGGAGTAATGGATAGCAGAGACATCCGAACACGCGAAGATGTTCGTACGTGGGGTCGCATCCATATAAGCGGGTGGTAGGGGATAGAAATTGGTGGTGTTTGTTGGGAATAATATTTAGTAAATAAGTGGCGGTTTCGAGGGCAAAATGCCAGTAGGCAGGTGGCATGGAGGATTGAGCAAGGAGTGAGCGTATTATGTTGTTAATTGTTCGAATTTTACGCTCAGCCTTACCGTTTTGTGACGAGGTATAGGGGCAAGAGAAGCGAAAATGCATGCCATTTTGACGACAAAAATTATGAAACGCGTTGTTGTCGTATTCTTTGCCATTATCGCATTGAAACTGTTTAATTTTGCCACTAAATTGGGTATTTATGTAGTTGTTAAAAATTGAGAAAACAGAGAATACATTAGATTTGTGGGTGAGGGGAAATGTCCATAGAAAATTTGTGAAGTCATCTAAAAACAAAACATAATACAAAGTCAACTATAAGTATGGAAGGTAGTTAAGCTATAGTAACAATCATGCCTAAGATTAAGCTAATACACTAAATACAAATCTTCACATTAATTGGCGCTAATACTAAGGTTCAACTTTTAAAAATATTTATATATAATATTTTATTTAAACCAAAGGCTACAAACTTTTGAACTCAATAATATTACAACCTAATATGATTTTTACAGTTAATCTTTTTAGTGTTTGCCCATTTAAACTCATTATTCATTTAGCCTAACCCTATGTAATCCATCAAAAACCTAAAATTTTAAACCCAATAAAATAACAAACTTTCAACCCAATTCAATAATTTTTTTTTTCACTATTACCAGTGTATTGACCTTTTTTTTCACTATTTTCTCTAGTTGCACGGACCCCTAATTAAATTCTAAGGAACGGTGTGCTTGGATACGTATTACTTATACGCACACAAGGAAGAACATGCAAGTGATCATATATAAGGAACATTCGGTAGTCATTAGTAGTTATTTCTAGTCATTTCTTTCATGTAGTGGGTTCTTTATCTAACTAGTGTGATATATATATAGTGGGTTGGTTGCTATGTAAAGACTATATTGACAACCTCGTTTATTTTCTCAAGTATGAAGGAATAGTTTGAATAAAGTCTCCAAACTATCTCCATTTTCTTCGGTTTTTTTTTCTACACAAATTTGCGTGATACACACCAACCAGTTGCGTGCGCATTCATAATCATGTGTTAGTGTGGGTGCTCATGACATTTCGGTTAGTGGATTGCAGGTCTAGCCGTCTAGGTTTAGTTGTTTGGTTACATTAAGTTTCGATCTCCATCACCCGGATTGATTCTTGGTTTTATGGGAACATATATAGTTTAGACTCTTGGCTTTGTTGGTTTAGTGTCAATAAGGAAGACAAGATGAGATGATGGCACGGTATAGGAGACTCCAATGCTTGATTTAAGAGTAACAAAAACAACAAAAATAAAAATATACACCTCATTCTTGATAGCTAGTGAGTCAAAACATCGTTGTAAAAAATTAGTGCTTCAAACACTAGATAAACTACTCGTCTGAAGTAAAAACATTATTAGCCAATGATACCATGGCAACATGGTTGAGGTGATAGGGTTTAACACCTTAGGTGTGTTCCTGTTCGTTGGAGGTCACTGGTTCGACTCCTGGCAGCCCCCAGTATCCTTGGCCAGGCCTGGGTGGTTAGGTTATCTTCCGGGATAACAAACCAGTTTGACGCCATGGCGTCGCTTCAAACCGGGTCCGCGTCAGTTGTCAGTGGCTCCTCAAAAACAAAAAAAAAGACCACTGCGCTAGCCGATAAAAAAAAAAGTAAAAACATTATGACAATATGTTCACCAGGAAATCTGATAAAAACATTATTATGAGTTATTTTTAACTTCTTTTTGTAGCTTTCAAATCCTTGTATTAATTAACAGGAACATTGCTAGCTAGCTTTTTTTGGGTTGAGTTTGACAAAAAGAAAACACAAGTTGTAGGTGTATGAATCAATTAATGGTTTTAAATGCTTGCCATTTTACCACAACACATGTGACTTGAATTGTACCCAACTTATTATCAACTTACTCACGAGGTGGGCAGCAGATGTTTGATGTTTTGATTCTTTTTGCCTTGGCTTTCTATTCTCAATTTAGATTCGAACGTACCAAAGGGCGAGGGTTTGTTTTTAGCAGATTGAGATTTCCTATTCAGAAAGGGGTGGTGGCGCAGCTTGTTGCCCGCCTACCTACCATCCTTATGTAATTTGCCCTTTATGATATTTATAAAAAGTATTTAAACATAAAAAAAAAAAAAAAATTGTTGTTACACAACATCATGTCTATTTTTGTCTCTTGCTCATTAACTAAATGAACACTATTAATCTTTTCTTCTATATATTCAACAAACTTTTCAACCATATAGTTTCAACATCCTCAACTGTCTCTTAAATTTGTCTCCTCTTTATTTATCTACCATTTTATATAAATAATTTTCTTGAAAACTATCACACTCTAACTCGATTTATATACTTGCCTACAGAACAATATATTAACCACTTAATTTTTATGATTTCGTTAAAGACAATTAAGGTGTAGAAAGTTAAACATGACATTAGTAATAAACTATACAAGTTGAAGAAATAAAGTTAGGTAATTTATTACTAGGTAACGAAATATATATATACACACACACACAAGAACTTTGAACTAGCTATTAGGAGATGAAATAGTAGAAGAAGAATTTGAAGCAACGGAAGTTAAAGAAGCTGTAGAATGATCACCACCACCACCACCGTCACCGCCACCGGAATTAATCCCGGCAAGCAAATCAAAGAAAGCTCCAACAATAACCTCATGGTTATCCTTCACATTCATGCTCAAATACCACCCTAACAACTCCTCTAAACAATCCCAATCTTTTAACTTATGAATCTCCACCATCTCCTTCATGGATTCCTTAAAATCAACGTACGGATTATCCGTCTCCATCACAATAGCCACACTCTCTTTGTACGGCAAAACACCACCATTATCATCACCTTCTTCACTTATCTCCAACGTACACTGCCTACCACTGCCTTGGCTTTCAAGTATCGAGCAGCTCGTCGAATCAGGTTCGAAAAACAAGCGGTTATTCGACCGTGCACCACGAACAATGCTTTCAACAATGGAGGAGTCTGAGTCAGATGAAATGCTGGGAGAGTATTCTGATGAGTTGGTGAAGCAGGAGCCGAGTGTAGTAAACTCGGCTTCTGGTTCAACCAATGGCTTGTTATTAGGGTTAAGGAAGAGATGATGGTGGTGAGTGGTGGCACGAAAAGATAGGGTTTTGGGGTTGGTAGTGTTGCAGGAGGGCCATAACCATATGTGTTTGTTGAGTAAGAAGATAGAAGGGATGAGGTTCATGGTCTTTTTACCCATTTAGTTGACCAAATAATAAGATGAGTGTTTGAATTGAAATGTGTGAGTGTGTGTAGTTATGAGTTGTGTGTGTGTTGTGATCCACAGGCATTAATGGCGATCACAGATAGAGAAAAAGAGAGAGAGAGGTGGAACGGAAAGCGAGCTGGTAGGGACTTTGTTATGTGTCATTAATACTATCGCTATATATGCCCATGGTAACTATACATTTATATATGTTTATTTATTTATTTATTTTTTTTTTGTATCGATGATTTTCATTAACCATCAATATCATGCAAAGTCCTCAATACAAGACCTCGCCAAAATTAAAATATGTACATCGGGTAATTACATCAATGGCTCCAAATTAGGAGGTTATTATAAGGGTTAATTATACGTTTCATACATCCCGTGATATCACATTATAAGGTATGTGATAGCATTCTAGTGGTGTATAATGTAAGCCAGGGTGTAACCTACATTAATTAGTTCAGACTAGTTTTTATACTTATTATTATGTTATTTTGCAACATTTTATGGAGGTTACTCTATGGTTTTGGTTATGAAGTAGGTTGAGTAAAAATAATATATATTAATATATGGCTTTTTGTTATTATAATTAGAGTTAATACCGAATTGAGTTTATGTGGTTGGTCCGGATTGCAGCTCGAGTCTCTTCTTCTAAAAATTGGTCCACTAGGTACGTGACGTTCTCAATTTCTGCCAATTGAGCCTCCCTCCCCCCAAGCGGACACTATACATTTGTTAGATATTTTGTGAAAAGACAGTTTTGCTCCTATTCCCTTTCAATTTGCATCCCAGTAATTTGTTGTTTATTATTTCTCTCATTTTATGTCTCTCTTTCGAATTGAATGTACATACATCAAACATGATTAACAAAACCTCAAACACCAAGATTAAATACACCAAACAACTACTCTTGTCATTGTCATTAACATGACCAACAACAACAACCCCATGTATACCATCTTAACAAATGTGGTACTTAACTTCATTAACAAATGTGTTGCTGAACATCATCATTAACAACATCAAAGCATGATTAAGATGATCTAACATGACCGGATCAAATTACTTCATTAACAAACACATCAGATAATGATCATGTCAAGATGAACTAAAATGATCAGAGCAACTTATATCAGTATGCATACACACTCACAACAGCAGATCATTAAGTATACACACTAACAACTTGCATACATCATTAACAAACGGTATGCATGCACACTAACATATCGAAAGTTAATATATGCATATAGGAGTTAATAGCCATTTTCGTTCCTGAGGTTTGGGCCAGTTTGCCACTCCAGTACAAAAGTTTTTTTTTTGCAATTCCTTCCTTGAGGTTTGGATTTTTTTTGCCAAATTCGTCCTTTTCACTAACCCAGTTAAAAAAGCTCGTTAAGATCAGGGGTATTTTTGTCTTTTTACTTACAATTTAAAATTTTAATTAAAATCTTACCCCACCCCATCCCTACCCCACCCACCCCACCCCACCCTATATCTATCTCTCTTTCACTCACTCACTCTCTCTATCTCTCTCTCTCTCTCTCATTCTTTCTCTTTCACTGTCTCTCTCTCTCTAAATCTCTGCACAGACACATGAAGAAGAATGATTTTGACTTAATAATAATAATAATAATAACAACATGTGGTGGAGTCAAGGTGGTGGTGGTGGAACAAGGGTGGGTGGAGAATGTGTACCAACGACGGGAGGAAGCTGGGAAGAGAGATGAATCAGCGGCGGAGCTGCTCCCCGCAACCCCACCTCTCCTGGCGGCACCACTCCCAAGACAAACACAACCACACCACATCGATCTGAGCTGGACAGAGAGAGAGAGAGAGAGAGAGAGAGAGAGAGAGAGAGAGAGAAGGAAACAGAGGAAGAGAGATGATTCAGACAGAGGAGAGAGAGAGGGCGAGTAATAGGAGAAGGAGGACGACGACGGTGACTGTGGTGGTGACAGGCGGCGGATGGTGTTCCGATGATGGTGAAAGGGGGGAAGGTGGTTCGACTGTGGGGGGTCTCGTAGGTGGTTTTTGCAAGTGGGTTTGATGGTGGCGATGGTGGTCCGGTGATGGTGACAGAGGGAGGAGGTTTCGTAGGTGGTTTTGCAGGTGGGTTTGATGGTGGTGGGGTTTTCGTAAGTGGTTTTTGCAGGTGGTGATGGTGGTCCGATGATGGTGACAGGGGGGAGGAGGCTCGACGGTGAAGTTGGATTTTTCCGGTGGGTTTCCGATGTCTCCGAAGGTGGTCCGATGATGGTGAAGATGAACCATTGCGTGAATGGTGTGAATGGTGAGATAATTAAAAGAGATGAAGTCTTTGTTGTTATGCAAGCTTTGAAGCCCATTCTGGAATTTTGCAGAGGATAATTATAGATAGGTAGATAGATATATGTAGAGGGAGAGAGAGAGAGGGGGTGGGGTGGGTAGGGGAAGACTATGGGTTTTTTTTTTATTAAAATAATTATAGGGTATCAAATGACAAAATTGTCCTTCATTAAAGTGGCAAAAAAAACCCCTACCCCTGACCTTAACAAGATTTTTTAACTGGGTTAGTGAAAAGGACGAATTTGGCAAAAAAAATCCAAACCTCAAGGAAGGAATTGCAAAAAAAAAACTTTTGTACTGGAGTGGCAAACTGGCCCAAACCTCAGGGACGAAAATGGCTATTAACTCATGCATATAGACTAACAGATTGCATAGTAAGAGACATTTAATCACTCTCAATCAAGAATGTGTAATGTAACACACTCTCGTTAACAACTATAGAGTACGCATTAGCACTCAAGCATAGTACTAACGTGGTATATTGATCAGTATGCTAACTTTGACCATCTCTTTAGTTGATCATAACAAAGATAATCATCACATCCCACATGATCAAATAAAACCCTTGATCATCAAAAACCCAAAAACCTAATCTAAGTGTTAGGTTAGAAGTATCACTAGGCATCAACAACGTATAATAGCTAAGATATATTCAGAAAACCTAGCCTCGTTCGTAATTGAAATCTCCGCTCTTCAACAAAATGAAGCGCAATGTTTACCTTTGTACCCTTCTTTGGAAATGTTGATGACTTATTAAGTTAAATTTAATCATACATGAAATCTGAATATATTCACCCATTTCGTTGGGTCTTTTATGGTAGTTCATTAGACTATTCATGGACCATTCTTTTATTTCTAAATTTAATTTCTAAACATTATTGACTTGAAACATTGCATACTTCTTTCTCCGCCGGTATTTTCTTAATGTGACTCGCGTACAAGGGTGGGTCTAAAGGGGTTGAGGATAGCCGGTGCTACCCCTCAGCTTTTTCGACGAAGTACATTAATTTTTAGTGTAATTTTTATTTCTTCATTTTATGTATCGCTTATTCTTGAACATTTTTTATTTAGCCTGCGCTACCTCCTAACTTTTCTTTTAGATTCATCACTGCTCACGTATATCTTCCTTTGACTCAATAATCTAAAGAATCTCATGACTCATGTCATGTTTGTCCATAATGGGTAACAACTTTTATTATCAGCATTTCTCTAATTGTACAAAAAGCTCCACATGTTACAAGTAACAAGGTAACTTGACTTTCTCCAAATCAAGTTCAAGTACTCTCAACATGCTAGCAATGATTAATTCTTTATATTCCATAGTCATATTGACCTTTCTTATACTACATACATTTATACTCGGTGAATAACTGCGATTAATTTCTATGAGAAAAAAACATTGTAAAAAGGATTAGTGACGAATCTTTTTCTTGTAACAAAACTACATGTGTCATAAGGGTTATTGCAACTTTATTTTTACCATCGGTAATGAGGTTTTTATAACGCTTCTATGGTCATTTTAAAGTAGTATTTAACTAAACCTTAAACTTATAGAACCTATTTAATTATTTGTAACATCAATAACCATGAACATCGTATCAAGTGGCTCACCAAGCAAAAGGTTATATGATTAAGTCACCACAAAGGGTGTAAAACTATTTGCTGTCAAGAAAAACATTAACAATATGGTCAAAAGAAGGCGTGAGATCGAACAACATTATTAAAAGTAAAAAATTGTTGTATACATTACAAACAATGATGTATACCACCTCCCTAAAAGTTATCAACATGATTTAGAAATTTTGGATTAATTTTTTACTATGCACTCACCAGTGGCAGATATAGAAATGTTTTTCAGTAGTAACGTTTTTTTTTTTTTTTTTTTTTTTTTCATATTAGTAGCAACGTTTTCCAACTTTCGTAAAACAACCAAATTTTCCACTACGTGCGCGAAGTTGAGCCGCAACGGACGCAACACCTGCTTCTTCATTAGGCCCCCCTGGCATCCACTTTATTTTAATCCCACCAATGTTTTCTGTGTTAGATTTCATATATTTATAAGGGAGAGGCTAACGTAAAAAGTCACTTATCGTACAAAGTGTAAGAAACAATATGGAGCGTAGAATTAAATTTGATAATCAGGGACACGATGGTAATTTCTTAGCGTCATTTAAGTTTCACCTCCATTTTTAAAATGGCCATAACTTTTTCATACGGCATTATTTTTTTTAAAAAAAATTACACCATAAAAACAAGCTTTTCATCCTCTTTCATTTCCATACCATATTCCTATATTTTTTTAAAAAAAGAATTTTGCTGGGTTGATAACTTTCGTTTTGTTGAGGGTATACTTGCGTTTTAGAAACGCAAGTTATACCTGAGAATACGACCTGGTAAAACGACATGATCAAACGCAAGTTATAAATGATAAAACGCAAGTTATATATGCTAAAACACAAGTAAGTAATATCAAGTTTTTACATTTAGACGCATGTTATTATTGTTTAAACGCAAATAGGTACTATCAAGTTTTTACATACATATCAAGTTTATTATTGTTTAGTAGCCTTTACATACAAAAACAACACTGTAAAGTAACGTTACTAACTAATAAGAATAATGTCCAACACTTGTAGCTCAGATGGTTGGTTGGCCTAAGTTTCCTTTGGAAGGCTTGGGTTCGATTCCCACTAGCTACATTTGGAGGTAATAATAAGAAATGAGGGATGACTCCTGGCCTATGGTTAGGAATTCGAGTCCTGATCTCGTCCGGGTTTTACCGGTTCTCCACAGCGGGTCTTCGAACGGGTGGGGGATTGGGTTTTCCCCGGTTCGGGAACTACTATCGGGCGGGGCTCCTAGCAAGGGAAGCCAATTTGCCCGAGCCCCCTTGTGGGAGTCTCGCGGTTGTTATGTTGGCCGTTCTAAAAAAACTAATAAGAGTAATACTTTATGTAAATTTACCTTTTCCTCCATCGATAAATTAATAAAACTAACAAAATGTGGTTCTCCTATGTAAAGCTCTTCTAGCTTTCCCATGATATTATAAACAAACTAAAAAAAACAAAAAAAGCTATTATTACATTCAGAATGTTTAAACGCAAGTAATAATATCAAGTGTTTACATTTAGACGCAAGTACTATCAACCCAGGATTTTTTTTAAATTATAGCAATATGGTATGCAAATAAAAGAGGATAAATGCTTGTTTTTATGGTGTGTTTTTTTTAAATAATATCGTATGAAAAAGTTATGAACGTTAAAAAAATAGGGGTGGAACTCAACCATTGTGGGTTATAGCTATTTTGCCATTCTCCTCCTCTTTTAGAAACTCAATGTATATTTTTCCTCTTTTAATCTTATCCATTGATTTATTTTGATTAAAGGCCCAAAATACTTCTTATACTTTTTACGTTAAACTACTTTTTACACTAAACTTTCTCTATTTATAATGACATATTTTTAATTTGTATTTTCTTGCACCGCAAAGCAGGTGAAAGTGTGAAACCGTGAATGTCCGGTGATACTGATCACTTGCCGTAAAAAAAATCAATTAGGTTTATAATTGGGTTATGGGTTTCATATATCTCATGACATCACATTCTGAGGGTGTGATATCACATTATGAGGTATGTTTTTTTTTTTTTGGAAGGCAACTTTCATTAAAAACCAAACAAAACGGGGATCTCCAAGACGGAGACCCCTACAACCAAAACCTTTACATTACATCAAAATCAAAAGACTGCCAATCCTTCCAACCCATAACACCCTTTTTACTTCTACTAGAAAACCAAACATATCCTATAGCTTTTATATCCGCCACCACGTTAACCACCGTTCGGTTGACATCTTGAAAAACCTTTTCATTTCTAGCTTTCCAAATCCGCCAACAAGTGATGATCATCATACCATATATCACCGCCTTCTTCGTTGCCGGCCAAGAGTTTTCCTGCAAAATATCTAGTCTCGAAAAGAAAAAGAACGGAGGCAATTTCATCCACCTCGATATACCATACCATATACCAATCGTCGTAGCACAACCAGTGAATAGATGATCCACCGTCTCTTCTTGGTCTTCACAGAAATTACACATAAGATTACCACATTCAATACTCCGCCTTTGAAGCGCTTTCTTCGTAGGAATCCTGTCAATAAGCATTCTCCACATAAAAATATTGCATTTGATCGGAACCCACTTACACCATTTGAAAATGTTCTCCGGCTGCCCGAATCGACCTCCGTCCAACCAGTTCTTCACAGCTTGAACAGAAAATTCATTGTTATTGCCATTATCCCAATACCAAGAATCATTAGCGGTTCCCAAGCTTTGTCCCGAAATTAAATCACAACAAGCAGCAAGCTGTTGAGATTCTAACAGCGTTTGCGGCAAACGTCTCCACTGCCATGCTATGTGCGAACCATTATCATCAACCGTCAACCGGTCCGTAACCTTACAAAACTTTTGCCTCTCCAATCGAAAGATATCCGGAAACAATTTCTTTAGCGGCATCATATTAATCCAAGGATCAATCCAAAACATTATATCAGCTCCATTTCCGACTCGACCTCTAATCAATTCAGAGCTGCTTCGATCTCCACATTTCAGCCGCATACCACAAGTAACTATCTTGGTCCAAATGCCAGTATATCTAATATTATGAGGGTAAGCATCCCATCTACGTTGAGAGCCATGAATGGCATCCACCACTCTTCTCCAAAGCGCATTTCCTTCATGTCTATACCTCCATAACCACTTAACCAAAAAAGCTTTGTTGACAGCTTCCTATTAGTATGTGATGTGAACCAGAATTGATTCCTAATTAGGAAGTGTATGATTTATAAATACCTTATAATTTATAATTTAGTCATTACATATTTTAAATACTACTAATCAATCGAATTATAATTGTTTCTATTTTGACTTAACTATGAATTAAATGTGATCTTTGAGGAGACTATATTAATAAATAAAATTTTATTTTTTTCATGTCACATGAAATTAAATATATGTTTAAGACGTATTCTTTTTTGAACGGCTAACGAATCAATTCCAAGCACTCTTGGGCACCCTTTTGGCGAATCAGGTATTCGAGAGTACCCGGGCCACCAATTGCCACCAATTCCCGGGAAAACCCGACCACTCACCCGCCCGAAGGCACGACGGTGAAATAGTCGGTAAAACCGGTCGGGATCAGGACTCGAACCCAAGCCAATGGCCGGGTCATCCCTCATTTCCCATCCACCAATGTCCTCCAAATGTAGCTAGTGGGAATTGAACCCAAGCCTCCCATAGAAAACTTTAAGCCCTCAACCAACTAGGCTACAAGTGTTGAACTTTAAGACGTATTTAAATAGTCTTTTGTTTTTTAACTTCCAACCAAGCCTAACTAAACCACTTACACTCATCAAAAACGTCTTTGAGAATTTAGTCATTTACATGCCCTATCCAAGCTGTTAAAAAATATGCCCTTAGGCTTAAACAAAACCCACAATTCTAAATATGTAAAAATTACCTAATTAAGTAATTACACTCACCAATGGGGTGGTGGTCCATTGGCAAAGGCAAAGGCAAAGCCTTTAAAACACCTAGGTTGTGGAAGGTCTTGGGTTCAAGTCCCACAGATCACAGGATTTAAAAGAAATTAACCTTTCAAAAAAAAAGTAATTACACTCAATTTTAATGCATAACAAAACACCTAATTGCAATAATAACTCATCAATCTACCAACAAACATAAAAAATAAACAAAACCAAGCACCCAACAAAGTAATCACGCTCAATTGAAAGTAAAAAAATCATAAAAATAATTTTTATAATTAAAATCCTAAAGATTTAATTTAAAATTACAATCTAGGTGAGTGGGATATGGATAAGTGATTGCCATAGAGGATGATAAACATTCCATTTACAATTGTAAATTGGAATTTGGAAGGCGAATAGCGTTGCTTTTTTTTTTTTTTTTTTTTTAATTTTAGTATGTTAAATAGATAGTGGCCTTATAAATGTTATAGACCTCAGGTTAATAATTTATAAGATTTAAACTGATTATTGAGCCTAACTTTTAAGTGTTAAATGGGTTTTCTATTTAAAAAAAATACACACACATATAAAAATTTTATTAAAAAACAAGATTGTGCCCCGATAAAAATAGGTTCAAGCCGGATGGCCTCCCCGGCTTGGGTCACAGCTGGCCATGACACTCATAGGCAATATTTATCACATGTGCATGCGCCCGCGATCGCAAACAGCACTGGTCACTCGACCGTCACCAATTATAGAGGAAACCAATCGACCGAAAATCTATTGTGGTAAAATCACCGGCTTGCATATGGCATTTTATTAGGAACAAAACTTTAACCGCCAATCTCTCCTATAGAAAATCATCCGGATTTCACTATATATGACATTGCCCTTGATATCAAAGTTACACATCTTTTCGAATATCTATTTAAAGTTGCTTTTTTTTCATAGCTTGTTTTCATGTAATCTAACCTAGCATTTTCTCATATTCACAATTAAGTATCTAAAATTGTTTTCATGTAATTAAATCCTTATATTGGATGTTTGTTTTATTCGAAAACATTGATATTTTTTGTACCGTTGAAACAGGTTAGGTCGATGAAATATGTCGTGGGCACCACATGTGCATATTACTTTCCAAAGTGATTAAGTTGCACATGTTTTAAAGGGGACCGGTTTTAATATGCGTAGTCCTTGAAAGTGGTTTTCTTAATCACTTATTTATAATCAAGTTAGATTAGATAATTAGTTGTTGTGGTAAATATATGTTAGATCCTCCGTTGTCAACGCCCACCTAGACCCGTGCTAAACCCAGTTTTCAGGCCTAGTGCAGCGAGCCCCGACGCGAGCAAGGTTTCAGTCCGGTACTCACATCCAGCCACAACAGTCATGGCGTGAGTACGCGCGAAGAGCCCCGGTGCGAGCGCACGCGATAGTGCTAGCGTGCATTAACGGGAGAAGGTGAGCACATGTCACGCCATTGCTCATCCTAGCCACAACGGGGTCAAGTGAACACAGACGATGAGGTTACTTGAGAGTGAAATCGATGACTCGCGTCTGCTCACTCGTGACTCATAACGGATGGTCTAACTAATTATTTGAAAAGAGAGACGTGTGACTCCTTGGGGTTCTTACAAAGCCTGCTTATGTCAGCTTTGCTTTTAACTTGAGGGAGCAAAATTCACATTTAATTTCATTTATGGTCATTTGTTGTGCCCTTCTTGTGTTGCCAAAATTCTCTCCATTTATTGCACTGCATTCATTAATACCAGTATAAGAATACATATATTGGTTACTAGATCTTTGCCCGCGTTACACGCGGTTCACCAACGTACAATTATTTCGAGTGGTAAAACATATAAAAAAATGTAGCAGAAATATTTTATTAAGATTTAAAAGAAACCAATACACATTCTATTCAAATATCATTAAATATTTCTTTATACACCACATTTTTTGTTTTAGTCTTCACTTGGCCATCAGCATCAAGTATAAGTAATTTCACTCCTGCCCTGCTTCTAATCAAATATCATCAAAATATTTCTTTATACAAAACATTTTTGTTTTATTCTTCACCTTGTCATCCGCGTCAAGTATAAGTAACTTAACGCCAGTCCTGATTTTTACTCTTGATAAAGCACCATAAAGCTAGCCATATAAGAGTACAGGGTCTCTTATAAACTATCAACAATAATCTTAAAATCCTAAAAAACAATTCAACCATGTAGAATTTTTACCAATATAATAAACAAACATCAAATGTAAACACGCAATTTATGTAGATGAAAATTGTCTCAAAATCAAAGCAAACACAAATGAAAACAAAATGTCAACACACAGGAAATAAAAATCCTGACAATAAACCATTGTTCAAAAAAAACGGGTAATTGATCCTATTTTTCAACCTTAGGAATCAAGACCGTGTTCTCAGGTGATTTGTTACGGGAAATGAACTTTTCAGACTTGAGGACTTTAGTTGTTGACTGACTTGCATCATCATCCATTTCGTAAACTTTGTCCAAGCTACGCTTTATCTCAGCTTCATCACGAATCAAACTAACTCTAGAAGATGATTCTGGAGTAGTGTTATCTCCAACAGAATCCTACAATTTTAAAAGCCATGTATAAATTGTTAGAATAAACTACATTAAAATGTAATCTGAACACATGATTGACCAAGTAAACTACTAACCTTCAAAGAGACCGTATTCTGTGTTGAAGAGTCACCTACATCGATATTTTCAAGCAGAGGTTGTTCGATCTAAAAAAAAAATGTAATAAAGAACCGATTAACGTAAAAAGGGTTTAAACAATAACTAAATAACAACAAAAATAATTGTCACACCCTCAAATTTCCACGTGCGGGGTTTTACCGCGAGGCGCGTGACACACCAGGATCCAAGTCAACGGTCACAATAAACAACACTATATGATACGTAAAAATGACATAATCAAACCATTAAGTTTTCATAAATGATCCAACGCTGCGGAAGCGTAAAACTTTATTACAACGTGAAATCAAAAGTACGAAAATCTGAAAATACTAAATGAGATGCACATGAATCCTAGACGCCGTGAGACTCCGTGCGCCTATCGTCAGCTGCTACCTTAGCGACCTGAGACAAACATGCTAAAAACGTCAGCAAATAATGCCGGTGAGTTCACAGGTTTTTAAGTAAAACGTTTCACGAACTTTTGAAAGACCATCATGATACTACCGACCGATGAAAACACTCGTTAAATGTTTGAACTTCATAACGAACCTCCCAAACGAACTATCGCCCACCGAAGATAACGAACTACCATTCCATGGTCAACGAACTGCTTTACCAAAGCTAACGAACTACCATCCCATGGCCAACGAACTACTATAACATAGCTAACGAACTACCACATAGAGGCTAACGAACTACCGTACCACGGCTAACGAACTGCCACAACATAGGCCATATAATACGGAACATAAATGAATACCTTGAACCCAAATGAACATTCCCAAAACGTAGTGAATACATGAGTACCCAAAACATAGTTGTCACGCCTTTTAGGAAAAACACATTTGACACACGTTTAAAGAACACAGCATGTTTTCTCCCCCGAAATTGTAAAACCAGTAAAAGAGTGGGGCCGTGAAACTCACCTTAAAGTGCGTCCTCTGGTAACTAGAATTCCAACACGTGAATGATAATCCCAACTACTGACAACCTATCAATGAGTTTACATAAGTGTAATGACTATTAACCCGAAGGCTAACTAGTCCCCGATTGTCCAGATCTTGACTACGTATGTTAAAAAGTGTGTTTAAACGTTAACCGGACATCCCAGACCGACCCGACATCCCGTTGGTGACCCATTACATCAATTAGTCATGCACATAAGTTTAACACATAAGTTTCAAGCATAAAACACTTAGTTCGTATCAAAAATCTCATTTCTGTTAACGTAGGGCCGAACGTGGCTTTGAGTGGCCGAAGGTGGCTTTAAACTCCCACCTTCGCCCCTTTTCTTCCACCTTCGCCCCTTTTCTTCCACCTTCGCCCCCTCAGTTCCAGGTTCGACCCTTGGAAGTCCACCTTCGACCGTTAGACTGGTCGAAGGTATTCCAGGTTCGCCCCTGCTGTTAGATTTTCCCAAAAACGCGTCGAAAACATCCGAAAACATCACGAAACATCATGAACTACAGCAGTCAAGCATCATTAACATATTCCTACGAAACCCTACCGATTTTACCCCAAAATCTATCCGTTTTTACAAGTTTCCTAAAATAGTAAATTATGGAGATGTCACATCATCATGCATGAAATTATTACCCAATTAGGAAACTTTCTGAATTTAATCAATCATTAGCTCATCATACTTAAATCATTATGAACAAGAAACCCCTATCATAACTCTATCATTACCATCCAAAAACAAGCCCTAAATCTAACTAAAAACCCCTTTAATCGACAAAACACCATCAACAATCAATTGTAACATGTTTCAATCATAACTCTCTATTAATAACAGCCCTAGGTTGTAGTCATGTCATCTACATAGCAAGTAATCATCAAACAATGCTTAATACCACATAAATACATGTTAAATTGTATGAAAACTCATTGTTTATGAATAGGTTTTATTTAGAAAGATATTAGGAAGGTTTTTACCCATAAAACATGTTGATATCAGATCTGGACCCTTGGGGTTTAGATGAAAACAAGTTAAAATTGTTTAAAAAGGATTTGAAATGAAGAACACACCTTAGATTTTCACTTGTAATGATTTAGAGAGTTAGGTTATGAAAAACAAGCTCAAAAACTCCTTCCCCAATGATAATAGCTGATAGAGAGTGTTTGGAGGCGTTTAGGGTTTGTGAAATGGTGAAAAATGGCTAAGGATGGTATTTATACCCAGTCCAGGTTCGCCCCTTTTATGTGGTCGAATGTGGAACTTTTCCACATTCGCCCATTTGTAATGGTCGAATGTGGAACTTTTCCACATTCGCCCACTTTGTTTCTACGTTCGCCCATTTTTCAAGTTCCATTTCCACGTTCGCCCACTATTTCCACATTCAGGTCATCAGCACCTTTTTAACACATGTCAACAGCACTTTTTAACACGTGTTAACCTTTTCCCAGTTTGTCGTGTTTAACGCATTCTAACACATCTTAACACATAAGCATGCACCCATAGTCTATGTTTAGCATATTTAGGCACGTATAATCATTTGTACATCGTTTAAGCAAGTATAAGTATACAATCCACCACACGACCCATAATCTACACATATACTTAATTAGTTCATGTAATGTCACCAACAACGGAACCCGGTACTAGTGTATTCCCCAAAATGACTCCCAATGATCCTCAGATCATTGAACCCTGGACAATCCTAATCTGACCCGACTCAACTAACCCAGTTAAGTTTGTTTATAAACGTTTCTCGCTAAGGTAGACTTAGATGTTACTATTATGTTTAAGCCGAACATGCCGGGTGTCACATCATCCCCACGTTGAAAGAATTTTCGTCCCGAAAATTTCCCGAAGTCAAAGAGAACGAAGCGATAAGAGAAAAATTTTCCCGGTCGTCACATCATCCCCCTGTTGAAAGGAATCTCGCCCCGAGATTCACTCTTCGACAGTAATGAGTGTCGACCTAACCCAAGTAACGTTTCCTAGAACACAAACGAAATGATAACCGCGAACGAAAGATGATATCAACGAATACTCTATGCCGGGGAACCGCCCTCCCCAAAGTGAATAGAAAACAATGAATCCCCCTGATCGAAGGCCTACTAGAGACTTACTATGATCGGTATAAATGACACACCGGTACCGTCCAAGTAGCATCTCCAAAGGACCCACATCAGACCCATGAATGCAAAACGATAACCAAATACCAGACTGAATGCACACAATGAATACGAATCGCCAAACAACGTGAATGAGAATGAGTACTAGCATAACGAAAATCAAGAAAAGAATACTCACCAGTAACAGTATCAGAATCCTCCTGGTTCTCCCTAGCGCCAATGACATAAACATGACCACGAGTAGTTCGGCCGCCACCTTCGTTCCCTACACCACCTGCAGTCCCTTGGTTCAGCTTAGGACAATCACGTTTGAAGTGCCCAGTCTCCCCACAGTTATAACACCCTTGGTTCCCCTGAGGGACAGGGGCAGGGACAACCGCTTGGCCTGGAACTGTCTGTAGATTGACTCTACAGTTTTTAGCAACATGGCCCACACGCTTACAGCGGTTGCAACGAAACTTCTCACAGCTGCCATAATGATGGAACCCACATTGATTGCACTCCGGCAGTTTCCCCGTGTACCCGTCTTGCCTCTGACCCGAAGACGATCCCAAAGCCTCAGTCTTCCTCACCTGTTGTTGCGGTTGACCCGCTCTTGCACTCTTCCCAGCACCATCCCACTTTCGCTTGTTGTCCGCAGGGGCTTTCACAGCAGCACCCCTTGGAGGTAGAACGCCCTCAGCAACCTTCATGTTGGTCAGCTTGTGAGCTGCCCGAACAGTGGCCAACATAGTAGTGTGATCAGCAGCGGCAACAAGTCCAGCAACCTCCGGCACTAACCCAGCAACGTAGTGCTCAATCCTTCGGTACTCCGGTGTAGCCAAACCGGGGCGCATCACAGCCAACTCGTTGTGCCTAGCAGTAAACTCCTCGATCTCCGACCCAACCATCTTCAGATTCCAAAACTCATGCTCCAACTTCATAATCTCGTCTCTTGGGCAATACTCTGCCCTCAACATCTGAACAAACTCGGTCCATGGCATAGCATTGGCCTCACCCAGACCAAGGTTCGCAGTGGTGGAGTTCCACCAGGTCAACGCATGTCCCTCCAGTGTAGCAGACGCATACTTGACGCGATCAGCGTCGGGACAGTTACACATAGCAAACACCGACTCAATCTTCTCCAACCACCTAAGTAGTCCCACCGCTCCTTCAGTCCCATTGAAGAAATGGGGTTTACAGTCCATAAACTTCTTGTAGGTGCACCCAGACTGTCCCTGATTAGTGTTTCCCAGGGTCTGCTGAGCAGCCTGGAAAGCGGCCAACGCAACGTTCAACTGTTGCTGTAACATGTGCTCTAACTCTGCCTGAGTCATGGTGATGTTCCCACCACCTCGTCCACCGCCATTGCGACCCCCACCGCCACCACGGCGTCCACCAGCACGTCCACCCGCGCGACCAGACATGTTCTGCCAAACATGAGACAAGACACTCAAAATCACCAACAGATCGAGCTACAAGTGACCCAAACGAATTTAGAACATTGTTCCAGCATGACCATTAGTCCGAACACGAAGTCCACCAAGATTTTCATGCATTTCGATTTATGATTTCGTGTGCACCCGAAATAACAAATCGCTCTACATGGTCCTCTAGGCGTGCTCCTAGCTAGAACTTCAAATCACCCGATACACACATTCCTAAAATAACGCGATACTGTGTGATGAGGACACCGACACCCCGACAAGGCTAGTATGTTTACCAAACGACACGACTCGTAATTATGTGTGACCGTCTAACGTGTGTGATACTCGGCTATAGACTAGACTCTACATGCAGTCCTAGTTCACTATAACCATTGGCTCTGATACCAATCTGTCACACCCTCAAATTTCCACGTGCGGGGTTTTACCGCGAGGCGCGTGACACACCAGGATCCAAGTCAACGGTCACAATAAACAACACTATATGATACGTAAAAATGACATAATCAAACCATTAAGTTTTCATAAATGATCCAACGCTGCGGAAGCGTAAAACTTTATTACAACGTGAAATCAAAAGTACGAAAATCTGATAATACTAAATGAGATGCACATGAATCCTAGACGCCGTGAGACTCCGTGCGCCTATCGTCAGCTGCTACCTTAGCGACCTGAGACAAACATGCTAAAAACGTCAGCAAATAATGCCGGTGAGTTCACAGGTTTTTAAGTAAAACGTTTCACGAACTTTTGAAAGACCATCATGATACTACCGACCGATGAAAACACTCGTTAAATGTTTGAACTTCATAACGAACCTCCCAAACGAACTATCGCCCACCGAAGATAACGAACTACCATTCCATGGTCAACGAACTGCTTTACCAAAGCTAACGAACTACCATCCCATGGCCAACGAACTACTATAACATAGCTAACGAACTACCACATAGAGGCTAACGAACTACCGTACCACGGCTAACGAACTGCCACAACATAGGCCATATAATACGGAACATAAATGAATACCTTGAACCCAAATGAACATTCCCAAAACGTAGTGAATACATGAGTACCCAAAACATAGTTGTCACGCCTTTTAAGAAAAACACATTTGACACACGTTTAAAGAACACAGCATGTTTTCTCCCCCGAAATTGTAAAACCAGTAAAAGAGTGGGGCCGTGAAACTCACCTTAAAGTGCGTCCTCTGGTAACTAGAATTCCAACACGTGAATGATAATCCCAACTACTGACAACCTATCAATGAGTTTACATAAGTGTAATGACTATTAACCCGAAGGCTAACTAGTCCCCGATTGTCCAGATCTTGACTACGTATGTTAAAAAGTGTGTTTAAACGTTAACCGGACATCCCAGACCGACCCGACATCCCGTTGGTGACCCATTACATCAATTAGTCATGCACATAAGTTTAACACATAAGTTTCAAGCATAAAACACTTAGTTCGTATCAAAAATCTCATTTCTGTTAACGTAGGGCCGAACGTGGCTTTGAGTGGCCGAAGGTGGCTTTAAACTCCCACCTTCGCCCCTTTTCTTCCACCTTCGCCCCTTTTCTTCCACCTTCGCCCCCTCAGTTCCAGGTTCGACCCTTGGAAGTCCACCTTCGACCGTTAGACTGGTCGAAGGTATTCCAGGTTCGCCCCTGCTGTTAGATTTTCCCAAAAACGCGTCGAAAACATCCGAAAACATCACGAAACATCATGAACTACAGCAGTCAAGCATCATTAACATATTCCTACGAAACCCTACCGATTTTACCCCAAAATCTATCCGTTTTTACAAGTTTCCTAAAATAGTAAATTATGGAGATGTCACATCATCATGCATGAAATTATTACCCAATTAGGAAACTTTCTGAATTTAATCAATCATTAGCTCATCATACTTAAATCATTATGAACAAGAAACCCCTATCATAACTCTATCATTACCATCCAAAAACAAGCCCTAAATCTAACTAAAAACCCCTTTAATCGACAAAACACCATCAACAATCAATTGTAACATGTTTCAATCATAACTCTCTATTAATAACAGCCCTAGGTTGTAGTCATGTCATCTACATAGCAAGTAATCATCAAACAATGCTTAATACCACATAAATACATGTTAAATTGTATGAAAACTCATTGTTTATGAATAGGTTTTATTTAGAAAGATATTAGGAAGGTTTTTACCCATAAAACATGTTGATATCAGATCTGGACCCTTGGGGTTTAGATGAAAACAAGTTAAAATTGTTTAAAAAGGATTTGAAATGAAGAACACACCTTAGATTTTCACTTGTAATGATTTAGAGAGTTAGGTTATGAAAAACAAGCTCAAAAACTCCTTCCCCAATGATAATAGCTGATAGAGAGTGTTTGGAGGCGTTTAGGGTTTGTGAAATGGTGAAAAATGGCTAAGGATGGTATTTATACCCAGTCCAGGTTCGCCCCTTTTATGTGGTCGAATGTGGAACTTTTCCACATTCGCCCATTTGTAATGGTCGAATGTGGAACTTTTCCACATTCGCCCACTTTGTTTCTACGTTCGCCCATTTTTCAAGTTCCATTTCCACGTTCGCCCACTATTTCCACATTCAGGTCATCAGCACCTTTTTAACACATGTCAACAGCACTTTTTAACACGTGTTAACCTTTTCCCAGTTTGTCGTGTTTAACGCATTCTAACACATCTTAACACATAAGCATGCACCCATAGTCTATGTTTAGCATATTTAGGCACGTATAATCATTTGTACATCGTTTAAGCAAGTATAAGTATACAATCCACCACACGACCCATAATCTACACATATACTTAATTAGTTCATGTAATGTCACCAACAACGGAACCCGGTACTAGTGTATTCCCCAAAATGACTCCCAATGATCCTCAGATCATTGAACCCTGGACAATCCTAATCTGACCCGACTCAACTAACCCAGTTAAGTTTGTTTATAAACGTTTCTCGCTAAGGTAGACTTAGATGTTACTATTATGTTTAAGCCGAACATGCCGGGTGTCACAATAATAACGATTCATAACAGTAAGTATAACGAAAATATTTAAATCATAATCATAACCTGAATGTCAAGGAACCGTTCTTCAAGAGAAGCTACAATTTCCGAATCATTTGTAAGCTTCCTTATACCATAACCATCAACATGCTTATCAATATTAAATTGCCCTACTTTAATTTTGAAAGCAAATTTCTTATCTTCAATTTCATAAAACTCAACAGGAATTACTTTCTCTTCAATAGAAACCTAGATCATACATCATATAAGTAATACAAAGTACAATTACATATATTGTTTAAAGCTCAAAAAAATAGGTTACCTGTTTGCTTTTCTCAAGAAGCTGCATCGCTGACATGCCCAACATTTTTTTTGCTTCTCGATCAAACAATGTAAGGGATGTAATTCCAGTACAATCCTGTACCCTTATTGGAATCCTATACCTAAAACACCAAAACTAAAAAATCAGATCTATATGTAAAAAAATTAGTAAACGTAAACATGAATACTAAAACATAAAAAAAAAAATAATATCATACAATTATAACTTATGTATAGAGAATAGAATTCTTACACTGGATCACCGGAGACAATCTGTTTTGGACAACCTTTATTCGTGCAAATCAAAACTTGTTTAAATGAAGTTACGTCCTTCACCTCTTCATCATCTGGTAAACTCAAAGTTGGCTCAACCTTGTGGTTGCAGAACTCGCAACCAAGGTAATACCAATCTTCGTTAGGATCCACCCCCTTGATTGTTCCAACAACAATTACTTGTTTGTTAACCTACAAAACCAAAATTAAAAATGTCACGAATAACCTTGAAATGTATTTGGAAAGAAAGTTATTAGGCAAAAAAAAAATTAATTTTATACGAACCTCTGTTATCAATGGAAGATCACGAATACTGCTAAAAGTTGTTTTATTCAAAAATTCATCAGACATATTCATACTACCAGACGATCCCAGGGATCGTTGAGCAGAACATGATTCGCTGGAGATAAACTTTTCAATATAACTGTAATTAAAAAAAAATATTTATATATCTTTAAACAACTGAAAACATATAAATAAAACACAAAAAAATATAACTATTCTACCTTTTCTTGAAAGAACGAATGTCTTCAATGTCTTCATTAATAAAAAGGCGAGTGATAAAGAAAGCATTTTGAACACTTACATTGCCTTTGAAAAAAAAATATTAAAACAGGTAAAACAAATACCGGTATACAAAAATATCTAATCGGAATTTCTAAAAAAAGTAATATATAACATACCTTTATAATTGCTAAAGCTTCCAAATTGAACAATAAGGACTACATGAACTTCATCTTCATTCTGCTTGATGTATTCAAACATCTCATGACTATAATCTTCCCACAAAGAACAGGTCATTTTCATGCCACTACATATAAACAGAATGTATGTTAAAAGGAAAATTATAAAGGGTTTTATACCAACATATTCGTAGCAGATATGAAATACATACTCTAGATCGATCAAGACAAGGTTCATCTTGCTTTTCCAACCAGCTTTAGTTTCTGTTGGTTCTGGTGGAGTCCATTCTTCAACATAGCCAATGAAATCTTAAAAAAAAGTTAAAACAGTTTTATACGAATACATAATCAATATAGAAAAGGATTAAAATACATTTCGTTAGTATAATAAAAACAAACCAATTCTTTGTTCTGTAGACAGATTTCCACCTTTAATTGACTCAAAAGATGAAAAATTAAAACCGTATTCGCTTCCATCAAACTTACTACACTTTGCAATATTAGTTTCAAAAGTAAATGAGAGCATATCTTCTTTAGAAAAATGTTTAGTAGATTTGTTTTCAGCAAGTTGTGAGTTATAAATATAATAGGTTTCATTTTCATGTAAGAATTTTTCATGCTTCTTCATATATCTACTCCATACAATAGCTTGCATTTTCGACCCCTGTTTGAAAAGTAAAAAAAAATTATTAACAACCAATTTTTTGCAACAAACAAATGTGTAGAAAAAAAGCAAATTAAAAAAAATATGTTAAAAACATAACCTGTTCATCCATAAGAACCATATCAAGAGAAAGAATTTCTCCAGGTTTCTTTCGATTTTCTCGCTTCCAAAGCCTAAGCACCCTAACTTTGATAGTATATTTAGTCATGCGCCAAGTGATGTCATTCAAAAAAGTAATGTTGTTTGGATCCATAATGCTACAACTCTATGGTATCTAAGTATTAGGTAAGATCAATCTAATATGTATTTATAGAGGTTTAACAAAAAATGTAATAAAAATGTAAAGTTTTTTATTTTTAGTAAACATTACTAAATTATGTCTACATAAATATAACAATTGACCACAAATTGATTTACATTTAAGTGTTTCCATTATTAAGTTAAATTTCGTTTAAATTAATTTTATAATGAAAATATAATTAGCATTGTTATATGTTTATATTTTTAAGTTAAAAGTTAATGTTGTTAAATTTTGTTTACATGCATACGATTTTTTGGTATGGTACATTTGAAACTGTGTATAAGTAAAATTTAATTTTTAATAAAATTGTTTGTGAAATTTTTTTTAAAAGTAACAGTTAGAAATGAAAATCAATTTACATTTAAGTTTTCCATTATTAAGTTAAATTTCGTTTATTGATTTAAAAAAGAAAATAATAATTACCATTGTTACATGTTTACATTATTTAGTTAAGGATAATAATTTAAAGTATTTTTGGAAAATTGTGATTAATATAATTCAGTTGGAAAAGTCAACGTTACTAAAAGTTGACTTTAAAAATAAACAATAACACATTTAAGAAATATAAAATGTAAATTATTGCTAAAAAAGGTTTGGTAATATAAAAATGTTACAAACTTAGTCATAGAATGTATGATGACTTTTTGACTAAAGATTCCTAAATTATGACAACATTAATATAACAGTTGACCAGAAAATTAATTTACATTTAACTGTTTCCATTATTAAGTTAAATTTCGTTTTGGTATGGTACATTTTAAACTTAGTATAATTCATTTTATATTTTTAATAAAATTGTTTGTTATAAATTTTTTTAACTAACGGCTTTATAAAAGAAAAGTAATTTACATTTAAGTTTGTCCAATTTTTATAGGTAAAGTTCGTTTATTCATCAAGAATTTATTTTTTGGAAAAAAATTGTTTATTATTCGTTTTTTAAACTAAGCGATTTAAAAGAATTGTAAAACTGTAATACAATTTAATTAAAATAGCCAAACATTGAATTTAAATACCTCTTATGTTACAAAACTGGTTTTACTTTATAAAGGGTTGGTTTTAAATAATTGAAATGTACCAAAAATATTTTGATGATACAATTATATTGATTGTTAGTTAATTGTAATAATCTTAAATTTATTTTGTTAACAATGATTGAGATAACTTAAACTTCTTAATATAAACGGAATTTATATTTATTACCAATTAATAAATTAAAATATTTTAGGAAAACTGTCATTAATATGATTGACTTGGAAAAGTCAATGTTGCTAAAATTTGACTTTTAAAAAAAATTATCAAATTTAAAAAATATAAAATGTCACATGATTGTTAAAAAAGTTTTCTGATATAAAAATGTATGATGACTTTTTTTTTTTTATAAAAATCCATATGATTGTAATTGTATTACTACTACCTAAACAGTTCACAATTCATAATTACTCAATAAACAACAAATAAAGGTTTAGCATAAACATATATCACGACAAACCAAACATCATATGCACAATCATACATGACAACTAAACCTACCAAAAGTTTACAAAATTAATGTTCAAAAAAACCTTTTTGTTAAAAAGACTTGGACAACCAATGTTACAAAATATAGTTTAGTTGTATCAAAATGTAAAATTTTAAGATGAAAATTCAGTTATTTTAGATTCTTAGATAATAGATTTACTAACTTATCCAAACATTGCTAACTTACTGGCTAAACAACCCAAAAACATTACAATATACATAACCTACTTATTTATTGTTTATCAACATATATATAAACCCAAAAACCACGACTTGCCACATGAGCAGTAAACGTGGAAATGTTTGTGACTACCAACGATAGATCATGTTCTAACTTAAAAAAGTTACCCACCAAAAAGTATTGTCTTCAAACCACATAACAACCACCACTAACCAAACTAACTACCATTACCGCTAACAACATTAGAGAACTCGAACACACCTTGCTTTTGGAAAAACTGGAAATGCATTTGATCACCAAGCTGAAAGTTCTTATCACCTACGAAAGTTGACATACCTCTTATGTTGTAACGGTACTTTCCAGGTTCACCTTCCCTCCCAACAGACACTCCCCAACTAAAACCCTCACCATCACGAATGGTCAAAGCCCTCTTCTTGCACAACCCGTTTTCCCTTGCCCAAGGGGTCTTCATACGCTACGCAAATAACAAATAATAGAAAGTTATACAATAATAATATATAAATATAGCTTGTCATCTCATTTGGATATGACATAAGTGGACATCTAAATAAGCAACAACAGTTTTTCCATAATTGACAACAGACTAACATTTAACATCTAAATAAGTCTAAGTAACAACACTTGACCCATATTAGGAGGTCATCAACTTATAAACCACTACTATGGCTGCAATAACATCTAAAGGCGTATAATAAAACTGTTCGACTAACATGCATTTAAGTTAATAGATTTAAAAAATAAATGATTGCACTTACATAGTAAATGCCATTTGACCCATATCACAAGTAAAGACCATTTCAGTGCAGTTTGACCTCTTAAGGTCAACAAAGTCTAAATAAACAACTAAATTGGTGCAGTTGAGAACGATGACCACAGATGACCCATATCACAATTAAAGACCATTTTTACTAAATGCAAACCTAAAACATTCAAGCTTAATACAAACCTATAACATAAATGCATAATCACTCTAAGTTGAACGCTTAAATAGTAACAAACCAATAAACTATTTCTTAAACCATAAATGTATACCTAAAACATAAACCACTAATCAAATACTAAATCATAACAATCCATTCTAAGGTTTCTATAAAACATCAATCGGATCATAAACCTAAAACATGAAAGCTAGATAGAGACCAAAAACATATTTTCCATAATAATCATCAGTATGTAAGCAGAATTAATTAAAACCTAAATCATAATCCTAAATCAAAACCCTAAAACAATCGATTAATTAAAATCAGTGTAGTATGTAAACAGGACTAAAATACATCTAAGTTAATACATTTAAAAAATAAATATTATTACTTACATAGTGCCTGTCAACAACGAACACAACTGGCACACCTACATCCTCCTCTTCCTCAGAATCATCATCCTCTTCCTCCATATCAGTGTCCTCTTCATCCTCCTCGCTGAAATCATCAGAAACGACAACCTCCTCACTATCATCAGTAGAAACGACAATGATATCTTCATCAGAGTAATCTTCATCATCATCCTCCTCCTTAACTTCAGCTTCCCATTTAAGTTCAGGAGGAAGAGTAAGCTTGTTTTTCTCAAAAATCGACATATTGTATGTGCTATGTTAAACCAAAAAGAAGTATATACATTTTATCAGCCTTATGACCTATACAGCGAGCAAAAAATATAAAGCTAAAGATTTATAATTTATATTTAAGAAAACAGAGAAGACCTCATTTATGATTTCGAAGACAATGAGATGATCAGGTGTGATTGAAAAAGTTTCCTTAATGAAACGCCATCCTTTAGTGACATAAAAGAAACCATCATCAACTGCTAGCTGTATCTGAAACTTTTTACGTGGAGGAGCTCTAACTGCAATTGGGTCCAACGGGAGTTGTCTGTTCATTAAACCATGAACAACGTAACAACTAACATGCTGGTAAAAACAGAAAAAATGTTGACAGGGGTTAAAATAAGTTTTTTTATCAACAAATTGTATAATAAAATATAATGATGTTATTTGATTAAAAAAAACACATACCAGACGCTTCTCACTGGTATAAGGATCGGACAATCTGCAGTAAAAAAAGTTACCAGCTGCATACACTGCATCTTGATGGAAAGTTATCATCCTGAAAGAGCGAAGATTTTCCTCATACTGAAATAGAAAGTTACACCCAGATGGGTACTTCAATTCAGTAATCATTGTTCTCCAACCATTGTAGAAGAACCACTTGCCAGCAATATTCAACACTTTAATATCATAGATTTTAGAGTCCAAGGTACGGATTTTGGTGTTACCGGTAGGATAACCATAATCTTCGATCCACTTTTGATAGAGTTTTGGTAACGCCTGATAAGAATTACAAACATTAAAATATTATTAGGAAAAGTATAAACATACTGTACTATATACATTTTAGCATGTAACAGATATCTTACAATACAAACACGGTTTTTACCCTCCGACTCAATCCAAAATCCATAAACCATTGTATTCCAAACGTGTATGCACCTGTAGCAACCACAAAAGATAATCGCAAATACATATCAGCAAAGTAATGTTTATATGAGTATAACATAAAGAATATAAATTGAAGACTAAATTGAAGACTAAATCAATTGAACAACTTTTACTAAATGCAAACCTAATCCAAACAATGTATGATAACAATCCATTCCTAGGTTCCTTATAACATAAATTGAAGACTAAATCAATTGAACAATTTTTACTAAATGCAAACCTAAAGTATTCCTTAAACCATGAATCGATACCTAAAACATAAACCACTAATAAAAAATTAAATCATAAAAATCGGTACTAAGGTTTCTATAAAGAAAAAAAAGCCCTAAATCAATACCTAAATCATAAACCCCTAAATTGAAACCTAAAAGCATAACAATCCATTCTTAGATTTCTTAAAACATCAATTTAACGATAAATCGTAACCTTAAAACATCAACCCTAAATCATATCTGAATACAAAACGATTAATAAGAATGAGCAATAATAATCGAAAAAAAAGAACAATAAGTAAAACATAAAACAGAGAAAAAGATTAACATTAATCTAAAATCGATACCTAAAACATAAACCACTAATCAAAAATTAAATCATAAAAATCGGTTCTAAGGTTTCTATAAAGAAAAAAAAGCCCTAAATCAATACCTAAATCATAAACCCCTAAATTGAAACCTAAAACCATAACAATCCATTCTTAGATTTCTTAAAACATCAAGTTAAACTTTAAATCGTAACCTTAAAACATCAACCCTAAATCATATCTGAAATACAAAACGATTAATAAGAATGAACAATAATAATCGAAAAAAAAGAACAATAATAAAACATAAAACAGAGAAAAAGATTAACATTAATCTAAAGTTTAAAAACATAGATTGAAAATCTGTGAAACAAAAGAAAGAATAATCGATCAATGAACATCGATTTAGTGAAATAACAATCAAAATACAGTTACCTTGGATTGGAGAGAAAGATTATGTTTAATCGCCTTGAATCGCCCTTGTGAGATTAGGGTTTGGGTAGAAAGAGGCGATGATAATATGAATGTGTTATGTCCGTGTTTTTTTTAGGGTATATGTATTTTACTCGATTTTTGATTAAAAAAAAAAGAAAATTTTATAAATTACCACATTGTGCCATGAGGGATGACCATTAAATGCTAGGAGCCTAAATGATTGCCAAGTGTCCCAAAATGCTCCTAAATATTATATGTATAGATTTGGTATTCAAAATTTAAAAAAAAAATTACTTTTCTTTAACATCGAACTCCTTTTAGAGTATAGGAGTGGTCAGGGTGGTTCGTGATACCACCATGTAATATTGCGTGACAGTTTGACACCATAAACACCGCCTCGCCCCCCATTTGTGATTGTGCCAAAATGTTAAAAATATAAAATCTATATAGAAACAACCACAAGAATAATAAAAGACAAATGAACACAGAAGAAATAGCGACAGAAAACAGGTGACCAAAATCTTATTTATTCAGCCCAAAAGTACCCAACCAAACCCTAGATCAACTACAAACGTAGTGATCAAAAATATGAAGTACAGATATAGTGATCTACAAATTATTAAGATCAGTTGATCACTATAATAAGGAAATACAAGATTATATCCTTACAGAAATACAGAAAACCCTAAAGGATACAGAGAGAACTAGAGAGAGAACAACACGAATACAAATGAGCTGCTAAACTCTCTAAGAGAGAGAGAAAAGCTCTTATATAGAGAGCTACAGAACAAACACAAAACCAACAAATATCAACCGTTGGATTAATAAGCACACGGATCACCAAGCATCAACGATCCAGATTAATCAGTCGTACACTATTGGGCCCTGAGCCCAATATCTTCCAAAGACATTAAATAAGCCCACAAATGATCTGGGCCAGAATCAATACCTGAAATACTCAACAAGTCCATTAGTAATAATAATAATCAGCCCAATTAGTGCAGCCCAATAAGGATTGAATTAGATGTATTATTTCAACATCCCCCCTTAATTCAATCCTTTTCTAAATACATCCACAAGACTAAGCTTTTCACATAATGAGTCATGTTTTGACCCATTTAGACCTTTTGTCAACAAATCTGCAATTTGATCCTCAGAATCAACTTTCACAGTTTGTATGACACCATTAGTAATCTTTTCTCTTATGAAATGTAAGTCTATTTCAAAATGTTTGGTCCTTTCATGAAAGACCGGATTTGCAGCGATTGATATAGCAGCTTTGCTATCACAGTTTAAGCTAACAGGCAATTTACAGATAACCTGTAACTCTTTAAGAACATTTAGAATCCAAATTATCTCACAAGTGGCCGAGCACATTGCTCTATACTCAGCCTCGGCTGTAGAACGAGCAACTGTGCTCTGTTTCTTGCTTTTCCAAGAAACAAGAGATTTGCCCAGAAAAATACAATATCCTATGACTGACTTTCTAGTCACAAGACATTTAGCCCAGTCTGAGTCAACAAAGGCAGTTAACTCAAACTTATCAGACTTGCTAAACATTAAACCTTTCCCAGGAGATAACTTAAGATATCTCAACAACCTGAGAGCAGTTTGTAAATGACCATATGTAGGTTTGTGCATAAACTGACTCAAGAACTGAACAGAATAGCTAATATCTGGTCTAGTAATAGACAAGTATATTAGTTTTCCAATAAGTTTTTGAAAACCAGTAACATTATCAAGTAATTTTTCATTTTTACTATTTTTATTGGACACAATATGACTTAATTCAATAGGAGTAGTAACAGGTTTACATCCTAAATAACCAAATTCACTCAACAACTCAAGACAATACTTCCTTTGAGATAAACATATCCCAGAGTCAGTATACAAGACTTCAATTCCCAAAAAATACCTAAGTTTCCCTAAGTCTTTTATTTGAAAATTTGAACTAAGAAACTTTTTTATCCTATTTATTTCATCAATATCATTTCCTGTTATAACAATATCATCCACATATACAAGAAGTATAATGAACATATTATTTCTGGATTTTATAAATAATGAATGATCACAAAGACTTTGAATGAATCCAAAATTTATCAACACATTTGTAAGTTTTTCATTCCATTTTCTGGGTGCTTGTTTCAACCCATATAAAGATTTTACCACTTTACAAACTTTGTTATCACTTTTAGAACTATAACCTTCAGGAGGTAACATATATACATCTTCAGTTATTGACCCATATAAAAATGCATTATTGATATCTAACTGAAATAGAGGCCAGTTATTCTGAACAGCAAGACTAAGAACACATCTTACAGTTACCATTTTGACCACAGGTGAAAAAGTTTCACCAAAATCTAATCCCTCTCTTTGATTATACCCTTTAGCTACAAGTCTAGCTTTATATCTCTCAATCTCACCATTTGCTTTATACTTTATCTTATAAATCCATTTACAACCTATAGGCTTTCTACCCTTAGGTAACTCAGTAAGTTCCCAAGTTTTATTCCTATATAAAGCCTCCATCTCTTGATTCATTGCTTCAACCCACTTGGGATCTTTTGAAGCATCTGAATAAGAGACTGGTTCAATGGACTTATTAAGACTAGTAACAAAACAATAATTCTCAGAAGATAAACAAGAATAGTTAACAACTCTCTCAACACCATACTTAACCTTTCCTTCAACAACATAGTCCTCAAATTTCCTAGGAACATTAGACACCCTAGTAGACTTTCTACAAATAGTTCCCTCAGGTGGGTTAGTCTCATCATTTGGAGGGTCAGCATCATTGTCTGCCCTACCAGGAGTCCTGCAACCTGGACTGCCAGGCTGCTGACCATGGTCTACCCCCCTGCAGTCCTGGGAGGATTTCCTGGTTGCAGACTAGTTGACCCATCCTGAGAACAAGTGATTCCCCCTTCATCATCGGGCAACTCTTTATTAATCACATATGGTTCCTCAGATGTCTCAAACAAATCAAAAAAGTTTAAATGTGTAACAGTTTTATCAATATTATCAATATCAAAAGAAATTTCATTATTTTGTTTAAAAGGAAAGACTTCCTCATAAAACCTAACATCCCTAGAATAGTCAACCTTTTTTGACTCAAGACACCATAATTTGTAACCCTTTTTAAAATTAGAGTATCCAATAAGGACACACTTTTCAGCCCTAGAAGACAACTTATCATTATTGTTTAAAACTGTGTTAAAACAGAGACATCCAAAGTTCTTAATGTGACTAATTTTGGGGGGGAACCCAAAGACAACTTCATAGGGACTTTTTCCTAAAAGAACAGATGAGGGAATCCTGTTAATCAAATATGTAGCAGTTAGAACACATTCATCCCAAAACCTAAGTGGTAAACCACTCTGAAACAACAAGGCTCTAGTAGTGTTAAGAAGGTGCCTATGTTTTCTCTCAGCAACTCCATTTTGCTGAGGTGTATAGGCACAAGAGGTTTGATGAATTATTCCATTTGTTTTACAAAATGAATCCATTTGTCTATTAACAAATTCAGTTCCATTATCACTCCTAAAGATTTTAATCTTAGACTTAAACTGAGTTTTTATTAATTCATAAAAAACAACTAGATTTTCAAAAACTTCAGTTTTAGATTTCAACATGTAACACCAAACAGACCTAGAATAATCATCAACAACAGTTAAGAAATACTTGAAACCTTCTCTACTAGTGATCCTATAAGGACCCCAAACATCCAGATGAATAATATCACCTATCTGTTTGGTTTTATGATCACTGATAGGAAAGGGGACTCTAACTTGCTTAGCCTTGTGACATACCTCACAAGGCTGAGAGTCTCTACTACCTATGTTTAAACCATCTCTTAACACTGCTAGGACTTGGTCTGAGGGATGACCAAGTCTGCTGTGCCACAAACTAGCATCACCAGAACTATTAAAACAACTAGCATTAACACTCACATGCTTTCCTACAAAATACAAGCCATCACTTTGCCTACCAGTCACCAGGATTCTCCTGGACTTGGAATCCTGGACAAAACAGTTTTCTTCATCAAATAAGACACAAAGTTTATTGTCCCTGGCAATCTTGTGAACAGACATTAAGTTCACACAATAGTCAGGTACAAGAAAAACATCATACAGGAGGACCACACCATCAGCAAGTTTTATATCTCCTATTTTTGAAACTTTGGCACTAGTTCCATTGGGATGTTTAACTTGAATGTCATATTCAGAAACATCAATACAGTTAAACATCTCAGTATCACTATTAGTCATGTGTTGATTAGCACCAGAATCACTAATCCAACCATAACTAATAGCTTCTTTCACAAAATTGGAACAACTAGAAAAATTTTTAAAATTTTTTTCTAAGTTGGAAATTCTAGACATACATGAAAAACCATTTATGAACACACTTTTACCTCCAGTATTAGTGTTTTGAGACTCATTTCCTCCTTTGTCACTGATCAGATTCATGAGTTTTGATATCTGTTCAGGTGAAAAAGGCAAAACAGTAGAACTAGATACAGACTGTTTAGAATTATTCACATTAGAAGACATGTTGGCTCTAGCAGGAGCCTGGCCAACACTCTTCTTTTTATAACCAGGAGGATAACCAACCAGTTCATAACATCTGTCAACAGTATGACCTAACATATTACAATGAGTACATTTTAGGTTTGGATTTGGACCTCTGTTAACAGTTTTCCTCCTATTGTCAAAAATCTGATTTGTTTTAGATACAAAAGCAACATTATTACCTTTGACACTACCACTGCCTCTATGTGATTCCTCTCTTGAAATCACAGAGTATGCAGTCTTAATGTCAGGTAATGGATCTCTAGTTAACAGATTAGTCCTCACTGGTTGGTATATGTAACGCCCAGCTATTTTCTAAAAGCTTATTTAAAATGTTATATTCATATAATTTTCATTATTTTTAATATTATAGTCATCGACAATAATATATCGTTAACTGGAAATTTCATTCGTATTTGTTAAACAATTATTTTATTATTTCGATTCTTAGAGCTTATAATAAAATGTTGGCGAATAAAATACAATAGATAACTAAAAATTTAGTCGACGCTTTTGATCTAACATACATATTTAAACGTTGTGAATAGTATAGTCTAAATACTCGTTTAACTCGATCTAAACAAATATGATTCATGAAATAATAATCTAAGTGCCTAACGAGTCCAGTTCATAAACGAGACCCGAGTCGGTCGCTGGTTCGTTTAAACAATAACTCTCCACCTAACCCACCTACCAAAACCCTACCTATTTAAACACCTTAACTTTTCTATTCTCTTCATCTTCTCATTTCAAACCCTAGCCCCCATAACCTTCATGCTCACCTCCATCCTAACCTCACAAACTCGTCATTCTTAAACCCATGATGGTGCCATTTTTTTTTCTTGTGAATCAAGGCGAAGTGGAGAAAGGACATAATTAATTGAATTTAGGAATACTATAAACAAATTGGAGCTGCATCGTTAATCTTTAGGTGACTTTATATATATATATATATATATAAAACATTCATAGCCACATGGTGAATCAAGGCGCAAGTGAAAAAAATAGACATTAAAAGTGGCGGCAACTCTCCTGTACAATCAACAATATTAACCGTGTTTGATAATGCTATTCTAGCTTGGTCGTAGTTCCGTGACCGAGGATGATCACGGTGATGCCAACTGGAACAGGGTACCGTTCATGAGCTGCTTTTGGCTTCCGTTGGTTCCTTTGTTTCGGGCCGGATGGTGTAGTGACGACGGTAATGTTCGAATGAGTGTTTGCCTCGATTCTTTTCTGTTCGTTTCGATTGTTGGTCTGTTTTATGTTCTGGTCAACACCGGTCAACGGACCAGATCTGGTCTCTTGTTTCGGGTCCTTGTTTGGGTTGGCGTCTGGTTGATTGGGCATCTATGAGTTCGTTTTTGCGGTTGGTCAACACAAACAAACGCGGTCAAAGTCAGTCAACTGTGGTCAAACCGGGTCAACCTCAGTCAACTTCGATTTCTGGTCAAAGCTGGTCAGCGCGGGTTACGAGGCGAGTACGCAAGGATTCACAAGCTTATTCACGGAAGGTATAACACGCCGCGCCTTAGTTACTATTCTTATTTTCGTTTACATCGTACATGTATATATGTATGTATTTAAAAGTGTAAACGAACCGAACCATAACAAAAGTTATTTTTATTGCTAGAATTATCAAGGCGTCAAACCATATATATATATATATATATATATTACTTAACAAATGAATAGTTTCTCGTTCTCTATAGTCTTTAATAAATTGAACCTTTTGTCGCGCTTAAAGACTTAGTTAAATTGTATTGTGTTTTGAGAATTCGGACGATTGATTTTTGGGAAAATATAGACAACTTGCGTTGTCTGGTTTTATGCAAAAACAGAGGAAACTCTGCCCAAATTTTTACAAAATATAAGAAACATATCGAGCATTCAAATCTATAAATAACGTCACGTTTTACAAATAGACACTATCCCAACTTTACTTGTCATGATAGAGACATGTGTACATAAAAATATATTTATTAATATGTATATATATAAACCTAATAGTATAAATATTAACCAGTCTTCGAAAATAAACTAAAACACTAGTCGAGTTACACTAATAATGTTTTCGTTAACAAAAAGTGTTGTTTTAACAATAATTTCTAGATGCGAGTTCGTATAACATATTACGATAAGCATTTTCAATAACTATATACGCACGCATGCATTCGAACAACTAAAACAAGTACAATTGGTCCGTTAAGTCATACACAATAAGACACGTATTGTCTACAATACGAGTCTAGGTAGTCGAATAAACTATCTTTAAAACTAATAAACAAAATAAGTTCATTTGCATTAGAAATTAAGGCATTCTTTACTTGTTATAGGACACAAGGGATTCAATTAATCCAGCTCCAGACATTGTTTGCTATTCTTTATAATGCACTTCAGGTGAGTTCATACTTGTCCCTCTTTTATTCTTTATTCTTTGGGGCTCAACATGTATCACTATCAAAACTCAAACGATTTTAAACTCTACAATCTTTTATGCTTAGTCTAAAGTCTATCATATTCTAAATTCTATCATGCGCAATCTAAAGTCTATTATATGCTTGTACGCTATGCTATGTAGAATTATTTACTCTAACATACAAATGTTCATATAGTTGACAACCCACCTTGCATGTATAGCGCTATAGGATTGGCTATCCGCCCCCTACATGGGTCATGTTAAGCAAAATTCTTCGTGGCTAGTCGCCGTTTGTATGGTTCTCTTGCATATGCCTATAAGCAAAACTTTATTATACTATGTATGTATGTCAAAACTAGTATGCTCACCAATGCTTTATGTGTTGACGGATATTTTATACATGTTGCAGGAAATATTTATTGCAGAGCATTCAAGAAAACTACTTAGGATTGGACATAGAAACTCACTCTAGTTCAAATTATCATATTCTTGTTGTTGTATTTTTCGTTATATGAACTACTCGTATTTCTATTTTTAGACAATAAATGAAATTCTATCTTTAAACTATATTGTCACAAAATCTAGTGTCATGAAGTCTTTGAACAATCTACCACTAAGTCTCACCTCGATGATTCCGCCATCGGTTGGGGTGTGACAGATTGGTATCAGAGCCATGACTATAGGGAATTAGGAAAATTTTCATGATTGACCTAGTCTATAGTTAGGAACCTTTATTTGACTACTTCCTTTACATGCTTGAAATACTTGATTTTCCTACTTGTTTCATATCAATTTCATAAACCTTAAAGATGCATGTCTTTCCTAAGGCAACGTATACTCTAATACAAAGGCACTCGTATTTCACAAACGAAAGAAACTCACTAAAATAGGCGTGAAACCCTTACTTTGGTGACAACTTTCAATCCGTCTCATTCTTTTTAAAATTTTTGAAATTTCACCATCAAGATAGGAGTGATTTCCTTACCTTGATTACAATTTTACTCATCCCATTCCAGTAAAACCTTACCAAAGAGTTAGGATTAACTTCCTTTACTCTATGGATAAGTTCCAATCCACAATTCGAAGACGACATCATCAAGTTAGGAGTGATATCCACATCTTGATGACTAGTTTCATATTCCCTCATCTTGTAGAAGCTCTACTACCAAGTTAAGAGTGAATTCCTTTATCTTGGTAGCGCTTCATTCCTATACATTAACGTAGCAACTTTATCGTCAAGATAGGAGTGATTCCCTTTACCTTGATGATTAGTTCCATTCCTTGAATTTTTCAATCTCTCCAAAGTCTCAAACTTTCGATTGATAAATGACATGTAGTAACTGGAAGGGTGAATACCGTTAACCGAAAGTTTCGGCGAGAGTATTTCCACCTATTAGGCCAAAGCATGATTCCAAAACTCAAAAGAATTTTCAATCACTTTGGTTAGTCGCATTTCCGTTCAGGAACAATCCAAGTCTTGTGTAAATCTCTCTTACGTTATGCAACGAACTTCAAGTCCATTTTACAAAATGCATTGCTTAAACCTGTCTCACTTCTGCCAAATCCTAGTTTCGAATTTCTTAAAAGTATCGGTAAACAACATTATTTCTGAAAATATTTATTTTTAAAATCTTCAAATATTTTATGATAAATCTAGTTTCATATTAAAGCGTGTTATTATCAAGGATTTTCAATTATGCACTTTACAAAGTTTTCTCCAACCCTATACATCGATTCTATAAAACGTTATATTTTGAACAAACCGAATTTTTCACATTTATGACATTTTGTTCAAATGAAATATCAAATAAATATTCTCAAGTATTATAAATTATTATAATAAACATTCCAAAAATATTTATACATCCAAAACCTTAACCTTATGTAATTTTCCACCGATATTATCATATTTCACATTTTATTCTTATCTACTTTACGTTATACCAAATTAAATTTTAATATCAATTAATAATCCAATTACTATTCTATACTTTCTAACATTTGTTAGCGTCTAAATTACATAAATGCTTAATGCTAACTATTATTTTTCATTATTATATTTTTGTCATATTTGATTCAACCCATATGGAACTCTCCATAACATACTCAAAATTTTTAACAAATATTTACATACACTTTATGATTTCATAATCTTTTGTATTTTCTTTTCACCGTTCTAAACCTCCCTCGTATTTTCTAAAAGCGATCTTGTTCGAAGCAGGTACACAATATTTCCATTATGTGTCATTTCGTAATGCTAAAAAATGCGAATATAAATTTTTCTTTCATGAAACATGAAGTCCTTTTATTTACCTGGTTTACAATTGAAAAATTTTTAACGACATATGAAACTTGACCTACTCATATATGGGTTATAATAAGAATCATAAGTTCTTTTCGTAAGCAAACGTCTATAATATATTTATTTATTTTGTAAGACCGATCATTTTCATAAACTTGATTTCATGTCAACTAGTCTATACCCACATATCTACAAACTTGCAAACTTAATGAGCTAAACTATTTACCAGCAACATTTTCATTTTCCACAACCAAGGTTTAAATTTCAACTGTATTCCATATACATCATTCCCTACGAAATTTGATTATTTATCGACCAAAAACTTCATTTTTTTTTCCAATATCAAAAACTCCATTCCTACAATCAGTGACTTACATATTGTTAATATTCTCCAACACATTCTACACCTCCATCTCCTACAAAACATAGTTACTCCTTAATTACCTTTGCCAAAGAGATGCTATTTCATTTTCAATAAACTCAAACATGAATTCCTATTCTGATTGTCCGTATACGTTTACATGTGTACGACACGATCGGAACTACCTCTACAAGTACGTTTACATTTGCATCTTAACACTTTTGCTATTACAATTTCAACTTTAATACGTTTATCTACCCAACAACTAGTAGAGGTCCATATATCCTCTCGACAGTTGGATACATTTCTAGATACACCTTCTTAGATACAATTATACTTATAATACATTATTCGATATGTTTTATACACATTAATCTTTCCATAAACTATGAAGCTTGATACTTGAAATTCGATGCATATTCTATGCTACTTGCAAACTTGATCATACATGAAACTTGTTTATTCATGAAACCTAAGACTTGATATGCGTAAGACTAGATTTTTCCATGATATTGAAAATGGATAATCTATAATACTTGTAATATTCTATAAACTTAATTTTTTTTTCACTTGGCACATATGAATCGTCATAAAAAACACTCTGTCTACAAACTTGAACTCGCTTATACCTAAAACTCAAAACATCCTAGTACTCATGATAAATCTCCTTTAAACTTGAAAAAGTAAACGATCCCTTTCTATTTCAATAAATGCATAAACATTACTTCATGGATTACACTTACAACAATTATAGGAAAACATCTCGTTGGGATGTAGCCTTCCAAGCAACTAGTTTCGGTTGTAGCCCATACTTAAATTTATCCATGCTTATATTCATATACATGCTTTGTTTTGCTAATATACTTGCTTGCCTACCTGCTTACATCATCATTACGTTATCATGTCGTCGCATATCGACGTGTTCGTTTCACAAATATAATGACTAACTCTTAGAGTTAGGACACATGTACGTCATATCCACCATTTTATTTCGAGTTAGTGTCATAGAAAGACATAACACCCTAATGTAAGGTAAATTGGCGATTGCGGTCCGGAACGTAATCATGAATTTACAGGTACGTTAAGGTGAGATGAAATTCTATTTAAGATTGTTGGTAGATGTTCAGTACAAATTTGAAATACCAAAGGTGTGGTGGGTTAGCTACGGTACACCCTATATATAAACACTAATGGGGTATCGAAGATGTGACTGAAGGTCGGACCAATGACCAACTCTAGTCAACCTAATATTTACAATAGGCACTACCCTAAATCTAAGGGTAATCAGTCATGTATCATATAAAGCACAACTAAAACACTCCAAATTACACAAAAACTTGCCACGCTCTTAACTTCAACAAAGCAAACTAAAACCTCTACATTCTCATTCCTCTTGGTGTTCAAAAACTTACCAAACAGTTTGTTCCAAATAAATTTCGAGACGAAATTTCCTAAAGTAGGGGAGACTGTAACGCCCAGCTATTTTCTAAAAGCTTATTTAAAATGTTATATTCATATAATTTTCATTATTTTTAATATTATAGTCATCGACAATAATATATCGTTAACTGGAAATTTCATTCGTATTTGTTAAACAATTATTTTATTATTTCGATTCTTAGAGCTTATAATAAAATGTTGGCGAATAAAATACAATAGATAACTAAAAATTTAGTCGACGCTTTTGATCTAACATACATATTTAAACGTTGTGAATAGTATAGTCTAAATACTCGTTTAACTCGATCTAAACAAATATGATTCATGAAATAATAATCTAAGTGCCTAACGAGTCCAGTTCATAAACGAGACCCGAGTCGGTCGCTGGTTCGTTTAAACAATAACTCTCCACCTAACCCACCTACCAAAACCCTACCTATTTAAACACCTTAACTTTTCTATTCTCTTCATCTTCTCATTTC
Source organism: Ambrosia trifida (assembly GCA_028751855.1). NCBI lineage: Eukaryota > Viridiplantae > Streptophyta > Magnoliopsida > Asterales > Asteraceae > Ambrosia > Ambrosia trifida. The sequence goes on along the minus strand of CM054122.1, from coordinate 192,542,975 downwards.
AAACCCTAGCCCCCATAACCTTCATGCTCACCTCCATCCTAACCTCACAAACTCGTCATTCTTAAACCCATGATGGTGCCATTTTTTTTTCTTGTGAATCAAGGCGAAGTGGAGAAAGGACATAATTAATTGAATTTAGGAATACTATAAACAAATTGGAGCTGCATCGTTAATCTTTAGGTGACTTTATATATATATATATAAAACATTCATAGCCACATGGTGAATCAAGGCGCAAGTGAAAAAAATAGACATTAAAAGTGGCGGCAACTCTCCTGTACAATCAACAATATTAACCGTGTTTGATAATGCTATTCTAGCTTGGTCGTAGTTCCGTGACCGAGGATGATCACGGTGATGCCAACTGGAACAGGGTACCGTTCATGAGCTGCTTTTGGCTTCCGTTGGTTCCTTTGTTTCGGGCCGGATGGTGTAGTGACGACGGTAATGTTCGAATGAGTGTTTGCCTCGATTCTTTTCTGTTCGTTTCGATTGTTGGTCTGTTTTATGTTCTGGTCAACACCGGTCAACGGACCAGATCTGGTCTCTTGTTTCGGGTCCTTGTTTGGGTTGGCGTCTGGTTGATTGGGCATCTATGAGTTCGTTTTTGCGGTTGGTCAACACAAACAAACGCGGTCAAAGTCAGTCAACTGTGGTCAAACCGGGTCAACCTCAGTCAACTTCGATTTCTGGTCAAAGCTGGTCAGCGCGGGTTACGAGGCGAGTACGCAAGGATTCACAAGCTTATTCACGGAAGGTATAACACGCCGCGCCTTAGTTACTATTCTTATTTTCGTTTACATCGTACATGTATATATGTATGTATTTAAAAGTGTAAACGAACCGAACCATAACAAAAGTTATTTTTATTGCTAGAATTATCAAGGCGTCAAACCATATATATATATATATATATATTACTTAACAAATGAATAGTTTCTCGTTCTCTATAGTCTTTAATAAATTGAACCTTTTGTCGCGCTTAAAGACTTAGTTAAATTGTATTGTGTTTTGAGAATTCGGACGATTGATTTTTGGGAAAATATAGACAACTTGCGTTGTCTGGTTTTATGCAAAAACAGAGGAAACTCTGCCCAAATTTTTACAAAATATAAGAAACATATCGAGCATTCAAATCTATAAATAACGTCACGTTTTACAAATAGACACTATCCCAACTTTACTTGTCATGATAGAGACATGTGTACATAAAAATATATTTATTAATATGTATATATATAAACCTAATAGTATAAATATTAACCAGTCTTCGAAAATAAACTAAAACACTAGTCGAGTTACACTAATAATGTTTTCGTTAACAAAAAGTGTTGTTTTAACAATAATTTCTAGATGCGAGTTCGTATAACATATTACGATAAGCATTTTCAATAACTATATACGCACGCATGCATTCGAACAACTAAAACAAGTACAATTGGTCCGTTAAGTCATACACAATAAGACACGTATTGTCTACAATACGAGTCTAGGTAGTCGAATAAACTATCTTTAAAACTAATAAACAAAATAAGTTCATTTGCATTAGAAATTAAGGCATTCTTTACTTGTTATAGGACACAAGGGATTCAATTAATCCAGCTCCAGACATTGTTTGCTATTCTTTATAATGCACTTCAGGTGAGTTCATACTTGTCCCTCTTTTATTCTTTATTCTTTGGGGCTCAACATGTATCACTATCAAAACTCAAACGATTTTAAACTCTACAATCTTTTATGCTTAGTCTAAAGTCTATCATATTCTAAATTCTATCATGCGCAATCTAAAGTCTATTATATGCTTGTACGCTATGCTATGTAGAATTATTTACTCTAACATACAAATGTTCATATAGTTGACAACCCACCTTGCATGTATAGCGCTATAGGATTGGCTATCCGCCCCCTACATGGGTCATGTTAAGCAAAATTCTTCGTGGCTAGTCGCCGTTTGTATGGTTCTCTTGCATATGCCTATAAGCAAAACTTTATTATACTATGTATGTATGTCAAAACTAGTATGCTCACCAATGCTTTATGTGTTGACGGATATTTTATACATGTTGCAGGAAATATTTATTGCAGAGCATTCAAGAAAACTACTTAGGATTGGACATAGAAACTCACTCTAGTTCAAATTATCATATTCTTGTTGTTGTATTTTTCGTTATATGAACTACTCGTATTTCTATTTTTAGACAATAAATGAAATTCTATCTTTAAACTATATTGTCACAAAATCTAGTGTCATGAAGTCTTTGAACAATCTACCACTAAGTCTCACCTCGATGATTCCGCCATCGGTTGGGGTGTGACAGTATACCTCATCAAGACCCATAAGAAATTGAAACAGTTTTATCAAGCTACTAAAGGTATTGAATTCTCTAGCAGCTTGGCAATTACATGAAGGTAATTGCACTATTGAGTCAAACTGTTTCCACATAGTGTTCAGCTTATGGTAATACTCAGACACAGAGCTCCCATTTTGACTAAGTGAATTGATCTTTTGATACAAATTGTATACAATTGATCCATCCACTTTGTCATAGGTTTCCTTCAAATCCAACCACACCTCAGTGGCTAGTTTGGAGAAAACCTGTCCAAGAAAGAGCTCCTCACAAATAGAATTAAGTAACCAAGACAACACAACAGAATTACATCTATCCCATTGTTTCATAAGAACTTCATCTTCTAATGGTCTAGCAGTAGTACCATCTACAAATCCTAATTTATTTTTAGCTTGTAGAGCAAGTGTCATAGAGTTAGACCACACAGAATAATTTTCAGATCCTTTAAGTTTTATAGTGATAATAGACAGACTACTAGTATCACTAGGATGTAAGTACAAAGGATCACTGATGTCAAGTTTACTAATCAGTGTTCCAACAAGGAGAGCTCCAGAATTGGAATCATCTCGATGTTCTCCATCACCAGGAGGTGCTGGATGTTCTGTACCACTCATAGTAATACACCAGATAACACACAAGAGCACACCAACAAAGAACACAAAACAGACAAGAGCAAGACACAAAATAGAACCCTAGAAGGCGAAGCTGTGTAGGTGTTCAGATCAACGGTTCATCACTCAAAAGGTGCCCTCGCAGATCCTTACACAGGAGCCTTTTATGTAACTATATATAGAGCTAGTATAAACCACAAAACAAACAAACAGATAAGACACCAAATATTTGGCACAATACCGGTCCACCTAACCTGGTCAACTGCCCTAGACACAACAACAGTAATAAAAAAAATGGAACAATCTCACAGAGAGGGGGAACCCAAGTTAGGGTTTCTCCAACCTCACAACCAACACCTTCACTTAGGGTGTTGAGTTATGAGGAGCAATTGTAGCAATATACTTCCAATCCAAGAGCACCACCAGATCCTTGGCCAACAGATGTTGACCTAACAACCTGTAAAACAAGAACAAGAATATATACCAAATAATAGACCAGATCTACAATATTTGATTGAACAAGAACCAGATCTATAAAAGAGATCAGATCCTTGAATACAATCAATCAACAGACTCAACGGAAGACAACGATACCAAGATCAAGAGCCTTGAGGCTCTGATACCATGTTAAAAATATAAAATCTATATAGAAACAACCACAAGAATAATAAAAGACAAATGAACACAGAAGAAATAGCGACAGAAAACAGGTGACCAAAATCTTATTTATCCAGCCCAAAAGTACCCAACCAAACCCTAGATCAACTACAAACGTAGTGATCAGAAATATGAAGTACAGATATAGTGATCTACTGATTATTAAGATCAGTTGATCACTATAATAAGGAAATACAAGATTATATCCTTACAGAAATACAGAAAACCCTAAAGGATACAGAGAGAACTAGAGAGAGAACAACACAAATACAAATGAGCTGCTAAACTCTCTAAGAGAGAGAGAAAAGCTCTTATATAGAGAGCTACAGAAATAACACAAAACCAACAAATATCAACCGTTGGACTAATAAGCACATGGATCACCAAGCATCAACGATCCAGATTAATCAGTCGTACACAGCTGGGCCCTGAGCCCAATATCTTCCAAAGACATTAAATAAGCCCACAAATGATCTGGGCCAGAATCAATACCTGAAATACTCAACAAGTCCATTAGTAATAATAATAATCAGCCCAATTAGTGCAGCCCAATAAGGATTGAATTAGATGTATTATTTCAACACAAAACATCACGGCCGTGATGCATTTAATGATTTGTCCGTTATTCAACCCAATGGCTCTTTTCTATATATATAAAAAAATATTTACTATACAAATCAAATCCGTTCACACCATTTGTTCGCAAATTATTCCTACCATTTTTACCATTTTTCACTTAACAAATCCTGCAATTTTCAACATTTTTTAAAACTAACTTGTCTCTACTCTAAAATGATGCGTTGGACCAAAAAGGAAGAAATTGCGTTAACAATGACGTGGATAAACGTCAAGGAATCAACGAACCCATCTGGTCGGTCATCCTTTTGGGCTAGCGTTTTAGTCGAATTTCATGTGTTGGTTGATGAAATGCATCGCACTTGTGATTCACTCTCGCATAGGCAGGTGGCCGGATCTCAAAAGTAAGTGTGAACTCTTTGAAAGACTGTTTAAAAAAACCATGGATGAAGACCTTAATCAAACTGAAGAAATAGCAAGTGAAGATACTTACTCAAGACGGTACATATTAATATGTGACACGACAAAATCTATATTGGTTTCAAAACTCAAAGCCCAAAAGGCCTTAAATGAAAAGAAAGAAAAATCGAAATGCATATATATATATCGTGAGTAAAGATCAAATACATATAGTTTTTTTGTAAGAACTGTGAGAATCAAAGGGGGTAAAAAAAATTTATTTTTTTTTTAGAATTTTTTTTTCCCATGTGCTTAAACCACTACTAGAAAATTAGGCTTTTGTCACCACATTTTCGGTTACATAACGGTAGCAATTGCTCTGTAGTCACCATTTTGCAACCGAGAATGCGGTAGCAAAAACACACGTCTCTGTTGCCCTAATGTCACCAAATAGCTACCACTTTTGTATTTTGCTACCATATTTTTGTCACCACAAAAACGGTTAAAACATTTGCCACCGCTCCTACAATATTTTAGTAAGGTCATTTGCTACCGTTTTGGTACCATTTAGCCACCGATATTGCTACCATTTAGACACCATTTTTATTGAAAAATTACACTTGTTTTGTAACCGTTTTGGTACCATTTAGTCTGCAACCATTTAGTCACCGCTTTCATTGAGAATTTACTACCATTTAGCCACCACTTTCATTGAAAATTTGCTACCATTTAACCACTACTTTCAATGAAAAATTGCTACCATTTAGCCACTACTTTCATTGAAAATTTGCAACCATTTAGCCACCATTTTCAATGAAAATTTGCAACCATTTAGCCACCACTTTCATTGAAAATTTGCTACCATTTAACCATCACTTTCATTAAAAATTTGCTACCATTTAGCTTTTCTACATGGTTTTTTTTTCTTCTTTATTAATTCAATTACATTTCAAGAAAACTATATTATATAAAACAGTCAAATAATACAAAATCTCAAATTATATAAAACAAATTTGATACAGTTTTTCCAACTTTATAATCATATAAAAGACTCTAATAGAAACACAAAAAAACATCAAATAACCAAAATTATCCATGAAAAACTTCAAAATATTCATGTCTAAGTGTTTATAGCCTATTTTCCACCCATAGCTGTTAACGTAGCTTCAAATTCTCCCATTCTATTGTTCATAGCCTCCTTATCTGCATTATATTTTTCTTTTTCAGCCACCAAGCTCGCAATTATTTCTTCGAACCTTTCTTTATCTTCATCTTTTTCTTTAACAAGCTCTTTAATAACCAAATTCAACTTTTCAATCTACAAAACAAGCAATGAATAGAATTAAGAAGTCGGAATTAATAAAAATTAATAACGGGTCAAGTAAGTTACACAATAACATAATTCAATTGTGAGTTACAATTCTAGTGCTAGAAGTCAAATTTGAATTAAGGAGTTTCCATATATGTAGGCCTAGGATTTGGAAAGTAATCAATTCCGCAACAAACACAATCGAATTAACCCGACCCATAAACAATATCCGCAAATCAATCCCTCCACCAAAATGATCAAACTTTTTCAATCCAAGAACATTCATAGAACTTGATGCAAATTATGAACAACAAGCAAGTTCTCAAAAATTATTGCAGTCAAACAAATCTTGGATTATCATAACCATATTCAGCCAAACCATATTCTGTTGAAGAAATGTATTGGGCTGATTGGTGTAATACAAATAGTGACATATGTAAAGAAGAAAAAGACAATGAAGATCCACGTACCTTCTCCGCAAGCGCTGAAACCGAAACAGAGATGGATAGCAAAAATGTAGATGTGAAGGATTCTTATGTGTTTTGATTGGAGTTTATATTTGTATCCATTGCAAAGGTTTAGGAATCAGATGAGAGAAAAACATGGAACAGATTATGAGAAAAAATCGCCATATTTATTTTCCTTTATCATTAATTTTTGTTTTAAATATTTATTTTCATGCCATTGTAACTTTACATTTTAATCCTATATTGTGTTAAATTAGGGGTGTAAACGATGCGCAATGACTTGAGAGCTACTCAGAATCGGATCAGTAAAAAGCTCGAACAAGCCGACCCTTAACGAGCTCGGGCTTGAAAAGGGACTCGTTTAGTTATCGAGCCCGAGCTCGAGCTTTTCTTACAAAGACCGTTTAGGCTCGCGAGCCTAAACGAGCCCAAACAAATTTTATATTATTATCATTTTATTTATAGTGTGCCTACTATTTAACATTGGCGAGCCGAGCTTTGGCTCGTTTAAGCCGTCGAAGCGAGCTCGAGCTCAAAGTATTAGGCTTGAAATGAGCCGAGCTCGAGCCTAGTCTGGCTCGGGCTCAGCTCGTTTACACCCATAGTATTAATTTAAAGGTGTTAAAACGGAACGTTAGCGGGTTGGTATTTATTTTGCCACATCATTTTCAAAAAACAAATTAAATATTTGTTTACCTAAGTTAAAAGTATCTAATATCTACACATGTTGTATATTTTTAGATATGTGTAGGTATTTATTTTGCCACATCATTTTCAAAATTAAAATAAAGATTTTTTTAACATAATACATATGTATCCATACTATCATTGGGCCTAATTGACCATTATTAGGTCTAACTGACAATTATTGGGTCTACCTAATCATCATTGGGCCTAACTGACCATCGTTGGATGTAACTAACCATCATTGAGCTTACTGACCATCATTGGATCTAACTGACCATTATTAGTTTAATTAACCATCATTGGATCTAATTGACCATCATTGGATCTAATTGATGATCATTGGTTCTAATTAACCATCGTTGTGCCTATTGACCATCATCGGGTCTAATTCACCATCATTGGGTCTAAGTGACAATGATTGGATCTAACTGACCATCATTAGGCCTAACTGACCATCATTGGATCCAATTGACGGTCATTGGTTTAATTAACCATCATTGGATCTAATTAACTATCATTGGATCTAATTGACAATCATTGGTTCTAATTAACCATTATTAAATCTAATTGACCATCATTGGATCTAATTGACGATCATTGGTTCTAAATGACAATCATTGGGCCTAATTGACCATCATCGGGTCTAAATGACCATCATTGGGTCTAAGTGACAATGATTGGATCTATCTGACCATCATTGGGCCTAACCGACCATCATTGGATCTAATTAGTCGTCATTGGGTGTAACTGACCATCATTGGATTTAACTGACCATCATTGGATCTAACTGACCATCATTGGGCCTAACTAACCATTACTGGATCCAACTGACCATCAGTGGTGTAATTAACCATCATTGGATCCAATTGACCATCATTGGTGTAATGAACCGTCATTGGATCTAATTTACCATCATTGGATCTAATTGACGATCGTTGGTTCTAATTGACCATCAATGGGCCTAATTGACCAACATCGGATCTAATTGAGCATTATTGGGTCTAAATGACCTTCATTGGGTCTAAGTGACACTGATCGAATCTAACTGACCGTCTTTGGGCCTAACTGACCATCATTAGATTAATTGATGATAAAATATTTATAGTTATTAGTTTTTTTTCTTTCATTAAGTGTGGCTTCTAAATGACACATTTTTTTTTCCGTAAGTGTGGCTAAAGGTTTCCAAAAGATGTGCTTTTGGTCACATGAATAAAAAAAATCCACAAGATGTGTTTTTGTTTCTTTCATTTGTTTTTATAAATTATTATTTTTTAAGTCTTTCTTATTATTTTTCTCACGAATTTACCACCAAAAATAAATGGTGTCAAAATTTGCAACCGATTAGTTACCTTATCTTATAATACATATTTTGGTATAAAATCGGTTGCTAAATTTGCTACCATTTTTCTAGGTAGCATATTTTGGTGACAGTAGCCATGATTTATCGTGGCTAATATGGTAGCAATTTATTCTCAAAATGGGTCCCTAAATTTGCTACCGCTAAGGTGGTCACAATTCAATAAGTTTGTTCTTTTTTTTTAAATTATTATTTTTTACGTCTTTCTTATTATTTTTCTCACGAATTTACCACTAAAAATAAACAGTGTCAAAATTTGCAACCGATTAGCTACCTTATCTTATAATACATATTTTGGTGTAAAATCGGTTGCTAAATTTACTACCATTTTTCTAGGTAGCAACTTTTGGTGACAATAGCCCAGTTTTCTAGTAGTGAACATTCTTTCTAGATGAATAATACAAAAAAAAAAATTAAATTTTTTTTTTTTTTTAGTGTAATTACGTCATTAAGGTAAATACATTAGTTTACACTAGAGTAATTATGTAATTACTCTACACCAAATTTTTTATTTTTATTTTTTTTTAATTTTCAATACTATAATACATGTTTAACAATATGGGAAAAAAAAATTTTGAAAAAAAAAAATAAAAAAAAATACCCTCCTTTGATTCTCACAGTTCTTACCAAAAAAGTTATTTGTACCGGATCTTTACTCTATATATCGTAACCATTTATCATTTAATTTGAATATCATGCTCAAAGATTTTGTATTAATTTAAAAAACATTGAGTGTATCATGCATAAGAGTAAATTAAAAGGCGGCAAATGACGGAGGGAGAATAGCATACCTATGGTTACACTGGTGGTTCCGGCAACTAGCACAGAGGCGAACACTCTCCTCCCGTGAAAAGGAAACCTAAACTACGAATTAATTAAATACGTCTGTGAAGGGTAGGGTTATTAGTCTTTTTATTTTGCTTCTTTTTTTTTTTTTTTTTTTTTTTCACGAGAAAGTAACTATAATCTTTACCCCTAGTTTTTTTTTACATTCTTGTCCTTTTTTAACCTTTTAACTTACAGTATTTTGACAGGAGTAAATTGCATGTTTTTTTTTTTTTTGTCTGAGTGATAACTTTCTTAAACTTGAACTTCAACTTATTGGTAATTATGAGGATCAAAGTGCACTTAACCATATGTTTGTTGTCAAGAGGTTGACGGCAACTAGACGTGACCAAGCAAGTTGCACGCTTACTACTACGGGAACGCATCCAGAACCATAACTTCCTATATCCCGCTTAGAAAGCCACATTGGTGGGTGGAAAACTTGTCCATGTGTTGCTACTTGACATGCAAAACTTGGCTTTTTGAAAAAGTCACTAAGTCATTTCCAAACTCAATTCCCAACACCTTGTCAGTGTGCCTTTGCCTTTCTTAGCGGCATATAAAATGTTGTAGTTCTGGTAGTAGTAAGTGTGCAACTTGCTTGCCCACGTCAGTCGCCATCAACCTCATGACAACAATTAACAGCTGGTCAAGTGCACTTTGATCTTCAGAACCAATACATTGAAGTTTTTGTTTAAGAAAGTTGTCAAACAGACTAGTGTATATACATAATACGTACATGACTATTGTACTCACTAGCTAATAAATAACTACCGCGACTTCATCCATCTCTACTTCAATGCAAAGAAAACACATTTTATAGAACAATATCCAGATTTTATTTATTTTAGTGGTAGTTTTAGATATTTTGTTTACCATTTAATGTAATATGTGGTTTAAAATTCAAAATAATTTGTTTGGTCTAAACTAGAGTGTGTGTAGGTGATCTAGAAGAAGATAAATAAAAATATAGTCTGACTCATAACATATTTGTTAAAGCACGAAACCAATTATGTGGCCCAAGTCTGTTAAGCTTGAAAAACCATTAGTTTAGTCATTTTGGGCCGGCACTTAACCAGTTATGTGGCCCAAGTATGTTAAGCTCGAAAAAAAAAAAAACATTATTCATGTTGTCGAGTTAATTCATCATTCATGTAGCCCATGTTCAACGAAATTATAAATTTATAAAATTTTGTTTTGATGAACCTAACTGGTTTAATGAAGTTAACTTTCAAGGTTAGGCCATGGGGTATACTCTAACCATCTTTAACTCCACCTAGATTTCACATCCTTCATTTTGTCTCTTTTCACACTAGCTCACTTCAAGGAAATGGTTTAACGCCCTTTAACTCTACCTCATCCCTTAACTTTCTCTCTTTTAAGTCATGTTAACATGTTAACTTAGTGACAATTTAATGCTCCTTAACATGGGAAGGGAGTGGTGCACAATAAAAGTTAACATGCCATGTCACCGTTAACACTCTTGGTGTGAAGGTATACCCCATGGCCGTTTAAATCTTGCTTAACTGATTTAGTTATTAATGTAAGTTTTAAGATTTATACATGATAATTTTGGTAAACACCATGTAAAATTTTAAAGGATTAATTTTGGATAATCAAATTTGAAGAAGTAAGAACCTGGTTGGGGTGCTCTGAATCTTCTATCTGATGCAGAAAAGGGAATTCCTTCCAACTCGTCTCGAAACAGTAGATATGAAGCCTGTAAAACAGAACACCGTTAGGACTCGCCACAGGATTGGGGGTAACCCTGTGACCACCCTCCGGCGTGAGAATAAGTATCTGTTCTGTTTAAGAGATAATATTTATGTAAATTGAGTATAGAGATTGTGTATGATCGTCCTTTACCTTTACCACTCCTTTTATAGTTGTTCTTTTGCCTATCGAGGGGAGACAATCCTTGCATGATTGTTTCCTCGCTGAATTAGCCTTTTGACCAGCTCCTTATTTAATACGTTTGACCTGTGTTGACTGGTCTGACTTTGTAGAGTCGGTGGGCTTTCTATTGTTTGGGCTTATGGTTTTGAGGTTTGGGCCAGGTCCGTCTGGGCCATACCTCGTCATGTCCCCCCAGTCTAGTGATAAGAACATGTGATTGTTACTAGACTTTCAAATAAAAAAAGAAAAAAGTTTTGGGATTGTTTTGTATTCCTGATATATTGGTTAATAGCACGTGATGTAATCATGGCTATAACCGTCACATCAATCCTCTATTTAATAAGTTTTAAGTGTGTAGGGAGTTGACATGTGGCGTTTCTATATATTTGAATTTTAAACTTCCTTCAACTTTACCCAATCGTTATTTCCTTCATCAATTGAACGGTTTGTTCCTTTCATTTTTCTCTCGCTCTACTGCTTAATCCTTCCATGGCTCCTAAAGCAAGTTCTTCACGAGTTGCTACAAGTGTATCCGACATTCCTTGCCACTGGCCATCCTTCTCCTCTTTCCTTAGTGATTACCATGTTCCGTTGGAATGGGGGCATGTGCTTCCTGGTAAGGATGATCGGGCCTTTCCCCTCAAGGAAGGGAAAATCACTTTGTACGGCGAGTTTTTTACTTTTTCTCACTTCCGTTTGCCGGTTACCAATTTCCTTCTTGCTATCCTGTCATATTATAAGGTACACCCCTCCCAATTGCATCCCCTAGGTTTAATAAAAATTCGTCATTTTGAATTTTGTGCCCTAGGTTTGGGTAGGGCACCCCTTTTGGAGATTTTCCGTGTGTTGTATGTATTGAAATTCAAAGGAGAATACTTTACTTTTGATCGTCGTCCTGGGTCATCGCCCTGCATTGACAGCTTTCCTCAAAGTGTTCGGGATAAGGATTGGAGGAAGAAATTCTTTTATATTGACGAACAGATAGTTGGCCGGTCCGTATCCACCGTGGAGACCATGCCTACGGGTGTTGATGAAAATATCCCGGATCCCCTTGATGCTGATCCCATTAATGTTGCTCCTCCTCAAGGTGAGGGAAATGTTGAGAAGAAGAAAGACAAATCTAAGAAAAGGAAAGCTACGGCGACCTTGGATGCTGAAGCCCTTTTAGCCAGGCGGCAGCAGTTATTGGAAATGAAGCAAAAGTCTCTTGGTAAGCATGTTGTATTTGTTTTTGTTGCCTTTGTATTGCCAGTTCCTTCCTTGAATTCAGTCCTTCTATGCAGGTGAGAGGATTTCTGTAGACACCTCTGCTTCCGCTTCCGGAGGTGCTTCTACATCTGAAGTTTCCAAGGTTATTCCTATTGCTGAGGGTAGCTCTGAGGAGGTTATTGCTGTTTCCTCGTGTGTTCTAGGTAGCTCTGTTCCAGCGTCTGCTGTTGCTGTCACTTTGGTTCCGTTGTCTACGTTGGTCCCAGCTTCAGTGACTCCTGTGGCAACTTTTCTGCCCTCCACTACTGTTCCAGTCTCTATACCCTTGAAGCCGGTATTTTCTGTTGCAGGCCCATCTATGGCTTCTGGTTTTCCTGCTGGTCACAGTTTTTCCCAGCTCCTTCGGGATGTACAAAAGAACCCTATCCAGTTTCCTGGTGGTCTTAGGACCGATAGTTCGTCGTCTGATGATGCAGGTGGTATCCCAAGCAATGTCTACGTTCCCGGAATTAATTGGCGGCCATCCCTGAAAGATGTCTGTTATGTGCCTAAATGGCATATTGCTGAATCCAGTCGCCTTATCCATCCGGAGGTCATTCGTCATTGGTCTGAGCATGCCTTCCCCCCAGCTGAAAGGTTTTATTTGCAGGGTTTGGATAATGCTCAACTTGCCGAGAACATTCTTGGTGTTGGTGCCAGTTACACTGCTGCTTCATATGAAGTCCTTCGCCGGTGGCGGTCAGACCTTGCTCACCTTTTAGAGGCCCAGGATAGACAGGGACCGCTTTTGTCTCAGAATGACAGGCTTGCCAAACAATTATCTGAGGCTGAGATTCAGTTGGTTTCTCGTCAGGTTGCTGTGGACAAGCTTGAGGCGGATAAAGCTCGTATGGTTACGGGACACATGGAGGAGAAACTGGAAATTCTTCGTGCCAACGAGTCCCATGCTGGTATTATCTCTCGTCTTGAGGGACGGGTTGAAGCATTGATCAAAGAGCTTGCTACTGAGAAAGAATTCATTGCTCGGAATCAGGCGGAGATGGAGAGGTGTAAACATTTGTCCACCGAGTTCAGTACTTTCGAGTCCCGGATCAAACGTCTAGAGGGAGAGAGGGATGCTATGGCTGAGAAGCTTAAGGAGTGTCAAAGGCAGCTGAGTTTATCTAATGACCGTGCTGATCAAGCAGAGGATGCCACCGAAGCTGCCAAGAACCTTGCCATTTCCCTCCGATCTCAGCTGGATCGTTCCCGGGATGATCGTGATTGGTTGATATCCCGGGGTATACCCGCTGCCTGGCGTTTTATCCGGACTAGTCAGACCTACCAAGATCGTATTAACACTTTTTACGAGGTTGCTACGGAATCCGGATATCTTGGCGGGCTCACATATGGGAACGGTCTTGGTCTTGTTGGTCAGAAAGTGCCTCCTCCCACTGAGCAGGAGAAAGAGGTCGGGACCCGGATTGCTGATTCTATGCAGGCACTGAGCAGTGATTCTCTAGAGCCCATATCCCAGCTAAGCAGCCACGTAGGTGATGATGGGATTTCTTCTCTTCGTGCTTTGCTCGAGCCTTTTGTCAAAGGTTCGTCTGATGCTGAAGCTTCTTCCCCTAGTCAAGACTGAAGAACTGTCTTCCTTCTTTTCTTTATTTTTTGTTTGAACATAATTATTTTGTATGTTACATGTGTTATGAATGTGTGGTGTGTGTGTGTGCCACCTGTCACAGATATCATTACTTTTTGCTGACAACGAAGTGACGGTTATTAATTACCTTTTGCATGTCATGATTATCTGTCGTATCGAGTCACCTTTTGCACTATTGCACAGATATTTGTGTCAGTTGCATTAAAAGCGTATCTTTTGATCTTCCCAAAAAAGGATCTATATAAGTCACTTGACTTATCAAACCGTTCACCTTTTTTACCATTTTCACTCAAAGAGAAAAATTTGTTTCTTGCTTCTTTTCTTCTCTATGGCACGCCGTTCAGCTTCTGTTACACAGCTGTCAAGAGAACTTGATGCTGTCGAAGCTCTTCAGATGTTGTATCAGCAATCTCGTGAGATGGATGCTCGTGTAGCTGCCATTGAGGAGTTTAATATTAGGTATGCTGATTATGTTCCAGCTCGTAGGTATGGGAAGGTATATTCCCGTGGTCCACGAAAGTTATTTTTTGACGTGGATGGTGAGAATAACCAAGCTCCCCTGCCTGTTCATGATCTTGATGTGGCTAGGGAGATCCCTGGAGTTCCTGGCCCGGAGGAGGTTGTTCATGTGCCCGAGGCTCCTGTTCCTGCAGGTCCTATCATTTTGGTAGGCGATGACGGTCGTGCTGATGACCATCCAGTTCCTCATCCTTTTAAGGAGGAAGAGTTGCTGTACTCTCCTTGGGAGGTGTTAGCTATCCTGGATGGTAGGATTTGAAGATTATGTGCCTGTGAGGCCATTTTTGTATTTTAACATGTTTGTAGGGAAGTGGCATGTGGATTTTTGTCCTGCCCCCTATTTTTGTCAATGTCATGATTATGACTTTTTTGAATATCATAGTTGGATGTAAAAAAGAATATGTAATTAATGTATGCCGTAAAAGGCGTTTTATTAACACGGTGTTCCGTGATTATGATGGTGTTTACATAGAGTGTGTTTTGTCATAAAACACAAATTTCTTATACATTGTCCGTGTCTGTTTAGACATAGCATTTTTTTAGTTGTGCCGCGTTCCATGTCCGGGGGATTGGTTCCCCGTCTAACTGCTTCAAAGAATACGCTCCCTTTCCAAGCACTTCTGCTATCTGGTACGGACCTTCCCAGTTAGGTCCCAACTTCCCTTGTTTCTCGGACCGGCTTGCCTCGTTATCTCTCATTACGAATTCTCCAACTTTGAATGTTTTTTCCTGCACCCGTTTGTTATAGTACTTTTCCAAGAGCCGCTTGTATCGTGCTTCATTGATGCATGCTGTCTCCCGGCGCTCTTCTAGGATCTCCAAGTTTTGCCGGATCAGTCCCTCGTTAGCCTCTTCACTTCTATTTCTTCTTGGGGAAGGGATCCCGATCTCCGCCGGGATCATTGCTTCTGAACCATACGTTAGGCTAAAAGGTGTCTCCCCATTACTTGTCTTTGGCATTGTTCTATGAGCCCATAACACGTGAGGCAGCTGCTCCACCCAGGACTTTCCTTCCGCGTCCAGCCTCTTCTTTAGACCATCCAGGAGACTCCTGTTTGCTCTTTCTACCTGGCCATTTCCTTGTGGGTGTGCAACAGAAGTAAAGACCTGCTGGATGTGTAGTTCTTTACACCACTCTTTGACTGTCTTGTCCGTGAACTGTGTTCCATTATCACTTACAAGGTATAACGGGACACCGAAACGGCATACTATATGCTCCCATAAGAATTTTTTGATGTTTGCAGCCTCGATCTTTGCCAGTGGCTTTGCTTCCACCCACTTGGTGAAATAGTCTACCGCAACCACCAAATATTTCAACTTACCTGGGGCCAAAGGGAAAGGCCCCACCAAATCAACTCCCCACTTCTGGAAAGGCCAGGCAGCCGTGACTGGGATTAGGTTGTTTTTGGGCCGTATTGTTTGTGGCACGTACTTCTGGCAACTGATGCATTTTTGTAATTCTTCTACTGCCATGTTGTGCATTCCTGGCCAAAAATATCCTGCATTGGTTATTTTGGCAACCACCGCCCGAGGGCCGGCATGTATGCCACATATCCCTGCGTGGATGTCCTGTATCAGGAACCTTGCCTCGGACGGGGTTACACACCGCAAAGCTGGTCCCAAATATGATTTTCTGTATAGCACTCCCCCATGCATCTCGTACTGTAAGGCCTTGGTTCGCACCTTCATTGCTTCTCCCTTGTTTTCCGGGAGAATTCCTCTTTCTAAGTACTCTTGGATTGGCGTCATCCACGATGTTTCTTGCATGTGAACAGTATGCACTTCTGCTTCCCGGGTTGCCGGCTGTTGCAAGGTTTCAATGTGGACGTTTTCTTCTGTCCCTGAGGATGCCAGTTTACTGAGGGCGTCTGCAATGTCATTTTTGTGTCGCCTTACATGAGTTAACGTCACTTTTTCAAATTTTGCCATCAACTCTTTTGTCATCCTTAAGTACTTTGCCATGATCTCATCCTTAGCTTCATATGACTCGTTCACTTGGTTGTTTACTAACAATGAATCAACGTGTGCATCCACCCTTCTGGCCCCCATTGATAATGCTAACCGCATACCGGCCAGGAGTGCTTCGTATTCTGATTGATTGTTCGAGCAATCGAACTCAAATCGCAGTGCGTGTAAGGATCTCGCGCCTTCCGGGTTAACCAACACCAGTCCGGCGCCTGATCCTTTGCTGTTAGATGACCCATCAGTGTATAACTGCCATGCTGGGTCGCTATCATCCATCGCGGTCGCGCTGCTGTCTTTTGGTACCTGCACCTCTTCTCCTTCCGGGATTTCCGCCATGAAATCCGCGATTACCTGCCCCTTGATGGCTGTTCTCTTTTTGAATGATATATCATGGGCCCCAAATTCAATGGCCCATTTTGCCAGTCTTCCTGAAACCTCGGGCCGGTTTAAAACTTGTGCCAACGGATAGCCGGTCAGAACCTCAATCTTGTGCCCCTGGAAGTACCGGCGTAGGCGCCGGGATGCATGAACCAGGGCCAGGACCAGTTTTTCCAACGTGGGGTATCTTCCTTCAGGATCCGAGAGAACCCGGCTGATGTAGTACACTGGTGTTTGAATTTTTTCCCGTTCCACCAAAAGGACCGCACTGACCGCGTGGTGTCCGGCTGCTAGGTACATTTTTAATGTTTCATCGGGCCTCGGGGCTGTGAGGGCTGGTAAGTTGCTGACAAATACCTTCATTTCCTGAAACGCTTTTTCCGCTTCCTCCGTCCATCTGAACTTGTTCTTGCCTAGGCACTCTTTTAGGGTTGATATGAAGGGAAGGGATCTTTCCGCGTGTCTTGCTAGGAATCGGTTAATGGCAGCTAACCTCCCGTTCAACGTCTGGGCTTCTTTCAGCGTTTTAGGGGACGGCATGCTGGTTATAGCCGTGATCTTCTCGGGATTTACCCGGAACCCGTCTTTTGTGACCACCACCCCGAGGAATTTTCCTTCCTCCATCCCAAAAGAGCATTTCCCCGGGTTGAGCTTGATATTGTATTCTCGTAGCGTCTTGAAGGTTTCCTCGATATCAGCCATGATTTTTTCTTCTGTGGAACTTTTGATGACGAGGTCGTCGACATAAACCTCCAGATTGCGACCGATTTGTTTTTCAAACGCTTGATCCATCAGCCTCTGGTATGTGGCCCCTGCATTCTTCAGCCCAAAAGGCATCTTCGTGTAGCAATATATACCGGCGTCAGTGTGGAACGTCGTTTTTTCCTCATCTTCTCGTGCCATTTTGATTTGGTGGTAACCTTTGTACGCGTCCAAAAAACACTTGAACTTATACGGTGCTACTGTGTCCACCTTGAGGTCTATTTCTGGTAGTGGATATGCGTCCTTCGGACATGCTTTGTTCAGATCTTTATAATCTACGCACATCCTCCACGTCCCATCATGTTTTTTGACCATAACCGGGTTCGCCACCCAAGTATGGTATCTCGTTTTCCTCAGGATTCCTGCTTCTTCTAGCTTTTTCACCTCCTGGACCACTGCCGCTCTTCTTTCAGGAGCCATGCTCCGTCTTTTTTGTGTGACAGGTTTAATGGATGGGTAGGTGGACAGCCTATGTTCCGCCCTTGATCTTGCTATTCCTGTCATGTCTGCATGCTTGAAAGCAAATATGTCTATGTTGTTTCTCAGTACCTGTTTGAGTTTTTCACGTGCAGCTGCGGATAGGGTATCCCCTATCGTTACTGTTTGCTCCGGGTATTCTGTGTTCAATACCCACCTTTCCGGTCCGACTAATCCCGTGGGTGCTTGACGGAGTGATTTGCGATCTGTTGTTGCACAGGCTTTATCTCCGGATACTGTCACTACCCCCTGAGGAGTTGGAAACGTCATGAAACCTCTGGCCGTAGAAACCAACGCGTCTATTTTCCCTAGGGTATACCGCCCCATGATCACATTGTATTGAGAGTTAGCCGGGATGACCAGGAAAGTTACTAACACGGTCCGTTCCTTCCGTCCGTCCCCTATCGTGACGGGGAACGTTAGTTGCCCCAAAGGTTCGATGCTTTCTCCTGTGAACCCTCGGACAGGTCCCCTGGCAGGCTCAAGCATTCTCTGGTCCTCCAGGCGCATGCGCCGGAAGCATGGTTCGTATATGATGTCCTCCGAGCTTCCCGTGTCCACGAGGATTCTTCTCATGCTGTAGTCGCCGACTGCTGCTGAGATGACTAAAGCTTCCATGCTCAACATCCGATAGTGAGGTGGGATTGTTATTGTTGCTTCCATCCACGGCTCGATTCTTTCAAACGATCTCTTCCGATCATTCCTTGTTTCAAATCTAACCATGTTTATTTCCCATGGCCTTTTTCCCGCGGCTTTGTCTGTCCCGGCCGAAGACGGGCCCGGCTTGATATCTCTTACTAGGTGGGCTAGCTTTCCTGTCCTGACGAAATACTCAATCTGCTTCTTCAGCTGGAAACAGTCGTTTGTCTCGTGACCGTTTCCTTTGTGGTAAGCACAATATTTGGATTTGTCCTGGGACGGTGAATCTTTCATCGGACGGGGGGTATTAAACTTCAGGTCTTCAGACTCCAGTATCTGGAGCGGTGTCTTTGTTAGGTCCGGGTACTCGAATTTAGGCCTAGACGAGCCCTCTCCCTTCCCTGCAAAAGTATCTTGTGACCTTTCAGACCTTCGCCTGTCATCCCTCCGATCCTCCCGTGTGTCATTGCGAGAATATGGGTGCCTTTCCGAGCGTCCTCTGTTTTTGTGGCCCTGGTGCTCCCTGGGAGCTTCCTGGCCCTTCGCTGCCTCTTGCTTTTTTCGTACAGCATGATTCATGGCTATGGACTTTTCTTGCTTCACGTAGGCCTTCGCGATAGTCATCATTTCGTCCATGGTCTGCGGATAGCCTGTGGGGCCGTGTAACTTTCGCAAAAGGCCGTCATCATTTACTCCCATGGTGAAAGCTGTGCATGCCAATTCCTCCGTTAAACCGGGGATCTGTAGTCTTTCTCTGTTAAAGCGGATTATGAAATGTTCCATTGATTCATTATCCCTCTGTCGGATGTGCATCACTTCATCCCTGTATTTCGTGTGTCTTCTCTGCTGGCTAAATTGTTGGGAGAAACCCTTTACGATCTCCCTCCAATTGGATATCGACCCCGTGGGCAGGCTGTCCCACCAGACCCGGGCCGCCCCAATGAGAGTCTGAACAAACATATGGCACCAAGCTGGCATGGGCCAATCTTTCGATCGTCCAGCCGACTCAAAAATGCTCAGGTGATCGTCCGGATCACCTGTCCCGTCATATTTTCCCACAGTTGACGGCAGCTTCAGGTTTTGAGGGAGTGGTGCGTTAGCTATCCGGGCAGTAAACTTAGAGTATGTGACCATTGCCGGGGGACGATAGGGGCGAGTAAGATCTTCATCATCCCCCTCTTCTCGATGGTCCGGGACACGTGCGTGAGTCATGTCTACCCGGCCAGATTGTGTCGTATGAGGCAACGGTTGGGTGAGGGCTGGCGTGTCCTCGTAGGATAGCCTTGTTCCCGCCCCTTCATAAGACACTCCTCTATCCTGTCTGGAAGTCTGGGTGCCATTCCCTAATCCCAAGGGCATGGATTGTGTAGGCGGGTATATGTAGGGAAAGCCATACGGGTAGGGATTTCCTGCTACTGGAGGGTACATGTATCCGTAAGGGGGTATAGGTAGCTGCGGGAAGTATGGCTGATTATTGAAACGGGCGCCAGAGACGCGTTCATAGCAGCCGAAAAAAGCGGTAAGGTTGACGCAGCCATCATCCATGAAGCGGTTCCCGGAGCGGAAGAGACCCCCGTTATTGCCATGGGCGTCGTGATTGGTTGCGAGTATGTGTTAGTTGGGATTGGTCCGATGAAAGGTGGCGTGGAGGGGACCGGTGTCACAGAGGGTGCGGGCCGGAACCCGCCTTGCGTCCCCAGGGGGGATGTGTACCCCGGGGGTTGTTCCATCAGAATCTCTTCGTCGACATGTCCTGGTGATTGATGGTCCTCTCCCGGCCTTTCCTGAACTCCAGACGTGATTCCGCGCAGAGATGCATTGTTGGTCGTCATTTTTTTTGTGAGTAGAAAGAATGCCTTTCTGCCTTGTTTCCGTCCCACGGATGGCGCCAATGAAGAAGTAAGAACCTGGTTGGGGTGCTCTGAATCTTCTATCTGATGCAGAAAAGGGAATTCCTTCCAACTCGTCTCGAAACAGTAGGTATGAAGCCTGTAAAACAGAACACCGTTAGGACTCGCCACAGGATTGGGGGTAACCCTGTGACCACCCTCCGGCGTGAGAATAAGTATCTGTTCTGTTTAAGAGATAATATTTATGTAAATTGAGTATAGAGTTTGTGTATGATCGTCCTTTACCTTTACCACTCCTTTTATAGTTGTTCTTTTGCCTATCGAGGGGAGACAATCCTTGCATGATTGTTTCCTCGCTGAATTAGCCTTTTGACCAGCTCCTTATTTAATACGTTTGACCTGTGTTGACTGGTCTGACTTTGTAGAGTCGGTGGGCTTTCTATTGTTTGGGCTTATGGTTTTGAGGTTTGGGCCAGGTCCGTCTGGGCCATACCTCGTCAAAATTAAATGGAGATTATAAATATAAAAAATTTCAATATTTCAGAATATTTAGTGCTTGGATAATTTGATTGTTTGGGTTACAATGCAATTAAGTTAATTTAATAATGAGTATTTTTTTTTTTTTTTTTTACAAACTAAAGTGATTAAAAATGAAAAGTTTGATAAATAAACAGTTTTTAAAATATATCCCGACCCTTAGTGATATATGTTTATTTATTTATAAGTTTTGAAACCTAAAAATTTAATAAAAAACCGTAAAGTAAAAACAAACAACGCTAGACAACTTTAATAAACTATAGTAAACTCAAAACAAATGTTAACCAAGTGAAGAATTTAGTTTTAGTTTTTTTTTTTTTTCTTTTTTTATTAAGGTAACTTTCATTCACAAAAGCCACAAGCGGCCCTCAAAACAAGGATCCCTGGGCAACCAACGACTTACATCAAATCCAAAGGATAGTTACACCACATTTTCCAATCGAAATTTTTTATTCTAGTTCTATGTCGAAACCAAAAATACGAGGTCGATTTGATACTTTTCAACACTTCAATCGATCTTCGTGTCTTGTCTTTAAAGATTTGATCATTCCTTTCGAGCCATATCATCCACAAAGTGGTAAAGATGATGTTAACATTTTGTTTGTAAGCAATCATAACTTTGAACAATTAAAAAAGCAGAAGAGGTTAGTTTTTAGGGAATCTCAAGCAGATCAGTGTATAAATATAAGCTTAGAAATTCAAGTTTGTTTAGCAATACACTACCATTTATAGAATACAAGCCATTAGCCTAGATGAATTTATATTTGATTTGATTGGTTAAATATGGATTTTTTTTTTAATTTTATATGAATTGACTATAATATGATTTGATATGTACTGATTGGGTGCTCTAAGTGTATCCGGAGTGGGGGGCAAGGGGGGGGGGGGGGGGGGACTCCTTCAAGCCCCATACACCACCCCACCTTGGCGTGGAAATGGGGAAGCCCCTTGGGCGGGGAAGATCTCACGGGCGTGGGGCAAGGGGTGGATCGATGTGGAGCAAGTTGATTGGTTTGTATTATTTTTTTTAGAGAGAATTACACAAATCGTCCTTTAATTATTAGCCAAATTGCACATTCTATCCTTTATGTAAATTTTTCACTCCTTATATCCTTTCTTTTATACATTTGTTACATCCCTTGTCCTTTAGACTAACTTCCGTTAAAAAACTCAGTTAAGTTACCCACGTGCCCCTCACGTGAGGGGCAAATCTGTCTTTTAAACCCTCATGTCTTCTCCCCTATGTTTTTATAACGTTCATTTATATAATTAGGGTTATTTCTTGGTATAACATCACCACCCTCTCTGAAACCACGACCACCCATAGAAGGGCCGCCATCAAACCCTCTACCGCCAAACCTGCCTCCACCAAACCTCCCATGACCATAAGAAGGAGGTGAATAATCTCTATATCTTTCTGAAAGCCCAACCATAAGAAGGAGGTGAATAATCTCTAAGAAAGCGCGATTCATTTCTCAAATACCCAAATTACCAAACGATTCATCAATTTTACTTCCATAAGCATAAAATTTCAAGGTACACCTGAGACAAACCAATAACAGCATTATAAAATAACCGCCCCTTTTTGTAAGATCACCTGCAATGAAGCAACAATACAAGAATACAACCCATCGGTCAACAAAATTAAAACTGAATCCTAAAATTCCTTTAAAAATCAAAAGCCTCCTTACAAATCACTCAAAACAAAATCAAAAGCCTCCTTACAAATCACTCTAAACAAAAACCAAAAGAATGTAATGATGTAAACCTAAAACCAGCCTTTAGCAAAAACTTCTGCAGGTAATAATAATCAGTAAAATAGAAAAGTGTCTCTAGTTTTTGGACATTTATGGTTGTGGTGTGGTGGTTCATGGCGGAGGTGGGTGGTTGTGTTGTGGTGGTAGTTTTACAAATAAAGAAAGATCGAGATAGAGGATGACGGAGGGTGTAAGGATTGGGTTTTTATATAATAACAAATAAAAATATATTTTTATTAAAACAAATGTCTGATAAAGGAAAAGACATGTTTGCCCTCACGTGAGGGGAACATGTCTAACTTAACTGAGTTTTTTAATGGAAGTTAGTCTAAAGGACAAAGTGTGTAACAAATGTATAAAAGAAAGGATATAATGAGTGAAAAAATTACATAAAGGATAGAGGATGCACTTTGACTAATAATTAAAGGACAATTTTTGTAATTCTCTCTTTTTTTTAACTTTAACACACATTTTGTTTGTAAGCAATCATAACTTTGAACAATTAAAAAAGCGAAAGAGGTTAGTTTTTAGGGAATCTCAAGCACATCAGTGTATAAATATGAGCTTAGAAATTCAAGTTTGTTTAGCAATACACTACCATTTATAGAATACAAGCCATTAGCCTAGAGGAATTTATATTTGTTTTGATTGGTTAAATATGGATATATTTTTTTAATTTTATATGAATTGACTATAATATGATTTGATATGTACTGATTGGGTGCTCTAAGTGTATCCGGAGTGGGGGCAAGGGGGGAGGGGGGACTCCTTCAAGCCCCATACACCACCCCACCTAGGCGTGGAAAGGGGGAAGCCCCTTGGGCGGGGGAAGATCTCACGGGCGTGGGGCAAGGGGGTGGATCGATGTGGAGCAAGCTGATTGGTTTGTATTTTTTTAACTTTAACACACAATTTAAATAATATGATATTATTCCATTCACCCCCCCCCCCATTCCACTCCCACAATTTTCACCTTTCAAACACGGGCCCTACAAGTGCCACATGGCGCATCACTCCCCTTTCCCCCTCCTTATAGTCTAACATGATTTGAAATGCTTTTATTGGGTGGATTGGCTATACATACGCACACATGACAACCCATGACATACTAGTATACTACGATCGTTATGGCGTGACGGTTAAAATAGTGAACCCATTACAATTAGTCTTACGATTGCTTGTTCTGCAAGTGTTAATGCCGGAAGGAATGTGAACCAAAAGATAATGTAGACTTTAATAAGGTTAGTTAGTATTAATTTAAATAATATAATGTTGTGATGTTTTGATATTATTAATAAGATTAAGAAATAAATTTTCCTATATGGCTATATAACTATTTGATGTCACTCTCACGTTACTGTGGGCCCAGTTAAGACAACATTGAATTCGCCTTCCCACTATTTGATGATATAAACATGACATGTGATTCTATTTTTAGAGTATTTCAAGATCAAATGTTACTTTTTATCATATTTGTCGTATACTCATGCTAAGGTGACGTCCTATTTTAATTACTATTTAAAGAAAATAGATAGTTTTACAAATGATAACCATTACCAATATGAGCAAACAAATGGGCAAGTGACAAGCTAATATGCCAAATGGGTGGGCTTGATGGAACTTTGACGCAACCTAAAAATTACATAATGAAGCACTTACGATTATTAATCCAATGATAATGGGCCGAGTGAACTTTAAAGAATACAATTTCATTTCAAAATCCATTAAAATTCTAAAAAGATTGTTTTTTGGCTTGAAATCCCTTTTCATTTGTTTGTTTTTTACTTTGACCGACAATGAAAGTAACACCACTTATTGATCAAACAAATACCTAATCAATCAATATTAATTTGTTGAGATTTGAAAGTGGTAAATCAACACATTTAAAGGCGTACGAAAGCGGCTTTCGATTAATTAACCTCTCTTCCCCTTTCCAACACTAAACTTTTGGGGGCAATCATTCTATAAAATCTACCTTTTTAACTTCTCGATTACTTACAATAAAATATTATTATACGATCATAAAATCTGATAAAAATTATCATCTTTTGTTATATACATTTTTTTTAAGGTGAACTTCAATAAAAACAAGCGCAAGGTCTTCAAAGCAAGGACCACCGCCAACAACTACAACATATACAACAGAAATGTAGTCCAATCTTTCCAAACCAACTTCTTAAAAATAGATCTAGACCTAAGCCAAAGAAAACACGTCGACTTTACTTTCGCCACTAATTCGGCCACTTTGGATTCTTTGGCTTTAAAAATTTTATCATTCTTAGCATTTCAAATCGTCCAAAGAGTAACCATGAAGATACCATGAATGATCTTTTTAGCGTTCTTGTTCTTTCTATCTTTGGCCACTTGAAGTAAATCTTTTATATCAAACGCAATGACCGGACCGATTCTACACCACGCAGCAATAGCGGATCAAACTCCAAAAGCAAAACCACAACCGGTATACAAATGCATCGCAGACTCATCATCGAGTTGCTCAACAAGAGTAGTTACCCCATTTTAATTAAATGTACAAGTACCTAATACATTAAACATAAGTTTTTTTTTTTTTTTTTAACGGCCAATAAAACTTTTATTTCATACCGCTAGCAAGAAACTAGCAACCACAATCCGAAATACAAAACCCAATAACAACAATCGCAAAACAAAACACACATACAACACTGACAACAGATAATTCGAACCTATCCCATTTTTGCCAAGTCAAACCTACACCAAGACTCCCAAGTCATATCCACAATCTTTCCGCGATTCTTTATCCACAAGTAGCTCATAACCTTGATCTCTTTCAAAAGTTTCCCGATCGAGACTTGTTTTTGATTAAAAATAAGGTCGTTTCTTGCTCTCAAAATATTTCAAAAAACCGTTAAGACGACCCCATTTAACGCTTTCTGGGCCCAAGATCCTACCATAGCCGTGTAATGGAGGTGCAACAAGTCCCCAACATGGAAAACAAAGAAGTTAGGGACATGACACCACGCAAAAATCACATGCCATACCTCTAAAAAAACCGAACAGCCTGAAAATAGATGATTTGCAGACTCAATACCCACCTCGCATACCCTGCAGATTTGCGAGTCGACCTGAACATGTTTTCTAGTTAGCGCCTCGGCTGTTGGAAGTCGATCAAGACAAGCTCTCCACATCACGACCCCTACCTTTTTTGGGACCCAATTACACCACAAAAAGGAAGAGGCAGGCTGCACATTTGAAGCTTCAAAGACATGTTGTTTCATACCCCTAACCGAAAAGCCATCTCCCACAGCCCACCCACGACTAGGTGTCATTTTCCACTGAAAGAAACACCCCATTTAGGAGCTGTGTAAGGTCTCCCAGCTTTGCTAAATCACCATCCGACAGTGTCGCGCGTCTCCAGCCCCAAACGAATTACAGAACCTGCAGAACCACTTTGACACAGTCCAAAACAACACAAAGTCTTTTCTTTTCAATGGCGAACAATAACGGTAACTTTTTAGCCAATGGCTCATCGGCAATCCACCAATCATACCAAAATAAAATCGTATCTCCTCTCCCTACATTCCCTTTAACCATCTGATTGTTATCAACATTGAGCCCATCCAAGATCCCTGGAATACTTGCAATCTGCTTCCAATTTCCGCCTATCGAAACCTTGACCAAAATAAAATTCCATCCCCTACTTTTCCCGTGAATCGACCACACCACCTTGCGCCAAAGGGAGGATTGATTCGACTTAAACCGCCACCACCACTTAGATAACAAACTGAGGTTAACGTCCCTTAGAAGACCCAGGCCAACCCCACGGTACTTTATCGGGGCAACAACCTTTTCCTAGGCAAGCCAACTCATCCTGTCAACTTCATCTGTGCCGCCCCCAAAAAAGTTTTGCCTCTACTTCTTGAGCCGATTGATGATTTGAATAGGAGCTCTAAAAAGTGAGAAAAATAGAGTGGAAGGGAATTCAAAACTGATTTCAATAACGTAATCCGGCCGCCATACGACAAGATTTTTGACTTTCAAACCGACAATCGTTTCTGGAACTTCTCAATTATCGGCTCCCAACTCCTCACTAAATTCATGTTAGAGGCAATAGGAATCCCAAGGTGAGAGAAAGGAAAGCGCCCCGGTTTACAGTTTAAAGTCCTTGCCAAACTAGCAACTTCCTCATCATTTGCCCCCAGCCCATGAATGCAACTCTTCCTTGAGCTAATCGTTAAACCGAAGACCAAGAAGAAACCCCGCAATAATCTTCGCAGATTTAAGGCAATAGCTTCAGACCACTCCCTACAGAAAACCACATCGTCGGCGTAAATAAAATGAGAAAGTAATAACACATCATGTTCTTTTCTAATAGTCTAGCAAGTTATTGACATTCATTATGATGAGGAGCTAATCTAAGGGTTGTTCCACTCTTATTTGGCCCAGTTGGACAAGTGGAACGGGACAGATGATGTCCAAACTTTAAGTGAATATAACTTGGGCTACAATGGAGTTACGGTCCCGTGACAAAAATGATGAGACGAGTCGGACCATGTGGCAAACAATAATAGGTAGTTTGACCCAACTGTTATACCCAGTCTATTTGATATATATTTAAGGCTCTAACTTCATCAATCAAAATTTTCTACCATTTGTGTTGGTCTTTGAGGCCAAATTTATTTGATTTAAGACTTCGATTTAACCAATCAAGATTTTCTCCCAATTTCGTGAAACTTTCATACTTACCTTTTATGGTAAAAAAACGTGTGAATCTTTAATGAACACAAATTACTTATTTATTTACGGTGTTAATATGAATAATTATCAATCAGGCTGAAATTTCAAAAATTTAGTGAACTTGCAAAATTTAGAAACCCCAAATAAAAAAGGCAGATGTTGTAATGTTTTGATCATTCAAAAATATATCTATTTCTTTCCTTTGAGAATTATTTTGTGTTTGTATGTCTCTTCTCTATGTCACATTATAACACAACTTAAAAACTATGTGATATATTAGTATTTTAATTTTTTTTGTGATCAACTATTTACATTAATAATAACCAAGTTACATATGGATAATGGGTAAGCGAGCAACAAGCTGCGCCGCTATCCCTTTAGTAGGTATTTTAATGAAATCTCACCTATATTTAGTAGGTATACAAGTGTTAGGAGTACTTGTGTATGAACCTAATCCTAATATCTCAATGACCATATAATATGAATTTGGTGAATGGCAAGTGACGCTATACTCTTCTTTATGTCTATCTTTAGGACAATATATGTACCATAATTTATCGATCATTAACTATGGCTCCATTGAACTTGTGAATACAAGAGTTAAACCGTCTTTAATAAAATAAAAACAATAGGCACACCGGCCATCGATCAATAATTGAATTTTATAACTGCGCCAATAAAAATAAACAATCTAATATATATAGAGAAAGAAAGGTGTTAAATGTGCAAGATCGAGTATGTCTATTGGGCAGCAAACCAAACTTAAAGCACTAAAATGCATATCCACCAGCCCATCCATTCACATTCATATCACTAAGCAAGCAACTTGCCAAAATCCATCATTCCAATATCAACATAACAACAAAAATAAGATTTCATTATATATTGCAACATGCATCATGTTAATTAGCATGTCAAGTCATTAGATAATTAACAACTTTGATGGCATACTACCATTGGTAGATACCATATATTTACCTACCTTTTAACTAAAAATTTTTAAAACTAAACTACTCAACCATAAACACTTGGTTATTTTTGTAATTTGGGAGTGAGGTCCTCAAGTTCAATAGGTTCCTTGATCCCGCTTTCAAGATTCCCAATCGCGTTTTCTTCGGCATCAAAACTAGCATGGACACTATAAACGAGATAAACAACTACTGCCAGAGCCGAAAAGAAGCCAAACCGCGCATAAGAAGGTCCATCGAGATTTCCTAGCAAGAATATGTTAAGAAAGATTGAGACACATGGTATCCATGGCATCAATGGGACCCCCCAAAACTCGGGCTTTCTTGCTTGAGGGACTGCATAATTAAACACAACCACTAATCCACATACGACCATTAAGCAGGCCCCAAGGACAAAGCCCTTAGGCTTGCCAGGTGGCACCAACCACCATAGCAAGGTGAACATGACCGAAGTGCACGAGAAACAAATCAAGAAAGATAATGTGGGCCATGGGCTAGGGGTCTCAACCGATACATATCGCCTATAGATGACAGCATTTGCAACCATAAAGAAGACAAATAATGTCCCGATTGAGACAAGGTTAAGAAGAACATCCAGCTCGGTGAAAAGGGCAATCGCCGCTGTGAAAATTCCTGAGAATTGAAAGTTGATTTATGTCATAAGCAAGTTGATTGTTTTTAGAAATAAGTTCTAAAAAACATAATTGTCAAGATAAAGGTCAAAGTCAATGATCTGTTTATACTACCTAGATTCTATTAATGATATAATCCCATTAATGATTATAAAAACTACACAAGACCCACATCATGCTGCAGATTGGTCTTCCAATACAGGAATAAGATAAGATATTTCAGCAAAAAGGACTCACATGATTTTGCACACAAGAAAATACCACTTTAAAATAGAACATGGTTCTATGGGTAAAAAGTTATTATATGCCTAACCAGTGATGACCAGCTTTCCTTTTCAAGGACTTTCATATGTTTATGAGTTTATCCACAACTACACTAGTACAAATATTTAATAAAAGTGACCGCATTAACGACATACTTATAGGTACAATATCAAGATCACAAGACTTTATTTTTAATATAAATATAAATTTACCAAGGAAAGCGGAAGCGTTGACAGGCGTTGATGTTTTCGGATGGACCTTCGCAAACCAAACAGGGACAATGTTGGACCGCCCAATCACACAAAGGTATCGAGCTTGCCCCAACATAGCTACCAACAACGATGTTAGGATCCCAAAGCTAGCCCCAACACCTATTACATTCGACACCCAAGTCCATCTATTCGATTTGCCTACAAATGCTCCTGAAAATGGTGCTTCCGGGTTTATCTGCAATAGAAAGCATCTCTCATCAATGATAAATTGTTGTTTTACAAGCAAAATCTTAAAGCACAATAGAGAAGACACATGTTGTGCTTATGATGCCACTTGTGAGCAATATTCACATCTTATAATGTTTCTTTTGAACTTCCATGAAGATCTCAAATCTTTTTATGCATTGGTTGAGGTTTATTAGGGGCTTTTTGGTACCATTTAGAGGTCCAAGAAAATAGCAGTATGATTCAGCACTTAATCATTCAGACTTCCTAATAATTCAGCACTTAATCAACCAAACAGCCCCTTATATAGAATAAAAACTAGACATCTTGATGGTAACATGATCGTATTTAGTTGGTAATAATAGTTAATGATTCAGCACTTAATCAACCAAACAGCCTCTTGTACAGTTGTATATATATACACGATACATGTAAGACATGTTTAATAGGTGACATGCCAAATAAATGAAACAAAAAAACTAACATATACACGATATACATGTAAGAGTGTCACAAGTTGTGTACCAAAAAGTTTACTAGTATCTACAAAAAATATGTTTCTAATCAATTATACCATTAATACGATATTAGTTTTTTTATCGGCAAACAACTGTGTGGCAACCACCATTGCGGGGCGTCGTGCCCAAGAATCGACTACTCGACCTCCAGCAGCCCCCGCCTTCTCCCGATGCGCGAAAACCTGAGCCCCACCCGCCCAAAAGCACGACAGTGTTATAGAACTCGGTAATCATAAAATTAAAAACAAAATGAGAAAACATAGTATTATTTATAGTTTAACAGTCACTACAGTTACTTTACAGAAACAAGAACTTTTAAATAGAAAGAGACAAATTATATTTTGTTCTTAAATTCAGTGCCAGTATTTAAATTATATTTTAGAAATATTTTTTTATCACTAATTAGTCAGTTACTTAAAATATTGTATTTCAGACAAAAGAATCGAAAACATATACGCCAAGAGTAAGTATTACCTTGTTTAAAAAAACTTAAAATAGCACTGAAAACCAACCAACTTTCATAAATCATAATACAATAACAAATGCATATTTTTTATTTTATTTTAAAGTCAATAAAGTTAAAAAAAAAAATAAACATCCAGTTCACACGTAACTATTAACCCAAAATCTTAGTTGTCTTGCAACTACAAGCACCAGCTCGACAAACAAACTAAATGACAATTTTTTCTAAAAAAAATAAAATAATAATTTTATTTTATTTTTCCTTTTTGGAGAAAAGCTTTAAATACATGTGACATGCAAACCAAGCGGTGGTAAATACTTCATCAAACCAGATGCAAAAACACATGTTCAATGTACTGTACTTAATTACTTATATTTAATTTGTTATTAATAATTAATACCATTAACTCACTATTAATTGCAAATTAAATACATACCAAATCATAAGGTAGAAGCATGGACATTGAAGTGGCCATCAAACAATAAAGAACGGTGACAAGAATAACTGAACCGGTAACTCCGATAGGAATATCCGTAACCGGATTTTTAACCTCCTCTGCCAGCGTTGAAACGGCGTCGTATCCAATGTAACTTAGGTAAACCAGAGCAGCCCCGTTGAACACTCCTGAAGCTCCGAATGGGAAGAACCCGCCCGGTTGAGCCGGGTTCGATGGTTCGGTGAAGTTCTTGGAGTCACCTCTCATGAACCCCATTATGATCACAAACATTATGAATAGAATGTGAAGTGCGGTTAATACCATGTTCAATACAGAGCTTTCTCTAGTGCTGTAACCAAAATTAAAATTAGTAAATATTAATATTAAATTTATTTTATTTTAAGAGTCCTTAAAAACGAAAATTACATTAAAATAGCAGGCAGACAGGGAACAAGTTGAATTGTATGGTCATATACTGTAATGTTATGAATGTAGTTTTTAAAAGACTTAGTTTTGTTATTTAAAAATGGCTATCGGCGCAACATGTTATCCATTTGCCTTATATTTTAAAAAAATGGCAAATGAGGTGTCTTATTGCCCGTCTGCCCTCTGTTTCGACGCATTAGATTACAAAAATGTTGAATTAAAAACCTGTAACAGATGATGACGGTTATGATGACTATCACAATAACCGCGATGAAATCGATTTGGTTGAAGCCTTTAGGTAGAGATGTTATCGTTATCCTCCATTTAGATTCCGCGGAAACACCAATGGCGGTTCCAAGATACGTCGTGAAGCTTCTAGCCACCGCAGCGTTGGAGAACACGTAGTCCATTATCAGATTTGCTCCGGTTAGAAACGCCATGAACTCACCTACACAAAAATCGACAAACTCGATGAAATCACACAATGCGATACCAATTTCCGGATTTCCGACAGTAATTTAACTGGTTGCGTTACGTGTCATAATTTTATGAGCACCGTTTTTTATTTGAATATTTTTTAATGTTAATTTTGACGTCATTAATTTCAACTAAAGCTTATCTTATAAATATATTATTTTATACTTTTTAAATCATATCACTTATTACTAAACTATTTAATATTTATTTAGCAGGTGTAATACACGGGATTATAACCAAGTTTAACAACGAAGGAAATAAACAAACCGAAAGTAACACGGATATAGCTAAAGGCACCGCCAGCTACGGGCATGTGAACAGCGAACTCTGTGTAACAGAAAGCGGAAAGCAAGGCACAAAATCCGGCAATGGCGTAGGATAGCACAACGGCAGGGCCAGCCTTGCTATGGCTAGCGGTGCCGGTGGTTACAAACACACCGGCACCGACCATTCCTCCGACGCCAAAACAAATCAAATCGTACCATCGAAGAGTTTTCCTCATGTTTCCGCCGTAACGGAATCGAGCATGAGTTGATTCGTCTAAAGTTGTGGTGACAGAGCCGGCTCGACGAAGGAGCCGGCTCGGAGTGTCACCAAGAGCATTGAGGTATGATTTGAAGCTTGAGAAAGAAGAAAGATGGCTGTCAATGGCCATTAGAGTTGTCTACTCTCTTACACTATATTATCTATGGGCTGTATGTGTGGATGTATATATATAAGAGAACGAAATGTTATTTTTTATAAAAATTTGTACTGAAAGTGACAAGGCACAGTAAAACTAACGGCGGAGGAAAGTTTTGAAATTGGTCCTTTTAGATTTGAATTATTTATGATACAGCCCTCTATGTATGTTGGTAGTTTCAATTAAGGACAATAGAGTTATTTCCAAAATCAAGTTTGATTTTCTAAGTTGATAATGATAATCCACCACTAATTACACTTGTATTCAACTTGTAGATGATTACATCCACCACAATTGACTTCTCAAATGTTATTTGGAAGATATGAATTTAGCATGTAATATGTTTATGTGTTAGTATTAAATCACACTTGCGATGGATGTAGTGTTTGTTCTCATTTTATTCTTGATTGATACCTTATTTCATGATTAAGATTGTAATAGGTATGTTTGTTATTATGATTGAATTAGATTTGGTGGTTGTTTGGCGGTTGCTGCGCTAGTAAGTGTGGAGCCATTAAAAGGTTTGATTTGGTAAGAAACTTTGAATCAGTATGGGGTCTGACTATGATTGACATGACTAGTTGGTGGTGGTGAAGGAGGAGGAGGAGTTAGGTCAAGGAGGTGATGCGTGAGTAGCCGGCTGTGGGTTATGAACACAAGTGAGTGGATAAATATGTAAAATTTTCATTACACATCATTTTGAAACATAATAGATAAGATGATTACTGATTGATTCAAAGTTGTCATGTCAATAAACTAAACACACTTAATGCTGGTATAGCCTTTTAATGAAATTATTAAGATTCTACCAAACAACCATTAAGCGTTAAGTTAGAAAATAATACAAACTATAAAAGTGATGATATGGTTAAGTTATTTTTTTATTTGAATTATATTTGTCTTGCTAAAGTATCTTTTTAGGTCAATATACTCTTATAAATATATTTCATGAGGTTACCTTCTAGTGTGTGTATATATACACACATACACATGAGAGGTTTTATTTTGAGAACGCTAAATATCGTGAGAACCGCAACAATAAATGAGAAAACCAATCAAAATCAATTGTTTTCAATACAAACGTAATTATAATTAAAATATAACATTAAAAAATATTTTTTTTTTTCAAATTATTTATCTTTTCTTGCAAAAACACTATAAATTAACTTTTTACACATATGTAAATGAAACAGTTTACGTATGTATAAACAGTAAATTTACACATGTGCAATTTATTTCTGTATACGTTTAAATTTATACGCGTAAATTGTGTTTTTGAAATTGTATTTTAATAATAAAGACAAGTGTAAAAAATAAATTTTGAATTTGAATGGTTTAGATAACGTTCTCGTGGTTCGTACGAAATATATGTGCTCTCAAATTAACATCCCCCTGTATATATATATATATATATATATACATACTATTTTTTTTGGATCGGCTAAGGACATCACCTCGGTACCCCCGTTTCGAACCCCCATTTCCGCATCGTCCCTGATGGCATAAGCCCTTTCAACGTCAAGGGGTGTATTTTTGCTGGCCCTAGGATTCAAACCGTATACCTCTCCCGGACGAAAACCTCTCTAAGAAGCAAACCCTCCCACCTATCCCCAATATATATACACTGTTTGACCACAAACTATATTATTTGTGTTATTTTTTTAATTTAACGTTCAATAAGAAGCAATAACGAGAAAAAATTTTAAACTAAGGACCAAATATATGTTGGTGTATTTTTCCAATGCAATTATTTCCCACATTTATATTATTTGGCTTTTGCTATTAATCATTTACTATTTATTGTTAGTATTGCTATTTTGTTGTTATTAATTTACTTTTTTATTTTTCTCATTGATAAAGAAAAGTAAAGTCATTATATATATACATATATGTATGTATCTATATAGAAGAGTCATTTTGAATGCACTCGATGTGAAAACCGTGTGTGTATATATATATACTAGATTATACCCTGGGAGCCTCTCGGGGTTGAGAAATCTAATATGACATATTAATCTTACATATAAAATAGAATGATACGCTTTACAGCTACATGCAGGAAAGCTTCGGGTAACACCTAACCTAAAACAATTAAAAATGTATCTCAAATGTTAACGGCTAACCTTAAACAATGTATAACTCTAATAATAATATCTAACCTAAAACAATGTACAACTCCAATGCTAACGCATGTTGAAAATAGAATTCATATTTACCGAAACATAATTAGTGAATTGCCTATACTTGATTAATGATTTACCTGAACACTTTGTGTTTTTTTTTCCTGTATGAACAGAATCCTACAAAAAATAGTCGTTTTTTCTCCGTTTTTATATAACACTATGGTACTCGTTGGAAAGATAATAAAATG
Source organism: Ambrosia trifida (assembly GCA_028751855.1). Lineage (NCBI taxonomy): Eukaryota > Viridiplantae > Streptophyta > Magnoliopsida > Asterales > Asteraceae > Ambrosia > Ambrosia trifida. The sequence goes on along the minus strand of CM054122.1, from coordinate 192,507,718 downwards.
CTCGTTAATTTGGCGTAATTTTTTTCTTTAAAAAATCTCGTATATAAAAGATATTAACGTTTGAAAATTATGGGAGGAAACATAAGAGATAAGAAAGAAAAATCCAATTTTGTTTTTAAATTCTTTTTTTCCTAAAATATCTCAATGCCACATGGGATGACACATGGCACACTCAAAAAAGAGAATGTCTCTTTGAATGCCATGTCATTAAAATGGCTTTGGTTTATTATATGTATAGATGAATGAAAAACTGAAAAAACTAGGGCGTTTAATATACACTTCTAACATTTTTAGCAAAATAAATAAATAAAAGCGTCGAAGGAATTTAAAAATAGAAATAACACATAATAAAAAAATCTACATAACAAATGTGTAACACTAGAATGAAGAGCCATTTAAGTTGTAAAAAATCCCTATGATTTTTTAGAGATATATATATATATATATATATATATATATATTGGGATCCGTTGAGAACTCGATGAGTTGCGAGAACTCACGAGAACTCGACGTAAAATGCGAAAAAATAAAATTATTTTTGCACAATGCTGTAAAAACACGTAAACCCCGTTGTAATTTTTTTTAAAATATATGAATTTATGCTGAATTACGCCGATGTAGAGGATTTTTACCCATATGTAAGTATATTAATATTTTATTCAATATTTTATTGTTGTTTAATTTTAGAGCACATATTCATTTTTGATTAAAATAAGTTTGTGGTTATAAAGTGAGTTCTTATGGTTCTCACAACTCATAGGAGTTCTCAAATGATCTCAATCCTATGATTTTTTTAATACAAAGAGCTCTTATTGTAGAAAGAATATGAACTAATTTGAGCCCCTAGTCTAGAAAATCAATAGATGAAATTGAAAGATTCAAATGTTTTTTTTTGAACAAAGTCTACATTCAATTGTGAAATAAAAAATATCACACACTGAATAAACAGAAGAAAAGAGTTGAGAATGGTTAAATAGGCATAACACACATTTTACTTTCTTTTATTTGCTTACCATATTGCTATACTTACAAAAATTCAACGAGTTTAACACATGCATATTTATCACATATAATGTGCATAATTATCATTTATAACATGTATAAATATCATTTAAGACATGCGTGATTATATAGGTTGTGTGTCTTAATGAAATTGCACTTCACTCTAAGGACATGTATCACCTTATGATTCCTTCATATCCTTAATTTGTAGGCCATAATCACGATGGTACTATTTTTCATATGCAATTTGTTCCTATGGAATAGATTAAAAGTTTCAATTGTGAAGAAAATCACAAATTGATGAAAAGAGTTAGGAAGGGTAAATTATGCATAACCTACAACTGTTTTTTTCAAGTCCCATGACCCCTCCCTATTTTTTAAATATCATAACTTTTTCCATACCGCATTATTTGAAATAATACCATAAAAACAAGCATTTTATTCTTTTCAATTTGCATATCTTGTTGCTATACTTTTAAAAAAATCCCGTAGGTTTAACCTATGCGTAATTATCATCTAAAACATGCGTAATTATGTAGGTTTTGTGTCCGAACAAAATTGTGTTTCACTCTACAAATATCCTTTGTAGGTTAAAATAAATTTATAGGTTAACTCGCCCGTAATAAAATATTGGTACAACCCATAATATACAATTTATAATTCTCAATGAGATAAACCTAAAATTCTGTTAACACTAAATAGAGCAAATGGGGATTTTATTTATATATTTTTTAAGGCGTAAATTGCAATAAATGCAAAGTAAAAGGGGTATCGTGAATGTTCCATCGTGTATTTAAAGTAGGGGTGTTCAAATTCGGATAATCCGAATTTCGGATAATCCGAATTTCGGATAATCCGAAATTTCGGATAGTAAATATTGGGATCCGAATCCGGATCCGAAATTTCGGATATCCGAAATTCGGATAATCCAAATTTCGGATTTGGATCATCCAATGGATAATCCGAAACTTAAAAAAAAATAATAAAAAAACGTTATCCTTTATGTCTAAAATGTGAACATGTTAAAAAACAAAAATCGAAGTTAGATAAACGAAACTTGAACAAAAAAAATGTAAAAGAAACTTACCGTTTGGTGGACGGGGCTGTGGAGGTCGGAGACGAGGTGGACGGGGGCTGTTATAGAGAAGAGAAGAGGGAGTGACTGCTATGAATTGGAATAGTATGGACTTAAGGTTAGGAGGATTAGGGATTTAGGATTGTATATTTTGTTATGTAGTGTATATAATATTATAAATTTATATATATATTTTAATATTCGGATTCGGATAATCCGATTATCCAAAAATTTTCAAAATCAGGATCCGAATCCGAATCCGAAATTTCGGATTATCCGATTTTCGGACATCCGAAAATCGGATTATCCAAAATTTCGGATAATTCGGATTCGGATTATCGGATTTTTCGGATTCGAATTCGGATTCGGATTGTTTTGAACACCCTTAATTTAAAGGGTGTTTGGGGTTGAGTTTTGAAATGAATTTTAGATTATTGCATTTTCAAAACGCAAATAATCAGCCTTTAGTGATTGGGGTTGAGTTTTGAAATGGATTTTTAAGCTACCAAAATGCAATAATCTAAAAGCAGCTCCACCCATACTGCAGCAAAACGAAAAATCAGTTTTCAAAAAGCAATCCCAAACACCCTCTTATGGTAGCCTCATACAGCTTTTCCGCTTCATTTTTGTAAATAGCTAAGCTTTTATTGCAAAGTTTCCAAGCCAAAAATTGCTTTGTTAATCAATATCTATAATCTATAAGTCTATGCATACTAATAAATAAAACTCAATAATACCACTTGTCAATTTCTTATTCCAACTTCATTTTTATTTACATTCTCCTTTGGACACGTGGCACTACTATATAATTTATCTTTTTTTTCTTTTTTAAAAACAAAAAGCAATAAATGAGAATGGGAAAGGAAACTGACGTAAATTAGGAACTCATTAAATTTTCTTATTAATTTATTTTGGTATAATAATAATATTCAGGCCCAAAGAAGAAAATAAGCCTAATGGTCGATTTATACAGTTAATAATGAATTTGGGCTTGGAATGCAATTTTGGAACAATATTCTCGGATATTTACATATATTTATTAATAAAAGTGTCTCCCAAAATAGATATATTAACAATGGTAAGTTTCATATTTTTTTTCTCTGATTTTTTATCTTTTCGAAAACAAAAAAATAAAATATTATATTATTATTACAAAAATTACATAACCCAACCGTTATCTAATGATGGTATTACACATTCATTATTCCATCCATATAATCACATATTTTTTGTAGCAAAACAGGTTTCTCGATCATATCCCTTTTTTTTAATTATTCATCTATTTATTTTGCTCTATTATTAACATTGTGTGTTTATGTTTATAATTTTTATTTTTTTTGTTAGGTTGTAATGGATCTTAGAACCGCCCAAATGGTAGCCAACGACGCTATTCTTCATCAAATTACGTATTGTGGAATATGCAATGTGAATTGTCTTAACGACGCTCAGTTTTTTGAACATTACAATGGGAAAAAAACATAGATCAAAGGTAATCTACTATAATATATAAATAAAAGCTGTTGTGGGATACGTGTCACATTTTGAGGGCCTCTTGAGTTTTTTTTCCCGCTCATTTACCTATTCTTTGATTCTTTCTTTGTAAGCTACTTTTCTTCTTTCCTATTTATCCTCACAAACCTAACCAAAAAAACAATCCTATCTCTATCTCTCTCACTCTTGCAGAGGTACGACTATTCTCTACTCTCTAAGCAATTTGGTTTCCTATTTGCTTAATTCCATTAATTTTGACGTTTTGTAATCTAAATTTGTACTTTAGTAGGTTTGTTGACAGATGGATGTTGGAGATTGGAACTCTTATAATATGTGTGAAGTTTATAAATTTTAGCTATTGCAATTCCTATAATGAAATATGAAATAAATTGTTTATCATAAATACTATTGCGCTTTAGTATAATATTAATATATACTGTAGTGCTTTAGTATATGTGTTTTATATTAATGATGTTTAGTATATGATTAGAATTATATATGCCTACGTAATATATTATCTATATCTATATACTATATAATAAATAAAACATTTTGTTAGACACTTGTCACATTCTTTGGCCATCTAATTATTATTTTCCTGCTCATATTACCGTGTTGTAGTTTGGGTAAAAACGTGGTTCTATGGTAACAACCCGACCTTCGATATCCTTAAATTCACATCATTCGGTCTAGAAACCCTATACAAAAAAACCATCTTCCATCATTCAATGATCCCATGCAATGGACATATATTTTTTAAGACATAATTTTTTTTTATAAAATTACTTTTATTCTACCGATGTAATACAAGAAATTCTAGCATGGTCTAACTATATTATAAAAGAAAGCAAATGGGGGACACGTGTCACTCTATGGGATGATATCCATCGGGTGTTTTGCCCTTTTTTCTAGATTATATTTATGTAAATTTGAAAAATTAAATGTAGATAAAACAAAGCGATGGAAATAATTATACTTTGAGTGTATTTTTAAAATAATTTTCTAAGCAAAAATAAATACCATATTAATTTGAATTTTGAAAATAATATTTGGATAAAGGAAATCAGAAGTAAGTGTGACAATGAATCAATTCAATTTGAAAAATAGGATTTGGATAAAGGGATATAGTGGTAATTGTAATAATGAGTTTTTTTTTATTGTAAGAAATATAATTTTAAAATCAATTACTTCAAAAACATCATAAAAGATTAATACACAAAGAAAGATAAAAGGATTAAAATTTTTGTTCAAGTCTAAAAAAATATACCTAAACTTAAAACTTTTATCAAGCATTAATCCTCTTAACCACCACATATGATGCACCACTACTAAAAGTACCACGTTAAAAAAAATTTATGCTAACAAAACACTTTATTGAAGCTAAATAAAGTTTAGAGTGTTGGTATGCGCACATTTATTCTACGGATTAATTTAAATATCATCTGATAAGAATATTCCCTCCAAAATTCAACAAAGATAATAAGGAGATATTTATAAATTTATGAATTATTTGTATATTCTCTAATTTGTAATAAAACTTATGTACCTCCATTATTTAAATTTACGTGAAATCCCACTAACTTATACCTTTAAAGTTTATACAACTTTTATTTCTTACACCCGTGTATCACACGGGAGATAACCTAGTAGATGTATATATAAATATATTTATATACGTTGTAAAGTATATAATTATATATATATACATTTATGTATACTTGTATATATATAAAACTATATATACCTATATATAGGTAAAATTAAATAACTTATGTCTTGACTATATTATTTGGGATGAAACTCCAATGATTCACAAACATGCCTTTGAAGCACTTGTTCGTACAATGAAAGACATCTTGAAATCAAAGTCTTCAATTAATTTTGAGTTGCCTTTCAGAGGTAAGGTTATGGTTTTGGGTGGTGATTTTAGACAGTTCCTTCCTGTTGTTCCCAATGGGAGTAAAAGAGATATTATAAATGCCTCAATAACTTCGTCACCTATTTGGAATACTTGCAAGGTCCTGACATTAACCAAAAACATGAGGTTAACATTGGGTAACAACACATCTGAATCCGAAGAAACAAAGGCATTTGCAAACCGGCTTCTTGATTTAGGTGAGGGTAAAGTTGGTGATTCAATTGATGATGATAAGGTAAATGTGGATATTCTAGATGATCTTCTAATTAAGGATTCATCAGATCCGATTTCTATCTTAATTGACTTCGTCTACCCTTCACTTATTCAACTTTATAATGATAAAGATTACTTTGCAGAACGAGCAATACCTGCACCTACAAAAAAAATAGTACATGAAATTAATGAAAGGTTGCTTGCATTGTTTCCTAGAGATGAAGTCGAGTATTTGAGCTATGACAGTATACGCTAGACTGAGAACGCTAAGAACCATTCACAGGAAGATTTACATTCTCCTGATATCCTTAATGGTTTAAAAATATCTGGATTGCCTAATCATCGATTAGCACAAAAGGTGGGTGTACCTGTCATGTTGTTGAGAAACATTGATCAACAAAATGGCTTATGCAACGACACGAGATTAAGAATCACTAAACTTGTAAAGCGTGTTATTGAAGCTGAAATCATACCGGGCATAAACATTGGTACCAAAACTCTTATTCCTAGAATAAATATGATACCATTTGATAACAAGATTCCAGTAAAGTTCCAACGGCGTCAATTCCCAATATCTGTATGTTTCGCAATGACCACCAATAAAAGCTAAGGACAGTCTCTATCGAAGGTTGGATTGTATTTAAGAGACCCTGTATTCTCACATGGCCAACTTTATGTCGCATTGTCAAGAGTTAAAAAGCAGGGCATGGGTGAAATTACTTATACTAGATAGTGGGTTGGATTGTATTTAAGATTTTTTAATTTTTTAGTTTTTTAGTTTTTTTAATCCCATCACATATATAAAAACTTATTCTTCTCACCCCAACCCTAAAAACCCTTCCCATCCCATCCACTTTTTCACCTGCCACTAAAGTCTCCTCCTATTCTGATACATTCCCATTCTCATCTCGAATAACCGTAGAAAAAAGATTCAGCTTCACCTACTTCTTCTGAACATTATTGTGTACATATTATTTTTCCTATTTTTCTTGAATTTTTATTCGGTTTCACCCCCAATATTCGTCTTTAATAATCGGTTTTTTGTTGTTAATTTCAATACAAAAGAATATATGATTGTTTTCCGATTAATATGTTTGTATGTGAATGTTTTGTATGTTGTCTTCTTAATTAATATTCAGAAACTGTAAAATGTATGTTTATATCTTACAAATTGGGTACTGTGATTTTCTTCTTATTTAGGCTACAGAAGAATATGGCATTTTTTCAAGTTGCTACAGAATCTAGAGGGTCATGAATGGTAATATTTTTTTTATCATTTTTCAATTTATATATAAAGTTTCCCCATTTTGTATATAATTACTAAGCTTGACATACGTTTCCTCAAAATTTTCACGAGAAGGATTCATGTATTGGTGTATATAAGAACGGAAGCTTTCAAAGAAACCGTATCACTTGATTGTGGGTGGCTTTCACAGACAATGAGAGGTTGATCGGTGAGGCAGCAAAGAATCAAGTAGCTCTTAATGTCATAAGGAGTCTGTTGGGTTAATCTTGACTTGGGCTTGCATTAGGTTATTAGGAGTTTAGTTTAATGGGTCAAATAAAATGGGTCATAGCCCAAGACTTGAGTTTGAATAAGTAATTTGTTAGGTTGTTTAGTTTGAACGGGTGGTTTGTCCAAGTATTAAAGAGAGTCAAGTGGTACTTTGATTGAGTCAGTTTGTGAACGTTGGATTGGATGCCTATTTAAAGGCTTGTTGACCAGTTATTAAATAACACTGCACTTTTTGCTTTCTTCTACTGCTACTGCATCTTTCTTATTTTTCATACTTAGTGTGTTTCAATCGTTTAAGTGTATTTGTGAGAGGTCAAAATCAACATTTGGTATCAGAGCTTCGGCTCATACCGGGATCGTGAGGAGGTTCTATGTGAACCGTAGTAAGGCAGAGAGAATCGAACAAAGCTCTGTGTGAGCCGAGTTCATGTGAAGAAGAGATTAAAAATGCTACTGTGTGTAAACAAACAAGCTGTGTGCTTACCTTGTGTGTCGAATTCATAAGTTTGTGTGATTGTAGTCCCAAATTTTGTTGAAGATTCAGACATGTGTGGCGCGGTTGTGTAGAAGAAAACCGATCAAGAACTGGGTGTTCTGTTGCATTGAGTTTTTGTGAGACGATCCAGATTTGCGTGAGCAATGCAATTTTGTGTGAAGATAACCTGTGTAGTTAAGTGATTCGAGTGGAGAAGGATCTGTGTGGTGTGTTGATGCGATTAAGTAGAAGGCTGATCGAGAGTTGTGTGAACAAGAATGGTTAAATTTGTGTTATAAGGAAAACACAATTATTACCTGCAACTGTGTTATGTGTCGGTTGTATCTTATGTGGTAAAAAAAAGGGTGATCTAGAAGATAAGTTATTTGGAGAAGAAGACTTTGGATTTTGTGTTTGAAAAGTCAAACAAAAGTGGGTGTTTTGGTGGGTGGTGAGGTACTCTACGAAGCAAAAAAAAAATTAATTGTTTTATTATTATTTTTTTTCTTCTATTTAATTGGCAAGTTTGATTAAAAATTTCGGGAGCCAAAACCGGAGGAGGCGATGCGATTATACCCGTTAGTAGCCAAGGTAGTAGCATCCTGTTGCAATGTCCCAAGTTAACGGCTACAAATTACACGAGTTGGTCGATTATGGTGGAGTCGATCTTACAAGCATACGGTTTATGGGAAGCCATTGATCCGGTAACGGGAGGAACAGTAGATGCGAAGGAGAATTTGATGACAAGAGCATTCGCGTTTCAAACCTTGCCCGAAGACCTATTGCTTCAAGTGGTGAAGTATAAGAATGCAAAAGACGTGTGGGAAGCGCTTCGTGTACGGTACCTAAAAGCCGAAAGAGTTCAAAAGGCAAGACTTCAAACGCTTAGAACCGAGCTAGAGATGTTAAAGATGAAAGAGAATGAAACGATTGATGATTTTGCGAGCAAACTTAGTGGAATTGCTACAAAATTCAAGAGCCTCGGGCCAAGAATAGAAGACGAGTTATTGGAAAGAAAATTATTAAATTTTGCTCCTAAGAAATATAGGCAAATTGTGGCATCTATTAAGCAATATTCAGATATTGATACGATGTCATTCGAAGAAGCCGTTGGGAGGTTGAAAGCGTATGAAGAAAGAATTAAACTTGATGATGAGGAAGAAAATGATCAAGGGAGGTTGTTGTTGACAAAAGAGGATTGGGAAGAGAGAACAAATCGTGGTGAATTTGATCAAGACCAATACGGACGAGGTTGCGATCGTGGTCAAGGAAGGGGTCGCGGTTATGGTAAAGGTCCAGGTGGTCGATTCCAAAACAATGAAGATCGAAGGGATCAAGGTTCTTATCGAGACAAAAGAAATATCAAATGGTATAATTGTCAAGAATATGGACATTATGCGGCGGAGTGTTCTAAAAAGGAATAAAAAAAAGAAGAAGCTAATTTGATTCGAGATGATGATGATGAGCCGACGCTACTTTGAAGAAACAGGTCAAGAGGTCAAGATTGACTTGGGCTTGCATTGGGTCATTAGGAGTTTAGTTTAATGGGTCAAATAAAATGGGTCATAGCCCAAGACTTGAGTTTGAATAAGTAATTTGTTAGGTTGTTTATTTTGAACGGGTTTTCTGGTTTGTCCAAGTATTAAGGAGAGTCAAGTGGTACTTTGATTAACTCAGTTTGTGAACGATGGATTGTATGCCTATTTAAAGGCTTGTTGATCAGTTGTTAAATAACACTACAATTTTTGCTTTCTTCTACTGCTACTGCATCTTTCTTATTTTTCATACTTAGTGTGTTTTAATTGTTTGAGTGTATTTATGAGAGGTCAAAACCAACATTTGCAAGAACCATCTTTGATGTTAAAAGACTTATTGGAAGAAGTATGAACTTACAATTTACAATCTATTCATATCTAGGTATTGAGATCATATTGTTTTACATTGTTGAACATTTTTATATATGTTTGGCAGGTTTGAGGACAAAGAAGTCCAAAGAGATATGAAACTGGTTCACTACAATATTTTGAACAAAGATGGGAAGCCTTATGTTCACATTAAACTTAAGGATGGGAAACCAAGGTTTTCGGTACTGAAGAGATTAGCACGATGGTTCTTACAATAATGAAGGAGACAATCGAACCATTCCTTGGAAATAAACTTAAGAATGCAGTTGTCACAGAACCTGGTAAGCAAATATATTCCATGGTGCGGGTTTAAATCCTTTCAGAAAAAATCTTTTGACATTTGGGCTAACGAACACATTTAGCTAAATGGGTCGCGGATTGAACCGTTTAAATCATTTAGTTATTTTTCGTAAGTTTTTTTTATATAACTTCACCAATTAGGTATCATATCATGACTTTGTTAAATTAAATTTGATTTTATATTTTATGTTCTTTTTCAGTGATATGTGTATTGATTCTCATATCAATCACTAAAGGAGGTTGTACACTTGTACATGAATAAAGGTAATAAGCAGTCACTCTATATGTGTTATTCGATTTCATGTACATATATGCTTTATTAGCTTCATGCCTTCACCTTTAAAACCAAGTTAATGTCTTTTTTTGGTTATGTTTGGCAAAAACTAGCTGGTGGCCGGTGGCTGTAAGCTGGTAACTGCAAGCTTTTTAAAAATATTTTGATGTTTGGCAGCGTAGCTGGAGCTTTTAATAAAATATATAAAATGACTAAAATGGGTATAATTAAAAGCTTGTAAAAAAGGTTTTTATTTTATTTTTAAAATAGAATGGGTATTTGTGTCATTAACTAATTAAAAGCTTGTAGCTAGTAGAGTTTTTTCTTAATAGCTAGTACTAGTAGTTTTTCACTATAGAGTTTTTTCTCCTAACCTAAAAGCTTCCAGCTCTTTTAATCAAACAAAGTTTTTATTGAGCATGAGTTTTTTCTTAAAAACTTGAAGCTCTTAAAAGCTCATTGCCAAACATTACGTGTTTCCCAACTTTTTTTTTTTTTAATTTTTGTTGTACGTATAACACTTTGATTAGCTTATGTGACGCTATTAGCCTATTACTCACAATTGGCTATGGAAAAAACAATCATGAACTTTATAAAGAATCAACCCATGTTCTTTAATCTTTCAGACTCTCTGAAACCGGGTCTCGGCCAAAGAAGTTGAAATTAGTATGTACTTAGCAAATATCTTTTCCTTCATTTTTTTTATTTATTTATCGTTAGATCGTTAATAACTAACACTTTTTGGTAGATATTGTCACTTTATCATGGGAAACGAATTAGACGAGATCCAAAGACCATGCAAAATATTTGGGATTTCATGCACTAAAGAACAAATATTGATGCATGTTAGAGCATCATTGTGTTTATATCTCTATGGAGGCGGGGTTAAATTATATTCCGGCTTACATTATGCTAAAGAAAATCATGCAAAATGTAATAGATCTTGTTAAAAAAATTTTTTTTTATTATAATTCCGAATTTTTATTAACACATAAACGCGACAAATTACATCAAGATAGCGGGCAGGCGGGCAACAAGCTGCGCCGCAACCCCTTTCTAGACCGTAAACCCTAACCTACTAAAAACAAACTCATTTTTAGTCTACAACAATAGTTTAGTGAGAGACATAAGATTGTTGAGGAGTGAGGACAAACTAATGAGCCAAAAAGCCAGGGTACTGCTTGACGAGGATCTCTCTTAGGGGCTGTTTGGTAGCCTCTTAATAAGGCTCTTAACCATTCAGTGCTGAATGATTCAGCATTCAGTGCGTTTGTTTTAGCCTCTGAATGGAATGGTTAAGGCTGAATAATTAAGACTTGGGATGTTGCTGAACCATTAAGCACTGAATCATTAAACACTGAACTATGCTGAACCTTAATGAAACTCTCGTACCAATGTGGGACAAGAAAGCTAACCATTAAGAGGTCCAACTTAATGATTCAGCACTTAATCATTCAGACCTCTTAACCATTCAGAGCTTTTAATAATTCAGCACTTAATCAACCAAACAGCCCCTTAGTCTCTTTTGTAGTATCTATGCTAATTTGGGTTGTCTATAGTTGATAATCGGTCTATCACATCCTATTTTGAATATTGTTTATAATCTATTATTAGTGTAAATTACAATTTTTTGCTTCTCATGTTAATACATTATTTTCTATACTATACCGTAACACATACTTTATCATTTCATATTAGATTTAACTATCCCAGGATATAAACTAGTATATTAATATTTCAAAGCATGAAATCATATATGGCGTTTAAAAAGGTCATCCTCCCCCTTGAGTGTGTCATGTGGCATCCTCTTTATTTCCATCTAAAAGTCTATTTCTCTGTCATGTTTCCTCCACAATTTTAAAACATTAATAAGTTTTATATACGAGATTCCTTTTTTTTAAATTACACCAAATTAACGAACGTTTTATTATCTTACCAACAAGTACCATAGTGCTATACAAAAAACGAAAAAAAAATGATTTTTTGTCAGTTTTGTTCATACATGAAAAAAACAAAAACACAATGTGTTCAGGTAATTCATTAATCATGTCTAGGCAAGTCACTAATCATGTTCAAACTAGGAATTCTATGTTACATCATAACACATATTTTACACATAATATTAGATTTATCTATCCCGGAAAGCTTCCGGGATATAATCTAGTTAAAATATATTTTGATTATATAATCAAGATTGAATTATGATTTTCGTTTAGTCAAAATAATATCTAAACTTTTATTTTTCAGTAAAGTCCATCTCATTAATTCCATACATTTAAAGCATCTATAAGAGCATCCACATTTGGTCCATCAAATGTATGTGAGTGCGTCTCTCAAATTATATGGGGTGGGTGTAACTAGTTGTGAGTTAAGAAAAGAGAAAATATTTGGTAAAAGCACTGTTTATCCCTATATTTGAGGGGACACTGTTCACCCATATAAATATTTTAATATTTTTGTAAGTGGTTGTGAGTGGGGAGAGAGAAAATGTAATGATAAAAGTATGAAAAAATATTATTTGTTTAATAATGAGAGAGAAAATTTTAGAGTGAAACAGTAATTTTTAGTGTAATTTAACAGAGATGATCTGGTGGAGCTGATGGAATGCTCTAATGCCATATTTGGAATTCTGGACTTCACAACCGGATCAATTGTTGCATTGGAGGAGAAGTTGAATGGTGGCCTTATCTGCTTAAACGAACTCGTCCAGACCCAAGGGGTGGCGATCACACACACCCACACACACCTGTTATTTGTTTTTAATAAATTTTCTTTATATAAAACTAGAGTATGAAGTGAAGCTGTAGAGGTCTGAATTTTTAAGGAAAAAGGTAGGATCTCAAATGATTAATGATTGGAGATTGACATGATGAGTCCGAAACCAAACCCAACTTTAGCATTGAAAGTTAGCTCTTATATGATTAATTTTTGGTAAAAAGACCAAAATACAACGGTGAAGAAAGAAGTTATTTTTAGGTCCGACCTATCATCAATAACAACACCATTTTTTTATCCATCTATTTACCCCTCTTTTGGTCTATCTCTCATTCTCTCTACATCTTTGTTTCTTTCTCTTTCTCGAAGCTCAATACTTTTCGAGGATTCTTAAAAACCACCCGAACAAACTTTTTTATGATTTGGATAACCTTTTTCTTGAATATTAAATTGTTTTATATTACGTTAATTTAAGAAAATACTACGACACATTTTTATAAATAAAATTTAATAGGTATTAAACGAACTATTCTTATATAGATGATTGACGAATATCGAATGACAATAGATACAAATCTATTTCATCAAATGGTAATTATGATATTGTCAACGAAAAACAATAATGAAGTGCTGTTAAAAAAACCAATATTATAAAGGTTTTAAAAAAAGTGTTCTTCAATAGTAGTATCTATAATTGTATAGTAGAGTAAAAGTTTTAAAGCAATAAACCTTTTTGTATATATTAATTAATTGGTTAGGCTACTCTCATGGTTTTAAAAATCGCGCCTAACCTTTGATTAATTGCTAGTCTGAGAATCACCGTGTAACTTTTAACTAATCGGCCAATTAATCGCTAGGCCGTCAACAATGGTAAAATCCGGTCCTACTCGGGCAAAATTTGGTGCCAGTCTAGCGATTCCGGCCAATTTCCAGTCAAAACCTGTAAATTTCAGCCAGGTTTTGACTAAAACATGTAAATTATGGCAATTAATCCTATCTACTTCAAGACATGGGTCAAAGAATGTTATAAAACATGTCTACTTAAAACAATTACATATAAAATTTGTTTATATACATATAAAACTTAAATTTATATGTAATATCCCATCTAATTAATCCTGTTTAATTGCTAGTCAGTATCCTATCGGAGGACTATCATCTAACAATTCTCATAACACTGGATTTTTGAAATATTTATCGATAACCATTATAATCATTTATATAATCATGGTTAATTATTAATATATCCTAAGCCCATAACCGATATGTCTTTGATGTGCGGACTTATCATTAGTTGGGCCTTATTAGGGTGTCCATTGAGTATGCATAAATAAGGAGATTATTAGGGTTTGGAGGGTGGCACATAATCATAACAATAACACCTATTACTTACGGCTCCTCCTCCCTCTCCATAACCGATTACTCTAAAGGGAACCTGAATCCACTGACAAGTATGTCGACCTCAAGTCTCTTTCGACATCAGTAGCAAGTCTCATGAATCTATTAGATACATGTTTATAGTTTTCCATTACATACTTAACCTTTTGCTAAATAATCTTTTTTTTTTTATGTTTTAGATTTTAGCGTCTTTGTGAGTGTCTTGTGTGTCTACATCTTGTTCTGATTTTTTGTTTCGATTTCTTGATATGTGTTTAGCACGTATATGATACTGAAAAACTATTTGTCATACCGATAACTTAAACTAAAATGTACTTAACACATAATTGGTTTTATTACTAATAATAGTTTTAACTTTCAGAAATTATTCAAAAGCAAACAAATTATAAAATTAAAAGCAAATATCCGGTTACATGTATAAATCAAGTCACTAATTAAGTACGTAGAGTGATAAATTCAACAAGTTTGTTTAAGTAATAGTTAACCCCTATATGTTATCTATATATTATCTACAAGTAATTACAACACAAGTATAGTTAACCCCTGTATATTATCTAGAGTAAACGGTTAAAATCGTCTATGTGGTTTGGTGAAAAATGTCAATTGCATACAAACTTTTAGTTTTTTTGTCAAAATCGTACAATGGTGTCAATTATTTGTTATTCTCGTCCCTAGCACTAACTCCATGCAGTTAAGTTAGGGGTAATTTCGTCCATTCATAATTTTACAAAGTTTTAGTTAGTTTTAAACCATTTTATAAAGTTTAGGCGTTGGTTTTGCCAAATATAGAAATATTCAAAATCACCCCCCTCTCTCTCTCTCTCTCTCTCTCTCTCTCTCTCTCTCTCTCTCTCTCTCTCTTCACAACAAATTCAACAATAAAATCTGCACAAAACCATTGAATTTCAGATGCCCCCCCCCCCCCAATCGCTGGTGAACCCCATGAAACTCAAAAGTCATCAGAACTGGTGTTGTGCTCAAAGAATATCTGGTTGTCTAGCCGGTGTCAGTCTAGATAGAGTATAAAGAGAGAGTAGAAGTGACTGGTATTGAAGGGGCTGCAGGCAGCGGCGGTGAGGGGGTTGAAGACAAACGAATACGAGATGAGGTGGCTATATATGGGTCCGGTTGTGGTTAGGGTTGTGAGGTGGTATCCAGTGGCGGCAAACGAGGATGACAGGTGGATGTTGCAAGGTGGGATGGTGACAAATTTTCAAAAGAGGAGAGATTATATATACAATAACAAAGTCTTGAGAGAGAGAGAGAGAGCGATATTCGGTTGGCTGTGATGGTGGTTGTTTCTTATGTAGTGGTGTTTCTATGGTGGTGTAGTTTTGGTTGCAATGGTGATGCGACGGTTATGGTGGGGTTGGAATGAGGTGAAGGGTGATGATATGGTAGGGTTGCAGTGGTGGTTGTGGATGTCTAGGGAGATTGGTGGTGGTGAAAGGTGGAGATGGGAGATGGTGGGGTTAGAAGGAAGAATGTGAAATGGGTAGGGTAGGGATGAGACCCACTTAAATTTTTAATTTTGGTGGAAAGACGATTGCGACAATTAAAACTTTTAAAAAGTGAATGGACGACATTACCCCTGACTTAACTGGCATTAACTGGATGAATTTAGTGCCAAGGACGAGAATGACAAATAATTGAAACTATTGTATGATTTTGACAAAAAAACTAAAAGTTTGTACGCAAGTGACATTTTTCACCGAACCACATGGACGATTTTGAAAGTTTACTCTATTATCTATATTACCATTTTTACAACCAAAAAGGGGAAAATAAAAGTGGTGTTTAGAAAAAAATATCCAACATAATACGTTACATCATAAGGAGTAACATTGATAACATGTGAAGTAGAATTGAAGGAAATTCACATGATTTTACTAAGTTGAACATCGTAGCATAGCATAAATAGGTGAGTAGAAACTACGTGATAAAAAATAATACAAAATATAAATGTATTTATTTATTTAAAAAAAGTAGAAATAATATGCCTGAAAAGTATACAAATGTAGGGTATATTTTTATGTTACTTATTGAATCTAAAAGTTTTTCTTTAATGAAATTGTTTTAGGGGGACTCGGAAGGGCACTACCCCTAAATATTTTCAATTTCACTGATTTCTATTAATCCTGTAGTGCCACATCACTTCACTGATTCACTTAATTAAAACCGTTTTTTGAAGGCAACACTCCAGTGATTCTTTACCCAACAATAATATAATAATAATAAGAGAAAATTGCTCAAATAGTCTATGTGGTTTGCTCAGATTTCACCTTTAGTCCTCAACTTTTGAAAATTACAAGTATAGTCCCCAACTTTTGACATTTTTTTAACTCGGATAGTCTATGGAGTTAACGGAGGTTAGATTATCCAGTTAAGTGGGTGTAAAATTACTAAACTGCCCTTATTATTAAAAATTATGTGGGCCCACCACTTTTTCTTCACTTCATCTTTCTCACCACCTCTACAAACCACCACCACCACCACCTCCCCAAACCACCTCCACCACTACCACCGACATCCCAACCATAACAACCACCACCACCCACTTCATCTTCCCCACCCATCACCTCCCCAAACTATTCCTGCTGTTATACCCGCATCCAAACATCCTCTATATTAGTTCACCTATAAAAAGGCCTCTCCTTCTTCTCCTTTAACACACACTTGTGTGTGTGAACTGAGCACTGACCGGAACTCCACTCCGGTGACCGGCACTGACGCCGCCTTCCTCTTCCCCTCCGGTGACATATATCTCTCTCCCATCCTAATAACATAACCGGTAACCTCCTCCTCCTCCTCTTAATCATCGATCCTTCCCTTCATAACCCAACCATGACCCTGTTCTCCCTTCTGCTGTTATTCAAGGTCGAGACAGTCACCGGTTATGGTGACTATCATCAGTTACTTACCATTGATCCATGAATCCATCTGATAACCCACCTTCTGTTCCTGACCTATCATCGGTAACCCCTATCATCAACACCTTCTGTTCCTGACCAAGGGTGATAATATTATTTTGCTGAAATCCAAATCTTGCTGCTCATGTTGACGGAAATCCAAATCGTGCTACTGAAATCCAAATAATGCTTCTGTCTCAGCAAACACATCTTAATTTGATTTTTTCTCTTCATATTATTCTGTTTAAACGACGACATATCCAAATTGTGATTTGTGCTTGATTGATGTGATAATATTATTTTGATTGTGATTTGGATATGTCGTCGTTTAAACAGAATAATATGAAGAGAAAAAATCAAATTAAGATGTGTTTGCTGAGACAGAAGCATTATTTGGATTTGTGCTTGATTGATGTGATAATATTATTTTGATTGTGAATTTGTAGGTAAAGAGGGATATAGGAAGAGCATCTGAAGTATCTTGATTTTGTGCAAACCGGTGTGATCTATTTCGTTGTTTGTTTCTCGATTGTTTACGAGTGGGTTTTTGTTAGGTCTTATGATGGGTTTAGTGGTGGCTGTGGTGGTTGGGCGGTCGGTGGTAGTGGTGGTGGTGAAAGGGGAGATAGGTGGTGGTGGTGGTTTGGGGATGTGTTGGTGGTGATTTGTGGAGGTGATGGTGAGAAAGATGAAGTGTGGAAGAAGAAGTGGTGGGGCCCTATAATTTTTAATTATTTTTAATTATATTTTTAATAATAAGGGTAGTTTAGTAATTTTATACCACTTAACTGGATAATCTAACCTCCGTTAACTCCTGGGACTATCCGAGTTAAAAAAAGTCAAAAGTTGGGGACTATACATGTAATTTTCAAAAGTTGAGGACTAAATGTGAAATCTGAGCAAACCACAGGGACTATTCGAGCAATTTTCCCTAATAATAATAAGGCGAGGTGTAAAACTTTGAATAATATTTTGTCACATATATTAAAAAAAAGACAAATATGTTTTTAAATACTACAAATTGTTCGGGTATTTTTTTTCGGGTTCAGGTTCGAGTATTTTGTACACCTCTACCTTTCACCATATCCTCCACACCTACAAAACCTTTTTTCGCCGGAAAGAAAAACTAAAAGCTATATATATGTACACGCATGGGGTGTTGGCTGACGGTGTAGTGGTGGTCAACGGACGTCAACACAGAGAGAGAAAGAAAGATTGGATCTTTGCATTGAATTTAGCGATTACCGTGCGGTAAAAAGAACCAGCAAAATAGTTCACGAGACCACTACTAGCATGAGTGGTAACGATGTTACCATGCTAATAGTGGGTACCCGTGACCAAATCAGTAGGCGCCCCGTCCCCTTAACAAAAATGTTGTAAGAAGTATTAAGCATGATAACTAGAGATAATACTTCTGTTTCTATCCGAAGCACAAAATTAGTGGAAGACAGAACGAAAAATTGGGTAACTTTTAAATTCTCCTCTTTAAGGAATAAAATGACGAATAGTTGTATAGTTTCGAATATCATATTTATCTATTACAAAGTGAAAACCGTTATATCATCAATTTTCAAAGCCGAAGGTAACAGTACTACAACTTTAATAGTGTCCTTAACTATTTTGTTAACATGCACAACTTCTACTTTTGCTAAATTGTATTAGTTTTTTGCTAACGTGTACCAACTCTAATTTGCTAACATGTACTAGTAATTTTGTTTGTCTTTTTTTTTTTTTTTTTTGTAAAACCCTTTTGTATTTGGTATCAGGACTGTTTTTTTTTTCTCTTTTAGGGATCATAATTTGATACCG
Source organism: Ambrosia trifida (assembly GCA_028751855.1). NCBI lineage: Eukaryota > Viridiplantae > Streptophyta > Magnoliopsida > Asterales > Asteraceae > Ambrosia > Ambrosia trifida. Next base: position 192,488,719 of record CM054122.1, on the reverse strand, counting down.
TGTACTCGTATCAACGGGACTTTTGATGTTGGTGCAGTGATATTATTTATTTATTAGTACCGAGCTAGTATTGTCTTAACATCAGTATCGATACCGTATTCGTTTTTGTAGTTTCTTAATATGACACTATAATATCCATTGAATATAGAACTATATTAGGAAGTACCAGTTTGGTACTATGTAGTGATATTTGTCTTTATCGAGAAGAATCGAACCAATATTGTCTTAATATTAGTACAAATACCCAAATACCATATTTGTTTTTGTAGCTTTTGTGCTACGAAACGTACGAAGTTCAACCAGTGCCCCACGGGAAGCAAAGTAACCACGTCTCATGGCGATGCGCGGGTAAATACAGCCTAAAAGAAGTTTTTTTATATTAGTTTCTATAAACAACTACCTTATGTTATCTCTAATGTCTACCAAACCTTTAACGAAACGAACGTCTCTCGCTGTGAAGTGTGGGGAACCTACACTAGTTTATATACATATATACACACACACCATATTGTTTAGTTATTTTGATCATAAATTATATGTATCATATAAAGATAGAACACTTGAACAGTGCCCCTTTTATTTACAAAAATGCCCTTTTTTAATTGACAATTTACCAAGGTAACTTTGGACATATACCCTCCTGCTTTTTTTGTTTGACACCTGACTAATTTTTAGGTTAACTTTATTTTCTTCTAATTTGACCACCAAACTTAGACCACCAAACTTTTAGCTTTTCTATATAAATAAATATCTAATATAGAAGATAAACATCACTGAAAAATATAATATTATCACGAACCCAATCAAGCTTGATAATTAAAGCTTGGCCATATGCTCATTTATTAAAGAATCTATAATATTATAGACTCGAACTCATTTAAATTCTATTTGATTCAAGTTTTTAGCAAATTAATCTAAGGTATCTTACGAGCTACTACGCTCTTCTATACCCCTAGTTGAGGCCAGTTTAGGCCCAATGGGCTAGACTAGACTCAAACATTAACCCAACCCGATTACCCGTGTCAATGGTACATCACTCTTTAAACACACACCAATTGCCATCTTTAGGATCAGTTGCGTGATTGTGGTCATGATGATATGATGTTGTCGAGTATGGATAGACACTCAGTCACCATGAAGTGGTAACTGTGACTAATTTCTAAAAATGTTAAATAACTAAATTTCCATTAAGATAGGAAATTAAGGGGGCACCATCATCCATCATCGTCGATTTTGTGGGGTGCACATGCTTACCAAGATACGAACCACACCATTAAACATCAAATCCAAACCCTCATTGCCTTTTGATTGGCTACACTACACTTTGGTTGGTCATGTAGCTGATAAGATTACCCATTAATCATTCTCACCCTCCACATATACACACACATTATTGAGTGAATTGTGTGTGGAAATATAGACTCTTTTTGTAGGTATAGGTCATCTCATATAGTCAACCATGCATGGAACTAACCTAGGGAGATGTAACACCAAGCAAGTGTGAAAAGGTCTAGTTGTAAATCTAGATTTTAGTAAAATATATATAACATACAATTAAGTTTTATACCTGAAATGAAAACTATAATGAAATTAAATAGGGCTTTAATTACAATTATGAATTATTTATACTATAGGCAATTTATATATATTGGTCTCCATGGACATGATAACTATATTTGACAATGGCAGACATATCCATTCAAGTCTCTTGGAGAAAATTGGTGACTAAAGATTCTCTAATGTAAACCATACACTTGATGTCTAGGATCATAGGGTTTGAATTTTCTTTCCACTTTTTTTTTTTAAATATTTTTTGCTATAGTAAATTCTTTTAAAACATCAATATATAATTGTTTAATTTTAGACACGTTTTTTACATAATTTTTTTAATTCTTATAATTATTTCTAAATATTATCATGTGTTAAAATAAATTATTTTTACAATGTGTCGTGGTGAGGTAAAAGGTGAAAAAACATGTTATGACTAATGTAGAAATTTGAACGCTCTAGTCTATTGATTATCAACAATTCAAACCATATCTCTCTCGTTTCTTGACGCTAATGACATGTATCTTAGCTGTCACCCAATCTCCTAGCGTCTTCCTTCTGTGAGGTCGATAAGGTAGAGGTTTGGGAATTAATTATTATTGATAATTTTTTTAAAAAAATATATAGGGATGTAATAGCGATCATTTTAAAATTTAAAGTTAAACACCAACAATCGATCGTCACAAGTACCAAGTGTCTTACGTTAGAGTTAACAATGAGGTTTTAGTATCATCAAACCCAAATTTGATCTTCAATGGATGCCTCAAAAAATAATTTCCCATCCTGCTTTCTAATTTCAACTTTCAAGTTTCTACGCACGTATGTGAACTAGTTTGGTGCTCCAATGTTAATAATCTGCACAGGTTCTTTTGGTTTATGTTGGTATGCGGCGGTTGAGAGTGGAGGGAAAAAGAGAGGGAGAATTGAAAGTTAGTTATTTTAGAGAAACAAACTTAAACTTTCATATATGTTAAAATGAAGTGTTCGGCCCTCCTTAAATAGGTTTTGAACCGGCACCACATGGATCAGACGTGACCCTTACATAATACATACTTAGGATATATGTTTCTTACTAACCGGTGTGATATGAAACCGGTATTTGACCCATCTAAACTTATATCAAACTAATTAACATATGTACATTATTTACATAACATAAGATAAAAATCAAGTTTACTAACTTAATCTTCTAACAATCTCCCCCTTAAACTTGATTTTTTTTTGTCTTCGGTTCTTCTAGTCTTCACTAGAGGATGATCGGCTTCGCTTCTTTGGAGGCATGTCTTCATCATTCCATTCGTTCTTCTTGTGTGTGTCACTTGTACTACCCTCTTCTTTAGTGATTTCAACAACGAGTTCGCGGCCCTTGAATTTTAGATGGTACCATTCCATCATTTCCAAGTATCGAATATATACAAGCCTTAGAGTCGTTGCTATCTCTTCTTTTCTTGCCAAACTAGGTAGTCCTCTACCATAACCCATAGACATTGCCACAATTGCCCAATTATCATCCTTTGTAACCTTTTCATATCCACCGAACACTTGTACTCTAGTGTACAAATCCAATAGGCATATTGGATAACCGGTTGTGTCCCGGGGTGGCATAGAGGCTTCGGTTCTTACTTTCAAGAAGTCATGCATAAACCATTTAACAATTTTTTCAAACTCTAATTCGAACTTGCGTTTGTACCTTTCAACCGTTGTTGTAACATGGAGTAAGTCCATGAAAACTAAGCAATCTTGCAAACTTGATTCATTGGTTGGGTACATGATTGGACCTCTCTCCATATTGCCTTCATAGTGGTCCTTGTCGATAGAGAATTCTTCAAACTTCTTGAAAACGTGTGCCCTTTCTTTATCTTCTTCTTTGAGTGCTTCATTTTTGCCTTCAAATCTGTCCCGTTTCTTTGTGAACACATCTAGTGCGCCTTTACCATCTTTGTTCACTATATTCTCTCTTTCGGGACATTTAAATGTGAAGTGATCTTCACCGTCACAAATTCGGCATGTTATTATTCTCCTCTTCTCTTGTATGATCGGCCGATGGATGTGACATACGTCTCCTTCGAATTCAACTTCTAGTCCATCATCATTCAACTTTTCTATACTCAATATATTTCTGCGAAGTGTAGGCACAAAATATACCGATTTGATTTTATGCACTTGTCCTCCGCTTGTTATGATCACCGATCCTTTTCCTCTAAAATACTCCCTCCTATAACCATTTGGTTGGCCTTCAATTCCAAATGATTTGCTGAAAACTGCGAATTGGTCTTTGAAACCGCATCCGTGCTCTTTTCTTGTTAAACTAGCATACCATATGTCGTCCCATCCTTTTCCATCCGTCCCTTTCACCATGAATTCTGTTTTCCCAATCTTTTTGGGACAATTTCTTCTGTAGTGGAAGGGCTCCTTACATTTTCCACAACACATGGCGTGTGGATATTCGGGAACATTAAATACTTGCATATTATACTCATTCTGCGCTTTCTGTGACTGATGCGATTGTCTGCTTCTGCAGATCTTCTTCTGCGGCGCTGATCCGATGTGGAAATGAGAGAAATTGATGTCTAAAGGATTAACACAATCCTTCTTAAGTTGTTCGACCCTCTCGGCCAACACACTTTGATCCACATGATCACTATCTTCTTCGGACATGGGCTTCTTCCCTTTGTCACTATAAACATCGTCGGATTTCTCTTCCTCATCGAATATGCCGTATGTTCTTCGTCGGGTGTCTGGCTCTGATGCCATGTTAATAATCTGCACAGGTTCTTTTGGTTTATGTTGGTATGCGGCGGTTGAGAGTGGAGGGAAAAAGAGAGGGAGAATTGAAAGTTAGTTATTTTAGAGAAACAAACTTAAACTTTCATATATGTTAAAATGAAGTGTTCGGCCCTCCTTAAATAGGTTTTGAACCGGCACCACATGGATCAGACGTGACCCTTACATAATACATACTTAGGATATATGTTTCTTACTAACCGGTGTGATATGAAACCGGTATTTGACCCATCTAAACTTATATCAAACTAATTAACATATGTACATTATTTACATAACATAAGATAAAAATCAAGTTTACTAACTTAATCTTCTAACATCCAAAAGCAACAACTATGAATCAAATTACATAACACTCAAAACTAACTAATGCTGAATAGGCCCATGCATGCAACAAATAGTGCTCATCTATCAATGGTGAACCAAGTCTAGCTTGCCCATTGTTCTGATTAACTTTTTACAAGTCTTTTATATTTTGATCCTCCTTTTCTGAAGATTCTCCACCTGTTCCAAAAAGTTTTTGGTAGTGAGAACGAGCACCGTCGACCACTACACCTTTTCCTTTTTTTTTTGTGTTATTGCAGTAATATGTTGGTTTAACTTACTAGTCATGTTGAACAATTCCATATATAAGAACCTTTGATTTGTGACCCTCAGAACAACAAAGTTATAACTAAACTATTTGAAACTTTTACTTTTCTGACAACTCCGAAGATCATTTTCCATAAAACTTTCAGCCAACCATGCATATCTGGCTTGTTTTCAACGCGATCCCAGCCAGAGGCGTTGCCTCTTGGACTCCATCAGGGGCCAGCCTATCCCTTGGAACCCTCAATGGTGTAGGGGGTTTCGCTCCTTACAACCTTAGAGGTTTTTTAGTACCGTAGTCAAAATAGTACTATTAGTCGAGCGTCTACTTCCCGCCTTCTTATTAATATCATTATATATTATGAATTCTTGTTTGGTCTAAAAAGTAAATTCAATCACCCAAAATAGTTTGATAACACTGAAATCATCAATAGTGATATAGCCTTCTTTAATTTGATCATGTTCACTCAACTAAGCTTTTTTGTTCTTATAATCAAATGTATATAATTAACAACCAGGCTTAATTGAAAATTCCTCAAATATATGCCTTCTCGTATTAGAAATCTCCTAGAGTTTCACAAGTCCATTTTGAGAAGTGATCTTCACAAGACAAGAAAATAAGTCAAAGGAATATTATTACTGCTTGTTAGCGTATTTGGATCGCTAGAAATAAGCCTCATTTCACAAATAATCGAGCTAGAGTGGAGAAGATTTTGGAAGACATGAAATCTATTAATCTATTAGGTTTCTTTTGATTAAAAATAAATCTAAGCCTAACTCGATGAAAAGATTGGTGTAGCTTTAATTTTGTGTGATCTTGTATATGTTTACTACTTGTTTGTAACCCTGCCTATAATTGTCTGCTAATGGTTTGTGTTGTTTAGACTATCTCCAATGCTATGTGCGTCCTTAGCTGCCACATCATCATCTGACGCATAATATCCTTACAAGTTCTTAAAAATCCCATTTCATCCTCAACCCTACAAATATCCTTAATTACCCTCTTAATTTGCATCTCATCACTTACTTACTACACACAATAGTTAAATAAAACATTTTTTTTCCTTTTAGTTTGGGCCAACCCTATTGCAAAAATCAACAAAAACAAAGCCCTTGGGGAAGGGTTTAGTTGCTAATGGCATGTAAGGAAAAAATGTCTACACTGCTAAGGGCTTTTAATATTTTTCTTATTTTTTTAATGTGAAATGTCTATGCCAGTCAGGAATTATGCAATGTGGTTTTTATGTAATGAAATTCATGAAAGAGATAGTTCACGGATAAGTTGAAATATTAGGTAATGCAAGTTAAGGCAAAATAAACGTAGCGATGCGCTATGATTTTGTCACACCACGTCAACGGCGGAAACACGTGGCGCAACGCTCGAAAGCATATCAAAGTAAAGATTAACACAAACCATATTTAATTAGAAAATATCATTTCATCAAGGTGTCAAGAAAGTACCTTGTCATAAACATTACACAAAACAACATACATGAAGTTCAAACATGGGGTTGTTCTGTCTATGTCCCAACCCAATGGTAAGTATAGATGAACCCTGGACAAGTGTCCGACATCCCATATTCCACCGTACTAGCTACATATCTGTTCAACACTTAGTTACCTCAAAGATATGTTTAAAAGACGTCAATATATAAAATATTGGTGAGTTCACGGGTTTTAGTTCCATAACAACAAAACATTTTAACAACAAAAACATGTGCGGAACAAACACAAGTAGTGACCTTTATAAGGAGTAGCCAACTCCTACAAAAACTATGACGAGCAATCCCTTGAGTCCATAACCAAACCAAGACTAATAATGCCCCGCGAGCAGTAGTTGTTTCTCGAAAAATAACAACTTAGTTCAGAATACGTGTACCCCTGGCATACACAGTTGCATAATCGACGCTATCGATTAGGGGTGCGCCTTGTCAGGCACCAATAGTACTATCTAAATATTCCTTCGGTTCTCGATTTCACACACACAACACACGAGTAAATGGTTACAGTAGGAAAGGACTCACCCCGAGTGGCGTACAACAAACCCAAGTACTCATCATGCCACTTATCACATTTTAACATTTAAAAACATTTTGACATGCAAAAACATTTAACAAAACATATTTTTCCCCCAAAACAAAAACAGAAAAAAAGGGTCGTGAAACTCACAATAATTTCCATGCTTAGCTAGCAAACAAGGCCTGAAGCTTTGACCGACTTCCTCGTGCCCTAATTATCAATAAAGGACACCTTAAAAGTCTACCATATATAAGCCTAGCTTATTTTCCGATTAAAGATAGTTTATTTAACTATCTAGACTCGTGTGTACTAACCTGAGTCTTAAGCGTTTAACTCGATGAACCGATCGTGACTTATCATAATTCATGTGTTAACATACGACATAGTACCCAAGTTGCGCACCTGTTACTTATCGTGTGTAAACCATGTTAGACTAGTACTGCGAAACGTATAACTTACACCGAGCCGTAGCTCGTCTTGTGTTTCGGATAATTGTATTTGTCTTGTATAACTATTTCTGAAAATATATACCTTGAGGAAACATAAGTGTAGTTATTAAATCGATTAATAACAATCATTACACCCTTTTCCCAAATCCGAGTGTTTAAAAGGTTTATAAAACTTTACTTTTCACCAACTTACTACCAAATTAATAAAATACTAGTAGGAAACCCGCGCGATGCAACGTCAAAAAAAAAAGACATTGATTCATATGCTCTTACTGCTAATTCTTCTTCATCATAATCTCCTGAAATTTTAATCAAACAAAATAGCGAACTTTATGGTTTATAACATGTTTCTTATACAAATCATCAGCATACTCATAAAGGCTTATAAAATTATGTCCTTATCAAGGTTAATGAACACTATGATGGAATAATATGATGATAATAACACTTTGCTGCAAGATAAAGGTCCTGACTGTTGAATTTTCATGTTTTATATTAATAGAACATCATATTAAATTTATAAGTCAATTAAAAATATGTTTCTAAAGTTAGACTCTTAACTCTTTATAGACCATCTCTAATAACTTTGACACAAATCTTGAGGTTAATCTTTATTGCGACTTAGATAACAACATCTATGCCATTTTTTACTTAACTTCAATCTCATCTATGAAACTCAATCACTTGGTCCAAACATTAGAATAATACATGGGTCGAAAGGACTATAGTATTGATTAATGATAATCTATGACGCCATACATAGGAATAATAATGATGCTCAACCATGATTTATGTATCAGAAGCGCAAATTATAATAGTTCGAAAGATTTTTTTTACTTATTCACTTTCTTTTAGGCATGAGATATTTTTTTTTCTTTTCTTCAGTAAACAATTATTATAAAACTGTATCATATGTTTATAAGTTAGTTTAAACCCCCATATTCAAATATTATAAAACAAGAGACATAATTCAAGTATTTTATATATTTTTTTAGCAAACCTCACTTATTGTACCCCTTAAACCTGTGATAATTTATTAGATGTGAATAATTTATCTTATACATTGTTAAACTTTTCATATGTTAACATAAATATATGTTCATCCACCATTTGAGACTAAGATTTGATTTTTGTATTTTCTATTGACCATCATTTGTATCTTACTTTATTCCCGAGTTCTAACTCTATATTATATATATAAAAAAAAAAAAGCATTATCAACATTGACCACATTTTAACTCCTCACAATGATATAGTTATCTATACATGATTTGATGATATAGTTAATCCAAATCTCTTATTATATTTGACGAGATTATAATGGCTAAGGCAAAATAGGTGTTTGTCAAACTGAAGAGAAAGAAAAATGATGGCAAGAATATATATACCACAATACATGCTTATAAAAGTTGAAGCTCTTACAACATCATCAAATCAGAACAATAGTAGACAAGGATGTCTTTTATGAACAAAAATAAATCATCTTTTTAAAACTAAATCCAAAAATACATACAAACATAACCAAAGTAGAGACAAAACATATAATACTTGAGTAACCTTGCTTGCCAAAACACATTCACTTCTTTCGATGTATTCAAACGAAAAGAATCTTGCTTGGCTGCTTCCCTTAACATTCACCTTCTGACTAGCCATTATTTTTTTATGAACAAAGAAAATTAATTTATAAGAGTTTGTTGTCTCTTTACTTTTCTCAAGTAATTACTAAATCATTTAATTTTATAAGGATTTGAATCTCTTCACTTTCTTCTTTTAATTATTATCATGTTACAAGAATATCATGAGATATTACCATTATATATAATTTAAAGCAATTTAATTATATTTATCAATTTAGTGCTCATGTAAAAAGACTATTTTGCACCCTTACTCACTTCATTAAGTTGTTGTACCATAAGAATAAGATGTTGTAATTACTTAAATTTGGTTGGAATCCTTGCTAGATGCTTTATAATATAGTATAAATAGTATAGATTATATATTTTAAATCCAAACAATAAACATTATTTAACTATCGAAAGCTTTTGAAAACTTGTCATACTTGGCGCTCGGTAAAAGATATTTGTTTGTTTAGGAAATATTGTCCAGGATTTACTACTATTGTTACAAGGAATCCATTGTCGAAAGTTTTGTGATTTTGTAGAAAGATACATTTGTCAAAACACTTGGAAGGTTGTTTATAAAGGAGTATACAACAAATGTCGTTTTCATTTATGCTTATAGTTTTACAAAAATTTTGGCAGAGTTTCCTTTGTTTTTGCACCAATCAGACAACACAAGTCGTCTTACAATCTCCCAAAATCAAGTCACCGACACAAGACAATAACTTATTTATCCGAAATCTCAACATCAAGACAAACATTATACGTTTCGACAGCTTATATAATTACTACATTTATTTATATTTATATACATATGTAGTTATATATAGTCCAACATATTTAGCCCAATATCGATATTATAAGTCATGCATTTTTGTCACTGTACCAATCGTCCACTTTATGTTTCCATTTATTATTTTGTCGGTTCGTATTGCGAGTTAGTTGCTCTTATATATATATATGGGAGGATAAATTGAAAACCCCCTTGAATTAAGAAAACTAAATTTTTTTTCGAAAAAAATACACAAGGTAACATACATGTATTAAAGCGTTTTGGGCCAAAAAAATAAAAAAAAAAGCGCCGATTAGATATTTAAAAAAAATAAACAAAATTTGCGCTGTTACATATGTAACAGCACAAACTTTGTTTATTTTTTTTAAATATCACATCGGCGCTTTTTTTATTTTTTTGGCCTAAAACGCTTTAATACTTGTATGTTACCTTGTGTATTTTTTTCAAAAAAAATAAAAAAATTTAGATGGTTTTTACAAGGGTTTTCTTAGTTTTTTTTTAACTCAAGGGGGTTTTCAGTTTGTACTTTCCCTATATATACACACACACACATATATATACAGGGTTAGGATCCGTTGAAAACTCGATGAGTTGTGAGAACTCGCGAGAACTCGACGTAAAATGCGAAAAAAAAATATTTTTTTTTGCACACTGGTGTAAAAACACGTAAACCCCGCTGTAAAATATTTTTATAAAAAAATACATTAATGTACACCAAATTACACCGGTGTAAGGGATTTTTATCCCCATGTAAGTATATTAATATTTTATTCATTATTTTATTGTTGTTTAATTTTAGACCACATATTCATTTTTTATTATAATAAGTGTGTGGTTATAAAGTGAGTTCCTATGGTTCTCACAACTCATAGGAGTTCTTAAATGATCCAGATCCTATACATATATATACATATATATATATATACACAAAAATAATACAAGTTAGTTATACCGAAAAGCTTGACCGAAGTTGACCAGATCTATCCACAACTCTAGGTTTGACCAGCTATAGATCGGGTTGACTAGATCTGAACCAAGACCCGTGACCACCATACTTGACCCACGACTAGAACTCGAAAACATTAAGCAAACCGATCCAGGTCTGGCTTGACCCGAACCAGTATTGTTGGGTTCGTTTGAGACCACAGTTACCAGAATATAGACTTTTGGATAGTTGTAATGGATGTTTACTAGTCAAGGGACTAGAGTTGTAAATGTTCAAAAGTATCTAGGGTTAGTAAGGCAGTCCGTGTATTTAACAGAAGGCCCAACGTATTTAAGTTAAATACACGGGCCCATCAGCTTAGTTTATAAATAGAAGGGTATGTGCAACTCATTATCCAGGGTTTTTGGTGGTCAAGATAGCACAAGCTCTAATCTGGTGTATATTTAAAATTCCATGGTGTATTTATCGTGATATCTTTAATGGAAATCTTTAGTTGATTATCTTGTGTGTCGGTTTTTCATTGTTCATCTAGCGTCTTTCGGTTTTATATAGATTTATCATCCAAAACACCTAATCAATAGGTGTTTATGTATGATATCAATCATTTGCACTTAAAGATCTATATTATTGGGACTTACAATTTGGTATCAGAGCCTTCGCGCTCTTGATTGTATCTGTTTTGATACCAAAACCCTCATCTAATTGGTTTTTTAAAGTTTTTACAAGTTTATATCTTTGCTTTTATAAAAAAAAAACGGTTAAAAATGGCTTGAATCTGTGTTTTTTTTTTTTTTGTTTTAAAAGGTGTTTCTGATTGCAAGAGTGATTATCCGAACATTTCAGACAAATTGAAACAGATTTGGATTGAGTCAGAATGATTTTGAATGAGTCTTTAAAGGTTTGAAACTCGTGTGCGTGTATTTGTTTCATCACACCAGGTATTTGTTTCATCACACCGTGTATTTGTTTCATAGTGCGCGTATTTATTTCATAGTATGTGTACTTAAGTTTTTGAATGAGTTATAGGTTTAAAATACGTTTGTGCATATTTATTTCATAGTATGCGTACTTATGTCTTGATAGTGCGTATTTGACATTTAAACCTTCAAAGATAAAGAATTTCGTCTCTGTGTATTTGTTTAGGGTTTCTGTGTACTTGTGAGAAACCCTAGGCTTGTGCGTATTTATCATAGTCTGTGTATTTGTTTATAAGTAATGCGTACTTATCTGGAGACGAGTTTTGATCGTGTACTTGTATATTTCAGGGTTGGATGCGTATTTGTTGAGTGTGTATTTGATTTTCTACGCACTTACCAAAGGAGACTTTGCGGACAGTGATCCGGTCTACCGCGACTTTATCACGATGTATTTGATTTGACTGTGTATTTGATTTTCTGTGTACTTACCAAAGGAGAGACTTTGGGGACCGTGATCTAGTCTACTGCGACTTTATCACGGTGTACTTGATTTGAGTGTGTTAGTGTTGTTACTCTGCTCAGTGTACTTGGATAGTGATATAACTAATTTACACTTTTAGCCCTTATAAAATAATAACTAGTTTAATAGAAACTATAACCAGGCAAAATGACATGTTATTATTTTATATGGGCTAAAAGTGTAGATTAGTTCCAAAGTTAACCAAGTTTTTTAACGAAAGTTAGCCTAAATGACAGAGGGTGTAACAAATTTAGAAAAAAAAGGACAGAATAAGTGAAAAATTAACATAAAAAACAGAGAGTGCAATTTTAATAATAAATAAAAGAAAATCTGTGTAATTTTCTGTATCATTTACTACTTCCTCGTTGCTTGATGGAAGGATGCAAAAGCTTCATTGTCGTAACTTGATAAGCTTGATGGAATTTTAAATAGATTTATTGTAAAAAGTGGGGGTTGACATTTTGGGAGAGAGATATTTAAGGTTTGTGTTAAAAGCTATAAAAATTGAATTGGCATATATAGCTTGGTTTTAAAATAATAACAATTTTTTTAATTTTGTAATGGTCAAATGATCGTTTAAGTCTCAAGATGATCATGACCATTATTCCGATTCAGCAAGAAAATTCTTAGTGCCAACCCAGCCGAGATGGTGTGCTCTGCGTATCGATCGGCCATGTTCTCCATCCTGTCCCGATCCCCGTTACCCCATTTCGAGCAGCCTTGGAAACTTTATTTGCTTAAGTGGAAATATAATTTAAAATTTAACAAAATCTTGTGAATTGTTGGTGTGATATGGTGTACAAGAAGACATGATGACACATTTTCTTGTTGACTTATTTTTGGTTGGTTTAGATTACTTTCTAAAAGTAAACCCCATTTTTGGAATGGTCTTTTTAATAAGATTGGCCAGATATGCCTACTTACAATTAATAATTGTTTTCCAACAAATTGTTGTATTTATCCTCTTGTTATTTAACTTGTATTTATCCTCTTGTTATTTAAACTTTTGGGATTTAATTTAGCATTTTTAAATCGAGCTATATTTGTTTCTATATTTTTATATGAACATGATTCGTACCAAAGTTGAAAACTTTTATTTACTATGGTAATAAGTTTTGAAATCAGTATGTAATTATTAGGTAATCATTGTCTTTGACATTACCCATGTGTATAGAAAAGGTCTAGTAGTTTCGGGCTTTCGGCTTTTCTTCTCTTTTTTGAGTGTTGGTTAAGGGGGCCGGTATATTGGTTGTATTTATTCATAGTATATATCTTTTTTAACGGTAAGTGATGCAATTGATGGAGCTCTGGCTAACATAACGTGTCAGTTTAAACTGATTACCCATCCCATTTTGATTGGGGATTTCCCCATATGGAACTAGGGCTGTAAATAAACCAAACGTTCGGATAACAGTTTGTGAACTGTTTGGCGGAAAGTTTGTGTTCGTTCGTTTAACAAGTTAACGAACACAAACCACAAATTCTGTTCATTTTGTTAAACAAACGAACATGAACAGAGGCCGCGTTCTTTTATTTATGTTCGCGAACGTCCGGTAACATGTTTGTTTATGTTTGTTTGTGTTTGATAGTTCATTAGGATTTTTAATTTTTTATATTTAATTTAAGTACTTCAAATTTCCTAGTGGTAGATTAACAATGTTGATAAGTCGCCGATTTCTAATTCGAAAGTTGACGGTCAAACCTCCGGTGAGGTGAATATGGAAACCAATAATGGGATGGAGGATTTGATGGTAACCCCCAATAATTCCGGATCATTTAATCGTGAAGTTAATGCCAATTATGTTCCAGAGGAATTTTCGGAAACAATAAATATGATGCATGACCAGGATGTGTGCAAGGGTGATGTAGCAGGGACTGCATGTGGAAAAAAGAAAAAGAGTAGGGGGTTTCTTTGTGTTTTGTCAAAAAAAAGGAAAACTTTTCGTTTTAAGCGGTCAGTTAGTGGTGGATCCCCACAAAGCTCAGGCGGCCCAACAAAAAAGAAGAATAGGAAGCAGCCCACAAGTAGTGACCCATTTGAGTTGAATGATCTCATTGGCCCGATGCACCCTAAGGAAGTTATAGCCCATACTCGCCTTTCTGTATCTCCTATAGCTTTGAGTGTGGATAAGGCTCAGGGGGATGTTGGGAGTGGGGTCAATATAGATAGACGTGTTTTGGAGCCTATGCCACCTGTGCCATCGTTCGATCAACTGTTGAATTCCATGGAGGAAGAAACATTTTCGGCGGCAGGTGGGAATATTAATGAGGAGTCGCAGCTTGTTCAACAACCTACTCTTAAGTTGTATGAAGAATTTATGACTTCGGACGTACAGACGGAGGTTGATGAAACTGTTAAACTTGGGGTAGCATTGGGAGCCGAGTTGCAAGACGAATTTCGTTTGGTTAGTGATGTTGTTTTACAAGAAGGGTTACAACAAGTGACGGTATGAATTTTCTATCGCTCAATATTAGGGGGTTGGGTGTTTCTGGTAAGGATTCGTGGGTCAAGCGTCTAAAACAACATCATGGTGTGTCTTTTGTCGCTCTACAAGAAACGCAATTTCGTGATATGTCGGGTTTCAATTGGGCTAAGTTTTGGGGTAACTCGGCTGTCGAGTTTGATTTCGTTGAAGCTAGGGGGCGTTCAGGTGGATTGGTGTCTTTATGGGATCCGAATAAGTTTTCTAAAACTTCTATTATTAAACAGCAGCACTTTCTTATAGTCACAGGGTCGTTAAAAGAAGATGGGACTCTTATTAATATTCTTAACGTTTATGCGCCGCATACGATTGCAAATAAACGGCCGATTTGGGAGCAAGTGTCGAATATCATGCGGAACAGCCCTGGTTATTGGTGTCTGCTTGGGGATTTCAATTCGGTTCGGTTCGCTGAGGATCGTAAGGGATGTTTTTTTGATCAAAATGATGCTGATTGTTTTAATTCGTTTATTGATATAGCAGGGCTTTGTGAATATGGTATGAAAGGCGGTTCATTTACTTGTCTTTCGAAGAAGGGTACTAAGGTGAAATTGAGCAAGATTGATAGGGTCCTGGTTAATCAGGATTTCTTTAATCGGTGGCCTGAAGCTTGTTTGAGAGCTTTACCGAGATATTTATCTGATCATAATCCGTTATTATTGACTGTGGTTAATGAGAATTTTGGCCCTCGTCCGTTTAGGTGGTTCAATTCGTGGTTGGACAGAGATTCTTGTGATGCGGTGGTGTCTAAGGCTCTGCTTGATTTTCATAGGCCTGGAGCGGCGGATAGTGTTCTATCCCTTAAACTCAGGTATGTGAAATCGGTTTTAATAAAGTGGAAAAAAATGGTTGAAGCGAAAGAGGGGGAAGAAATCAAGATGTTGAAAAATGATCTTGAAAGAATAGAGATGGATATGGAAAATAGAGACTTGCTAGAAGAAGAAGAGTGGGTTTGGCAGGAATGCAAAAAGGGTATAGAGGAACATGAGCTTTTCCATGCTAAGGACCTGATTCAAAAGTCTCGTGTGAGTTGGGCCAGATACGGGGATGACAATACAGCCTATTTTCATAGAATTATTAATGGTAGAAAGGCTGCGAATGCTATTCAAGGCCTAATGGTGGATGGGGTTTGGGTTTCGAACCCCAACTTGGTTAAAAAGGAGGTGTTGAGGTTTTTCAGTTGTCATTTTAAAGATAAAGTTCCATCTAGACCGGCCTTACGATGTGATGGGTTAAAGAAAGTTCCGGGTAATTTGGTGGAAGGGCTTGTTGCACCTTTTACCAGAGAAGAGATTAAATTTGCGGTGTTTGAATGCGGCAAAGACAAAGCCCCAGGGCCGGATGGTTTTAACTTCTCTTTCGTACGTCATTTTTGGCATATTCTTGAAGGTGATTTTCAGAAAATTTTCTCAGAATTTTTTGAATCTGGTTCTATTAGCCGTGGGTGCGCGTCATCGTTTATCACCCTTATTCCGAAGTGTAAGAATCCTCTTGATCTTAAAGACTTTAGGCCGATTACTCTGGTGGGTGTTATTAGTAAAGTGCTATCAAAAGTTTTGTCCATTAGACTCAAGAAGGTTATTGGATTTATTATTTCGGAGAACCAGACGGGTTTCCTTGGTGAAAGAAATATTTTAGACGGTCCCTTAGTAGCGAACGAGATTCTGTCATGGTGCAAAAGGAGGGCTAAAAGTGTTTTCTTTATGAAGATTGATTTTGAGAAGGCATATGACAACGTTAATTGGGCGTTTCTCTTGTCTATACTTGCTCAAATGGGTTTTCCGGAAAAATGGTGTATGTGGATTAAGGGTATTTTAGCTTCGGCGAGATCGGCGGTTCTTGTTAATGGGTCGCCTACCTTTGAGTTCCAATGCCATAAAGGTCTACGCCAAGGTGACCCTATCTCGCCTTTTTTGTTTTTAATTGTTATGGAAGCGCTTACTTGTATGTTTGATAAGGCTAGTAAGCTTGGAGTTTTTGAAGGGGTGGCTTTGGCTAAAAACGGCCCAGTGATTTCTCATCTTTTTTTCGCCGATGATGCCCTTTTAATGGGTAATTGGTCGGCGAATAATATTTTGGTTGCGGCGAGAATTCTTCGGATTTTTCATCTTTGCTCCGGACTTAAATTTAATATTAACAAGTCTTTTTTATATGGTTCGGGAGTGGAGAGTGAGGATGTTGATCACATGGCGATGGCAGTGAGGTGTCGTCTTGGTTCTTTTCCTTTTGATTATTTGGGGGTGTCAGTTGGGGCGAATATGAATAGGATTAATGGATGGCGGAAAATTGTTGAAGTGTTTGAGGCAAGGCTTACGTCTTGGAAGGCGAATCTTCTATCTTTTGGTGGAAGAATAACCTTACTTAAATCGGTTCTCCAAAGTCTTCCTATATATTATTTTTCTTTGTATAAGGCTCCTGCAGGGGTGATTGATAAGTTAGAGATCCTTATGAAAAGATTTTTGTGGTCGGATTCTAGTGGAAAAAATAAGATTCATTGGGTTGCGTGGGATAGGGTGACTCGGGATACAAACAATGGGGGTTTGGGGATTTGTCGTCTCAAAGATGTCAATGATGCTCTTTTGGCGAAGTGGGCTTGGCGGTTTCGTACGGAGGAAGGGTCGCTATGGAAATCGATTGTCCTGGCATGTCATAATGGTAGGTGTAGGTGGTCCGGGCTTCCTCGTTTCGCTGGCAAAGGGGGAGTTTGGTCTGCTATTGTTATAAATTGTGAAAGATTCAAATGTGGGAATAAGTTTTTTCTAGAACTTTTGAAAGGTAAAATCGGAGACGGTAGTCAAATTCGGTTTTGGGAAGACATTTGGTTATTGGATGTTCCTTTAATGAAAAAATTCCCTCGTCTTTACCTGGAATCGCCTACTAGGAAAAAGCTTGTCAAGGAGTGCATGATGAATTCAGTTTGGTGCCCTGTTGACTTTACGAAATGCATGAACTTGGAAGAAGTCATAGAGTGGGCCGAGTTATCTGACTTGCTAGTTCACGCCCATTTGTCCGATTATAAAGATAATTGGGAATGGGCTGGTATGTCTAGTTTTTCGGTTGCAAATGTCAAGGCCTTTGTTAAGAAGTATAGGGATCCCGGGAATTTTTTTAAACTGAAGTGGGTTAGTTGGGTCCCTTTGAAATGTCAGGTTTTTGCTTGGAGAGCTGAGATGGACAGGATACCCACCGTCGAAGCTCTTAGCAAAAGAAATGTTTTCATCCCCAATGATCGTTGTAAGTTGTGTGACGTCGTTTTTGAAACTTCTGAGCATCTTTTCTCGGGGTGTGGTTTTTCGTATGGTGTTTGGGTTAACATTTGGAAGTGGTGCGGTTTAATC
The DNA here is from genome assembly GCA_028751855.1 of Ambrosia trifida. Taxonomy (NCBI): domain Eukaryota; kingdom Viridiplantae; phylum Streptophyta; class Magnoliopsida; order Asterales; family Asteraceae; genus Ambrosia; species Ambrosia trifida. The sequence continues at coordinate 192,470,718 of CM054122.1, read as the reverse complement.
AATAGTTCTGTTTCTAATTCTCAAGAGCTTCTTTTCTTATACAAGACAGCGACAGGAGGTAAATGGGGCAAGAGGATTGTTCATGGGATTATTATGGTGACGTTTTGGTCGTTGTGGAGAGCCAGAAATGAGAAAACTTTTAGGGATATAGAGCCTAAAGTTTCGTATGTCGTTGCTAGTGTTAAATCTTCGTCGTTTTTGTGGTTAAAATATAGGTCTAAATTCACCGACCTTCTTTGGAAGGATTGGTGCATTAGTCCTTTGTATATGTTGTAATTTTTGGGGTGTGGTCCTTGGTTTGAGGACGCCCCCGTGTGTTTAATGAAAGTTATCGTTCAAAAAAAAAATTAGTTTATCACATGTTAATATTACTTTAACTATTTTGATTAATTGTTATTTTTAGTGGATTAAACGAGAATATCAAGTTTAATATGATAACTTTGTGTTTTTATAAGACATTATGTGATCATGATTATGTCAAGTATATTTGGGTAATTGGATTAGTATATTCTGGGTGGACAATGTTAGCGATGAAAAATGTTAATTTTCATAATTTAACGTGTTAGTTTGTGCTCGATTTTGTTCAGTAATGCCTTGTGACATCCGTCACCTTTCACTATTATTATTGTACAACTTTAGTCCATCTTATTTTTTATTTTTTTTTATCATTTTAAGTTTTATAGTTTTTACCATGTCCTTTTAATAATTTTTTATTAACATAATTGATTAATAACTAAACTAATTAAGTTTTATAAAAAAAAATTGCTTCAAAAACCATTTTTAAAAAAATGTGTCCTTGGCCGGGTTCGAACCCGCGACGAAAGGATATCGAAGCTTTTAACACACAACACACATACCACTTATACAAGTCGACCTTTGCGATGTTCATTGAAACTAGTTTGTTATATAAACTTCCATAAATTTCACCATATTCAACTCTGGTCAAAACCCAAAGTCAAATATATTCAAACAATCAAAATTAACGCGTTTAAATTGGTTTTATAAAAACAATTGTTGTTTGATTGGTGACCGACACAATCATCCTTGTCATTTCCAGCCATCAATTTCGATATTACAACCAGAATCATGGTTAGTTATAGCGATTTCAGATACGTTTTAAAAACCTTCCAAAAATCGGATTCAATCATCATCAATTCGTTGACTTTTCTAAAGATTTATACAGGGTCCTAGGTTCGAAACCCATCCCAAGCACCCTTGTTTCTATTTTTTTTTCTTTTTTTATTTATTATATATAATGCACATTAATTACTTATTATCTTTCTTTTAATGTTAAAACAACTCCAAAATTTTTTAAAAATTATCGTAACATCTTGAAACCCTAAAGTTTATATTCATAATTTTATTTTCTAGCAAAATATTTATTTTTTATTTTTAATGTATTTGTTTTGTTTAAACCACAATTAATTCATATAAAAATCATTTTTAATCATTTTAATACCAAAATTTTTTTGGATTTGTTTCTAACCGTATAAAACTTTTTGGTAATTTTATTTTCTGTAAGAAGATTATTTTTACCCATTTTTGTGATTTAATTCTATTTAATGAACTATATTCAATTAAATTCGGTTTAAAATGAAAAAATATTTTTAAAATTATTTTCACTTATAAAACATATAAACTACTGCTTTAAAATGAAAATAATATTTTTGTACATTATTTGTATTTATTTCTTAATTATTTTATTATTAATAATAATAAATCAATTTAAAATACTAGAATATCAAAATTATGAGTTTTTAAATTCTGAAATTATTTTCAATATCTCAGGCTGAAAAAGGCTTATGATTTTTATATTTATTTGATTTATTACATTCTTTTATTTATTTCTACTTATATTTCATATTTAATTTACATAATGTCAATTATTTAAATTCAAGTCGTTTAATTTCAACGCATTTAGTTAAGTTCATGCTTCATATTTTGAGCAAATTATTTTATGATAATTGAATATACACTTTTGTTAAATATAAAAATTATTTAAACCCAATTATAATTCAAATCAAGAAAACCCTAAAATCCCCAAATCTAGTCTATAAAACCCTAAGTGCCTAATCCAAGATAACTTAGCCTCTATGTTCGTTCCCTTACAAATTACATATTCCTTTAGGTTGATCATTTGGGATAGTTCTAATTCAAACCTCGTTGTTCGGTAGATTTCAAGTTACTACACAAACTGTGAGTATTACTTATCCTTTTTTTTCGTTTTTACAATTTTGGGGTGATTCATGCACAAGTATATAACACTTACACATTCACTTACACATAACTTTTCTTCATTTACAATTCATATACATGTCTTGTTTACCTTCGTGCTTTATGTTTGAACATGAATGTAGCTTACATACAAAATCGTACATTTAGACATAACTTATGTTATGGTGCTCCTTACATATAGACGCAACTTATGTTACGGTGTTCATTTAGACATAACTTATGTTATGGTGCTCTTTTAGACTTGACACGTGTTAAGGTGATCATTATCAACTTTACATTTGATTTTACCTTGTTTGTTTACTTACATGTTTACATAATGCCTTGGTAACGCTAGACACATGAATTGTTCCTCTTTTGTTAAACGTATATTATATGTACAAACCTAGGTAATGCTCACCAACATTTTATGTTGACAAAAATTATTTTCGTGCATGTTTCAGGTAAGCCTACCTTGATGCTTCACATAGGACTTTGGACCTAGATTATAGCAATCAACGTTTTATTTTTGTTGTTGTATTTTTATTGTCATATATTGTAGAACAATTAATGTAATACTTAATAAATAAAATATTTACATTTTAGTACCATAAGCTTTTGAACAATCGTCACTACTTGACACCTCGATGATTCTGTCATCGATTGGGGTGTTACATGCCTACTTGTGTTCGTTTACATTCATTTGTGTTTGTTTGTTTTCTCTTTTGCCCGACACCTAAATTTAGCAAATAAATACAAATGAACACGAATAGAAATCTCGTTCGGTAAGTGTTCATGAACACATTATTTCCTTAACAAACGAACAGGAACAAAAAAAACCCGTTCGGTAAATGTTCATGAACAATTCGTGAACACGTTAATTCCTTCACAAACGAACACGAACAAGACTTGTTCGTGTTCGTTTGGTTCGTTTACAACCCTAGATGGAACCCCCACATATGGTAAATATATGTAACATCCCATGTCCCATATAGGCTATACGTAGCATATAGAACAAACCTAAAAAAAAACAAGTTGAAGCTATTAGATGTTGTCTGACTGCTAGTGCTATACTTCGAGCAGACGCAACCTATAAGACACACGTATAATTTTTCCTTCAAAAACTTGGACAGATTGTTGTTTTTTGGTCTGATATACAAAATATAGATCTATACGCATATATATTTTTTTTTCAAATATTACTAACGTTGTATGCAATAATTTTTTTTTTGTTTTAACAAAGATTTAATAATGTAATCCTTTTTTATGTAAACATTATTGGCATTTTATACACTGTGTTTCTTTTAATTAATTGAAACTAAACAATCGTATAAACCAAACATTTTAAACAAACATCACACATGTAAACAACTTTTTCGGGCGACCATGCACAACTGATACTTGACTTAGCAACGGAATCATAACTTTTCTGATGAAGTTGTTAATCCTATGACATGTTTAAAAGTTTTTATACCAGATTATGCTGGTGAGCTCATGCACAGTTTTATAAAAAGTATTCGGTTCATATCATGAACAACAGTGATTTTTTAATTTAAATGACATATACTTGGGTTAGCACAAGTTTTAATTATCTAAATGTGTGCACATTTTTTTTAGGTGTGAGTATACATCCCATATACCCTACAAACTAAACAAATACCCGTACTGGGCTAGCATACTGTCCTTATTATTATGATTGTATTTTACTACTGCGCAACCCATACTGAGTAGGCTCACTGCGGTTTTCCCCGCCTTAGTACAAAACGGTGGCATACTACCTATTATGATTGTATTTTACTACTCGGCAACCCATACCGGGAGGGCTCACTGTGGTTTTCCCAATATCCATGGATCCAAAATAACCCAATGCCCTTGCATGTATGATAAATCACATTTATTTATTTACTCGGTTGTAGGTATGTTGTTGGCTTTACATGGGAAAACATTTACCATAACCACAAAAGTGTATGGTTTTGGGAAAACGATCATGATACCCACATAAAAATTACAATACAAGTATATTGTCACAGTTTTATAAAAGGTTATGATAAGCATTTATTTAACGGTTATTTAACATGTTCATTATTTGAGAGGCTATTTAAAGATTGAGCCACGTGTAATGATGTTATCGGTTTTCAGAGAAAGGCCCATGCATTTCTAAAAGGCTAAACCTTATAGACGCCATGGACACGCTGTTGAAAGTTAATCCTAAAACAAATATGAGTTGAAAGTTGAAGGACCAAAGTGAACGATTATTTTTTTTAACAGCCAACAAATCAATCACGAGCACTTTCGAAGTACCCACTGGACAAAGGAGTGCTCCGAGAGTAACCCGGGTCCACCAGTAATTTCACACCAGTTCCTGGGGAAAACCCGCCGCCCGAAGGCCCACCGCGGTAAAACCCGGCCCACCATCAGCATTTTGGTGCCGGTAGAACTCAAACTCCCCACCTTCCATAAGGAAAGCAAGGAGGGTGTCACTCTACGACAAAAGATTGATTTAGGTTAGTTATTTGATTTATATAACAAGGTTAAGAATAATTTGAATGTTTAGAATTATCTAGTTGGCTTAATTAGTAGAGATAATGACGTGAGGTTAGTAATAGAATAGAATTGGCAGAAGTATTTGAGTAGAATTAGTATGGTAATATTAATATAAATAGGTGTCCAGATTAATGTTTTTATTTGTCCCTTGTTTGTAAATCGTTTTTAATAGATTTAATAGCATTGACTTTTGACATATTATATTTATAGATAATGTTTATCATTAAGTTGTGATTATCTCTTCCCTAAAATAGGGAATGTAATTTTGTATATAAACTTTAGCATATGGAATAGAAATCAAGCATTGAACCACCTTATTCTACATGGTATCAAGTGCTTAACCCTAATCCTCCTCCTAATCCCTTCTTGCCGTCACCTCTTCCCATCGATCATCTCCTGTTGATCGCTTCTTTCCCACAGCCGAACCATGTCTTCTTCTACTCTACATCCCGCCATAACCGTCACTAACATTAAGAACTTTATTCCCATCATTCTAGACCGCCAAACCGAGCACTACAACACATGGGCGGAACTTTTCATCCTCCATTGCAAGGCCTATGAGGTGTTTGATCACCTCCAACCCCGAGTCACAGCCACATCCTCTTCTACGGCTGACAAGGACAAAGAAACACCCGCTCCTCTTGCATCTTGGGAACGCATAGACTCCATTGTACTTCAATGGATCTATGGCACTATCACCCAAGATTTAGTCCATACCATAATGGTCAAAAATACTAGTGCCTATGATGCTTGGTGTCGTCTCCGGAACTTATTCTTAGACAACCAAGCCACCCGCCTTCTCTCCATCCAAAACAAATTCTTTAACACTCGCCTTGAACAATTCTCCGACATATCATCCTTTTGCCAACAAATGAAACTCCTCTTTGACCAACTACAAAGCCTTGAATCCCAAATCACCGAAAACCAACTCGTACTACAAATACTCGCCGGTCTCACCGAGCCCTATGAAAGCCTCTCCCTAATCCTACAAAACACACAACCATTACCCGATTTCTACACAGTCCGGTCCCGCCTCTGCCAACACGAGGATACCAAAACCAACCAAGCTAAACTTTCCGCCCAAGCCTCCGGCACGGCTCTCCACACCACCACCGAAAACTCCACACCAAAACCCAACAACAGCCGTGCCTCACCACCCGAACAATACACTCACCAACCCAACTCCTATGCCCGCTCACGCGGACGTGGCCGTGGCCGCGGACGCGGCAGGCAGTCATATGGTCGTGGTCGGTACCAGCAACCTCATTACTACTCGCCACAATATTGGCCTTCCCCTTGGCCCAACCCACAGCCCAATCCTTACCCTTACTCACCGTGGGCTAACTGGCCTGCTCCTCCTTGTCCCTACCCATCTCAACCTTACAACCAGCCCACCAATTTTCAACAGCCCACTAATCATCCCAGCCCACCAACCGCACCATCCAATGCCCAAGGCCTGTTAGGCCCAAAACCCTCCTCAACCGGCTCGGCCCAATCATACACCACCACCCACTCTCCTACGGACATTGCACAGGCACTTTATAATCTGGCACTTCACCATCAAGACCCATCTTGGACCATGGACACCGGCGCGTCAAGTACAATGTCTCCTCAAATTGATAAGTTCTCGTCTATTTTTAATTCTGACATTATTCGTAACATTATTGTTGGCAATGGCAAAACCATTCCGGTTTTAGGACAAGGCAACATTACCTTACCGCCACCATTTCTACCATTTAAACTCAATAATGTCCTTTATGCACCAAACCTTGTTAAAAACCTTATTTCTGTGCGTCGTTTTACAACTGATAACCAATTGTCTGTTGAATTTGACCCTTATGGTTTTACTGTGAAGGACCTAAAGACCAAGAAACCTATCCTACGGTGCAATAGCTCGGGGGATCTCTACACTCTCAGCCCGTCCAACATCACAAATCTCACCACTGCATCCACTTATGCTGCCCTTACACAAGACATTTGGCATCAAAGGCTCGGTCACCCTGGACCAGCTATTTTACAAAGTTTAAAATCTTCTAGTTTAATTTCTTGTCGTACTTTGAATAATAAAACTTGCAGTGCTTGTATTTTTGGGAAACACACTAGACTTCCTTTTCTTGATTCTAATACAAGTACGTTTATGCCATTTGATCTTGTACATAGTGATGTTTGGACATCCCCTATTGTTTCCAACGGGGGACATAGATATTATGTCTTATTTTTGGATTATTTCACCAACTTCCTATGGACCTACCCCATAGCCAATAAATCCGATGTGTTTGCCATGTTTATAAAATTCAACAACTTTGTCCAAACCCAATTCAACACCAAAATAAAACAACTCCAATGTGATAACGGACGTGAATATGCCAACAATAAATTTCACAATTTTTGCACCCAAAATGGCATGCACTTTCGTTTCTCCTGTCCTCACACCTCATCCCAAAATGGTAAAGCGGAACGCAAAATCCGCACCATTAACAACCTAATGCGAACCATCTTAGCCCACTCCTCCACACCCAACACCTACTGGCACCATGCCCTCGAAACTACCACCTACTTCTTAAACATCATTCCCTCCAAAATACACAATTTTCAAACCCCTACCCAACGACTATACAAATGTATCCCAACATACGACCATCTTCGTGTGTTTGGTTGCATTTGTTACCCACTCATCCCTTACACCACTATCCACAAACTCGCCTACCGATCCTACCCTTGCGTATTTCTTGGTTATCCCTCCAACCATCGCGGGTACAAATGCCTTGACCTTAAAACCCGCACCATCACAATCAACAGACACGTCATCTTTGACGAAACTATATTTCCCTTTGCAAAACATCACAGACCCACTCCCACCACTTATTCCTTCCTAGATGACTCAATTCATCCAAATCTCCTATTTCCACATACTGCTCCACTTAACAGCCCACAACAACACGTGCCACACCCACCAGACTCAAGCCCACAATCGCCCCACTCTCAAAGCCCATCACAGCCAACCCACACCTCACCATCCACGGCCCAACTCCCTCACCTTCACTCGCCCCAACCGGATCCTCACCCTCCAGCCCAACAACCACCCCAAGCCCAGCCCACTCCCTCACCCGTACCCCTTCCTTCCTATTCCTCGGCCAGCCTAAGCCCAATACCCAACCCTCCACCTCCTCCACCCACACGCACTATGACCACCCGCGCCATGTCGGGTATCTCCAAACCCAAACAAATTTTTAACCTATCCGCCACCACCATTGCCCCAATTCCCAAAAATCCCATTGTTGCCTTGTCTAACCCGGAGTGGCATAACGCCATGCAAAACGAATTTAATGCCTTAATTAAAAACAAGACTTGGGAACTTGTCTCGAGGACTACTGACATGCATGTTATTCGTAGCATGTGGCTTTTTCGCCACAAATACAGGTCTGATGGTACACTTGAAAGATACAAGGCTCGGTTGGTTTGTGATGGTCGAAATCAGGAGGTCGGCATTGATTGTGGGGAAACTTTTAGCCCGGTTGTTAAACCGGCCACTATCCGGACAGTTTTGACATTGGCTTTATCTCAGTCCTGGTCCATTCATCAGCTGGATGTTACCAACGCTTTCCTTCATGGAAATCTATCTGAGACAGTTTATATGTACCAGCCTGCTGGATTTCGTCACAGGGATTTTCCGGACCACGTATGTCGTCTTAAGAAGTCTCTATATGGTCTCAAACAGGCCCCCAGGGCTTGGTACCAGCGTTTCACAGATTTTGTCACATCTATCGGCTTTCTTCAGAGTAAATGTGACAACTCTCTGTTTACATATCATCACGGGGGTGACGTTGCTTATTTATTAATCTATGTCGATGACATCATTCTTACCACTTCATCTGATCAGTTACGGATGAAACTCATGGGCAGCCTTGCGGCTGAATTTGCTATGAAAGATCTTGGACCTCTTAGTTACTTCTTGGGTATTTCTGTCACCCGCTCTGGTAAAGACATGTTCCTCTCTCAGCAATCTTATGCTCTAGACATTGTCAGTCGTGCAGGTATGGAAAATTGCAATCCAGTGGCCACCCCGGTTGACTCAAAACCGAAACTCAGTGCCACCTCCAGTGAACCCTTTGACAACCCCACATTATACAGTAGTCTAGCTGGTGCCCTCCAATATCTCACATTTACTAGACCAGACATCAGTTATGCCGTACAGCAGATATGCGTTCACATGCATAACCCGTCAACTGCTCATTGGAATGCCTTCAAACGGATCATAAGATATGTTCGTGGTACTGCAAATTACGGCCTCACTCTCTCATCGTGCCCTAATTTGTCTCTACGAGCCTATACAGATGCTGATTGGGCAGGTTGCCCCGACACACGGCGTTCTACATCAGGTTATTGTGTTTACATGGGTTCAAATCTCCTTTCTTGGTCATCCAAGCGACAGTCGACCATTTCTAGATCCAGTGCCGAAGCCGAGTACCGAGCAGTTGCAAACGTTGTCGCTGAAATATGTTGGTTACGTAATCTGCTTCTTGAATTACGCACGCCTCTCTCTACGGCCACCTTGGTTTATTGCGACAAGATTAGTGCTATCTACTTGTCCACCAATCCGGTACAACATCAGCGCACCAAACACATAGAGATTGACATCCATTTTGTGCGAGAGCATGTACAGCGCGGCACCATTCGGATTCTCCATACCCCGACTCGTCTACAGATTGCTGACATATTTACAAAAGGTCTACCAGGAGTCCTCTTTGAAGACTTTCGCTCCAGTCTCAACATTCGGTCACCTCCTGCTTCGACTGCGGGGGTGTAATAGATTTAATAGCATTGACTTTTGACATATTGTATTTATAGATAATGTTTATCATTAAGTTGTGATTATCTCTTCCCTAAAATAGGGAATGTAATTTTGTATATAAACTTTACCATATGGAATAGAAATCAAGCATTGAACCACCTTATTCTACAGTTTTGTTGAATAGAAAGAGTCGTGGGTTCGTCCCCCTACGCATTTGTGTTTGATCTGATCGTCTGAGCCAACAATTAGTATCAGAGCTTAGCGGTTTTGAAAGTCGTTTTATGAGAAAGGAGAATCGGGCCTCGTGGGGCTGCAGTGATGGCGGCAGACGCGACTTGGCACGCAAGACTGTGAAGAACTTGATCAGGTTTTGTGATCGGAGCGGCGAACGAGCCGGTTCCCGAAAAGTTTTACTAGCTCCGGTTTAAGGGTTGTTCATTCGTGTCGGACCTTTGGCTCGTTGCGCACACCACTAGAGAAACGATTAGTAGAACAAGCTTGTTCCTGTTAGAAGATCTTATATTGCTAACAAGTTTACAAAAGTCGTTCAAATAATAAAAAAACGGCCGAATATTCTCAAATGAGTTCCACGTACTATATATATAAATCCTGAATCCACAATTTCTAGCCGTTGTAGATAAAATTTTCGATAGATGAAAAATACCAATTCAAGCATGGACAACAAATCGATCATCCAATCTCCTCCGTTGGTTCTTCCAACGTGGACAAATCACGACCATCAACTGTTTCTTCATGCAGTGGCCAACGGCCGAGATAATCTCGAGGCGGTGGAACACGGTTTACTTGAAAGTGAAGCGGGTCGGGTTCAGTTGCCACATGATCTTGATGAAGATGATGATATTATGAGCAGGGGCGGATTTAGGCATGTCCGACCGGGTTCCCGGGAACCCAGTCGGTTTATAAATTATAGTGTTATTGTATATAAAATAATAAAAGGAACCCATAAGAAAAATGTTAAAGGAACCCATTACCAAAAACTAAGAGTGCTCTAGTGGTTGCAATCCTTCTAAATGCACATTACATTCCCGGTTCGAAATTGCTAGCCTGCGTTTTTTGGGATTCTGTATTTTTTTTTATATATTCAAAACCTAAAACTAGGGTTTGAGCAAACAAATAGAGCACAACCACCCTTGTCCTTCCCTGCCTCCTCTCCTCTCCAAACCCAACCCCACCCCACCCTCGTTCCTCCCTGGCTCCTCCACGCTACCACTCCCCTGCCTTCTCGGCGGCTCCTTTTCCTCATGTGCTGTAAGTTTTCATTTCTTCTTTAATCTCTCTTTCTCTTTCTCTAGTTTTCATTTCTTATTTAATCTCTCTTTCTCTAGTTTTATTAAAATGTGTGTGTGATTATAATAATTTTATTAAGCTTTCATAAGTAATAGAACATCAATTCTGTTTAATAATTGGCATAGTAATTAGAACTTAATTTTGAAGTTTCAAGCAATAAGGTAAATACTACATCCAGTTGTATTTTTAGGCTAGATACCTGAATAAATATGCGAATAGGAGAGTTTGAAATCAATAACTTTAGTCGCTCTCTCCGGCAATGGTTGCCTCGAAGCCATTAAATATATGACTTTTCAGATGGTAAATTCTAAAGATACCCTCATTTGGCCTTTGCCATGGTTATTTTCATGTTTTACCATTCAGACATTTTGTCGAACAGTTAGTGTTCGATCTTTTTTTTCAAGCTTATTGATTAATAGCTATTCTGGTGTTAGATCTTCATGAGTGGAGTTGAGTAGACTTGGGACATATGAATTTTGTTGATTTGTTTTTTTCATAAACGTGCATCTAACCTACAGTAGAATTAGCTAAAACATAAAAATAAATTAAAAAAACTAACAAGTAACTACTATTTGGTTTAGATAGATTGTACTGATATTGTCATAAGTAGAATGTGCTATTTGTAGATTATAGTGAGCTCTTGTGATCTGAAACACTTGTAAGTTATGGTAGTAATTTATTAGTCAGTTCATACTGATATGGTCATAACTAGAATGTGCCATTTATATATAGTATATAGATGTGTTAAGATAGTTGTTACGATTATCACTTTACAAAGCTTCAGTTCCTCCAAGATATGCACTTAATCACCTAATCTAGGATTCCTGTAAGTATGTTTTTTATACTTAAAGACAGTCGTATTTATATTATGTGCTTTAAATTTCTAATGATAATGTTTTTTTCATTATTATATCGTATTTGTATTATGTGATGAACCTTATCCGACCCGAACCGGCAAACTGACCCGAACACTTGAACCGGCCCGAAATTTTTATGTTTGGTTATATGAGATTGAAACACCTAAAAAAGGAACCCATTGAAAAAAATTCCTGGATCCGCCACTGATTATGAGTAAAGAAGAACAATGGGTTCCGAATACGGATAATGAGTTGTTAGAGACGGTTATTGGATCTAAACGTGTGAAGAGGAAATATATTCAATGGACTGAAGATGAACACAGGTACGTTTTCATTCGTTTCTTGATGAATGTAACAACTTGTAATGTTTGACCAAGTCAACCCATTGATTGTTGACTAATTTGGATGATGTTTACTTACAGGAGATTGGTTGGAGGTTTATGGAAAAGGGAATTGGAAAATCATTTCAAGAAACATGGTGGTTACAAAGACGACTAGCCAAGTCTCCAGTCATGCACAAAAGTATTTCCTACGACAGGCTTCACTCAAAGAAGATAATAATAATAATAATAATAACCATAACAAGAAGAAGAAGAAGAGGAGGCCTAGCATTAATGATATCACCACTGCGGATGCGGTGGTGCAGGCGCGGCTGAGTTCATACCAACAACCTCATCATCACCCACTGGCAGCCAAGAAAGAGGACAGTCCTCACTAACTGTATGGCCGAGCGTTAACGGCGTTACTAATATTGATAGCACCGTGGTGGCGCATGCACAGCCGATATTGTCAACACCACCAGCTACTAGTACTTTCTGTGGTGGTAGTGAAGGTAGAAGTGTACCAATAGCTGTAACAACGTCTTCGTCGCCTCCTTATTTCTGTGAGGGCCAAGAAAGAGGAGGACAGGCACCGGGTAATTTCTATGGCTGCCAAGGAAGAGAGGGACAGGCACCGGGTAATTTCTATGGTGGCCAAGGAGGAGGAGCACCACAAACGTTAAATAGTTTCTATGGCGGCCATGGAGGAGGGGAACCATCACATCCAACAACACTGCCACCCACTCATTTCTATGACGAACAAGGGCAGGCACCGCGGTATGAGTTTATTAAACATTTGGCTCCTACCCATGTTATAGATTACTCTCTAGATGAAGACTTAAGTTATAAAAAAATAGCTAGCTTAGTGAGACTAATTGTTGAATAGGACAGAGTTGTGTAGTTAACCTCCCATTAACTAACCATCAGAGCAAAATGATTTGTCAATAAGCAACAATATGAATAGTACTGTCTGGATCTCATTTGACTTGAATGTGGATTTGGATTTGGTTTATCTTGGATTCTTGGTTTCTGTTTACTCTATTGAAGAAGTATTATTGCATGATTTTCTACTAGTCTTTTGAGCTTAATTGTTTAGTTGCCAATTTCCTACCTCTCACGGTCTCACCATATTCTATTATTATAACAATTTCAAAGGTTGATTGTTTTCTGTCATCTTATTTTGATTATTATCAAACAATAGGAAACTAAAATGCATTCCTATTAGAATAGAAGACCAAGTATATGTTTTCAATGGTTTTATTTGCTTCTATTTTATATTTTTTACAAGCATTGATAATGAACTCTCTCAATCCTCCACCAATGTGTGAAGATTAGATTAAATACAGGGTGAGATTAGGCTTAGGGATTAACTGAGTATGATGATGATGATTATTATTAGGCTTAGGGACCATTTGGTGCTGGGTTTCGATTCTCATAAGGGGGTTTTTCTTAAATTTTTTGGATTTCCTCCTGAATTGATGTATAGGCATTATTGTCGTGGAGATGTATATGATTGGGTGGTTCCGCTGGTGGCACGATGATACTCCAGTGGTTCGCTAGTGATACCAATTTGCCGTTAAAAAGATTAAATAAAGGATAACTTTATAAAGACGGATACAAGAATATATCATTCACATAGACACACATCAAGAGTTTTGTGTTACACTTTTGGTGAGTTAATATCCCCTCAAGTGAGACAGTGGCGGGCCATGACGGAGCATGTCTCTAAATGCTTCAAACCGAGGACGCAGAAGGCTTTTAGTAAAAATATTTGCCATCCAGAGGCAATGATATAAAGGGATAGTCAAGATCAATATGTTTCATGGGTTTGTGGGAAATTGGATTTTGTGTGAGAAACACGGCACGCTGATTATCACAAAAAAAAAAAAAAAAAAGTTGGACGGTCTAGTGCTAAAGCATGAAGTTCACGAAGTAGATGAGTGGCCCAAATGATTTATGCAGCGACATTTTCCATAGCATGATCCTCAGATTCACAATTAGAGCGGGATACGGTACGATGTTTATTAGCGCTCCATGAAAAAAGATTGCCTCCCAAAAAAATAGAGTATGTATATGTTGTGCGACGAGTTTCCGGACAACGAGTCCAATCTGCATCTAAGGAGCAGGAAGAAACTGACATCGCAATAGTGGGCAACGGTAGGAGCATGAAGAAATAGACTCACCTGGTTGATTACATAGGAAATATTAGGACGTGTGATAGTCAAGTATTAAAATGCACCAACAATAAAGTGATATTGAGCGGGATCTGAATACGGATCTCTAGCAGAGGTAAAAGAGACATTGGCAACAAGAGGAGTAGGAAACTGGTTTCACATGTAACATGTAACATATCAACTAGGGCTGGCATATCGTGTCAAACACGACCTGTTAAGACACGAACACGATAAGATACGAACACGAAACATGTAAACACGAACATGACACGAAATCTAATCGTGTCATTTTTTTCAAACACGAACACGAACCTGTGTATAACAGGTTAACACGATATGACACGATAAGGAACACATAGTAAAACATGTTAACACAATAAGACATGATAAGACACGACAAGACATGATAAGACACGACAAGACATGATAAGACACGACAAGACATGATAAGAAACACGATAAGACACGATAAGACCTGTTAAGACACGAACACGATAAGACACGAACACGAAACAGGTAAACACGAACACGACACGAAAATAAACAGGTCTTAACGTGTCGATCTGTTATAGACACGAAACCTGTTAAGGTCAAACACGAAACCTGTTAAAATCGTGTAGGTTCGTATCAGGTTATCGTGTTCGTGTCTAAATTGCCAGTCTTAATATCAACTCGTTCAGGTATATTCCGAGCAAAAGCTCATTTTAACATGTAGCATATTTTGAGTGATTTAGAAAAAGCTCATTGTTGGTGTAACATGTCAACTCTTTCAATCCACCTCCACCGTTCATGTACTATGCCTCTGGTAGACCTCCTCGCAATGTGTTTATTTGACATATAAGCATATTTTTATTTTGACACTTACGCATGTTTAAATTGACAGATTCATGATGACAATGACGCATGTTTATTTTACAGAATACATATGTTTAGTTGATAAATACGCATGTTTGTTTGATAAGATTCATTCTTACAATTACGCATGCCAATCTCGTATTCAGATTCATGTCTTTATCGGTATGTAAACTTCAACATTCATACCCATCAAGTAAACTGCAATTATTAACAATACAGGGTAACTTTTAATCTTCAACTCTAAACTCAAAAATTAAACTTTCCCATCTTAAATTCACCAGCAAACAAACACAAAATCCTAATCCTAATCCAATTCCCCTTCTTTTTACATCAAATCTATAATCATTAATCACCACTTATAATGAAACCCAATTCAATTTACTTCATGTAAATTCAAATTGCCAACAAAAATAGAGCAACTTTAAACCAACAACCATAAAGTCAAAATATCCGCATTACCCGTCACATTTTTATTCTCCAACTTCCCTCCAACTACCGGCTGCTTGATAGGAGACAGACCCGAAAATACGAACCTAATTAAGGCCCGAATAATGGCAGCGGCTTTTTTTGGTCACAGATAATTTACGCATGTTTTTTTTTTTTTTTTTTTGACAATTATGCTTGTTTATTTGATAATTACGCATGTTAAAAATACGCATCCATGAGTTTTCCGTATGTAATCACACTTGCTTGCGTATGTAATTATGCATGGACCAAACCAATTTTGTTCATATTACGCATCCATGAGTTTTCCGTATGTAATTACGCAAGGGCCAAACCAGTAATTACGCACCGATGAGAAATATTATATTATGCATCATCATCGTCATCATCAATCAGTGGCGAAGCTTGACCCGAAGGTTCGGGGGGTCGGAAGTCACTAGTTTCGAGGGGTCGAAAACCAGTTTCGAGGAGTCGAAACCCTATATTTCCAAAATTTTCTATACGAATACTATATAATCGGAACTTCTGCGCGAAAATTCAAGAGGGTCGGCCGCCCCCTCCCGCCCCGACTAAGCTGCGCCCCTGATCATCATACTCAGTTAATCCCACCTATAGCAAAGCTAAGGTTATGCATAATTATTTTAAAACTATGCATGATTTTGCAATGTGTTTTGTCATCTTCACCGTAATGTATGTTGACCACGGGTGGCGCCGGAATGATGATCGACAACAAACATTTTTTTTATGGTGATAACATTAATAATTTCAAGAGTTTCTTTACATATGTAATGTCATCTCCCTCCACATTTACACTTCTAATGCTACACTCTCCAAGTTTTTATAAATGATGACATCGTCAACGGCGATAGCATCATATTTTAACATTGGGAGAGAAGAGTACTATAAGTGAAAACATTGAGAGATATAGCATCATAAATGCAAAAAACTCCATACAATTCATGTGAAATTCAAAATACGAAGAGTTCTTGAAACCATGAAACGAATTGCAGTGATAGGGGTGGCGGGGTGATATGGGTGGGGACGATTGATGTTGAAGGGGATGACCGTGACTGAGATGGGAGCGGTGGTGAAAGCGTTGTGAAAATCCGCCTCAGCTAAAAAGACTAAATTACCCTTCCCAAAAAAATTGTCAATCCACGCGTCGCTCTTTGCTTCATTCGTATGCTTTTTATGTTAACGATCATTTTTATTTAGAACTTTCTCCAAACACTTAAATGCTAATCAATTTCCTAAGCTTCATAAATTTAGAGATTTATAGGGGTGCAAACGAGCCAAGTCGAGCCATAGCTCGAGCAATTTATGAGAGCTTGAGCTCAGCTCGGTTCAGCTCGTTTAGTGTTTATAAGTTAATATATAAACTAGAAATAATACAAATAATAGGCTTGTTAGGCTCGCAAGCTCGATAAGTGAAGCTTGGGCTTTGGCTCGTTCACTAAACTATCATATTTTTAGGTGTGGACTTGGCTTGTAAACAAGTTTAAATATGCTAGCTCAGCTTATTTACTAAACAACTTTAAGTGAGGGATAAATATTAATAAAACAAATATTCCATTAAGGCCTAACAAGCCTGACAAGCCTCACATGAAAGGCTTGAGCTTGGACTCAATAAGTAAATGAGCTTTGTTTTAAGGCTCAAGCTCAGATCGGCCCGAATGGACTCGTCTCGTTTCGAGTTTTTTATCGAGCCGGCCTCAAGTAGCTCGCTAGTGGCTCGGCTCGGCTCGTTTGCAGCCGTATAAATTTAT
The DNA here is from genome assembly GCA_028751855.1 of Ambrosia trifida. Classification (NCBI taxonomy): domain Eukaryota; kingdom Viridiplantae; phylum Streptophyta; class Magnoliopsida; order Asterales; family Asteraceae; genus Ambrosia; species Ambrosia trifida. The sequence continues at coordinate 192,453,447 of CM054122.1, read as the reverse complement.
AATATTCTTTTAGAACTTTACAATTTATAAAATTTTTAAGGTAAGTTATAAAAAGATTAAAAATTGGAGCGGGTCCACTAAGGTTTGCCCACAAACGACCAAGCCAAAAATGCCGGGACAAGGCCGCACAAATGCAACATCCGTTGGCTTGTATGAGTGCATTCTGTAGGCTCTACATTAAGTTGCTATAGAAAAAAGTGTGTCAAATAATAAAACAAGTAAAATTACTATTTGTTTAAAAGCTGGTATATTATTAATTTAAAAGGAGTTTTATTAAAAAAAGGGTAGAAAAATCACAAGAGGCGAGATAAATCAAGAAGAAACGTAACGTTAATAATCACTTGTTGCATAAAAGAATAAGTTACGGTTAAAATTACTTAACTTATTTCTGTTATCTAAAACATTACAAATATTTTATGAGCACATAACAAAATATTCAATATCTATAATAATAATTCAAAATTTGAAACTGAGATTTTTCAGGATTATATTCCTAACTTATTAAAACTTATTATATTTCATGTTTAAATTTTAACTGGATAATGATTAACCACCCTCTTTTTTCTCTATCTGTAGAAATCATATGACAACTAAAATAACTGGCGGATTTTTCCACTATATAACTCCTGAATTCACAAAAATCTAGTAATTCAATCATGGACAACAAATCGATCATCCCATCTGCTCCGTTGGTTCTTCCAACGTGGACAAATCACGACCATTCACTGTTTCTACATGCAGTTGCCAACGGCCCAGATGATATCGCTGGACAGTGGTCGGAGTTGGCCAGCGCCATTCCAGGCAAGACCGCGGACGAGGTGAAAGCGTACTATGAGGCGGTTGAACTTGGTTTACTTGAAATTGAAGCGGGTCGGGTTGAGTTACCGCATTATCCTGATGAAGATGATTATTTTATGGGTAAACAAGTTAATATTGGTATGGTTAAAAAAGATAAAGAGTTGGTTGGTAATGAGTTGTTAGCGACGGTTATTGGGTCTAAACGTGTGGAAAAAGAGAGGAGGAGAGCTATTCCATGGACAGAAGATGAACACAAGTATGTTTTTTATTGCTTTTATCTTTTTCATTCGTTTTTGTTGTTGTTGGGTTCTTTAAGTTTACTGTAATGGGGTTGCCTCAATTTTAGCGTTCGTGTCATGGATTGGAATTGGAATTCGCGCGAAAACTATAATTTGATTTGGAATTTAAATGTGTTTGTTTCATAAGATATAATGGAATCTTGATGGCAGTGGCGAAGCTTGGAAAAAATAGTGGTGGGGCCGAAAATCACGAGACCCAATTTTTTTTCTATGGGTGGGGGCGGGATTGAATTCATGTAAAAATTACTTACGAAAATCACAAACTACCACCACTGAGCCAAAAATCGGTGGGGGAGGGCCCTCATAATCATTCGCCACTGCTCGATGGAATTGAAGTGTGGATTTCCTTCCATATGTTGTTCAATTACGATTCATTCTTTTGTTGTAACGAACAACATAAGAAGTCGAATACACATTCCAATTCCATTCCGTGAAAGAACGCTACGTAAGATAGTAAGTATGTTTCCTTTGATTCTTGACTAATTTGGATTATGTTTACAGGAAATTCTTGCTGGGGATGCAGATTTATGGAAAGGGAGATTGGCGCAGTATAGCAAGAAACATGGTGGGTACAAGGACAGCTACACAAGTGGCCAGTCATGCACAAAAATATTTCCTCAGGCAGGCTTCACTCAAAGAAGATAAAAAGGAAGAAGAAGATGATGATAAAAAGAAGAAGAAGAAGAGGAGGAGGGCTAGCATTCATGATATCACCACCGCGGATGCGGTGGTGCAGGCGCAACCGAGTTCATCATCGGCACCAACTACTAGTTTAAATGGTGGTGGACAAGGAAGAGGAGAGCCTGCAGTAATACCAATAACATCACCATCACCCATTGGCAGCCAAGAAAGAGGAGAGTCCTCACTAACTGTATGGCCGAGCGTTAACGGTAAAACCGACACTGATAGCACCATGGTGGTGAATGCACAGCCGATATCGTCAACACCACCAGCTACTAGTACTTTCTATGGTGGTAGTGAAGTTAGAAGTGTACCAATAGCTGTAACAACGCCTTCGTCGCCCCCTTATTTCTGTGGGGGACAAGGAATAGTAGGAGCACCGCAGCCGCTTAATAGTTTCTATGACGGCCACGTAGGAGGCGCGCAATCACATCCAACAACACTGCCTGACACTAATTTCTATGGCGAGCAAGGACAGGCACCGCGGTATGAGTTTATTAAACATTTGGCTCCTTCCCATGTTGCAGATTACTCTCTACATGAAGAATTTAGTTTTTGAAACAGCTACATTGGTGAGAGTTGTGAATAAGCTTAACAATTGTGAATAGTACTGTTTGGATTTCATTTGACTTGAATGTGGATTTGGATTGGTTTAACTTGGTTTCTGTTTGCTTATTGAAGAACTATATATTATGCATGATTTTTTTACTAGTCTTTTGAGTCTAATTGTTTAGTTGCCAATTAAAAACAATAACAGAATTTATTAACCCAAAAAGTGAGTTTTTGGTTATATGGAATATACATTGATATTTTTTGGATTGACCAAAGTTTGTGATTGTTGAGTTAAATACTTAAATGTATATTAATGCAGAATAGATGTGGGTATATATAAATAACTGAAAAACAACTTAGGAGCTCTTAAATTTTGGGATTAAAGCGTTAGCCTTGTTTCATAGGAGGCGGCCCCATTTTATACTTTATGAAGCATGTCCCTAGATCATTTAACAACAATTTACATAATTACGTGAATATATATGTTTTGTTATAAGTTTGGTGTTAACTTATATTAGATTAAATGGTGGAGGTGAAAGATGAGAGAAGATGGTTATGTCATATGTGGCGTTCAGGTGGAGTGAGAGATGAGAAATGAGTATAGTACATAGCTTTACTTGCACCAAAATTGCAACTTTCTATATAGTTGGTAGATAAGAATTTTTTTTTTGAAAGGTTTAGATCAATGGAAATCCTTATACAACCCTAACATATTAGTCCCAAGTTCGAATCCCTACCCACGCACCGGTGTCCTCCTTGCCTAAGCTCAAACCGTCACGGGGAATTTTTTTGTAGTGTGCATGGATCGAACCTGTGACCTCCCCCAGGATGGGAACCCCTAAGGGAAAACCCACCCTACCTCAAACCAGCTGAGCTGGAGATCATTGGCAAGTTGGTAGATAAGAATATAAGATTATAAGCTATTTATGATAATTTAGGGTTGGGAAGAATCATGGAAACGTTTGGGCCTAGATCAAATAAAAAAAGTAGGCCTCCCTTATGAAAATCAAGTTTCAACTTTCATTTTTCAAACATCAATAATTCAAATTGAACTTACAATTATAAAACACTAATGCCTAAATAAAAATATATATTAGAAGAAATAAAGTAAACCATTTACAGTTATCCTATAAAAAAAGTATACATTGATCCGTATCAATTTAAACAAAGTATATGACAAAATTAAATCTTATATTATAAGTAAATAAAATAAAATAAAGTAAAAACAAGTTTAATGCATGGTAATTTACAAACCAATGAAAAGTTGGCTTTCATACTTTGTACAAGGTAAATATGACCAATGTTGTAATTACCGGGCCATACCGATCAGTTAGGCTAGGAGCTGCAGCCTCTTCCAGTCCGGTTTGGGTGTTAGGACCGTTTTTAGGCAAACCGGGCGGACAAACCGGAGACCAAGAGTCGAACCTAGAGTTCGGTGGTCAAATCGGGCCGCACTCCAGCCGGTGAGAACATGTGGATGACAAAGATCAGCAAACGGTGTTGGTTTGAAGAAACATGGACATAGGTGGTGATGTCCGGCGGACCTTGCCGTTAGACAACTTCCAAGTGCTTTACTCCACTTCGAATATACATTTATTTGCCGTTGTACATTCAGTTCGGAGATTTTAAGGAAAACAATAAAAGAAGGAGAAAACTTTTGGGTGAAAAAGAAGGAAGGATATAGCTTATAGTGATGAATGATTTATACATAAAATAAAAGAAGTTATGTTTTGAGTGATAGAAAGAAGAAAAAGAGAAAAAAAAATCTTTGAAATTCTTTTGTGTGCCGGTGTAGAGTTATTATCCGATTCAACCAGCGAACCAATAGTACATCCAGTTTGATGTTCGGTCCAGTTTTCATAGCATTAACTATGATATAGAAGTTATAGGTAGAAGTGGACTTGAACCCACATTCTCCATTTTGAGATGTGAGCAACTAGCTAACTCATCTACCTTGCCCTTCAAATTTTGTCTTTGGTATCTTTCTCATTTTCTTTAAGGTATCATGGGAAATGGTTAGTCTATCCGTTTCTGGCTGGACATATAGCTTTGCAACATTATGTTAAAAGAGGTATTCCCGAACTTGTTCAGACTTGAGAAAAAAAAAAGGTGCAGTATCAAGGACAAGTTTAATGTTTGAAGACAGGAATTTTATGGGATTTTGGAAGTGAACCTGTTCCCTAGGGTCGGATGAAGACATTTGAATGGAATTGTTGTATCAACCTCCTTGATTCGGTTCGGTTAACTAACGATTCGGATAAATGGATTTGGTTGGGAAATGGTGCAGGGATCTTTTTTGTTGGTTCGGTTAAAAGCCTCTTGCTTAAATACAAGCCTCCTAGCCCTTGGTTTGTTATGAAATGGTGTAAGTGGGTTTCCCTTAAATGTAGAATTTCGATGTTGGGGGTTGAATCGAATCGTATCCCGATTGTCGACGCGCTTATCAAGAGGAACATCCATGTGAGTGAGCAGCTTTATGCGCTCTGTGAGTGTGACTTGCAGTCGGTCTCCCTCCTATTCTCGTTTTCTCTTATTGAGACATTCTGGAGATGCATTCGGATATTGGGGAGGGAGAGCAGATTAAAGATATCTTCCATGGTATTGTTTTAGTGACGTGTTGGTCTCTCTGGAGAGCTAGAAACGAGAAGCGTTTTGATGGGAAACCATTCAAAATCGAGGATATTATCCTCAATATCAAATCTTTAGGTTTTTCTATGGCACAGAAATATACCAAAATTCAAGTTTGTTGTAGGCGGGCCTTGTGAATGAAATTTGTCTATCAAAAAAATCTATCTTGATTTTTGTTGTTCCTTTTTCACACCAAAATATTTTAAATGCAATTTCTGGCTAACGTACAATAATTATTTTATTAAGTCGCCAGGCCCAAAGACGCCCGTGTATGATATGATGAGTGTATAAAGTACCATTCTATTATTATTACCATTTAAGTCGACCATATTTTTAGGTTAACGTAAATTACATATAGCTCAACATGCAAATAATTATTACTGAATAATATGGTAAGATTAATTTTAGAAAAATAATTACTCTTGAATCTCATTTGATGAGTCATATATGACTTATCAAATGAATTATTCTAGGAGAATATTCTCTAATATTTCAAACAATATTTTGCAAATATCATATATATTGTTACCTAAAACAATGCAAGAATTTATATTCCTTTATAATTATACTGGATTATGATAGCCTCCTTTTCCCGTATATATACATGGACTCACTTATCATATCATATCGTCAAACGTAATTCAACTTTAAGCATGTACAACAAATCAATGATCCAGTCAACGTGGACGGGACACGAAGAATGGTTGTTTGTAAATGCAGTGGCGAAGTTTTCTTATGATGTTGGCGAACGGTGGCAGGAGCTAGCCAACGCGATCCCAGGTAAGACGGCTGAGGATGTGAAAGCGTACTACATGGCGTTGGAACATGACTTACTTGAAATTGAGGCGGGTCGGGTTGAGTTGCCTCATTATCCTGATGATGATATTGGAAAGGAGCCGGTTGTGAAGACGGATGGTGAGTTGGTATCGTCTAAAGGTCGAGAAAAGGAGAGGAGGAAAGGGAATCCATGGACCGAAGAGGAACACAGGTAAAGTTTCCTTTATTGAGATGGCTATTTCGTCATGTTTAAGCATATATATAGTCATCCATAGTTACATTGCTTTAAACTCAGGGGTGTAAAAAAGCTCGCAACTCGTCGCTCGCTCGAAAAAGCTCGGCTCGATTGTAAATGAGCTCGAGCTAGGCCTGACTCGGCTCGTGAGCTGGCTCGAATTATTTTATTTATATATATTAATTTTATTTTTAAATGTTTAAATTAAAAAATATGTGAGAGGAGATTGAAGCGATAACATTTTAAGTTTAATTAATTAATAAAATATGAAAAATAATAGAACAAAAACACAAATTATACAAAGAATACTTTTAGTATATCTTTCGTTCATTAATTTTTTTTTATTAACACATAATCGTAAAAAAATATAAATGTATATGTGTAATTTTATTTTTATTTTTTTTATTTTATAAATATTTGTAAAAATTAATAAAAAAATAACGAGCTGGCTCGAACCAGCTCGAGCTCGGCTCGAACATTTACGAGCCGAACTCGAGCTTGGCTTTTCAGCTCGACCAAAAAAACAGGCCAAGCCAAGCTGGCTCGTTTACGTTCGAGCTCGAGCTTAGTCTGGCTTGGCTCGACTCGGCTCGATTACAGCCCTAAAACTCAATAGGGTTGGCCCGGGCCATGTGTAGGGTGGCAACCGCACATGGCCTACTCTCCTAGGCCGCCAAAAAGTTTTATAAATATTAAAATAAAAGCCTATAAATAAGTTAAAAAACCACATTAAAATAGTAAAACAATATACTAATTTTTTTATAATAAGTTTATGTTTAAGGACGCATTTTTCCTTAGCGTCCGTGTGGCTCAGAATTCTTAGAGACGGCCCTTAAAGAGTTAAAGTCAGTCCATGATTAATCTGGGTGATGTTTTTCAGGAGATTCCTGCACGGGTTGGAGGTTTATGGAAAGGGGGATTGGCGCAGCATTTCACGAATGGTGGTGGTTACAAGGACGGCTACACAAGTCGCCAGTCATGCGCAGAAGTATTTCCTCCGCCAGGCTTCAAAAAAGGAAGAAGATAACAACAACAAAAAGAAGAAGAAGAGGAGGAGTAGCATTCATGATATAACTACTGCGGATTCTGCTGTGGTGGAGCAGGCAGAGCCATGTTCATCGACACCACCAACCACTAGTTTGAATGGTAGCCAAGAAAGTGTAGCACCACAGCCAGTCACTAGTTTCTATGACGGCCCAGTAGGAGGAGAAGCACCACCGCAGTATGAATTCATCGGGTTTGAAGATGAAGAATTTGGTTTTAAAATTAGCAGCTGCCTTAGTGAGACTATCTTTGAATAGCACATAGTTAACTAGTCATCAGGGTAGAAGTGAATTGTGAATAGTGTTTGGATTTGAACTGGTTTCTGTTTATGTCATTGAAGAACCATTATTCCATGTTTTTACCAATAATAGCAGCGTACTTTCGATTTAATTTACCAATGGAAGCAATGTGATTTACCTCAGCTGCTATGTTGGTAAAAAAAATGAAATTATGTTATGCTATTTTGTGTTATCACCAGACACCATTGATATGCAGACATCAAATGTGCTGCAAAAGGGTTCATTTAAAACGACGGGTTAAGTAGGGAATATATATGTGACAATCCGTCCAACATAGATAGAATATGAGAGTATGTAACAAAACAAGTTGCAGAGATGGTGTTGGATGTGTTTATGCGAACTCATGTTGTGATTATCAGTTGACGAATTCTGGTTATTTAAGTTATGGGGCAATTTATTTGTGCGTTTAAAGTTGTGATAATCAGATAACGAAACCATGTGTAATGGGATAACGCCCCATAAGGTGGGCAGGTCAAGGGGCGTTAAATACTGCCCAAGTGACGTGAAAAGGGGCACTGTGTGATCTGCATAACGACCGTGAGAACTGAGAACTTGTGGTTGGTGGGCCCCAACCTTTTCCACCGATCAGAGTTAATTCTTTTCGTTTATCAATTTATTAGATTTAGATATTAGTTTAGTAAGGCGATGGGTAATGAAAACTTGTGAACCCATTACACACTAAAGGTGAAAAAAAGTTAGTGAATACTAAGGGCGTCTTTAACTTCAAACAGAACGCACGGGGGAAGCCTACACCATTGCGCTAAAATGTCACAAATTTGTTGCAAATAGATGATCTGCATTTTCTACAAACTCGTCACATAAGGGGACCTATCAGACTGATTTGCTCTTGTAGGAAGTCAGTCCAAAGATGATCTCCATGCCACAAAGTTGACCTTAAGGGGTGTTGGACTGAAACAGATTTGCAGCGGATATATTTGAATAATAAACACAACTTTGATATGAAATAATCAAGAACAATTGAAAAACAATTGTATATTATAGAAATATGTTTTCGTACAGAAGTGGTTACAAGAATTGGGTGGATTGTTTGGATACAATCTTGATAACTAACTTATGACATAAACTAGTTCTATTTATATGTTTTGAATGGTCATGTCCCAAACAAACAGTTTCTGTTCGAAGAGTCATGTGTCTCCCGCCAAAAAATTTGTTTAACTGTCAAGGGTATTATTGTCTTTTCACATCAAGTTCCGCCTTTTATAATCTGTGTTTGCTGCAGCCCTGTTTGTGTTCTGACCCATTAAGATGCTTATGATCCAGTTCTGTTAATCCATTCTGCAGCATTCGGACATGATCCATATTGACCCAATTGAGTTGTTGCAGCCTTCACATCCATCTTGACCCATTTGAGTAGCCGAATACTAAACTAATGCATACTTACAATCTATATTTAATTTACATACTTACTACTACACATGTTCATAATTTACATAATAACAAATACATAATGAAACAAGTTTGTATTTACATATTTAACATTAACAAGGGGCACCCAATTGTTCCAACGAAAGCTGTAATCCTCCTCCGACCCGTCACTCAGTTGCATTAAACCTCTCAGGCTTTTTGCCAATACAGCACTGAGTACAACCAACAGCTCTGCAAGCTGCTGCAACTCCTCCGCAGACTTGGGCACCCGGATCCAATTGAAATAAACATATTGCATCCCGCAGCCGACTTTTACTCGGTCACCACCAACAGCCCTTTTTTCCTTTTCCAAGGAAATAGCGCTGGAAATTTAACCACAAAAGGCTCATCCGAAGCCCACCTGTCCATCCAAAAGGAAATGCATTGACCGTAATAATAATATTCCACACAAACAAATGACAATACATGAGGGCTATTTATACATACATAATGGACGGTTACTTAACTAACTTTCTGACCGACACGACCCTTTCTAATAACCGACATAACTATAGACGCAACTTCGGATTTTTGGCGCCTTTTTTCTGCACAGTTGACTTCTATGTTTGACTTTCAATTAACATAAGTTTGATTATTAATTTCTTGGTTAAATGATTCTAACACAAACAATCATGAATCATGATGTTGAAAACATGCAAAGTAGATTGGAAACAACACTAGTTGGTGTATCTTTGATCTAACTGTATTGAGTAGCTCGACAACTCAGATGTTAAATGTTTAACGGTTTAAGTTTTATAATGAGTATGCAAGTCTTTTCCATTATACTGTGTATGGTTGTGTTATTGTTGTTTGTGAGTTTGTTACTAAAAGAAATATATAAAAAATAAAAACTGTAAAGATGATAGGAAAAGTGTTTACAACCTACTACTACTACCTGTTAATTTATTAATAAACACACGATTGTTAATTATAACTCTAGCTAATATTTGGTTTGCTTCAGATTTTGGGAAAAAAGGTAGGATATTGGTGCAGAAAGTTGGTTGCCTTTTAGGAGGTTGTACCTACCAACTCTAAAACACATTACCTCATGCTCTCAAAACATATTTGGCTAAAAACAAGTAATTAGGTAAATGTCCTTGAACATAAAACATGTAAAACAACTTATGTTAAACTATAAGTCACATCTTTAGATTGATGTATGTGGACAATGGCTACACCATTTGTTTGTTGTTACATGGCCTAAGCCTAGCTTGTGTTGTAGCTTGGATTTATTAATAGTGGCATAGTTATGGGTTTTGATGATGATGTGAATAATAGAGCCAACGAAGTTAGTTACATTAATAAGTTTCTCATTTGTTTAGGTAATTAGGTCACTTAGCACATAAAATCATAAATTCTGAAGGTTTAGCTCATTAAAAGATAATCATAGTTCTAAATAATATTTAAATCTAAAAGATTATTATATTATGATCGACTAACCAACAAATTAATTTTGCACTACATAAATGTACACAGATAATGTAATTTTAACAGAGTCATCAGCTCCCCTGTTATCAGGTCACCAACTTTCTTGACCTTTCGGCACTAGGCAGGCATCAACCCCCATACATGGTCTTGCAACTGTGCAAAAACCTGTGTTTTTGGTAAAGAGTCGCTCGGGCCTGGTCACTACGACCCCCTGTCCGAAATTACAGGACTATTTTATTGAATTCCTTAGAGAGAATTGTCTCGCGTCCCCTAGATATTTTTTAATCTTTACCTACCCATTTGTGTCGGTTTCGGGTACAGGTACCCTTTTGTTGATGGCCCCCCAGTTTTCTAGTACCGTGCATTTACTTCAGAGAGGCTTGCGTCTTGTGAATGGTGCAACATCTGTCAAGTGGCAGGTGATGAGAAATTTTTCGGGTGGTAGCCCTAGCGCCCGTTGCACAGAGAGGCTTTGCCTCTCAAGGGCCGGCCACTCCCACGACACCAGGTTGTGACCTGCTAATGCCATTAAGTGTGTGGCTAGGAACCCCTAATTTCTAGGGATGTGATGAACTTTGAAACAATCATAGAAAGTCACCTACTACCAAATAAATAAATAACATTAGAAAACCAAGGTAAACAAAAATAAAAAAAAAACAACCTGCATATGCACACTCGTTCACAATCCAATGCAAACCGGGTCATATGGCGATGAAACAATATATGAACATGAACATGACACATTCCGAGATGTGAAACCACTGACATGTCAGACCCACCTTTTTCATACTCTTCCACAAAAAGCGCCCCAACCCAACCCTTCTCTACTCATTCCATCTTCTCCTTCACTCTTTCCCACTCCTCCCATGTGCCTTGCCCCCATATTATTATTATCCTAAACCCATTCATTCTCTTCCTCATATCCAACTTCCTTCTCATCTAAGTTTCGAACATTATCTCCCAACATGTTTCAACTACCATAAACCTTCATCAGTCAACATCCTTACTACCATAATTATATTATTTACTAACCCTGTTTCAATGGGTAATTGCTCTAAAACCCTCAAGAAAACAAACCCAGATCATGATCCTAATAAATTATATAACCCAGATCACCTTTACCAATCACACCCGAAAACACCTCAATCCAATACGTTTAACATTATTCCTTCACCTTCGTCGTTACCGTTACCGTCACCGTCACCGTCGTCATTACCGTTAATTAGACTATACGGTTCTCCAACAAACCCAGCTACATCCTACATACATTTCGCACTCTTATACAAACCAATAACCTTACTCTTCATCCCATCAGAAAAACCCGATTTCGGGTTCGAAACACCGGTTATCCAAAACGGATCTGACGTGATATCCGGGTCATCTCAAACCATACTACGTTACTTGGACACCAAGTTTCCAAAGCCGGTGTTATTGAGCAACTGGGACACGTGGAATGAGACGATGCCGGTGGTGGTGGTAACGACGTCGTTGCAGCACAAGAGTCTGACGTGGCATTTGGAGAGGATGGTGAGGTGGGGTGAGGATCTTGCGGCACGTGGCGGCAAGTCGAAAGGTGATCCGGTTATGGGTAGTGCTCGAATGGAGGTTAAGAAGTTTGGTCGAAGTTATTCTCAGTTGTTGGAGCTTTTGCTTGAACATGCTCAGATGGAAGAGAGGATTGTCTTCCCTGTTTTGGAAAGAGAAGATAGAGGTATTATTATTATTATTATTATTATTATTATTATTATTATTATTATTATTATTATTATTATTATTATTATTATTATTATTATTACCTAGGAGCGTATGGGTGTTTTCACGTTGGGTGCCTAGGTAGCTGTCACATCAGTTTGTTGGCCGTTAAAAAAAATATTATTTATATATTGTTTGTTGTGATTATAATTTATAGATCTGATTGGTTAATGATCATTGATGTAGGGTTGACTAAATCAGTTAATGAAGAACATGCTAGAGATCTACCGCTAATGAATGGGATAAAAGAGGATATTAAAACGATTATAGTTCTTGATTCGGGGAGTTCATCGTGTCAAGATGCGCTTTTTAGTTTATCTACTCGGATTAAATCGCTATTGGTATGTATGTAGTATGTTATTTGTTTGATGAAACAGTTGACTTGAAAAGTCAAACTGCATTGTATGAAGTTTTGTATAATTGAGATTTGGATGTTTAGGAGAAGTGCAAGCAGCACTTTGAGGAGGAAGAGAGGGGGATTTTACCGTTGATGGAGGCAGCAGAGTTGACTCGAGGTCAACAAGAGAGGTTGGTGGAGCAATCTTTGGATGTGATGCATAGCACACATTCTCACTTGCTTAAGTTTTTTATGGAAGGTCTTCTCCCACACGAAGCGATGCTTTATCTTGACTTGATCACCAAATGTACGGATAAAGATCGAGCTGGTTCCATCTATCGCTTTTTAGTCGAGTAAGTTCGCTTTTGCATTTTGTGATAATTTGTGGTCCGGCAATGGGTGAAACGGGTGATTTTTAGATAAGTTACAATTTAAACCAATTGATTAGTTAGTAATTTGATTAAGATTGTCACCTCTAAGTGTACATGTAAAATTTTCATTTACTTTGGTATCTATAATCACATTTTTAACTAGTGTTTTCACTTGAAACAAGTAAATGGGACCCACAATTGAATATATCCATAGAAACAAAGGATGGAACAAAATGTGTACTAATGAGGTTGTGTTTTGTTCAGAGAACAACATGGAAAACGCAACGAGGGTAGACCGACCGTTGGATTGTTGTTAAAAGCCAAATCCTAAATTGGACGGTTGTGATGAAAAAGAATGAGATTAGCTGGCTGTGTGTCTATGTGGTTTGGCAGCTTTCAGTTGTAGTGATGGTTTGATGGTTGAATTAGTTATAGTGTTTGTATATGTAATACTATGTATGCTTTTGTTACCTAATTCAATATGCAAGATGATGTAAAAAGGATGAAATCCTGACAACCATGTACTTGTTATAGACCATGCATTTAAACTTGTATATTTTTTTGTCCAAGATTCTTCTTTATTGTATTTATTTCTTATGGCAATCTATGAAATAGAGTTGGTAAAGTTTGACTGGTTCATTTATTACGAATTCCATTCTTCAAACTTTTTAACTTTTTTTTCCTTTTCTTGGAAGGCAACTTTTATTAAACACACCGGTCTATCTCCAAGGCAGAGATAGCCACAAAGAACAATCACTTACAAAACATCAAAATTAAAACGACGCCAACCCTCCCAACTAACATCATTACCCTTACATCGACTATTAAACCAAAGAAAACTGAGAGCCTTCACATCCGCGATAACTTGCGAAACTAAAGCATTAATCTTCAAAAACACGTTCTCATTTCTAGCCTTCCAAATCCTCCATAATGTAATCACCAAGATACCACTAAGAATGTCCTTCTTTGGCTGGGAAAGACCCGAACTCTGCACAATAACCGTGATATCACGAATTGAAAACAAATATATCGGTGGAATATTACACCATCTAGCAATGCCACTCCACACCCCATTTGAGAACCAACATTCAGCTACAATGTGATCTACGGACTCTACCGGATCCTCGCATAACACGCAGCCAACATCTTCCACCCTGATATTCCTACGCTGAAGAGCTTCTAACGTCGGGATCCGATTCAAGACGACTCTCCAAAAAAATAAATTGCATTTGGCCGGCAACCACTTCACCCAAAACGCACCTGCAGAAAAATCAATACCTTGCGCCCTTCAACCCACTGTTTTGTGTTCTGAACCGTAATATTCTGCAGCGAGCGATCGTTCCAAATCCAACTATCGGGCCTTTCCTGCAGAGAAGTACCAGCAACCAACTGAGTACACTGAATCAAATCATCCACCTCCTGGTCCGAGGTTGGATACCGCTTCCAATCCCACGCCATAATACCCATCCTCCCGTTAAAAGAGACTCTATCCGCCACAAGACACCACTTGTTTTTATCAAGACGAAACAAGGACGGATATAACACTTTTAAAGGAGTCCCATTTAACCATGGATCGATCCAAAACTTAATTCCTTTACCGTTGCCAACCCGGGCTTGAAGCAAACTGTTAAAAGACAAACCATTAATAATCAAACAATCTCCACTAGCAACGATCTTACCCCAAACTCCACGCACACCCTTATTATAATGAACAGAAATCCATCTTCGCTTCGATCCATGAATAGCGTCAATCACTAGCCTCCATAACGCCTTACTCTCTGTTCTATATCACCAAATCCATTTCAAGAGTAACGCATTATTACTAGTATCCAACTTAGTGAGACCCAAACCACCTAACTTTTTAGGGCGAGTAACCACCTCCCACCCAACCCAATGAACTTTGTGATGATCCGCATTACCTCCCCATAAAAACTTCCGCACCATTTTTTCAAGACGATTAACCACCGCTACCGGCGCCTTGAATAGCGAAAAATAATATGTCGGGAGACTCTCCAAGACCGATTTGATCAAAACGACCCTACCCCCCATAGAAAGAGTCCTCGACTTCCATTTAGAGAGACGTCTTTGAAACACCTCCACAACCGGCTCCCAATTATTTATTCTCCCCATGTTTGCTCCCACTTGAATACCAAGATACTTGAACGGGATGACACCCGGACAACATCCCAAAACATCCGCTCGACCCGAAACCTCATCATTATTCAAACCAATACCATAGAGAATGGACTTTTTAATATTAATCTTAAGACCCGAGCACAAATAAAAGATCCTCAAAATTCTTTTCAACGTTATAAAGTTAGCCTCCGACCATTCCCCCATTAACATGGCGTCATCCGCATACAATAAATGAGATATACACGGGCCATCATTAGAAAGTTGGACCCCTTTAAAATCCCCCTCTACGCACGCTTTCTTAACCAAACCCGATGTAACACCCCAACCGATGGCGGAAACATCGAGGTGTCACGTAGTGACGATTGTTCAATAGCTCATGGACTAAAGTGTAAATTTGAATACATTGATTAAATAATTTACTACATTGAAATGAAAATACAAAGTACAATGATTCTAAAGCGTCAAGTCTAACTAGATTACAATGAAATCAAAGCTTAAATATAAATCCAAAAGCTTAAAAGAAACTTCTCAATAATAACCTGAAACATGTACGAAAATAGTATATGTCAATACAAAAATGTATTGGTGAGCATACCCTGTTTGAATACATATAGTAGAAAAAGTGTTTCGCAATTCACGTGTCATACTGTCTACAATTTAGTGTTCAAGCTGTGTACAAATGCTACCCAAAATCAAACCTTTCGTTCAATGAATCAAGAGTCACATATATATAGTATTCGCTCATAGTAGGCGATGAATAATCGTTCACACATAACAATAATTAAGTACTATTTATTGCTATGCTAGGCCGCCCAGCGGTTAATGATTAAGGTCATAAGTACACACTATCAACGAATCAACAAGTAAAACACATACAAGAATTGCGATTGTAAATATAGAATAAACCATGACTAAGTGAGTGAAGTAATAAGCGTACATGAGTCACCCCAAAAGTGTAAAACATGAAAAAGGGGAAAGATATACTCACAGTTTGCGAAAGCGATCAAAATCCACTTAAGCGGTCGTGAGCTAAGTAATGGGAATTCCGAGGAATTTAACCTATAATGTGTAAGAATACTAATAAGGAAATGTCTAAAAAGTCTAAGGTATCTAGGGTCTAAGGCATTAGGGTTTGCTAAGTCGATTTGGGGAATTAGAGTTTTTATGATAAGTCGCGTTAATGTAAAAGTTGTATATCACAAATAATATATGAAAGGTTGTAAATGTGATTTAAATAATATAATTATTACCAATTGAGTATTTAGTTAAAAAAAATATGTTTAAATAATTAAGACAAAATAATTTAGTTAATTACTTTAACTAATTATTGTAAATAAATACAATAATCATAAATATTGAAATAAATAGTTACGAGTTACTCAAAGATCCATCAATGATAATAAAGATTTTCAATCATAAGACATTTCTATTTTATAAGAAAAATATTTATAAAATAGATGTTTAAATAGTGTAAATAAATAAATGTTTAATTATATCTAATTAAACGTAAATAATGTTAATAACACAAAACATGACTCAAAAATACTATTTTTATAGAAATTGGATGCTTTATTATGTAAATTAATGAAAATAATTTTCTCATAATATTTATAAACTTATTTATATTTAAAACTGATTTAATGAGATTAAATCATGTTTAGATGATTAAAAATAGGAAAATTAATAAAAATAAGTGTTTTCTGGTCCAAATATTTTTATTTCAGTTCATAATAATTATAAATAAATTCTCAAAAAGTTTGAGATTAAAATCATTAAAAATGAATTTTTAATCAATTAAATACGATTAAAACAAATAAATTCAATAAAAATATAAAAATAAGACATTTTTCAGAAAATAAAAGTGGGGTAATTTTCTTTATGGTGTCAAGATGCTACTCCTAAATTTTTATAATTTTTGGAGCAAAAATGAATTTATTATGAATATTTTAAGTTAACAAGGTATATATACATATATATGTAAATATAAAAAGAACTATGTAAAACCTAAAAAAAAATGTATCCAGACCCGTGAGTTCAGAGATTCGAACCCGGGTTCTGAAGATAACCAGTTGTAGTCCCAACCACTAAGCCAAGGCAACCAATTGTTGTTTTATTTGATATCAAATTATATTTAAACCATAACCACCACTCATCATCTTCCCCAATTCAACATCTAAACCCTAACCCTAACCCCATTTTCAATAATCCGATTAAGACAAGATTAAGCTATGAATTTATAGGGCTTTTTATCGGAAAACAATAATAATCAAAATGGCAACGAAAAATAGAACTCACAAGGCTGCCAAGAGTCGGAAATGAGGAAGCCAAAGCCGAACCAAATATCAAAAAATGGGAGGCTAAACTGGATGGTTTTGCGTAAATTTTAGAGTGTTTTAGGACGCAAACAGGTGCAGAAAATGATTAACAGAACTAGTTTATATAGTTGCTTGATGAAAAACGGACTAATGATTCGTTAATATAATCCGACCGTTATAGGCTTGAGGGTCCGATTAAAGCCCATTAAAACGCGATTATAACTCGCTTAAAATTAATAGAATCGTTAAATGTTGGAGGAGAAACGTATGGGGATCAATTGGGAACAGTTTTATGCATTAAAAACGAGTTACCACTTCGCCGGAAAACACTCCGGTCGGCAAACTTTGGCCGGAAAACAGCAGGGGGCGGGGAAAGGAAAAGAGACTTTCAAAACTTTAGGATTTTGGCAATAAAGGCCCCTATAGTTAGTGTAGTTAAGTTTATTGTTTTTGTAGTTAAATTCCCTTAATAAATCACTAACCAAGTTAAGATAACTTAACCAAAATGCTTTGAAACTTTATAAACTTAAACTTTTTATATATTTTTTTTTACGAGTACGTTTCGACATACGCGTTTGATTAAAACTTATACCCAATCCATAATAGATATAAATGAATATATATATATATATATATATATATATTTAGTTCGCTAAAAAAAATTAAATTTGAAAACGACGAAATTTACAAGGACTATCATGGAAAATTTGAAGGACTATTATTGTCAGTTTGACGAAAGACGAAGGTGACGAATGTCACACCCGATAACGCTTCCATAACAATAATAAAAAGAAAAGGAGAAATATGGTCACCTTGTCTCATACCTTTGCTACACGGAAACTCGAAAGTAGGAGCACCATTTACTAAAACCGAAGATCTAGCCGACGAAAGCACCCCGGCGATCCAATCGCACCACTTATCCGGAAAATTCATTTGTCTCATGACCAATAACAAAAACCCCCAATTCACGTTATCGTAAGCCTTTTCAAAATCAATCTTAAACATGAAAAAACGCTTACCACTTCGTCTAGCCCAAGCCAAAACTTCACTCACAATTAACGGACCATCAAGAATATATCTCCCCGCAATAAACGCGGATTGAGTCTCATGAATAATCGAGTTCATCACTTTCTTCAATCTATTTGCAAGCCCTTTTGATATTACCTTACTCACAATCCCAATCAAGTTAATCGGACAGAATTCACCCAAACTAACCGGGTCACTAACCTTAGGTATCAAGGTAATAAAAGACGAACCAACCCCCTACTAATGGTGCCTGAATCGAAAAACTCATTAAAAATATTCAAGAAATCGTCTCGCAACAGAGGCCAAAATCTTTTAATAAACCCAAAATTAAACCCATCCGGCCCGGGAGCTTTATCACTCCCACAACTAAAAACCGCCTCCTTAATTTCAAGCTCAGAAAACCGATTCACTAGCATGTCCGCATCCGCTGAAGAAAGTTGTTTAAGATCATAACATCTTAAAAACGGCCGGACCATCATCTCCTCCTTAAATTTATTACGAAAGGAATATCAACACCTCTTTTTTAACTAAATTTGGTCGCGTCTCCCAGTAGGGGTGTTCAGAAAAACCGCAAACCAAATAAAAACCGAAAACCGAACCGTAACCGTATCCGAAAAAACCAATCCGAACAACAAATTTGGTGTTTGGTTTGGTTTTAACCGAAACCGAATTTCTTATTCGGTGTTTGGTTTGGTTTTTGGTTCTACATTTTTTTTTATTTGGTTTATTTGGATAACCGAATAAACCGGTAAAATAATTAATTATTAAATAAAAATAATAATATTTAATAACTCATATATAATATATAAGCCCAAAATATTAAACACAACCCAAAATAAATAAAGCCCACCAATTTATAGAGGTAAGAATATGAGTATAAACTAGTAAACTAGGGTTCATTTTACTATTTCTAATTTTTATGATATTTCTGTTTGCGTGGTTTGATTTTTTTGTTTATATTTATTGCAAACTTTCTTTTCGGATTTTGGAACATATAGGTATATAAGTTAGAGAAAAAAAACTTCGTTTCAAGTTGGTTTGTTTGGTTTTAAACCGAAACCGAACCGAATTCAATTTGGTTGAATTTGGTTTGGTTTTCATATTCCTAATTTGGTTTGGTTTGGTTTTTGGTTTGAGGTACAAAATTTTGAAAACCGAATAAACCGAATCGAATAAACCAAATAAACCGTAAACCGAACCGATAAACACCCTATCTCCCAGTTCCCATTTATCACCAAACCCGGAATCCCATTACTCACCTTGCGACTATTAATAAATCCGTGAAAAAATGCCGAATTCTCGTCGCCCTCCTTAGCCCACTTAACCCGGGACTTTTGTTTCAAGTCCTTAATCTTCAAAACCTCTATCCACTTCACTCGCTTGACCCCCTCTTCATAAACCCATTGCTCTTCTTCTAGCAAATCCCTATTCTCCAATGCCACCTCTAAATCATCGATCTCTTTTTTCAGACCCACCACCTCCTCTGTTTCTTTTAATCTCACCTCTTTCAACCAATCTAATAAAGCAACCTTGACTCTTCTAAGTTTCTCCATAAACAACAAATCAGGCTTCAGATCCGTATTATGTTCGAAATGAAGCGCATTTTGAACAATATCGTCAATCCCTTCTCTACTCAACCATGAAGTGAAAAATCTAAACGGTTTAGCACCATAATTACTAGAAACCAACTTCAACAGTAACGGGCTGTGATCCGAATGAAGCCTAGCTAGAGCACGATACTCCGCATTCGGCCACCGATCAGTAATAGACGTCGATACAAAAATCCTATCAATGCGGCTCAGCTTATTACCTGCACAAAAAGTAAATTTGCGATTTCGCAAGATAAACTCGCGAAGCGCCAAATCATCAATAAAGTCATTAAATTCCGAAGACGCTGCCGCCTTAAATTTAGAATTTCTTCTTTCGTCATGATTACGAACACAGTTAAAATCACCTCCTAAAATTCAGTGCCCCGTGTCCGTGTCAACCACCGATCTCAAATCACTCCATACACGCCTCTTATCCACCAATTTTTGCGGAACATACGTATTAACACAAACAAAAGACACGGCATCAGCCTTCAAATCTCCTTTCACCATAAGAAAGTTGTCGTGCTTTGTAACCCCTACCGAAACAAACAACTTCGGGTTCCACATGGTGACTAAGCCACCTGAACGCCCCGATGACGGCACCCATTCGAACGAGTACTCCCCATGACCCCAAAATTTACCCAGATCGATACCATCAATAGACATCAGTTGAGACTCCTGTAACATAATCATACCCACTTCATTTTCTTTGCGTAACTCCCTAACCCAATCCGCTTTGACGTCGGACCCCATACCCCGTATATTAAGAGATAACACGTTCATTGATAACCCAATTGAAAACCTTCCTCCCTAACCAAGTTGCCAACCGAACCCTCAAACATCTCAATATTTTCGACGCCTAACTTCTTCCCAAATTCCATCGTATCAGACACCTCCTTTAAAACTCCACCATCACTTACGTTCCCATCTACAATCGCCACAGGGCCATTCAAGTCAACAAAGTCCACAGAATTACCCTTATCAATCCCCCCGATCGTGTTCTTCGTACCACCATCATCACTTTTATCCGCCTCCCCCAAGTCACCTGTCACACTTGGCGAAGAAGTGATAGGATGACACACATTATTCTCATACAACGGATTAGAGCTCACACAATAGATAAACCTATCTATATCAAAAAGATCCTCCCCTTCCCGTTGTCTTTTTTTCGGACGTTCATGACCCACCGGGGAAATCGAAAGCTTCTTCCTCGCCTTTTTCCTATACGCCTTCCCTTTCTTCTTACCTTCATCTTTCTCTAAGCTAACCCCCCACCTTATCATTCTCAACTACCTTCACCTGACTATCAACAGTCTCAGATCCCACATGTTTAATCAAATCCCCCACTACCTCCTTCTCCAAACCTTCGGGACTACCTTCCGGCTCCATACTCGCACAAACGTCCTCTTCCTCATACTCGCACAAACGTCCTCTTCCTCCACCATATTCCTATCCCCACTCTCTTCCTCCTCAATACAACACACCTCCTCAACATCACATACACAGTCCGGAGACCAATCTTCACAATCTTCTTCAACCGTAATAGGAAATACCGAGGATTTCCAATGCAAGTTAACTGGCTGTTGAATTCTGCTAGAAGATTTCGTTATCACCCCGACCATAACCTGAGATAAATCTTCGTCTCCATCATTCTCACTCGGAAACTGAACAATGTTTCCAAACATTTCCAGTGCAAGTTAACTGGCTGTTGAATTCTGCTAGAAGATTTCTTAAAGTATGCCCTTTTTTCATCGTTTGGGTTACCGAACGTCTTAACGATAATGGAATACCTCGGATATATTTCGTCGGCCAAATAGTATCTGTGTGGTAGTAGTTTCCATTAGCATAAAACGACGCCTTTGCTACTCTGCCGGAAATGAAATCCTCAATTAGAGGCGACTGCTCAAAAACGTTTAAGTCGTTGCATGAACCCGAAACACCAAAATAGGCAGACCAAACCCAAAGGTCGACTGAAGCCACCTCTTGAAGAATAACCAATGGTCCTTTTTGGTCACCACGCGTGTGTTGACCTCACCAAGCGGTTGGGAAATTATACCACCTCCAATGACGACAATATACGTTACCAATCATTCCTGGTAACCTATGTTCATTCGTATGCACCTCGTAAATTTTGTGTAAGTCATACCAAGTGGGCCTTCTATGATACAGGCTCAGCACAACTGTACTATTCCTAATAAAACAAATACATGCATAGACATATATATATATATATATACACACATATATACATATATATATATATGTTATTACATTAAATATATGATGTAACTTGACAAAAACACTCTAAAGAATCGCGTGTTGTTTTCTCAGCCATTTTTAAATATTCGTCGTTGATATCGGTCGTGTTACCGTATGCGAGTATATGCAGTGCCGAGGTACACTTTTGAATAGCGGTAAATCCCATCACTCCCCTCGCATCCGATTTTTGTTGAAAGTAAGGAAACGCGTTTTCCAAGTCTCCGGTAATACGTAGAAATAAACGTTTACTTATCCAAAAACGACGCTTAAAAATCTTTGGGTCGGGGTAAGTCGGGTTTTCATCAAAGTATTTCTTCATCAAACAAGCATTTGCCGATTCACGATCTCGTTCGTAATATTGTCGATTCACGACGTGTAGGTGCACTACTTTGTTTCATATATCTCGCCGCAAGCATACACACACTCGTAACCGCATCTTGCTCCAACTCCTCGTCTGTCGACTCACCCTCATCGCCTAGAAATTCTTTGTAATATTGCTTGGCTACGGATGATGACACGGGGGAACCCATTTTTTTTAATATTATGGTGTGTTTTTGTTGAGTGGTTTGGGTTGTGGTTTGTGTAGTGTTTGTTTTTTTTTTTTTTTTTTTTTTTTTTTTTTTTTTTTTTTTAAGAATGTGATCGTTTGAAAATATTGACCGTTGCAAAGGTTGAAGGGATTGAGGTGTCAACGTTTGATTGGTGGGTTACAAAGTTGTCCAGCGCTAAAACTATAACGCTGAAACCGGTTTTTAACCTATAGCGTTGTAACAACCCGGTCGTAGGGCCCAAAATTTTTCGCGTCTAAAAGTATTATAATAAATAAATCAATAATAAAATAATTATGTATAACCAAATGTGAAGCCGAACCGATGAATTACTTAGTCATTTTGGCGAAAGAAATAATATACTACACGTTACGAGACCGGACCAACACCCATTAACGAACTTAAACCCGGACCCGAACCCGAACCCAACATGATGAGTCAACATGGGTGGACACATGTCCTCCCCATGTCTTGACAACACATTAAAAACCATTCAATGGTTTTGTAAAAACCACTAGGTCCACCTCCTTATAAAAAAAACCCCTTTCCTTTTCTTCGGTTATTTTCCTTTCCTTTCCCTCTTTAAGTTAACTCGGGAACACAACGTAATAGGCTTTTTAGTAATGAGTTGGGTTGGCCAATAAAGGTTGGACCCACCTTCATTATTGACCTCGGGTAAGGAAGGTTCTGTGTTAGGGAGATAAGGAGGTGATGCAGGTAGCTTCTCTACACCAGCTTCTGGCTTCTCAGCTTCCTGACCTGAGCCAGATAGCTTTTTGAATATGTTTAGGCGTGGGGATTTGGGTACCCACGTCATCAGTGTATTAATGAAGTTTAACTTTCCTAAAAAAAAAATAATAATAATGACATGGCACTACTAGAAAAAATGTCACGCTGTGTGTCATAAAAAAATTGTCACTGTTTGAAAATTTTGGTTAATTAATGAGATGCATTTTTGTTTGTCAAGAATTTAATGTCAAGAAAAAAAAATGTGATGGTATAAAAAAAGGGAAAATGACCAAAATAGCCCGTTGACCGGGCGTTTTGCATAAATAGCCCTCTCCACCCTCTTTGGAGAGACGGGACACGGCTCCCAACGTGCCTGAACCGTCTCCGAGATCGTTTGGTTTTAGATCCAATAACCAACCAACACGTGGCGTCTCTGATCCCGAGGCTGTACCGTCTCTCTCCAGACGGGTCAGAACTCTCTCCCAGACGGTTCACATATCCCCATGCCGGCTGCCTTCGGTTCAACCGTCTCAAAAGACGGTTCACATTTCCCCATGCCGGCTGCCCTTCGGTTCAACCATCTCAAAAGACGGTTCACATTTCCCTGTGCGGCTGGCCTTCGGTTCAACCGTCTCTGAAGACGGGTCACATTTCCCAAGTCCGGTGAGTCCCGATGATAGTCCGACGCTTCGGTTGTCCAGCTCAGCCCTATAAATACCGTTCTCCGTCCCATTCCCGTCACCCCAACACCGTCTAACACTATCCACCACCCCACCACCGTCTAAGTCTATCCAACACCCCACCACCACCGTCCACCACCACCGTCTAATGGCACCGCAACGATGGACCGAAGAACAGGAAATTGCACTGATTGCGGCATGGCGTCATGTCGAAGAAAGCACCCACCAAAACAACAAATGGTTCCGTATTTTGCACGAGTACAATCGGCTGGTTGGAGGGTCAGACCGAACAACCGAGTCCCTTAGCCGGAAGTTGACTGATGTGACACCCTGCACCCTTCACTTTTCATAAATGTGCATGATTGGTTCCTCAACTATTTCGAAATTTTCATTTTTAACCTTTGTATTTTAATAGGACCAAAATTCACAATTTAATAAAACTTATAATTTTTATAAGTAAAAGTATGCACGTTTTATACTCACATCTACAACCGAGCACATATGTTTCAGACCTTGATACTCAAAGCCCTTAATTTTTTGTCCTAAAACAACTTAGAAACTGAAGGAAACAAGTCTAGAACTTAAAATTGATTAAATTAGAAAAATTATTTTTTTAGCCCTCGCGGTCCGCTAAGACAGTCTCAGTCAAAGTCCCGGTCAAAATCTCAGTCAAAGTCCCAGTCAATGTCCTAGTCAAAGTCTTAGTCAAACAGTCAAAGTCATAGTCAAATATTCAATTCATCATAAAACCTTACTTTATGGTGTTGACCAATTTTAATGGCTAATTGAATCCAAAACTAGTATAAAAACCCACCTATGACCCATTACACTTTGCACCTCTAAATCGATTGTTTCAATTCGATTAAACTATCCCTCATACCTTTCTTCTAGAGTATATTACTTCTACATTTGAAGCTTTGATTATAAGCTCTTGTAATTGACGAATTGGAAGCTTGATATTTTTCCTATTCGGTTTCTTTTCTTCTAAATTGGACTAGTTTCGTTGTTGAATCTTTGGATTGCTCACATTTTCACGCTCGCTTAGTCATCTAGTCATTTGGCGAAAGTGAGTATTTCCTATCCCCTTTTTGCTTTTATTCATTTTTGGGGTGTTACATGTATACTTATACAAATTACAAATACAAGTTCACATTTTTACAATACAATTCTAGTACTATGTGCATTTGCTTACAAACGTGCTTTATGCTTAGACATTACATGTAGAATACATTTGTACTTAGTGAAATCATTAACATTGTACAAGCCGACCTTAACATTGGATAGCGCTATTGGATTGACAACCCGCCTAGGTTGATTCTCCCCCTTTTTCATCGGAGAATCCGTGGTCATTGTTAAGTTATTATCCATTTATTGGATAAGTACACCGCCGTTCATTTAGTACATTATACAGTCACAGGATTGATTTCGCTCATTTGTATGATACATAGTTTACATAAATGCACTGTAGCTTTGCACTTGAATTGTATAACATTTTTCCAACTTACTATATGTATTAAAACTAGGAATGCTCACCAACATTTCATATGTTGACAAAACTTATTTTGTACATGTTTCAGGTGCAGTTTGATCTTAGTTCCATAGCATTGGATTTTAGTGCTTGCTTTTAATAATTTATTTCAAATTTCATGTTTTGTTCAGACTTATGTATTTTTCCCATTTCATCCATGTAAGACATTTTAAATTATTCAATAATATATTTACATTTTAGTACCATGTGCTTTTGAACAATCGTCACTACGTGACACCTCGATGATTCCGCCATCGGTTGGGGTGTTACAACTGATTTGACCACGAAGTGTCAAATCTTCAACGGGTACCACAACCGGACACTTCAAGAGGTACCCTCTAACATGCCCGAAGACGTGTCAATTAGACACTAAAAAAGACAGTATAAAAATAGGGAGCGCAAAGAATTTAAACATGTGTCTGCCTGACAAATGATGAGGGAACGTCTTAATTAATTTGTAGTTTATTAAACTTTTGTAGTAATCGAAGTATTTATTTTTATTAATGCAATGAATGTTTAAATTTTGTTTTTTATATCAAAGTAAATATTTCATTAAACAAACTATATTATTACAACAACAATAAACAAACTATACTATTACAATAACAATAAACAAACTATACTATTACAACAACAATAAACAAACTATACTATTACAACAAACTTCCTAAATTTACTTCCAAAGAACTAAGAACTTTGTTTGAAGTAATCGAAGTGTCTAACCAACTATTGAAGACTACATCCTAATGTTAGATGTTTTGTCCTCCACAGCGGTGGTAGTAGCAGTGGTCTACATAGACGTTGTTTCGAATGGTGTATGTGCTCTACACAGACAAGTCCGAGACGTTTCCTCATTTTATGTAACAATAGTTCTCAGTGTGCACACGTCGAACATCGAGACATAAATTCGGGAAGCGAACGAACTTGCCTCAAATGTAGACCACCACATCATCGATCCATTCTACACGGGTTAAACCACACGCAGATGGAACAACAATCCAAGTAGCCGTACGCAGATGAAACAACAATCCAAGTAATCGGACAATATTTTCGTAAGCCGGTAGGCTTCGGTTGGGAAAGCAAAAAACGTCATTGGTTTGGAAGATGAAAGGTTTGAGGAGGGCGGTGGGTGCAAATTTTGTTAAGTGAATTGGGGTATTTATATACACTCGTGAGACGGTTCAGACGGTAGCACAAAACGGCTTAAGACGACTTGGGGGTTGTGACCCGTCTTTTGAGACGGTTGAACCGAAGGGCAGCCGGCATGGGGAAATGTGAACCGTCTTTTGAGACGGTTGAACCGAAGGCAGCCGACATGGAGAAATGTGAACCGTCTGGGAGAGAGTTCTGACCCGTCTGGAGAGAGACGGTACAGCCTCGGGATCAGAGACGCCACGTGTTGGTTGGTTATTGGATCTAAAACCAAACGATCTCGGAGACGGTTCAGGCACGTTGGGAGCCGTGTCCCGTCTCTCCAAAGACAGTGGAGAGGGCTATTTATGCAAAACGCCCGGTCAACGGGCTATTTTGGCCATTTTCCCTAAAAAAAAATTGTGTCATCTTTGGTGTAATGGTATCCATCCATAGTGGTGGAGTGGTGGAGAGGCCTTATGTTCACTTAGGTGATCAAGGGTTCAATTCCCACTTCCAACATTATGGTTTGGTATCCGGGTGAAGATCGAATACGGGTGGCGCCGGTTCGAATCTGACGGGCGGCGAGGTTTTACCGAGTTCTATAACACTGTCGTGCCTTCGGGCGGGTGGGGCTCGGGTTTCCGCGCATCGGGAGAAGGCGGGGGCTGCTGGAGGTCGAGTAGTCGATTCTTGGGCACAGCGCCCCGCAAGGGTGGTTGCCACACAGTTGTTCGCCGATCAAAAAAAAAAAAATCTTTGGTGTAATGGTCAAATTCACTAAAAATTCAAACTTTCCTTCCAATATATTTTCAATCCCGCTCTAGATCTCTTCCCCAAAAGCCCTCTTCCACATTATAACTCCTCTCCGTCGATATCCACAAGCCAAACGAAAAATTATCCACAAAATCATATTTGTATATTCCAGCTCTGAGTTGAGATCATTTCATACAGATCCGAGTTGTGATTGAAAATAGTTATAGAAAGCTCGTATTCAGATATGGTTTCCGAGGAAAGGTCTTCTTCATCGATCTGCGATATCAAAATCGGAAAGTAAAAACGAGTATGCAGAGGGATTATTTCGGTTCAACATTCTTTATTGTTCGATCTCGTAATATTATTTACTTACTTTATGTTTTGTTTATGTTACAGAAAGCTTGTATTAAGATATGGTTATTTGAGCAGAAAGATTTGAGGATTAAAGGCCGCATTATTGTATGTGTTACTACACTCACTAGCATTTTTTTAGATTTTTTATTTTGTGATTTATTACTTTTTAGGGTTTTGAATATTATTAAGTTACAGCAACCACTTTGATTTTTATTATGCTGCCATAGGTTGTTTTTAATTAATTAATGTACATTTGAAACCTCATGATTACATTTTGGTAAATTTAGATAGTAGGAGTAGAATAAAATGGATACAGTTTTGCAATAACCATCCAAATTAGCTTCTAGATGACTCAATTAACATAACCTTGGTTTTAGAAACTGCAAGGCAGTTTTAGTCATTTAGGTCCAGAAATCCGAGGTGCAAGCTTCAAGTACTCTAGGCGTTAGTTCATTGTACAACCAAATAAGCTTTGAATGTGTTCTATGTTGTCAAAAGTGCACAAGGCGCATGGTTAGGCGTAGAACCGCCGACCAGCACACGAGGCGCATGGTTCGTCTGCCTTAGTATTCTACTTGTTTACTTGACTATTTTTTTAGAAATAAATATATTTATTTTATTTATTCCTTTAACTTTTTGAGTATTTGTATGGTGTTACATAATTTAGAACCAATTCTGGGCTAGTGTTTTCTGTGAATTACATATTTTCTCTACTTATAAGCTGTAATGATGTTTTTGTTTCTGCTATTAAACATTCCAAAGTTGAGTTCAGCGGATCGTGATTATATGCACAGGTGTTAAGAACATGTGGGAGACCAGTTCATGGGGTAGGAAGCCTTGCTTTAGAGACCCAGATAACAAATCAAAACAAGTTTGTGGCAATGATTGTTTTGAACGGTTGGCGTGAAGCTTCTCCCAATAAGTTCAACTGATCCAATCTGCTAATGGAGGCGCAATATCCCACTTCATTTACAGTGGTTCAATGATGCACTCATAAGAGTTTTTGATGCAGACAATTTTAAATGCATTGATAACTTCTCATTTCCATGGTCTGTTAATGTGGTCCTCCCAAGTCATTTTTTTCAGTTATTGCTATTATTATTGTAATAATAATTAACGCGTTACTTATAGCTAATTTAAAAACAATTTGGTTAAACAAAGGTTCCATGAGTCATTACAACCCTGCTTGTCCTGTTTTGGCGTCCTCTAAGGGACCTGTTTCAACACGAATCTGTCTTGACTTATTATTATTTTTTAAATGGATAAAACAAAGTTCTTGCCAGTCATTACAATCCTGTAAACCACTTAAAGTGACATGTTTCAAACCGAATCTGTGTTGCTCCATTTTGAAAAATGGAAAAATAAAGTGTTTGTGGCTCGTTACAACCCTGTAATTTTACCTCCGCTAAGAAATGGATTGTTTCAACCTGCATATGTTTTGACCCATAATTTTGACGGCTATGTTGCATGTAGGATACATCTGTCAGCCCGGATGGTAAATTATTAGCTGTACTTGGTGACAGCACAGAATGTTTGCTCGCTGATGCTCAATCGGGGAAAGTAAGTTTCACTTTCTGATTATTATTTTCATTTCTTGGGAAAAAATACAATTTATTTCAAATTATTGAAACAAAATGTTCTTATTGTACAGGAAATCAACAAATTGAAAGGCATATAGACTACTCGTTTGCATCTGCCTGGCATCCAAACAGACAGATATTTGCAACCGGGTACCAAGACACAACCTGCGGATTATGGGATATAAGGAACCAGTCGCAATCTTTGCAGGCAATGTATGCTGTTCCAATGTACATCGCTAAGACAGCTGCAAACGAGGTTGGTTAATATCTCTTAAAGAATTCTTCATTGTAATGGGGATGGTTATAAGTAGTTCATCTCTTCTCTTAAGATCTTTTACACATGATGCTGACTTTGTTGACCACATATCTGCATCTCAAAAGGGTTAATAATATGTTTGTTTGCTTGCAGTTAGGTTATGAAGCATGGGAAGATCATCAAATTAGTATGTCCGCCATAGAAAGACTAAACTTCATTCGCGAAGCGCGGGCATAAACACGAATGGCATACGCGCAATGTGCGTCATAGATAGCCACTAGTTGATACGAAGTTTTGAACATTGGTTAGGTAGTGGACTTTATCTGTTATTTGTATATGTACAAATGCTTATATTACAATTGTAATGGATTTTTTGTGTGTATATATATACATGTATGTATGCATTTTATTGCGAAATAGATTTATTATATATATATAATTTAGGGTCAATTAGTAAATTTTTAGGATTTTTTTTGAAAAATAAAAGCACGACACGCAAAATGAATGTCATGAATTTGTGTAAAAAAAGATGACACGCATAGTGTGTCATAAATGTGTGTCATAAAAGAGTGTTATAAACGTGTGTCATGAAAGAGTGTCATTAATGCGTGTCATAAAAAGAAGACACGCGTTTGCGTGTCATATTAATTTTATGACACGTTCTTCCTTGACACTTTTTGTGTGTCATAAACACCTTATTATAACGCGCAATGCGCGTCTAGAAAGGTGTTTTTTCTAGTAGTGTGGATTATTTATAGAAAGTGGTAGGATAATTGGGCAAGCCAGAGGAGTCAGGAGAGGTGGCGATAATTCTTTGAATCTTTATTAATTGTTGAGGTTGGACACCCTGTTTCCATGTGTATTTACACACCTCCATCAATAATATCGCCGTTCATTTATTTACTCTTGAATCGTTATAATATTATAATCACCGCTTCCCTTCTGGATGATTTCTTTATTTCCACTTTACAACCATATTTTCTATTTTTGTACACTTTAACCATATTCTTCCTATCCTTTTTCTTTTTGGAAATTTTCTTTTCTTTGCTTTGAATTCAAGGCAAAAGTCCCATGATTACACTTCTTTGAATAGCATAATTTGTTTTGATCTCTTGTTCCTTTTCCCTTTTATTTCATCAAATTCCCATTTTTTAACCAAAAAAAAAAAAAAAACCGTAATTCGACTGTGTGTCAGAAAAAGTGGCTGATTGCATGCAACTGCATTTGGGTTTCATATTTCTGTCCAGTTTCCTTCACGGGAAGGTCTTAGTCCATCCAAATTCTACCGCATATTCTTGTATGCTTTTTGTTCTAATTTTCAATTTCTGCTAGTTAAGGTGAGATTTTCCAAACCATAATATTATTTTCAATTGTTTGAACTGTGTGTGTTTGAGTTTGCAAATCTTAAATGGGCTTGAGATTCTTTGGTCTCCGTTTGAGTTGTGTAGTATCAAAAACCTGCGTCTTGATTGCTGCGATGGTTTTGATAATCCGAACCTGCGGGTTTGGTGGGGGTGACAAACACCAAGTGTTGGAATATTATTATTATTATTATTATTATAAATCTGGAATTCCCAGGATGAAGTACTTAGAGGTGCCCCAGATTGTATGGGGACTAAACAACCAAAAGATTGCTTTTGCAAGAGCCTGCTTAACTGCAAGACTCCTCAACAGAACCCTTCTCATGCCTAGCTTAAGTGCAACTCTGTTTTACAAAGAAATCGACCAGTTACAGCCCATTTCCTTCGATAAGGTGTTTCAGTTCGACAAGTTCAATTCGCTCTGTAAAGGGTTTGTCCAGTTGGGTCGATATTCAGATCTCCAGAACCGTAGCAACACCCTCGTGGTTCAAAAGGGTAGCGGTAGAAGATGGACGGTTGAGCGGGATCTTGATCAGTTGAAGGAGTTGCAGAACAATCGTGAGGAGTTTGAGACGATTCAAATGGTTGGGAAGAACCCGTTTCTATGGCATGATCATTTTCCTGTCAAGGATTATGCCAAGGTGTTTGAATGCTTAGTTTTAGTCGACGAAATCTCAACAGAAGCTGATAAAGTTGTCCGTAAAATTAAAGAGTTGGGAAGTGAATCAAAGATGAATGGATCATATGTAGCAGTCCATATGAGGATCGAAAAAGATTGGATGATACACTGCAAGAAGCGACAACAGAGAGCGAATGAGACAGAGATTTGTAGTAGTAGAGATGAGATCATGAGTAGAGTAGCCAACATTCCGGGCCTGAAATTGCCAACCGTGGTTTACCTTGCTGTCGCTGATGCACTTGTCGAAGAAGAAGATGGTTCGATTTTGGATGGTTGGCAGGAGGGGTTGGTGGCTGTCGAAAAGAAGAAACTGGGTGTGGTGGATATTTACAACAAGCATCCCTATCTGATTCAGGCTGCAATTGATTATCAAGTTTGCTCAAGGGCGGATGTGTTTGTAGGGAACAGTTATTCCACATTTTCAAGCCTGTTGGTGCTTGAAAGGAGTGCGAAGATGGCGAGAATGGGTGTTGTGACAGCGTGTGGGATCGGGGTCGGTGTAAGATGGCCATCTTACGCTTACAATCTCAAGGCCGTGGGAGAGTCAGGTCCTCGCCCATGGATGACAACTTTATCTGATTCAACCTTACAAGCCATAAGTTACGGATCTAACAACATTTCGTGTTGAGCAAAGTGAATACAGCATACTACTTTAAATTGTACATCATTCATTCTTTTTGTTTGTATATGAAATCTTTGTAAACAAGTTTGGTTTTCTGGTAGATTTTGTTATTGTTATTGTTATTGTTTGCTTTTCGCCACATTAGTTTCTACTTTTCAGCTTTGTGAACACTTAAACGGGGCCATCGACCGCCCTGAACGGTTGCTGTCGAAACCATCAGTCTTTCTAATTAAGGTAAACCTCTGTAACCATCTCTGATGGTAAACCCTAGTATTTCCTTCCTAATAGTTAATTGTTAGTGTAGTGTGTTGAGTTAAAATTTGTTATTATTCGTGTTTCTTGCAATTAGGACTGCACGTTGTGCTTAACGCTATCGCATGATAATGAGGGGAATTAGCGCACATGCAGTGGAAATGATTTTAGACTAATTTGGCGAACAGAGCTGCTCATGCGACGAAAGATGCGTGTGCAGCGTTAGTCTTGCAATCCAGGTAATGGTGAACTTAGGTAGGTTGTTCATAAATGCAGTTTTGGTTTAGTTTTGCTTTACTTTACCGTATGGGACCGTTTGCGGTGTTTACAAGCCATATAGTGGCGTGTGCTTTGAATATCATCCTAAAACTTTTCTGTCTCATTAGGGATTAATCGTTAACGTGACATTAAATTTAGTTAGTAACATTTCGGTTTTTGATTAAAAATGCTATTAGCCTCTCTAAATTTCTGCTCTGTTTAGGTTTTTGGTTTACATTGGATTACTAACATGAGAATGATATGAATTTATTGGCATAACATTAGTCCATCACCATTGCTGTTTGACATATTATTTACTCAGTGAAGTAGTGAACATGAAACTCTCATGTAATTATTATTTACTTGGTAAGCATGAGTCTCAGGTATGTTGGTTTTGGGTACAAGTTTTCTTCTTTTAAGTACAGGGCTATATTATTAGTGTTAAGAAATCGTGAACGCATGGCATCTTTTTAACTCAGGCCATTGCAGATGTAGCTGATAGTTTTAGACATCGTCTCACGCTCGCCGCAACGCGGCGAGATCATCCTAGTTATTATTATTATTCATACTATATTTACTAGATTGTGTATGTGAGTGTAGAAGAACTATTGCAGTTTGTACAACCAAGTTAAGCATATGGTACAACCTTTGGTGGTGCTTAAATGTGTTGTACCTTGCTGTACACGTTTTTCAAAAAAGTTTTGTCTGGGTGGCAACTATTGTAATTTTTAGATGAAGACTCCTTTTAACTTAACTGTTATAACACCTTATCTATTCACCTTCCTCTCACTACACATCTCTCTTTCCTTTAATTCTTATAATACACACACTTATCACACAGAGAATTAGAGAGAGAAACTGAGAGTGATCGATGAGAGAGAAACTGAGAGTGATGGGAGAGAAAACGAGAATCAGAGAGAGAGAGAGAGAAGCTGAGAAAGAGAGAGGGGGTATGTTGCTTCACGCCTCTGGCGGCCACGGAGAGAGTAGGATGGTGGTTGCAAACGGGGATGGCGGAGATGTGATAGTGGTTGGTGGTGGTGGCTGTGTTTTAGAGAGAGTGATGGTTGGGTTTTTAGAGAAAAGGAGAAGAAGGAGTGGTGGCTGTATAAAAACGAATAAAAAAAAGTTTGTATCTTGAAGACATAATTTGTTGTAGCTGCATAAGAATCATCATCATCTCTCTTTTTTTATTATTATTGTTATTATTTTTGTTTCAATAGCATGTTTTCTGCATCAAAAGGGTAGTTTTCTTAGAGGAAAAGAAATTAATGTTGGGATTTTAGTTTTAGTTTTAGTTTCTGTACATCTTTTTTTTTTCATTACAAATAACAATATGTTGACTTCTGTATCAGTCAAATATGAGAGGGAATATACGTGGCCGGTATTTTAGAGAAAACAGAGAAAGAGGGGAGTGGTGGTTGTGTTTCAGTTTTTAGAGAAGAGAGAAGGAGTCGTGGTGGTGGTGGCTGGGTTTTTAGAGGGGAGAAAGATTGGTGGTGGTTGTACCTGTGTGTGCTTGAAGGTTGTGGTTGTTTTGTTTGCAAAGTAAAACCTAGGGGCGGTAATGGTTTTCCAGAGGGTTGTGAATGAGGTTTAGTTCAAGAACTGGAAAAAAAAAAGTAACTGTATAATTAATTACATCCATGAAATAAAGTGAAATTTAGTTCTCCTACTTTAAGATAATTATAAGTGAATTTTTTTTTTACCGGAATTACAAGCGAATTGTTACCCACAAATAAAAAGTGGTAAGACTCTCCATTCCTCCACCATCTCAAAAACCTAAGCTTCTAACCTATTAACCGAAATAATACATTATATAAAACTTATATACTTTTAACATTCTTTAAATATCAAATTTATATACTCACTTCAAAATAATAACGTTTTACTACTTTTATTTATTATCTACGCGGTCCCTTTATTCTTTCCACTACCTCCAGTTGGAACTGTGAGGGAGTGTTACTGTAGTGGATTTAGGCTGCAATTGGTTAAGGTTTGCAGTGATTCTCATCTCATTGGTGAGAGGAAATGTTGGGTGGGTTGTTTTGGGCGGTTCATAGGGAAAACCCGCTCAAAAATGTTATCTAAACGTCCAAAGAGGCCAAAATGGCGAGAAAACAAAATGCCAAACAACCCAATTTTTTTTTTCTAAAACGCCAAAAAAACATGTTGCCAAACCTCCCAAAAAAAGGTATGAGGTTTTAGTTTTGTTATCCGTATTGCGGAGGTTAAACTGCATTTTCGGAAAAATCAATTGTCCTGTTTTTTCTTTATATTCGAATTTTTAGGTTGAATTGTAACTACAAATTCTTTGTGGTAGGCAATGTTTTTGTATGCCTAAGACTTAGGTTTGAATCTTGGCACCAACTTTTATATGCATTATGTACGAATCATATGTTCGCCATTGTTTTCCTTATATGTTTGCTTGAAAATCATTCTAGCTCAGTTGGTAGACCGCACGTGGTCGTGGGTTCAAGTCTCACGGATGACGTTTTTTCCCAGCCATATTTATTTTTACCAGGTTAGGTACGTGTTCGCGGGGCAACGCCCGCGGGTCAAATACTAGTTTATTATCATTTATTATTATTACCTAGGAGCATATAGGACGATGTTGGGTGCCCGGGTAGTTGTCACTGTCATATCAGTTTGTTGGCCGTTAAAAAAAATATTATTTATATATTGTTTGTTGTGATTATAATTTATAGATCTGATTGGTTTATGATCATTGATGTAGGGTTGACTAAATCAGTTAATGAAGAACATGCTCGAGATCTACCACTCATGAATGGGATAAAAGAGGATATTAAAACGATTATAGTTCTTGATTCGGGGAGTTCATCGTGTCAGGATGCGCTTTTTAGTTTATCGACTCGGATTAAATCGCTATTGGTATGTATGTAGTATGTTACTGTATTTGTTTGATGAAACAGTTGACTTGAAAAGTCAAACTGCATTGTATGAAGTTTTGTATAATTGAGATTTGGATGTTTAGGAGAAGTGCAAGCAGCACTTTGAGGAGGAAGAGAGGGGGATTTTACCGTTGATGGAGGCAGCCGAGTTGACTCGAGGTCAACAAGAGAGGTTGGTGGAGCAATCTTTGGTTCAAACCCGTTTCACCCATTGCCGGACCACAAATTATCACAAAATGCAAAAGTATCCGTACATTTGGTGATCAAGTCAAGATATAGCATCGCTTCATGTGGAGAAGACCTTCCATAAAAATCTTAAGAGACGGGTGATTTTTAGATAAGTTACAAATTTGAACCAATTGAATAGTTAGTAATTTGATTAAAATCGTCACCTCTAAGAATCAAATTGTGATGCTTTTGTAACCAAATTGTGGATACCTGGACAGTCGAGACGTCGTTTGTTGGCCATTCAAAAAAAAGGTAGATGTGATTTCTTTTATTTTAGGATAAATATTATTTTTAGAGGAATTTTACGTCTTTTTTAACAACAAATATTTACTTACTCTGCTATTACACCAATAATTCTAAATTACATATTTATCAAGTTTTGAAACATCTCTTCAAGAGGCATATGCCACATTAGACGGAATATTTTGTAAGGAGGTTCAAGGTTCAAACCTGAATATATAACTCAAAGGTGTAGAGATTTTGCACCACTTGCTAATCTTGTTCCTATTTTTATCAAGCCACCATTTCAACAATAGATTTACACAAAATTCATCTATTTGGTTATCCTTGGTTTTACTAAGGTGTCCACGATAGGCAACCGATCTAAGAAGGTCATCATTTAAAGACGTGAACCTAAACATTTCATTCTCTTTTTCAGGGTAGCACCAATGTTTTAAAGACTGTTCTTTTAATCATACTCGATTGGACTCATAAATGGTATAACCGGTTGAACCGGTTTTAGATCGGGTGGTTCAATCTGATTGACTAGTTAACTCTATAATTCTATAAAATATAACTTCAACTAAAAAAAGTAATAAAGAGTTAGATCATTTCATTTTGTAATAAAAAATAATTCAAAAATGAATCTATAATAAAAATAATAATAATCCAAAACTACCTTACTTTTCAACAAAGTTTTTTTTACATGAAAGTGCACACAAATGGTCCATGTTAAGTCGAGTCGAGTCACGTAACTCATTACAGAACTAGAAGTAGGGTTAATAAGTAAACCATGGTCCAACGGGAACTGGTCTAAAACCTAACATTTATGGCGGGAACTGGAAAAAGAAGACCGGGAGGCATTGCAGTACAACACTAATACCACCACCTATAGTAATAATAGTAAGAACGATCTCATCTGCATCTGCATATCTTAATCTGGTTGCTTAATAGTAATAATAATAATAATAATAATAGTAGCCATTGAAATGGGATCGGAAGCTCAAATTCCTGAATGGGCTTCAACGCCTTGCATAATGGGCATCGACGAAGCCGGTCGCGGCCCTGTTTTAGGTTTCCTTCTTCTTTTCTCACTTATCTCACCAATCACACAATTTGATTTTTTTTTTTAATTCCTGATTTTTTTTTATTATACTGATTTTAATTTCAGGTCCCATGGTTTATGGATGCCTGTTTTGTCCAATCTCATACAAGAAAACTCTCTCAACTTTAGAATTTGCTGGTTCGCACTCTTACATTATTATCTTTACCTTCTTCAATCTACTAACCCTAACTTATTTGGGGATGTTTTTGACCTAGAAAACCAATTAAAGTTTAAGAATGGTTTACTTACCTCTTAGCTTGAAATTACATGTTTTATAAAGTTTACAAATGCCTCTGTCCCCCTGGCGTTTGACACGTTCGGCTCCTTGGCGCCGGAGGTGGTTCGGTTCTTGGCTAGAGTTCAGCATGCGGTCCCCAACAACTTTTCGACCCCTGCGAGGCTTTGTTTTCAGTAGATTAGGGTTTTCTATTCAGATGGGGATGGCGGCGCAGTTTGTTGTCCGTCTATCTTATGTAGTTTGCCCTTTATTAATATAAGTTGATTCAATTGAAAAAAAAAAATGGTTTTTTTTTTCTTCACTTGATTAGATTGTTTGATAATGTTACAGAACTTGTAATCTAGAGAAATTACGTGAAACCGATGATTTAGTAGTAGATGAAGCTTTTCATTTAAGTAATGATTAGACCATCTTAGTATCTTTCAGATATATAATCAGTCCTCACACAGTCACACATGGTCTTGTTTGGTTTTATAGGGTTTTAATGTCACGTTTAGTTTACTGGTTAATGTATCCAAATCACTTTTTTTTTTATTCGGTAGCATTATTGTAGACTCGTAGGATGTGTTCAAAGGGACTGCATATAGTATGTGTTCTTTTAGATGAACGGGTTCCATTTCTGATAACCTTGTCTTTAGTAGTGGCAAATTTTCCAATTTTATGCTAATCAGATGTACAAAATTTCCAATGATGAATGTGAATGATATCTGTTTGGAGTTATGCATCTTTGTAACCTTACCATGTTAAATGTTTCATAGACATACCACACTGCTTATCTATAAGTTACTTGATTTTGGTATATTCATTTGGTCAGCATGTTCTTTCTCTATGTTTTATGCAGATTCCAAGACTTTAAAAGAAGAGAAAAGAGAGGAGTTGTTTGAAAGTTTAAAAGCTGATGAAACAATTCGTTGGGCTGTTGATGTCATTGATCCTAGAGTGCTCTCAGCTAAAATGTTACGAAAGTTAGTTTGCAACTTCCTTCAGTAACTATTCTTTTAACAATTAACCTAATCATTATTCCAAATGCCAATTTGTCTATTTTGCTTCCTTAACAGAAATAAGATTAACTTGAACGAGATTTCACATGAATCTGCCATGGGCCTTGTCAAGAGGGTGCTGGACATGGGCTATCTTCTGACCGAGGTATAAGTTACCAGATATTATCTCCATTATCTGGAATTTGAGATTGATTGTAGTCCACAGTTTTATCAGGTATCTCTTATTAGGGGGTATTTTAGGGATATGGCCACTAGTTAAAATACTTTTATAAACTATGTATCAAGTTGAATGCTGTATTTATTTTTGGTGATAGAACAATTATGATGTTTGCCACTTATAGAAAATTTATCATGAAAGCACTTTCCTACTTTTTAAAAGACTTAGTTTTGCTATTCCAAAAGGGCTAGCGGTGCGTGCACCTTGTTGCCCGTTTGCCTTCTATTTCGATGTAAAAAAAAACACAACTATTTAAAGGGCGTGTTGCTGCCTCGTAGTTCACAGAATGTGTTAAAA
Organism: Ambrosia trifida; assembly: GCA_028751855.1. Lineage (NCBI taxonomy): Eukaryota > Viridiplantae > Streptophyta > Magnoliopsida > Asterales > Asteraceae > Ambrosia > Ambrosia trifida. The sequence continues at coordinate 192,414,545 of CM054122.1, read as the reverse complement.
GTCCCTTGGTTGACTACGCTACTAATAGTCTCATCACTCATGTGTGACATCATTTTGCATTAATATTAATAAAATAACTGAAGTTATATCCTGAAACATAAATGACAGAAGTTTAGCTAAATTTCAAACTTTCATGGAAGCTAATTAAGACAACATAACCGTATTTAGCTTAAATTTCCGTATCCACTTTTCTGTGGGATTTATTGATGCGTATGGGCTCTTAACTGGAACTGGAAGACATTAATTATATGCATTCACAGGTATATGTTGATACGGTAGGAGATGCTGATAAATACAGAATTAAGCTCACTGAGAGATTCCCGTCTGTTAAGTTTGTGGTTGCAAAGAAAGCTGATAGTCTTTATCCTGTTGTTAGTGGAGCAAGTATAGTCGCCAAGGTGAACTTCAGATTAATTGTTCATCTTATATATTTTGTCTTTTTGTTTCAATCTCTAAATAAAGTCACATACCCTGTCTCTGAACTGGCTCAAACTCAAAACTAGAGGTGACAGTTTGGACTGATTTATGGAAATGGGTGAATTTGGCTAGTATTTTCTTCCAACATTTAAATGGTAAACTTAGAAGACATGGCTACAATGAGAATGATTGAAACTAAGTCACCTAAAGTTTTTTTTTAATGTATGAAACTTCATAAATGGTTTCAATAAATAAAATAGATTATTTCTGATGTTAACTAACACTTAGTTATTTGTAAAATTTAATAAATAAAGAATCAGAAGTGTTTCTGCTTTGCCCAACCTGACCCAACGGATTACAGCTCATTCTAATGTTTTACACATTTGACCATTTATCTAAGTTCCCCCACAGTCACACCCCGTCTTCCTGAGGCATGACTATGCTGGATTTACACAGCTTTTGCTTAACAAAGATACTTTATACATTGCGAACAATAAAACCTTTACAATGTAAAGCTTAAATTTTGTTCAATGCTTTACTAAGAGACCAAAGTCTAAAGCTAAAAAATGCCAAGAATTTTCTTCACCATAGTAGCCAGCTGACGCCTCTAATATTCCTTCTCTTTACAGTTATCACTCATTTTACAAACAACATGCCATATTCAATTCTTTTTAAAGTATCATTACTTTACGCATGAGGTCATTTCCGACCTATCATTCTGCCCGAAGGCCGTCATGACTTACAAAGAAATCTATATTCTTCTACCCGAAGGCGGTCTGGATTTGCAAAGAAATCCATACATGAGCAATTCAGCTACTAGACAAATACTTTTAAAGTGCACATAAACAATATAATTGCCATGTGACTTATAGAAACATTTTCTCGGAATCTAAAGATCTATTGTCTTGCATACTACCATTGGGTCAAAGGCTTCTTGATGATCATCTGATCAATTTCATTATCATCTAAGTAGTTAACTCGGCCGATATATCGGTCTCGGTTATCGGTCATCAACCGATATATTGGTACCGATATTTTGACCGATAAATATCGGCGATATTGGCCGATATTTGACCGATATTCCCGATATTGGTGTTTTTCTTCTTAGTTCTTCCATTTTTCTTACTTCTTATAGTTCTTATTACTTTTTTATTACTGTTTTAAGTCTTAACAAGTTCACACTTGCAGCAATTGTTAGTATTTTGCAAGTTGTAAAAGGTTAATTTGTTAATGGTAGGAGAGTATGTTGAATTGTTGGTGTTAAATTGCTACATGTATGGATTTTGCATGATATAAAAATTGCCGATATCTCACCGTGATAACCTATATCTCAAATATCGGTCCTTCACCGATATCCGATATTTTACCGCATTAACTGCTTAGATTATCATTATCTACTTGATTGTTTATTGCTCAGGTCACAAGGGACCATGCATTGCAAAATTGGAACTTTGAGGAAACTGCTGAAAATATGCATAGAAACTTTGGATCTGGGTATCCTGGAGGTGCGCATTATATTGTTTTTTTTTTTTTTTTTTTTTTTTTTGTACTTTGAAAAACCTATCAACATTGACAAGCTTTTTTTTGTTGGTTTATTTGGTCTCATTAGTCTTTATATTAACCTACTTGTCGAATGGTTTACTACAATGAATATTTTGTGCAGATCCCAACACTAAAGGTTGGTTAGAGCATCACAAGCACTCGGTATTTGGCTTCCCATCATTGGTTCGCTTCAGTTGGGGTACCTGTGAATCCTACTTCAAAGGCGGTGTTGAAGTGTTATGGTAAGTCCTCGTCGACTTTTTCTAGAGATAGAGTGGTGTGTTGGTTGATTAACGGGTCAAAGTGGGTTTAGCTTAAACCATATGGTTCATGTGAGTGCTACATTCGTGTTTTTTACAGGGAAGCAGACGAAGAAGATGATGATGCGTCATCAAGAAAGACGGCGAAACGACAAACAAAGCTGAGTAATTTAGGGTTCACTGGGATGAAGAGGAAAAGTGAAGATATTGAATCAAGTGGTAAAGGTCGATGCAAATTCTTTCAATCACGTAAACTGGAGCAACTCTCTCATTTCTAACAACAAAGTTGCATTGTCTCATTAAGTTCGCATTTTTGTATCATTTACTAACTTTGTATTTTCGTTCTCATTTGCATGTTGCCCTACCTACACCAAAGATTTCATATTTCAAATGTTGTATTAATCATACATGAATTGAGCATAGTTGCTTATATGATTATGAGTGAATTTTGACTTTGTTGGAGATAGCCTAGTTGGTTGAGGGTCTAAAGTTTCCTATGGGAGGCTTGGGTTCAATTCCCACTAGCTACATTTGGAGGACATTGGTGGGGGGAAATGAGGGATGACCCAGGCCATTGGCGTGGGTTCGAGTCCTGATCCCGACCGGTTTTACCGATTATTTCACTGTCGGGCCTTCGGGCGGGTGAGTGGTCGGGTTTTCCCGGGAATTGGTGGCAATTGGTGGCCCGGGTACTCTCGAGTACCTGATTCGCCAAAAGGGTGCCCGAGAGTGCTCGGAAATTGATTCGTTGACCGTTCAAAAAGAAATTCTTGTTAATCGATCCATGTATAAATAATGGACTTGTTTAAACATTTAGGCAATGAGTTTGCGACTTTTCAAAAAATTTATGAAGTCATTATTTCAAATTTCCAACACGAATTTTCTTTTTGTAAACAAAATACACGGAACAATTTATTGTATAACGTTAGATTTGTGTATTTATTAATTCTTTGTGTGTACATTTATTTGTCACGTTTCTAGTTTATTTTCCTTGAAGGTGTATTAGGTAATAAGTTGCAAAACATTTTTGATGGTACCAGAATTGGAGATCATATATAAAACATGTTTGTGTATTTGACGATTGTAGATACATAATTTGGTTTGACATGATGAAGGCATAACATTGAACCCAAAAATGTTTATTTTTACAATTCCCTCATCAAAAAAACTAACGTCCCACTATGGGACAGGCTCGTTATTGTTTTGTAAGTTTTCAAAACCCACTCAGTTTGAAAAAAAAAATGAAAAATAGTTAGTGAGAATCTACCAAAAGAAACATACCGGCAGATCCGTCACTGGCCACTATCATTTATATGTAAGTGCATACTAGTTTTCTACATATATAACAAGTGTAAAATACGTATATTGATATTAAATCAATCGACCAATAGAGTTTGTAACAAAGAAACCACTTAAAAAAAAATTTGTCACACAAGAAAAAAGAAAAGAAACTGATTACTTTAGCAAATAAGCCAACCCAACCCAATAGCCCAATACACACAGCCCACAAACATAACCAACACCTTCAAAACCCTAGATATAAATAATTAAATAAACAAACCCACATAAAACCAGCTCTATTTCTTCTTAGCGCAGCCTCTTCTCTTCTTCTTGTTTACTCCTTATCAAGCAGTATCACAGATTATCAGACTTCTTCATGGTAACTTCAACTCATTCAGTTTTTTCATCTACTCTTTACTTTGTTTACTGTTATTCCATGACTTAATAATATTATTATTATCGTATGCTAAATTTAGGCTCCCAAGAAGGAAAAGGCTCCTCCCCCGTCCTCTAAACCAGCCAAGTCTGGCGGTGGAAAGCAGAAAAAGAAGGTCCATTCTTTTTACCATTTTCCTTTTTATATGTTAATAATTATTATTAGTAATTTTAAAATTGTATTATTATTATTATTAAGACAAAAGATCAAATACAAACAAAATTATCGTGCGAACGGGAACAAAAAAAAAGTGGCGGTGGCATTTTCGTAAATAATGACCACCACTTTTTGTTTGTATAATTACTCTAGTGTATATAATTACTCTAGAGTAATTACCCTAGAGTAATTATATAATTACTCTAGTTATATAATTACGCTAGAGTAATTACGCTAGTTATATAACTAGAGTAATTATATAATTACTCTAGTTATATAATTACGCTAGTTATATAACTAGAGTAATTATATAATTACTCTAGTTATATAAAGTTTCCAATATTTACAGAAATGCCACCGCGTGTTTTTTACTTCAGTTCTTACTGTTCGTACGATAAAGCCATTTGTACGTGAACTTTACTCTTATTATTAAATATATATAATTATAGAAATGGAGCAAAGGAAAGCAAAAGGAGAAGGTGAACAACATGGTTCTGTTTGATAAGGCCACTTATGATAAGCTTCTTTCTGAAGCTCCAAAGTTCAAGCTCATTACTCCTTCCATTTTATCAGACAGATTGAGGGTACTCATTTATTATATTTTTTTTATAAATAGTTTATGCAGTTTTTATTAGATTTGTATAAATATATAGTTTTGTGTTTGTTTTAGATTAATGGGTCATTGGCAAGGAAGGCAATCAAGGATTTGATGGCAAGAGGTGCAATCAGGATGGTATCTTCACATTCTAGTCAGCAAATCTACACTAGGGCTACTAATACTTGAGAGAGGAAAGGTGTGCTAGCTGTTTTTAGACAATGTTATGGCTTGATTTTTATCATTTGCTGCTTTTGGATTTTTGTTCATTGTAAGATTAAGTATCTTTTTTCAACCCACACTTTTGTCTGCTTAAGAAGCCTGTATTTTGAGATTTAGATGTGTGTTTGTGTCTATCTTCATTATTTATATATTGTTTATCTTCAGCTGTATAGCGTAGTTATCGAAGGTGCTAGGCGCATATGCCTTGCATAGCTAGCAAGGGCTTGAGATAAAAAAGCCAACAAAGAAAAGAGAGTAAAAATACGTTATGTATTAGACAATTTTCTTCAAATAAAATAAACAAAAACTATTATATATGTTTAATATCATCTAATTAGTATCAAAAGTTTAAAATATTAGTGTATTGGTGTGTATAAAAGTATTAAAGTAGTTCTTAGATAAAGGTAGAAATTAGAGAATTTGGCCGGAGACTATCCAGAATTTAAGAATCTCGTTGGAATATGCACCTAAACCATCACCTAGAGAATAAAAACGGGCCTAGGCGCAAGAGACGATGGCTTTTCAACAAGTAAGCTATATATTATATGGATTTAGTATTATGTTTATAACCCTTGTAATTTTATGATTGATAAAGAGGCTTCTTCAGTTCAGGTGTATCGCGTACATAGTTTATTCCCAAAATCGATGCTGATAAGGCGGTGATGGATTTTGTTATGGTGACCTGAAACCTAGGTTCAGTGCTTGTGAAAGGATCACCTAAAATCCAAGACTGTGTTCTGGTTAATAGTTTTAGCTTCTATAGCCACCCTGATCCAGGTACCCATTACCAAAACTATTCTATGGACTGTGGAGTAAGTAGTGTTTCGGTATATTGCTACTGCATCAGTTTTTAATCACTTTGGTACTAAACTGGACCATGAATCAAACTTAAACTTTGGGGTTGGGCGTTAAGCTTGAACATGTGTGTCTTTGAGTTGAAGTAAAGAAATCAATCCCCCGCGTTAAATCACATTGCACCAGTTAGGGACACACATGATTGTACGTACCTAAAGCGTTTTGTTATCACAGAAGTGTTGAGTACTGTTCTACTATATACTAGTTTCTGTATGGTTTAGTATTATTATGTGTTATCAGTTTATATCTTCTTTCTGAGTTTAAAACGCGTATCGGTGGATAATATTTGTTTATACTTCGGCATATGAACATTGTACTGTTTAGCCCTGTGAACGCAACCTGTGTTGCTAGAAACAAGTCAAGTTTGAGTCGTCTGTATTGTCTCGGCTAACTTGGACGGCTTGAACTGGGCATGATTGATAAACCTGGCAACCTTGAATGCATTAAACCGGGCGTGATGAAGAAATCTAGTTAACTTGAACGTGTCGAACTTATCATGATTGATAAACATGAATTTAATACTTCGGTTTTATTGAAATAACAAAGTGTCTACCCTAAAAATTAATATATTGCTTTTGTTTAATACTTAAAAAATGAAAGAGATGATTTATGCATCAAAGTTACACAGTCGACATAAAACTATTAATTTTGTATTACTAGCATGGGGTTGATTTACCTAAGCATTATTAGGCTACCTGATATGGGGTAGCATCCCCTCCACCTTGGCACTTTTCAATCAATGCGCCCCCTCTCAATTTCCCCTGAATGTCATTGATGGATTGCGAACAAACTTACAACGTTATTTTTACCGTTGAATGGTAATTTTTTTTAAATTAAAACTAATTTTTTCTAACTGTATAAACCATCCACTTTTCATTTTTTACACACAACTGGAGCTCCACTTTCTTCTTCTTTAGGAATGCACTTGCCATACTATCGAAATGTATCCACGTGTTCCCGTTTGGACCAAAGACGAGGAGTACACCCTGGCTCTTGCTTTTGTACACGTTAGGACCTTAGACGTTGGTACAAGGGATGGATTTGGTCCTGACTTTTAGGATTTGCTTTAAGTATGGATTTGACGAGGAAATGAGTTTTACAACTGATCATACAAGGGATTAGATATAGTCAAAGTGCACGACTATATTGTTAGTGCTTAAAAGATTTCACGGAATCTACAATAGACATATGGACAATTTGGGAGATGATCAAAATGATGAAACTGTTGTTGAAGAATCTTGTACCGATTATGCACGAGTTAATGGAAGGTCTTTTACTTGGAAATTTGGGTACTTATAGTTGACGCTAATGTTTATTAGACTATTGAGAGAGTGTTTGGGATTGAGTTTCACGGAATCTACAATAGACATATGGACAATTTGGCTTTTAAGGGTGGAAAAGTTGTTTTTGAAAAGTTAGAAATCCTGGCTTTTGACTTTTGGAAAAAAATTACAAATTTACCACCCATACAACCAATATTTACAATAAGTTAAACAAAACACTAAAAAAACAACAATTTATTGACTTTTTGACGTTTCTTATCCGAAAAGTTAATCCAAACACTTTTTTTAAAACTCATTTTCAAAAAGTCATAAGCCAAGCCAATAAGCACTTTTGCATTTCCAAACTCAATCTCAAACACCCTCTGAGTAATGATAAGGGTTTTATTTCATTGAATGGGTGTTATAGGAAGGAGGCAATGGAGTCCCATTTTCATTGTCTCCTTCCAATAACACCCAAACAAATGAAAAACACATAACACCCCCCCCCCCCCCCTCCCACCCATTTTTTGTTTTTGTTTTTTTATTTAAATTCAATAAAATAAAATTCATTTAAATAATTTTAATTACCAAGATATTTATGCAGTTGTGTGTTGTACTACATGCCTTATAGGTTATACCGGTGGTATTAAAGAACCCATAGGCTAGTTTTTGTGAGTTTAAACTAATAAGGAAAATAAACATACACAAATATGAATGGAATTTAAAAGAAACTAGTTGTTTTGGCGATCACACAACACAAATAGTTGATTTTATAATAGTCCCTTCATCTGTATATTTGAGGGAAATATTAAAGCCTTCTCGATTTAGTAACGTTTTCTCTCCTCTACTCATAACCCATCAAACTATTTTTTAAATTAAAAAAATTTACTTACATAATACGGTGGATCAAATGTGAATGGTTTTATAGTACCAAAAATACAACAATATATCAATCATCAAAAAAGTGTATATATATAAAGAGACAAGTAAAATACAATAATAAATTTTCTAAAATAAGTAGAGTTAGTTAGTTGTCCACGACTAAAGTGGCGTCCCACCCTCACTCACTACGTGTTTATACGGACTACGTAATTTCAGTTACATATCCCATCTAAACAATGACTTCGTTGAACGGCGCGTGCGCATCCACGTTCCTCACCACCACCTTCTCCCACCAATCCAGCCTCTTTAGCCGGAGTAAACAGCAACCACTGCAACGGTTTAGAGCCCGTATTAAAGCCCAGAGTAATAATATTAATATGGCAGTTACAACAGCTGATGAGCAGCGGTTGCTAAAGAAAGGAATAGCAGAGTTCTACGATGAGTCATCAGGGATATGGGAGAATATATGGGGAGAACACATGCATCATGGCTTCTATGACGCCAACGCTGTTGTAAACATCTCTGATCATCGTTCTGCTCAGATTCGTATGATTGAACAGGCGCTCCTCTTCGCCTCTGTTTCTGGTATTCTTCGTTTTTTTATTTATTTTTATTATTATTATTGGCTGGTCGATAAATTGCATGCAAAATGCTTCCTTAACCGTTCGAGTAGGTCTGGTAATTCATGACTATTTATTTATGACTAGTAGATAAAACTTGTTTAATTAAAAACACCTGTAATTTTATATTTTTTTAAAATAAATAAGCATGCTAAGGCTTGTGCAGAGAACCAACATGTCTTTATCCCTTTGGCTTTTGATACCTTTGGCTCCCTAGCGCCAGAAGCTATTCGTTTCTTGACCAGGGTCCAACGGGTCGTCCACAGCAATAGTTCATCTCCAGGGGGTCAAGGATTTGTCTTTGGTAGACTAGGGTTCGCTATTCAAAAAGGGGTGGCGGCGCAGCTTGTTGCCCGTCTACCTTCTATTGTGATGTAACTTTCGTATTTTGTTTTAATGAAAGAATATATGTATTAAAAAAATAATAAATAAATAAATAAAAGTAGAAGGCTAGGCTTCTATCATTTTCATGTAAAACCTATAAAAAAGTTGAATAGTTAAATGATTTGTTTTCATGTTTGATACATGTGTTAATTGTGCCATGTCTTCGACGTGTTTAAAACAATTAGAACTTTTTTGACGTTTCCAATGCTGTTGATATAGCTTATTGTTTTCATGTTTGATACATGTGTTTTTGCCGCCACTACGTTCGGGTACAGAACTTTTTTTAAAACAATTAGTTGCAAATAGTGTTCTAGGAGGCAGAGTGTGATGTCAAAGCTCGGCGAGGTTTAGTTGTTCACCAATTTTTAAGAAGTTGTTATTTGCCTTGAGCAATCTATGTTTGTTCAATGAAACTGTACCGATGTGATTGTGTTCTATGATCTTTTTGCTTGCAGAGGATGCCTCAAAGAAACCTAGAAGCATAGTTGATGTTGGGTGTGGAATTGGGGGTAGCGCGAGGTACTTATCAAGAAAATACGGGGCGGAATGTTATGGCATCACTCTCAGCCCTGTACAAGCCGAAAGGGCTCAGGCGCTTGCTGCTGCTCAAGGATTGGCCAACAAGGTAAGTTGGATTAGTCTATCATGAATTTGTTATATTTCAGGCAACGTTTTGGGCATCTATCTTTGTATAACAATTCATAGTGGGAACTGAATGTATTTACCCTTGAAATCTTTACAAGCATACAGAGTAGTTGAACTAACCATGATGAACAATAAGCAGGTCTCATTTCAAGTTGCAGATGCTTTGAACCAGCCATTTCCTGATGGGAAGTTTGATCTGGTTTGGTCGATGGAGAGTGGAGAGCACATGCCTGACAAACTAAAGGTTCAATTCATCAAACGTCACGTGTTAACATAAATCTTCTTGTGTCATGTGTGCGTTTTGGTTTTTATGATACTCTTTTGGTTTCCAAAAAGAACAGTTTGTTAGCGAGTTGGCTCGAGTGGCTGCCCCTGGAGCCACAATAATTATAGTCACATGGTGCCACAGGGACCTTTCCCCTACTGAAAAATCCCTGCGCCCAGAGGAAAAAAGACTTTTAGACAAGATTTGCGATGGGTTTTATCTTCCTGCTTGGTGTTCTACTGCTGATTATATAAACTTACTGGAATCTCTTTCTCTTAAGGTAAGTTGCATCATATTTGCTGAATTGCTCCATAGTGACTCAACACATTTTGAATTGAAGTTGATTTGTTTCGTGTTGTTACTTGGCTTAAGGATATCAAGGCTGCTGATTGGTCGGAAAATGTTGCCCCATTTTGGCCAGCTGTGATAAGGTCTGCATTGACCTGGGATGGCCTAACTTCATTGCTACAGAGTGGTAAATTCTAATTGGCTTTTTGATTTTCCTATCCCTTAAAATATGTTGTCAAAATATTGGGTCCCTATCGGTGACAGAATTGGCAAGTTGGGTAACGGGTCAAATAGTAGTTTTAAGTACAGGTCAATGTCAAGTCTGGATAACCCATAAACACTTGTAACTTTTTGTTTCTTGAAATATATGAGTAGTTAAATATGTGTGTATATGTATATTAATTCTTTCTGAATTGCATTTGATAACAGGATGGAAGACTATTAGAGGGGCATTGGTAATGCCATTGATGATTGAAGGATTCCAGAAGGGTGTGATCAAATTTTCGATTATTACATGTAGAAAGCCTGAATAAGGGGCTGTTTGGTAGCCTCTTAATCAGCCTCTTAATCATTCAGGTCTGAATCATTCAGCATTCAGACTGTTTGTTTCAACATCTGAATGGAATGATTAAGTGCTGAATCATTAAGCTAATAAGAGATGCTGAATGATTCAGCACTTAATGAACCAAACAGCCCCTAAGTAGTGCTGCTACTGATATGGTGTTTTGCTAAGGACAAAAGTGGTGTAGATTCAAATCATTGCAAATATAAAGATGTAAAAAAAAAAAAAAAGAACTATTAACATAGGTAAACTTTCAAAATACAATAAATACCAGAACATAATAATTAAGTGTTTTTTATTTAAAATAATATTAAAATATGTCAATTTTACTTTTCTTTACAAAATCCAAACTTGTCCAGATCAAGAACTCATTTTGCAATGGAATTCTCTTATTGAAAATAATAATAATAACTTATTAATGACAACGATGACGAACCTTGTGTTCTTGAGACTTCCAGACCATGGCCTGGGATCGGTTTCATCATATCAAAATCATCAACTTATTCATAGTTTTCATGTAAACAACCTACATGTATGTATATAAACAGCATTAAATTTAAAAAATATGAACTATTGTTATTTACGTACTTATACACCACTTTCGCTACAAAGACACTCGTATTTTAGTTCCACAATTGATCTCAATGAAGATGTTGTGTTATATCTCGTCTTCCCGAGCCAGAAATAGTGCTGTAAAGTTTAAAATTAGTTTATCAAATGTATTTGTTTTTAAAGAACATCCTCATGAATGCATAACCTCTATCAAAATAATCTTTCTAGACACTTGCAGAATGATGACTGAAACAAAATATTACCCCCTATATCACCTTCAGAATCGAAACTTTAAAGAAACACATCATAAATCTAAAAAAATTCTGGTCATTGTATTCATATCTTCATAGATCTTCATCACCGCTGTTAACTGAGTATGTAAGCTCACCTTAGAAAGTAAGTCCACTCCTAGGAAGCTTTCTATCAATTTTCTGGACTCTTTGAGGCGGCCAGAGAACGTGTGTAACCCTTCCACGAATTAACCCCAGCGGAATCTGCTAAAAAAATAACTTATTAACATTTTCAAATCAAATTTCAATTGGATATCTTTGTTTAAAGGTGGAGATGGCACATGAACGGGATGGGTAATGGGTCAAAATGGGTTTACTCAAATGGATGCATTTGGAGTGCAGATCAATAGTTGAGCAGTTATCAAATTTTATAGACAAATGTAAAATACGATACAAAAAGATATAATTGCGGACAAGGGCGAAGGATATATAGGGCCAGGGGTGGGCCCTGGCCCCCCTATTTTTTGGCGTAGCAGTGGATATTTGCAATTTTCGTAGGTAAATTAAGTCCGGCCCCCGCCAATTTGCCACTACCAATCGAAAAAAAATTAAGTCCAGTCCCCCCCGATTCGAAAACCAAGCTTCGCCCCTGATTACGGAAGTAATCAAACCATTGTTAATAAAACTTGCAAAAAAGGTTTTGATGCATTTAAATACAACGCGGACAAATCTTAACATGTTTGACCCGTCTTTATAGTTAAATCCTTTGGTTTAACCTGTTAGAGACTTAGAGATAAAACATATCGCATAACATCTTTATAGTCAAATCCTTATAGACTTAGAGATAAAACATAAACCATAACCCACATCAATCCGTCTATAAGTAAATGGGTAAAAATCCCCACCTTGAGTTAAAGAAGATCATCCAACAAAAATCAGAAGTTATCTTATCATGAAGCCAACATACCGGGCCAAAGGACCTGGAGTCCAAGCTGTTGGTTGGATTGTCTCCTTCAACCCAACAATGGCCTTCAGGAATCCTCACAGCATCATATGAGAAAGGAACACTGATCCAATCACCCGCCAAGCCAGTTATACGTTTTATTTGTTTCTCCTTATAATTTATCGGGGAGCTGCATTAAGATACAAACTATTCAACAATCAAGATTCAAATGACGCAACATACTCCACAAGAATCAAGTTTCCAAACTGGAAAATTGAATTAAATGCGGTGAAATACATAAAATACCAAAGAGTATGGAAAAAAATGTAATTTATACCTGAAAACTACGACATCACCATGTGAGAACTTGTAATCCGTCAGGCAACGTTTCTCCACCAAGACATGGTCATCTGTAGATGGACTGTTAACTTGATAAACAAAGTCAAACTAGCATAATCAAACTGCTTTGGTTTTCTATTTTAAAATACAAACAAACATACCGGTCAATAAGCCCAAAGAAGAGTTATTTGGAGGATTGAATGTGGGCGACATAGATAATCCCCGTACATGGACAACACTAGCAACACGGTCTGATAAGGTGAGACCTATTAACCCAAATGTGAATGATGATTTACAGACATCCCATATAAAACTTGTAGTTCTCATATTTGAATCAAAATATGACAAATCAAGGTCAAGAATCCATCTGCAACGTCGAAAACAATGTATCTATCAAGACACTAATCCTCTATCATAAGAAAAATTCTGACAAATCAATTGATGAACATGTTAATCAGCCCAGATCGATTAGAACATAAACACCAAAACACAAGATTGAATGAACCTGGCCGGCTCACTTTATCATAAACCAAAGCACATGAATTACAACAACCTTAGCCCTCTATTTATACTAACCAAAGTGCCAAACATCTTGGAAAACAAGAAACGTAAACCACTCAAATAGAAAAGTAAATAAAGACTCAGTATCTTAATATGAAATACAACTCCACGCATAAAAATTCTTAAATTTCAAAAAACCTAACTAAAAATGCACTTATACCCCTTTCCCATTCGGTTATGTGAACAAAACGATTAACTTTTTTCAAGCGATATAATATTTTTTAAATATACTAAACATTATAACATTAGATAACATTTGAAATTTACAGTAGAATAATAGCAGGTAAAGCGGCAACAAGTTGTACCCCAACGCCCCCTTTTGGCTTTTGGATAGCAAAACCGATCCTACAGTAAACAAAGCTTTGGTTCTTCGACATCTAAGAAATTGTTGCGCATGACCCGCTGTATTCTGTTCAGGAACACAACGGAGACAACGATTAACTCCAACATTAATTTGGTGTACAGCATTATCACAATCCAAGAACATTAATTGTGTTTTCACATCAAAGGTCTAATGTACAGAGTTCGAATTCAATACAGAACTAAAATTAAGTGTATTGCATATATAAATCCAGCATTTGAATGTATCCTCTGCCAGTAAGGAATTTGTAGTCTAAATCGAAAAACTCCACATATCTATTCTGAAGCTCAAAATAAGGCAGCAAGGCCGGTTTTTAGGGGGTGCGGGGAGGACTCCCGGCCTGGGCCTAATTTCCAAGGGGGCACTGTGACTGGCGACAATGGCGAACAGTGGAATACAATTCATCGGAAAAAGCTGAATGATCTGTGCATAGTGTTGATGTTACAGGGTATAAAAGGGGTTGTTTTGAGGAAGATGATGGCATAGTGTAAATACTAGAAAATGATGGGGTATTATAGACATTAGAATATGCCAACGTATAAAAAAAACCTACATTGGTGTCATCCTATTTTTTTAGATTAACAATAACAATAAGTTAAAAGCAATCCCTTATTCTCTTATTTTAAAATTGGTTCCGATTTTTTGCTCGCCCTAGGCTCAAAACACTTAAGTTAAAAAAAACTTTATGGATTGACGATGATAGCTATGGAGGACATATTGTTGGATAAAATAAATTGTGAAGAATTGATTCATCAATTTGAATGCAGTTTACGTTATTTATGTCATTAAGATCTAAAACTAAGGGGCACATATTTCGTGGCTTGACCCGGTCACTTGAATTGACGGCACTGTAAGGCAGCATTAGTGTATCATCTATTAGCAACAAACTTGTGCTCTATTATTAAAAATACTCTGAAATCCTAAATGATTCAATTAATTTCTATCCTAATGTTTATCAGAAATTCAAACGAAAAATGAAGAACAGAATAGTGAAAAAACCTGAGACGAGGTTTTCTTTAATCTCAATCAGGAACTCGACAACTCGTGCATTAGTGTACGATAAGAAAACGATATATATTATAAACTGACAAGGTTAATGAAAGACGTACTGGGTTCGTGACAGAACAGCCGGGCAGGAATGGTTTTGTGTTTTGGCTTTCCAAAATTATTATTAACCCTTTACTTTTGCGGTAATTACGGATATGCCATTGCAAGTTTTAATCAAAACCCCTTTACTTTTGCGGTAATTACGGATATGCCATTGAAAATTTAGTATGCTACAGTAATCGCAAATATATATGTGGTTCGTTGCAATCGCGATTACCACGACGCTGTCGGCTGCTGGGCAGGATCGTAGATGTTTTCTTTTATCAATTGTTTTCTGACGGTTTTGGCGTTTTGTTCGCTGCAACGCGCGCCGTCGTACCGACGGAACAATACGACTATCTACGTTGTGTTATCCGATTAGTAGACCCTCGCAATACCACTGGTGTAACTTCGTTGTTCGGCGAAAAAATCTACAGTTTTTCACGAATCGGTGTCGGTTATGTTTCCACGCCGCGCTTAGCACAGCGGGTGTAATTTACTAGTTTATTTATATGTACGAGGGTGTTTGGAAGTGCTACAAGGCTTTTTGACATGACTGAATAACTGTTTTCAACAACTCAGAAATCCTGACCTTTGACTTTTGGTGTTTGGTCATTTTACACAAATAAGCTAAACCAGACATTTTTTTAAAAAAACAACTTATTGACTTATTGCTTTTTCCACTACAAAAGCTAATCTGAACACTTTTTTTTAAAAACCCTCGTTTTCAAAAAGTCTCAATAAGCACTTTTGAGTTTTGATAAAGCACTTTTGAAGTTAAATTAGCAATCCTATAAACCCTCTTAGTATAGAAAAGTAAAAGGTTACACTTAACCTACTAAACTTACTTTTATTTAATCATAGATCTATTCAGACACCCTCTACCACATATATGTTTCGTATTTGCAAAAACAAAGCATATATGTACCCAGAGCCGGCCCTGGGGTGGGGCGAGCCGCACCCCCGGCCGAGGCCCATTTTCCCGAGGGGCCAAAATTTAGTATATCGTTTGATGGTTTTCTTAGAAGTTTGACAAGATATTAAATATATAGTTAAAAAGCCATAATGAAAATGAGCCCAGCCTAGTGGTAGGGGTGATATTGTGTTTCCTCTTGTTGCCTTGTTCTATCCTTGTTGGGGACACTTTTTTTCAAGTTTTCACTTTTCCATCTAAACACGTGACTGTCCTCATTCCTTTCTCTACCAATTTTAGCATTAAATTCCCTTTAGTTTAAATCTATTTAATTTCTGTTTTTTTTTTCAAATATATCTATTTTTTATTAAAAAAAAAATATATCTAAAATTAACTAAAAGACGTTTTCTAGAATATATAGAAATGATTTGTAATCAAACAAGCTTTTTCCCACTAATTCTAAACAATTATAGAACTTGTGTAAACCATAATATAAATTTTATTTAAAGCGGAGCCGGTCTTTGTTTCGACGTAAATTATGTTTAAAACTTAAAACTAAGTTGGGTCAAATATCATATATATACTTTTTTCAAAATACACTTGTGCGTTTCTTAATGCTAATTTTACGTAAATTATGTTTAAAACTTAAAACTAAGTTGGGTCAAATATCATATATATACTTTTTTCAAAATACACTTGTGCGTTTCTTAATGCTAATTTTTTTCCAAGGGCCTTTTTTTAGGCTCGACCGAGGCACTTAAATCCTCAGAACCGGCTCTGTATGTACCCCTATTAGTTAATATGAAGTGTATTGGTTGTCCTAATAAGTCAACTTTACCTGTAGTTTTGTTTTTTAGCGCTGTCAAAAAAAAAAATTCATGTTGGCCAATATGGACGGTATTGGTTGCGCCAAAAGTGCTTTATATTGGCTAATATGGAACATATTGGGGTGTCAAAATACGTAAATGGAGGTGTCTCTAATATAAGACCCAATCGTAATCCATTACGGTTACAATTTCTTTAGAATTTGTTTTGTCACTAATTGTATTACAATATTAAATTTCTTTTATAGATTCTAATTGCTTCAAACTTCAAATTCTTTTGACAATTTTAAATCTTTTCAATTCAATTCCAAAATTGACAAATTTCCAATTTCTCTTGCGAAAATCCCAAATTCAAGCACACCTCAAACTTATGTGTTTGGAGAAGTCTGAAAAAACTTCATTTGCACAACAGTCTTGTTTGTTATGAGAATAGCGTGATCTCTTTCCGCTCGAATGCAGTTAAAGGTGGCAAAATGAGCAGGGTCTGTGTAACAAGTCAACACACATATGGCTTGAATAGGAACTAATTTTACTTTTATAATTTACCATACCGTAAAAGAGTTGATGAAAAAGTAACAAAAAGATGGCTCAAACGGAAACTATAAAAACATTTGGTAATTCACTAACTTAAGAATAAACCAAAAAAGAAGGGAAAAAAAAAAAGAAAAAGGACACTATAATTACAAATGATGGGTTGGTTACATGACATCTTACCTTTTCCACAATAATATACATTTGCACTGCAATGCTTTAATAAAAATCAAACCATCAAGTTTTTATCAAAACATATTCAATTCAGTAAGATCATCCATTGGTATATCAAGTCCTGCTGAAAAATGGTCTTGTAATTCCTCATCATCAAAATTCAGTAACGAACTCAGATCCTGAGGACCACCTACCCCTAATTCATCAATCGGGTCTAAATCTTGAAGCACGTCAATGTTGTCCACATCTTTAGGCCCATTGCTGTTGACCATCCGACTCTCCCTAATTAGTGAAGGCTGTACAGGGTGTAGTGTTCTTGTTGATTGGTTACCCGAAGTTGGTATTTGACCCGTGTTCTGTTGTTGGGGGTTTGCTTTTATTTTCCTCTCACCCTGGTATGCACGTTTTCCTGTTGTCCCGCCAAAAACAGTGCTGACATCGTCGAGTAAAAGTTCTTTCTTCTTACCTCTGTTTGATATTGGTCCATTTATGGCAAAAGCCTCATCTGATGCAAGATAAGAAAAAATATATTAATATGTTAAAACAAATACCCTCTAATGGCATGTACATACATGAGATCCAGAATAAAAAAATATCAAAGAAATAAAACCATGTAGAAGCAAGATGAAAGTGAAGATAAACCACATTTTAACACACACACACACGCCAAACAGACTTAAGCAACTAGACAAATAATTATAGCTTTGGTGGATACAATAATACTTTCATTACAAGTTGCAATCCATGCCAGAAATCAGATGTGTCAAATGATATGCGCAGGCTAGAGACAGCAAAATGGGCAGAGTGGGTAACGGGCCAAAATATTTAATTTTTAGTACGGGTCGAGTTGGTTGAACTGCTGGCATTTATGTCCAATTTATAAGCTTTAATAACTACTTAACCCATTAAATACGATTATAAAAACAATACTATTATAATTATAATCAATATTTTTTTATAAACCTATTTAGGAGCTTCTATTCCTTGAAAATTGTGGATGAACTTTGACCCATTCAACCCATTCGACCTATCTGTTTAGATAATTATTACATCACCGCAGTCGTTAGTAAACGCTTTGAAATTGCCACTAGCATAAGCGTTATCTTGCATAACATACGAGTAATCTGGTACCACAATGTTGTGTATCTAACTTTATACAAAAATCTGTCAATAGCTCAAATGCCATTGTTGTTTAGTAAAATTGGCAAATCATAGGTGTCCATTTGGTAATTTACCACCATATTAGATTGCCATACGGGTAAGTGAATCAAAACACAGAACCAGTGGATTGTGAAACTGGCTTACCAGATGTGTGGGGATTCTGAAATCCAATATACTTGGTGCTGGTGTTGGCAGCAGTCTCCAACTCAATATCTGGTGGAGCAAAAAGGATATCTCGAAGTGGGGCCATGTTAAAGCAACTTACACCTGATTTACCAAATTTACGACATCTGGAAAGAGTTCTCCTTCCAAATGCCAGTGCAATATGCTTTGGAATCTTTGGAGTCCCACCTCTAGAAGGTCCTCTAGTAGCCTGCAAAAAAAACATGTGGATATAAAAAGGTTATTCGACCCGTATTACGTAACAATCTAGAATCTCCATAGTTTTAACCAATTCTGGATACTACTTTATCAATTTGGATTCTAAATATCAGTCAATTGACCAAAGACAAGCAAATTAAGGATTAGAACTCGCCAAAAGTTTTCTGTAAGCTAGCTCCACCAATCTATCCATTGCAAGATGTTCAAGATCTCTGCATAACCAACAGATGATGTTTAGACTTAGAGCTAAGAGTTCACTATGCAACTGGGCTATAAACTGACAATAAGAAATCTGTCTATAGAGTTCTTACCGCCCTACAAAGCTGCTTCCAATACTTTTACATATTTTCTCCAAGTATGCCTTTTTCTTATAATTCTACGTAAAATGGAAGAAAAGTAATTATTAGTGATACCTCTAGATAACATGTCATACTTTATTAAGTTTCATTGTTATAACCTGTTGTCGAAGTCTTGTCTTCAGTTGGTTAATTTCTTGCTTGATTGCTTCATCCTCCTTTTCATCCAACTTAGGCTGTCATCCAGTTAAGGAACACAGAAGTTAGACCCATTCCGCAGTAGAAGTGATAAAATGGATGAGGCCAGTAAGTCGATAACAAAATGGGTTGTGTGGCTCAGCTTAGATTGACCCAAAACCCTTTATGAATACAAGATCACATATGCATATGGAAAATAACCAATGATGAACCAGTATTTCAGTATTTTTTTTTTCCTAACATGATTTAAGAGGTTTTATGCAATTTAGTAAACATTTAGGGCGACTTTCATCCCATTTGACCCTTTTTTTTGAAATAACTTTTTAGTGAATCTGACCCGTCGGAGATTAAACGCCACCCAAATTGACCCATTCATAAGTATATTGGTCAATATTTCCATCTCTACCTAAAAGTAATTACTTTTCTGAGCAATATTGTAGATCATTTTTATCAACATTTTTTACACCTAGATACCATCTAACCTTGTGCTTGCAAGGATTTAAACCCACATCACTTTTGTGGGATGCAAGCACCATACCACTGGACCATTAGGTCATGGGTGTCGATTGTAAATTATACATTAAGCAAAATGAGTATGAGCGTACCACTAACTCAGGAAATAGACCTATGCTGTGGAGTTCCAAAAGAAGTTTGTCATCTAACCGCATTTGTTCATGCTGATTATCAAATGAAGGAATGCCAAAACCTTCCATGTGTATCACTTGTGGCCTGTTGACTAAATTCTTTGAGATCCCAGCCAACGCCACATCATCACATGGAGAATCACTAATGGTAGGGCTTCTAAAAGCGTTGGCGGTACATCCATTGCTAGAAAAAGACAGCTTCACAGAATGAACACTTTGAAACATGGTCTCCTGTTCAATTTCCCTCCTAGCCTTCTTTCTAGGCTCACTGAAATCATCATGGTGAAGTGTATCATAAGCTGAATTACCAAAAGTATCTTGAAGTGGTATATTTTCGGTATGTTCTTCTTCAAATTCATTAACGGACTCTTCTATAATGAGTGCTGATAATACTCTTTGGAACAATGGGATGATTTCTTTAGATGTTTTATCTGAATCAAGTCTCCCAGAAAAAGACTCACTTCCCTGATGCTTCACAAACATGTTTCTTTCTCCAGAACCATTTGCATCATATATGGAGACTTCATGTGTAACATTCATCTGAGAAAGCAAAAAGATTTAAAAAATTACAAAATTAAAACACCCAAAATGGCCCTTAACAATGAAACAATGTGTAGGTCAACATTCGACATTTCAAGCTCGAAGAAGTACCGCGACATTATTTGCACGACCATGAAACTGAGGGAAGCTTTCCTGTATATCAGGCTCTTTTAGCTGCTTCAAAAGCATCATAACAAGTGATTGACAAATTAAAAATCAATAATGGATATTGAATATCTGAATGAGACAATGCATATATAATATAACTCAATCATACAGTTATAAACAGTTCCGACCTGTGTGGATAAGTAGGTTTTGTCTTTTGAACTGACAGGAGCAAATATAGGTTCAATTTTTTTCCAGAAAGCGCTTGAGCAAGCTAGATCTACAGAAGTCAAAAGTCAAAACATAGATACTAAATTGCACTAGAACTTTGAACCTAAAATAAAATATAGGGAAGTAAGCGTCTTACAGCTAGCATTACGAGCATAATTTGCAGCTGCCAACAGTTCTTCACGATCATCATCAGATTTCCCTAAAATATCATTAACAACCTGTCATATTTTATATAAAATGTTATTTCATTGAATCCAATAGCGCCATACCTGTACAATCAGAACCACCATTCTGCACATGGCCAAGACGTGAAAACCCTTTTCGGTCTGAGAGCTTTTTCAAAGGCCGCCCTGACTTACTGGCAAACAAATGCATCATTTCATAAGTAAACCAATAAGGATTAAATAAAAACTGTCATTTCAATAATAAAATCTAGCACCTTCCATTCTTCTCAGGGCCAGGTTTATTACTTCTAATTGGCTTAACCATGGGTGTGTTATCCAACTTGTCCCCACTTACAGAAGTGCTAGCCCTTGCGATTAACGGGCCTCTTCCACTGCGGCCCTGTCTCTTCACTCCCTCGCCACTTTCTTCCTTAACTACAGATTTGGCCTTCATTCCAACCGCTAAAGAAGGTTCAACAGTTTGACCAGCAACAGATTCTTCACTTTCAGACAAGCGGTATGGAGATTGAACCGGCTCTAGTTTAGGTTTTAAGGGTTTAGAAACAACAGGACCATTGGTCACATCAGAAGGTAATCTAGCACTAACATCAGAGTGTGAACAGCTGTCAGATGATAACGGTTTTTCTTCTTGATTTGAGACAGGTGACACCAGATTTGATCTCCGGGTTCGAGAAATTTTTTGTGGTCTCTGACCAACCCACTGAGCCATATTAGGAGAAGATGGACCTGTGGGCATAGCCCGTTTCAGATTTATAGCTCCACCGTTTGACGGGATTTTACTGGTGCCTGTCACGTTCTCCCAGCTTTCTGGAGTTCCGGATAAGCGAGGTGTACTTGGTGTTGAGCTGGCTGACACCATGGCACCGTTACGTGAAGCCCTTGTAGCCTTTCCTTTTGTCACTAAATTACCACTGGGAATACAATTATCATCACGAGTATTCAACCTGAAAATATAATATGTTTAAGACACCAGAAATGCATACTTATGAAACACGTCATATTAAAACCAAACACATACTTATTATTTCCTTTTGTAAGAATTTTTTCCTTATTTGATTCACCGGTAATATCTCTGGAGACCCCCTCGAGTTCATTTCTGGGAGACATACGAGCCCGGGTACCATTAGACAAAGATGACCCTTCTGACCTGTTATCCGGTTTGTGAGTATTACCAGTACCATTAGAAGCTCCTAATCTGCAATACAATCTAATTATTTATATGAAAGTCACAGCTGAACCTTTTGCTGTTTAGTATGACATGAACCCAATCTATAGTGTAACCACATATCTTTCCTTAAAATAAATAGTTTACCGGTAAGGGTGGGTGTCACTTGTTTGCAAGACGGGTTCACTAGCAGACTTGTTTTGAACGGTTCTTTTAGGGTCTCCATTGTTATCCATAGATCTTGTACAACCCGTTCCTACTGAACGTTTTCTTTTCATCTTTTTATCCCATCCTTCCCCACCAACAGGCAACCTCTGAACCTTCTCTTCTAAAATATCAGATTCTCCAACATTATCCTTGAATGAATCTCGATCTTTAGCCATCACCACAGGCTGCTTTCTTAGACCATTACTCCGGAATTCCGACTATTTTAGATTTAAAAAAAAAACATATATATTTAACAAGCTTCAGGAATCAGGATATGTTAAATTCTAAGTGTGCATAAGAAATTAATTAAGAAACAAAACAATTAATATGATCCTGTGTAACCAAAAGCAACTGTGTGTCACACAAGGTGATTTAATAGTTTTACCATAAAATAAAATAAAAAAAGAAAAGAAAAAAGAGTTTCAAAAGCATATAAGAATCGAACCCTTGTTTCTGCAACTGAAGTGCGAACACGCTTGTTCAAAAGAACATTCTTAGGACGATCTTCTACTCTTTGATTTACAAGTTCTGTGGGGCTTCTGTAAATCTGAGTTCCAATCTTTGAGTTCAAAGAGCCTGCTTGATCATTAGCAAGCATTTCATTCCTCTGTGTTTTCTTTGTGTTTACACCGTCACAATATTTATCCAGCTTATGCAAGCGTTCATCCAGTTTGCTTGCCCTACCCCTATTAAAAAAAGTTGCATCATTGAATAGTAAACCTACTGAACATATTTAAAAGTTGTATATTAACATGTTCTTTGCGATCCACAGAACACTAGAATCAACCAAAATATAAAAAAAAAAACACAACAAGGCTAATACTAATAGCAAAAGTAACAAAAAGTACCTAGCCGTATTGCACGTATCCACAACACTCGATCTCAAACGCTTCAAATCCTCTGCAACAGCCAACGGAGACGAAGGCTTCGAATGACCCGAACCAGCAGCCCCAGAAGAACTATCTTCACTTCCACTTCCCGCAATAATACCCATAACCCTCTTCAACTCAACCGACCGATCACTCTTCCTATCACCAATCGGAATCGGCTCAAGCGACAAACACTGAGCCAAAGGCGGTAAACCCCCTGCCGCTCCCGACCCGCTACTTCCACTTCGCGTAACCGCAAACCCCGAACTAAACCCTCGACCCTCCGACCCTTCTCGAAAGCTCCCAGACCTATCCAAACCAGGCCCCACACCCCCTCTTTTCCCATTAGTATAAGATCCGGAAAACCCCGGTTCCGAGGAACTCGCGGAAGCCGATTCAAATCTTGCATTTGCAGCCATAGCTTAAAACAAGCTCAAAACCCTTCCAATACTCATACGTAGACAGATAGTATAACCATAACCATAACCTTATATCACTGAACCAATCACGAATAACATAATAAACTTACACTTGATTGAATTAAGCACACGTGGAGCTTAAACATAAAACAACAAGCAACAGATTTGCATAAAACGAAGTTAAGTCAAAAGGTCAGCGCTAATAATAATCCTGAGTAGTAAGATATTATTAAGTAAAGGTAGAGGGATAAATCGGTAAATAAATAAACCACATTTGGTAATTGAAGAAGCAATTGGATGATTGTGTACCCTAATTATTGGGGGAAACGATTGAGGGCAAATTGGGAAGAGAATTGTGAAATTAAGTGAGGGAAAAGATACCTGTGACGGTGGAATAGGGTGGCGTGAAAAGGCGATGGGTGGTGGTGATGGTGGTCTCCGGTGTGTGACGTTTGTATGGTCCGAGTTGGTTGGTTGTGTGTGTGTGTGTGTGCGTTATTGTGTGAAGTCAGTCAGTCGGCTGATGTGGGCTTCGGGTTTTGGAGTTTACATTGCGGCTGGATAGGCCTATGGTACGTGATCACATTGGGCTCGTTTCACATATTGCGTTTGCTTTGATCTAATCTAATCTACACAGCACACACGCTTTGCCTACTACGATGATGTTCTCATTGAATTTTAATAATTAGCTTATACCCCGGGAGCGTCCCGGGTTGAGAAATCTAAGTAAAGTGAATAAAATTAGAAGTATCTAAACTATAAAAATGGCATCTATGTATTAACTTACATTAGATACTTTAAAAAAAAAATACCAAAAGATCCATTTCACCTTACAACATCAACACCTAAAACAGAATATTAAGATCCCAAGCACTTCAAGGGGACATAGATTGTTTAGCACCAATACATTCAGTCAAAGGTCTTTAACCGCGTACAATAAGATTTGAGCTATTTCAGAATATGGTAGAAAAAGAAAACATAGCAATTACCTGTTGGAGAGCGTCCCAGGTTTAAATATCTAATATGACATAATAAAATATCTAATATGACAACATAATTGTTGACTTCCCAATATATGATTAATGAATATTATTATTATTATTATTATTATTATTATTATTATTATTATTATTATTATTTAAACAAATCTCTGCCATAAGTTATCATATTCTAATATAAAAAAAAGGGTAATTGGGTCAGGTATCACCTAATCCCAGGCCCGACCCTAACCCACAATTTTTTTTAAACTAATTCCAAACCTGACACAATACCTGTCGGGTTACAAAAAAATAGTCGTTTTTTTTTTCTCTGTTTTTTATATAGCACTATGGTACTCGTTGGAAAGATAATAAAACGCTCGTTAATTTGGTGTAATTTTTTTCTTTAAAAAATCTCGTGTATAAAAAGATATTAACGTTTAAAAATTATGAGTGGAAACATTAGAGATAAAAATCTAATTTTGTTTTTAAATTTTAAATTTTAAATTATTATTTTCCTAAAATAAAGGACTTGTCACATGTGATGACACATGGCACACTCAATAAAGAGAATACTCTCTTTGAATGTCATGTCATTAAAATGACTTTGGTTTATTATATGTATAGATAGATAGATTGTTTTGTTTGTTTTTCTTTTAGCTTTTTCTTTTTTCATTATAACCATTTAGGTGAAAGAAAATATATGTTATAAGCTTTGGGAATTTGGGTGATTCTATGGATGGGAATGACTACTTTAAGTTGGATATTGGTAATCTCATACTCATATCTGGTTACAAAATTGTGTGGTATTTTTGGTCCAATACTCGTCGGGTATATTGTCGAGTAATCACCCGTTGGGATTTTCATGTGTAGTTTTTTTTACTGTTTTGTTTTTTTTGTGTAATTTTATATTATTTATTCAGTTAAAATGATTAATTACATACATATTATTATCACTATAAAAATTTAAAATACATAAATATCAATCAAAATGATATAAATCTCATAAAATATCAATCAAAAAGAAGTTTATTGTAAGCATGGCAACTTGTATCATACACGGCAGGATAACACGTGAGGACTGAGGACTAGATACTAAGATGACACGATAAATTATCGTGTCATTTTTTTTCCAAACACGAACACATACTTGTTTATAATAGGTACGTGATCACATTGGGCTCGTTTCACATATTGCGTTTGCTTTGATCTAATCTAATCTACACAGTACACACGCTTTGCCTACTACGATGTAACTAGTAGGGTGCCCGCGCGATGCAGCGGAAAATACAACACTTAGGTTGGCGATTGAGGGGTGCATAGGATGATTCAGTTTGAACTTGAGCAATAACTCTACGCTTTAATGCAGTCGTGCCTCTTTTAAAATGAATATTGTTATTTCATAGTAAAACAAGAGTCAAGTTGCATCAAAGGAATAACGTTGAACCATTTAGTTTACCAATACAATAGTCTACTACAAATTGTGCCATATTTTCATTGTATATATATGTCATATCTACCTTTCAATGTGATAATATAAAAGCAAAGCAGTCGTTTTTTGTTGATGATGTTTATCGAAATACTACGATTAGTTAGTCAGCCTATTATTTATCGTAAAAGAAGTTGTGGTTTTGTTCCAGCTATAACAATTTTCAAGGCTTGTGCTTGTGGTTACGCTTCTTTTTATGTGGATAAGATATATGCACATATTCATACTGGTAAATCATGTATCAATATCATGCAACTAATTCGGGTTAAATGTGTAGCGAATTAGTTTTGAATAATAAAAAGCCAAAATTATGTAACTGCAGAGAACAATAAAAAGGAGAAAAGTACTATGAATATAACTTCAAAATATATGTTAAATATATCAACAATAAGCCATATTTTGAATTTCATGATAAAAATAGTTAGTACAATGCCTAATGACCGCAAATAAAATGAAAGTAAGAGGACGTACTTGATATAACTTACAAAAACTGAACTCCCATATATAAAAATTTTGTAACTACGAGAATGATTATTTACTAAAAGATTATTGAAAAGAAACCAAGACTTAGAATTTCAAAAGCACTTGATGAATATAGAGAAAAATACATTCAGTCCATCAATTTAAAATTACCTGGCAATAGCGTAATTGACAAAGTAGAAAACGCTAATATATAATCAACTCATAATTGTCTAAATAAAACCAACATTTAAAACCCTAATCAAACCACTCAATCTAACAATCAAAATAAGTTAAACCAACATAAGAATTCTTTTCAAAACTCACCTAAAATGGAGATGTAATAATAACACTTATAACATGATCGACTCCTTTCCACTCCTAACTTGATTATATGTTGTAATTTCTTAAATTTTGATGGAATCCCTCCTTCATTCTTTATAATATAGTATAGATATAGATATTGTTTTGTTTGTTTTTCTTTTAGCTTTTTCTCTTTTCGTTATAACCATTTAGGTGAAAGAAAATACATGAACTTCTATGTTATAAACTTTGGGAATTTGGGTGATTCTATGGATGGGAATGGTCTACGTTATTAGTAATCTCATACTCATATCTGGTTACAAAATTGTGTGGTATTTTCGATCCAATACTCGTCGGGTATATTGTCGAGTAATCACCCGTTGGGATTTTCATATGTAGTTTTGTTTTTATTGTTTTGTTTTTTTTGTGTAATTTTATATTCTTTATTCAGTTAAAATGATTAATTACATACATATTATTATCACTATAAAAATTTAAAATACATAAACATCAATCAAAATGATATAAATCTCATGAAATATCAATCAAAAAGAAGTTTATTGTAAGCATGGCAACTTGTGTCATACACGGCAGGATAACACATGAGGACTGAGGACTAGATACTAAGATGACACGATAACTTATCGTGTCATTTTTTTTCCAAACACGAACACATACTTGTTTATAATAGGTTAGCACGGTAGGACACAATAACGGAGGGGAGTGAGATGCGGGGGAGACGGCTGACGGGGACGGTGGACGTGAACGATGAGGCTGTCATTTATTAAGGGTTGTGAATATGATTGGCGGTGAGACTGAGAGAGGGACAATGTGAGATGCGATTTGAAAATTAGAGTTTTTTTCAATGTGAGACCGTGTATGTTACTATAACCCCATTCCACGTCCTATTTAGAATGTCTTAAAAAGTGCTTAACAAGTTAGTAGGTTTTTAACCTGTTTAGGCACAAAAATTAATAATACTTAACAACTTATAAGTCAGTTGAAATTTTAAACAATATTTTTGAATTACATTTTCACTTTTTGTTAAATAATGATACCCAACTTGTAACTTTGATTAGAATAATAATTCTAATAGTATTTAGGAATAACTCATCATGTTAATTGGTTACCCTACGTAAAGGCTATGACGTTCCTTTTAGGTTAAAAATTGAGCTTGGCCCAAGGATCTTTATTTGGGTAACTGTAGTAGCTTTAGTTTATTTTGTACGGGTAATTCTGTATATGCTAAAGCCATAAATGTTAAACGCGTAAGGTGTCCTTAAAGCGTAAAGGGTGAGCCTTGAGCTATAATGGGAGGCGTTTAAAAAGTAAGAGCTTTTTTAAGCAGGACACGTAGTATCTATACTATATTATAATGCATGAGGCTACCCGGGTGGTCCGCGATAGGCCCGTCGTGATAGCGTGGTCTCCGCGAAACACCGCCCCCCATTTAATATCACGGCCGCGATTGAGGAAACCACGATGGCCATCACGATGCAAAAACTAGCCGTTGGCTAGCCAACGGTCCTTTGACCATAATTAAAAAAAATTACCTTTTTTACCTATATATACACACACATATTTTACCAAATTTACAACATTCAAACCCACAATCTTCTTCTATACACTTAAAAAATCCCACAATATTCTTCAACTCATCATCACTTAAAAAATCCCACAAGTAGCACGGGTCGTGGTCGTGTTCGTGGACAAAGCAATCCGAACTGGAAAAAGTTTTATCCGAGTTCAGTCAACTTGTCGGGGGAACTAACCGTTCGTGTGATTCAATCTCTCATAAACACGCGAGCCTCCTATCGAAGTGTCAAAACTTCGAATTTTTTTTTTTTAAAACGGTGACTAGAAGCCCCAACGAAACCGAAGATACACAAGTTGCCTTTTACTCAAATCGACTACGCGGCTGAGTACGGGGTTGATTTTGAATATGTTTCGGCGTGGCAAATGTTACGCCCTAAACTTTCTTAAGTTTTATTTTATTTTAATGTTTTAAGTTTTTATTTAAATTTGTAGTAGTGTGGTTTTATTTTAATTTAATAATTTTTATTTAAATTTGTAGTAGTGTGGTTTTATTTTAATTTAATGTTTTATGTTTTTTTGAAATGTAATGTATGTAGTTTAATTTAATTTTATTTTATGTTTTGTTATGAATTTGTCAAATTAAATAAAAACATTACATTTAAATAAAAAAACATTACATTTAAATAAAAAACATTAACATAATTAAACCTAAATAATTAAACATTACATAGATAATCCTAAATTACTTTTATTAAATCCTAAAACATAGATAATTAAAAATAAAACCCCCCACTATGGAGAGTAATTGTCCCAGTCCTTGAGTGTGTAGTACTGGGGGGACACGGAACGATTGTTATCGCGACCGTCGGACCTCGCATCCGAGGGGATGTAGCAGTACTCATGAGGAGGAAAAAAATTGTTTCGTTCTTCTTCCATAGCATCCCTTAAAGCTTCCAGGTCCTCCTCGGTTGGCTCCCGATCAGGAGGGGTTGGGGTGGGGTAGCCTGGAAGTGGGGGATGGGGTTCGGTTGGTTCTCCACCAACCGTAGACGCCTAATTCCCGTCTCAGCCATAACATAATCTACAAACCACACCATCTCATTTTCAGTGAAATCAGCATCTGGGTGTGGGGGAGTGTAACCCGGGAGTGGAGGAATGGAGGGGACGGGGTTGGATACACGTTGAGTATGAGGAGGAGCAGGAATTGGTAGTGGTTGAGGAGGAGCAGAAAATAGTGTCTGGGGAGGTTGAGGAGGAGGAGGAGGAGCAGGAATTGGTACACGACGTCTCCGGCGATAGTATCGCCGGAGATTCGAAGGTCCAACAGCTTCATAAGGATATCTGCCACCCATATCTTTGGTTTGAGGGATAATTGTGACTGAAAATGAGGTTTTGGTGTTGTATTTATAAGGTCAGAAATTTGAAACGTTTGAATTTCAAACGTTTGAAAACAACGTTTGAAAACTGACGGTTGAAATTCAAACGTTTGAATTTCAAACGTTTGAAAACTGGCGGTTGAAATAATTTAAATATTTAAATAATTTTTTTAAAAATTTAAGTATTTTTTTTAAATAAAATTGTAATGTTTTTAGTTTATTTAAAAAAAAGTTTAGTGATGGAATGTGAACACCGCCGCATGGATTTAGTGATGGAATGTGATAGAATGTGACATAATGAGGTGGCAGAATCTGATTGGGTGTGATAGTGTGATGAGTTTATGACCACCCTTGTGGCCTGAGGGAATGTTAGTTTAAAATACCTAAAAGTTAAGAACTTATTTTTCAGTAATAACACTGAAATGAGGGTAAAATAGTCATTCATACATTATTTACATTTAATACCCCTATCTTAGTTACACTTTAATACATTAAACTTACTTAACTTTTGGTTATTTAAATTATA
Organism: Ambrosia trifida; assembly: GCA_028751855.1. NCBI lineage: Eukaryota > Viridiplantae > Streptophyta > Magnoliopsida > Asterales > Asteraceae > Ambrosia > Ambrosia trifida. The sequence continues at coordinate 192,384,292 of CM054122.1, read as the reverse complement.
GTTAAACTTCTTTTCCTTATTTTAAGCAAAGTATCCCCCCATTATTTTTAAATAGTCATATTTTTTTGCATGCGTTTATACTTTTATAAAAAAATTACATCATAATAATTAACATTTTATTATCTTTAATTTGAGTATAAGTATTGCTATTTTTTTATTTTAAAAATCTTTAAATGCTACATGATTAACGATATCTATGAGTGAGCAATAACTAAACCGTTCACTGAAGCCAAAACCAAAAAACAGACAAAACTGAACCAAAATCTATTGAAAACTGAAAAAAAATCTTATTTAACTTAAAATTGGTTATCGTTTTCTTTTTGTACCCTTAGTTAACCCAAATTAGTTAAACTGAAACAAGCCCATTAATATATTCATAACAGAGTGCATGCATGATGTGGTAGGGGAACACAGACACTTCTAATGGTTCATGGTTGGGTTAGGTTCTGTTCGGTTATAAGCCTCAACCGAAACAAAAATCGACATTATCGGTTTATCGATCTTGTTAACCAACCGGTTAATTGGTTCAATCTATTTGGTTAGATTGTCGTTTTTAATTCGGTTTAGTTAATTTTGTTTAATAACCAAAACCAAACTTTGGTTAAAATTTTGCTTAGTAACACATGAAATGAAGGTATAAATACATGTAATGGATGAATAAAAGATGTAAATGTATGAATGGTTCAGTTTTGGTTTGTGAATTTTGGTTAACTTAGGCTACAAAATAATCGATATTAGGTTAACTCGGTTTTAGTTAATTTTTAGTTCGGTTTTGTATGTTTTTGTTCGATTTCGGTTGAGGTTAGATTATTGTTCACCCATAGATATTGTTAATCAGGTAAAAAAAATCAAAATTTTAATGAAAAATATATAGCAAATTATACTCTAATATGGTTTGACGCTGAGTACATAGGTTTATGAATTGTAGTGGCGGTATAAATAGAGGGGGTTTTGAATTTTTTAGCTTTTATAACTAGGCCTGTAAATGAACCGAACGAACACGATGTTCATGTTTTTTCATTTAATTTAACTGAACACGAAAACATAATCAGACACATTTTTGTGTTCATGTTCGTTCATTAAAAAAATTGTTATGTTCTTGTTCGTTTATGTTCGTTCGTTTAAAACCTAAACAAACAGTTCACGAACGAACATAAACAGACGTTCATGAACATAATAAATGTGAACGATTTTGTATTACTGAAAAAACCCAATTACTAATTGGTTATGTATTTATACAAGTAGGTAAAGCCAAAATTTATGTATATATTTATGTAAATATAACTACGTATGTAATCAATAAACTTAAACGGACATAAATAAACGAACATAAACGGACGTTCACGAACATAAATTGACAAACTCAACGTTTGTTCATTTAACTAAACAAACAAAATCTTTTGTTCGTGTTTGTTCGTTTATTAAATAAACGACATAAACGAAATTCTCGCCGAACAAGTTCATGAACATTCGGTTCGTTTACATACCTATTCTTACCTCTATTTCGTGTATTTATACCTCCATTTCATTACTTCTAGGCAAAAAAAAAAAAAAAAATTAGCCAGAGTTTGTTTTTGTTATTCACCAAAATTAACTAAACCGGACTAAAAACCGATTATCTAACAATACTAACCGAACCAAGGAACCAATTGTTTAATAAGATTGATTAATTGATGACTTTTGATTTTAGTTTCGGTTGAGGCTAATAATCAAACTTAACCGAACCATACACACCCTTAGAAGTGTTTGTGTTCTTTGCTGCATCGCGCGGACACTCTACTAGTAAAATTACATTTCTAAGAGTTTTAAAAATGTTTAGGCTTCTTTAGAGTTAGTTTAGGTTGTTTTAGGTTTATTCTATACTTTTTTTATGGTTGGTATAAATGTTTCAAACCTGTTCAGATGATTCTTGACTGAAATTCCGTTGGAACTTGGCCTAAAAAATGTGTCAGAGGGCCTATGTGACAACCTGCACCCTTCACTTTTCATAAATGTGCATAATTGGTTCCTCAACTATTTCAAAATTTTCATTTTTCACCCTCGTATTTTAATAGGACCAAAATTCACAATTTAATAAAACTTATAATTTTTATAAGTAAAAGTATGCACGTTTTATACTCACATCTACACCCGAGCACGTATGTTTCAGACCTTAATACTCAAAGCCCTTAATTTTCGGTCCTAAAACAACTTAGAAACAGAAGGAAACAAGTCTATAACTTAAAATTGATTAAATTAGAAAAATTGACTTTTTTTAGCTATTGCGGTCCGCGGAGACAGTCTAACAGTCAAAGTCCCAGTCAAAGTCCTAGTCAAAGTCCTAGTCAAAGTCCTAGTTAAATTCCTAGTCAAAGTCCTAGTCAAATTCCTAGTCAAATAGTCAATTCATCTTAAAACCTTACTTTATGGTGTTGACCAATTTTAAAGCATAATTGAATCCAAAACTAGTATAAAAACCCACCTATGACCCATTACACTTTGCACCTCTAAATCAATTGTTTCAATTCGATTAAACTCTCCCTCGTACCTTTCTTCTATAGTATATTACTTCTACATTTAAAGCTTTGATTATAAGCTCTTGTAATTGGCGAATTGGAAGCTTGATATTTTTTCCTATTCGGTTTCTTTTCTTCTAAATTGGACTAGTTTCGTTGTTGAACCTTTGGATTGCTCGCATTTTCACGCTCGCTTAGTCATCTAGTCATTTGGCGAAAGTGAGTATTTCCTATCCCCTTTTTTGCTTTTATTCATTTTTGGGGTGTTACATGTACACTTATACAAATTACAAATACAAGTTCACATTTTTACAATACAATTCTAGTACTATGTGCATTAGCTTACAAACGTGCTTTATGCTTAGACATTACATGTAGAATACATTTGTACTTAGTGAAATCATTAACCATGTACAAGCCGACCTTAACATTGGATAGCGCTATTGGATTGACAACCCGCCTAGGTTGATTCTCCCCCTTTTTCATCGGATAATCCGTGGTCATTGCTAAGTTATTATCCAATTATTTGGATAAGTACACCGCCGTTCATTTAGTACATTATACAGTCACATGATTGATTTCGCTCATTTGTATGATACATAGTTTACATAATTGCACTGTAGCTTTGCACTTGAATTGTATAACATTTTTCAATTTACCATATGTATTAAATCTAGGAATGCTCACCAACATTTCATATGTTGACAAAATTTATTTTGTACATGTTTCAGGTGCAGTTTGATCTTAGTACTATAGCGTTGGATTTTAGTGCTTGCTTTTAATAAGTTATTTCAAATTTCATGTTTCGTTCAGACCTTTGTATTTTTTTCCATTCCATCTATGTAAGACAATTTAAATTATTCAATAATATATTTACATTTTAGTACCATGTGCTTTTGAACAATCGTCACTATGTGACACCTCGATGATTCTGCCATCGGTTGGGGTGTTACAGCCTAAAAGTGGGGTTTTTAAAGCGAAGCGAGAAGACTGCGATTGGCCTTAAAAGTGGGCCTAGTCGTGCACCTGAGTGAGCCTTGATAACAGAGGTCTACCATATTTAACCCATGTAATTTTACTAAAATTCCGATTTCTCAAAAATTATCTCATAAGGTTATGATTATTTTGGTAAAAAATTAACAACTAAATTTTATATTCCAAATTAGTAAAGTGAGGTAGTGTGCTATAATATTTTTGATAAATTTATATGTTAGGTGTTAACTATATCCTTAAGAAATTGTAATAAAGATGATAAAGGCAAAATTTTGACAACTATAAAAAAATATCATCATAATATCACTGTAATGTCAGATCTTATCACAATGATATCCTCGGGATGAAATGAATGAAAATAAAGGAAATAATGCGATAAAGAACACGAGATTTCACATTTCTCAAAAAATTTCTCATAGGGTTATGATTGTTTTGGTCAAGAATTAACAGCTAAATTTTGTATTCCAAATTAGTAAAGTGAGGTAGTGCTATAATATTTTTGATAAATTTGTAAGTTAGGAGTTAACTATATCTTTAGGAAATTGTAATAAAGATGATAAAGACAAAAATTTGACAACTATAAACAAATATCATGAGATGAGGATATCACTGTAATGTCATATCTGATCACAATGATATCCTCGGGATGAAATAAATGAAAATAAACGAAACAATGCGATAAAGAACACGAGATGTATCGGGAAAGCCCTTGATCAGTCTAGATCGCCGGCATAAAACCTCGGGAGGAGTCAAACGCCCATGTCTTGTTGTTTTATTGAAAGACTTTTTGTGGTACAACTTTGGAAACGATTGAACGATCAACTAAGTGTTTACAAATAGCAAGTGTGTAGCGGGTGTAGCAAGAGAGTGTTAGCTAAAATAAGAAAGCAATGAGTGAGTCTAAATGATCGTCTAAGGTCCCTATTTATACAAAAGTAGAAAGTAACTAGCATCCCTATAAATCCGGGATAGTTTATACTAAGTCTTCATAACCGTTACAACTACTTTTCTCTTACACACATCCTCCAACGGGTATAAACTGGTTATCCTGAGATTCAAGCAAGACCTAGTCTATACTACATTATAAGGGGGGGGGGGGGGGCATGGGCAAATATGTCTAAATTGTCAAAGTTAAGATGACATTTGAAAAGACACATGCTTTAAACCTATAATGTCATATAAATCTTTCCCATATTACCCCTTGATGCATTGTTATTTGTACATTCATTGCCTTCACTCTTCACATATCATTTTACATGAATTTTAAGGTGTCATAAGAAAAGTCTCATGCTTAAAACCCAAATGTCATGTAATTTTTTTTCCTTTTTACCCTTTCATGCAAGACCTACTTATACATATTCTTTTATCATAGCCTTAAATTACCATTAATCTATATCTATAATATCCTTATGCCTATGTTGGTAGCACAAAAAACTACACGATTTTCACCTCCGCGATGATATCTACCACAATTTCGTGTTTATTTAGAAAGATATAGTTTTCGGTTGTAGTATAGACAGACTTGTTCCATATGACCACACGTCATGTTTTAAGAAAAATGTTTTTAAAGTAGAATTACTATATATGGTGTATGAAAAAATATTAACATCTTTCACATAAACAATGCATTTACTTACATACTTTGTTGGTTTTAAACATATATGTTTTGTTACATATTTAAATTATTGCTATTATTTGTATTCATAAAAAATTTATATGACAATATTTGGTTTTAATTTCATACTATATATAATCTATATCTATAATCTATACTATCTACACTACATTATAAATCTATCTACACTACATTATAAAGGAGGAGGCATGGATAAATATGTCCAAATTGTCCAAAGTTAAAATGACATATCAAGGGTTTCTTTACAATTTTCTAAAATTTACTACTTCTCTTCCTTAAATGCCCCTAGAAGATAATTAACTTTTATATGAAAATGGAACTCACCCAAACTAAATAAACACACGGGATAGCAATATTTTTTAACAAATTTCATATAATGGCGATAAATATAATAATTTATGTTACCACAATGAATAATCTTATCTCAGCTAAACTTGTATGAATTTTAAAACTTTGCAATAATAATGCTTATATTATAAAACCTTTTCATATATATGCGTCTACCCAGCGGCAAGTGGACGGGATGGTTCGACTCACTGGCTATGTTGGGGCAATTTTTTAGCTGATGGGTCAAGTTGGGCAAGTCTATTATAAACTTACAAATCACAACTTTTAATTTCTATATGGACAATGACCTTCATATGATAGTTTATACAATATCATATTATTACTACATGATTTTGTCATGTAAATGAACTTTATAATTTATCAAGGTGTCTTCAATGACATGGCTATGTAGATATGCAATGACCAGACAACTTACACAAGAGTGATGTTTATGTTTATATTGGTCTGTTACAGTAACATACATTTGGTTTATTAATATTTGTTCAATAACGAGTACATGGTTTTTGTGGTGAACTGCAATCAGTTGTAAGTGGCGGTGCACATTTATTTTTCTTTCCTTTCTACGAATACTTGTTAAAACATAGTGTGCACATTTCTATTCTTTTTGCGTAACTTGCGGTAAAAAACCGAAGTATCATAGTGTTGTATTGCAACCCATTTGTGGATCCCGCTGCAACGCACGGGTAAAACCACTAGTATTTAGTAATTCAGTTAGACTTGACTTGCACAAAGAGTTTTAATGGACAAAGACCGTTAGTCATTCTCAGGATATAACATACAAATATTATACAGATATATCCTGAACATAGCATTATGTTAGCCATCCCGATGATATATATTCAATATCACCAATAATAGATATCCCGAAAATATCCTGCACCAACAATGATCAAATACACAATGAAAAAAAATAGGAAGCCGAAGTAAGGGTATCAAACGGATTCCGATTGAACTTATTCAAGCGACATTAGAACTGTCTCATCGAACCCTACGATCTTAGTTTTTAGGTTTTCGCTTTTTTGAAGTTTTAACTTGTATTTTTTTAGAATTTACGTTATATTATTGTGTCTTTTACGTAGCATCGTGTCTTTTTCTTATTTTCATTATTGTGTCATTTTTGCGCTTTATTGTGTCTTTTTTCTTCAGCATTGTGTCATATTTTGTGGCTCATTGTGTCATGTTTCATTATCTATTGTGTTTTTTGTATCCTTATCACCCTTCTTATTTTTTTTACGATGTGTAGGATAACTTGACTCTTATATCATATTTAATAAAAAATCTCTCATATCCCATTCATCATACCTATATCTATATTCTTTTTTTATATCTTTCTTAGTATATATTTCTCCTTTCATGTGTGGGTGTATGAGAGAAAGATGATACAAGGGTTAATCATAACTTTGTAGGTTTTTGTTGAATTTTAGGGGGGGGGGGGGGGGGGATAGAGATAATGGATCGGATGTAGTGAAATTTTTATTAATTTTTTAAAAAAATTTGAAGATGGGTAAAGAATGGTGGATGCTATGATTCACCTAATATATTGCTCTCTATAATCTAACTAAAAAGTAACGTACATGAATAGTCTATGTAATTAAATTTTTTTAAAAAACAGTCTATAATTATGAGAAATTATACACATAGTCCAAGCTTTTACAATTTGTAACACTTTTTAGGTCAAACATTCGCAGTCTGTAACAACCATAATATGTTAACATATTGCTAAAGTACTAAATGGAGACTCCGGTCTCATCTCAACCAACGGTCACGGTTAATTTCACACCTTTTACATTGTAGCTACATGTGTGTGGATCCACCCACACATAGGGCCACACCTGGAGGAACAAACTTCGAAAAACTATATACATATATTGGAGAGGGATAAATTTAAAACTCTTTTCTAGTTAAGAAAACCCATGAAACTTTAGGGTGGATGGGGTGGTCATCACCCCATCACACTCATCACACCATCACACTCAATCAGATTGTGTCACCTCATTCCATCACATTCTATCACTAAAACCATGTGGCGGTGTTCACATTCCATCACTAAACTTTTTTTTAAATAAACTAAAAACATTACATTTAAAAAAAATAAAAACATTACATTAAATTAAAAAAATAACACACTACTAGAAATAAAATAAACACTACAAAAAAAACACAAACATTAGTAAAAACCTAATAAAATTTTGGGCGTAACATTCGCCATGCCGAAACATGTGGAAAATCAACCCGACCTCAGCCGCATAATCGATTTGAGGAAAGCCAACGTGCACATCTTCTGTTTCGGTGGGGTTATTATTCACCACTTGCTTAATTTTTTTTTCGAAACTTTGACACTTCGATTGGAGGTCTGCGTACCTGTGAGAGATTGAATCACACGTACGTTGTGTTCCCCCGATAAGTTCACCAAACTCGGCTAAAACTCTTTTCCAGTTCGGAGCGTTGATGCGGCCACGAACACGACCCCGACCGATGCTAGTTGATGCGGCGTTGTTGTGTACGGTGTCATACGCAATCACCAGGGCAATTTCCTCATCTTGCGTCCAAGCAACCATTGTGAATGTGAATGTGAATGAGGATGCTGAATAGAGTTTTGTGATTTTTTTTTTGTGTATAAGAGAAGAATTTGTGTAAGTGTGGGTATGAATGGGGTAAATATGTATATATATATATATATATATATATATATATATATATATATAGGTAAATTTATTTATTTTGGTCAACATGACCGTTGCCAGCCAACGGCTAGCCAGCTGAATGCCCGCGATGTGTGTCACGAAGATTATGAATCGCGGCCGTGATGAAGTTGGTGGGGTGGTGTTCATGATGGTCATGGCCATCACGGCTGGTCCTTCATGGACCGCCCCGAGTGGTCTTAGATTTTGACCATCCATCCTGCATGCTTAACGGTTGTGATTTATTTTGATTATTTTAATAAAAAGTTAATAAAAAAAAGTAAAAAAGGAAAAACATGTCAAAAAAAATTGTCTTTTACGCATTATAGCTTACGAATTTTGTGTAGCGTATTATGTCTTAGGCACTGTGCAGGGCCGGCTCAACCATTTTGGTGGCCTAAAGCGAAGCAAAATTTTGGGGCCTTAAAAAAAAAAAAAAAAAAAAAAACTGTTTCAGACACCACACTAACACACCATTCTCTCTGAAAATATAAAGATCAATTAAAAACTATACAACTTTATAAATTAAATGGTTCATCATGAATCAATCCTCTTTTAGTGAAGCAATTGACATCGGTTAAAGGAAGATATATGGAATTATGAAACGTTTGACTTATGTTTTCAAATAAATTAAGCTAATCCCATATGTGGGTTGTGGTCCATTTAAAGCATTTTAAAAGAGATATGGTTCATTTGAGTGTGAGTTGCATCCTGGGCGTTGCTGCTGTGGTCCAAACCAAACAGGCCAGATTCCATAAGATATTGTTATCTTATATAAATAATTAAATATTAATCATAATATATTATCCTTCTTTTTCTTTAACCCACAAAAGCACAAGACACCACACAAACACACCTATCATCTCTTGACTCTCTTTACCTACCATCTTCTTCTTAAACACACACACAACACGTTGACACCACACAAAAACACACACTTAAAATCTCTTTCCTTTTCTTTCTTTTTCTTAAACCCACAATATTTCTGAATCACAAATAGCAAAAAAAATAATAAAGTGACGGTTCTTTACCTTAAAGAGCCGTTATTAGCTGCTTCTTTCGGCCGGGCTTCATTCCTCTCTCTCTCTCATCTATTCTTTGCGACTATTGTTATGCTTTGTTGTTTCTCGATGCAGAGAGTGCAGATAAACAGGGTATTAAACCCTAGACTGGAAAAAAGAAGCTGCCTGCGTGTATTATTAGGTTTATCTATTATGCCCAGGCCCATTTCTCATATAAAAAAAAAAAAAAAAAATGGAGGCCCTATAGAATTGGGGCCCAAAGCCCTAGCCTCAAAATAATTGGGTTTCAGCCGGGCCTGGCACTGTGTTTTAACCTTCGTTTCTACCGTTGTGTCTTAAATTTTCTTTTTGTAATTACCTTTTACACTTCGTGTCTTCCTGCATGTTTCGACGCGTCGTACGGCGTCGCAACGTGTGACCGGCAAAATACTATCCACCTAATGAGCTAGTAGTATAAAAAATCCTTAAAATAGAAGGGGACGTTACGCACACGGTGACACACGGCTCAAACGACAACCCGGTGCAGGTCATGCGGTAGAATCAAACCCAATAAATAAATAAAAAAATATTATTCCTGTGCACCAAAAAATCGAATATCTTCCTTCTTTATGCGTTTTTATCCTCCTGTGGAGCGGGGCGGGCAGAGGGACATTTCACAAAATCAAATAATTCATTACCAGATTTTGTCTCGGTACGCTCAATCTCAGATCTCTCTCTCTCTTTTATTATTATTATTATTATTATTATTATTATTATTATTATTATTTTTTACTTTGTATCAATCTTTCCTTTTGATTTTCCGCACATGCAACATCATTGTTCCCACCTCAGGTTTTCATCACTTAACCCTGTATCTGTTTGATATTATATGCATATTTATTCCATGCGTTTTTACCTTCTATGTATATTATTAACATACATGATTTCATTGATCTAATCTGCAATCTTCGGTACGTTGGTTTGGTTTTGGTTGTAGCTTTATGAAGAACCACTTCGTAGAAGAAGAAAACGTATTTAGTCTTAAATCTGGATGAATTATTATTTATTAGGTTTCGAAAGAGATATGAACGGAAGGATATACTTTCGTGTAGATTTGTGGTTTAGCTGTGGTCGCTTTTTTTGTGGCAAAGTGTGGTTGAATTTGTGTATAGTTTTATGCAGTTACTAATAATTGTTTCAAACCCTAGCTATTGAATTAGAACAATAAGGATTAGGAATAGAGCTATAAATAGAGAGATCGGGAAGGACAGGGGATATTAAATAAAACCTAGGTGAAATTGCTGCCACGCTAGGCTACCTTACTGGTAAACTTGTGCAGATTATTATTAGTAGCCATGTGAAGCTTGAAATCTTAGTTATAAACGTGTACATGCCATCTTATTATTTTCGTCTTTTTTTTTTTTCGTGAATAATATTATTGTTTTATCATGGAATGACGATGGGGTTATGCTTCAGTTGTTGCAATATGTATGTTGAAACATAGCACAACAGACTCACAGAGAATGTTGAAAGGTTCTTCAACTTTTCTGTGGGTTTGAATGTTTGATCACCAGTGTTACATAATGTAGTCGAAGTATTGCCTCAAAATATTATGCAGTTACAGTATTTTATCTATATATTTATTTGCTTTCAGTTTTGTGAGTTGACTGTTCTTTTGCTTTTTTTTTTAATTATTATTAATGGCAGGTTGTAAAAGCTAAAGAGTGCTATAAGCAATGGGGTATATAGGTGCTCATGGCATTAATGCACTGCATAAATACAAGTATAGTGGAGTTGATCACTCTTATGTTGCAAAATATGTCTTGCAACCTTTTTGGACCAAATTTGTTACTTTATTCCCTCTTTGGATGCCGTGAGTAGCCCTCTAGTTTTTTTCGTGTGTTTTTCATATGTTAAACATGTTGATTATTTATTCAATTTTACACCAGTTGATGTTAGTTTTAATATATTTATTTCTATATAATCATCTAACTGCTTTATATCTTTCATTTTTGCATGTCATGGACGCCTCAGGCCTAATATGGTAAGCATGCATTTTCAAGCGTATTATACTACCTTGATACATAAATTAAAGAATTTCTCGTTCATTTCGTTTGCTTAGTGGTTAGCACATGTTTTTATTTTCAGATCACCCTCACAGGATTCATGTTCTTGCTGTTCTCTGCAGTGCTTGGCTATGTGAGTCCCCGAGTTGGTTATCTTTTTTTATATTTTATGTCTTACACACTCTGCATTAGTGCTCTCGTGTTCAGTATGTTTATGTTGGCATAGTTGTTAAGCTATTTCTATACTTTATTTTGCTTCTTGGAGAAAGTTCTTGATGTTCACCTTTTCTTTCCTTCTATTGTGGCATTAAAAGCATGCTTTTAAAGTATTCTTCTGGCAGAATTTATTCTAATGAGACTATTTGCAAAAAAACGGCTTTATGGAGATTAAAATTGTCTCTTAACTCGTAAGTGTCAAGTTTTTATTTGCTGCACCTTAGACTTACGTCTATTTTATATGTGGATATTTTTTTAGCTATATTCACCTCATTTGGATTCTCCACCACCAAGATGGGTTCATTTTGCTCATGGACTACTTCTTTTCTTGTACCAGGTTTGTTTTTACTTTGGTGAAAAAGGTTTTAGTGTTCCCGTTTTTACATATTAATTTGAAGAAAGATTTCATTTACATCATTTCTAAGGTTGTAGAAGGCACTAGGTGGAATTAGGCGTTTTGGAATTCACACACACACACACACAGATTTAGGTGTTTTTGAAAATATGTTAAGATATATACACAATACTTAGAAATACTTAGATATATAGTTATATACACATAATACTTAGAAATACATAGAAATTTGTGGATTATATATATAAAAAAAAACAGCGCCTAGGACCGCCTAATCACCAAAACGCCTAATCCCCCGCCTAGGGAAAAATTCCACTAAATGACCTTGCCTAGCGCCTAGGCTGACTTTTACAACACTGATAATATCCTTTTTCAGGTAGTCACTTGTTTTATTAGCTGGGACATATAGATCTTTTCACATTAATAAAATTTGAGTTACCTTTGAGGACACCATATTATATCTTTATCTCATACTTATCACAGTTTTAAGCTTTGTTTTTTTACTGATTTACTTCCAACTTTCTTGATGTATATGCTAGACCTTCGATGCTGTTGATGGAAAACAAGCAAGAAGGACAAGTTCTTCTAGTCCATTAGGAGAACTTTTTGATCACGGTGAGTTATAAATTTCCTTTATACCCATTTTTGTGATGTTTCTTTTTCTTTTTTGACCATTTTTATGAGCTAAAATATGTAACTGAGGGCTTTTACTGATTGTGCAGGATGTGATGCACTTGCTTGTGCGGTACATATTCTTTCATGCTTAATTATACGTGCTTCTCCCACCGGCGTTTTCCACATAATTTTTCTTATTTTTTAATTGCATGATTTAGTTGGAGGCCTTGGCTTTTGGGAGCACTGCTATGTGTGGAAGAAATACATTTTGGTTCTGGGTCATTTCAGCCGTTCCATTTTATGGTGCAACTTGGGAACAGTAAGTAGTGCAAGCAATCCTCTTTTTCTAGTTTTTCTGCAATTTTATAAATAATCCTTGCACAAGTTTCATAAAAAAGACATCATTTTCCGAGAACACACTGATTTTATTTTTCATTTTTTTTACATGTTGCAGCTATTTTACCAACTCGCTAATTCTTCCAGCTGTAAATGGACCCACAGAGGGTCTCATGCTGATATACGTGGCACACTTCTTTACATCAATAGTTGGTATGCCACTTTTAGCAATTCAAGCATATTTTACTTGTTCCTTGTAACTAAAAATGATTTTTTAGCTAAATCATAGCTGGTTATATATAATTTCAGGTGCGGAGTGGTGGGCCCAGGATTTTGGGAAATCTATTCCTCTCCTGAGTTGGGCTCCATATATAAATGGTAAGGTGGCCAGTGTTTAGTGTATTGGAATACGGATGTGGTATGTATTTTGATGACTTTTGAATGATGTATTGTTGCATTCAGGAATCCCTACTTCTGGAGTTGTTTTGTTGTTCATGATATTATTTGCTGTTATACCTACCGTCTCATTCAAGTAAGTAAATCTCTTAATTTTATCAAACAAGCTTCACTATATCTTTGCTTTTTGCATATTTGCACATTCATAATATTTATATGGGCATCTAAAGTAGTCATAACTTGTAACTGGCCAGTATGGATTTTAAACATAGAAATGCTTAGGAGAAAAGGGAAATTTAGGAATATGAAGTTTCATGGCATATGGACATTATTGTCTGTTATAACATCGCCAAATTATCACAATTTTACTCTCTGGATTAGAAATTAAACTATCTATCATATATAAAAGATTATTTACTTCAAAAGCATCAGTTAACCTGACACCTACACTTCCCTTTGTTGTGGGTATGTTCAATTATGTCAAAACTTATACGATTAACCGTTCTAGAGGTGGTCTTTTCAATACCATTCAATTATGCCAAAACTTAGACGACTAACCGTCCTATGAGTTATGTTTAATCTCTAATGGGCCAAATGGGTTAAACGGGTCTAAAGTCACACATAGGATATTTTTAAGCATATAGGCATATAGCCTATTAATTCGTTTTGTAAAGAAAGATTATTGTTGTGGAGTAATAGTATTTACTTTTTAGTACACATGTTATTAAATTAACATTATAACTTTCAAATTTATTTCTCCAAAACCTGTTTTAGGCAACCAAACCTAACCATGTTGACCCATATAGAAAATTAATCGTGATGAAACATTACAATCCTCACATGACATGTTGCCACCTGTAGTTTATCCATCCACTTATTGGCAGTTGTTTTATAGTAGCTAAATAGTTTTGATGTAATAGTTCAAAAAAAAAAAATAGTTTTGATGTAGTGTGTTTTTTTTCTCCTTGTTCTTAGCGTACAGAATGTTTATAAGGTTGTACAATCGAGAAAAGGAAGCATGCTAAATGCATTGGCTATGGTAATCAGCTTTTCTTTTATGCATTGTTTTTCTTTTCAATTCCTGAAGAGGCTTACCGGTTGTTTTATTATTATTTCATGCCAGCTTGTCCCGTTTTGCGTGCTACTGGGAGTAATTATCCTCTGGTATGCATACACTTTCCTTCTTATATTATCATATGAAGGGTATTTTACTATTTTATACACTTGAGTTGTAGTTAAAACGTTTTCTGTTTTCTTCAGGGATTTTCTGTCTCCATCTGATTTAATTGCAAACTACCCACACATGGTTGTGATGGGAACTGGACTGGCCTTTGGATTCCTCGTGGTAAGATTATAGTTATCTCTTGTATTTTTTATCTTTCAGTTTATTTATTGTGCCTACAAGTACCAAATGATCTTATGTTTTCTTAATCATCAGCTGAAAAATGTGAATTTGTATACTTCATTCGTGTTAATGTGAAGATCTTTTGTTTGGCAGGGAAGGATGATATTGGCTCACTTGTGTGATGAACCCAAGGGATTGAAAACCGGAATGTCCACGGTAAGTCCTATTCCAACATCCAAAAGCCAAAACTTTGAGTGTCATTGATTTTGCTGTTGGCATTCGATTGATAGACTTTTTCAACATCTGTTGAATAGTCCAATTTGTAATAACTGAATTAAGTTAATATTATTTGTTGTTTTAACTGCAGTCTTTGTTTTATCTTCCACTTGCAATTGCAAATACGCTTACAGCCCGGTTAAATGATGGGTTAGTATTTTCTGTAAATAAAGTCAGAAATACCGCCTCTTTACTCTGTATGTAACGTTTAAAGATGTTTAAACTTGCAGAGTTCCCCTAATTGATGAGAAATGGGTGCTTCTCGGTTTCTGTATATACACAGGTATGGTGTTCATCATGATAATTTGAAGTAATTCTTGGAACAGTTTTACACGGCTACACGCATACCGGCATACTGCATGACCCTTTTGGGGCCTTGGTTAATCTGAATTTCATGTTTACGTATGTGAAAAGAAGTATAAATAACTTCATACACAGCGCTTGCTAATGAGTACATATTGGAAAGTAACTGAACAAATTTTCGCTAAGTATAAATATCTACATATACTAAGCGCTTGCTAATGAGTACATATCGGTTGTTGCAGCTGCACTGTATCTTCACTTTGCCACATCAGTCATTCATGAAATAACAACAGCTCTTGGAATCTACTGTTTCAGGTAACAAAAACCTCAGTTACCTCTTGTATATGTTTTACGTGTTGACCTTTCGACCTCTAATTATATTGAAAACAAAATATCAGAATCGCAAAGAAAAAGGCCTGAGACATCTTCATGTTCGATATGAAGGTATTGCTTTCTTACAGATCAAAATGTTTAATTTCTGTGCTCCACTTTTACCAAATAAATATGGGATTCGTTTTATATTTTAGGTTAATTCCACCTCACAAATTGGAATTGAACATGCTTATGTGTTGTTGGTGGTTATACTATGCCTCATCTTACACAGGTAGTCTAGTGTTTTTAGATGCAAGTGTTTTACTTCTTTCAACCCGAAGGTGACAGTTCTGTTCAGGGATTTTTGAAATTTTATTTATAGTTATATAAATGTTGTTTTTGACAATTATGGCATGCGGTTTGGTATTATTTCGGTTAAAATATGGCATGCGGTTTGTATTATTTTGGTTAAAGCTGGGCATGAATGATACAAGAATAGGAATTTGTTGAAGCTGTTATAGACATGATATTATTAGAATTTGAAATAATCTTTTACATTCGCCATTTCAAGTCGGGATTAGTTTGAGATGGGATTCTTTCATCTTCAACCTCTGCATTTCTCCATCTCCCTCTCCCACAATGTTTTAACCCTAAACTCAAAAAGACCAAACTATGATTAGCTGTCGGTGACAGGAGAACATATTAATACCAGCTCCCAGCAGCTATTTAATATGGTGTGTTACATTGCGACATAATGTAAGTGATTTTTAGCTAAAACATGAAATTTGGTTGCACATCATTGTTGCGAGCCGAATGGCATGATCTGATAACGTTTCTAAAAAAATATTTTGATCATCCTTTTAAAATAAAACGGTGAAATCAAAAGCGGATGCGCTCATTGAAGATGGAGAGGTAGAGTCTGGAGCACTTTTGTGTATCCAAACCTAAACTTCTATATGAATTGAGTGATGAGAATATCTTCTAACAAAAGGTGCAACACTAGTTTTACTTTAAGGTTGAATGGTTTGGTTTGGCGCTCCCAGTTACATATCACCCCAAACACTGCCCGAGGTGCCAAAGAGGGGTGCCAATGCACCTAAGGCTATGTGTAATGTGGGGCTTTAAATTTAAGGTCTTCCTCAGTGATTGGTCGACGTGGCACATGAGGCTTTAAAATAAAATGGGGTGTAGTGAGTGGGATTTAAATTTAAGACCCCTATTAATATTTTATTTTATCTTTTAAATTAAAAAATAATAATAAAATAATAATATAAGGAGAGAGAGACAATGGGGGAAGACGAGGTGGCAAACCCTCATTGGCTTTTGGTTTTTCTTCTCAAGCGCCAAAAAATTAAGGCCCTAACCCACTTTGCAAATTTAAAGCCCCTGTGTTTTAGTGTTTGGGGCGCTAATTAGGTTTTAGCGCTCATTTTCACACCCCACAGCACACACTCTAAGTGAATGCAACAACGGGCGCTAAATGTGAATTTAGATACGTGTGAGTTGACCAATGAGAGGGGTACAAAGGGTGTGGGCAGCATTTTCTAAAGTTATATGTAATCGTTAGGAGACAAATGCAACCATCATGATACATGTGGGCAACATTATCTTCACTTCACTTCTAATACAAGTCTCCTATGGATCTTTCACTTTCACACTATCTTCCACACATAAAAAGCCATAACTATTACTCATCATTCATCTCCAACTATTACTTTCCATATTTAAACAACTAAAATTAAATACAAGAATTACCATAGAATCTTTAAAAATATATATGTAAAGATAAAATATATTCAACTTTTACAACTATTTATTAACAAAACGTTTTTCGAGTTAACTTAACCTTAACCTAACCTGTTACCAGAAATTTCACATCATACCATCAATACAACGCTAACCAAATAACCAATAATATTGAAAACTTAGAAGGCAAGAAAAAGCAAATTGCATGATTGAACCTTCACTAAATTATCTATAAATTTCCATGCATCTTCATCCCCACAATACCGTACCCCAATATCCCTATAACCATGTTCCCCAAAACGACCGTTATGTTAGTTATTATCTTCATCTTCCAAACCACCCGCTTACCCTCACGGGTATCCGGATCCGACCCGGATCCAATCCAAGACTACTGCCTACCCTCTCACCACACCCACCAATGCAAAAACTCCTCATCTCTCACAGTTAATGACTTCATATTTTCTGGCATAAAACACCCGGGAAACTTCACTAACAAATTCTCAGGAGTACCCGTTTCTGCCGCAGTCTTCCCGGCCCTTAACACACTCGGAATGTCCCTCGTTAGAGCCGACTTCAAAGTTGGTGGCATCAATGTCCCACATTATCATCCTAGAGCCACTGAGGTGGCATATGTCCTTGAAGGGAAGGTTTATTCAGGATTTGTGGACACAAATAATAAAGTTTTCGCTAGAGTGATTGAAAAGGGTGATGTGATGGTGTTCCCTAGAGGTGTGTTGCATTTTCAGATGAATGTTGGGGACTCACCGGCCGCGGTTCTTGGGAGCTTTGATAGCCAGAATCCGGGGTCGGTGAAGCTTCCTGTGGCTTTGTTTGGGTCTGGGATCAATGAGGAGTTGTTGGAGAAGGCTTTTGGATTGAAAAGTAAAGAGATTTCCAAGTTGAAGAAGAGATTTGGCATTGGACATGAAGATTAAGTATGAGTTAATTTGGGTAGTGTATGTTATTCTTTGTATTGTTTTTTTTTTTGTAGAATGAAAATTTATTTATGTATGTTTTTAGCAATAAAGTTTTGTTAAAGAAAACTTGTTTGATTTGTTTATTGAAATAGACTTTTGATTTATGAGTTCATGTAGAATATGCAATGTTAGTAATGTTTTAAGAAAATTTAAAAAATTTACTGACCATAACCCTTAGACCATGTGTCATGGTTATCCAGCACACCACTCGTCTAGCTAGAGGTGTGACATGGTGTTCCAATGTTCCCACCAGTGGCACATATCACGCTTTAATCCTAGCGGGGTTGGGAAGCCATGGTACCTCATGGTGTGGCGTAGTGTTCCCGCTTGATCCTTTCGTGCCATTTAGGCACCCTACTGGTATAGCACATAATGGTCTAAAAATAGATTGCTAGCTTCTGTCATTCTGTGTTCAATTGATATGCTTAAATTATACAATGGGTCTGTATAAGACATTTTCATAAAACCTACCAACTTAAAACGAGTTCAAATGGGAGTGCAGCCATAAACACTATTTTTTTACCCAAACATATTACCCAACCCACCTGTTTACGAGGCTTGTGTTTAATTCTTAAATCATAGCCTAAACACTATTTTTTTTTTTTACCAAAACATATTGAAATGCCTATTGATCAGTTTTTTTCATTGTTATCCATCAGGGGATGAGACTAGTAGTAGTATTTGAATGGATCAACCAATAATCAGAGATATTTAACACATGATCCAAGCAGTCAAATAGATGAAACATCGACTCATCTATATCATTCGTTAACAATGGTACACGAGAGTTATTACAACCTTCCCGCATGTTTATAAACTTGTGCTTATATGGTACAAGGCGTTACTCTTCAAAGCGTAAAACCAAATTTAACCACAATAATTCCAGTTATATGCAATATTTTCATTTTGGCTCGTGTTACTAGTTGGGTTGGACTAGTTCTAGACTTTACCGAGCTTGGCATGGAAGTTTGGAACTGATTAAGGTTTACAATTCAGAAAGGGGTGGCGGCGTAGCTTGTTGCCCGTCTACCTTATATTTTGATGTAAGTTGACAACTTTTAAGAAATGAAATACCTCCTTACTTTAAAAAAAAATCATTTAAGAGACAAGAATTCGGAACTTGAAATTTAAGATAGAATAAACGGACCTAATTAACTAGTACTACCAACAAGAGGGAGATTACAATCCAAACAAACCACACATGATTTGATTTCATTGACCTAACCACCCATTAACTTGACATAATTATTAAAATTTCAAAGCATAGCATTTAGCATCTCATTCCAGATATCCGGAACCCCAGGCAGGCACCAATGGCTACAATCAGCCGAACCATGGTCTGTCCCGTGCTGTTTCACGGCTTTATCTCCACCGGCTTGTGTGTACACAGATGGGTGCCCGTCTTTTCGTAGAGCGGACATAGTGGTTATATCCTGTAGATAAACAGGAAATCTCATTCTTTTTAGCACGCCTTTAAGCACCATCATCTCTTCTGGTACATGGGGGTGACTAGCATACTTTAATGGTTCCCTTTGCTTGTAGCATTTCCATCCATTGTCCCTATACAACTTTCCATGTTAGGTACAACTTTTTGGGCACAAAATACGCTTACCCGTGTTTTGATATCTCATCTATTCGAGCAACTATACACAAAGTACCTGTTATGCCGAGGTGACATGCTACGAAATATGACTCGGGATTGGCGTGGGTCAAGGTTCAAATCGATCCATTTAGCCCATGTTCGAAGCCCTCTTTGGTATGCAACCATTCGGTTCATATCCCGGGCTACATGCTTTCCCTCCATCAAAAAGTCCCATCTGAAAACATTGTCCAAATTATAAGTTGTAAATAGTAATGTACAAGTTATTAGTATTGCTTGTTACTTACGAGGTCCATTTGTCGGAGTGGGTCCACCAGTGTGCCGAATCAAAAACCAACACGTCAACATTCCTCCAATACTTGGCATTCTCTTCTATCAAATCCAAATGCAAAATCCTTTTGTCTCCTGGCCCTTTCTTCAGTTCAACAAGAAGTGGGGCCCAACAAAATTCAATTGATGTCTCAAAATCCTGTAAAAGAAGACAATGAACAGCCAGGTTAACCTTGTATGTAGCTAATAATATCAGGACTCCGTCTTTTTATACGCCTTGGGCCTCATAAAGCTTTGAGAGTTTGAACCGGTCCTGTCCACGTTATGGCATTTATTGTGGTTATAACTTGTAAGTTACAAGTACAATCGGTCTCACCAGTGCATGGAAGGCCATGGTTGGGCCTGCATAAGTGACCGTTTTGCGGTCACTGGGCACTACAGATTCGACCAAGCAAACAAGAGATTCCCATTGGTTTCTCATGATGGAGTCACCTACTAACATTATTCTTTTCCTTCTCATTCTTCCAAGAAACTCCAATGCATCAAACCTGAAATAACATGATTTTTATAACCCATCCAATCTTATGGTACAACTTTTGTTTGCTCTTGTATTATATGTCAAAATAACAAATATGGAGCAAGAAAATTATTTCACCTCAATTATTCATGAATATTTATAATAACTATAAAAGGATCAAATACATTTAAGATTTTTTTTATTTTTTTATTTATTTATTTATTTTTTTTTTGCAAAAATGGGGCTACAATATCAATTTTTTGTGCAACAAGTGTGTGTTGGGATTGAATTTAATATAATGGAGGCTGACTTGGACTGTGAACTGTGCTGACTGTGAACAACTTAGTGACGTGGCAGTTGTGTAGATGTGAAACCGCAAGCTGCTTGCGAATTTACACATAGTCTGGCAAAGTACAAAACAATTTTTGAACCTTTTGGCACTTTTTTTGGCAGAATCCGCAAGTTCAACTGCGGGTTCACCATTATCTTAAACTCAATCCTGACACACATTTGTTGTACAAAAAGATCACACTGTATCCTTATTTTTGCAAAAAAAAAAAAAATAATAATCTATATTTAAAGGGTTGAGAATGTGTTTCAACCTAACGTGACTTGACATGACTCATTTGACATATAACACAAGACATTGTTATCATGTCACTAAATTGTGTCTCTTTTGTCAACTCTAATAATATAGGATAAAATGAAACATACATACCTAGGAATGTTACAACCATGTGGTTTCCATCTCCATTTCTCGTAATCAGAATCCGGCCTCCCATTTTTTCGGCAAGTGACCCTAGTAGTAAGATACGGGCACGTGGCTGCGTCGTAAAGAGGATAGGTTTGATCATACACCCATTTTCCCGAACCAAAGTCACATTTTCTTAGTGAGTCATGACGGCCCAAGACCATGTTGATCTCCTCATCCTTGTCATCATCAAGCCATGACAACTCCTCGATCTCGAGATTCGATGCCTTGGTTAGTTTAGCGAGACTAAGTAGCAATGAGAGGGCAAGGAAACAGAAAATAGAGGTGAAGGAAGCCATTAGTCATTACAAATGTTGAAAGAAGACATGAATTAGTGGTATATAGACCAAAGTAAAAACATGTAGGGCCACTTTATGAAAAGTTGGACGAAATTGTGTTAAATTTAGGCATGACATGCGATGAAATTGAGTCATCAATAACCTACAGTACAATCAATCATGAATGCCCATAGTGAAATAAGATTATTTGTAAATTATCAAATTTTGTTAAGAGTAAACATTATTATGGTTACAATGTATAAAGAACGATGTATCTTATAATGCGGATTACTGATATGTCTAGAGGATCGCCATTTGCAACAAATAAGAAACCCATGCTAGTAAGTGCTAAGCCATTTTCTAAGAGGTTTGATTGGGCAAGAGACTCTGAACCAGTAAGAGGTCTGACTAGTTGGTGGTGGAGGTGTGGTGGTGGGTCGAGGAGTTGATGTGTGAGTGGCCGGTTGAGGGTTATGAACAAAAGTGAATGGTAAAATTTTCATTCATTTGGAGTTCATTCAACATCACTTGGACTTGAGCCGATAACAATATGAGTCGAGTTAACTCAACTACTTAAATCAACATGTTCACCTGAGTTGTAATACCAGCTTGTGGTAACTCGATCCATGTTGTGGCTTGGTGAGTTTGACTATTTTTTTACTTTTATAGTATTGATGATTTTATGTTATTATGTTTACAGATATGCATGTCAAGGCAATATCAAACTCAAATAATATAATTTATAGGAGTCTCATACAAAATAATACTACACTAATAACATACAAAGGAAACGTAATAAAGAATATAAGGATTTACTTGAAAATTTATGTGAGTTAACGAGTTAACTATCTTATATTATATTATTTAAGTAAGTAGACAAACGAGTTGTCTTCAACTCATAATTGTGTGAATTAGAAGAACCTTTTTACGTGTGAATAACCACCTGATTTTCATACGAAAACACTCTTAGGGGGGACGGGGCGCTACCAGAATTGGGCACGGGTACCCTACTACCAGCACGGTAACACCGCCGCCACCCATGCCGGTAGTGGTCCCGTGAACCGTTTGCTGGTTCTAGTTAACGGGCTGGTAACCATTGATAATAATTGCAACGGTCGTTTTTAGTATTATTTTATTGCTTTTTGACCGTTTGAATGAATTTAATTAAAACGGTAACAATTTTTTGGCCGTTAATCTAATATAAATGGTAAATCCAAATCCAATTCATCCCTCACTAAACCGTTAATCAAAATAATCAATTGTCTAGATTCAAGTTGATCATAAATGGCAAACCAAAACCCAAATCCTAATCCAATTCCGCCCCCACTAAACCGTGTGCGAGCATCAATCTGGACCTTGGAGGATGAACTCGCGCTTGGTGAATAGTTATCTTTATGTTCAAGAGCAAGGACCCCGGGGAAGGCAAAGTTTTTGGAAAGCGGTTGCCACAAGATTCAAGGAACAAACGGGTTAAAACAATCGTTCAACGGACGCGATACGTGAAAAGTTTTTATCTTTAAAGGCGAAGTGCGCAATATTTCAACAATTAGTCGTTAATTGGATGAACCACAATCCGGCTTTAAACGAAGATGGATGGATTGAAGAAGCCTGTAACGAATACCGAAACGTATACGATGATAACTACCCGATGCTCGAGGTTTGGAGAGCTATGAGAGGACGTTTTATAATATTTTAGGTGTTTCTACTATTTATTTTACCGTTTTAAATAATGTATGATAATTTATTTAATTACCGTTCCTTAAAAAATAATAAAATATAAACATTTCAGTGAAGTGAATTAGTGGAGTGCTGCCTACAAAAAAGTGAATCAGTGAAGTAAATCAGTAAAGTGATGTGGCAGTGTATAATTGGTTAAAATCAGTGAAACAAAATTCATATTCTAGGAGTGCCCCTTAAGCCCTTAGAATTGAAAAAAAAATCACCTTTGTAAAAATTATAAGCTCTCGATACAAAAACTGATAATTGATAAAGTAAATAATATATTTTAAACTTTTACTTGTGATAACCGAAATCATGAAATGAAAGAAAAAAAAAGGTTAATATTAACTTCAGAAATTGGACCCATGTTAGGTCCATGGAAATGATATGGTTTAATTTGTGGAAGGGTGAAAGTAATTATGAAAGGCATGTCAAGTCCAAAGGACCAACAACATCATCACTCTACCTACCGTCTTTTTATTATTATAAAATTATCGATGAATATGGTTAAAGGTTAAGAATAATAATTAATCTTAGCTTGTTGTCAAAAATCTTAAAGTTTTAACAAGAAAAATATTTATATTATTCATTAAATTTGAGAACAAGATTACCACTAGATATATAGTACCGGTTATTCCGGTTAATACAATGCTAGTTTTGAATTGGTTTGATACTTTAATCCTAAATTGTATTATCATACGTGACTCAAACTGAACCTTTGAGTTGCTGATTTCAACCATAATTTTCACCAAAATGATATCGTATTAAAAGGAACGCAATAGTCTGGACCTAGATTTTTATCACACCTCAAATTGATTTGTTAGCTATAATTGTGTGTAGTATAGTACCATGCACACAATAACAGTACATGGCAATTTATCATGACTTTTGTACACTTTAAGATATTCTTAATTGTTTAATTTTAAAAGGGTGCTAATTAATGAACCATCTCTCTACTTAGTTCAGGTTTCATCTCTTTCACCTCCACTTCCAAACCACATTAGCGTCCATCCTTAACCCTTTCATATCTATCTCAGATTAGATAAACCTTGTTTCAGAAGAAAAATGTTAGGAAAGGAGGTTCCAAACGGTTCTAATATGACCCAAGGGTCAAGCCAAAACTGAATATTATCCTTTTTGCCCAATAGGAGAATGACAAGTGGCCTAATAAGATGAATTGCGGTAAATGTCAAGGGGTGTGGTAGATTGGTAAATGTTATTATAACAGGAGATTAGGGCTGCAAACGAACCGAACGAACACGAAAAAGGCCTTGTTCGTGTTCGTTTGTTAAGAAAATTATGTGTTCACGAACAGTTCATGAACACTTATCGAACGGGATTTTCTGTTCGTGTTCGTTTGTTAAGAAAACACTCATGTTCGTGTTCGTTTGTTAATTTTGTTCACGAACGCACACGAACACAAACGGACATTAATGAACACAAACAAGTATTCATGAACACAAATTAACACAAAGAAGTGTTCATGAACGGAAACAAACACAAACGGATGTATATTAAATTTTGAATAACATCGAATTCACATACATTAAGACATTAACTAGAACCACCCAAAGTATAACCTAATTGTCTAAACATACTTAGTACTGGAGAAGGGCGTTGAAGGTGGTGGCAGAGGGCATTGGAGGTGGAGGACATCAACACTGGAACGTGAAAACATATAACGAGCTTGGATACAAAAAGTAGATTAATTGATTTCATATAGTCATATATTTACCTCATATATATTATTTATTGGGTAAAATAAATAAAAATAAAAGAGTATAAAAAAAGAATAAAAATTTAAAACCTTAATAAACTATCAAACACAAACGAACATAAACGAATATGTTACCGAACGTTCACGGACATAAACGAACACGTTACCAAACGTTCACGAACATAAACGAATGAATGCGACCTCTGTTCATATTCGTTTGTTTAACTAAACGAACGGGATTTTTTGTTCGTGTTCATTCATTTATCAAACGAACGAACACAAACGAACTTCCCGCCGAACAGTTCATGAACTGTTCGCTGAAAGTTCAGTTCGTTTGCAGCCCTGTAAGAGAGGGTCTAATATGCAATACAAGGTTTATTAAGGTAGTAAAAGAGTAAAATAAACAAGAGTAAAGTGCACGGATGGTCCCTGTGGTTTGCCCAAATTTAAACTCTGCTCCTCAGAGTTTCGAAATTACACATATGGGATCTGTGGTTTGTATTTTGTTTCATTGATGGTCCCTGACTCGGATGGAGGTTAAGTTTTCCAGTTAAGTCAATGCGAAATTACTAAATTACCCCTCTTAAAAAAAAACCCTCTATTATATCTCCTTCTCTTCTCAACCCCCACCACAATACCACACATATCTACCACAACCATCACCACTACCATCACTCTCTCTTTAAAACCGACTTATCTCTCTCTCTCTCTACACTCTACACTCTCCCTCTCACTCGGCTCTCTCCCTCTTGCTCTGAATCAAGAACAGCCGGCCACCACCACCATTCTCGGTGGTGGCGGCGCTGTATAAAGAGGACAGAACGAGGCATTGTTAACATTGTTAAAAAGGTATTTCAGTCAAAACAATACATTTTTTTCAGAAACATTAAAAAAAGCCTAGTCTATCAATAAAACAATAATATAAAATATAAAATAAGGTTTAATATTTTCTGTGAATTTGGATGTATGAAATCCGCGTTGGTACAACAACAAGATCCATCAAAACCAGAGGCGGTGGCGCTGTATTATTACTTGATCCAGACCGTCGTTGCCGGCGGTCGATTTCATCGATCTCCGGTCACTCATTTTATTATTACTCGATCCAAATGTTATCATGATTACAATCCCGTCTTTGACCGCGTTGACCACTTATTTCAGCTACGGTTTGCTCTTTGCGTTTGGTCAGTTGCGTGATTTCTTCCGTAAGTTTATTGATGGTGGTGGCGGCGCTGTGTGGTCTGGGGTTTGGGTCTGGTTTGGGTTCTTGGTGGTGACCGGTTATGTGGTCTGGGGTTTGGGTTTCTGTGTTGTTTAGGGTTCACGAGAAGGTGGGTCAGTCTGTTTGTTTGGGGTTTGGGTTTATGTCTAACAAGAGGTGGTGGTGGTGGTGGTGGTGGTGGTTGGAAGAGGAGGAGGAGGGGGTGATGTTGGTTGTTTGAGGAGGAGGAGGAGGTGGTGGTGCTGGTCATATATATAAAAGATTAAACTGATCGGATGGTCCCTGTGGGTATTTTGGTCATTTTACATGACTTAACTGATAAAATTTAACGACGTTAGCTGGTAGGGACCAAAATGTTATAAAATGTCAACGTTGGAGACCATTGAAAATATATGAGGACATACGTGAAATTTGAGTAAACCACAGGGACCATCCGTGCACTTTACTCAATAAACAATCTCCTTTTAATCCATAAACCCTAGCTTTCCCAACCCTCTCCCCTAAACCTCACAGACTCTCATACTTGCAGAGCTCTCTCAACAATGGCGGCATTCGACTACGCTCAGAACCTATACGACGTCGCTTTAAAACCTAGACTTCTCCGTTCACTTATCAACGAACACATCCCCGAAGACAAACAACGGCTGGGCGATTCATCAAGGCTCCTCCACGTGGCATCTGCAATCAGAACACATGAACTGTTGTCTGAACGCGTTGTGCAATCTGCAGATAATAAAAAGCTGGTTGAGAAGTGGAAGTCATCTGTTGATTTATGGATTGATCGTGTTCTCATGCTTGTGTCTAGTAACATGGTAAATTTTAATTTAGTTTTTTTTTTTTTTTTTTTTTTTTTTTTTCTTTTTTTAATATGCAGATTACTATAGGAACAGTTATAGACATTTTCGATTAATATTATGTAAATGATACTTGTTAAAGTTAAGTGGCTGCTGATAATATTATAAAGCATGTATGTTACTAACAAAACTAATGATTTAAGGCTTAATAAAGCGTCTAAAGGCAGCCTAATAGGCAATAAGTTATGTTATAAAACTTTAATTAACCTATAAATATAGCACTTACAGCTTCAGATAAGCAAGACTGTGTACCGGAGTCAAAGGTCAATAAGGTAGAAGGAAACGAACTCACCGGTGTCCTTGTATGATTTCCTTACTGGATCAGTGTAATTTAGTTCAACTGCAATTAGATTGTAGGAAAACTAGGCTGCCGATAACCTTGCCTTAAGTAGGACTGGCAAAACAGGTCTTATCGTGTTTAACAGGTTTGAAACGACGAGATTAACACAAGTATCAAGCATGAATACAACTCGTTTAACTACTTTATACCTCATGTCTATGACACAGTTGTATGTTTTACGTACCAAAAAGGAGAAATAATGGAGCCTAGTCTTTCCTGATTTTAATTATTTTTTAAAAAAAGTATAAAATTACAGAGCACTTTTTATTAAACAGGTTTTATCATGTCGGAATTGCAGGCCCTAGCCCTAAGTAATCAGATTTAGAGGAATCAAATTAAAAACATCAACAAGTAGATTTTGACAGTTTACTGTATGATTGATCAATATAAGATAACAAAAACATAAGAAGTATGGAGCAAATGATGAATTAGAGATACATGTGGATGTTTGAGTATGATCAGGAATGCAAATTACTGTAATAACGTTACTAGACATGTTTAGTTTTTAGAGGGTTTAAGCAGCATAATGTAAGTAAATTACTGATTATGTTTTTTTTTTTTTTTTAAATTAAAAAAGGGATGATGATAGTGTGATTGTTTTGATGTATTTTGCAGCCTGTTTCAGAACTATGATTTTAAATTTACTTAGACTATGTGTGATGTAGCCAGATAAATCTTGGGCTGGGATATCTTTGTTAGGGGTGACTTTTGAAGGATGCAGTTCCGAGCGGTTTCTTGCATCTTACTCTGTTTGGTTTCAGAAATTGCTTTCGCATCTTCAGGTATTTAGATTTTGTTATGCTTATATGGTTTGCTTAACAAATGTGTGTATGGTTACTAATCTTGCATCTAAATCAGGCTTCTGCAGGGTCTAACTTTGTGAAACTTGCATGTTGTGCCTCAATGTCAGATCTTCTTACAAGGTATATGCTATATCTTTAATTTCTTTTTGCCAGACCACAAACATGGTACTGCTCACAAATGAAGCTTTACATATATGACGTCAAACTTTCTGTTAATTTATGGTTATTAAGATATGAAGTTGTGCTTAGACAATGAAAAAATAATGTAAACACACGTGATACTTTCATAGTTGTATGAATCCCTGAATTCATCTTATTTGTGTGACTGGTTTTTGCCATCATTTTTTTGGGACTATTGGTATTCTGACAACACCATATGTGTTATAACTTCATATTCTTGAAGTATGATTTATCTCTTACACAAAATTAGTGAAAGGAGACTTGAAATGATGTGCATGACTTTCAGTTCTGAAAAAGCCACCAGACTCTCTAAACTGCAATGTAAAATGGAAAATAAAATAAGAAAAAATTACACCGTTAGTCCTTATGGTTTCCTCCAAATTTCAATGTAAGGTATTAAGGTTTTATTGTTTCACTTTAAAGTATTAACTTTTTAATTTGTTTCAATGTCAGGTATTAGGGACTAACCTAGTTAAAACTTAACTAAGTTTGAGGGGTATTATGGTCCATTCACCTATATATTCAGTTTTTTAAAAAATTGGGTTGAAACCAGTTCTAAGAGGACTCGAACTTGGGACATTTGTGTCACAACAAACCGGAGGAACCATCTGATCTGTATGATCAGTTGTTTAAAACTTAGACTTTAATATTTTTAAACCAACATTACAAAGCCTCTGTTTTTTTAATGTGCGTATTTTTTCTTATGATAATGTATGAGTATCTTTGCCTTTCTTCAACATATGCTCGGTGCAATCTTAGAACATCGAAGTTATAATAAATATAGTTAAATATAACGAATAAAGTTATAAAAATGAATGGGTTATAAGGAGTTCACGAGCAATCTTAGAAAAAAAATCATGTTAACATTATTTAAATAACCATTTTTAATATTTATAAAACCTTGAAACGAGTTAAGGAGTCGACTCGTTTTAAATGAGACATGTCCGAGCTGAGTCGTTTAATAAACGGGTTTGTGTTCACTTAACATGTTTAAAAAACTTTATATATATTAACTAACCAAGAATCCGATAATTTACATGTAGTGTGTTTCAGGATGTGTGCCTTGTTGCCCACTAGTTTTTGTTGGTAAAAAATGTGTTAGATATTATATTTCTAGATTATATATCGACGTCTTGTCTTCAATTTTTAGAGTTTTTTGTAATCTAAGTTTTCTACTAACGTATGTTATAAATGTTTATTGAGATTGACTAATGTTAAAAAAACAGAGGCTTTGTAATGTGGTTTAAAAATATTAAAGTCTG
This sequence comes from Ambrosia trifida, assembly GCA_028751855.1. Lineage (NCBI taxonomy): Eukaryota > Viridiplantae > Streptophyta > Magnoliopsida > Asterales > Asteraceae > Ambrosia > Ambrosia trifida. The sequence goes on along the minus strand of CM054122.1, from coordinate 192,354,685 downwards.
TGTTTTAAAAAACTGATCATACAGATCAGATGGTTCCTCTAGTTTGTTGTGACACAAAGGTCCTGAGTTCGAGTCCTCTCAGAACTAGTTTCAACCCAATTTTTTAAAAAACTAAATATATAGGTGAATGGACCATAATACCCCTCAAACTCAGTTAAGTTTTAACTAAGTTAGTCCCTAATACCTGACATTGAAACAAAATAAAAGGTTAAGACCTTAAAGTGAAACAATAAAACTTTAATACCTTACATTGAAATTTGGAGGAAACCATAAGGACTAACGGTGTAATTTTTTCATAAAATAACAAAGTAGGCAAAGAGTGAAATTGGAGATTAATGCTCATGACAGTTTTGTCCAAGTGCCATAACAACTTGCCAACTAAACTGTATTTAATCATTATTCGAGAACTTTTATTAAACTATGTGTGAAGTTAAACGTTGCATCTTTTTGTGGGACATGTCAAGTAACAAAACTCAAATAGTTACGAACATGAATATCAGCACATGTGGAAACATAAAATTGTCTGTGTCGTGATATACTGATATCATAAGTATGCCAGTTTTTATTTTGTGGGGCTGTTACTTATTATTTTACGTGTCTGTTACTTTGTATTTTGTGGGTCTGTTATTTATTATTTTTCTGGATTGGTACTACTTTTGCTACCTATATAAAGAGAAAAATATTTGTAATTTTAATACACACCTTAATTTGTATGTTTTACTTTTCTTACGAAACAAAAAGATGTGATATTTTTTTCACCTGAACTAGGTTGAGTGGGTTTCCAAATATTAAGAGAGATGGATCTTCACTTGCTGCCAAACTTCTTCAACCAGTTTTAAAGCTGATACAAGAGGATAGCTCAGATGCTGTATGTATTGGTATTATCATTGTTCAGATTAGTTTATTTTCTATTATTTCGTAATTACCCATATTATGATACATGTGTTTTCTTCTGGCAAATAACTGTGTTGTTGCTTGAAGAACAACTTTGACTGGTACCTGCTGTATGCGTGCATTTTGATAATTAAAAGGTGATGACTATATATATTGGCTTTTAGTTACCGATATTGTTCTTCTATACAGGAAGGAGCTGTTACTCTGTTATGCACAGTTTTGACTTTATTCCCATCATCACTCCAGAAGAACTATGATTCTGTAAGTTACCTGTCTCTTTTGTGAAGTGTGGCTGATGATCTTGTTTATTTTAGCACATGAATACTTAAAGAGAGCAACAAATTGGGAAAAAACATTATTTATTTAGTTTTAGCATAACCACAATTTAAAGATAATTTCTATTTTTAGCCTATCACATTATGCAACTTGCAGTATGATCATAAAATGAAATCGGCAATTGATAACATTTATCATTCATGTAGTAATTTCCCATATACTTGTACTTGAGCAGTGGTCATGATTCATGAACATCTGTTGTTTTGGCATAATAGGAAAGACTGGAAAGTTGTGAAGATAGTAACATAAACCACCTATTATATGTTACTAGACTTATTTCTCATTTTTATTTTGTATTCAGCAATTATGGCTTTAACAGCTGATTACCATAAATACAGTTGGTTTCTGATGCCTGCAAGTTTGTTTGGCAGGCTGAAGCTGCCATTGTTACAAAGCTTATGTCTGGGAAATGCAACACTGATATGGTGAAGGTTAGGACAATTTTCTATGCCTTGGCATTGGCAAATTTGACTCATTTTACTTATGAATGGGCTGATCTGGGTTGTGTTTTATCTTAAACGGGTCAAATAAGAAAACTAAAAGGTAATGGTCCAGACAAGGCGAAAGTCGCCTATAGTTTAGTTTTAATTTATACAATATTCTAAATTGTTATATTTAAAAATTTAGATTAACAGTACAGTAATATTGTAATTTTTAATCATAATTAACATATTATCTATTAACATTATAAAAAGTAGGTTTAAGTGTTTGTAGTTCAACCCAATCCACCCTGGCCCATCCAATTTTAACCGTTACTAAAAGGGTGCTTGTTTTGACCTGTATTGGTGTTGGATTTTTACATATACTCTCTGTTGTGACCAGAAACTTGCTCTTTGCTTATCTTTACTTCCCAAATCAAGAGGGGATGCAGATATCTGGTATTTGATGATTCAGAAGATCTTAATAGCTATTAATGTCCTTTTGAATGATTCCTTTCAAGGTTTAGAAGAAGGTAAGTTGACATAGACTAGAGATTTATTTTGTTGATGTTTGACAATGCCAGAAGTACTTACATTTTAATATTTACTCACTGCAGAAACTAAAGCCATGCGTTCACTAGTTCCTCCAGGACAAGACCCACCTACCCCTCTAGGAGGCCTAACGATGTTTGACATTTCTAGCAAGTCAACGAAGCTAGAACAGGTCTCTATGGCTAGTATATCTTCTCTGATGCTTTGCTGTTCTACAATGCTTACAACATCTTATCCTGCTCAGGTAGCTTCACGTATAACGTATTCTATCTTATTTTGACTGGTTCAACCCATGTGACTTTTTATTAGTCTATTCTTTTGGTTTGCCCTTTTGATCCGTCAGAGTTTAACATAACCTTAGTTATTATTTTTTTGTAAATAGTTGGTGTGCTAAATATAATTTATCAAAATTATATAGGTTACTTAACAGGCTAAGGGCTATGATTAACAACCTTATAACGGTTATCTTTGTAAGAAAATTATTTACTTACCCAGCTTAGAAATGCACTTTGCTCAACTTTCTATCTATTCAGCCCAGTTGAGTATTTGACCTGTTTTTAATCTGAACTTTCCCCCTATTTTTACCCATTAGGGATTAAACATAACTCGAATCGAGCACTTCATAAGTAATTGGTTTGAAACTGCCACCTCTAACTTCACATTTAGTTAATCTAAAGGCTTAACCATTATTTAAAGTTCCATTTGTTTTATCACAGGCTAAAGTTCCTGTCCAGTTATTATTGATGCTTGTTGAAAGAGTGCTTATGGTGGATGGTTCCTTGACACAAACCTTGTACCCAACTATAACTGCAATGCAACAGGAATATGTTTGTATAGAACTCCCGGTTCAGCATTCTCATAGTTTAGATATCCTGTGTGGCATTGTCAAGGAAGCACGCAGGTTACCTCTAAGTTGCATTATTTAATAATCTATAAAAAAAAATGCATCTCTTTCCAACGCCTTTAACATTATATCGATGGTTCTTCTCTTTGCAGTCAACTGTTACCACATGCTGCACATATAATCCGAATTGTAACAGAATATTTTAGGAAATGTGAATTACCCGAACTTAGAATAAAAGTCTACGCTCTCTTAAAGTTGATGCTGCTGTCCATGGGTGTTGGTATGCTTTTAACTTTAACTTCTATTTGGGTTTTAATATTTTAACCATATAATTGCATAACTTAAATGGCAAGTTTATTCTTCTCTATAACCATGCTAAGTTTAACAATAATTTCCATATAAGTGTAATTTTGTGGTTGTGCAATGGAGCAGGGCTGTCACTATACCTAGCTGAAGATATTGTAAACAATGCTTCCATTGATCTGGATTCAGTAGGTGATCGTGGTGATGAAGCACGTTCAAATTCAGAATCTATGCAAAAGAAAAGAAAACGTGAAATGACAGCCATGCCTTTTGGAGATCACGCTCAAGCAGTTTATTTGCCCAAAAACCCAGTTCCAATTGCTGTCAAGACTGCTGCACTTGAAGCACTCGAAACACTTCTAACTGTGGTATGTTTTTCTTTTTGACATGTATAACAACCACTCAGATGGTAGGATTTGGGGAGGGTAGGAACTAGGATGGGGGCAAACCTTTTAGACATGTAGTATGTGCAGATTTAATTTGTAGGAATGCATATACTTTTTTTGAGTAGATGTGCTCAAGTTTCTTTGTTTTATGCTCCTCTAAAATGCAATTTCTGTTTACTGGCAGGGTGGTGCATCGGGATCTGATAGCTGGCGATCAAGTGTAGACTCACTTGTTATAACTGTAGCCACAGATGCTTGCAAAGGTGGATGGATAAAACCAGCAACTGACTTCTATAATTCCCACAACAGTAGCTCTAGTTGGGCTGATTTTCAGCTTGCTTCTTTACGTGCTCTTTTGGCGTCGCTTCTTTCCCCTGGACGTATTCGCCCTCCCTATCTGGCTCATGGTCTTGAACTTTATCGTAAAGGTAATGTTTGTATTCTGTGATTTCTTTGTAGAAGTGGCAAAATTGGCAGGTTGGGGGTAACATGTCAAAATAGTAAAGTTCTAGTGCTTGTTAAAACGGGATGGGTTGGGTCGACAAATCTTGGCTTTCTCCAGTTTTATTAACTTTGCTTTTTACTATCTGCACCATACAGTTTCACAATATTTTTTTTTTCGAACGCCTGTGTAGGTAAGCAAGAAACAGGAACAAAAATTGCAGAATTTTGTGCACATGCCTCAATGGCTTTGGAAGTTCTAATACATCCCAGAGCCATTCCACTGATAGATTTTGGATCCTCAATGGAGTACCCTGTTAATGGAAAAAATAAGTTTACGGAGAACTACACATACTCTGGTACTCAAAATCACAACGTATTTTCAGCTGGCGCATCCAGAAACGAGCCTGAAAACCCTGAATCAGAAGAAGATGATCTATATGACAAATGGGTAAAGGATGATGGAAATCAACCACCTGTAATCGAGCAAGAAAATAATGAAACAACACCACAATTAGCAGAAAAGGTTGTATCCATTGAAGTATCATCTGGTGCAGAAGTAGTTCCTGATTTAGGTGATGACGATGACCTGATGGACAACATGGTAACGTGTGATCTGGAGACAAGTAAAACACCGGTATCGGGTCCTGTTGGAGCTCTGGATTCAACGGTTGATTTAGGTGATGACGATGACCTGATGGACGATATTCCTGATATTGTTGACGTGGAACCAGATTCTGATGAGGAATAGTTTTAGGGTGTGGAAATTTTGATAGGAAATTCTGATGAGGTAACATGTTAATTAAATTATGTATTTTCTTGCCAATGCAAAATTTTGAAATATGCAATTACAATTTAGTTACAAATAGAGAGTTTGGAATATGGTTTATGTGACTGCAAGTATCTAGCATGTTAAAGTGAGGTTTTACAGCAGAAAAAAACGTAACATTTACTTATTTATTTGATTGTACTTGCACTCGGTATTAATATGAATATGTTATCAGAATAAATCTCAAAATTGATTATAAAAGTAGGAAAATAATCAATGTAGACGCTTTTTTTAAACTCATATTTTTTTTTTTCACTTTTCAGTGCTTCTAAATTTGATTTCTATAATCAAATAAAAAACTTATGAAACTTTCAACCAATCAATTATAAATTATTAGGCTGGGGCATGGGGCTCATACCCGTCTTGCCACGTATGGGACGGAGCACACCACCCCTGGGCCGTCCTCCGTCTTAAACGTCTACTTTAAGACATATGTGACGGGCCAATTTAATCCTCTTTTTAATGGGAAAATGGATTTAATTATTCCAAACTATCGCCTGTTAGCGGATATCACTCCGAACTTTCACTTTGCCCAATAGCACTCCCAACTTTCAACTTAGTTTGTTCCATCACCCCCCAAACTAACGGAGGTCTAACCTGGTTAGTCTTCGTAGCCAAAATGTAAAACCCAAAACTTTGGGACATTTTTGAAACTTTTTATTATTATTATTTTCTTTTTTAAAACTTTATAAACCCCCACGGCCCTTTTCTCTCTCTAAACCACCACCACCACCACCACCACCCTTCACCTTCACCTTCACCTTCACCTTCACCTTAAACAACTTCAATCACCTAATTCACAACACCCCCCCTAGTTTAAAAAAGAAAATAGTAATAATAATAATAATAATAATAATAATAAAGTTTTAATAATAATAATAATAATAATAATAATAATAATAATAATAATAAAGTTTCAAAAATGTCCCAAAGTTTTGGTTTTTACATTTTGGCCACGAAGACTAACTAGGTCAGACCTCCGTTAGTTTGAGGGTGATTGAACAAACTAAGTTGAAAGTTGGGACTTGGGAGTATTACTGGCCAAAGTGAAAGTTTAGAGTGATATCCGCCAACAGGCGATAGTTTGGAGTAATTAAATCCATTTTTACTTTTTTTAATTTGGGGAGGCTTGTTTTGGATAGTCTTCTATCTCCACACCACCCCTTGGATAGTCTTCTTTCTTAATATGCCTACGTGGAGGGTCATCCACCTGTCTCCATAGTTGCCTACGTGGAGTGTCATCCCCCCGTCTTCATACCTTTGTCTTGGATAGTCTTCCATCTCCACACCACCCCTTAATAGTCTTCTTTCTTAATATTCGGTCCCCACTGACATAGTTGCCTACGTAAAGGGTCATCCCCATCTCCATACCGCATAGCCTTAGGATTTTGCAATTTTAGTAAGCCTAAAGCTCTTTTACCGTATATGGTTCCAAGTTCCAAAAGGGTGAAAAACAAAAGAAGAGGCATACACGTGCTCAACTCTGTTGGTCACATGCATCCTCCCATCTATTATGAAACTCATGTTACATGATGGAAATATGGTTTTCCAATTAAACGTGGTAAGTGGTCACTAAAAAGTTGTACATTAAACGTGGTCATGTTATAAGTTTCATGGTTTTGGTCCTTTGGAGTGTCAAATCTAATCTCCATCAACGTTAATAAGATCATTTTAAGCCATTGGGGTTGGTGGCCTAAGGGGGAGGTCATGGGTTCAAGTCCCACAAGAAATGAAATTTGCCGTTAAAAAAAAAACAAGTAACATTTTAACTCTCTTACATTATTAGTTTATCATATATAAATAAATAAATAAATGCGCGAGTCTGTTTGAGCTTTGCCACATACGGGTAAAATTTAGAATCATAGCTTGTAATAAAACGAGTCACATTTTACTGCTTTCTTAACAAGGAACAAATAAAAGGTGTTGGGGATGAGAAGTACTCGGTTTGAATCTATATTTATACATTATGAGCAAGTAGCTCTTAGATTGATTGTGAATGTAAATGACCCACCCAAAATTCTTTCACGCTTATTAACACGTATTGTTAACTAATGACTCTTTTAACGCTTTTAAAGCCTAGGGGAGTGGTATTTAACGCTCATAACTTCACATGACATCTTTAACGCATGATGTCGTTAGAGTATACCCCAAGGCCTAAATAAATCTCTAAAATGAAATATATGCTTTTAAACTAGCCGCAACAAACACTTTGTATTCAACAATCAGAATCAAATACATAGAATATATATTGAAACATAAACAAACAACTTCTTGATATCTTCTAAGGTTGAGTACAATGCTACACATATTCAGGGATTTGGTTTATTTCGGTCCATATTAATATGCTATTCTTGATTAATGATTGATATTTTAAACATGTAAAATACTCTCATTTCGGCTTCCAAAATAACTACATCAATTAACATATTTGTAAACCATAAGAACCTCAATGCCCTCACATCACCTAGAATGTCTTCAATTTTTGCCTCCTTATTAGAAAATAGCTTCTTATTTCTCGCCTTCCATAATCTCCAACACGTAATAATAGCAAACCCGCAAAACACGTCTTTCTTCAACCTAACAAAATTATGAAGCTCTAACAAGTCCCTAATCGAGAACACACACACTTGAGGAATACTACACCACGAGCTGAGGGCTTGCGAAATACCTAAAGCCACAATGCAAGCCGTAAAAATATGACCTTATGTTTTGTTTTGTTTTCTTCTCCACATAACACACAAGCTAACGAATCTACCTGAATATTCATTTTATTAAGAGCTACCTGCCAATGTGGGGTAGCCCACTTGCCTCTTAGAGGGGAGGTCATATGTTCGAATCTAAGCAATGGTGTATTTGATGTAAAATTATGGTGGGAGAATCATTAGCCGTTCAAAAAAGAAAAAAAAAAGAGTCACCTGGGGTTGGCAAATGTTCCATCTCCGTTCACCACACAAAAATATGTTACATTTACTAGGAACCCATTTGCACCAATCAAAAACATACTTGTTGGAATCAATTTCTTCATTCAACATCCTCTTCAGTGACCTGACATAGAAACCTCCCGAGTCCTCTCCAAGCCACTGCCACCCATCTTTCGTTTTTGATAACCGGACCACTTCCAACCGTCTACTGCACTCATTGATCGCTAGTCGATTTGATAATATTGATTATTTAGAAAAGCAGATTTTATTTTATGTTATTATTTCTAGCATAACTAGTTAACAGTATAATTATTGGCTTATTGCATAATTAATTAGCAATATACATTTTTCAGATTAGTTAAGTATACTTTCATATGATAAGAATTAAGAAAGAAAGAAAGTAAAGATGCGATTTAGAAAAGGCTAGTCCAAACCATTAAAATAAATATACATTTAATAATATGTTTTTGTTCTACGAAATGTCAAATGTGGACAGCAATTTGTGAATATTTTGAATGATACAAGCTACCTAGTAGTCCAAGTGATGGGGCTTTATATATTATAAAAAAATCCTATCAGCTCTAATCCAAATAATAAAAATGGTGGCCAAAGTGCAAAAAAATCCTATCAGCTCTAATCCAAATAATGAATGACATGGTTCCTGAAAAATGACGTTTAAAGTGACAATACATTCAAATAATAAAAATGGTGGCCAAAGTGCAAAAATATATCAAACTAGTTAGTAAGGGTGATGACATACCCTTCAAATAATTTGCACACCCTCCTATACGCCGCGTATAGGGCTATACACAACGTATAGGAGGTTGCACAAACTTTCATACGCTATTAATGCCCACCAATCAGAGTCATGTTAGAACCTATATGCCGCATATAGGTCTATACGCGGCGTATAGAGGGTTGCATGAAAGTTTGTGCAACACCCTATACCTCCTTATATGACATATATGGGGTCGCACAAACTTTCACGCATCATTAATGTCCATCAGTCAAAGTCATGTCATAACCTATGTCCTATACGTGGCGTATAGAGGGCTGTGTTAAAGTTTATGCAACCCCCTATATGTGATGTATAGAGTGCATGGGTGTGCAATATCCAAGTAAACTGGTTAACCAATTTATTTTTTATATTGCAACTCAAACACGAATAGTGTATTAAGTTGTTACACAAGTCAATCTAGATGTAACATGCTTATTAAACAGGTTAGACTAATTAACCAATTCAGATCTTTTTTTTTTTTTTTGGTATCATGCTTATGTTGTATTTCAGATTGTGTCGGTTTTAAAAGACTTCAATTATAATTGTCAAAACATGACTGGACACTACATGTTTAAATAAAGGGGTCATTTACTATAACATCAACATGCATATATGCATATATGTAATATCCAAGTAAACTGGTTAACCAATTTATTTTTTATATTGCAACTCAAACACGAATAGTGTATTAAGTTGTTACACAAGTCAATTTAGATGTAACATGCTTATTAAACAAGTTAGACTAATTAACCAATTCAGATCTTATTATTATTTTTTGTATAATGCTTATGTTGTATTTCAGATTACGTCGGTTATAGAAGACTTCAGTTATAACTGTCAAAACATGACTGGACACAACATGTTTAAATAAAAGGGTCATTTACTATAACATTAACACACATGTTTAATACGTGGGTTATGCAACACACCATCTTAATCACAATTAATATAATCATTTCAAAAAAAAAAAGTTAATAATAATAATAATAATAATAATAATAATAATAATCTATAATACATTATAAAGGAGGAGTGATGTACAACATAGTCATTTTTATTTTCGTACAACTTAATAAGCAACATGTACAACATATTTAAGCAAGAAATTTAAGGGTATAATGGGCATAATTGTGACAATTAAGACACTTTGAAGGATAATTTAGACATTTCACCCACCTCTTCCTTTATAATATCAAAACAAATTTACCTTACTACCCTTAATTTCCCTCCACCCCACACACAATTGTGTTGGAACATATGAAGAGTTTTTTCACATCAATGGCTCATTGATGAAAACTTATTCCATCATTTGCCGTTTTTCTTATAAAGAAGAATGCCACAAATATTTGCTCTTTTATCTTCTATTGCTCTTATCTTCTATTGCATGCATATCTATATTTTCAATCAGAAGTTGAAGCATATTGTTCGCTTGCCCTTTTCCAGTTTGTCATACGGTATGTATAATTTTATAATTTCATTATACCTTTTCTGTTTCTTAGTTAGGGAATGAATATATTAGTTTTAATAAATCAATGCTATAATCCATCTTATAAAAACATCTTCCTCAAGTCAAACCAGTGATAAACATAAATCCCAACTCTCAAAAGCAAAATTTTTGTACTCATTTTATTTTAGCTCCACATAAATTCATAAATAATTAAACCAAAAGTGAAACGGATATGCATGCAATATGCAGTATGAAGACTTGCATTCATCAATAAAAGAATATATTTGATCATGCATTTAATAGAGAGTACATGGTGGTAATATAAAGAATGTTACCTTCGTTTTAATTTACTTGACCTACATTAAACCACTTCCAGGGACATTTTTTAAAACAAAAAGCATTCTTAGGCATCAACTAGAAGTTCTGAATTTGAAACAAATGGATTAGTTGTTTTTGTGAGTCAAATTCTCCATATGCAATTTCAAAGAAGTTTTTGCTTTCTTTTAGTGTTTTCAATTTTTGCATATCTAATATGAAGCCCTTATCTGTTTTGTTGAATGTAAAGCACCTACTCGGATCTCTAAATTTGATCAATGAATAATATCTATTGATTACTAATCAATTAGTGTGTTTTGGTATTGATATAGATTGTATTGTTTGGCTATATATAGATAATTGGTTTTACTGTTTAAATAGAAAAATCATATTTACGAAAATTTTTTCCCGGGTTAACAGTTGTGGGCTAGGCGTTCCAATTTTTATCACGCACACGAGTGTTCTTTAGGGATGCGCTTTTAGTGATTCAAAGTTTTTACGCGGATTTTCTCGGTTTCACGATCCCGCCGCAACGCGCGGGTTATCCTACTAGTAATAATAAGAAGGATGACACTACATATTTTAGCACATTTAAATACAAGTAGTTCAATAACATTAATGAAATAACACATTTAATACAACAATCACCTAGTTGTAAAGTGACATATTTCCTAACCAAGTGACTGTGATTTTAGTAGTTAAAGAAAAACACACACGAATAGTTATTAATAAAAAAATATAGCAAAACTAACATGATAAAATAAAAATTGTCAAAAATTTACAATCCAAAAAATCCTTAACGAACTATATTATCCAGTTAATTAGATAATATTAAATTTAATTATTTGTAAAACTATAAATCCACATTGTCTTGATTGGCTGGTATCGAATGTGTTTTCGACTTGATAACCCCTTCAAACATGTTTTCATATCATAAACGAATTGAATTCGTTTAGACAAGTTTTTAAGCATTTTATTCATGTGTCATCGCTTTATAATCGAAACCAATTTAGCACAAATCCTAACCCGTTTAACTTAATGTCAAATCATGTTGTATTCACATGCCATATCATAAACTGTTAACGGACTGTTTAATCACCTCTTAATGATTTAGAATATGTCGAGTGTGTTTGGTTCACTTAATACACCTCTTAATAGTTCACAGAGCCTCTTAATAGGTAATTTAATAAAACATGTTGACCGATTCAGAGGATATCTCTTAACTGGTCAGGCGTGTTAATGGCTCAAAACAAGGTTTCCAGACAAGCCCTAAGCTGAATAGCAAGCCACTTATTAACCCGGTGCTAAGTAAAGTGGTCCTCATAAAGAATAATACTGACGTGACCACAATGTCAAATAATGAAAACCATAGTGAGCAAAGTATAAAAACCCAAACTAGTAAAATGTCCCATTTGAAGCTCTTATTTAGGTCATCTTGATAGACGAGCCTTTATACGTCTTTTAAACAATCTCTTAACTGTGTCATTTACATATCAACACTTTATATTCATACCCGTTTACTTCAAACTCTAACCCGTTTAATTTCATGTCAAATCATGCCGTATTCACAGGTCATATCATAAACTGTTAACCCGAATAGTGAGCAACTTATTGAAGAAGAGAAAAACTTAAGCGATCATAATGTCTAAAAACAAAAACCATGGTGGCCAAACTATAAAAAACCAAACTAGTGTCAAAGGGCCCATTCATGTGACATATCTCTCTAAAAAAACTCCAACAAAGCCCCACTCTTGCTGACCAAACTCTCATCAGTCATCAATGGCTGGTTCCTTCCATATCTCCATATAAATAGCCTACACACATTCACTAAACACACACACACACTACTCTGTAAAACAGCACACCCAACCCACCAATCCAAACCCCTGATCCCCCTCCCAACCACTCCCAACTTCAGATCTTTGATTATTATTATTATTTTTTAAAACAATTGGTAGAGATGGGAGGTGAACAAGAGAAATGGGTATTGATGGTGACCGCAAGAACCCCAACGAACATAGCCGTGATCAAGTACTGGGGGAAGAGAGACGAGACGCTGATATTACCCATCAATGACAGTATTAGTGTTACTCTAGATCCCTCTCATCTCTGTACCACCACCACTGTCTCTGTTTCTCCTACCTTTGATCAAGATCGCATGTGGCTTAACGGCAAGGTATTATTATTATTATTATTATTATTATTATTATTATTATTATTATTATCATTATTTTGTTTCTAGTTTACGTTGATTTAATCTTCATTTAGCTTTAATTTTGTTTCGGAGAATACGAGGTAGTAGTTTTTAGTTTTTTCATTAGTCCCCCTAGAAATTGATATGACATTTCGGAGAATACTAGGTGGTAGGGTTTTTTTTTTTTTTTTTTTTTTTTTTTTTTTTTTTTTTTTTTTTAATATTGGGATGGTTTATGGTGGTAAATGTAGGAGATATCTCTACAAGGAGGTAGATTCCAGAGTTGTTTGAGGGAAATTCGAGCGCGTGCTCAAGACGTAGAGGACAAGAAGAAAGGTGTTTATATTAAGAAGGAAGATTGGCAAAAGCTGCATCTGCATATTGCTTCTTACAATAATTTCCCAACCGCTGCTGGTTTGGCTTCTTCGGCTGCTGGTCTTGCTTGTCTAGGTACATATTGCATACTTGCAGTTATATTAAATAATTGTGATCTACGGTACCTCCTATATTAGTCGCGTTATTCTCTTTTATAACTGTGATATCACGTCAGTGGAAAACTCAACGGCCCCACCAATACCCTGCTAACCAATAGGACCATGTAAGGCACAGTTGGTCTGAAAGATTTAAATTTGAGATCTATGATAGAGGGAATCAGGGCAAATAAACGATTATGTTATGGTCTCAAAGGAGTTTTTCGTCTTCTGAAGAACATTTGGATCTTTGATTTGATTCTTTCTAAATAGACTTAATTACCGTAAATACCAATATAAGCCAGTTAGTTGCAGCGTTGTAAAAGGCGCCCTAGGCGGCCGCCTAGGCGCTAGGCTGAAGTAAAACTTGGAATTTTGCCCTAGGCGGATTCCTAGGCGATTTGGCAGTTAGTCGGAGCCTAGGCGGGCCTAGGCGGTGTTATTTTTTATTTATTTTTATTTTTTTTATTTTTTTTATTAAATTTCTAAGTATTTCTAGGTATTTCTTAGTATTATGTGTATATATCTTAACATATTTTCAAAAAACCCCTAAATTTGTGTGTATATATATATATATATAATACGTATAAAATACCAAAACGCCTAATTCCGCCTAATTTTCGCCTAGTCCCGACTAGTCCCTAGGCTGGACCTCACCGCCTGCCTAGCGCCTAGCGCCTTTTACAACATTGGTTAGTTGCATTGATTTCTACCCAATTGCACATGTATGATGTTCTTTAGTGCCTTAGAGTTTCTTATGTTTCACTCGTTTGCAGTTTTTTCTCTTGCCAAGCTGATGAATCTGAAAGAAGATAACAGCCAACTTTCTGCTATCGCTAGGTACTTTTCCTTTTTCCCAATTCGTATGAGGTGGCCTCTAAGGCTTGACTATTGTTCTCATGTTCGTCTTTTGGTCAATAATAATGTCCCAATGGGTGCATTCATGTTAATTTATACCTTTCCTAGATTTTACGAGACATGAAGTGTTACTGATCCGTTCAACATGTAAATGTAATGTATCAACACCCAGAATCACACACATATAGTGGCTCCTTACTTTCATACGTGGACACAATAAGTATTTGATTTATAATCAAATATTTAACACTTGAACGTTTGTAACTTCATACTAGACAATCAGTTATATGTTGTGCCCACTTGGAATTTATGCAATTCAAATGCTGAGGATAACACTTACTATAATGTATAAATTATGTGCAGGCAAGGTTCAGGTAGCGCATGCCGCAGCTTATATGGTGGATTTGTAAAGTGGGACATGGGAAAAGTAGGTTTCTAGTTTAAAATTTGATGTTTGAAAGTCGTTAATTTCTTATTTTGTTATGGGACCAAATGTTCTTATTAAGCTTTTCCTGTATTGACTATAGGAGGATAATGGAAGTGACAGCCTTGCTATTCAACTTGCAGATGAGAAACATTGGGAAGAACTTGTAATTATCATTGCTGTGGTATGTTTGTTACTTGTTTTATCTTCTTGAGCTTGCAACTTAAGTTCATGCATTTCATCATGGTAATGCTGCTTCTGATGCTTACAGGTAAGTGCCCGACAGAAAGAAACCAGTAGCACCTCAGGCATGCGTGATACTGTTGAAACTAGTGCACTTATTCAACATCGAGCCAAGGTACATTAATATTCCTGTTATTTTTTCATGATCTTAAAAATAATCTCACTCCATGTTTTTGTGGTGCATATAATATGTTGCTATTTTCATGGTTTATTGATTGTTTGTGACTTTCTAATATTTATGCACTTAAATTGTATAATCACGTTAAACTTCCTATTTTTTTGTGAATTGTGATAGGAAGTGGTGCCAAAACGCATAGTTCAAATGGAAGATGCCATACAAAAACGTGATTTCCCGTCTTTTGCGCGTTTAGCTTGTACAGACAGCAATCAGTTTCATGCAGTCTGTCTTGACACTTACCCCCCTATATTCTACATGAATGATACATCCCATAGGCAAGTTTCTAGTTCTGTATAACAGTTTTAATCGTGATCAGCACTACAAGGCAGAAGCCATGAACTTTAAACGCATATATTATTGCAGGATAATCAGTTGTGTCGAGAAATGGAACCGTGCAGAGGGAACACCTCAGGTCCGTGTTCTTTACCGAACATATTGAATTATGTTAAAAAATCATCCCCACCCCAACAGACAAACGTATACATACATCCATATCTACGTCTAAATCTATGTCTACGCATGTATATACATATACATGTATGCATATGCATATATGTAATATTTTGAACCTATGGAATGTGGACTAACTTTGAGACGTTGTGCAGGTGGCATATACCTTTGATGCAGGGCCGAATGCAGTTATGATTGCACGCAACAGGCAAACTGCTGCACTTCTGCTCCAGAGGCTGCTTTACAACTTCCCTCCACAATCCGATACCGATTTAGACAGGTATGATAACGGATATATTTTTTTTTGCTACTTATATAGTTATATTTAGAAAACCTTGAGATAACAAAAAAGAATCATGTGGACCGCAATCGACACTATCGATATGTTAGCAAAATTTTCATACTGGACACACGGTAGTTCTGAATTAAAACCTTACAAAAAAGGGAGATTTTTTTACAAAATGTAGAGGCTTTATGTAATATGTTTGATAAATTTTTATCTTTACGGAATAGCTACATAATTGGGGACAAGTCTATACTAAAAGATGCTGGGATTAAGGATATGAAGGATGTGGAAGCGTTGACCCCACCACCAGAAGTCAAAGATAACATTCCATCAGCCCAGAAATCAAAGGGAGATGTTAGTTACTTCATCTGCACGAGGCCTGGTGGTGGCCCGGTTGTGCTGTCCGATGAAACACAGGCTCTCTTGGACCCGCTCACTGGCTTGCCCAAGTAAGAAAGAAGTGCATTTTCAATGTGGTATTTCCTTTTTTCGGAGATTTGAGTATTTTAGAATGAAATTTGTATGGAACTGTGTAAGAATACACTGTACCCATTTTTAGGATTATGTACCCAAAACATGTTAACTGAATAAATTGTTTTTCTTTCTGAGTTGTTTTTTAATTTCCGCATGTAAGTAACTGTTGCTTACGCTAAGTTAACACAATAACACGTGCCTAGCCTAAACGATCCTCCATCTCACAATCAAAATGATAGTTTCTGATAATTTAGATATTTTCAGCTATTTTACTCATGTTTGTCAAAGAACATTACCCTACGATACAGATAAAGTTACCTGAAGGCATGGAAAATAGGTAATGACACTTAAACACTTAAGTTCCTGCTGTAGTCACATTTGTGTGGAATATGATGAACAACATACCAACTTAAAAAGATCTTGGTTGTATCTTTGATCACTGAAGTCTTATGCGACCTTGGTATTCCCAAGTAACTGCTCACTTTTGTTCCAATAGCTTACGAGAATAGAGTCCATTATGATCTAAACCAAAAGCATTTAGATTTTTACTAGTTAGCTATAAAAGAAATTACCAATTTTAAACCTTTACAATTGGTGAGAATAAGAGAGAGACTAGCATGCAGTGGTAAACCTGGTTTAAATGTGCTGCAATACAGGGAATGATCAGTAAACCCGATTCACCAAAAGTACTACTTAGTTGATCCACCACTGCAACCAGTACGGGTAACGCTTTCTACAAATAAGTTTTCACCATTACACTTTTTTCAGAAAATAACAGTATATGACACTGGTACTAAAAAATAGTAATAATACTGCTAGTGATAATATGTTACCTGACTAGCAACAAGCAAGAGGGCAGCGTAATTTTCCTTCTTTGCAAAAATTGATTTGCTACCACCAGATATCGCACAGAGGCACTGTATTGATATGGCATTGAAACCTAATAGTATGAGGTGAAGAAGCCTGCAGATGTTCAAATTAGTTGATGGTGTAATGTTAAATGTACACATTACAGTTATGTTATTTTAGTTTGGACGGGTGGGAACATAGATAAAAATATTCTCAGTTTTATTCTCTACATCATCTAAACATGCACCTAGTCACCTACAATAAGTAAAAGAGGAACAAAAACATATGAATATGTAGGGATTCAATGAAACATACATTCCCATCATGACAGCTACAAGAAAAGCTGCCGGTTTAACCATTAGAAGCAGGGACCTTGATCTGCTTACTTGTATCCATGGGACCTAGAATAAGATTATGATATTTAGTAACATAAGATTGGCTTTAAATTGAAAAATACATAGCAAGAATGTGATGAGTGAAGGTTATGCTTACCCAACTGAGTAATAATACACTCAACACAGATAAGAGCTTACGGTTATTATCAGCAAAATCTGCCAAACCTGCAATACATATGAATTTCGATAATTAAAAAGACACTCATTGCCCATATATGATTTGAGATCTTGGTTACTTAAGTTGTAAAATGTGATGAAGATGAATGCATACAACAACAATTTGGCATAATGTCATTAGTTGGCAACCTATATTCATTTACAACTTTTTCGTTTTTTAAGCGGCAAAGCTTGGTTGTCTTTCAAGGATTCAGTTTTAAAAATTGAAATTCTCAATAACTTGGAAATTATGAAGAGAGAAAAATCACCTTTAAAGGATTCCCGAAAAGCCTGTCAAGAAACAAAAATTTACCTTTTTTAAACCTGAACATGTAACAGGCGTCATCACACTCTACATTGTACAGTCTAAAGCACAATATATGCATGACAATTGCCCTATTCTACCTTTCTACAAGAATAAGGCATGATACTTCCACTGCATGATTAAAGAATTTGTGATATTTGATGAGGTCCCCCAAAGTGGCAAGAAAAGGTATTACCTTTCCCAGAATCAAAGGTATCAAAAGTGTGAAGATAAGCCGTCTGAACAATTGTTCGGTTGGGACAGTTGCACCTAGTCCACAAGCTATCAGCTTCGATATGGAAAACGGCAGCTACAAAGAGATACAGTCACCAATCAGTTCTTTTTGAGTTTTTTCTTTACATGATTTGAAGAACCTAGTATAATGAGTTGGAAATAATCTGCTATTTTGTTAGTTGTATAGGTTCATAGCATTTAAACTTACAATTAGAATAGCTAACAAACTAGATGCTACAGTCATTGCAAGAGCCAATGCAGCATTTCCTCCAGCAAGCTGCATTTGTGGGTCGAACACAGTCAACTATATTATCAGAAATACAATGAATATACTATAACTATTAGCAACCCGGGTTAGAGCAACTCCACTTGATAATGTTGTAGGCATACAGCTAAATAAAGCCAGTCCTGTAAGGGACAAAAGTACAGATAATATAAGGGTTAATGACAACAAAAATATACACAATTTTGACTGATGGACACACCCGTAACAAATTCTTGAGGTTGGAGGTGAAACTGTAGGATTATTCTGGAAAGGTTGGGAGTAAACAATAAAATTGAGGCCTGCAGTAACAATAGCGTAAGGTATTGAAACTTCTTTATCATTCATATTTATTATAACGATTACAATTAATATTACTAAACCTATAAAAAACCAAAATGACACTTAACAATATGAGTGCATACCAGCCCGAAGAGTCCAACCGGCCAAGCTTCAGCAGCTGAACTAATATCCTCACTACGAAGCGTCAATCCTGCATCATGAAAAGGCAGAGAATAAGCTGATAAAAAGTAAAGCGAGCAGTAGCAAATACTCTTATCTTCGTGCCTGATATGATAAATATCCCAAAAGTGCTGACTTTAGATAACTGATATCTATGAGCAATACAACCAGGAACCGGATTTGCAAGGCCCAATGCTACTCCACCAATAAGAGCTGCACAATATCAAACATACTAGATATCTTACTAACCAATGCTGATTGCTGGCTGAAACAGATCATAAATAACCGAAGCATACATATTGATGAAACGTATCATAATACCTAGAGGAAGAAAATTGTTAGAAGCGAAACTCAATACAGGTTCTACCACAGCCGAAAAGCTCAATATACCAGACTTTCGAGCAGGTAGTTCTGGACCACCATTTCCCTGAATACACAATTAATGCCAACTTCAAATGAACAACTAACCTTTGGTAAATGATAATTCTACGTATTACTGTTCATTGTCGGTTAACGCCCCATGACTCCATGAGCAATTCAACCAATCACCAATGTTAATTTATTTATTTATTTATATATTTTGGTTAAACCATAACAACAACCGTATAATAAAGTGCGAGTTAGTTAAAGTCTCGTTTTAGTTAACGCGCAACGCATAGCCTAAATCCAATTCAAGTTTAATGAAACTGTTCCAATGAGATTAATAAAATGACAATAACAAGGAAAAGAACCTGATTGGAATTGGTGTGGTTATTAATGATGAGTGTTCTTGTAACTGAACGAGCCTTGTTGTGCATCAACGAGTTATTGATGACGTGGAAGGGCCGTTTGTTAGATTTAGAGTTAAGAGATCGGAGATGAAGGGTTCCGGTGACCGGATTAAGGAGATTGGTTAGGGTTTGAAGAGTTCCCGCCATTGGCTCTCAAGGAACGGTAGCTCACAGCCTCACACTCGCTTTTTTGGTTTTGTCTTCCGACTGGCAGTTATTATTATTGTCTATAGTTTGTTCGCTTGCTATTTTGTTTTATATAAAACTCCCTTATCTATTTTTGTTTTCACAAATTGACCCTTAAGGATGTTTATTTTTACATTTTTTTTTTCATTTGTGTTTTTCATTCCAGTTTGTGGTGTGTGCGTTATTTTAACGTTATTTTACTGATTTTGTGAAAATAACGTTAAAAATGGCGGATGGTTAATCATGCATCATGTGGTGGCCTTGATAACCAAAAGACACAGGGGTATATGCACCAATCAGGCTTATTCCGATTGCTAAGTGTTATGTGCCTTATGTCCAAGGCTTGATGCGAAACCACTATCGATCCGGGGGTCTCATTGGAAGTAGTCTCTCTATTCCCACGTGGTAGATGTAAGGTTTTCAGCATCTTACCCTTCTAAGACCCTACATTAGCTTTACTATTGGAAGGATTAATTGAGTATGATGATGATGATTTGTATTTGTGTTTCTATAATCATACTAGCTAATATTGTTTGATTGATTCTATTGATTTGTAAATGCATCACAATGTTACTTACTAGAAACGTACTAGTAATATCTGCTTAATTGGTTCTATCTAAATGCAGAAGAAAAGCATCTGTTGCTGACTCGCAAAGACCATTATTATAAAACAAAAAGTGACATCTTTAGCACATATGTCCCTGATTTTTTTTTCATTTTAAATTGTCTGATATTAATCTTAATACCATCTCTAACTAGGATGTCTGTGGATGCTTATAGACCTATGTGAAATGAAAAACGGAGGATGTGGCAAGGAGAAATGAAAATACTTTATAATATAAACATTGACCAAGATAACTTGTAAAATAATTATAATGGTGATTTTTTTCAAGATACAAGAATGAAATTAAATTGAGTGGGGAGTGTTTATTTCAGAACCAATAACATGTTCAAAGTCGTGCTACATAAGTCTATGAGGCATGTAATTACAACATGTTTAAGATTTTCGTACTTCATTTAATTAAACCTAAGGCTATGGGGTGTGGAGACATGAGAAAGGTCATGTCTCCATGCCACATAGGATGCCACCTAGGCAAGGTCATGTCTTCATATGCTTGAGACATGGGTGGGGTGTGGAGACATGAGAAACCCATGTCTCAAGCATTAAATACTATTATTTTTTTTATAAAAATTAATTTTAACTACTTTTATAAAACTAACAAATAAACAAAATAAAATTCAAATAAATAGTAGATTTAAAATAAAAATTACAAACCATCCTAAAAATTAAAAAAAATTACAAATCATCCTAAAAATTAAAAAAAAAAAGTATCTAAATATATATATTTGAAGAAAATTAACACTTTCTAAAAAATAAAGTATGAAATATATATATTTGAAGATAAAATATAAACTTACCCTCCCGGTTTCTGTTTATGGCCGCTTGCCTCTGTCGCGGTTGCGAGCTCACCTCGGCTTCCTCCTAGGGGCGGATGTAGTTTGATAGGAGGGGTAACACCCGCTGTAACACCCCAACCGATGGCGGAAACATCGAGGTGTCACGTATTGATGAGTATACAGTAGCACATGGTAATCAAATTTTAATTGAAATAAATATTAAATTGTAAATATCCAAAAATTGAAATACATAAGAGTTTGAATGTGGAAATCTAATACATCACACAAGAATCAAGCATGCATAGACTCCTTATTTCTTCATAAGTACTCTAATCTTCAAGCATCGTTATCACCTGTTGAGTTGTAAAAATGGGGGGGTCAACTAGAAGTTGGTGAGAATACATAATCCATGTTAAGCATATAGTTTAAGTATAAAAGTCTAGCAATTCGTACGTCTATCGTAATTTAAGTCTACATGCATAGTATAATATGTTGACATAATCAAACCTCCGACTAGTTTAGGTCCATCCCGTCATCTACGGTTCACCTTAGTAATATGTTGAACGATAACAATCACCCACGTGACCTATGTAGGAGGTACACGTATCCGGGTGGGGTTGTCAATCCAATAGATCTATTATTGAGTATCGCCGGCTTGGCCATAGCTAATGATTATGTAAATGTTGAAACTCGTTGAAACTCGTTGAAACTGTTGACTAATACATGAGGCAATAAAGTTTACTACTAGACATATATGTTGAATTGCTTAAAATTGTTGCAAGTATAAAGAATCGCATAAACAGGATTACGTAAACTCACCTTGGTATAGTTTTTGGTAATGAGATATAGTATAAGAGTAGCCCAAATAATTTGCCAAGTGTTACCCTACGTATAAGGCAACAAATAAGTCTAAGTCTAACTAGTTTATAAGTATATCCTAGGGTTTTGATTTGGGGATAATTAATTGTTGAGATTTAAATTAAAATGCTTAATTAAATAAAGAAAATTGGATAATTAATGAAAAATAGTCTTTTTATAAAGTTTGAATTTTGTATGAGTACAATAAAGTGTTTGAAGCAATAAAATAATTTTTATAAAATTATTTCATTTAAAATAGATTTTTAAATCTATTTATTTATAAATAGCCAATTATTAACTTTAATATTCAAAAATACTAAAATTAAAGAAATCTTATTTAAAAATCATAATTCTGTTCTAAATGATTAAAAATAATTTGTATAAAATTTTGGTGCAAAAATGATAAAAATTGGATTTATTATGAATTAAATATGATTAAATCTTACAAAAATTGATTAAAAATAATAAATAAATGATTTTACTGAATTAAAAATTATTTCAGTAAAGTTTAACTTTATAAAAAGTTAGGGTAATTTTTGGGGAATTTAATAAAACTGTTTTGATATAATAATGGATTTTTATGAATATAATAGTAATAAAATGATTTAATTATTATAAATATTAAATAAAAGAATTTCTGAAAAATAAAAATTGTAAATAACACTTTTATATCAGATTAAGTAATTATAATTTTTTTAGAGTTTATAAAATAGTTTAGGTATTTTAAAAAGAATTTAAAAGATTTAAAGGATTAATATATATATATAATTAATTATTTTGTTAAAAAGAAAAGAAAAGAAAAGAATACAAAAAAACTCGGTCAGAGCCGGGACTCGAACCCGGGTGACCCGTGTGGAAGACCAGCGTCTCAACCACCTGGCCTAGGCCGGTGGTTGTGAGATATTTAGTTCAAAAATAAATAAATACGTTAAGTCTGAAACAGCTTATCCCCAAATACAAACGCGATGAACCCTAGATTATCAATCAGATGATTCAAGCAACAATAGCCCGATTAATGTTAGGGCTATTGTTGTTGAGATGCCGAAGAATAAACCCCACCAATAAAAGAGGACTCACAGTGTGGTATTGATGATGATGGTCGGGTCAAAGGGAAAAGTCAACCACGAGCAGAAACTCAATAATCAGTGTATAATTGAAAGAATTGAGGATGAAGAGAGTGTTATGAGCGATTTGCCAAGACTCGCAGGCCATCTATTTATACTAGAGGATTAGGGTTAGGGTTAATTAGATGGTTGACTTTCCTTATAATAATACGCGTTCAATTTGATGATTAGGGCAACGATGCCGTGTAATTTGTTGTGCAATTTGGTTGGATTGGGCCGGTAATAGCACGAACTTGCCAAAAATTCATCAATTACGCGTTAATCATACGGATTGCACAACAAGGAATCCCACAGTTGACTTTTCTTGTCAACTGTGAGGATTTGAAGTGTGCATAAGTATAAGGTGCAACCGGGTTTATCACCAAACAGAAAGCCAGCCCAGTTGGTTTGTGCACGAGTGTGTTTGGATTGAACCGGCCTTTGGCGCGGGTTCGAACCCCGGCCAAGGCAAAATTTTATTTTTTGATTTAATTATACACACACACATATATATAATATAATATATAGTATTAGGGTTCCATACTAGCGACAAAAATAATAAATGCGACGATAATTAAGAAAACTTGACGTTTTATTAAATGTCGGTGCGTAACGTACAAGAATTAAATGCGTAATGTTACACCCGCTACCCCTCAACTTTTCCTTCGTAGTGCGAAATTTTATTTAGTTTTTATGTTTTTTATATTATGTTACCCCTGAAATTATATTAACGTTACTCCTCAAAAATTTTAAAAACCTAAAACACTCTCAAAGTTTATGATTAGTCCACTATATAAAAAAAAAGATAGAAGCCTATTAGTCCATAACCCATTAAACATTCCATTCGTTAATTATAAGATAGAAGCCCGTAACGCTTAAGCCAATTAGTTGGTTAAGGGTAGAGGTGCACATATCGGGTAGGGTTTAGGTACGTGTATTGAGAATACAAATCATACCATATGTACCCAAGTAGGGTATTATCGAGTTCGGGTATAACCGTGTAAAGGTCCAGGTATTAATATCCGGTTTTCCAAAGTAAGTTTTGCTATTATTTTACATAAAAATAAGTTCGTTTAAAAATTATATTTGATTTTGTAATTTGTAAAAATAATTAATATAAATTACAATAACATAAATTCACCGAACTACAAACACTTTGCTTTATAATATGCATTTTCAAAAAATTAAATGTAAAAGTTGTAAACAAAACATAAAAATATACTTTAAAAATTTGGGTATAAAAAAACTGGTATCTGGTATAGGGTATGACTGGGTTTGGGCATAGGGTATAACCGGTCTCGAGTATTTTCGGGTATAAATCAGGTACGGTTTAGGTACGGGTATTGAGCCAAAATGTATACATTAGGGTGCAAAGAACAATAATAAGTTGACAGCTCCATCAATACAGAAAAAGATTATCGATTGTTTCGTGTTCATTGTATGAAAGTGCGGCAAAAAAATTATTTAAGCGTTACCCCTAAAATTTCGGTCTAGATCCGCCACTGCTTCCTCCGCCACGATTAGTTGTGCCGATTCCCAAACCGCGTTCACAAAAACCCGGTTTTCTTTGCTCGACGAAGACGAGGAATCAAACATTGGTAGGTATGACATTGTTGTGTATTTTTTTAAAGAAAAGTAGAAGAGTTTTAAGTTGGTTTTGGTTGTTTATGTGGGTTTAAAATGAATGGTAGTGTTTATATATTTGGTTTTGGGGTAAAAAAATTAAAAAAAAAAAATAGCCGTTGGATTTGACCGTTGGAATTAAAAAAAAAAAAAAGAAAGAAAAATCCTCATTGGCCAGGCTTCGGCGTTCTCAGATGGACGAGGGGGACGGGGGGAGGGGGGCAGGGGGCGGTGTGCTGGGGGGGGGGGGACGGGGCAAAAAGCAAGAACCGGGGGGGGGGGGGGGGGTGGCGTCTCCATACCGATAAGCCTAATTGTGCAGTTTCTTTGACTCTCAACAAAATATAGGTTTTGAAATAAACACAATAGTAAACATGAGCAAGTAATTTGTACACATCATATAATTCCTATACACAACAAATTCTTTTTTGGAAGTTTCAATAATAACCGATAAGTACCCTACCTTCATATATAATGCAAACAAATCACCTTGTTAACAGAATTTACACTTTCCCCCCTTTGATTCTTTCAATTTAACTTTTGCACACTAATATTCTTAGGCTATGGGGTGTGGAGACATGAGAAAGGTCATGTCTCCACGCCACATAGGATGTGTAACACCCCGATGTGTTACGGATCTCCTAAACGGGTCGGGTCGGACCCAACCACCCGTTTATGGAATAAGATAATCAAGTTCGAATCTCGCGGCTAACCGTTTCAACCGAATATAAAAATAATAATTATTGGATTATTATTATCCCGGTTAAACGCTCTTTTCCTGATAATTAAAACGCCGTCAGACGTTTTCATTCTCATTGCCAAACACCCCGAGTACCAGTAATTATCTCCGTGGCCAAACACCCCTCTATTTTAATTATCTATTTAAATCACCCCTCTTCTCTTATCTCTGTCTCTCCATTCTCGCTACTCTCTCTCTCTAGTTATACAAATTATAAGAAACACACACATATGTGTGTGAGATGAAGCCCCAACCGGACCCCTCCTCTCCGGCCGCCTGAGCCTCTCGCCGGACCACCAATACTGACCGGAATCCATGGCTGGCTTCTGCCGCCTCTGTTTCCGGGCACCACCCCTGATCGGACAGCCATGGCGGCTGTTGCCGCCTCTGTGCTGCTCCGGTCACTGTTCCGGTCACTGTTCCGGTCACTGCTCCATTATCACAGTCGCCTGCAACCCTCTTCTTTCCCGGTAAGCAACCTTTTTCTCCTCTAATCTGGTTCAGCTTCTGTGAATCAGACAGTCACCGGTTAAGGTGACTGTCGCCGGTAGTCCTTCTCGCAGCCGTTGTTAATTGATAAACCATTCCATGACTTACCGGTACCCCTTTGTTTCAGTTTATGTAATCAGTAACTTGGTACTTCCAGTTTGTATATTTGATAACCCAACCTTTGTGATATTAAACCTACTGTTGTAAGCCTTATTAGCATTTCAGATGAGAACCCGAGCCCTAATTATAATACTGATTAAACGGACAAGTCACTGGTTCGTTGGTGACTGTCGTGAATCCTTGTAAGCTCACTGTTATCGGATCAGAATTGGCTCGGGTTAAGCCCGATAATATTTCCGATCAGATTTGGTTTGATCTTAATAATCTTCGGCTCTTGTCTGTTCTTATTAAATCTTGTTTAAGCTCTCCAAATTGCTTATAATTATACACACACCCGATGGTATGTGTAATAATTGGCGTGAAGTGTTTAGTTATCATTTGATTATAGTCGATTGATTATTAACACATCTTATATTATGTACGGTGATAGGTACCAAATAAGGAAGACGAGTCCAATAACCGGTCTTACGCGAATTCCGGCTAACTTCCGATTATATTCCGATAATAACCCGGAAAGTGTCCGGTTATTATTTGGGTAAGAATATCTCTATTTGGTTATTTGGTTAATAATCTTATGATTTGATAAGTTATTAATATATAATCATGTTGATTGCGAGGTACCGTTAACCGTATCGAGAAATAGAGTCGCTACCGAGTCGACTCAGTGACTCGGTCAACACTCGGAATAGAACCCGTTCCAAGGACTAGACGAGGATTATTATAATTATAAGAATTATATATATAATACGAATAACGTACGGACTTGATAATAATAATAAGAGAATAATAAACATATATATAATATATATGTTTATGTATACAAGATTCGATATATAAAACGATATAATAAACTCGGGTTTAGAAGTGTCTAGAGTTCTTTTAGGTTCGCGTGCCAAGCTGTAATGGCCAGCTTTATTTCTTTTTGCCTAGGAAGACCAAACCCCGAGTTTAGGACTATCTAATATATATCAGATTCTATATATATATAAATTATATATATGATATATATCCTAAGTATTACAATCTAACAAGTCTTATGCGTAAAACGTATCCATATATATAGAACATATAATTGTAATAAGAAGATTTGCTGAAGATATAATGCAAATCGGTGAGTATCGTGAACTCCCCACTTTTACTGTTTTATTAAGTGTTTTTGGGGGAATACATGTCATTTATTAAAACCAGAATTGCTTTACAATAAACGATTATTAATAGAATTTATAAAGAAATATAATAGAAACGGGGATATATAGAAACAACGAGGACAGTACTGGACGGTATCCGCCATTTCCTTTCTTGCACCGACTAGAGGGCAAGAACCATTGTCCAAAGTATAGGACCCATCCCGTAACAAACCCGACGGGAAGTCGGAACGGGTATTCATCACAATCAGAGTGGTACCATTGTTAAGGAATGGCACATAATAGAATTGGGTTATGATTGAATGGATGTATAATAGAGTTGGTTATATAGAATTCCCCTCCAGAATTATAAATGTAAAGCATGTTTATAAAAGAATGTTTATAAAAGAGTTTATAAAAGAATGTTTATAAAAGAATGTTTATAAAAGAATGTTTATAAAAGAATGTTTATAAAAGAATGTTTATAAAAGAGTTATAAAAGAATGTTTATGAAAGAGTTTATAAAAGAATTATTAATAAACGAACTGGCCATTCACTTTATAAAATACACGACCTCACCAACTTTATGTTGACAGAAACTATTTTTGACATGTGTTCAGGTAACCCAACAGATATGATGACGTGGATCCTAAAAAGACTAAAGACTGTTATTATCCGAATTCCGCTGCGTAGCTCCGATCACCCGACCCGACGGCCCGGCCACGTCAGCCAGGGTCGTTACAGGTGGTATCAGAGCCGCGCTAATAACAGTTTTGAAGTCTTTAGTCCGGGATCTACCAGAAAATTTTTCTAAAAAGAAATGTCGCCTAGAGAAATATTTAGGATGTTAGGATTAGTAAAGAAGATATCAGGTTATTAAATTTTGGGTACCTAAATGTCAAAATCATTATAAAGTTGGTGAGAACCATAACAGTATATTAGAAATCAGAACGAATCCACTACAGGATATTACTAGAATGATTATGTGGAGTAAATTGACAATTCTGTACACAGTTGTGAATTTATATGCACATTTAATTTCTGGGAAATCTTACAGGATATAAAGGCTATAAGAAATGAGAATATATATAGAACAAAAACCAGATATATTAATAGAAATCAGAGAATAAATCTTGATATAAATAAGAAATGACGAAGTTATAAAGAGTATATATATATAGAAAAATATATAGAATATAAAACATAAACTATTCATCTTAATTCAAGAAAACTTCGTATAAGTTTATTGAATTATTCCAGTCTCAGTAATCATTTAAATCGTTAACCTCACAGTTATTCCAATAATTATAAACAGAATACAAATATACGCGCCAACTTGAACATTCCTATGCTCGAGTTTCCCGAAATATTATCTTACCCCGTAATTTCCGAAATTTTTATAAACTTTGATATATTAGAAACCTATAAATATCGTGTTTTTAAAGAATTTTCTTTCGAATATTTAAAATAAAGATCCAATATATTCCACGATTATTTAAAATATTTTAAATCTTTTTTTGGTATAATTATGAAATTTATTAATTTTATACTTAATCATTTGTATTGTATATAGAATCAAGTATTTCAGTTTTTAGTAAAAATATATATATAAATATCCCTCCGTTTAAAATTTTAAATAAACGATTTAGTTAATTTATAAAATTAAGAAAAATCCGTTAATATCATAACTTATTTTTATTTAAGTAGTGATAATTTTTGACAAACCCCAGAATCTATCTCAGGTTTATCCAAGTTTATCCGTTTAATCTTAAAATTTTGATCTTTATATTCAGAGAAATCTATTTGTTTTATCAATCGGTAATAAGAACTCGTTTATTAAAAATTTAAGAATTCTAATATTAAGAAAGTTTGTACCATGACTCTTTTGAATCGTTAAATTTATTTTCGAAAACGGATATTATTACGAAACTCAAACCAGTATTTTTATTTTAAGTCTACCGTAGAAATTTTATTTAAATCCTATAGAACCACGGTTGTATTATTTTACCAAAACGTATTAAACTCCACCTTTGGTGTCCTTTTTGTGAAAATCTTTAATTGAATTTATATCCGTATATAAGTTAAAAGTATTTTCGACACGATTTTGTAATTATATTTGATTGTATAATTTCTTTGATATTTTATCTCGATATAACCACGATTATTATATATTACGATTAATAATATAAATCTATCTTCGTGTATAGATAAAAATTTCCGATAAGAATTATCATCGATTCCTTTCAGAATTAAATAATATTTCGAACGGAGATATTATTATCCCGAATTCATGCGACGAAAATAATTGGACTCTATTCAAAGAAATTGAATTCCTATTCGATCGATTATACAGAAATAAAACAACCGTCTTGATCCCACGACTCGAATAAGTCAAGGATATTAAGCAAGATTGGATTGTTATATTGAATATCTTATGACACGACCAAGTTCTTGAACGATTGACAGTCTACTACGTTAGACTTATATCAATATGTTTCTTTCCAGAATATATAATTTCGAATCCAAGAGAAAATAAAGAACAGAATATAGAATAATATGTGAAGGACACATACCTATTGTGATTAAAATAAACGAATACTGGAATGTTAGGTGAGGTGAAATAGTAATTATGATCGCGACATAATTATGAATGCCACAGGCACAGGAACATTCAAGTAAGAGTTTATCGAGATCACAGTATGTTTGAGTCACGAACATATTAAAGGAAATAAATGATAAGAAGAAATATGATCCGAATTATCAGCGTATCGTATTTGAAAAATACGACTAAATCATTGGCAATCTAGTTGAAATTCCTTCGCGGAATACGATTATGAATATATTTGCAGAATATAAACCATCGATTGGTTAAATTCTATGAATCAGTTTATTGATTTTGATTGCCAACCAAAAATAGTGTATATTCCCTGTGCAATTTCCGGGACAAATGATATCTGGACCCTTACAGAAGGTATATCCGGACATTTGCCGCCAAGTCACAGGAATTCTTTGCAAGAATATTTGACACTATGAAAGAATCTTTTCGGTCACTTCCGTATAAAAACTCGCGTGAGTTGTTGTACAAACAAATTGGTAAAACGGTTAAGTGTTACCAAGTCGAAATCTATAAATAAGAAGTGACGAAAGATTTGTTAAATCTTTAAAATATAACGGATATAAAAATATGAATGGATTCAGAAACCGGAACGGTAGAATCCACCAAATTATCAAATATGTTAAGAAATAATACCAAGCGGAATCGTGTAGAGATTCGCAAGGTATGATCAACGTGAAAACGAAAAATGAATAGGAATTATGCTCATTTTTCCAGTGAAACTCTCCGACCAAGGAATGACGAATTTCCTGTCCCGAGTTAAAAGTCGTGAGAGATAATTTAAGATATCACTGTTTTGGCAAAGATTATCTATATAAATATTCCGATAAATAAGCTTTGCTTATAATAAGTTGGATTAAGAAGATATGATATAATGCCTATATATAAGTCTATCGGAACGTGTTTCCAGACACCAATAATATAGACTTAATCGAATTTATATATAAGAAAGAATTATTCCAAGCAAATATATATTATAGAAATGATATATTTATAGTGTCTACTATAAATGATTATCAGTATTCGCTTGGATATAAAAGAATATAAATCGAGAAATAAAAAGAATTATGTTATGAACAGACATCCGATATGTCTGGATGATAATAAATAAGGCATTGGAAATGCCAAGTAAACACGAGAAGGCAAGCGAAATGCCAAATATTATCAGAAGGCATCCGATATGCCAACAGAAATAAATATATATAGAAAGAAATTAACAGAAAAGAATATAAGTCGTAAGAAGAACGACTAGAATTTATAAAAGAATATTTTTATATAAGAAGAAATTATAGAATATTTTTATCGAGAGAGCCAACGAATCCCGAAATAGAATTAAGAAAGAATTTTATAGAAATAGTTAATATGATAAGTATAGAAATCCCGAGTGATAATCATGTTTTTGAGAAAGAATCATTGATGCATTGCTATAAAAATCTTAAATCAAAGAATCGTAACAACGACTGTTACCAGTAGATTCCGAGATTATAAAGATAAAGTTACATATATTGACTGTAGAATTGTGAAAGACCTCTTCCACGATAATACAATGAGAAAAGTCAAATAATATGTAATAGATACAATGCAGTTAATCATCAATGAAATAGTCAGAAAGATTATTATAGATGATTTGAGTGAAATCTCAATCATCAATGAATTAGTCTTTTCCGGTACCTTTAAAATCCGGATAAGATACGTTTAATAATCCGAAAGTTATCAGCAAATATTCCTACTCTTTAAAAATCGGAATTACAGTGATGATAAAATTCTAACGTTCGGATAAGGGAAATAGTAGCTCGGATCCTATTCGAGTCATTATAATGATGGGACTTCCGTATCTATCTCCTGAGAACTAAATAGAATCCATCATTGTAATTGAAACCGAATATTAAACGAGAGGAATATTGTATCGATTAGAGACTCTAGAAATGTCTCGTTGACAAGTATCTTGGTTCTAAATTGTAACATCCTTATAGATTAAGGAAGTAAAGGACAAGATCACTCAAATTTCGGGGACGAAATTTCCTAAGGGGGGGAGAATTGTAACACCCCGATGTGTTACGGATCTCCTAAACGGGTCGGGTCGGACCCAACCACCCGTTTATGGAATAAGATAATCAAGTTCGAATCTCGCGGCTAACCGTTTCAACCGAATATAAAAATAATAATTATTGGATTATTATTATCCCGGTTAAACGCTCTTTTCCTGATAATTAAAACGCCGTCAGACGTTTTCATTCTCATTGCCAAACACCCCGAGTACCAGTAATTATCTCCGTGGCCAAACACCCCTCTATTTTAATTATCTATTTAAATCACCCCTCTTCTCTTATCTCTGTCTCTCCATTCTCGCTACTCTCTCTCTCTAGTTATACAAATTATAAGAAACACACACATATGTGTGTGAGATGAAGCCCCAACCGGACCCCTCCTCTCCGGCCGCCTGAGCCTCTCGCCGGACCACCAATACTGACCGGAATCCATGGCTGGCTTCTGCCGCCTCTGTTTCCGGGCACCACCCCTGATCGGACAGCCATGGCGGCTGTTGCCGCCTCTGTGCTGCTCCGGTCACTGTTCCGGTCACTGTTCCGGTCACTGCTCCATTATCACAGTCGCCTGCAACCCTCTTCTTTCCCGGTAAGCAACCTTTTTCTCCTCTAATCTGGTTCAGCTTCTGTGAATCAGACAGTCACCGGTTAAGGTGACTGTCGCCGGTAGTCCTTCTCGCAGCCGTTGTTAATTGATAAACCATTCCATGACTTACCGGTACCCCTTTGTTTCAGTTTATGTAATCAGTAACTTGGTACTTCCAGTTTGTATATTTGATAACCCAACCTTTGTGATATTAAACCTACTGTTGTAAGCCTTATTAGCATTTCAGATGAGAACCCGAGCCCTAATTATAATACTGATTAAACGGACAAGTCACTGGTTCGTTGGTGACTGTCGTGAATCCTTGTAAGCTCACTGTTATCGGATCAGAATTGGCTCGGGTTAAGCCCGATAATATTTCCGATCAGATTTGGTTTGATCTTAATAATCTTCGGCTCTTGTCTGTTCTTATTAAATCTTGTTTAAGCTCTCCAAATTGCTTATAATTATACACACACCCGATGGTATGTGTAATAATTGGCGTGAAGTGTTTAGTTATCATTTGATTATAGTCGATTGATTATTAACACATCTTATATTATGTACGGTGATAGGTACCAAATAAGGAAGACGAGTCCAATAACCGGTCTTACGCGAATTCCGGCTAACTTCCGATTATATTCCGATAATAACCCGGAAAGTGTCCGGTTATTATTTGGGTAAGAATATCTCTATTTGGTTATTTGGTTAATAATCTTATGATTTGATAAGTTATTAATATATAATCATGTTGATTGCGAGGTACCGTTAACCGTATCGAGAAATAGAGTCGCTACCGAGTCGACTCAGTGACTCGGTCAACACTCGGAATAGAACCCGTTCCAAGGACTAGACGAGGATTATTATAATTATAAGAATTATATATATAATACGAATAACGTACGGACTTGATAATAATAATAAGAGAATAATAAACATATATATAATATATATGTTTATGTATACAAGATTCGATATATAAAACGATATAATAAACTCGGGTTTAGAAGTGTCTAGAGTTCTTTTAGGTTCGCGTGCCAAGCTGTAATGGCCAGCTTTATTTCTTTTTGCCTAGGAAGACCAAACCCCGAGTTTAGGACTATCTAATATATATCAGATTCTATATATATATAAATTATATATATGATATATATCCTAAGTATTACAATCTAACAAGTCTTATGCGTAAAACGTATCCATATATATAGAACATATAATTGTAATAAGAAGATTTGCTGAAGATATAATGCAAATCGGTGAGTATCGTGAACTCCCCACTTTTACTGTTTTATTAAGTGTTTTTGGGGGAATACATGTCATTTATTAAAACCAGAATTGCTTTACAATAAACGATTATTAATAGAATTTATAAAGAAATATAATAGAAACGGGGATATATAGAAACAACGAGGACAGTACTGGACGGTATCCGCCATTTCCTTTCTTGCACCGACTAGAGGGCAAGAACCATTGTCCAAAGTATAGGACCCATCCCGTAACAAACCCGACGGGAAGTCGGAACGGGTATTCATCACAATCAGAGTGGTACCATTGTTAAGGAATGGCACATAATAGAATTGGGTTATGATTGAATGGATGTATAATAGAGTTGGTTATATAGAATTCCCCTCCAGAATTATAAATGTAAAGCATGTTTATAAAAGAATGTTTATAAAAGAGTTTATAAAAGAATGTTTATAAAAGAATGTTTATAAAAGAATGTTTATAAAAGAATGTTTATAAAAGAGTTATAAAAGAATGTTTATGAAAGAGTTTATAAAAGAATTATTAATAAACGAACTGGCCATTCACTTTATAAAATACACGACCTCACCAACTTTATGTTGACAGAAACTATTTTTGACATGTGTTCAGGTAACCCAACAGATATGATGACGTG
Source organism: Ambrosia trifida (assembly GCA_028751855.1). Classification (NCBI taxonomy): domain Eukaryota; kingdom Viridiplantae; phylum Streptophyta; class Magnoliopsida; order Asterales; family Asteraceae; genus Ambrosia; species Ambrosia trifida. The sequence goes on along the minus strand of CM054122.1, from coordinate 192,320,429 downwards.
GATCCTAAAAAGACTAAAGACTGTTATTATCCGAATTCCGCTGCGTAGCTCCGATCACCCGACCCGACGGCCCGGCCACGTCAGCCAGGGTCGTTACAGGATGCCACCTAAGCTTGGTCATGTCTCCATATGCTTGAGACATGGGTGGGGTGTGGAGACATGAGAACCCCATGTCTCAAGCATTAAATACTATTATTTTTTTTATAAAAATTAATTTTAACAACTTTTATAAAACTAACAAATAAATAAATAATGTTAAATTAAAAACTAAATATTATAAATAAAAAGTACAAGACATGATAAATTTTAAAAATAAAAACGAACACACCGAAAAAAAAAGATACGATATCCTAAAATATATAAAACTATTTCCACTTGTTAATCAACTTGTCTTGCAAATTTTTCAACGCGGCGCGTTTGTCTTCGGGATAACTCGAGATATCGGCGGACATAATCTTCCACTCTTCCACCGCCTTCGATTCGTCAATCAACCTAATCTTATCTTCCTTGATTTTTATTTTTCTTTCGTTAGCTTGGTTGAATGCTTCCATTTGCGCGCTTAATGTTTCAAGCTTGGAAGCGCTCCCGCTCGAGCTACCCGTTGCCGCTTTCTTCCCGGCCGCCGCCTCTTTTCGAGCTTTGTCCCGACCTACATAATAAACATTAAAATATTTTTATACTATAACGAAAACGCAACGAATTATATATAAAAATAACTATAAATTTATAAACCTATGGGGCGTGGCTCCTCCATGAATTCTGGTTCATCGAACTCGGGCTCGTCGTTGATATCAATGTCGATTGGAACAGACGGACCTCCCTTTTTAGCTTTAGTTTTTCTTTTCGCCCGTTCAACCTCGTTCCGAACCCCCCCCCCCCCCCATTTTTTGTTCATCTTTCAATACCTGCCAAGCACGCATCATAGCGAACGATCTATTTGTCTCATCTTTATATTTCTTCAACGCCGCCTCAAAAATGTTTTGCTTGTTCCAACCACTAGGCGGATTTGACTTAATACGGTTGTAAATTCCATTGAATTTACCACAATCCGCATTTACCTTTCGCCACTTCGAGCTAAGAGCGTCGTTTTTTCGATACGGGCGGCTTTGCATCAACTTGTGAAAGTATTCGTTCGCCGCATCCCATAATTGGGATATCGATTGGTCGGTACCTATAATTAAGTAATAACATCAACAATATAAAACATAAACATATATATTTCGAAAAAAAATAAACACATATATATTTCGAAAAAAATATAACATAAACATCTATAAATTTAAATATAAAACATAAACATATATATTTCGAAAAAAAATAAACACATATATATTTCGAAAAAAATATAACATAAACATCTATAAATTTAAATAATTTACCGATGTTGGCACGTGTTGAAGCAAAGACATACGCCTTAGCTAAGGCTTCCTCTTCGACATCGGACCATGGTCTAGGGGCTCCCTCTAGTGGTTTACCACGTCCCGGTCCCAGATCTCTTTGTTTTCCCTTGCGTTTGCCTTTGGTTCGTGGCGTAGGTTGGGTTTCGGGAATTATCTCATCATCCGTTTCATTCTCCGATTCGACGGGTTGAGATGGTCCAAGTGGTGTAGCGGGTTGGGATGTCCCAAGAGGTGTAGTGGGTTGGGATGTTCCAAAAGGTGTCATAGGTTGTGGTGGTATAGAAAATTGTTGGGTATTTTGGAAGTTTTGAATTTGTTGCATATAGCTTTGCATTTGCATATATGCGATCGGGTTTAACTGTGCAAAGACGACCGGGTTTTGAAGCATTTGCGCTACCGCCGGAATCGGTGTAACGGTTTGTGAGATGGGTGGATCGACTACCGGCGTGTAACCCGGTGTCGAGAAAGGGTGAGTGGGGTTTTCATTTGGGTTTTGGTTGAATTGTTGGAAAGGATCCATAGAGATTTTTTTATAAAAATGTGGTTAGTTTATAAAATGTAGAGATATGTGGTATAAAATGTAGAGATATGTGGTTGATTTTGGTTGATTTGGGGTATTTATATTAAAAAATAAACATTGAAAATTTAATTTTTTTAAAAAAATAGCCGTTTGGCTTTTTCTGACCGTTGCCCAACGTCATTTTCAAAAAAAAAATAAATAAATAAAATTACGTGATTGGTCAGTCCTTCACGTCCTCAGAGGAACGGCAGGGACAGGGGGGGGGGGGGGGGGCTGGGACGGGGGAGGGGGGCGGTGTGCTGGGCTGAGACGGGGCAAAAAGGTGGGACGGGGGTGGGGCGGGCGTCTCCGTACCCCTTAGCCTTAACAACAACATAATAATCTGATACCTCAAAGAAAGATCTGAGTGGCATTACATCACTCGTTAACCAATGGCAGCCATATCTCGGCTACACTTCCTCCAACACTCATCTTCTGTTCTGAAACCCTCTTCCATCTCATCCAAACTATCTTATTCCTATTCCTTCTTCTCTAACCCTAATAATAATAATAATAATAATAATAATAATAATATATTACACACCAACACTCGTATTCGTAGACGCAACCTTCATCTCACTCCCTCACTCTGTTCCAACTCCAATCCCACTCCCGAGGTACCTTACCTCATCTCTACAATCATATTGTCTTTAGTAGCATCGGTTTTACTATTACGTACGCTACGCGCGTAGCTTGTTGCTCGTTTACCTGTAACTTTAGGCGTTCCTTTGTTGTAACCGTCTTAATTTCAATTTGCGTTTAGTATATTAAAAATGATTGTTTATCCGCTTCTTTTATTATTATTTTTTAAACTTATACTAGTAATAGAGTCATTCTGTTTTATATTAATGTTTTTTTTATAATAATAATAATAATAAGAGTTTTTTTGGCGTAGCATTCTTCAGCCAGTGGATCAATAGTTGGTGATCTTCTGGACTATCTCAATGAGTCTTGGACTCAGTTTCATGCCACAGGTATGCTGTTGTTTCACATTCTCTTACATTTAAATGCATAAACAAACATAAGTAGCTAAAGCCTCGTTTATGTTTATGCACCTAGCGTCTTTAGTTTTTTGTTCGTTTAAATTTGATTAATTACATAAGTAGTTATATTTAAATAAATATAACCAATTAGTAATTGGGTTTTTAGTGATACAAAATCGTTTATATTTATTATGTTCGTGAACGTCCGTTTATGTTCGCTCATGAATTGTTCGTTTAGGTTTTAAATGAACGAACATAAACGAACACGAACATGCCTTTGTTTGTGTTCGTTCGGTTTGTTTACAGGCCTAGTGAGTGTTATGTGCCTTATGTCCAAGGCTTGATGTAAAACTACTATCGAGCCAGGGGTCTCACTAGAAGCAGCCTCTTTATTCCTACAAGGTAGAGGTAAGGATGCCTACATATTACCCTCCTTAGATCCTACCTTAGCTTTGCTATTGATGGGATTTACTGTGTATGACGAGGATGAGGATGACAGATAGATGCATTATTATTTGTGTGCTTACTAGTTGATTAAAGGTTGAGACTTGAGAGATCATAATCTTAATAATCTCCATGTGAACGTACAGCGGAAGCAAAACGACAACTGGTTGCCGCTGGATTCCATCATCTTAGTGAGAATGATGACTGGGAGCTTAAGCCTGGTGGACGCTACTTCTTCACTCGGAACATGTCCTGTTTGGTTGCTTTTGCCATAGGAGAAAAGTGATTCACCATTGTTTTCTTTCATTGTTCAATTTTCTGTAGTCTTTATTAGGTTAATGTTTTGATTATTGAATAGTTCAGTTTTTCAGGTATTCTGTTGGTAATGGTTTCCATGTAATTGCTGCGCACACTGATAGTCCGTGTCTGAAACTGAAGCCGAAATCTGCATTGTCGAAGTCTAACTATCTTATGGTGAATGTGCAAACGTATGGCGGTGGATTATGGCATACTTGGTTTGATCGAGATTTAAGTGTGGCTGGAAGGGTTATATTGAGAGCTAGTGATGGCTCGTTTCAGCATAGATTAGTTAAAGTTAAGAGACCTCTTTTACGAGTGCCTACACTTGCTATTCATCTTGACCGGTTTGTTTGCTATGTTCTCCCCTTGCTTTATGAAATCTTTATAAAAGTGAACATGATAATGTGTTTTTAAGCTCATTCTCATTGTTGTAACTGTATTTGTTGCTTGTGTTATAGTACCGTCAACCAGGATGGTTTTAAGCCTAATTTGGAGACCCACCTTAACCCATTATTGGCAACAAAACATGACGATGCATCCTCAGATTTAAAAGATAAAAATAAATCGTATCATCATCCTCTACTCATGCAGGTAATAGAAAGCATGTTTTTTGGGGCGTGTATTATTGATGGAATGACGATGCTTTTCGAACCAACATTATTTGATGATTTTTTTTTTTTGGGTAATTTCAGATTTTATCAGAGGAGTTGGGATGTGAAGCTGATGACATAGCGAACATGGAGCTAAACATATGTGATACACAGCCTAGCTGTCTAGGAGGTGCGAACAATGAGTTTATATTTTCTGGAAGATTAGACAATCTTGCTTCGAGTTTTTGTGCACTCAGAGCTCTTGTTGACTCATGTGGGCCCAAAGATTTATCAGATGAGCATGCAATTAGAATGGTAGCACTTTTCGATAATGAAGAGGTACTTCAGCTTCTGAAATGTGACCTAGTTCTATGTTATGAATATGATTAACTCCCTGCCAAGAAGTAAATTTAAGGTTCTGGCTTAATTGCAGTTAATCCAGCTAGCATTCTTTTTGTCATCATTTAGATGTGACAATTTCGACTAATTTACTTATGAGTTGGATAAAACTCGCCTACAACATATTGCATAAAACTTCCTACATCTATTTTGTAGAAAGTTCTGTTATTGCTTAAATATTATAACATGTGTCATAGTTTAATTACAAATTTGTAAAAAGGTCAAGAAGGTTCAAAAGATCTCTTGTTTAAAGTTTAAACCTAAACCTGTTTTGAACTGTTGCCAAATCCATCCTTTTTGCCACCTCTTGCCACTAAAATGTCAGCATGGACATCTCCTTAGATTCTCTTTATTTTAGAAATCTTTTGATGACAATAACTTGCTTACAGCCATTAAGGAGTAGGGATACTCTCTCATTGATAATGCGCTTAATATTTTCATGTCAAATAGTACTCAATTAAATGCAAAAAAATGATGCCAGTTATTTCTACTGTTTACATTTTATCATCAGTTTCTGCATATTGTTGTATAGGTTGGTTCTGATTCAATGCAAGGTGCTGGTGCACCAACCATGTTTCAAGCCATGAAGCGGATAACTGATTCCCTGGCTAATCAGTACATTAGGGAGAGCATCATTGAACGTGCAATTCGTCAATCATTTCTTGGTTTGTAATTATGTATCATTGTATCAGCTTTATTTGTTATTTTATATTGCATTATTTTATATTTCACTAACTTCCCGTTCCCATGGCATGTTATGATCATTATTAATAACTTCATCTTTGTTCACATTAAGTTTATTTTACTTTGACATCTTCTTGCAGTTTCTGCTGACATGGCGCATGGAGTTCACCCTAATTTTATGGACAAACACGAAGAACACCATCGACCAGAACTGCACAAGGGTCTTGTGATTAAGCACAATGCAAATCAACGCTATGCCACCAGTGGAACTACCGCTTTCCTTTTTAAAGAAGTTGGTAAAATTCATAGTCTTCCAACTCAGGTAATTATTTGTTCCTGTAAATAGTGTTTTCTTTTACCTTTTTAATCGTTAAAGTGCCCTTAACGGGACCCCCTCTATAATCACCAAGAAGTCAACAATATTTGTTTGATTTTATATGCAGGACTTTGTGGTAAGAAACGATATGGGATGTGGGTCTACTATTGGTCCTATACTTGCTTCTGGAATTGGTATCCGCACAGTTGATTGTGGCATTCCTCAGCTTTCCATGCACAGGTAATAAATCCGACCCGCATTTAAAATGACCCATTTCAACAAACCCATTTTGAAACGTTACCTTATCCAACCATTTTTGCCAGCTATAAGTAAATGGTATACGCAAATTTATCATCAAACGTTTAAAACCATTTCTTAAAGCCTCTGGAACATCACATTGTTTTTCTTTACCTTGTATGCCTCGCTTGTTTTCAATATTTTTGGGGGTTTTCAATGACTGCAGTGTAAGAGAGATATGTGGAAAGGAAGACATAGATATCGCTTATAACCATTTCAAGGCATTTTACCAAACATTCTCAAGTGTTGACCGAAAACTGAATGTTGACTAGTTACTTCCTACCAGGATTTTAGGAACAGAACAAATGTATGACAAACCGATAGCTCGATTGTTCTACTTTCTACATTCATTTTATTTGTCAAGAAAATTGTATTTTTTTGAAAAAGAAAATACGGAGATTAAACGTCAAGAAAAGATGGGCGGTGTGCCATTTTGTGTTGCTGGATTTGTTCTCTCTCTGGGAACTGGAACTGAAACTGAGTTAGTGTTTTTGAACGCAATTAGGATGACCGAGTTTCCACTTCAACTCAGTCAACATAGTCTGATTCTCCTAGTTCAAGTGTTGACCTTTCATCCTTAGTATCTTGCATAATTTGGCAACTCTGCAGGTACAACTCTATGAGTTCCTTTCTTGGTCCTGAGACCGAGTTAAATGATGTGAATAGTTTGATTGAAGTATTTGACTTATTAAGTCAAAAGCCCCTTTCAGTTTTATTTTAATTTTTACCAAATCATTAGTTCTCAATTGAAATAATGATTTTATGACCCGTGGGCAAACGGGTAGTTTCTGTTGATGTCTTCCTATTAATCTAACTTTGAAATTGATTAATGTCACATTATAAACAATAAATAAAAAGTTATATATGGCTTTGAATTGGAACACATCCAAATTGTTCTTGCAGAGTTATACATGTCCAAACTGTAAGCTCGTAACAGAGTTGAAATGATTTTGTATAGAAAAAATAATAAATAAACTTGTAATAAGAACTGAACATATATGATACAACAATTGGTTATGGTGTCTAATTGAATTGTGTCAACTTGAGTCGACTCAAATTATACGTCTCAATTTGAGACTACTCATACTATGCAATTGACCAATTTTGGTTGCTCTTATAAAGCTCAAGTTAAAATAGGTCCAAATGGAGGAGCAACAGCTGCCACCATTGTTTCACAACCACGAGCTTGTTGAACAGCTCTAATCACCACCACCGCCAACCCCACCACCGTTGCCACCAATCTCTCCACCATCAACACTGTCTTCAAGAACAGCTCTAATCACAACCACCGCCAACTCCACCACTGTTGCCACCAATCTCGCCACCATCAACACTGTCATTCGTCGCCACAAAAGGTGAACCTATGACACTTTTTATAGAAATGACAATTTCAAGGTGAAGAAATTTTGTTTAGAGCCCATTCTGACAAACCAAATTGAGACTTTGGTAAAACTGCTCATTTTGACCCGCCTCAAGTCAGTCGGAACGCATTTAGACTTGAAACCATATTGATCATAACATCTTTTAACCCGATCCCTCTTGTCCTATTTACCAAGCTTAGCTTTACCTTGTGAATACTACAGAGTTCTTTACCTTATCACATAGTACAGAGTTCATTCGTTTATGGTCATCAGGCCATGTTCCATAACCGCAAAGCACAATAGATAGTTTTCTTTTAAAAGTAAATAATGCAGATTTAAGTTGTAATAAAAAGCATAGGCAGTGCCACACAACCTTCAAACTTCTAAACATAGATTTATACAATGAAATCCACTACAGTTATTGCATGCCGCTTTCTTCTCTTCACCCAACAAAGGAGTGATATGATCGGAGCCTTTTTCTTTCGCAAGAATCCACAAGCCGAAACCCAGATTGTCCCCTACCATGCTGTAAAAAAAACACAAGACAAGAAAAGTCACAGCACCATGTGAAGTAAAATTACAAGATCATGCAGTTTTGACCACTTCCTTTGGGGCTTATCAGTTTGATCTATTTTAAATAATGTCATATTACTAAGAAAAGCAGGAGAAGATCAAAGTACAAATGTACAATCCTTTCCTAAAAAACTGCAAAAAGCATTTATTTTATCCTTTTTAGGAGAAAATAGGCAAAAAGAAAATACTTGCATGCGAGAAAAAGTACCTCGGCTTGGAAGAGATGTATACGTTTGCAGCTCCAATAATCTTTCCTTTTTTACCATTCTTTGTTGTCGTCAGTGGCAAAGCAGAGCTCTCATGGAGCTAGTCAACATAATTGTTGGGACCAATGAGCTACAGCAAATGAAGCTCTCAAGACCAGGATTGATAACATGAATCAAATAGTAACTCCAATATTATATTCATCTCGTTCAACCCCAGTAGATGATGCCTGCACCCTGGCCAGCTCAGATTAGGTGTAGCGATTCGAAAGCTCTGGCAGGGTGCAGGCATGGCCCAAGCCCCTCAACGGGGCCGGGCTAATCCAAAACTTGCATCAGATTGCTGCTGCTGAGACTGCAACGCCATGTCATTAAGAAACATTATTTGCAAAATCAGTGTCCTATTGAGTTATTAACTATTATATACGACTTTTTTACCTGTGCGTAATGTTGATAAATCTGGTCACGAGGATGAATGAATGTCATCCCAGGCCGCTGACATGGATACTGCATATAGAGTGTGGAGGCTGCATGAGGCCCCACATGGTTGGGACTAAACGGAGTCATCATTGCATCTGGAGGCCTGTAGCCTATTCCTATAGGTGAAGATGGTGGGACCCATGGGCCAGGTAAATGTTGAGGCAGTGCACCAGGTTGGTGTTCAGTCGAAATAGGAGACCTATGAGCTGAACCAAGCTGAGGAAATTCAGTGTTGTAATTCAAAACCGGTGTATACAATGGCTGTATGGGATATGAGCCACCATTAAACCCAAACCCAGGATCAAATCTTTGAGCATATCTGGGGAGAAAAACAGTATTAATGTTCCTCGTTAAACTGTCTAATAACTGAAATGACTTAATGACCAAAAAAAATGCTTACCTGTCATAGTTCCTGTCGTAATCCGGATCCTTCCGTTCAACTTCACGGTCACGAAAAATAGCCACTCTACTATTACTTCTTGACCTCGCAATTGGCTCTTTGTCTGTCCTGCTTCTACCAGGTCTACTGCTTCCTGCAGAGGAATCAACTGAAGCCCTACCAGTGCTGACATCAGCAACAGATACTTCTTCGGTTTTTGAAGTCGGTAATGAACTATTATGCTGTAAAACTTCCTGCATTCTTGTTTCACTTGAACTGGAGGTAGAGCTAAATATTCTTGCACGTGCTCGATTATACTCTTCTTTTCTTTCTTCCACACTCTTCAAACTGTTGTTTTTCGAAGAATTTGAGTTTGGTCCTCCACTTCCTTGTGATCGTTTGTTGGGACGTTGTTTGATTGCAACCTTGCCCACATTGCTGCCAAGGTTGTCTTCTGTTGGTATGTTAACAGGGATGTCTGCTAAACGAATTAGTGGAAGCCGGAATTCAGAAGTCTTACGGACGATAATTCGGGAACCGGAACCATCTGGAAGGTTGTTGTCTAATAAAACCATGGACTGGAGTGAATAGTGTTGAGCAACACGATGTGCCGCTAAACGAAGGTATGAAGTAGGCAACTGCTGGAACTCCATTTGTTGTTGTGAAGGATCTTTAATAAATTTCTCAACATCCTGCTCCATCCGTAGTACTGAACAAAACACAATAATAATTTTTAATTTTCCACTTAACTTCCTTTAAAATCCAAAATTATGTACTTCCTCATTACATAGTAAAGTCCTACCTTTCTGTTTAAGTTTTGTCGATAAAAACATACACCTCCACAACGATGTATTAAGATTCCCATTATACCTCAATTGTATATCACTAAACAGATCTAGTAGCACATTCTTAAAAGTGTGTGCACTTCAGTCTAAAAATTTGAAAATCATTAATTACACTTAAATAAAACTATATGTGCCTTTTGTCTAATGGAATTTTAAATCGGGACAAATGGGGACCAAAATATGATTATTTGCTAAAACTGCTTCATAAGAAATCACTCATCACGATTGGGCATCATTCTTATAATTCTTATAATCACACTACATCACCAGCCAGCCAATTAATATGTTTGCCCACTGAGCAGTGAGCACTACATAAGTAAGTCCAGTCTTGTTCCTTATAGAGTTCATTCTAACTAAATAAGCAGATTCATTCTACTGTTTTGAATTAGGGAACAAGTCCTACACATAGTGCCCTGGATATCATAAACTATACTAAAGAAAAGCCAACCTGGCTTCAATTTACATTCTGTAACTAGCAATTTAATATATAGTATATCTCTATATCAATTAGGTCAACTTAGTTATTCTTTTCTATGTATTACATTTCGATCTAATTTTTGTGTGCTACCACTCCGCGATGGGCGTACATGGTTCAAAGCTTTTACGTCTACTTTTCATTTGTTTCATCTTTATATGAGTTTTGGTGTAAATATTGTTCGAATAACTTGGCTTTCACGTACAACGATGTATTTTTTTGTTACTTTCGAATATAATGGCACGACGTGGTTTTTTATCGTCACGTTTGGCCTTTGCTTATTCTTATCTATGTTTCGAATCTGATGCGGAGCGCGGGTGGTAACCCACTAGTTCAAAATAAAATTTCAACAAATCCGGAAAACATTTTAACTACAATCTCAATTCTCAAGAACCCATTACCCACCTATAAAAAATCATAAAGCTCAGTGCCTCAGTTGCAAACATTAGCGATCAACATGACTAGATATGGATGTTAAATGGTAGTGTTCAATGTTTTAGCGCCCAGCCATCTAATAAAAACACAAGGGTAACACTCCAAAAATTTAAATGAGGCTGTAGAGAGCATAAGGGAAGTAAGAAAATCAAACCAATATCATCCGCTCAGCTTTTTCCTTATTACCATCCTAACCTGTTCTCAAATTATCTTAGCCCATCATAACCCGTTTCCATATTTTCTTATTTTCACTTTTGCCCACTTTAACCCTTTAAAATTTACATTTAGCACAAAATAACCCATGACTTTATATTAAAGGGCCAAATATACCAATAATTTACTTTTGGGGTCAACATTGCGGCCACTGATATGTGAAACAAAAAAAAAATATGACTCCTTATAACACCTCTTTAACAAGTGCTTTGCCACTAAAACATCCAATCAAAAAAAAAAAAAAAAAAAAAAAAAAACTATGCAAGCAACACTTACCATCGAAACAATTTTCAAAGTAACATATAAATACAAATAAATTTTCCTTACAATAGAGTTGATAGCTTCAGCTCATTCTTTTTTCAGTTCTCAACTCTCAACCTCTATTAAGTTCTAATTCTATCCAATCAATTTGATATAAAAAAAATTCATTCTTATTGTAGATAAATGATGAAAACCCCAAAAATACGCACGTGCATACACGCAAACACAAACACAAACACACACATATCGTTAGCAGCCACAAACTTCAGACAAATCAGTACTATAAAGGAAATAAAGACAGCATTAGGTCATCCCAGTCCCAGCACATCACTATGACTTCCTGAAAGTTAGCAAGGTAAATACCAGATAATAAAATTCTAGCATAACATAACCTCAGCCTCTATTCCTCTAAATGCGTCTTTAAAAACTTCAATCAGCGCTCAATTCAATTAAAATATATCTGATGGTCCATACCTCACAACAGTTATATAATCTCAATCATTATCAGTTGACCTAATTTTCATGCTAATTAAGTTGTAATCCATATCTCTAACAACCAAAATATATAATTACACTGATACAAATCAGAAATTCAGAAAAAAACGTTAAAAAAACAGAGACATCAACCTGAAAGGCGCTCCCTAGGGTTTTGCAAAGCTTCACGAAGAAACTGATCAACAGAACTCAACAAACTTTCCATCACATCACCCGATGAAGACCTATCCAAAGCAGAACCATCAGTAGCAGTTGAATCAGAGTCGTTATTATTCTTATTGTTATTATTATTATTATTATTATTATTATTATTATTGTTATTGTTGTTGTTGTTTGGTTTAGAAGAAGAAGAGAGCATCAAACGGCTCATAGTAGCGTCTAAGTCTGCGACCTCCCATGAATCTGGAGCCACATCGTCTACTGACCCCGCCATGGCGGCGCTGGTGGTAGACGAGCGATCGGTGGTGGTGGTGGTTGTTATATGATTGAGTGTAGAAGAAGTAATCATCAAAAAATTGATAGTAATATTAGGTTCTTGGAGATCGGGTAAGAAACCCTAGCTGCTTCAAATAAGAGTTTGATTGATTTCATGAGAGAGACGAATCGGAGAGAGAGGGCCAGACAAGATGATGATTGATGATAGGGTTTGACGATGGAAACACTGCCTCTCTTCGCTCGCACGTGCCGTATGTACTACTCTTCTTTACATTACATGATAATATTGTGATTACGCCCACTAACAATACTGTTATTGCATGGACGCCCTCGGATTATAAAGATAGTGTATATTTATGCATAAAAGAATCAAGGGTGTCGGATGACATGACATTCATACCATCTTTTATATGCTAGAAATAAAATCGAATCTAATCTTTATTTATATAGATAAAGATAAAAAAGAGCCGATAGACGGAAAACTTGTAAACTTAGTACATGATACTATCAAAAGAAAGGTCAGGAAAAGATAATTTTTAAGGATACTTGAATTTATCAATAATTACAAGAACACAAGAAGATGGGGGTAACAAGAAGTGTAAATTGGTGCTCAGCCCCGACGTTTTTTTTTTTTTTTGCTCTGTGGTTAATTTTACGTGTTTTTATCCAAAACTTGTATACATATTGAGTCGCACAATAAGCTTAACCTAATATATAGTTCAAACTCGAACGGAATGGTTCTCCCCAAAAATTATTATATGAGATTTAGTGATGGCTCCAAAACCAAATATATGAAATGTATACTTTTCTTGTAGCATGTGAAGGCACATGATCTTTGCCCGAAATGTGGCCGAAAAGCCATATTTTTCCTATAAAGACACAACATATGTCTTTGAAAAATGATATGTATATCTAATTGTCAAAAGGTATTATCACTGTCACCAACTATTACCACTCATTAGTCACACCCTTGTACTTTGCTACACACCATACACCACTCTTAAAAGTGCATGGTCTTTCATGCTTCTACATAGCACAAGTTCTGGATGTATTTTATAGATGATACATGCATCATGCATGTTGAAAAAAACGACAGTTGGAATGGCATAAGAATCCAAACAAATCAGATGGTTTTCACCTCAATTCAAGCTTGTTTTGTACTAATCTTGGTTGAAAATGCATTTTACACTAGAGGTGTACAAAACCGGGTTTTTTGAATACCCGGGTTCAGTTATGTACCCGAGTTCGGGTATGACCGGGTAGGGTATAACCGGGTATTACGAAATAATCGGGTCGGGTTTGGGTAGGGTATTTTCGTGAAAAGCCATACCCTATATACCAGGTTCAGGTCGGGTTCGGGTTCGGGTTTTCAATACCCGGTTTCGGGTATACCCATTTTCGGGTACTGGATACCTATTTTCAAGTAAGTGTGTGAATTTCCGACACGACCCGAACCTAACACGAAATTAGCGGGTTTAGGTTTAGTCTAAATGGGTTCGGGTCAACTCGGGCGGGTTGGTTATACTATATATTGTTTTTTTACAATATGTTTTATGTTATAAATTAAATTGGTTAGATATTTTATGTTACACTTATAACTTAAAATATAAATTGGTATGAGATTTTATAAATAAAACATAAATGTTTTATATATATTTGTGTTTTTTGTAGTAAAATTTTAATTTTAATACATTAGTTTGCGAAAATACCCTACGGGTAGGGTCGGGTTTGGGTATTAAATAATCGGGTAGGGTCGGGTTCGGGTATTAAATAACCGGGTTTTAAAATACCCTACGGGTAGGGTCGGGTTCGGGTATTAAAGAACCGGGTTTTAAAATACCCGGGTTTTAAATACCCGGGTTCGGGTATTTTTTCGGGTTCGGGTATTTTGTACACCTCTATTTCACACTAGTGTCTAAACTTATTTTCTAGACTACAATCAATATTTTTCCGATTGAAATGTGTTGGTCTCTATAAATATTTAAACAAATATATTGTTTTAGACATATTATACGGCACCTACGTTTAATCTAAGGATTGGTATGATGAGACTAGTGGCTAAGCTTGAATTTTTGGATGGAGGAGACTGAAAGTCGCGAGACACAATTTTTTTTTCAAATCAACAGGGATCAGACTCAAAAAATACAAAATTTTTAGATAAAACCGGATGAATGTACACATACAATGTTGAACCTAAGGGCTAAGGCCATAGTCTAAAATAATCTTGTTTTTTTTTTAATTAGAAAAAGAACAAAATTCCTATAAAACAAAAAAGTATATAAAATGTCGAAGGACAAAATGGTAATTTACAAGGATTCCGCTGAACCGCCATCAAACAACATCGTTCATCAACAAATCATCTCTGAAACCAGAAACAAAATCATATTATCAGTCGTTCAACAATAAACCTTTTCTTGTTTAAAACATAAACACAGACAATTTTCACGGTGGTAATGAGGGGTTTACGGAGATTGATAGCAGGTAATCGAACCAATCTTCACCGGAGATTGGAACCCTACATCGACAACTTTGCTGCACGACATACCTCTCGTCGCCTATTATTAATTTCTTCTTCGAATAATATTATCTCTCGTTTCACGTCCCCAATTTCTACACCTGCTGTTCCTTCCTCGTTCGCCTCATCTGGATTAACCAATTTCCTAGGTTAGTGGTTCCAACTTACAAATATGTATTGTGTTATTTTATGTATATATTATGAGAATTGATTCTTTTAGGGTTGTATCCTTTATGTTTATTTGGTTAATAAGGGATACTTTAGCTAGAATTTTATAATTGAAATGCAAAGGATTAGGGAGATGTATATAACTGACTGCTGTAATTTGAGGCTTTTAACTGCAATTAGTTGCTGAAAATGTGATCTGTAGACGAGATCTTACCTGCATTAACTAATTTTGTTTTGACAATGATGCGTATCACTTGAAGTTTCGTCTTGGTTGCTCGGAAAGCATCTAGGTTTAGCAGACAATTTTGTTTCTATGATCGTGAACGTAGGATGCGAATATACCTTTTTTAAGCCCGAGTGTTTTTTTTTTAAAATTTTTATACTGGCATTATTGGATATTATCAATTTATCATTTCAATTCATACCATCATCTTGTTGTGGACTAGGAAAAATAAGAACAACCAGATTAAAGAGTGACGGGCCTCATTAGAGGGTAAAAAGGTTTTGCCAGAATGAAAGTTTAGTTGAAACTTGAAACCACTGCCAAATCTTTCATCTAGAACAGGGCACTAGTGTCCTACTGATCGCCAAAGCTTTTTTTGTAGTGGTTTGCCAAACAGAAGAATGAAAGCCTATTACAGGCAGGACCTATGTTGTCAAGGCTCACCTAGGCGCACGGTCGCCTAGGCCCACTTTTCAGGCCTAGCGCAGCTTGCTTACTGCACTTCAAAAGCCCACTTTCAGGCCAAGTTCTGATGAAATTCCGACCAAAAATCGAGTAAATATGTTTGAACAAGTCTACAACAATTATACCAACCCTAAAACAACATTAACTAGCCCTAAAGAAGTCTGAAATTTGTATTTTTATACTATATATATGCCTCGCCTAAAAAAGCCCTCATTGTTTAAGCGCCTTGCGTAGAAGCCCAAGGCTCACCCTTTGTGTCTTGAGCATGCCTTGCGCCTTCGAAAACTATGGGACATAAAAGTGAGCTAGGAGTGTGCAAAACTTGGTCCAAACCCCAGAAAACACAACAAAGATCACTATGGTTTATGGTCCATGGTTTGAAAATCTATATAATGAAACAACCGGATCACGGTTCAGTTTGAGGTTGAGCATGTTTTTAACTGGACTGAACCAATGCCATACAACCTACTTCTCGATTCCGTATAGCTTTTAGTTCCTTACCCATGCTAATTCAATGCGTGGTGGAATTTATATTGAACTTTGGACTTGTGGGTCACTATTTCTGAGAAGGAAAAGGATATAACTATGTAAAAAGGAAAAAAGAGGAAAATGGAACTTGCTTCACTAGCTAACTTGCTTGACCTTTAAAACTAAGATCATTTGCTAACTTGGTTTATAAAAGCGCGCCTAGGCTCAAAGCCCAACAAGGCTCAAGCCCTTACGCTTTTGGTCGCTTAAGGTGCGCTTTTTTCAAAAAGCCCACGAGTGGCGTGATTTCTTGGCAAAAAAATTGACTATTGTGCATTAGCTTGTTATACAACATGATTTTCATGTTGTATATGTATGCAATTCTATACTAAAACATATATAAAGCTTACTTGTCTTAAAGTATTGGGTAAATGATTCTTGAAACCTATAGGAAATATATAAAAAGTTATATAATTATTTGCACTTCTGATACAAAAAGCGGTGCGCTTATGCGCTTGGTGCTTTGCGCCTCAGTTTTAGACATTGTCGCTTTTGTGTGCTTTTCGCTTTTTAAAACCAAGTTTGCTAAGATGTCATGCTATGTAAAGTTGTAACTGATGGGGGGATAAATACTTTTTGCAATGCAAGGAAACAACTAATTGTTTCATTAAACCTCACAATAGTTACGGATATCTTGATGATTACAGCAGCTCATGGTAAAGCATGCTGGATGATTGATTTTCGATACTTTATTACAACTTTGAACAGTGTAAATAACATATAGATATAAAGATGATGTCATTTTGGTTCATTTAATAAAAGGTTATCTAGTTTTGTAAATTGGTGTATTCTGACATTAATTCGGACAGGACAGAAGAGGACAATGTTTATCCAAACACAATCCACTCCCAATCCTCTATCATTGATGTTTTATCCCGGGAAGCCAGTGATGGAAGTTGGGAGTTCAGACTTCCCGAATGCCCGTACGGCTATGAATTCACCACTAGCAAAGGCCCTTTTTGGAATTGATGGTGAGTTCGTCTTAGTGTATTGTTCATGGTTAATTGTTTACATGGTTGGACCAACATTAACGATTTTATGTATTTATGCTTTTGGTGCAGGAA
The DNA here is from genome assembly GCA_028751855.1 of Ambrosia trifida. Taxonomy (NCBI): domain Eukaryota; kingdom Viridiplantae; phylum Streptophyta; class Magnoliopsida; order Asterales; family Asteraceae; genus Ambrosia; species Ambrosia trifida. The sequence goes on along the minus strand of CM054122.1, from coordinate 192,303,339 downwards.
TTACTCGTGTGTTCTTTGGTTCAGATTTTGTAACTGTAACAAAGTCAGACGATGCGTCTTGGGATTTTCTAAAACCTGAAATATTTGCAGCAATTATGGACTTTTACTCATCTGGGAAACCACTATTTCTTGACGCAGCTACTTCAGCTTCTATGGATACAGCCATCCATGAAGTAACTTTTTCTCTATTGCAGTTATTGCAGTTATTAAGTGTACATTTGATCTATAAAGTTACTAATCGTATGCCATGATGTTTTAGGATGACTCAGAAACTGTTGCAATGATCAAAGAATTATTGGAAACTCGTATACGACCTGCTGTGCAGGATGATGGCGGGGACATTGAGTACATAGGATTTGATCCGTATGCTTCTTTGATTATCTTATTATCATATATATGATATCATCTATTTAACGCGTCTAAATTATTCATCTGTTAACTATGGCCAGAGAATCTGGAGTTGTGAAGCTAAAAATGCAAGGAGCATGTAGTGGGTGCCCCAGCTCATCTGTAACTTTGAAATCAGGAATTGAAAATATGCTGATGCATTATGTGCCAGAGGTAACCGCTATTTGATTCTGCTGTTCATTTTTTTTGTTTAGGTTTTTGACCCACGGACCTTTTGATTAAACATAAGCCAAATCGACCTATTAATAAGTAAGTGAGATGAACCTTAATTCTGACCATCAGAACCCGTTACGGGTAAACTCATGGGACCTCACCCATACTCTGCTAATTAATGGGATCAATATGGCCTTAAAGGAAGTTAAAGTCACAAAACCAATGGAAGCTGGATTCAAAATGAGCTGAAATTGCCATTTGCCACATGTAGGTATTAAATGTGCTTCTTTTGCAGGTTAAAGCGGTGGAACAAGAATTTGATGCTGAAGATGAAAATGGAGGATTAGCGAGCCAGCTGGACTGAGGTAACTATATTTCTTTTTTGATCAAATGGACGCTAATATGAGTAAAAAAAACAGAAAATTCGGAACCAAGTTCTTCAAAATTGGTTTTGTGACCATTGTATGCAACTATGTTCTGATCATTAGATGCAACTCTCAATAATTGCGCACATAGAGGCTATAGCAGCGTTTTGGCTGGTCCAAGAGCATTCTAGTTCTATAATTAGACACGTTTGTATACACTTTTGATTATAAAGCGCAAGGAACCGTTTGTATCTTATTGGTGTGTTTTGAGTTGTAGTGGATTTGTAACTCTGAAATTGTTGAACTTGAAACAGCTTGATACAAATCCTAAAGAACCATCATAGTTGATTAGAGAGTTGTTTAAAGTGTGATGAATTGAGTTTATTCGTGTTATGTTCTGGACTCCGGTAAATAAAATAGTTGATTAGAAAGTTGTTTAAAGTGTAATTTAGTGCATAAACCTCTTTAAATCGTTTTGGTTAAAAATTTGTATTAGCACCAAATTATTTTAACTCTTTTAATCACATATAATACTAAATGTGTACAAGGAAAGTTCTTATAGTGTTTTGGGCCTTTGGCTAAATTGAACATCATGTACAAAAATTACTTGACCTGCCAAATTTTCATCGTCTGGTACTTAAAAGACTCGTGAGTTTAGTAAATGGAGTGTATAGGTGTTGTAGGGGTGTAGATAATAGCCGTATCCAAATAACCCAAGTGACCCAAATTGTGTTTAGGTTTGAACCTGTTTATCCAATAACAACGTATTGTCAACCTTGACAATAATCTTTAATATAAGTGAACAAATTAGTTACCAAGGAAACCTCGGTTCTTTTTTCCAATACATGTGGTTCAACTCTCGATCCTCATAGACAACTCCTTGATCTTTTGTATTTCTACTTATACTAAAACCGATATATCTTTCTCCTTATGTCTCAAATCTCAATTTCCTTAACAAAACTTGTAATAAACCATTACGACTATTGATTCAACATGTAGGAGAGAAAACACACAGGACACAAATGCTTTGATGGATATGCAACTGTCATTCTTTCTAGAATCGTAGAATAGAAACATAGGACCCATGAGTCACAACTCACAATTAGTAGGATCCATTTTAGACATATGGATCTGTTTTCTTTCACATAATTAGAGAAGATTGGATGTTTTAGTCTTGACTAAGATGAAAATTTTGTTATTTCGTTTTTTATGCAATCCGATGTCTTTTACAGATTTATCAACCAAAGGTGATTTATTTGTATTCCTTCTAAATTCCAACTAATTCCAAATTATCTTTGTATAATTTATCTCCAAAAGCATACCCACTAGAGAATGTCTAATCTATGTGAATCATTATTTTCATAAGCTAATTTTAATTTCAAAAAAATCATTTTGAAAAATAACATACCGTTTTGGATTATTCAACGATATGTCCAGTGGCGAATCTTGGTTCTTGAATCGGTGGGGGCCGGACTCAATTTTTTCGATTGGTAGTGGCCGGAAGATCAAATCGGTGGGGGCCGGACTCAACCTAGACTCAACCCGGACTTAATTTACCTATAAAAATAACAAAATTCCACCACTGCGCTAAAAATCGGTGGGGTGGGGGCCCCTCGGGCCCTAAAGAAGTTACGCCTTTGGACATGTTGGGCAATATACATGCGATTGAGGAGACATGTTCCAAACTCGTGTATCATCTATTTTACGCGCTTGAGAAAACAAACTTGTTGATCGTGCAAGTAAATGATACATGTGTGAAAACTTTACAACATATCCGAAGAGGTATAAATTGATTATTAACTAATAGTGTCAACATGGGTTAAGAAGGCTTGTACAAGAAAAGAAGGTTCCTTTTGATAATATTTTTATTTGGAAAAACTTCAATCAACAACTTAGACCATGATGAAAGTTTAAAAAAAGCGGTTAGGTTGCCTTCGTTTTAAATTTTCCATTGTATGTTGGCTCAATTAAAAAGTTATGACATATAATACACATTTTTTTTTAAATGCCAACAAAGCCGTCCCGTGTTCCCGTGGGAATCCCTTTATGACGAATTCAGGATACCCACGGTGCATCCGGTCCACCAATCCAGGGAAAACCCGACCACCCACCCGTTTGAAAGCACGCCAGTGAGTAATCGGTAAAACTTGGTATCCTTCGAAGCTCGAACTTGTGACCATTAAACCCTAAATCACCTATCATTAGGCTTCCATACCACTCCACTAGAAGGTGGGTGGTACCAATTAAGAGCATTCACAGTAAAATCTTCATATTTCCTCTATAATTACTTTAAAAACACTATTTTTTCTCACTTCTTTCTATTTAATAATATTTATTCTATAACTTTATCATTACCTTTTCTTTCTCCTCTACTCAGAATCACTTTTAAAAATATTAAAAAATTATGAAGGATGAACAGTGTCTCCTCTATATATTTTCTCTCTCTCATACTCACAACCACTTTTACTCAATGCTCTAATTATCTAAGCAATAATTTGCAATTTTCTCCATTCTATATTACTTGTATCTCTCTGTAACAATTTCATTGGTTTCATCAAAGCTCATTACAAGTTTGACTTTTTCTCAATAATACAACTTTAGTGACTCATCAAAGACAATAATTAAAAACAACATACAAAATAAATATTACACAATAAACAAATATAATCTTTTACCATATCATTAATCATATGAATCAAATTAAACACACCAAACAAAAATACAACTTATGGAATTGACTACCAAAAGAAGTCAAAATTGACATCTCCCTTTGAGGCATTCATACCCTACAAGCCATTTCTTGGAATCTTCCTATAACCACGTAACCCAACCCAACCCCCTTCACCATCCTTTATTCCTTTTTTTCTCCTCTTTTAGACATTTCCACAAACACCTTTCTATATTTCCTCTTCCAATCTCTTTCCTTCCTTCCCCACCTTCCCGCAATTCAATCATCTCCTTATCTCCCCTTACTTATTCATACCTCATCATCCTCGTGAGTTTCCCTTCCTTTCCTCTAATCATATATGTTTTTCGTTTCGGTTATGTAATTGTTTTGTATTACTTTTCCGATTAGTTTTTAACTCTTATCATCACCCCGCGTGATTGAGCGATTGTTTAAATTTAAATCGGTCAATTCATGACGAAATAATAATAATAAGGCTGGGTGATACAGGGGTGCCATCCCAGACACATCAGCTTTTTCTTCAAAAATGGCGCCCCTCCCTTATTTCCTGGGGGCCATTATGGGGTGGAGCGCCATTTAGAGGGTGTTTGAGATTGTGTTTTGAATCTGAATTTTAGATTATTGCGTTTTGAAAACGCAGATAATCAGTTTTTAGTGTTTGTGATGGCGTTTTGAAAACGCAGATAATCAGTTTTTTAGGCTACCAAAACACAATAATCTATAAGCAGCTCCATCCTGTTTTTTCAAAACGCATAATCTATTTTTAATAATCAATCCCAAACGCCCCCTTATTAGTTGTGAATGCAACAACGGACATTAATATGGTGGGCCCCCTCTATTCAACCAATCACTTTTTTTTTCATTTTCCTTTTCTCTTTTTTTTTTTAATTAAATGGGCGTTATTCTATTTCTTGGTACTTATCGGAAGAGGGGAATAAAGCTCGAGAGTGCTCGGAAATTGATTATTTCACTGTCGTGCCTTCGGGCGGGTGAGTGATCGGGTTTTCCCGGGAATTGGTGGCAATTGGTGGCCCGGGTACTCTCGAGTACCTGATTCGCCAAAAAGGGTGCCCGAGAGTGCTTGGAAATTGATTCGTTGGCCGTTCAAAAAAAAAAAAAAAGAATAAAGCTCGGTATTGACGTGGTGCTGAGATGGCGTAACCCAGCCTAACAATAATATCTGTTTTTTGTTTCAATTCTAAAATTGATTTTGTATTCCTTTTTCGATAGGTTTTGAACTCTGATCATCATCATCACGTGTGATTAAGCGATCGGTTTGAATTTAAATCGGTCAATTCACGAGCAAACAATAATAATAATAATAATGGCGGAGGAACAGAATTGGGAAGAAGCAAACAACCACACATTATGTGCAAACAATTGCGGCTTCTTTGGAAGCCCAACAACTCACAATCTCTGTTCCAAGTGCTACAAAGATCATTGCTTAAAGGAACAACAGATGTCAACTGCCAAAATAGCCGTCGAGAAGAGCTTATCACTGCCTCAAAACCAATCGGAATCATCATCATCGTCGTCTTCTTCTTCTCCGGCTACCGTACTCGCCACCGTGTCAACTGATTCGGTGGTGGCTGAGGTGGCTGTGAAGGTGCAGCTGCGGAATAGGTGTGGGACGTGTAGGCGACGCGTGGGGCTCACGGGGTTTACGTGCAGGTGTGGGACCACGTTCTGTGGGACCCATAGGTACCCGGAGCAACACGCGTGCACGTTTGATTTTAAGACTATGGGAAAAGAGGCTATTGCTAAAGAGAATCCGGTGGTTAAGGGTGTAAAACTTGAAAAGATATGAGGTGATCATAGCCGTTGATTTGTTACTGATTGTATTGTATGGGGACTGGGTGGGAGATTGTGGGAAATGGTCGTCCGATTGATTGAATGTTTATAAATTATAAGAATACTTTTATAATTTTATTTTAAAATTGTTGTGTAGTTTTCTTGTTTTTTAATTATCTTTAATTAAACACCATGTGAAATCTCGTGTGAAAATACGGGATGGCTACATCATTTATTGTCAACCAATAGATTTGACTGCACATTATCCCCATATATCTATCAATTATATTTCACTTTTAATAATATACATTAGACTATCCGTTGTGGCTAAAGGTGAGCACAAGCTTTATCCTCTTATATTGCGCCATGTCAGCGTCCAGTTGGCAGGGTGATAAAGCTTCTGCTCACTCACCTGATGCTGTTGTGGCTAGAGGTGAGCAGCAGTTTTATCCAGTTTTTTTTTTATTTTTTATTTTTTTTCATACTTTCTAAATTTGTCAAAATTATATTAAACCAAAAATAAAGTTAACTAAAAATTAGATTAATGTTAACAATAAACTATAAAAAAAACTAATCTAACACAACATCATCGGGACGTCTAGCCCACAAATGTTCGACTAATTCATGGCGTAGGTTTCCGTGTATCTCACGGTTCTTGATATTCCTTATGTTGTCGAGTCTTTGGTTATCATCGATTGTTGATTCGGTACGTGGGACATCACCTTGGTAATTTTGACAAATCACCAAGCCTCGGTCCTCCAATATCATGTTATGTATAATAATACAAGTATAGACGACGTCCATGATCCTCTCTCGTGTCCAAAACCGTATTGGGTTGGCAATCAAAGCAAATCTTTTTTTAAGAACACCAAACGCTCTTTCAATATATTTCCTTGCCGACTCTTGTTTCTTTGTAAAGTACTTGCGTTTGTCTTCAAGTTGTGACGAGAAAGCTTGAACAAGTGTCGCCCATTCGTTGTAAATACCATCAACCAAGTAGTAGCCGTACTTGAAATTCACATTATTTGCGTAAAATGATTGGGGCGGCTCAACCCCGTCGACAAGGTTATCGAATATAGGTGATTGGTCGATAACATTTAAGTCGTTATTTGACCCGACAACTAAAAAAAAGCATGCCAAAACCAAAGATCATGCGAGGCCACCGCTTCAAGTATGACACTCGGCCCAGAATGATCACCCCGATGAAACTGACCTCGCCAGGCCGTAGGACACATAGCCCAACCAACATGCGTACAATCAAGACTACCAAGCATGCCAGGAAAGCCATGTTTCTCACCATGAACCTCGTATATGCGTTGGATATCATACATGGTTGGTTTACGCAAATACCGTCGTGAGTAAATAGATATGATCCCTACGGAAAATATATGTATATATATATGTACATATTTTAAAACGCCGTATGATAATAAAAGTGTAAAAAAAAATGTGACTAAACTAGTAAATAGAGATATACCTTGACAAAAATAATGAAGAGAGTCGCGCGCAATTTTTTCGGACATGGCAATATACTCGTCCATTGCATCCGATGCAATCCCGTAGGCTAGCTGCCGAATAGCTGCCGTACATTTTTGTAAGGAGGTGAACCCGAGTCAGCCCCTTACGTATACTCTTTGTTGAAAAAAAGGCTAACGCTCCGACAAATCATTTGATATACGCATGAATAATTGTCTACTCATTCGAAAGCGTCGCCTAAAATGATCTTCAGTATACACAGGATCCGGGCTGAAGTAGTGACGGTACAAGGTATCGTTTGCTCCCTCTCTGTCACGGTCAAGGGCCGGCTGTTGGGTTAGCACCAGATTCCTTCTTCTTCGAGACCGTGCTACGAGGTAGTCAACCATTATCCTACCCACTTCCATAAACAAGTCGTCTTCTTCGGACGAGTCGGACGAAGACAAATCATTCCATTGCAAAGCCATTTTGTAGTCGAGAGAGAATTTTTTTTGGATGGTTTGTGTGATGTGAGGTGAAAATTTAAGTTTGCCAAAAATAGGGAGTTGGCTGCCAACGGTCAGCAGCCAACGGCTCTTTTGACCAGCCAACGGCTATTTTTGACCCGCTACCACACACGAGTGTGGTAGCTTGGGCTCGCTCGCGGGCATGATGGCTTGAGGGTGTTATGGTCCAAGCTATCCACGTGTACAAAATTGTGGCTCGTGGTTGCTTGCTCGCGGGCCACAACGGATAGTCTTATTATATTAACATCCACCTAAACCACTATAACAATATCCCAAGCATAGAAAACAACATTCAATAAATGGGTCACATATGTACTAACACTTTACTAACTATTTTAAGTTTACAAGTTTGCACAAGTTTTATGTTTGGATATTAACCGACATATTAACCGAATTAACCGAACCGACGTAACCGATCGGTTACGGTTATGGTTTTTCCTAAAACCGAACTTCGGTTATCGGTTTCGGTTATATGTAAAAACCGAACCGAACCGACATTTTCTCACCCCTAGGTTTTAGGTAGAGTATATATCATTGAATATAATGAAATTGGAAATCGCACGAGAACTAGAAATTAATTTGAAATGTAGGTGTGTTCATTTTACATATGGAATATAATCTGAATGGAATTGAAATATAACAATATAAGAAATGAAATATACATTTCATCATAATTTGTTCAATCCTAATTTGTTCTTTTGTTGAAACAACAATATAAGAAATGAAATATACATTTCATCATCTAGATATAATATGATTCCATGAAACAAATATTGGCACAGGCAGTACAAACCACTGAACCAAACACGAGATATTAGGGGGGGGGGGTTGGCAAACCCACGTCTCTTTAAGTTTAATCAATCAAACGAGTTGAACTTACAAGGAAAATAGACAAGTAAAAACAATAACCTATAGACTCCTATTTATACTACAATACTCTAACTTAATCATATTAGGACTCAAACGATTTAAATCAATCGTTCACTTTGACTTTTCAATGTTTAACGTTTATGAGTTTAATTAACTTCCAACAACAAACGTTGTCTTAGGGTATGTTTGGCAATGAGCTTTTAATAGCTTCAAACTTTTAAGAAAAAACCCATACTCAATAAAAAACCTTGTTTGGCAGGAGCTTGAAGCTTTTAAGTTAGGAGAAAAAGCTCTATATTGAAAAGCTACTAGTGCTAGTGTTTAAGAAAAAGCTCATACTAGCTACAAGCTTTTAATGAGTAAATGACATAAATACCCATTCTATCATCTATAACTATATCTATACTATATTATAAAGCATGAGTGAAGGATTACAATAAAATTTAAGTAATTACAACAAATAATGCATATGATACAATACCCTAATGAAGTTAGTAAAAGGGCAAAATAGTATTTTTTTATATGAATATTAATTGTTCATGAAATAGATGTAAATGAATAATGAATGTATTAAATTAAAGGGAAATCCATAAGTTTTCTACCAAATAATTTAATTTCTATAATATATATATTACCGATCCCTCATGTAACACCCCAACCGATGGCGGAAACATCGAGGTGTCACGTAGTGACGATTGTTCAATAGCTCATGGACTAAAGTGTAAATTTGAATACATTGATTAAATAATTTATTACATTGAAATAAAATACAACGATTCTAACGACCAACTAAATTTAATTACAATGAATCAAAATCTAAATATAAATCCGAAAGCTTAAAGGATGCATCTCAAAACAACCTGAAACATGTACAAAATAATTTGGTCAATACAAAAATTGTATTGGTGAGCATACCCTGTTTAAATAAATATAGTAGAAAAGTGTTTAGCAATTCATGTGCGGTACCATTTGCAATTATGTAATAAGTAATATCCGTTCAAAACCAAACATGAGAATAATGACTAACACATGACTAACCAACTGAATAATGAATTGACAAGACAATGACCAAGATTCTCTCAACAGAGTCTCAAGGGGGTATACCATAGTACTATTCATTGAAAAGCTAGGCCGCCCAGCGGTTAATGATTTTGACAAGTCATAGACACACCAATTAACATAAAGCAAACACACATGAGAATTGCATTAAGTATAAGAAATTGAAACTTGATTAATATATAGGTACATGAGTCACCCCAAAGTAGTAAAACAGTAAAAAGGGGAAAGATATACTCACAGTTTGTGAAAACGATCAAAATCCACTTAAGCGGTCGTGAGCTAAGTAATGGGAATTCCGAGGAATTCAACCTATAACGTATATAATTACTAGTAAGGAAAAGTCTACAAAGTCAAAGGTATCTAGGGTTTAGGGCATTAGGGTTTGCTAAGTCGATTTGGGGAATTAGAGTTTTTATGATAAGTCGCGTTAACGTAAAAGTTGTATATCACAAGTAATATATGAAAGGTTGTAAATGTGGTTTGAATAATATAATTATTACCTATTGAATATTTAGATAACAATACGTTTGAATAATTAAGACAAAATAATTTAGTTAATTACTTTAACTAATTATTGTAGATAAATACAATAATCATAAATATTGAAATAAATAGTTACGAGTTACTCAAAGATCCATCAATGATAATAAAGACTTTCAATCATAAGACATTTCTATTTTATAAGAAAAATATTTATAAAATAGATGTTTAAATAGTGTAAATAAATAAATGTTTAATTATATCTAATTAAACATAAATAATGTTAATAATACAAGACATGACTCAAAAATACTATTTTCATAGAAATTGGATGCTTTCTTATGTAAATTAATGAAAATAATTTTCTCATGATTTTTATAAACTTATTTATATTTAAAACTGATTTAATGAGATTAAATCATGTTTAAATGACTAAAAATAGGAAAATCAATAAAAATAAATGTTTTCTGAACCAATAATTTTTATTTCAGATTAAAATGCTTAGAAATAATTATCCTAAAATTTTGAGATTAAAATCATTAAAAATGAATTTTTTATCAATTAATTATGATTAAAACAATTTAAATTAATAAAATAACGAAAATTAAATAACTTTCACAAAGTAAAAGTGTGATAATTTTCTTTATAGTGCTAAGATGCTTCACCTAAATTTTCATAATTTTTGGAGCAAAAATGATTTTATTATGAATATTCTATGTTAAATATATAACATATATAAATATATATATATAAATAAATAAGAAAATGAATTTTAGAAAGAAAAACCAAAAAAAATGCATCTGACCTGTGGCCAGTGGGACTTGATCTCGGGTCCTTTCACACACAAACAATCATACAAACCACTACATCACTAGCCTCACATGTTAAGAAGTTTGAAATCAAATTATTTTTATATATTCATAACTACTTCATATTCTTCCCCAAATACAACCTAAGAACCCTAATCCTAACCCCAAAATCAATTACCCGATTTAGGCAAGATTAATGCCCTGTAATAAGGGGCTTTTAATCCTAGGACAAAACTAAGTGAAATGGCATGATAAACATGAACTTACATCGACGATTGATGCTCGAAAACAAGGGTATAGGTCCGCAGCTCCTAAGGTCCGATTGGAACAATTATGAACTCGATTTCTTGCGTTTTCTTGTGGGTTTATGTCGTGTGAATGATGGGTCACGTTTTGCAATGATCAATTTATAGTTTAACCACGAATTTTTGTAACAATCGCTTGATTATTCATGAATGTCGACGGTTACATAATAAAGAAATTTAGTAGGCGGTTTTAACAGGATTAAAAGAGGTCATTATTATTTTAACGGCTCGGAAATGATGAGGCATAGCGAAACACGCATTAAAACAATTGAAATAAGCATTAAATCTGGGTTTCAAGCCTCGCCGGAATGACGCCGGTTCCGGCCAACCCTTCGCCGGAAAGAAACGAACAGAGGCAGGGAAGAGGAATCATATATTGAACTTTCATGAGTTGGCAAATTTGGTCCCTCTAGTTTAACTATGTTAGTTTATTATAGAATTGGTTAGTTTTTCCTTTTATAAATCTAACTTATACTAAGACCACCCGTAGTGGGGCTCCATTGGGGCTTTATTTTCAAAAATAGCGCCCCCCACACCGCTACAGGGGGGCGCTATATGCTGATTTGAGGGTTGGGCTTTATATTTATAACGCCATATGCTTGTGTTTCCATCCAATCAGACCTTGCCATGTGGCAAGGTCAAAGGTCAACTTTTTTTTTTTTAATAATAATAATAATAATAAACATAATAATAATAATAAACATGATAATAATATTAATAATTGAAAATTTTAAATTTTAAACGGTTACTGTTCCAAACCGTTTGAAATTCAAAATTTCCCCCCAAACCGTTTAAATTTCAAAATTTGAATTTCAAACGTTTTCCCCCCAAACCGTTTGAATTTCAAAATTTGCTAACCCTATAAATAAGTAACCAAATCAGATTTATCAACCACACCTCCAATTCCTCATCCTCCTCCTCAAACCATAATATGTCTGGTTTTCAACCAGGAGGCTCATCCTCCTCTAACCTCCGACAGTACTCTCGCCGGTATCCCAGGGGACGGGGCCGTCCCCGGAGACTACCATTCTCCTCATCTCCTCCTCCTACTGCTCCACAACCTCCTATTTATCCTCCTCCTCCTCCTCCACAACATTGGTTATATCCCCCTCCTGCTGCTGCTGCACAACCAACCTTTCCTCCTCATCCTCCTGCCGATGATGACTGGACGGATGAGGAATTGGTCTGGGCTATGGATTATGTCATGGCCCAGCAACAAATGGAGCGACTAACGTTGTCGCCCCCTACCCCCTGGGCTGCTTCACTCCCCCAACACCAGACTACCCCTACCCCCACCCCCACCCCCATCCCCCAACAGCAAACTACCCCCATCCCCATCCTCCAAGACCATGGGACTTCCCCAACTAAGGGGGACTTGGAAGCCCTGAGGGAGATTGAGGAGGAGGAGTACTACTATAACCAACCTACCCCTCCTCGTGAGTACTACTACTTCCCCTCAGATGCGAGATCTGATGGACGGGACAGCTCACGTTCCGTCTCACCCGAGTGCATCACCTTCCCCGGGGAATAGGACAACTACTCTCCATAGTGGAGAAAATTAGGATTAATAAGTAATTTAGGAATATTAATAAGTAATTTAGGATTAATAAGTAATTTAGGAATTTAGGAAGTGTGTAACTTTTATTTTTAATTTTAGTTGTAATTTTTTTTAATATCAGTTGTGTGTTTTTAATATTTACTTGAGTGTTTTTATTATTATTTGTAATTTTTTTATATTTATTTGCATTTTATTTTAATTATTTTGAATTAAAAGATTAAAAAAAAATATATAAAAATCAACCAATCACAATCAGGGGCTTTATAAATAAAGCCCCACCACTACACCCCTTTTTCAGTTTCTCTCTCCACGCTGACTCAGCAGCCACGTGGACCAATCACATTCAGGGGCTTTATATTTATAAAGCCCCACTACACATGGTCTAACAAAGTTTAGTTTAAACACATATATTTTTTTTTAAAACTCTTAAAGTTCAAACCCTTTTAAACTTTAATTTAATATATATGTATAAATAAATAAATGATCTTGAAAGTGAAATTTTTATAAATGTTATATCATAATATGTTTAAATGATGCTCAGAACACGGTTTTAGTTAAAACTTAAGCACGTGCGAAAATAAAAATGTAATTACTCATAAAGTTTTTTTTTATTTAAATTTGAAAACGTTAAAACGTACAAGGGTTAGAATTGACAACTAGATGAATGACGAGGGTGACGGATGTCACACCTCCCGGTTGTGCTACTGTAGTATGACGCGAACCATAACGAAAAAACCAGACGATCTATAAAGCTAATTGTTGCATAACATGAAAGTCAGTTAGGGTTAAGTGAGGTTTATAATGATAATAAACACTCAATAGTAATGACGATAAACACTCAACAGTTTCTAAACTGATATAACATTAATCTTGAAGTACTTCTCATAATTTTGTATGTATAAAAAATATGAATTATATATAATTTTCATTGAAATCTATAAATGTAATTCTAAAGAATTTAAAAAGTCCTTCACGGGTAGCTCAATTGGTGAATGGACCGAGGATCCTTCTTGGGGTCCCAGGTTCGATTACCACGAGGGACATAATGAGAAATGGTGGATGACTTCTGGCCTATGGTCACGAGTTCGAGTCTTGATCTCGCCTGGGTTTTACCAATCCTTCACTGTCGTGCCTACGGGCGGGTGAGGGGTTGGGTTTTCCCCGGTTTCGGGAACTGCATGGGTGGGTCTGGCTACGCCAGCCGCCCGAGGTACGTATTGGCCCTCCATTGGGTTAGTCGTGGGGGTCTGTCCATAGTGTGGGGACTCCCCTTGGTAGTCGGGCAGAAATGTTTGTTGGCCGTTAAAAAAAAGAATTTAAAAAGACTAGGAAGTAAATATCAAATTGAAATTAAACGTATATAAGTTATAGACTTAATAATTATGTGGTTAAAACTTCTTTACTTCATAAAACCAAAAGCCCAAATAAATAAATAATACAACCTTTCATGTACTGGTACATAATTAGTCTTAAATAATCAGTTTTTTTTTCGATCCTATAATTTGTGATGTCAAATAAGGGGAGGAAAAACCAATTATAGATTATTGTTTGATTTACGCTCAGTTTCATCATCCGTTGTCCCATGGTATTTCCACAACCACCTCACATGGATTATCAAATCCTAAAAACAATAGTAGCTACATACGGAAAAACCAAAGTTGCACTAGACTTCCAAACCATCAAATCTCGTTGTGTGCCACCTCAACGATTCGTCGACAACCGCGATTGTTTTCTAGGTGCAAAAAAATAGAGTTGCGTCTGTTTCATTTGAGTCTAAAAGAAGTAATTTAGTTTGATGTTAAAGCGAGGTATAATTTCTAACTTTTGTCTTTACTTGTAAATGTCATGGTACAATGGGTGCAGGTAATTTTCAACTACTTTATTTGCTAAGATCAAGCCTTAGGACTTGGTTGTCTAATGTCTATTGTAGAGAGAAAATTTAAGTAGCAACTATAACATGTTTATTACTATGTAAATCTTTGTTCTTTTTATCATATGAACATAAGTTGTAGAAATCTTAGATATTTTGTAAAAATAAAGTTTTTGAAAAATTTAGAAATTTCAATAATTTGAAGATATCTTTTATTTGGTTATGATAACAAAATCCCCTATATTACCTATCCACATTAGATTTAAATAAATATTATCATGAAATTTGATTATGATAACAATATCCTTATACATTAATAATATCTTTGAATAAAAGCTATTTACGATGTTGTGTACATAAATATAAATGACATGTAGGTTGTATAACAACCTCCCATGGCATCCTCACTTCATTGACCACTTGATTGTCTTAATCATTTTATCTTTCATTTGCGTATTGTTAACTCCGCTGCAACGCGCAGGCTCCATACTAGTATAAAAGAATTGAAGTTAGATGATGTGACATTTAATGGTGGCTTCAACCTCTTTTTGAATTGCCACGTGACATCATGTGAAACTCTCTTTTAAATTTATTTATTTTTTAAATAAAATCTATATCTATATTATCTTAAAATTTCAAATATATTAATTAATATCTTTTCCTTATTTTCCTCTCACGTTTTTTAAATGTTAGTGAACTATTAATTATTATTTTAAAATTTCAAATATGTTAATTAATATTTTTATCTTTATTTTTTCCTTAGTTTCCACTCACAATTTTTAAACGTTAGTAACTTTTATGTATGACATTTTTTTGAATTTTTTTTACACCAAATTAACGAGCGCTTTATTATCTTTCCAACGAGCACCATTGTGCTATACGAAAAACAAAAAAAAATGTTTTTTTAGTGAGTTTTGTTCATGCAGAAAAAAAAACACAACGTGTTTAGGTAATTTATTAATCATATATAGGCAAGTCACTAATCGTGTTATGATAGTATATATGTTTTTGAACCTACTATTACATATAAGAACCCGCTAACTACATATATATTCACATATTTCAGTTTGGTAAGAATCAATTTGTTTGTATTTTGATTGGTGTTGCTAGGAATATTTATTAGAAAGGTTACTAAGCTGGTTAAATGTAGCCTATGATTCTTAGACACCTCGTAAATCTCTAGTAATAACTGATAATTAATCAACCTATCATGCACACCTTTTAAAAAAATTATCATCATGACATATCATTTAATACCAATTTGGTTATTTTTTTCCCATGTTCACATCAAAGCTTTAGAATGTCTTGAGGAAGTGGCAAAGATGTACAAAAATTCCACTCGAGCAAGATGTGCACAAGTAAAACTAGAAGTAAGTTTTATGAGTTAATTGGTGTTGATCTTTTAAAGAAAATTCTTGAAAAAATGACATATTACTTTTTATAATACACACATTTTGTCCCTTCATATTAGATTTGTCTATTCCGGGAAGCACCCGGGGATAATCTAGTAAAAAAATAAAAAAAAAAACATGCATACAAGCTTTTAGTTAACGCCTATTTTAGTTATTTTATTAAAAACTCCAGCTACTCTGCCAAACACCAAAATATACTTAACAAGCTACAGCTACCAACTTCCAGCCTCCAGCTACTAGCTAGCTTCTAGCCATCAGCTAGTTTTGCCAAACATACCTTTAGTTTATCAACACTTAAATTTAGAAAGAAAAAAATTTATCATCCAAAACAACCATATTCCTTCTAATAAAATCTTATTCTTAAAATACAAATATGTATGCTCCATTAGGCTTTTAAAAGCTACATGTTTGGATTCAGCAACCTTTTTAAACATATCAAATAGTTCGTGATAATACAAATTAGTGATTTAATGCTGTATAGAATAATATCTTTAATAACATATTCATAACAAACTTTCCGAGTTCTTTGAACTTTTAAAAGACTTTGTTTTGCGAATAAGTTTAAGATAAACATAATTCTGAAGTAGAGTTTCTTAATTATAAACACGTTTCATCAGTTGATCATCTTCTCCTCCTTCTTTAAAATATCTCTATGGCGAACATCTATATAGGAGATGACGTTCTTTGCAACATACTTCAACGACTTCCAGGAAAGTCTTTGTTACGGTTCAGATGCGCGTCAAAGCATTGGAATGGTCTAATTTCAGATCCATGTTTTATGAAGTCAAGATCACGTCGAATGATCCTTTTCCCTTTCCTACAGCCTCTCGTTTGTATAGACGACAACACACCAGACGAAGACGAGGCTCATTCCATGGTCAGAATCCCTTCTCCTTTAGAAAACCTGCCAAAAGTTTCAGAACTTACCATTGTTGGAACTTTCAATGGCATTGTGCTTTTGGCTGTTCAGCAGCCTCTGACTACTGCTTGTAGTACTCTTAGGTGTGACTTGATCCTATACAATCCCTTAACCCGTGTATCAAACGTACTTGTGGTTATGAATCAACTTTCTTACATTGGTAATGCTTTATCCTATGTGTTTGGATTTGGACATGGTGAGACCAAACATGACTTAAAGATTGTTAGATTTGACTTTATGTGCCATACCTCATATTATCAATGGGACATCTTTGATCTTAAAACTAGTTCGTGGAGTACGCCACAATGCATTGAACGGGATTTTTATTTTTGGGGTGACGCGGGTGTGTTTGTAAATGGCTTTTTGTATTGGGTAGTTACAAGACAACACCGTTTCAACATCTTGGCCCTCAATGTTAAGGAGATGGTATTTTCGAAGATAAAACTATCCGATGGACTTGACCCCAAAATGCTTCTTTTGGGATCCATAGGTGGATGCCTTTGCACGATTAACAGCAGTTATGACACCACTGGATTCGATGTGTGGTTGATGAGAGAACAGTGTGATGAGAACTCATGGATGAAAGCACATTCATTCAAATTCGGTTTGGAAGGTAACCGGTTCTACCCTATTTGTATTTTGGGTAATGGAAAAATTCTTTTGACATGTAGCTCAATCCAACTTGTTATATACGACACATCAAAAGATTCATATAAGACGCTCAACGCTTTGGAAACTCTTGATCATTGTGAGAGTATATATGGGATGTTTAATTTCAAGTCGTTATATGGTACTTCTAGATTCAAGGTTATACGCTCAATCGAGTATGTGGAAAGTTTGGTTTCACCTTCTTTTATGTGTTTTATCTAAAACGACCTTATGTTTTTTTTTTTTTTTTTTTTAATCTTGTGAGACGTTCTGGTTTTGAAAACCTATGATTTTTTCAGTTTAATTTCATGAGATTCGGATATGTAAACGTATTTGATTATCTGGTGCTTATGATATGTTCACGGCTTTTGGTTAAAATGGTTTCTTTGAGGCAGTCATAATTTATACCAAGCTAGTGATATATGCACACTATGGGTATGTTTGGCAAAATTAGCTGGAGGCTGGTAGCTGAAAGCTGTTAGCTGGAAGCTTTTTAAATATATTTTGGTGTTTGGCAGAGTAGCTGGAGCTTTTAATAAAATGTATAAAATGACCAAAATGGTCATAATTAAAAGATTGTAAAGAAGGTTTTTATTTTATTTTTAAAATAGAATGGGTATTTGTGTCATTTACTAACTAAAAGCTTGTAGCTAGTAGAGCTTTTTCTTAAAAGCTACTACTAGTAGCTTTTCACTGTAGAGCTTTTTCTCTAACCTAAAAGCTTCCAGCCCCTTCAACCAAACAAGGCTTTTTATTAAGTATGAGTTTTTTCTTAAAAGCTTGAAGCTTGAAGCTCCTAAAAACTCTTAAAAGCTCCTTGCCAAACATACCCTATATATCTGGATTGATTGCCATTTGTAAATGGACGTTGTTTGCAGGGGATTTACGGAAGATATATTAGGGTATGTGTAGTGGAGGGGCGTTATGGGAAAAAAAGGGTGTAGTAGGTGAGGGGCGTTATGGGGATTAAAATATTATTATTTGATTGGATGTGTTATTATTTGATTGGGTGTAGAAGAAGAGGGTATGAAAACTGATTAAAAAATAATATAAAATTGATTTGGACATTACAACGCCCGTCATGTACATAACTCTCTTCCCCCATAATGCCCCATAACACCCAAGGGGGCGGTGTTGGAGACGTTATAATAATAATGCCCGCCCACCCATATAGCACTCTACTACGAATGAACTTAACAAACTACAAAAAAAGGGGTAACAAATAAGGAAAGAATGGAGTACTTTTTACTCTTTGGCCCCAAAGCGCAAGAATCCTACTTGGTAATAAAATGGCATCACACGTAGTTTTAGACTAAAAACTCAACCAAAACACAACAAACATAAAAACACCAACATGAATCATCATCTTCCTCCTCTCCGGCTGAAGATCCAAAAATTGGACGAGCCTGAAATAGAAGCTAAAACAGGGACGACCGAGTGAGATCTTGTAAGTTCCGAACCTGCTGTGAACCTGCACAAGGCAAGAAACCAGCTTGTTAAAGGGTAGGAGGAAAGACCTCTCTGTAACCACCCTCCAGTGTGAGGATAAGTATTTGTTTAGAGTAAGAAAGTAGAGAGAGAAAGTGTGGTTCGGAGTGTAAGTATTCGTGTGTGAATTGTACTTTGTGGGGGTATTTATAGTGGTCAGCAAAGTTGTACTTTACTTCGGACCCCCTTGTACCTTCCTTCGGAAGTGTCTGACTTCTGAAGGTAATATGTACTTTCATTGGTATGGGTGACATGGCTCGGTCTACCATATGCAGCAGCTTAAGGCTACTGACCGTATCTTGTTACAAGCCGCGGCATAAATCCTTATACCTCTTCATGTCCCCCCAAGTCCTTAAGTTAATTTTTAAACTTTTAGGACTTGATCGTGTCCTTAACTTTTAATGAAGTGCCTAGCGTCAAAAGTCTCGGATCCCCTGAGGCATGTCTGTGGCTTTGGTGAGATGTCTGACACATGTCCTGAGATCTTTACGTGGATCTGATGGGACGTGAGTACCTCTTCCGAGCCATGTGGCACGTTTAAAGACAACATATCGTGTTAACTAATAGGGCGTCGGTTCAATTTTCGAGATGATTTGAGCCGCTCATTTCCTGTGACAGTTGTATTCCATCTTTGATTTTGAACGGTTTTCTCTCCTCCTATATATACTTTCCTTTTCTTTTTTACTGTTGTCATTCTTCCTTATCCTTCTCCTAAAAAAGTAACTACCCATCCAGTAGGTCTGTTTACCATCTTCAAGGAAAGATCTCGTATATTCTGTGGTTTCGAGACCTTGTAACCCAGTGCGTTTCACTTTCTTCTTCCTTCTTCCATCCTTTTTTACTTTTAAAAATGGTAAAGGATGACATGAACATCAGCTACTCGAAACTGACTCATAAGAAACTGAGTTAGTTCGTAGACACCTATAGGATTCCCCGGGAACTAAATCCAACCCTTCCCCTTCCTCAGACACCTATTTACCCTTTTCTGGAGGGGAAGTTCGGCTTCTATACTAGGGTTTCTGATTTTGCCAATTACCGCATCCCCTTCACCAGGTTCCTAATGAGGGTTCTAATGTTCCATAATGGGGTTCATATTTCTCAAGCGAACCCCTTTGGACTGAGTCAAATCAATCATTTTGAGTGTCTTGCCGAGCCTTGGGGAAGGGGGCTGATTTGAAGGTGTCCCAGTGCTTCTATAAGCTAAATTAGGTGGGGAGTTGGTTCACTTTTGAGAAGAGGAGATCCTTGGAGAGTTGCCACGACTACCAGACTACCAGCCTGAAAAACTAAAAAAAGCCAGTTCTTTTGGCTTGATGAATGATGCTTGCCTTCGGATATGGTATGGTGCGACCGTTTTGAGTCATCAGAATGGGATTTGCCCAAAGATTTTAAGTATAACCACAAGCTTTACACCCTTCTTGTTGAAAATAAGACGAGCATCCAGAAGTATCCGGAACACATCCTCGTCCTCGGCTGTGTTAGTGCGAAGTGGGATTTTGATGATAGGTGGCCTGTTATTTTGTACGATGGAGAGGGTGAGTGAGGGGTTGTGTATTTTCCTGCTTTCTTTTCGTTGTTTATTATTTTTTTTCTAATTTTTGTCTGTTTTCTATAGAAATGTCGTTGCTTGACTCTTTGAAGCTTACGTCCTTCAACGACGCAGCTCTTGAGTTCACTAGCGAAGATGTCGGGAATACTGCGCCCATCGTATCTCAAGTTGTGAAGGGTCAACAGCCCATTCGGCCGACCGAGACTCCAAGGACCGGTTCCAATGGTGCTCTGGGAGAGGGTGTAACATTCACGATTTTTTTAATGACTTAACTACATCTTTAGTGTCCTATACACACACACACACATATATATATATATAATTTATATGTTAATAGATGTTTGATTTGTTAATGTTATATGTTAATTAAATATATTTTTTTCCTACCGATAATACTAATTGCAAATAGATACAGAGTTGCGGTGATTGAATTAATATTATATTAACATTTAAAAAAAATGTATTTGGCTTGCCTTATATCTTGATTTGAATTTTGAATGCAAATGGATGATGACATACTTAATTGAAATCATTAAAGTGTTCGTATAATGTAAAATAGAGTATATGATTTAAATATGTATACATATAAATAAAACAACATAATAATATGAATTGGTCACTATCCCATGCAACAAACTTCAACCAATTATTAGCTTATATGCTTTTGATTTATCTTTCTATTTGTTTCGTTATCTTCATAAGCTACAAAATGAACAGAAGTGGCTACGGCCTATCAAACTCACCTAGTCAAAGTTGTTCCTAAGTTCTAGCCTAGTCAAAGTAGTCCCTAATTTCTAGTTTGTATTCTCTAGTTTTAGGCTCTTTCATTGTATATATATTGGCATCTCTAATAAATAAAAAATATACAATTTGATACTTTCATACGGCCTATCTAATTGAATCATAGACCTTAAACTTTTCTCATTAAAACACCATTAAACAGTATCCTTTCTTTATGACCTAATTTTACTTCCTAAACAACTTACAACTCCAATTTCTACACTATAAATACAATAGCCTACCATTCAACTCTTTATAACATTTAATAAAAAAACATTATTATCCTATCTCCCATATACTAAAGTTTTCATCCATCATTATCTCCTCTAGCTAGTTCCGAGTTTTCCAAGTAAGTATCATAATTCATTCAATATCGTTCCCTTAACGTTTTATTATTCCATTACTTATTCCCTCTTAAAAATAGATCTGTAATGCTTCTTAACCTGTAGTAAGATGTTCATAAACTTATTTTATCATATTTTAGCTAAAAACAATTTTTAAAATATTCAAAGGTGCATATAAGTGCAACCCTTGATTTGGACAGCAAGCAAAACCGAACTTAAAACCACCATAACTCTATTTTTACAACACTTTTTAAATTAAACTAAGATGCTATGATCAAGATCTTCGAATTCCGGTACCGATGGTATATTATTTGTCAAAAAACTCATCCGTTTTGACCTTTAACGAGCCCAAACAAAACAGGGGTTCAAATCTGGATGAGCTGTTTTGTCTTACATTTTCGACCTATTTGTAGGGCTCAAAAGAAAATATTTTCTAAACGAAAGTTATTCAGAATACTTTGATTTAGTTTACTTTGAATTTTCAGAAATTTTCAAGGTCATTTGATATTTTTAAAATGTAATTCAAAAATTAGCTGCAATCTGTCCAAAACATGATTTTAACAAATCTAACCTAACTAACACTCCACCTATTATTCTTTCGATTATCCTAACCGTATAAGAACTCTAGACCTTTAATATGACCCTAAAACAACACTTCTTATTACTTTAGGGCATTATTTCTAAGTGTTTGCACGCTCAAGAAAACGCACGGACTCATTAAGCACCTAACGTGATTTTACATAGCCCCCCCCTTTTACTATTTTACATTTTTTGGGTGTAACACGTTACATTCTCATATGCAATTCAACATAAGTGTCTTTGTATGATTTCTATGTTGCATTATGTCTTAAACAATACTTTGGTAAACACAATTAGACTCGCGTAATCATTAACACCGCGCAAGCCGACGATACACAATGATAGATCTATTGGATTGACAACCCCACCCGGATACGTGTACCCAGGATATGGGTAACGTGGGTAATTGTTATCGAACACATATACACAAACGAGTGAACCATATGCGTATGGGATGGACCACATTAAACATGTCACAAGGGTTGATTATGCAAACGCTTTACCAAGTAGTTTGTTTTCACATATGGACTAGATTTGCCATGACACTAGAATTGCACAAGTTTTTATACTCATGATACAATATTCAAACCCATGTAATTCTCACCAACTTTTGTTGACCCAAAATATTTTTCCAACTTAACATGTTTCAGGTTATAGTGTTGCTTGAAGATTAGAGTTCATGCTTGAAGATTTATATTTAGTGTTTCTTATTTGATGTACAAATTTCTTTTAGAACAATTGTATGTAATCCATTTAATTGATTATTGAAACTTATTATTTACCATGAGCTACTGAGCAATCGTCATTACGTGGCGCCCTGATGTTTCCGCCATTGGTTGGGGTGTTACAGAGGGGCAGACTATAGGGGTGGTAACTGAAACAACCTAAGGCGTTAAAGCTTCCGAGGGTGCGCCTCTTACTGTTGAAGATTCTACTACCGTGCTGCAAACTCAGCCTTCTGCTAGTACTGGTCCCCATGAATCCGAACCTTCTCATGAGACTAAGTCCCCTTCTAAGGAAGTATCCAGTGGTGTCGATAGTAGGGCCTTGACTGATGCCTCCGTCTCTCAAGGATCGGAAAAGAGGAAGAGGGGTAATCTTAAGGGTACCGGGGCCGGCAGTAAATCCCCAAGGAAGAAACTAAGGTTTTTGCAACAACCCCCTAAGGTATACTATAATCTCTTTGATAACCTAGAAATGCACCTTTTCGGTGGGCAATCCTCCCGTGACTCGGCCCCGGTACTTATTGTGGATAATCCTCAGGTTGGGGAAAGCAACAGGAAAATTGTGTTGGATGAAGATGAGGATGAGGAGGACGATCCTTTTACTGGGCTTGATAGCCCAGCCGTCTTTACATTATCAGAAGTTAGCTTTATATGTGCCAGACATCCAGTCCGGATAGACGGCCTTTTCCTTGACTTAACATCTTTATTAGGACTCTCTGCACCTACTTTGAATGGCTCAAAACCCTCCTTATAGCATACAAAGTACCTAAGGGGCTGTTTGGTAGCCTCTTAATGAGGCTCTTAACCATTCAGTGCTGAATGATTCAACATTCAACGCATTTGTTTCAGCCTCTGAATGGAATGGTTAAGGCTGAATCATTAAGATTTGGGATGTTGCTGAACCATTAAGCACTGAATCATTAAGCACTGAACTAGGCTGAACCTTAATGAAACTCTTATACCAATGTGAGACAAGAAAACTAACCATTAAGAGGTCCAACTTAACGATTCAGCACTTAACCATACAGACCTCTTAACAATTCAGACCTCTTAATGATTCAACACTTAATCAACCAAACAGCCCCTAAGTCTTAAAAAACCTCTTCGCACATCTGACATACCCTTTCGAATAGAGAACTCACCAGCCTTTGCATATTTGGCATAAAACTCATATGCATGCTCAATACTAGGAAACTCCATGTTGATTACAGGTTTGAGTGAATCAGGTACATCAGGAATATATGTGTTACTAGCTTGGTCGTCAACAGAAACATCAGTTGCAACACCTTCAAAACAAACGCACATTATAAAACTTCAAACGCACTTTGAAAAATAAGATTATGAATTACTCAAACGCACTCGTGTAATGTTTAGACGCACACTTAAATAATCAATAACATTTTGTAATGTTTTGGACGCACTTATCGTTATGTTTAGACGCACTTAAATGACAAAAATACAGACTATATATGTTTCATAAAACATTTAAACGCACCGATGACTAATTTGTTTTTTTGAACAACTCTCGGCCAGGACTATACAAGGCTAAAGCTCGGTCGACGCGGGATTCGAACCTGAGCATAATTTAAACGCACTTGTCATAACTGATATTCAAAAAAAAATACCTTGAATCCTTCTGTGTTCGTTGATGAGGTTCAAACTATGAATATCAAGGTCCTGGTTAGTATTTTCGAGCAGGTTTGAAAACACACAAACACATCATGGTAACAAAAAATCAGCATTAAAACCCAGATTCAAAAAATTGAGTTAAAAAACAGAGCATGATGATCTATACCATGAAAAACAATATTATCAGCAACAGGATTCGAATTCTCAGCAGAAACGCTCTGATCATCAACTGACAAGTTTAAATCTGATAAACAAAATCAAAATTAAACAAAAATTCTACTGATAACTGATTTAATTAACTATAAACATACGTACCGAACATGATGAATTAAATCGAATTAACTGTGATTATGATGATCGAATTGTGATTGAATGATAATTTGATTGAATCGTAAAATTATTGATCGCCTGGTGTTGTATAATTCAAATTCGAATTTGAAAAATCCTTTACGCATGTTATGGAATCGTTTACAAAAATACAGGGCGTGATTGTAGAAATCAGTTACGTATAATAAAAGTCTGAATTGCCCTTGGGTTTAACTTTTTTTTTTGAAAGGCAAATTTCATTAACACAAAAAAGGAACAGGGACTCCCAAGACGGGAACCCCACCCAATTACATCACATCAAAATAAAATGACTTCCAAGACTTCCAATCCACCCCACCATATTTGTCCCTATTACAAAACCATAAAAACGTTAACGATTTGACATCCGCTACAAGCTCCATAATACTCCTCGTCTTCTGATTAAAAACTCTTTCATTCCTAGCTTTCCAGAGCCTCCAACAAGCCACCATCAAGATACCATATAGAATTTCCTTCTTTCGGTTAGACCACCCCGATTCTTTAACCACCTCCATAATGTCTGAAACCGAAAAAAGAAAAATAGGCGGAAGATGAACCCAATTAGCTATACCTTGCCACATACCCGAAGCCATAATGCACCCCGTAAAAATATGATCCACACTCTCGTCTTCAAAGTTGCAGTGATCACAGCTACTATCACCATCTCTAATATGTCTTCGCCGAAGCGCCGCCTTAGTAGGAATACTATCAAGCATCACTCTCCACATGAACACATTGCACTTCAATGGCACCCATTTACACCATTGAAAACCAATAATACCATTATCTCTCGCAAGCCGATCAGTTCTCAACCACTGTTTGGCATAAAAAACCGAGAACTCCACCGGCCCACTATCATACCAAACCCACCTGTCTGGGCTGTCTATAAGGGCCTGGCCCAATAACTTCCGATGGCAATCAATAAGTTCAGCCACCTGATGGGCCCCATTAGGATAACATTTCCATTCCCATGACACCGGCCCATTGCCATTAAAACCCACTAATCGGTCCGCAACATTGCACTGTTTAAAACGTTCCAGCCGGAATAAATTCGGGAACAGGATTTTTAAAGGAACTGGACTAAGCCAGGGATCCAACCAAAACCTTATATTAAGCCCATTTCCGAGTAACCCCCGAAACATACACGCGCCACTAGACTCCCCAACTCGCAAATTTTTACAAGACTTCACAAGTTTAAACCACGTACCGGTAAACATGGACTTACTCGGAAAAACCTCCCATTGACGAGCCGACCCATGAATAGCATCAATAACCCTTCTCCACATAGAGCCAACTTCAACTCGATACCTCCAAAGCCACTTTAAAAGAAAAGCGTTATTACTTTCTCCAAGCCGGCTAAGACCCAACCCACCAAGCTTTTTAGGAAGCGTAACTTTTTCCCAAGCCACCCAATGAACCTTTCTAATAACCGAATCACCTCCCCACAAAAATCTTTTAATTAACGCTTCAAGACAATCAATAACCGCTACTGGCGCCTTATATAAAGAAAAATAATAAGATGGCAAGCTTTCCATAACAGACTTAATTAAAACCAAACGGCCCCCAATAGATAACACCTTGGACTTCCATTTAGAAAGTCTATTTTTAAACACCTCAACCACCGGATCCCAATTCCTAATCCTCCCCATATTGGCGCCCACCGTAATCCCCAAGTACTTAAACGGAATATCTCCCGCACAACACCCAAGCATCTGAGCCCTCTCCCCAACCTCGGTCATATCCAACCCCACCCCAAACAAGGTGGACTTCTGAATGTTAATACGAAGGCCCGAGCACAAATGAAACACTCTAAGAACCCGACGCAACGTCTCAAAATTACAATCAGACCACTCCCCCATAATCATGGCATCGTCCGCATACAGCAAGTGAGAGAGGACCATACTACTATTAGGAAGAGCAATGCCATTAAACGAACCCAACCTACACGCCTTTCTCATCATACCAGCTAGAGCTTCCATAACAATAATAAATAAAAAAGGAGAGATAGGATCACCTTGTCTCATACCTTTTTCACAGGAGAATTCGAACGTAGGAGAACCGTTAACAAGCACCGACGATCTAGCAGACGATAAAACACCTTTAATCCACATACACCACACCTCTGGGAAACCCATTTGTCTCATAATAGATACAAGAAACTCCCAATTAACATTATCATAAGCCTTAGCAAAATCAATCTTAAACATGAACATCTTCTTTCCACTTCTTCTAGCCCAAGAAAGAACTTCACTAATAATCATCGGCCCATCAAGAATGTATCTGCCTGCAATAAATGCTGTCTGCGTATCCGATATCAAACTATCAGTCACCTTCCTCAACCGATTCGCTAGCACCTTAGAGATAACTTTGCTAATCACACCAATTAGATTAATAGGGCGATACTCTCCAAGCTCCACCGGATCTTTGACTTTAGGGACTAAAGTGATAAACGAAGACCCCACTCCCCTACTAATATCACCTGTCTCCGCGAAAGATCTAAATATATCCATAAAGTCACCTGCAAACAAATGCCAAAATTTTTTAATAAAACAAAAATTAAAGCCATCTGGACCCGGCGCCTTGTCACTCCCACAATCCCAAACCGCTTCTTTAATTTCTTTCTCAAGGAATGGAGTAATAATGTTTTCAGCAACTTGAGGCTCCAACTTCTTAATATCATCAACAATTATCTTCGGCCGAATCTTAATATCTTCAAGGAATTTCTCTTTGAAAAAACGAACCACCTCACGCTTAACCACCTGAGGTTTCGTCTCCCATCTATCTTTAATAACCAAACCCGGGATAGCATTTGTCACTCTCCTCGAATTAATAACACCATGGAAAAAAGAAGAATTTTCATCCCCCTCCTTCGCCCACCTAACTCTAGCTTTTTGTTTCATATCCCGGACATGTAACAGTTCCAATTCCTTAACTCTTTTACCCGCTTCTTCTATAACCCAAACCTCGGCTTCAGTTAAATCGCGATCCTCCAAAATCAGCTCCAATTCTTTTATTTCAGCCCGTAAAGCTTCGATCTCCTCCTTCTCACATTTAACTTGCTTGATATGCCACTCTTTTAATATATTTCTCAACACCCTAAATTTGCCCATCAAATTCAAATCTGGAACCGTAGACAAAGACAAATTAGCCACGGCTCCCTCCACAACTTCTACGAACCCTTCCCGACTAAGCCACGAATTATAGAATCTAAACGGTTTAGCGCCAAAATTCCGGGACTCAATCTTCAACACCACCGGGCAATGATCCGACTCGACCCGGTCCAACACTCTATACTCCGCATTAATCCACTTATTCATTATAGACCAAGAAACAAACACACGGTCAAGGCGACTAAGCTTATTACCGGCGATATATGTGAACCTCCTACCTCGTAACACAAACTCATGAAGCCCGGACTCTTCCAAAAAATCATTAAACTCCATTGTCTCCCCTTCATGAAACTTGGAGTTTCGCCGCTCCGCACGGTCCCTAACAGAATTAAAATCACCCGCAACGATCCACATCTCATCATCATTCACAAGCAAACGCTTTAGCTCTTCCCAAACCAACCGCTTATCCACCAACTTCTGAGGACAATACACATTAAAAAACGCTACCTTCTGACCATCATTATTCATATACCCCGATACCCCAAGCACATTTCTATGTTTATACACCGCCACCTTCGTGAACAGTTTAGGATTCCAAATCGATAACAAACCACCCGACCGGCCCACCGCATCTACATGCTCATAAGCGAACTCCCCAACACCCCAAAAACTACCAACATTCACCCCTGCCAAGGACTGAAATTGGGTTTCCTGTAACATCACAAAACCAACCTCATTCACCGACTTTAAATTTTTTAACCACGAACTTTTAGCCGTGGACCCCAACCCCCTAATATTCCAAGAGATGCAATTCATGAGGAAACCGATTGAAAACCTTCATCGTTAATCATTTTCCTTATAGGCTCTTCGTACCCGTTCATATTCGTCGCGCCCAAAGCGTGCCCCAACCCAACTGTTGCACTAACCTCTTTAGTCATTTCCACATGATCCGATAACACCTCTACCCCAACCGTATTACTCTCACCAACCACCGCTTCCGACATAGCTATCTCCTTCGTCCGATCACACTCCTTAAACCTGGACTGTCCTTCTTGAATGTTAAAGATAAAGCGGTCAATATCATAAGGATCATCACCACCGTCTCTAGCCCGTTTTTTCGGCCTCTCCACACCCGTAGGCGACGGAGACTTATCGCCCCGAGATTTCTTACGAAAGCAGCCACGTTTCTTTTTCTTAGTACCCGAAAAATCAGCCTGAGCCGGCATACTAAAACCCACCCCATTATCCTCTTTACTGTTCACGTGGGATTCATGCATAGACGCAGCATGCACACCATGCAAATCATTCTCCCCTATACTATCCCTTTCATTAACCACATTCTGTTGCTTGTTCGCCATACTATCAACCATAGGTCGCTTTTCTTTACTCAACTCCTCTACCTGTTCCAAATCCTCCAATCCAATACAATCTGGACTCCAATCCTCTCCATCTTCCTCTACAACCACCAAACAAGAAACATTCCTCCACTTCAAGTTACACGACTGATTAATACGCTTAGCCGAAGTAACTAGAACACCAATCTTCACAAAGGAAAAATCTTCCATAGAATCATCAATATCAGCGAGCTTAACCACTCTACCAAACTTCGATCCAATCAATCCCACCACCCTATCATCTAACAAGTATAGTGGGATCCCAGAAATGCGTAACCATGCGATACGATCAATGGGATAATTTTTTCCTTCCCATAACTCCAACGATTCAAACACTAAACCCCATACTTCCTTGGTACTCAAGAAATCCATCATACTTTCTTTTTCATCAAACACCAAAAACACCGATAACCCGCCAACATACCGAATCTTCACATGTTTCATTCTCACTTCAAGTAACCAACTTTTTAAACTCATTAGTGCCTGGAAATCTCTTGTTAAACCAGCCAACGCCCACCCCTTCCATAGCGCATTACCTACAAAATCATCGTCCACCACTATCTCATCCAAGACAGCGTCCTTGTTAAGTCCCAACAACGAGTCTCTGAATGATCTCCCCTCAACATTACTCGCACCATTCTGCCCTCCCACATTCGCTGACACATGTTCTTCCTGCACCGGAGCCCTACCCTGATTACTATCTTCCACCGGAACCTTCTTCGTATCATCCTTCCTAGTAATCCTTTCCCCATCCACAAACCTGGCCAGTACAATGAACAACTTGTACGAACCAATCCACACGTCCTTCAAATCCCTCTCTAAAGCAATCGGGTCTTTAACATGGATAAACGACACAAAACCGAATCGTTTACCTAATTTGTCATACTTCCTAGCAATATACGTCCCTTGTATACTCCCATACCCTTTAAGTACTCCATACAAATCAGCCGATGAACAACCCGCAGGAAGATTAGAAACAAAGTATTTTGTTACCTTAAAATCGTTCGCCTTCGATCCCGCTTCATCATTGCGTTTCCTTCCCTTTCTACTGTGTGCATCATACCATACTCCCTCCTTGAATTGATCCTTGGCCGTCATCTTCAGAGTTGAAAACCTTTTCACCTTTTCTGCCGCCTCCGAACTTTTAGGAGGAGTAGGGTTTCATCGTTGTGACACTTGATAGATGATACTGCTTGATCGACCTTCAAAAAGCTTCGAGTCACGTATGTTTGATTTAGTAGATTCCTTGGGTTTAACTGAGATTAAGGTTAATTATAGTTTGGTTAGGTTAATTAGGGTTTGGTCAAGTTGGCATGTGGCATCACCAGGTTGCTTCTTACACTTCTTACGTTAATATTTTTTGTATCGGATACTTTCTCCAAAGTTTATTATGTATTTTTTTCATTAATAAAAAAACCCTATTCTTTTCCATAGCCACGTTATTGAACAAGAATCTAGCCACACCTATGACTCCAACAACCTTAAATCAACCCAAATCAGTCATGGAGAACTTTCCAAACTACTCGTAATCTACTGCGGTGATTCACGAGATCCGAATACCAAATAACATGTTACTACTTTCCATATGTCATTCTAATTACCGACCCAGATCATTGGAATTTCCAATCTTAGAATACGTATTTTGAAACAACCTTATAAAAGTCAATGCTCCCTCGTCTCGAAAGGCACCACAGTCACAAACGTTTTCCCGCACTCAAAATCGCCCAATGTGATCAACACTCATACAGATTAAAGAAGAGATCAAGAAAACGATAAAGCATTTTTGGTATTTTAATGTAGGAAATGGTTTTCTTTTTAGTCGGATATCCGTTTTACTATCCGAATTAGTATCCGAAATGTTAAAGGCAATTAAGTTATATATAATTCGAATAGTCGATTTTTACCATCCCTACTAATAATGTGGTTAAACAAATGCGTTGCTATCCGAACCTTCTTTGTAGATTGGAAATGCTAAATTACCAAATCCATTGCACTCAACAATTTTTTTTTTCTTTTTTGTGACAGCAGTATTCAATCGTGAATCTCTTTTAAGATATCAGTTTCTGGTTCACAAAAAATATTATTCACTAATATATGAACAATATGCATAGTAAAATATTATTCGGCCAAAGGCATTATAGCCCAACGACATCTTGGTGGTGAGATAAAACTTAGGGACCATAAGGTCCTGGGTTCGAATCTCACAAAGGGGGTTTTCTCATAATTATGAGTTTCCTCCTGAATTGGTGACTTGGTGGTGAAATATGATCACGTGACAACATTGGTGGCATGATGATTCCAATTTGTTGACCTTTCAAAAAAAAAAAGTAAAATATTATTCGATTGGGTCACTAAATGCATTGCACTCATTTGTTGGCATTTCAAATTTCGTTTAGTTAGTTACTAAGAGCATTCGCATCCCCTCAACCATTTTATACCATACAATATAACAAAAAATTATATTTTTAAAAATTTATCTTTCATTTTTAAAAAACCCTTCCACATCCCATCCACTATATTTATCTTTATCTTACTTACAAACATTTATTTTATTATATTCCTCGTTAAAAACACTCACAATAATTTGATGGAAGTGAATAATGGCTTTTTTATATAAAAAGCTAGAAGCTGGGGCGGACCTAGCTAAAGGCTAGGGGCAGCGCCCGTTGCGGCTCAATTTTTCGCGCGAAGTGCAATTTTTTTTATTTTTTACGATTTTTGTAAAACGTTACTACTCAAAGAAAATTTACGTTACTACTAAAATTAAATTTACGTTACTACTAAACTAAATTATACGTTACGACGTTACGTTACTCGAAAAAAAAAACGTTACACATTCTAAAGTCTAAACCCAAGTTTTATAAACCCAAATAAAACCTAAGTTCAACTACCCAACTTGGAGCCCAATGCATAGCCCACCCCACCCATCAAGCCCATCCTTGTCCTAAGATGAAGCTTATTAAGACGGATTTATGCAATAGAGCTGGTTGGGGCTATTTTAACAATGTTTTGATTTGTGCGGTTGAAAGAACCACTTTTGATAAAGTAAAAGAAGATAACATAGTAAAAATTGTATATCTTACAAACAATGGGATCCTCTGAAACGTCAATCCACGCTTGTGCTAACGGGTACAACTCTTCGTCATCCCATGGTTGTACATTTTTTCGCGCGGGGTTCGGTTTCTTTCTTTTTATGGGATTGTTTTTGTCGCCCGGTTGGTCGCTCGGGCTCTTGTTCCGACTCCGGCTCTTGGGTCTCCGAAACCGAGATTAGGTCTTGCCAAGCTTGTAATGACCCGAACATTTGAGAAGACCCAAAGATTTGGGATGACCCGGAACCTCCAATGTTGAAGTTATATGTGTTCGGGTCCCATCCCATGGGTTGGTTTAACAGGTTCATAAAACCTGCTTGGTTTTTAACCGAACCCGGAGCAATGAGTTGATTAGGCTCGTCAGACGATTGAGAACCGAAACCTCGACCGAAAGGATTCATCTTTGTGAGTTGAATGGTATGTGTTTGAATGTGTGTGTGAAGAATTTGAATGTTTGTGTGAAGTGTTGTGTGTTAATATGTAAATATATATATATATATATATATATATATATATATATATATATATATATATATATAAAGTGTTTATTTTTTTTATAAAACTTCACCGTTTTTGAACGGTCCAACCCAAACACAAACCAACGTCTCATCAAAACGGTCAAATACATTGTTCCTCATGCCATAACGCTTGTCATCTCCATAACATCCCAACCCATAACGCCTCCATAGCACCGGCGGGGGCGGTTTTCCCGACGCTATGGAGGTCTAAAACGCCCCATAACGAGAATTCAAAACGCCCACTACGGGTATCCTAAGAGGGTGCGAAGATGAGAGATGTGAATTTTTTTCATACTGTCAAAGATAAACCATAAATATTTAAATCCCCTAACACGGTTAAAGATAAAAGCATGTGGCTTCAATGCATAAATCCCGAATCCTAAATAACCACACAATAATATCCAAGTTAACACAACCACAAAGTGTTCAAAAGACATAATCCAAATACAAGAAAACGACTAAGAGGCTGTTTGGTAGCCTCTTAATGAGGCTCTGAATCATTCAGTGCATTCAACGCGTTTGTTTCAGCTTCCGAATAGAATGGTTAAAGCTGAATCATTAAGACTTGAGATGTTGCTGAACCATTAAGCACTGAATCATTAAACACTGAACTATGTTGAACCTTAATGAGGCTCTCCTACCAATGTTGGACAAGAATACTAACCATTAAGAGGTCCAACTTAATGATTCAGCACTTAATCAACCAAATAGCCCCTATACATTCCTTATAATACGTAACCACTGCATCAGCTCCATTTCTCCCCATTTCTCTTCATGCCACAAAAATCTCAACTTTTACTAACAAAAAAAAGTAGAGAACAAACAATTAGCAATTCATTAAAAAACCATAATAAGTTGCATTTCAATAAGACTAGAGCATGCCTAGATCAGTTTGAAACTAACCCTAAACCCCATTTACAAAATTAAGGGGACAAGAGATTTTATTATAAAAGACATGTAATACGAAAACATACCTTAAATTTTAGAAAGTATAAAGCTTCCTGTTACCAATGAGTTGATTGTGCTTGAAATATAATCATCCTTTTTCACTATGACGTTCGTAATCCTAAATGAGTCTGTGGCAACCAAGACATACTCGAAATCTCGACCAAGATTTATTTTATAAACCATTGCAAAACAACTTTTCAATATATTCTCCAAGTTGATTTCGAAGAAATAATCCGGGGCTATGACATGTATTATTTGGGCTCCGAATTGTTGAAGAAGACGCTTGATGTTATGGAATGCTGACTCAGCTATGAAGCAACGAGGGGGCGCACACGCTCCCGCCATGGGGAGGTCATCAAAATCAATCATGTCCATAAGGATGAGATCATACCTGCGTCCTTTATAAGGAGCACATGCTTCAACAAGATTACTGTCTTGGGGCATTGCAACTTCATTTCCCAACTCAGCTATAACATTGAAGGCATCAAATCCATAAACTTTGTTCACCCCTTCCCTTTCATTGGAAATGGAAGAGTTGAAACATGTCGCTCCAAAGCCCTGAAGATTAGGATCTTTCTCTACACCCAATACCCGAGCATTGAACTTGGGTTTAAAAACTCTTTCGAGGATCGCTACACCGGATCCTAAAGACAAAACTTCCATTTGATCATCTGTCATCTCAAACTTATATGCTAAATGCATTTGGATTGTTTGAATTCCGAATAACATAGCTTGTATGTCCATAGTAAGTTTCTGCAGGTTGACTGTGAACATGGAATGATCTCCAGGGTAGCACTCCGTCAAAGTTTTCAAAGTCCAAACTAAAGGAGAGATGCCATCTCGTTTGGACAAGACACAATCTGCCTGATAAAAATTTGGGATATATTCGAACCTCATCCTCCTCCTGAATTCATTTCCTAAGGTGTGGATTGATATTTCAGCAACTTCAACATATATTCCACTGTGATCAGCATCAAAGGCTGGTAAAATATGCTGGATCTCTTTTTGGTGGTCTAACCGCATCAGAGAGACACCAAGACAGATATCTTGGATCTCCCCATTAAGTCCACTGTGAGCTTTATTACGCGGGTCGTCTTGGTGGATTGGTAGATCTTGTAGACAATTATATACCTTGGACGATGTTTCTGTGGGTTTCACTCAAATCAGCCGAACCACATTTCTAAATTGATAAAGTAGACTTTGAAGGCCAATATGCGTGGAATAGAGCATATCATGTTGTCTTCCCCTTGGAACAAACAACGTTCCCACTAAAGGGGGTTTTCCAACAGGGAAAGAAACCCAGGAATCAACAACTGAGATTAGGATCTCCTCAAAGTTTAAAAAAACAGAAACGAGCCTTGAGTCGTTTTTCTTTCGCCTCATGAGGCATAAGCCTCGAGGCAAACCGAGGCGTAAGCCTGAGGCGTAGTCAAAAAATAAATATAAAAATTACGTGTCTATAAAAACTAAAATATCTGACCTAGAAAAGTCTAAAACATCAAAAACACACATCAAAAATGAAATAATTGACCCAAAAGTCTTAAGAAAAAAAAAAATCAAAAACACCCTAAACCACCTGAGGCGGACTTGAGGCGAACATTTTCTTAGCGCCTCAGCCCTTAGAGGCGTATTTATAATTTGAACCTCATGAGGCGCGCAAGCTCGTTTTCTTAGAGTTTCACCTTGAGGCGCGTCTCGAGACGTACGCCTCACCCGTTTTTTTAAACCATGGATCTCCTCATTCCCTGGGTAATACTTGAGTACATCTTGATTTTCAGTTCGAAGTGTGAACTCTAATACTCTCCCCGCATGAAATTCTCTAAGGTGTTCACGGTTGAGTGCTGCCACTGATAACATAAAGAAACAACTAATTAAATAGCAAGTAAACCCCAAAATATATTTATTACTTTATATTCAACAACATAATTATCCTAGAATCTAGTTGTCATCCTACGAAAAAATACAACAGGAAAATTCTGAGGTCTATGAGTGAGAAAATAGTGGGTATACAGTATACTACTCTAGATTAATTATCACTAGCTTGCACTTTTAAAAATTTTAAGCAAACTTGACATCTCTCCTACGAAAAAAGACAACAGATAAAGCATGAGGGTGAAAAGACAACACACTATTAAAAAATTATGAGGTATGCCTAATATGAACTTTTAAAAAATTTAAACAAACATAAAAATATAAAGGTGAGAGATAAACAAGTAGCAACAAAGCAAAAACCGTTCAAAAAAAAAAAAAAAAAAAAAAAAAACCAACAAGACTTATATGTAAAAATGTTAGCTTTATAACTCATACGGTTTTTAGCACTAAACCTCTCTTAGTTATGAGTTATGACTGGTATGAACTTTCATAAATTTTAAACAAACATAAAATGAGAGATAAACAACTAACAAACAAACATAAAACATAACGGTGACATATAAACAATTAACAACAAAGCAACAAGATTAATATACATGTAAAAATGTAAGGAGATTAATATGCAAAAATGTAAGCTTTAAATACAGTGTTACCTTGTTAAGGAGTTGAAGCCGCCATTAATTAGAGCTCACCTACCAACCTAAAGGAGACAGGGGAGAAATATGGCAAGACAAGGCGAGAGAATGACGGCTATTTATATGTACAACCCTAAAACCCTAGCTTGCTTTAAATATTTGATTCTAACAATTATATTTTATTTTATTTTATTTTGTTGAACCGCTAACAAATCAAACTTGAGTATTCTTGAGGCATCCTTTCGACAAATTCAAGTACTTCGAGAGTAACCGAGTTGTTAAACACCAATTCACCCACCCGCCCGTAGGCACGACGATGAAATTACCGATAAAACCCGTGTGGCTCAAAAATCGAACCCAAGATTTATAGAGTCTTCTATCATTGCCCACTAATATCTCTACCACTCTACAAAGGTACTAACCATGGTAAGGTAAATATAACTAACACGGGTAAAGTTAAAATCCCACAAGGTACTAACCATGCAGGTGGGTTATCCAGTAATATGCCATGTTCATGCAATGGGGTGAGGCTACAGAATCAGTACATATAACGGGTTGTTTTATTACTATAAAAAGGAGAAATTTGATATCTATGTTATTTATTTTTTTAATAAAGGAATAAAAAGTAATGTTTAAAATTTTCGGAAAGATGAGATTTGGCCACCTTATCTTGCTCGTGTGTCACATTGATTAACCAAAAATGTACATTCTCTGTTGTCTAGGAATACATATATTATTGAGTAAATTATAAAAAAAAAAATTATAAAAAAAAAACCGTCCTTTATATTTACGAAAAATTGAAGGTTTCCTCATTTATATTTAAAAGTTGTCGATTACATCTTATACGTTAGTTTTTTGTTGCAGGAAAAGTCATTTATTACTAACTGGGATTATTGTATGAATTACGTCCCCTTAAATGCCTGGCATGCGAAGGTATTATTGTCAATTCAATAAAAAAATATATATAGTAAAACCAATAACCCATTTAAACACACGATTTGCCGTACTAGGAGAATGAAGGCTGTCCGATTTGCCGTAAGGCCTGCCTGGATAAATACGGGGAACATGCAGTTTATTGTAAGGAGTTACCCAGTTTCAAATATCGGCATGATTGGGTTCGAGACATTCTGTGGGACATTTTAAGACGGGCTGAGATCTTAGCCAAGAAGGAGGCCCCTGTAAACTTCCTCTCGGATCCAGCAGAAGGGAGATCCACCCTACGACCAGCAGATCTCCTTGTCTTTGGGTTGGCCGGGGGGGGGGGGGGGGGGGAAGCATGCTGCATGCCTGTGTTGACCTGACGGGTGTATCTTCCCTAGTTGGGTTGAGAGATAGTGGCTTTGTAGCAAAGCAAGCGGTGCGGAAAGCAGAGGCAAAAAAGGTAGAAAAACATGCTAAAGCCTGCGAGGAGAACCAACATGTTTTTGTACCCTTGGCTTTTGATACCTTTGGCTCATTGGCACCGGAGGCTGCCCGTTTCCTGATCAAGGTCCAGCGGGTTATTCATAGTAGTGTCTCGGCTCCGGGTGGGTAGGGTTACGTTTTTAGTAGATTATGATTTGCTATTCAGAAAGGGGTGACGACACAGCTTGTTGCCCGTCTGCCCGCTATTTTGTTGTAATTTTGTTTGTCTTTGAAATGAGAATAGAACACATGATCATTCTCCATTGTCTTGGATATACATTCAACTTCTAGGTATTTTTATAGAATAACTACTTCTACTAGATATAATTATCAATTTCACCGTTCCCAAGCCAAAGGGCATCCTTTAAGGATGTATTTATACAGTGGCTCCATTGATGTCCAAAAAAGAGTTGAAAGTTATGTATGGTAAGTTTTATTTCTACACAAACTTACTTTAAAACTTCAAAATAACAATGGGAATTCCGCGTGATACAATAGAAATTCTGTTAGTATGTTGGTTCGGTCCGTTATTTTAGATACTTGCTATGGCAATAGATCAAAGTAGTGTAGACCAACTGAATTTGAAAAAAGAACACATATATTTTTAAAACAATCCTTATTTACCCAAATATCCAATCCTTTTAGCCTTTTTCCGTTAGCGTAAAACCAAAATTTTTTAATTATTTTTTTAACGGCTACTTTATCTCCTTTTTAAATATACCATTTTTTTTTGTCAGTTATGAAACTTAGAACTTCCAACCTCCCATTTAAAACCACAACAGTTTTACTATCACACCACAAGAGAGTGAGGCAAAAATAAATATTTATTGATTTTATTTAAACAAAAGCAAGGTAATATTTAGGGGAATTGGATTTTAATAATTCATACTTTGCCTCATTGGTTGACAATAATCTGTACTTAATAAATTTCCCATAACAGTCCCAACTTTCCACATATTGGCCAACAATGAACTTTTCAACTTTCAAACTCTTTCAGTTTTGAAAATGGGTTAGTTTTCAGTTAACAAATGTTCATTGACGGCCAATACTTTGAAAGTTGGGACTGTCGTAGGGAATTTCTTAAGTACAGATTATTGTCAGCCAACGAGATAAAGTTTCGATTATTAAAATCCAATTCCCCTAATATTTATAGATTTATATATATTACCTTTGGCCTAGTATATTCAAATAAAATATAACTATCCCGCTTAATCCAATAAAAATTTAACACTAAGTTTAATAGTAAAACCTTAAGTCGTGAGCTGACAGTTTTGACTTCTTTATATTATTAGTCGCTTGATATCACCCTGCGCCGAAATGAGACAATTGTTCTTTGTAATATGCTCATCGCTTCACTGGCCTCAACCTAAGCCTCATCCTCGGACACTCGGACCTCAATATTGGTGTTATTAACGGACAGTTCGACCTTAGTTATCACTGACAACGAAAACATTAAACAAAACATCCCAATTTTATCGTTGTGCAAATTATTCTCCGCTAGTTGCTTGCACGCAACCTCGCTCCAAAAAAATTGAGCTCGAAAAATGATCGCTTGCTTTCCGACTCGGTTGTAAAAAAGCCTCTCAGCTCGGTTCGTTTTGTAAAGGAACCACGCACGAGCAAAGGTCCGTTGGGTTCGGCTCGGCCGTGAACAACCCTAGGTGTGGTAAGGGTTGAAAGGGGAGTGAAACGTGTCTGCCTTGTCAGCGGAGGGGTTCCACTTTCTACGCCAAAAACTACGTGATGGTTCCACCGCTTTCACGCCACTTCCACTTCTACCAAACATATCCAATGGGGTTTGCCACATGGGCGGATCTACGTATAGCCATATGGGTTCACCTGAACCCAGTAAGTTTTGAAATTGTAGTAGAAGTCTAAGTAAAGATCTGGAATGCACCCATAATAATATATAAAGTGAACCCATAAAAAAATAGAAAGTTTTGTAGTGGTTAAATCGTTAACCTTTTTTTGGAAAATAGGTTAAATCGTTAACCTATAACCGAATGATACATGTTCGATTATGTTCCTTTCCCATATCACGTTCCCTCTTTCCCCATGTCCGTCAAGAACTCCAAGCTCCCAGTCTTTCTCCACGCAATATCTTAAGTGGTGTTGGTGGTGTGAAGAAGCTTCGCACCTCCCTCTCCCATTCTACGCGGTGTAGTTGGTTGACAAAATAGGCACCACTTGAAAAAACATGGGCACTTTTAAAAATAAAACAGTCGAATAATAAAAAGATTAAGGTGCTAGCACTATTTATTTTCATTGCGAAATTAGAGTAAAGTAATTACAAAACTAGAAATAGTAAGTAAAGACTGAAAACAAGATAGTGATGGTTCGAGGGATGGCGACATGTCGGAGATCTTTCAACGAAAAATCCGGGATTTAGGGGTTTATCTCACTCGACGGCTTCCTGAAAAAAGTCAAAACACTACTTTTTTTTATTGTTTGAAATTCTTGTGATCTGAATTGATAATCAAATCAATAAGACCGGGTGTACTACAGCGCTATTTGAGCGTGATTGGCAAACATGGCCCCCCATACCGTTACAGAGGCGCCATCTTTCAAAAAAAGGGGCCGACGTTATATACATAACGCTATGTAACAATTAAACTATCCAATAATTGATTGACACGTGGAGGGGCAACGTTTAAATTTTTTAAACGGTCAAAAATTGAACCGTTGGTTTTTAATTTAATTCAAACAGTTATTCTTTTTACTTTATATATACACACTACACAAATAAACACACAAGAACAAAAACAAACACACATCAAACTAAAAAAAACACCACTACAAACACAAAAATGTTTTCCTACCGTACACCTTTTGTGGTCTCGTCTCGCCCGGACAGCTCGAATCTTACGTGGCCAAACACTACCCAACGGCCACCCAATATTAATTGGGGCAATTTCAACGTGAACACAATGGGACACACTCAATTATTTAGCATGCCGGGTCAATTTTTTCAAGGGCCAATGGGGTTTGCGTCAAACATGAACGTAAACTATGGCCAAGGTTCTCAAGAGGAGCCCGACCAACCATGTCAACGGGGCGGGGGGGGGGGGGGGGGTGAGACGCTCGCAAAAAAAAAAAAGAAGAAACTAACGCGCCTCGTCAAAAAAAGAAGTATGAGCGTTGGGCGAAAGACGAGGAGTTTGCTTTAGCGCGGGCTTGGCTCGACATTTCGGAGGAACCCCAAGTGGGTTAGTATATATATATATATATATATATATATATAGGGTTAGGATAGTTTGAGAACTCATGTGAGTTCTGAGAACCATAGAAACTCATCTGGACCATTGATCACACATATCTAATGGCTGAAAATGAATATAGATTAGGTTTTGTCTTGTTGTGAAACTATATATTTTATTATGTTTTTTTAAATGGAAAAGCTACTGCAAGGGTAGTTTTGGTATGAAACAATAAAAATCATCTGACAAGTATATCAAGTCATTGGCCCACTCTAATTTTGAAGTTTAAATTTAAAAGAACCTCTCTCTCCCCCTCCCCCCTCCCCCCCTCTCTCTCCACACCGCCTCCCTCGCCACCGTTACCACCATAACCTTCGCCCCACCACCTGAACCCCAAAACCCATCGGATCCCTTAAAAAAGACAGGTTTATGTGTTTATCTTGTGTGTTTGGAGGGGTGTGTTAGAGAGAGAGAGAGAGAGAAGGGGATGTAAATCTGGACAGTATACGGTTTTAAATTAAAGAGAGAGAAAAAAGGACTAAAGGGGTAATCATTTCAACTTTTAAATTACTAAAATACCCATTTAAAATCTATACTATATTATAATGTATGAGTGAGGGGTATTTTAAGATACCCAAAAGTTAAGAACTAATTTTTCATTAACAGCCTTAAAATGAGGGTAAAATAGTCATTCATACATTATTTACACTTTAATACCGTATCTTATTTACACTTTAATTCCCTAATTTTTAGTTAGTAATTACATTTTCCTCCCCTCCCCTACAAAATTATAATTTCTTTTATTTAATTCTATCATAACTTTAAAACTATTATATTTTAAAAACATTCGAATATACCATGACGACCGGCTCATTTTTGTCGACGTGTCGGTGTTTGTCGTAGTCGATACCGATGTGTGGATTGAAATGTACAAGAAAGAATGCTTTATGTACAAGTGATTATTGCATTTTATGTTTTAAATACTAACTAGATGAAATATAATATGGATTTATTGTTAATATGGATGTTAAATCATAACACCATTTCATGATCAAGTAAAACTCAAAATTGTAAAATTGAATTTGGTGTTAAATACTGTTCCGTCCAATAATGAAAAATTCACATAAATCAAATGCAACGATTTAAAAAACCAAACAGGGCACTCGAAATCTACATATCAGCTTTGATGATTCTTGAAATATGATAATGTTGTTAAACATTATGGTTCATCCTTGTTTTGACAGACAAATAATTTGTCACACGGTAACAAAACTGCAACACAAGACTAGGCTCTAAGAATGCTTTATCACGTTTGTTACTGATAGCTTCAATTGTAGTACCCTATTTAAATAATCAACGTTAGCAATACGTGCATATGTATATAGGTATGCATGTATATATTAATAGGTATATACTCATTAAACTTTTAAATATATATAATTAACTAAATATATAAAACTTTAAAATAATTAAGTTTAGAAAAAATATAAAAATGCATTGTAGATATTAATTGTAGGTAAATTTCTTTTAAAAACCCCAGCTGCATCAATTTGGTAGAAAACAAATGATGCATATTATATATCCATGTGATATGAACATCAATGTTAATAACAACAAAACTCCCTAATTTGAAGAGGTTCTTTTTAACAAAGTTTTAAAAAAAGATAAATGCACTGAATTCGGTATTCACCGAAAACACAATAATTTTTTACACTTTAGTCAAAGATAAACAAAATTTCCTAATTTAAAGGGGTGGGAAAATCATCAATTTCAAAATTTAAACTATGTGCTAACCTACTGAAGTTTACCATATTAAATTTCATAATTTAAAGTGGTGGGAAAATCATGAATTTGAAAATTAAACCATGTGCTAACATACTAAAATTTATCCTATAAATACATACAAATGCACACCTATTTCACTTGCTAAAATATGTAGGCATGTATACTGAATTCAAAAGTTGAGGCTTCTAATGTTGGTTATTTGTTAGTTTATGGTTTTCATTAGTCCCATTTTACTAATTATACCTTTTTATACATATCTTAATCATTTAAGTGTTAACTTCTTGGTTATGCAGATTCATTTAGATGAAAAACATACGGAGATGAACAAACCAATAGCCATACAAGCGTCTAAAGTAGCGTCTAAGGTTGTATTTATTAATGTTTAATTTTTTAATATTAACATGGCTGATATTTTATGTGGTATATTGTATGTGTTTTATTACAGGATAATGGTGATAATAGTGTTGAGATTATTTGCTATGGTGCAATGTTTAGTCACTGCAAATCTAATATTCAACATGAACTTAGTGAATATGTAATATCAACATTTATTTAATCTTCTATTAACTTGTGTATTAAATATTTTTAATTTATTTTAAGGATCAAGTGCATGAAATTAATATTAAGAGATCCAAAAGGCTCTCTTAATAGAAATGGAGTCAAGTTATTGATCTAGACAGTTCTGATGAAAATGACAAAGAAGACATATTTGATGACA
Organism: Ambrosia trifida; assembly: GCA_028751855.1. Taxonomy (NCBI): domain Eukaryota; kingdom Viridiplantae; phylum Streptophyta; class Magnoliopsida; order Asterales; family Asteraceae; genus Ambrosia; species Ambrosia trifida. The sequence goes on along the minus strand of CM054122.1, from coordinate 192,259,912 downwards.
CTTTAGATAGGAGAAAATGGAGCAAACTCATCCTCACCAAAAGATGTAATAATCAAACATGGAGATATACAAGAAATTTCAGTGATCGTTCTTGATAACGAATGGTGGGCAGACAATATAGATGAGATCATGCAGACTTGGAACGTGTATGATTAAATTGATCTCATGATTCAAGTAGTTCACTAGCTTTTATTTTTTTTTTTAACTTTTATGTTTATTAATACTTGTTTTTCCTTTTGTATGTTAATTTATTTTATCAAATGTTTCTTAAAAGTGCTTTACAATTTAAATGTTAAATCTTTTTAGTTACTAGACATGTGTGACGCTTATGACATATATCCACCGCAATGATGCAACAACAAATACTATACGAATTTGAAATAAGTACCGAAATAAAAGGTGTCACTCCCGTCGCATCGCGCGGGTTTCCTACTAGTACTGTAAAATGACATGGTTACCCCCTTATTAAAGTATTACAAAATATTAAAAATTGGGGATGTGTCACATTTTGATTGGCTTAGGTGAGTTCTCAAGTTCTCGCAACTCAGACGAGTTCTCAAATTATCCGGATCATATATATATATATATATATATATATATATATATATATATAGAGGTTCGGGTACAAAAGTCTCTTTTTGTGAGAAGGGTAAGAAGGTCTGTGAGAGTGACACATGGCAGAAATTTAGTTTAGTCTTAGGGGCATTAAAGTAATTACATACATATTTAAGATTTTATGTAAATTTAAATATTTAATTAAGGTGAGAGATTATAGGGATATTATTCAAATCATTAAACAATCATATGTGTCTAAGAATTCATCTATATATATACGAATGTTTCTGACAACCACTATTTTTTAAAGATAAAACACACTAATTAACAAAACATACAATACACTCATATTTATAATGTGTTTTAAGCATCGGGCTCATTTGAAAAGTAAACCAACATACTAATTAACACAACATACAATACACTTATATTTACAATGTGTTTTATGGATTAGGCCCATTTGGAAAGCAAACCAAAATAGACCCATAAAATCGTAATCTTGTGTGTTTTATGTTCAACCAACACATAAACAAGAACAATATCATATTTTCACTAAAAATACAAACTTTTCAACATAAAACATGCATCCAAATGTTCTATACACTAACCTTTAAAGACAAAACCCACAACCGCGACTTCTGTAAAACACACAGCCAAGAACAATAAGACTTTTCCCTAAAAATACGAACTTTTAAACATAAAACACACAACCACGACTTTTGTAAAACACACAACCAGGAACAATCAGACTTTCCCCTAAAATACGAACTTTTAAACCTTTAATCCAGTGTGTTTTTACAGCCGTATCATGGGTATGACACATAAATCATATATATTCTTCATCAGCGTTCATCTATCGTCATCTTCTTCAATCATAATGACAATGAAAATCGTAAACCAAAATATCTAGAAACACATCAAAATACTAGAAAACTAAAAACCAAATTAAAAGGGTGAAATCATATGTAATGCTTGTGAGATTTGAATAGAGAGAATTGTATAAACTTGCTTTATATTATAGAAATCATCCAAATACAAATGATAGGGGTTGGCCCTATTTATACATAATGAAAGGGTGTGATGCCCTTTGATGAACCGACATGATGGTTCTCTAACTAACTACCATATAACAAACTAATATAATACTTAGGATTTACACTAATAACCCATACTTAGGATAATATCAAATATTATGTCCAACATTCTCCCCTCTAATTTTGATTTATCCTTTCTTGCTTCAGAGTAGGGTTGGATCTTCTTCTTCATGAACGAGAAGGGATACTTGCTCGTTCCTATCTTTCTTGTCTTTCCATTTTGTGCATTCATACGATAAGTGACCATAGTTGCCACATTCGAAGCATCTGAATTTGCTTTTGTCTTTGTTTCCTTGACTCATATTTCTCTCATACTCTTTCCTTTCTTCGCTAAAGTTTCTTTCTTGTTCGTTGTTAAAGGTTCTTCCACGACCTCTACCACGATTATGATTACCACGTCCTCTACCATAGTGCATACTTCCAGAATGATAATTACTTGAGGTTGCCATTAGGAGTTTCGTTTGATGATTTTCCTCTGATTCATCTTGACTTTTGAGGCGTTTTTCAAATGCTGTTATTCTCCCCACTGCTTCTTCAAATGGCATTGTGTCTATCTCTGAATATTGCTCAATAGTTGCTACAATAGGTAGGAACTTCTTCGGAACTGAGTTGAGTAGTTTTCTCACTATTGCTTTATCTTTAAGAGTTGTGCCAAGGCTTTTGAATTTGGCTCTTATATTGGCTAACTTGCTTGCAAAGTCACTTACTGGTTCATTTTCTTTCATTTTTAGAGTTTCTAACTCACTTCTCAATGTTTGTAGTCGTGCTTTCTGAACCATATCTGCTCCAAGGTATCTAACTTTGATTGATTCCCAAACTTCTTTTGCATTTTGACATTGTGCTACTTGCATTAAAATATCTTCTGGTAATGTTTGGAGAATCATTGCTTTCGTAGTATTTACTTTCTTTTCATCTGCTTCTTCTGTTCCTTCTTTCGCGTCAATTGTTTCCCAAAGACCATAAGCCTTTAAGATTGTTTCCATTAATAGTACCCATGAGGTGTAATTTGTCTCTGTCAATTTCGGGCATTGTAGTGATACATTTCCTTGTTCACGAGATTATATTGAACTGCTAGACGCGTTTTTGTCTTCTTTCCCTGCCATGCTTTCTTGCTTTACTTTCTTCAACTTTTTCTTTCCAATCTTGCTTTCTTGCTAACTTTCTGACTTGCTAAACTCTCTTGCTTGCTTACTTTGAAGCAAAGGTTTTCTTTCTTGATTTGCCACACAGGTCGAATTCGCCACGAAGGTATAATTTGCCACGAAGGACTAACTTGCCACGAAGGACTAACTTGCCACAAAGGTCTAATTTGCCACGAAGGTCTAACTTGCCACAAAGGTCTAACTTGCCACGAAGGTCTAACTTGCCACAAAGGTCTAACTTGCCACGAAGGTCTAACTTGCCACGAAGGTCTAACTTTTCTTGCTATACTCAACGAGTCACGAAGTCTCGGAGTCACTTGCTTTTTATTTTCTCGACGAACCACAACAGGAGTTCGGAGTATCTTGCTATACGAATCGTTTATGATTCGACTTGACTTGCTATTGTGGAATTTTTCTTTAACAGTTTTGAATTTTTCTTTTAAACAAAACTTAATGATTCCACAAAATAGTATTATGAAAAAATTTCTTTCAATACTTTTTATTACTTTTCCTTTCTTTTGACTTTCCAAATTCAATCTTTCCCAAACAAATATTCTGCCAATAACACTTCTTTATAAATGTGTTTGACTTTTGAAAGTCAAAACTTCTAAGAAACTTTCTGATAAACTTTCTCAACCCAAAAGTGCCCTTCTTTCTTTTTTCTTTGGATGAAACGATGTGTATTAACGACTTCGTTTCACCACTGATTTGATTTCTTTTATCAAATCACACTTAAATCCGCTTTCTTTGTAATCGAATACTTTCCTTTTTTTTTAATTGATTCGTTTTTTTTTTTTTTTGGAATGAATCTTAATCCACTGGTTTGATTGAAATCGTTCGCGAAATCAGATGTTTGATGTTCAGATTAAAGATGTTTAACAGAAACTGTTTTGGATCCTTTTATCTGAAAAACTTTTGGCGGGAAAAAAAAATCTTTGGTTCCAAAAAAAAACAGAGGATAAACAAAAACGTTTGATTTCTTCGATTGGATTAAGATTATTGTATTCGATTCGTTCTTAAACAATAAAGGGTGGGATATAACCGTTTGTTCGCGTTAAAACCCGTTTAATCTCTCTTCTTTCTTTCGCCGGTGTTACGCCGGATTCTCGCCGGAGTTGTCCTTCCGGTTCTGTTCTTTCCTTTTCCGGTTATAAATTTCAAACAATGATCTTTCTTAACGTCTGGGTTGGCAAAAACTTTCCAATGATCAAGTAATATGTTGGTATGTTGGTTAATTAGTTTTGTTATTATTTTGTTTGGTTATACGTGTGCGGAATAAACGAACAGCAAAAAAAAGACCTTTAGCAGCGACGCGTCGCCGCTAATGCTCATGCCCAGATTGTACAGGAATCTGCCACGTGGCAAAAAAAAAATAAAGGTAAAAGATAATGCCACGTGGATAAATACCTTTAGCGGCAACATGGGCATTAGGCACAGCCAAAATTAGGCAAGATCATTAGCGGCGACAGTCGCCGCTAAAAGGCCCCTGTCTTGTAGTGTCATAACTTAATTCAATGTCGTTTATACATGACTTTTAGAAATATAGTACTTAGATTTAGTGGTATTCTATTGTAATTATTAGTGGCTAATATAGAAATCAAATCCATAGGGGACAAATATAATTGAGATGGTAGCGTATTAGGCGGTTAGGGGATACGGTAACTGTCGAAATGATAGTTCTCCTTTGCAGCCATGTTTGGTTGAGTTGAAATTTTGTTACGTCATATTAGATTTTTTAGCCCGGGACGTTGGACGCTCTCAAGGTATAATATAAATTATTCATTTTTTCAATACGTTTGATATGTTTTCCTTTTTTATCATTTTTTATAAAGTCATCTATTAATATATATAAAAGAATTGAACATTGCTGACGTGGCGTGCAATGGTGCATTCAACCTCTCCATGAAACTGCCACGTGACATCATAATTAAAAGATTTTAGTGTTTTTGAATTATTTCCTTTTTTAATTAAAAAAAAGTAAACATAAAACTCCAAATTTATCTCTCTATCTCTCAATTCTCAATTACTAAAATTAAATTGAGTTATTTTAATAAAAAAGAATTTAAAACAAATTAAAATTTTTCTCTTTTATGTTCCTCTCATAATTTTTAAACGTTAATATCTTTTATATTCGAGATTTTTTAAATAAAAAAATTACACCAAATTAACGAGCGTTTTATTATGTTTCCAACGAGTACCATAGTGCTATATAAAAAACGGAGAAAAAAACGACTATTTTTTGTGGGGTTTTGTTCATACAGAAAAAAAACACAAAGTGTTCAGGTTATTCATTAAACATGTTTTTTCTTTTAAACCAGGTTCTTATCTACGATGTTGAAATTCAACCAATCGCCATGCTATCATTAGAATTTTACTCTTCTAAAGATGGATAGGTATACTTCATCAAGAGAAACTAGGAGAAAGAATCGCGCAACACTGCAACACATGGTGTCACCTTATAACAAGGTTATTTTTTTTATTTATTTAATTACAAGAGTAATAATTATTACTATTAGTATTAGTATTATTAGAATGGTTATATTTTTCAACACTTATCATGAATTCTACATCTATATAAGTTAAAGTCAAATTGTAACATATTTTAAATTACGTGAAGATGATTATACGTTGAAGGTTATCCTTTTAATACTGTATTATGTTTAATATGGTTTATGCTTTTTTATTTTTTTAACTTTTTAAATAAATATTTTTTAACTAAGATTGATTATGTTTAAGTTATTTACTCTTTTCGTGATTTGAGTTTTCTTCTTTTATCATTTTTTATTAAATCATATTAATTTTTTCAACCCCGGGACCTTCCCGGGGTAATCAGCTAGTATTAGATATAGATATAGATTTTCTCTATAATACTTTTTAAAATGGTATCATAATTTTTTCAACAGAATTTCCGAAAACTTTTGATTTTATACAGGTTTTTTTGCTATTTAATGTAAGTTATGTTTAAAAATAATCCTTTATCGATAAACATGAATCAGTTATATGTGGTTTAATAAAGTGTATAATATATATTTAGAGAGAGCTGAAGTAGGGTTTACGGCCGGCGAACATCTTCTCCTCATTCCACCGGCATATTTAAAACATATATGGCGAACGTAGATGATGGCGTTCTTCAGAACCTACTTTCTCGCCTTCCCGGAAAGCCTTTACTACGGTTCAGATGTGTGTCGAAGCATTGGAATTGTCTAATTTCAGATCCCTATTTTATGAAGTCTAGGGCACGCCGCATGATCCTTTTGCCATTCCCACGACCTCTTGCTGTTATAGACGATAATGTACCATTAGAAGACGAGGCTCATTCCATGGTCAGAATCCCTTTTCCTTTTGAACATACACGAATTTCCATTGTAGGAACACTGAATGGCATTGTGCTCTTGGCTCTTTATGATACGTCTTCGCGTTGTCGGTTGATCCTATACAATCCCTTAACATGTGCATCAAAGATCCTTGTTGATATGGATGCACCTTCTAAGTTTGTGTTTGGATTTGGCTACGGTGCGACTACCGACGACTTAAAGATTGTCAGATTTGAAGCTGTGGAGAATACAAATCGCTTTCTCATGTATAAATGTGATGCCTTTGATCTTAAAACTAGTTCATGGACGTCACCACAATACTACATACGATATTTTTACTTTGGGGGTGATGCGGGTGTGTTTATAAATGGCTTTTTGTATTGGTCCGTCTACTTTGATCCGTGTTTCGGGATCATGGCTCTCAATGTTAAGGAGATGGTATTATCTAGGGTAGACATACCAATACCATTGCACAACGGTACACTAGGGGGGCTTCTTTTGGGATCCCTAGACGGATGCCTTTGCATGGTTAACAATGGGACTAGTACCTTTACATTCGATATGTGGTTGATGAAAGAAGAGGGCGTGTGGTTAAAATCACGTTCATTCACATTCCGTTCGGAAGGTAACGTGTTCTACCCTATTTGTATTTTGGGTGACGGAAGAATTCTTATAAAAAGTAGCTCAACCCAACTGGTTATCTACGACACATCAAATGATTCGTATAAGGCGTTTAACGGTTTGGCAACTCTTGAAAATTTCTTGAGGATAGATGAGGTTTTGTATACGCATTATCCTCTCATGTATTCACGCTCCATCGAATATGTGGAAAGTTTGGTTTCACATTCTAATATGTGTTTTATGTAATTAGAAGCCTTAGCAAGGGGAAATATGTAAAAAATCCTTATATAATCTGCCGTTTTTCTTTTCCTCTTGAGACGTATTGCCTTTGAACATACAAGTTTTTTATAGTTGATTGAAAAATTTAAGTGAGCCATCGATTTTTTTTTTTTTTTTTTTGATCTGGGAGTGTTCATTCAGGACTGTCAAATTATCCAAACGTAGATTACGGGAATTCTAACGATTTGGATATCTAAACGACTAAACTTATTTGATTGTTGCTTTTGCGTATATTAGTCAAACATAAGTTCATCCCGTCAATACGTCAAATACTATCTAGTGATAATGTATCACTTGTAAAAGGGTCTAATGTAAAAAGTGTGCCTATTTTTCTGGTGCGTAAGTTTATACACACGTAGAGGGGGGATGGCGAGTGGGTTTTCAGAAACTCAACTTGGTTCGAAAATTTTAGTAAGAGTATATAAAAATATAGAAGGAACCCGTCAATAGATATATAAGGAACTCATAACAAAAGTGTATGAAGTATCCCATTGTATGAAGTGCCCCTCCTAAGACTGGTGGGTATGGGGGCCGGCAAGGGACCGGCAACGCCATGCCGCCCCGGGCTACACCGCCCCCCGGCAACGGCATGCCCAGCAATCCCTTGCCGTTGATGCCGTGCCTTGTGATTGGTGGGTTGAGGATGAAGCCGGAGAGAAGGAGATCAGCCACCACACCCTTGGCCCGGCATGAGGAGCTCCGGCAATGTCGCCGGTGACGTGGATGCAGAGGTGGCGGCCCGTCTTCCGGCACCACACCCACTGGTCTAACCTTCAGTATTCGAGTTCGACTTCCGAGCTTTAGGAGGGAATATGGGAAAATGTGGCTTTGTGGGCTTCAAGTGGAATCATTTACATAAATAGCGGGTTTATTATTTTACAAATTACATTTGGGGGGTATTGGGGGAAAAAACTGAATTTGGTGATGTATTAGACTTGTTTGGCGGTATCAAAAGAAATTAAAGGTGATGCCGCCAACCCATTTGGCGGTATCAATGGGTCTTTTGTCAGTGTGTTAATGCCGCCAATTGAAGTAGAGGTATCAACAAAAAATAGCTAGATACCGCCAATCCATTTAGAGGGATCACCTCTTGATGCCGCCAATCCGGTTTAAGGTGTCATTGATACCGCCAATTGAGTTGGTGTGTTCTTCAATGTTGCCGTCATGATCCCGCCAATCCATTTTCATGCATTAAAACCAGCAAATGAAAATCAGTCTTCACCTGCAAAGCATGCAACCTATAAGACACACTCACAAGGTCTCTAGCATTGCATGCAATGGTCTTGTAAGTTGCAGATGATTTGATAGGCAAATAGTATTCTTGGGAGTGTAAGAATTCAGGCTTTGAAGGTTATAAAATGGAGGTTGAGGTGAAGAAGGAGCACCACCCACATCCAAGAACACACCATCAACACTACAATCTCCATCTGAAACCTTTGAAATTCATAAAAAATCATACCCACCAAATTCCTCCCACCATGAATCAAAACATGAACTTACACCCTGGTCCCCTAAACGACGATGTGTTGTATCTGCGTGATCGACATCGTGCCTTTCACGTTTTCACAGACGAGGAAAACTTCAATGCCGCCATGATGGTGAAGCGCAGCGATAGAGGAATATGGAGGTTACTTCGTGACCACCCTGTTGTAGGACGGGTTCGTCACCTTATCGATGCTGCAGGGTTTGGTGGCCTCATAGATTGTGGTTACCGATACGTTGACCACTCCTTGACAACAGCTTTGGTGGAACGATGGAGGCCCGAAACTCACACGTTCCACCTTCCATTTGGTGAAGCTACTGTCACCTTACAAGATGTTAACGTCTTGTGGGGGTTACCTATTGAGGGAGCTGTTGTGTCTGGGGTAGATGATAATTTGTCTACTGCCGACGCAATAGCCTTGTGCCGACGATTCTTAGGTGTTACGCCTACAGAGGCCCAAATGTCCGGCAAGTCCGTTTTTGGTACTGTTATTCTTGATAAACTAAAGCAGGACTTTGTTGAAGCAGAGGCTACGGATGAAGAGTGCATTTTTCGTGCTCGTTTAATCCTTTTCTTTTTGATCGGTTCCACCTTACTCCCTGATAATAATAATAATAGAATAAATGTTTTTTACTTGAGATTTTTACGAGACCTGAACCGTACAGCATCTTATAGCTGGGGCAGTGCGGTTCTGGCTTGTTTATACAGGCGGCTTTCGATGCCACCCAGCCGGATAGGAAAGTCGTGACCGGACCCATGATGCTCCTTCAAGTATGGGCATGGGAGAGGATCCGGTGTCTCGCGCCACGACCACCCTCAAACCGGTTTGATTATACTTGCCCGATAGCGGCTCGGTATATATCGCAAATCCCAGTTTGTATATACTTGCCTGCATGGCATCCCTTTGTATTTTTTTTTTCTGAACACGTTTTTTAACATGTTAATTTTGTAGGTGGCGAGACCGGCGGTTAAAGTTCACGGAGGTGGCCCAACACTGCCTCAAGGCATACCGTTCACAGCTACAATCGTTGAACGAGGAGATGGTATGTTAGTATTTATTTTTAGTTTTTTGTATGTATTAATCATGCATTTATTGTGTTTTGTTACTGACTTAAGTGTTTGTTTTTAGTTCAACTGGACCCCCTACAACTCGGTTTTGGACCGACTACCGGCAATGTGCACAAACGGGATGGAAAGCTGGAGGAGTTGCTGTCCCCTTATAAGCTTCGAGATCGTTGAGCATCATTACCCTCAACGGGTTTTGAGGCAATTCGGCATGGTCCAGTACATACCTCCCCAGATAACCTTAGCCGTACCCACGGCCCGGCTTGAAACACTGCATGCCTTAGGGCGGCAAGGACTCAACGGGGCGGACTGGATGACTAGGCATGAAGCCTACGTCAATGCATGGAATAACCGTCGTAACACGGTTATCCGCTCTGAACTCATAAGGACAGCTTCAACCGAGCCCGGTTATATGCAATGGTATATGGGGCGTACCGTTGCATTTATTGGAAATCCGGGTGTAGCACCGGCCCCAGCTGGCGGTTTCCAAGACGACGGTGCTAGAATCCAGTTGATGGTAAAGCATTTTTACGTTCCTAATTCATACATTAATTATTTTCGCAATTTGGTGTTTCTAACTAAAAATTTTGTTTGCTGCAGAGGGATGCCATGGGTGATATTTACCGGTCATCTCAGGAGGCCTTTAATAATCCTCAGGCATTCGCCACGCAGCTTGAGCGCATACAAAACACGGCGTTTCACAGTATGATGATGTCACACAACGCCGGACACTTACAAAATCCGACGCATCTTACCATGGACGCCGTTGACTTGTCGGCACCTGCACGGCCTCAAAGGGTGCGCCGGCGACGCGCTCCCCGTCAGGTGCCGGAAAACGTTCCGGAAAATGAAGACCAAGCTGGTGGAAGTCACTCTGACGCTGGGTTTCGTGCATCTGTTGCGGCCAGCAACAATCAGAACCAGATCGGGGGATATGTCCCGCAATTCATGGACAGTGGATTGGACCAGATGGGAACTCCATTTGGATTGGGTGGATCAATCGTACAGGGAACTGGTCATGTTGGTGGGTCCGGTGGCAGTCAACCGGGGGAGATGGGTCCGCTAGCTAACTTTCGTGCTGGCGGAATTGGCATCGGAGATAGTTGGGCGTTTCCTTCATCACCGACTTACGTGACGCCTGTTGGACAGGGGTTGCCACGGTTTGATCACGACCTTTTTAGTGATTTTCATTACCATGCCCCGCATAATTCGTGTGATGAAGGACCTTCAAGCCGGCCAGGACCATCTACCACGCTGAATTTAAACCTCTTTCCTGATAACGAGTACGGTAATGAAGGAGCCCCACCCGCCAACCAACCACCCAGGAGGCAATCTGAACGTCTTCAGAATCAGGGACCCTCGAACGACCTGTACTGGTTTAACCAGTAACATTGTCGAATTCAAGTCTGTTCATAATTACCTGTTGTAACATTTTTTATAACATTAATTATTGTTTTGCCTTATAAATATATGAACATTAATTATTGTTTTGCCTTATAAACCCACACTATGTTGAAAACGGGCCAGGCTGCCCTCTTTGGGCCTCTGTGCAGCCTGGCTGGGCCTGCCGAACAGGTAACCTGACTGACGGACGCGTTGCCCTTGGGTAACACACGGGCGTCGCACGAAGTCCGGGCGGTTTTCGGGTCTCCGGGGCCTGATCCCGGTGGCCCGAAAACGGCTCGGAGGGATAGATTTATTTAAATCAAATAACACACAGACTTTCCATTTTTGGAATGTCTCAAACAAATAATACAAATATGATAGATTTATTTAAAACAAATATTACAAATTTATTTAACAACTGTTTTTCAAAACTAGTCACTCAAACTATACAATCTACGGATTTACAAGACAATATATTTTCCGAGATCACCTATTCCAATATTCTACCACCGTTTTTGTTGCATAGTTCATTAAGTTTCTGTTTCGCACCCAGAAACTTGTCTTTTCCAGTCAGCGGGAACTCAGGACCGCATTCAGATTCAAACTTATCTGAATTTGATCCAGGAGAACATGGTTCTTCCCGTTGAATATGTGTACCAAATCTACAGGTACCCAATGTTCAAACCAGCCTGCCATACGAAAGTAGTACGGTGAAGAATCGCATCATCCGTTGCCGGACAAGTCGCTAATGACGTGATATGATTCATCAACACCGGATGGCGTGGGTTTGCCTGGAAAGTAGACCCGCCCAACGATCCATAACTCTCTAATATTTTAAACTAAACCCTCAATGTTGCATTCTACACGTGTTATACCACGTGTAGATGTATTGAGAGGTGTAGTTTAATGTGGATGTAACACCGATCCAAAGACACCGCTTTTTTGGACCCCAGAAAAGCGATGTCAAGCGGGGGATGAAACGGCAGACGATGCTGTTAAGCATGACTCATCCCCGCCGAAAACAGTTAAAACTCCATGTGAATGTAACATCGACCCAATATCAATAAAAAACCGTACCCTCCAGAACAATTGAGATATGTGGTGTTGTAAATGGGATTGAGATATGTGGGAATGATAGAATATATTTGTGTTGTAAATGGGATGGAGAGAATTGGAAGCTGGTCGAGTTCTTATATAAGAAATGATGCCTCACTTTGAATTGGCGGCATCAATGTGGATGATTGGTTTGGCGGCATCAATGTGGTTGAATGGTTTGGCGGTATCATCTTTAATTTGTTAGATGCCGCCAATCCATTTCCTTACATCACCAAATTCAGTTTTTTCCCCCAATACCCCCCAAATGTAATTTGTAAAATGATAAACCTGCTAGTTATGTAAATGATTCCTTCAAGTGGGTGGATCTTTGAGATTCGGGAAAATTTTGAATTGTGAGTTCAATTTCAATATTTTATGAAAAATTGGGGAGGAAATTTGGGCGATGGTTTCGGTTAACGCGAAAGGGTAGGCGGGTTGATCTGTTTAACACATTTATATTCTATTCTATTTTTTGTTTCTTGTTATAAATTAAACTGGTTATGTATTAATTTTAGGCCACAATTTAACTTAAAAGATAAATTAAAATAAGATTCTAATTAAAATATATTTCTTTTATACACATTTGTGTCTTTATAATAACATTTTAATTTTGATATATTAATTTGTAAAAAAAAAAAAAAACTAAGAAAATAAAAAAACTCGAGTTGAACGGGTTGTGTTCAGGTCAACGAGCGAATATTCGGGTTTGTTTGAGTTCGTATATATTACAAGATTTTTGAGTTAGGGTTCATGTAAATTTTTCGGGTTCGGTTCGAGTTAGACCGGTAAACCCATAAACACAACCCGTTTAGCACCCCTAATTAGAAGGATCGAACCCGCCACCAACATAACACATACAAATCATCTAAACGGAACAGCTGAAGGAAAGATCATTGTTCATTATATTATACTAGAGTTAATGGTCAATTTAGTCCCTGAGGTTTGCCAAAAAATGCAATTTTCATCCAAATCTTTTTTTTTTGTCATCTGTGTCCCTGTGGTTTCATTTTTTTTTTTGTCATTTTAGTCCAACCCTCTAACTTAGTTAACAAAAGTCAGTTAACTCAGGGGTATTTTAGTCATTTTAGGTATGCATTTCATTTTTGCCATTTTCGTCCAAAACCCAATTTATTTTTATTTTTATCTTTTTAGCTATTATTATATATTATATACACACACTCAGACACTTATACATACCATCAAGTTATCAACAGCATCATCATCATCCACCACAGTCACCACCTGCCACCGCCACCGCGTCCCTCCACCATCACTTACCTCTATCACCTTGCTCCACCATGTAACCACCACTGTCCCTGAGGTTTGTCAAAAAACCTTGCACCACCGTCACCTACCTCTATCATCCTGCTCCACCATAACCACCACCGTCCTACCTCTATCACCTTACACCACAACCACCACCGTCCTACCTCTATCACCAAAACCCCTTCTTCTGTCGACGAAATCGAAGTCAAACTGAAAGCCCTTAAACTCAAATACTAATCCAATAACCCGTCAAGGTTAGTACTTTATATTGCCCGTGTTTCAATTCCGGCGGTCCGGTTGTCACCATCTGACCGGTAGTGCAGAAAGCCCGCGGTTGGACCGGTGACTCGCAGCGGTTGGACCAGTTGTTGAGAAGAAAAGGACAGATCTAGTATGACATGAACTTAGATGCAGCAAAGGGTTTGATTGGAAGTGAGATGCTCAAACAGGGTTTATCAGACTAAGATGGAGGGAATTATATACCTTCACTATTTCTTGAGTAAAAAATGGAAGTGTTAGGGGTACTCAAAAAGCTTAAAAGCTGTGCAGGTAATGAAGATATTATTGAATTAAAATTATAAATTTAATAATAATCTTTTGTATTGAAGTATTGAACGTATTTTTTGTTTTATTTTATTGTTGTCTATATTTATAAATGAAATGAAATGATAGTTTTCTCAAAAAAAAAAAAAAATTGTTTGGATGAAAATGGCAAAAGAAAAACGTTTGGTGTGTATGGACAAAAATGCCTCTGACTTAACTGGGGTTTTGTTAACTGAGTTAGTGCAGATGACTAAAATGGCAAAAAAAAAAAAAAAAATTAAACCACAGGGACACAGATGACAAAAAAAAGATTTGGATGAAAGTGGCAATTTTCGACAAACCTCGGGGACTAAATTGGCAATTAACTCTATTATACTATGTATAATTAGAAAGTGAAAATGAACAGTACAGGACACTTTCGTAATTTAGGGGTTTTTCAGGGGTTTTTGAGTCAATTTACGCCCATATATACGTACATCACTGCCCGTCTCTCTCTCATTTGATCGAGGTATGCTTTTGAAGCGGTGCCCTTGCCGACGTTTCGTTCATCACCACCGTCATCATCGTCGATTTGCATCTTTCTCATTACCCTTAAATCCACCTACATTCCAGCTTCATCCCTCTCTCACTATAAAACAAAATAAAAACCCTATGTTGCTTGGTTGTGGACAGATTTATGCTTTCAGATCTTAGGCATTGGAGATGTTGGTTTTCCGAGCCAGCGCCTAAGGATAGCGACTATCGGCTTGGCTTTCGTAAACGATGAGGCAGACGACGTGTACGGTCTGTTGTAGATATAGGGTTGCTAACCTACGGTGAGAATAGAGAGGGGTAAAAGGTTGATATAAAAAAAACAGAGAATGGAAAAGAGACGGTGGAAGTGGCCAGTAGCGGTGGTCGGTATGGCTTTGTCGGTTCCGATTACCATGGTGGGTATGTCGGTATGGGTTTCGGTGGTGGTTGGTATGGTAGTGATGGTGGGTGTAGCCAGTCCAAGAGAAACCATGTTTGGAGGTGTGGAAAACTGTTTTTTGGTTCAGCTTAGATTTCTATATGGTATCAGAGCGGGTTACTATCCTGCTCGGAAGAAGAACGACCAAAAAAACCAGTTGCTTTCGCCGCCTTGAAACCCTAACACCACCGCCGTCATCATCCTCCTCCCACATTAACCAATAAAAAAATATATATGGCTGTCGGAACCACCACCATCACAACAGAGCTCAATTTATGTCTTCTCCTACTACCTATCCCGTCTCTGCTTCTCAACCACCACCCACAACCACAACACCATCACTGCCGCCTTCATCTACCATAAATAGCTACAACCCCAGACCCTAGTAACCGCCTTCATCCGTTGATGACCTCATCTCTGATGAAAAGAACGGAGGCGTTTACTTGATGGAGCCGACCGCAATTCGTCACTTGACGTTGGACCTAACGGTCGTCCGTTACTCGCCGGCTCCTTTTTCTGAACTTAGCAAAAAATACGCCTGCACTTACCTCAATTTCAGTAGGAAGAAACTGGAGGAGGTGTTACCGGAGGGTTGCCAACGGGGATGGTGAAGGAGTTTGAGGAATCTATGAAAGACGCGGATTAAAAAAATGGGTGATGTATGCCTTTGATCCCTTGATCACACAAGGTGTGTGATATGGTTTTCTTGAGATCAAAGAAGTGAATATGAGGATGGATAAAAGAATTAAAAAAGTATTGAAGTGGTGAGGTGAAGGGTTGTCTGAGAAAGATGAAACACCTTCTTTATTATTTTTTTGAGATTGAAGAGAGAGAATTGTTCTTGGGACCATGAGAAAACACAAAAAGAATTGTTTCTTTTAACTTTTTGATAGGTGGTGGGATTAAAATGTATGTAGGGTGTGAATGTTACTTTCTAGAATTTGCTGCATATCTCAAAAGAAAAAAAAACCAAAAAAAAAAACAAGAAAAGTCGGGTTTTATTTAAACCCGCAAGAAAAAAAGTCGGGTCTTTTAAAACCCGCCAGAAAAGAAAAGTCGGGTCCTTTGAGCTCGTAAGAAGAAAATTCGAGTTCTTTGAACTCGCAAGAAAAGGAAAAGTCGGGTCTTTTTTAAATCTCGCAAGAAGAAAAGTCGGGTTCCTTTGAGCCCGCAAGAAGAAAAGTCTGGTTCCTTGAACCCGCAAGAAAAAAGTCGGGTTCTTTGAACTCGCAAGAAGAAAAGCAGGGTTCAAAATTTTGAACTCGCAAGAAGAAAAGTCGGGTTCCTTGAACTCACAAGAAGAAAAGCCGGGTCCTTTAAACCCGCAAGAAAAGGAAAGTCGGGTCATTTGAACTCGTAAAAAAAACAGGTTCAAAATCTTTGAATCCGCAAGAAAATCAAACACTCCAACTTGAAGGGGAGTGTTCGAAAATAAAGAAATATTGTTTGGCAAGTTGGGCGCTCGTGACCTTCACGTTCCAACTTGAGGAGGGAGTATTGGACACTATGCTAATTCCAATGATTATGTAGTCAAGTCAAAAGTCAGCAGTCTAAGTCAAAGGCATAAATCAAGCATTGCTTGATTTAAGCTATTAGGAATTAGTAGCAAGATATACCAAATATTTCAATCAAGAAATAAAAACACTTATTCTACCTCTATACTTCTTATACAAATAATCCATTTAGCCATTTTGAGAGTCGGTTATTATAAATAGGGCAACCCTTGGCTGTAGGGCTGGAACAAACTTAACCCAAAATAAATCGCTTCCGCTAGATTTCTTTATGGTATTAGAGCAGGTCACTATCTTGCTCGTAAGAAGAACCGGAAAAATAAATAAATAACCAGTTGGCCACCGCCGCCGCCCTACCATCAACCTGGAACAACCGGAGTGCCCGCTGGAGCCTCCTGTTGCTGTCGAAGAGGATGCAAAAGTCACCACCGCGTACGACACCTTCCTCATCCTTGCCTTTCGCCTCCCGAAACAACGCTCTTTCTCCGACGATGTGTGACTTCTACATTTATTAAAAAAGGGGGAGACCAATCTTTGGTTTTTTTTTTTCCAAAACACATGTAAAATCATTCCTGGTCACATGATGAGAAGAAGAAGGGGAATTGGGCATAGGTTTAGAGAGCAAGATGGAGATGGAATCTTTTGTAAAGCAAATGTAGAGGCAGGTTGTTGATCGTTTTGAGAAAGGAAAAGAAATAAAAAAAACAAAGAAATAGGCTAGGTGATTTGTCACTTTGTAAGGAAAAGAAAAAAAAGTGGTGGTGGAATTAAAAAAAAAAAAGATAAAAAAAGGGTTAAATCTTGGGTTACGAGAGAAGACAAAAATTGTTTTGGTCAAAAAGCCTCTAGAAGGAATCTTGGGTTAATTGTTTTTTTAACCTTTAAAATGAGGTGATTAAAAAAATAGAAACGGGGAGGTAGGGACCGGTGAAAGCAAGATGGAGAAGAACGAAGACAAAAAAAAGGTCAGGTTCAAATCTTTGAGCTCGCAAGAAAAGTCGGGTTCTTTCAACTCGCAAAAAAAAGAAAAGTCGGGTTCTTTGAGCCTGCAAGAAAAGACAAGAAAAGTCGGGTTCTTTGAGCCCGTGAGAAGAAAAGTCGGGTTTGTTGAGCCCACGAGAAGAAAAGTCGGGTTCCTTTGAGTTCGCAAGAAGAAAAGTCGGGTTCCTTTGAGCTCGCAAGAAGAAAAGTCGGGTTCCTTTGAGCTCGAAAGAAGAAAAGTCGGGTTCTTTGAACCCGCAAGAAAAAGTCGGGTCCAAATCTATAAGCCCGTAAGAAAAGCAAACACTCCAACTTGAGGGGGAGTGTTCGAAAAAGAAGAAATATTGCTTGGCAAGTTGGGCGTTTGTTATCTTCACGCTCCAACTTGAGGGGGAGTATTGGAGACAATTTCTCCTCCTTATTCTATGCCCCAAGATTTGTGCCTTCTTGATTTGTGCCTCAAGACTACCTCTATGTTTTGTGCCCCAAGATTAGCTATTTTCTTATTTTATGTATTTTCATTTATGTATTTATAGAGGAGGTTATCTCCTCATTTAGATGTACCAAATATCACATATCAAGAAATACATCTTTCATATTCCATCTCTACACTTTTTATACAAATAATCCACTTTGCCATTTTGAGAGTCGGTGACTAGAAACCGAGCAGCCTTGGCTGCAGGGCTGAGGTAAAACTTAACCCAATACCAAAACGCTTCTGCTTAGATTTCTATACTTCATAACGAAGGGGCGCTCCTCATGCACTTGATTATTCCCGACTTTGTGTATCATAAGCAGATATTGAGAAGGCTGACAAAATTCTTTTCCAACGTTTATATCATATACCTTGGAAACAAGCACAACACATAATTCGTCATTATTGCGACTTCAAGTAATCACGACCCTGAAAGTGCAATTTCTGGTACTACCTCAGTTATTAGCAGTAAAACTAGGAACATGGTGAAATCTTTGGTCAACCTTGACTTCTCTGTATCAAACAATTTTCCTTTATTTGAGCATGCTAAATAATGAACTTCTATCCTATATAAATTAATCGGTCATTTGAAGCTTTGCTTCAATTCCTATTTGGATTATGTTTTTGTTCTCAGTGATATACATATTTTGAGAATTTGGATGATGTTTCTGTGTCATTTTGGAGATGGCCTCTACATTCGATGTTACTCATGTTAGTTTTCTAAGAATATAAAAACTGGAAAAATAGATGGAGTATGCCCTGACATTTAGATTGTTATTCAAAATTCCCATGGTGCACTCCGTGTTTGGTAAAAAGCGAATGATAGCTAGTATATAGTGTTCTGAAAAGATTTACACACGAGGCCAACTGTTATGTGTCAAAAATAGCAAGGTATCAAGAGTTTCAACTAAACAACTTTCAAATCTTAACTGATTAAACTCAAGAATCAAAGAAATACAGAAACAACAAAATCCTTACAACTCTCACAACTCTCTGATAAACAAGATCACATTACAAACTAGACACTCTAGGATTACAAAATAACACGAAACCAGAACAAGATGTTCTTTTGTACGATGTAATAATATTAGAAAAATATTAACGTATAAAAATTATGGATGTATAAAAATCGTGGGGGTAGTTGGTTAAAATGAGGGTGAAAAGTGTACTTGTTATTTAAATAAAAAAATTGAGTAAAGTTGAGGGGAAAAATGTGTAAGTATTGTATAAAAGACATCTTTGCCTTTAAAAAGTAGTTAACATATGCATTGTGTGTTGTACTCTAAGAAATTATGCTTGTAAAACTTAAATTTTAAGAGGTTGTTGTGAAATGTATTATAAGATAGTATATATTGTCTTAACATTGTTTTGTTAAGTGACATTCCTATTATTTAACTATATCAAATTCTAGGAGTTCGTGTCAGTCTGAAAACTAACTCATCTACAACGCGTAGATACTTTTACGCGTTGTAGAGGAGTTGCCATTAATGATTTTAACCATATACGACACATAGAGGTCTCTACACGTCATATAGAGAGGATGTCCAAACATTTTAGGGGATGTGTGTATGTAGGGATGATATCGGTACCGTATCGATACCAAAAATACAGATACAAAATTTTTGGAAAAGTGGGTACCGAATACCGTACGGAATCTTTCAGTACGGTACCGGTATTTGTTACTAAATGTTCTCTTTATATGGTATTTGGTACCAAACCGGTACTAATACAAAATTTTTAGAAAAGTGGGTATCGAATACCCTAACGAATCTTTCAATACAGTACCGGTATTCAACAGCAAATGCTCATATCTATGTGTATGTACCAATAACCACAAAGGTCTTAATATTCGAGAGGTTTGTGTGGATATACGGATCCTGTCATAGTTGCAACTTTTGGACTTTTGGCAAAACTAAAAACAACTTTTGTTTTATATTACAAAAAGTATGACTCCAGATAGAGGGTGAAATTTGAAAATATGGATAGAGTTTAAGGTCAAATTTGGAAATCATAGAGGTTTGTGTGGATGTACGGATCCTGTCATAGTAGCAACTTTTGAACTTTTGGCAAAACATAAAACAACTTTTGTTTTATATTACAAAAGTACGACTCTAGACAGAGGGTGAAATTTGGAAATCTGGATAGAGTTTAGGGTGAAATTTGGAAATCTGGATAGAGGTTTGTGTGGATGTACGGATCCTGTCATAGTAGCAGCTTTTGAACTTTTGGCAAAACAGAAAACAACTTTTGTTTTATATTACAAAAAGTACGACTCTATACAGAGGGTGAATTTTGGAAATCTGGATAGAGTTTAGGGTGAAATTTGAAAATCTGGATAGAGTTTAGGGTGAAATTAGGAAATTTGGATAGAGTTGAGCTCCATTTCTTTCTTCCAATCCGGTTTGTTAGTCATACTCATCGGTGTTTAAGCCTTCGATTCGCCTGTTAATTACTTTTCTAGTTTTCCACCACCATTTGCAAATATATTTTTGTTTTTTTTTATTTGCAAATTAACAGGTAAACAATATAATAACTATAACTATTTTTTTCCTCTTAAGAAGAACTCTCTAGTAACTATCTCTTTTACGTTGACGTTTTAATTAATGCTCTCATAATATTTCTATTTTTAACCTAGTTTTTGTTAAGCGTATTTTAGGGATTATGCTGGTCCAACGTTAAAGTTCGCATTATTATTGGCAATGACCCAAACTATGAATTATTTAAATCCAATACCCCATAATTAAAGAAGTTGAACTTGAATTTATGTGAACTTTTTTTCTCCATTGTATTCCTATTTTTGTGTTTTTTTGTAATAGTTCGAATTTAATTTACGTGTGATTGGTTTCAGTTGCTTAAATTCCATATTTCCATGGTTTATAGAAACAATATATAATAAAAATATAAGGTAAAATGGAATTTATTAATCTCACCTTTTTGCAGTTGGCTGATAATAATCTCATTTAAGTTTATTCTTTCTATCAGTCTCACCTTTTAGACATTTTGCTCTCAATGCACCCACCGTTAACTCACACTAACGCCGTTAGCTGAAACTAAAAAATTCTAGGCCATTATTCACTGGATTTGAAAGAGTGAATCGAGATGAAGATATTGGTATATTTAATTACAGAAATAAGCATGGTTCGTCAGTTGTAGGTTGATGTTCTCTTCGGATGGGATGACCGGAACCGACGATTAAACCATTGTACCATGCTTATTTCTGCAATTGAGCATACCAATATATTTGTCTCGATTTCTTCTTTCAAATCCGGTGAATAATCGCCTAGAATTGTGAGTTTTAGCTAACAACGTTAGTGTGAGTTAATGGGGGTGCATTGATAGCAAAATGTCTGAAAGGTGAGACTGGTGGGAAGAATAAACTCAGGTGGATTATTATCGGCCAACTGCAAAAAGGTGGTGAAGGGATAGGGAGCCTAATCTGAAAGGCGCCCCTATCCCCACTAAGTAACAACCCTGCGCCACGTCACGGCGCAGGAGCATACTCGCGCGAGGACAGCCAATCAACATCCTCGCGCGATGGCACAGATGATAAGCAACAATTGATACCTGATACGCGCGTGCCATCACACGCGGAAGATCCCCTTGGCACGTCAAAGGAGGTACAAGGGACGACAAAAGGAAGATTCATAAGGATCTGTGTCAGAGCATACACCAACAGAAAAAGGACATGTGGCAGATAGTACAAAAGGGGAACGGCTGCACTGTACACGCTGTCGTGAACAGTGACCAGCAGGCATTACTTCCTCCACTGTCAGGCGTCAAATCAACCAGCAGAGATAGCCTGGACACTGTAGCAAGTACGACGTTACTGTGCACCACCAGAAGGCGGACACGTGTCCAGCTACAACAACGACCACACTGTAGGCTGACGTCATCAACAGTGCCTCGTCCTTTCCCGCCACTTCCAGAAAGACTATGGGCTTGGGCCCCGGTTGGGCCCAAACCAATGGTGTCACTCGTGGGCCTCTCCATGCGGTCCACTACTAAGTCTATAAATAGCATCAGATACAACTCATGTAGCCATTCACAAAGACAGCCATCACTACTGTACTCATTGCTTGTAATTCTCTCTTGTTAGCAATAATATTCCGGTGCCTTCACAGTGGACGTAGGTCATCAACGACCGAACCACTTAAATCTCTTGTTCATATCACACACAATACATATCACATTCACTTTAATAAACTCTCGGGTTGTCATAACGGTTTGGGTAAAGGATTAAACCTGTAGTTACATAAGTATTAACCCCCCGGAGGTTAGTCTTAATCTCTGGTATACTTATTGTTTCTTCATTGGCGCCATCCAACGGTTAGAACAGCTATCTTAACCCATCTTTTAACCCACCCATGGCTGAACCCAACCCTAATACATCCGGCATGCACCAAACAGGAGACGAAGACCTCCGACAGCCGGATAACCAAACCACACCCAACACTGTCGTCAAGCAGACGGCGTCTAGGCTCGACGGGTCAGCCGTTGAAATCCGTGACGTCGAATCCGACGACGACAGTCAAGGGCTCTCCGAAGAGGATCCGGATCGTTGGCTCCTCCGTCAGAACGCCAAGAGTGCTGCAATCTACCAACGCAAGCTGTTGCAGCAAGCGAAAAAGAAAGGTAAGACGCTTGCTTTCGATACTCCGTCGAAGGCAAGGTACAAGAAGAAGGATACGGCTAACCACGGTGAGGGTCGTAGCGGGGAGTTCGGCGGAAACGTCAGAGCTCGGGGCTACGCCAGATCACGTGGAGAGCCAGATGGTTACGAATCGTCAAGTAGCGACTCCGATTACAGGGGGAAGAAACACACTCACACGTCGCGAGACAGTGAGATAGACGATGACTTGGTAAAACCATTCCGACCAAAAGCTTTTGCGGAGAAGTCCAAATTCGTCGCTCGCATAGCGGCTGCAAAAGTACCAAGAAAGGCCAAACTCCCAAGCAGCATCGGTAGATATGATGGCCTGCGTGACCCAGATGACCATGTGCACGATTTTGAATGCGCAGGAGTATCTGTGGATTGGCCTGTTCAAGTGTGGTGTCACCTTTTCGCTCAAACCCTCACGGGTGCCGCCAGGGTATGGTTTGACAGCCTCCCAGCGGGAAGCGTAAAGGATTTCGACGACCTCACAGAAAAGTTCGGTAGCCACTTTTCGCACTTACGTAAGCATAAGAAAGACAAGGCGGACATCCTGCTATGCCGGCGGTATGACAGGGAAACGATCGAAGATTACATAGTCCGGTTTAACAAAGAAGCACTGCAAATCGGATGCGGGGAGGAGCTTACACGGGCCGCGTTCATTCACAATGTGCGCAGTCCAGACCTCATGAAATGCCTCACCGGCAAAGATGGCATCCCAGAGTCCTGGGATGAGCTCATACGCTCAGCCAAAATATATGCCTCCTCCGAAAAATCCTTCAACCAGCAACACGGTT